>CM046881.1:461680966-464080966 GCA_025667525.1 Glebionis coronaria
TCGAAGGAACCTCTGCATAAATTCAGTGCTATTTTCCCCCGCTCTTTGCCTAATACCATGATATTCTCTCTTGAGTCGATCCTGCTCAGCTTTCAGGAAAAACTGACCCAGAACCAACTCCTTAAATTGTGCCCAAGTCAAGCCAGTAACCCAGTCGTCGCCTCCATTCGACTGCTTAAGTGCCTTCCACCATGCAAGCATGTCTCCTTCAAACTTGTAGCAAGCTAACCTCGCCTTAAAGACAAGGTCGCATCCCATAGCATCAAAGATCTTCTCAATGTGAGCTATCCAGCTCTAAGCCTCAGCGGGGCTGTCAGTCTGCTCGAATGATTTAGGACGCTGCTTATTGAACCTTTCAAGCCATGTGATCAGGGTAGCTGGAGGTGGAGGAGGAGGATTCTGATTCTGGTGAGGGTGCTGATTTTGGTTGGCTTGCACCTCGGCCCGAATCTCATTCCTCGGTTGAGGAAGCAGAGCTTGAATATCAGCTTAGACTGTTGCATTCATTTGTTCTTGTTCACGTGTGAGAACCATCTGATAGTATAAAACAAGATGCAATGATTAATCTGATTAAACATAATATAAACATGAAAAAAAGATTATGCATGTAACAAACGTATGAAGGCATAACCAACGAAAATGACATGGGTTTGAGTGAACGCCTATGGATCGGTTCACCAAAACAAAATTTGACATGACGAGGAGGAACGCCTATGGGTCAGTTCATCAAAACAAAAATGACATGAGCTAATGTGAACGCCTATGGGTCGGTTCACCAAGCAAATAATTCGAATAAAAGCACATGCGACTAAATATGGCCAGTTCTGCACCAACCATTACTTAGTCAAAATTCCTACAACAATGATACATGAAACAAATGCATGAAAACAAATTGTAAGTTTTACGAAGACCATGGTGATTACCCACTAATCACAGGTCATGTTTTTAGAGCCTACAGGTCGAAACCTTGGCTCTGATACCATAAATAAATGGAATATCACAGGATAATTATGGCGTGTCATCAAAACATGCAAGGTAAATGTCCAAAAAAACATTAAATGACCATAAAAGGAAATACCGGAATCAAACATCGGTAGTCCAACATAAGCTCACACACATGAATATAAGTACTAAAATGAAAGGACTAAACAATGTCCAAAAGAAATGAAGTAGTGTAATGTATGGAAATGCATAAAGTAATGAAGGCTAGATAGCTTCCATCCGTATGCACATACTCTCAAAGTCTTGCGAACGTCACTGAGTACCTACCGTTTGGAAACATGAAAGGAAACCGACTGAGCAAAACGCCCAGTGAACGGATATACAAACATAGTATGAAATGACATAATCATAATAAGACTAATAGCAGCGGAAATTTATAAGTCCTAGATAACCTGGAACATGTTCATAAAACTGGTTTTATAGTTTGAAAAGACTTATGTTTTTATACGAAAACTATATTTTAATTAGCCAATATCCCATATAGCCATATAGGTCATGAGGTTCCACCGTGCATGAATACTTAGAGGGATGACCTCATCATGCAATTAGAGAGGATGCCTCTAATTAAATTAGTCTGGGTAGGAGGGACCAACTCCTTGTGAAGGATGCAAGGCACATACCACATTCACCATGAATATCCTATAAAAACATGTAACCAGGATGCACCCATATGCCCCACATGATAATATAAATAAATGGCCAAAACTGTAAAGGGACGCCATAAGCAATCACTCCGTCGTGGGTAAGTCATAACACTGGTGCCTCTAGTGTTATAGTTATGGTACCTCCATAACTAGATGACATGGCATGCATGTATATGGCTTAGGCATTTAAAACTAAACATAAGCAATCAAAACATATAAAACATATACTTGGGGAAAATAGTTGGCTGCAAACGGGGAATCCTAATAAGGAAAGAGAATGTCCATACTGAAGGACGGAATATGCGTACCTTATGGCCGGTGAACGAGGAAAGATAAAAGGATGAAAAGTCCTACTCCGACCTCACTAGAGCTACATAAATAAGGGACATATATGAGTTGTCTGATATCTGAGTGTGTTACTAGTTCTTGTACATTCTTAACTTATTTTATATGTTCTTGTCTTATTTTACTGTTTTAAATGATATACTGTATTATTCATGTTTTACATGTCTTTTGATTATGTATTTTCATGTATTCTTGTATTATCATACTTGTAGTGTAATAATAAGTAACTTTCTAAAAACTGTAGGTTTCCAAAAATAGAAAGTTTCCAAAAATAGAAAGTTTTCAAAAAAAAATTAGTTTCTAAAATTAGAAAGTTTCTAAAAATAGAAATTTTCTAAAAATAGTAAGTTTCATGAAATAAAAAGTTTCCATAAATAGAAATAAGTTGGGTTAATAAGCTCATAATATAAGTTGGTGATTATTAATCATATATTATAAGTCATGATGATTATTAGTAAAGTTTATGAAATTTAAAAACTTAGGTTGAAAAATGATTAATAATTAATAATTATAGTCCATGGTTTATTAATTAATAAGTATCATGGTTAAATAATAAACTTTACCTTATATGATTTTAATTAAATTAAGTCATGTTTAATTTAATTAAGTTTAACAAAATACTTAGGTTATACATGTTTTATTAATTTAATAAAAATAACCTGAGTCATGGATTATTAATTAATTAATTATCTATGTAGTCTAATTAAAATAATTAATTAATAAACTTTAGTCTAAAATAAAAATAAAATATAAGGTTGAAACTTGTATTATTAATCTAAATAATATAACCTAAGTTCATGTTTTAATTAAATTAATTAATTAGGCATGTAAATTAATTTAATTAACTTGTAAAATAATTTAGCAAAATATCGCGAGCCCGAAACCCGAGACAAAACAATCCGAGACCAACCGCCCCCAGCCGGCGGCTGGTGGTTTGGTCGTGGCTCACACTGGCGTCGCCGGTGCCACTGGTCGAGCAAAGTTCCCACCGGCTTAAGCCTGTGGTTCCCCCTGCTTGGCCTTGCGTACCCACTGTCCGAACAAAACACACGCCGGCTTGTGTCGGTGTTCCCTTTTCTGCCGAGAATGACACCAAGCCCCAAGGGTGTTTTGGTCCCCTTGTTGTCCGAACACCATCACCAAACTGAGCCCCTTGGGGTCTCGGTTGGCGAACCAAAAAGACACAGAGACCAATGGTTGGCCTCGGTTGGTGTGCGGCCGAACAAAACAAACCAAACAAACCCCGTTACTTGTTTAATTTAATATTCTAACATGTTTTTAATTATGTTTTAAAGATCTAATCATTCATGAACATAATTAAATTAAAAAAAAGAAATGAAAAAGATGAAGGTTTGATGATTTTACCGAATGCGTGAACGGAAAGAAATAGAAAACGAACACATATGCGTATGAACTCAAGATCAAAAATCAAACGAATCGTCCTTGTTGGTTGTTTGAATGTCGCGACAACCAAGAGTAAAAGGGAACTAGGATTTTATTTTTTTGTAAAAATTATGTGTTTTGAAAACTCTTTAGTTTTGGTTCCACTATTTAAATTTTAAAATGGGCTGGGCCCCCTTGTCCTTCCTTGTCCGCGGCTACAACAAGCCTAAAAGGCAAACCCGGGCCTTTTCCATGTTTACTTATTATTCGTGTTCGTTCGTGTGTTTAAATGTTCGTGATTATAATTATTATACTTAATAATTATCGTGTGTTATTATTTTACGTAGTTTTTTGTAATTAATGTTCATGACACGTGTTTAATATATATATATAGAAAGTTTTAATTAATTCGTAGGTTTACGTGATGTACTGTTCATGGTATTTATATGCGAGTTTTACAAGTTATAATAAATTTGTACTGCTAGTGTTATTTGAGGTTTTTTATATTTGATTTATAGCTTATTTGCTTTGAGTGTATTTTTGTGTTTTAACTTGTTGCTTGTGCATATATTTGTTCTTATAATAGCTATAATCAAACTGCTTATAATCCAACTTATTATGTTTAAAAAGTAAATTATTTCTGTGTGAAGCAAAAAGGACACAAGCATTCGACCTTGTGACCTCCTCACACCACACAACTTAACACTCACTCACTTGAACCAGTTGCCTCTTGAGACTTTTTCATTTCTTCTTTTTCTTCTTCTACTTTTATTAACTGTTTCTATTAATAAGTTGTGAAACTGCTTATGGCTTATTGTGCTTAATGCAAACCCTTAAGTGGGTATCCAAACTTGGTTGCTAACCAATGATCCAAACATCCCTTAAGTAGCAGCAAAACAATCAACATATATGAGTGTTAATACGGTAAATTCGAAGATTTTCATACAAAACATTGATTTTTTTAACAAGAAAACAACAAGCAACTACAACCTAGAACAATTAAACAACAAGCAACATATGATATTCAACTTACATTACCACTTACGCAATACACTAGGGGTGTGCACGGTTCGGTTTGGTTCGGTATTTGGTCAAAACCGAAACTGAAACCGAATATTCGGTTTTTTGCATAAACATAACCAAAATCGCTCGGTTCAATTTTTCGGTTTTTCTCGGTTTACAGTTCGGTCTCTCGGTTTTTTTGTTTCTAACCGTTTGTACTTGGGCTAATTTGGCCCACCAATTGTTTTTTATTTTCTTAACATGTGAATTAATCTCTCGGCAAACTTCGAATTATTTGTAAGGATTAGTTTCCTTGCGTGTCTTTACTAAATGATGGTAGAACTTGAAGCTCGTTAATGGTACATGTATTTGATTAACAAAGTAGTTTAGCTCCAATCAATATATAAATACGAGTGCCGTTCCAAAAAACTATATAAATAGAAGTCATTATTATTTTGACGTTTCATTTACTCATACATGTTTATCAAATTTACTCCATTCTCTATGATAGGTCCAACAGTACTAAACTACTGACAAATATATAAAGAGTTATAGTAATAATTAGTAATTAATGGTTTGATAAAAATCGGTTCGGTTCGGTTTCTATGGTTCGGTTTTTATGTCAAAACCGAAATCGAACCGAAAGTTCGGTTATTTGAAAAATAAAAAACCAAACCGTCGGTTTTTAATTCCGTTCGATTTTTTCGGTGCAATTTTTTTAGTTTTCGGTTCGGCTTCGGTTTTTTCGGTTTCTTTTCTCACCCCCTAACTTACGCAACTACAATTTTCAATGAATGTGTCCTTCCTGAAAACCTTAACTAGGTTTTTTTAATAATATTAAGATAATGGGTGGATGGTTTAGGAGTGAACATCGAGACATTACGAAGCATCAAAGCAACTCCTACAGTATTATCTTATTCCAGATCCTCTACGGCAAGGACTTTGTGATGAATTGCACTAGAAAGAGACCCGAAAGGTCTTTGAGTGTTACTGTAAAATCACCCAAAGCATTCGGACTACAAGACTTGATTATCGCAATCACTTACTCAAGTTTTCTATTATTAAGAAAGTTATTCATATTTCCTTAACACCCACTCATAATACCCACATTAAAATTCACAAACTCAACTGCGCTAACCCACGGGCCACGCCTAAAATCTTCATCCTCGCCAACATCCTCAATAACTTTCCTAATATACTCTTGTGTGGACATCACGACCTCCTGAGCACAATCCCGGCTATCCGCTAATTTATGGCTTATCGCAATCACTTGCTCAAATTTTCCAGTTTTAGGATTATACGTGAAATTTTGGCCTTTCACAAGAATAATATATATTTAAAGAGAAAACTTAAAAATAAGAGATAAATTTTTTTATTAAACCTTTTATCTAAGTAACATATGAAATAGAACGAAATACATATTCATTATCAAAATGAACTTTTGGTTGACTAGCGACGTAAGACATCTCACACATCAAAACTCATTAAACTCGACGCATTTACACGCGTTGTGCTTCCTTTTTTAATATACAAAGAGGCACACCCAAAAATCGTATGCGCCTCTTGTGCACCTAGCTGAAAAACAAAATAGAGCATCAACCGCTCTTATAATATCCAATGGCCCTCCTTCTTGTGCGCCTCATTATAGACGAAAAGAACATGCAGACAAACCAAAACCCTAGAGCACTTATCATAATCTATCTATACTATATATAAAGCATTTTGGTCAAACTTGAAAATTCAACTTACATCTTTTAATACTGTTAGAAGTAATTAAAGTGATGGTCATATAATATATCGTTGCGAAGCTCGTGAAAAATATCATTTAATGATGTCGAGAGTTTTTAGTTATTATTGTTTATGTAACGGATTTTGTCCCGAACACACAAATGAGGAAGGCCTCCTAAACATTTGTTACTTAGTATAAAAGGCTTCCTAATCCTCATTTGTGTGTGTGATTTCCCATTTTGATTAGTTCTAGAGAGAGAAAGGTGTTTGTTTCTCTCACTAGGAAAACACCAACTTTGTATTTTTTTTCTTCTCTTCATCTTAATCTAAGCTTTCTTTTTTAGTTTAATCATCATCATGTTATTTGTGTTTGATTAGTCGTGTGATTTAATCCTACAAGTGGTATCATTCGCCAAGGGATTCGTAGTTAGCTTTGGTGTTGATTTGGTGTGGATTTGGTTTTGATTACGTGGGTTTTTTGTTTAGGCTATTGGATTCGATTAGTATTTGAGGTGTTGTTATTGGTGTGATCGAAGTGGTTATTGATTTTGGTGGATTCGAGGTATGGTTTTGGTGGTTTAAGTTTATCTCTGTCGTCTATATTCTGAATCCCTGTATTTTCGGAATTTTCTTCGCAAAAGGGTTTTATATTCCGAAATCTTACCATTTTTTTGAAAAAAGTTTCTGAAAAAACCCATTTTTCCGAAAATTTTTCTTTGAAAATCCATTTTTTCCGAAAAAGTTTTTTCTCTGATAACTCATTTTTCCGAAAAAGCCATTTCTCTGAAAAAGTCTTTATTCCGAAAAAGTTTTTTTCCGAAAAAATCTTTATTCCGAAAAAGTCTTTATTCCGAAAAAGTCTTTATTCCGAAAAAGTCTTTATTCCGAAAAAGTCTTTATTCCGAAAAAGTCTTTATTCCGAAAAAGTCTTTATTCCGAAAAAATCTTTATTCCGAAAAAGTGCTTTTTTCTGAAAACTCCCATTATTCCGAAAAATTCATTATTCCGAAAAAGTGATTTTTTATGAAAATCCCCATTATTCCGAAGATTGGTTTTTTCTCTGAATTACTCATTTATTTCGAAAATATTTTCAAAATTTGTGTTTTTGAAAATTTTTAACTCGTGTGTTTTCGCGGCCTTGGAATTTTTGGTTTCAGGAGAGCTTATTTTTAGGGGATTTAATCATATTTAGGGGATTTTAACTTCAACATTCTACTTTCTACGAATTGAGATCCGGTTTTTCACACGACTTCTACGATGACGTCTCAACAAGATATTTACGCTACGGGTACTGAGAATCGTCCTCCCATGCTCACCAAGGAGAACTACACTACATGGGCTAGTCGTCTCCTTCGTTATGCAAAATGTAAACCTTTGGGAGAATTGATTGTCAACTCGATTCAAAAAGGTCCGTATGTTAGAAGAACAATCATTGTGCCTGGGGACCCTACGAATGCTAACCCAGTGGCTGACTCAAGTCATGAGCAAACAGATGAAGAATTAACTGAAGTTGAATCTAAATAACTCGACGCTGATGATCAAGCAATTCAAGTCATCCTTATGGGACTTCCCGATGATGTTTATGCTGCTGTCGACAGTTGTGAAACCGCACACGAGATGTGGCTTAGGATTCAGAAAATGATGAAGGAGAGTGAAATCGGTTTACAAGAAAAGGAAACTAAGTTGCTTCGTGAATGGGAGAAATTTACGTCTACTGAAGGGGAACAAATTGAACCTTACTATCATCGGTTTTCAACCCTCATGAATCATCTTAGAAGAAACAAACATGAACCTGCACAAATTGCTGCAAACATCAAATTTCTTGATAATCTTCCTTCTGAATGGTCAAGATATGTCACTCTTGTCAATCAAACCAAGGATCTTCATGTAGTGGACTACACTCAAGTATATGATTATTTGAATATGAATCAAGATGAAGCTAACGAAGTTAGGGCTGAAAGACGTGCCAAGACACAAGATCCATTGGCTTTCATGGCAAACTCTCCATCATCTATGTCATATCCTATGGCACCTTACCATCAACCCTCATCAAGTAACTTCATGCCACAACAACAACAACAACAATTCACTCCTTATGGATATCAACCTCCTGCTGCGGTGAACTACTTACAACAACCCATTGCCTGTTTTGATGACATCACCGATCCTACTCATGCGATTAATACTGGTCTTGCACTTCTTGCAAAGGCATTCAAATTTACCATTAACCCCACCAACAACAATCAGAGAATCTCCTCGAACAATAGAAATAGGCAGATTGCTCAACCTTTCATGAATGCGAATCAAGATCGTCAATTGGTAGCTGCTGGGACACAATATGGTCAGAATGTTGGGAATGCAGGAAATCAGTATGGACAAATTCGTGGTCAGAATCTGAATGTTCCAAATGTGGATAATCAGAATGGGTTAATAGCTATGCCAGCGGTTGGTAATCAGATGGGAAACATTGTGGCTGCAAGGGCTGAGAATACTGGTACGGGAAATGGAAACAACAATCGTCAGGTTCAGTGCTACAACTGCAGGAGAATTGGTCATTATGCTCGAGATTGCACAGCCAAAAAGAAGAGGGATGCTGCTTATCTTCAGACTCAGCTTCTCATAGCACAAAAAGAAGAGGCAGGGATTCCACTTCAAGCTGAGGAATTTGATCTTGTGGCTTCTGCTGCAGAATATGACGAGGAAGAAGAGGTGAATGCCAACTACATCTTGATGGAAAACTTACAGCAAGCATCAACCTCAGGAATGCATGATGACAGAGCTCCCGTCTATGATTCAGACGGTACCTCTGAGGTACGCCCAAGTTTTGATGATAATGATATATATAATATGTCTAATCAGGAGGAAGAGTATACTGAGATGCTTGAGCCCTACATTAAGACACACGAGGATCAAACGAATAATAGTAATATTATTTCGAATGAGCCTAGTGTGGACCTTAGTGTGGATCAAGTTGCTCAGCCTACAACCCTTCCTGATGAGACACATGCATATTATAAATCTCTATTTGATAAGCTTGCTAAGGATGTAGATCATGCTACGGTGGTTAATAATAAGTTTAGAGAATCTAATGCCAAATTGACCACTGAGCTTGCGGGATATAAGGAACGGGAGAAATGTTTTGAAATTCATCAGGCTAAAATTAAAGAACTTGAACAAGCTCATGCTACATCGGTTTATCAAGAAAAATGCACAACTAAGAAATTAAATGCCTTACACTTAAGTAGTGCTAAAAAGATAAGCGAATTAAATGATGAAATCACGTCTCTTAATAAACAGCTTTCAACTGAAAAATCTACTATTTTGGAGTTAAAAGAAGAACGAAAAAAGCTTAAACATGATTTCAAAATTCGAGAAGATGGGCTTCTTGAGGATTTTTGCAAAGCACAGGATAGGATTAGAGAATTAGACAACCTTTTAGTTAAACGTGGCCAAACTATGCAGACGATAAATATGCTCGCACCAAAAGTGAATGAGATAAATTACACTCGATACAAATTGGCTTTAGGTTGTCCTCTTCCCCCTAATCCCGAATACCTTAAGCAAGTTCAGGCCACAAATGAAACTTTATATAATGGTAGTGTGCTATTGTCTGATGAGCATGATCCTCCTAGTGTGCATGATTCCGAGGAAACTACTGAACTTGCTGTAGAGACTCGTTTAAGAATGAAAAAGCTTGATAAAGAAGTGACACCCGTTTATTATCCGAAAATTAATCCTCCAAGTGTTTTTGTTCGGTCTAAAACGAGTACTGAAATGCTTTTTCTACCAAGTGAGGAATTGTCTGATGACCCTCCTAAACCGAGTATCACACGCCGATTTCTAGACGAGCTTAAAGATAACTTTGTCATCCTTAAACGTGTTGTAAATTCCAAAATAACTGGAGGAAATTTTACATCACCTGTTCAGATTGAGGTCCAGAAAATTCTTTAAAACAATATTAATCCGATTATTAATCAAGTTGATGCTAGGTTAGGCAATTTGGAAAACGCTTTTCCAAAAGAATTTACCAACTTTGTTGAAGACTTTAAATCTTTGGCGAAGGAAGCTGATGAATCTCTTGATAAAATCAAAGTTTTGGAAAATGATCTTGAACGTCTCTCTAAAGCTAGTGATTGCATTGATAGTAGCCCTGTTGAGTTAGGTACCTCTGTGTCGCATAATGAAAACCTTCAAACTGAGCTTGATCTTATGAAAGAGAAAATGGAATCTTATGTCATTAAAAAAGATAAAGAATTCACCGATCTTTGGAATAAATTTGTCAAAAAATGTGATGAATGCAAATATGACAAGATTTCGTATGAAAAAGCTTACAATGAAATGCAACAAACTATCGCCCGGTTGCAGGCTCAGTTAGGAGGGGTTAAGGAATCGAATTTGGCCTCTTCAGGGTTAGAGAGTGCTAGTGATGGTAATGTTCAGAAGCTTAAGGCTAAGATTGCAGATTTAGAATCTGTTGTTGTTTCATATAAGCGGGCTGTTGAACAAAGCAAGTCTGTCTATCAGAAACTTATTGATAAAATCTGTGAAACTGTAAATTAAAGGCCTTGTTAAAAGATAAGACTTTTGAGCCTAGCTCGATTGTGGATACGATGATCAAGAAACCAGCAACCTCGGGACCCACTCGTATTGCTGTAACACCATTTCCTAAGGCTGCTGGAATGAAAGTTGTTGTTATAGCCCCAGGAATGTTTCGTATTAGACCTTCATCTCCAACTAGGGTAGATATCTTTGTGCCTAGCAACCAACGTAAAGCAAGTGTTAGGACAAAACCGACCACTATTGCATAACCACAAGTCATTGATTTAAAAAATGCTAATTCTAACAAGCGTGTGTCTTTTTCTACAGGAATGAACAACTACACTAAGAGCAGAAGGCCACAGCCTACGAACAATACAAGGAATGATAGGGTCCCTTTTGCCTCTAGAAGTAGTCGTCCCAAGGCTAATAATGTGGAAGTAGAAGAACACCGTAGGAATTTACCATTTTTTACTCATAATCAGAAACTTAATTCTTCTGAATGTAATGACTTTAAACTTGCTATTCAGAATGAAAAATCTGAAGTTATTTGTGCCAAATGTAATAAATGTTTCTCTACTTTTAGTCATGATGTTTGTGGTTTGACTATGAATGGTTTGAACTATGGTGGTTACACTCGACTTGACAAGCTTTCTATCAGCGAAACACATAGCACTCCTAAGGCTAAAGTGTATGTTCCAAAAACTAAGCAGGTAGGGTCCACTGAAAGTCTTGCTACGCCTAGAAGTCCTAGAGTTACCTCTAAGTGGTTGCCTACTGGAAGATATTTTACCTCTGATGGTCATGTTATTGATTCTAGTAGATCTCATACTGATAGTGAAATGTCGGTATGTGATATGGCTTGATTATTACCTAACCATACAGGAACCTATTTCTTCGGTTGCCAAATTTTCTCTTCTCTTATCATTCGCAGGTTGTTGAAATTTGTCTCTGGTGTGTGGACTCGGGCTGTTCCAAACATATGACTGGGAATCGAAGTCTTCTCAAGAACTTTGTATGGCGTTTTATGGGAACTGTTCGATTTGGAAATGATCATGTTGCGGCAATTCTAGGCTATGGTGATCTTCATTGGGGAAATATTATCATCACCAGAGTTTCTTTTGTTGATGGCTTGGGACACAATTTTTTCTCGGTTGGGCAATTTTGTGATTCAGATTTGGAGGTTGCCTTCAAAAGTCATACTTGCTTTGTTAGGGATCTTGAAGGAATTGATCTGTTGAAAGGAAATCGCACACCAAACCTTTACACCATTGATGTTTTTCAAATGTCTGCTACATCTCCAATTTGTCTCATGGCCCGGGCCACTTCAACAAAGTCATGGTTATGGCATCAAAGGTTATCTCATCTCAATTTCGATGCCATCACCCAACTTGCAAAAGATGATCTCGTTACCGGTCTTTCAAAGTTCAAATATACTAAAGACCATCTTCGTCCATCATGTGAGCAAGGTAAAAGCAAGAAGATGCCTCACAAACCTAAACCTGTTCCAAATTTGACGAATAGGTTGCATCTCCTTCATATGGATTTGTGTGGCCCAATGAGAATCAAAAGTATTAATGGAAAGCGGTATGTCCTTGTGATTGTGGATGATTATTCTCGTTACACATGGGTTCAGTTTCTTGCTTCTAAAGATGAAGCCCCGGATGTAATTATCAGTTTCTTGAAGAAAACATCAGTGCTACTTCAAGCCCCTGTTATCATTGTTAGAACGGATAACGGTACAAAATTCACCAATCAGAAACTAAAAGCTTATTTTGACGAAGTTGGGATTTCTCATCAAACTTCGGTTGTAAGAACTCCAGAGCAGAATGGAGTTGTGGAACGGAGGAATCGTACGTTAGTTGAAGCTGCTCGGACGATGCTTCTCTCCTCCAGTGCACTGTTATTTATTTGGGCTGATGCTATAGCAACTGCATGTTATACTCAAAACCGCTCCATTATTCACACCCGCTTCAACAAAACACCTTATGAGATCATTAATGGAAGAAAACCGGATATTTCATTTTTACATGTCTTTGGTGCTTTATGTTATCCGAAGAATGATCGTGAAGATATCGGTAAACTTGAACCTAAAGGTGATATTGGTTTTTTCATTGGTTATTCTTCAATTGCTTGTGCTTACAGGGTTTATAATCGAAGGACAAGAAAGGTAATGGAGACTATGAATGTTACTTTTGATGAACTCTCGGGTATGGCCTCTCAACATAGAAGTTCACATCCCGAGCTTCAAGGTCAGACTTCTGGACACGTAAGTTCAGGACTCGCGCTTCAATTTGCACCGTCAGCAATCTCATCGTTACAACCTTCAGAACGTGACTTGGAAGTTTTATTTGGGCCAATTTATGATGAATATATGGAGGGTCCTTCGTCATTTGGTGTTCCTCAAAATGCCCCGGCTGCACCTGCTGCGGTAGTTCCAGAACCACCAGCTGCATCTACACCAACGGCATCCTTTTTGCACCATCTACGTCAACCTCAACCATATTGAATCCAAACATTCCAATCATCTCTCCGAATGCTGACGCAACTCAACAACATTCTCAGCAAATTCCTAATCATGTTCATCTTCAGAATGAAATAGTTGTTGAAAATGCAAACAATGTGATGCTCAACGAACACGAGTTTGTTAATCCATTTGCAGCTTCCACAAGTTCTACTCAGCCTTCAACACCATATGTGGACCCGTCGAGCTCGCATCAAGTTTCTCATACACTTCCACATGAACACAAATGGACTAAGAATCATCCTTTGGTTCAAGTGATTGGCAATCTCTCACGACCAGTCTCCACACGAAATCATCTGCATATTGACGGTGATATGTGTATCTATGCACTATCAGTCAGCATAATGGAACCAGCTAGTGTGAAAGAAGCAATGACCGATGCATCATGGATTGAGTCTATGCAAGAAGAACTCAATCAGTTCATCCGGCTTGATGTATGGGAGCTAGTACCTCGACCGGACAATATAGATCCCCTTACTCTGAAATGGTTATTCAAAAACAAGATGGATGAGGAGCAAACGGTCATTAGGAACAAGACTCGGTTAGTTGTGAGAGGTTATAAACAACAGGAGGGAATTGATTTCGCTGAATCCTTCGCCCCGGTTGCTCGAATGGAAGCTATTAGGATTTTCTTGGCATACACTGCACACAAATCGTTCACTGTGTATCAAATGGACGTGAAGACGGCTTTCTTGCATGGACCGTTAAAAGAAGATGTGTATGTATGTCAACCTGAATGTTTCATCAACACCAAACATCCAAGCCATGTCTACAAGTTGAAAAAGGGAATTTATGGTTTGAAACAAGCACCGAGGGCATGGTACGACGAATTAGCATCATTTCTTCTACAAAATCACTTCAGCAAAGGAACCATTGATCCAACTTTGTTTATCAAGCACTACGGCAACGACATATTGGTGGCACAGGTCTATGTAGATGATATTATATTTGGTTCTACTAACCCAAAATATTCCATATTATTTGCAGACCTTATGAAAAGTCGATTTGAAATGTCCATGATGGGGGAAATGACGTTTTTTCTTGGTCTCCAAGTTCACCAATCCCCCCGTGGTATTTTCATATATCAGGCCAAATATGTGCTTGAAATTCTAAAGAAATTTGGAATGGAGAACTGTGATCCTATTGGTACTCCAATGGACACTAAACATAAGCTTGATTTGGATAAGAAATGGACATTTGTAGATGCTACAAAATACCAAAGTATGATCGGGTCCCTTATGTACTTAACCTCAAGTAGACCGGACATTGTGCATGCTACTTGTTTATGTGCTCGGTATCAGGCTAAGCCAACCGAGAAGCACCTCAAGGAGGTTAAAAGGATCTTTCGTTATCTCTGGGGAACCATTCACATGGGTCTCTGGTATACGAAGGATTCTGGTTTTAATCTCACTGGTTTTTCAGATGCCGACCATGCAGGATGTCATGATTCATTCAAGAGAACTTTCGGTGGAGCACAATTCTTAGGCGAGAAGCTAGTGAGCTGGTCATCAAGAAAACAAGACTGTACGGTGTTGTCCACTGCGGAAGCAGAATATGTGTCTCTATCCGTGTGTAGTGCTCAAGTCCTTTGGATGAGAACACAACTCACGGATTATGGCTTTCACTTTAACAAAGTGCCTATCTATTGTGACTCACAATCAGCCATAGCCATATCCTGCAACCCGGTCCAACACTCCAAGACCAAGCACATCGCTGTCCGATTCCATTTCATAAAGGAGCATGTGGAAAGAGGAACGATAGAACTGTTTTTTGTCAAGACGGACTACCAACTAGCCGACATCTTCACCAAAGCTCTTTCTCAAGACAGATTTGAATTCTTGGTTCGTCGACTTGGTATGCGTAGCTTCACTCCTGATGAACTTGAACGTCTTGCACATTAACAGTAACCTTGTATATATCTATCAGAAAATCAAAATACAAAAATATAAAACCTATAAAACCAAAATAAAAAAATGAGAAAATCTTTCAAAATACCAAAAATATTCTCCTTCGACATGTCTCTCAGCATCGATAATATGGACGTACATAGAAATGTTTTTCAATAACGACACGGGTACGTACATAAAGTTCGAATGAGAGTTCAAATGTTTTCAAAACATGTCCTTTCTATTTTCATCTCATAATGGCTTATAGTCACATGTCAGACTATAACCCGGTCCCTAAATAAAGGAAAGTCTTTGACTTATCTTCAACAACGAGAAATCGTTTTTCTCGGTCATGAGCTTATATCAAAACATTCAAAGTTTCAAGCTCGTGAACTCAATTTTCTCGAACTTTTGAGCACAATTTTTCAAGGTATTTCAAAACAATGTGCTCATATACTCCCCTATTTAAATAGAATCTCTTTTCGAGGGGAAGTATAATGATTTCATAAACAATTGTTCCAAAGTTTCATGACACATTATTCTCTCCATATTTTATCACTAGTTTCACAAAAATTTCAATTTCATGCAATTTTTGAGGGGGAGAATAGTGATTAAAATATGTTATCTTGGATAAGATCTTTGATATAAGTGCTTTCTCTTCCTAATATGTGCAAAAACCTTTCCTTTTATGATGCACATATGTAGGGGGAGCATTTTTGGTGATATAGAAAACTTTCAAGGTGTAAACATTGATTTCATCAACACCTTGATTGCATTTTCAATTGATTTTTCTGGTTATGATATCCATACCCTTCAACACATAAATTCATGATGGTATTGGTGTCAAAAGGTGGTTAGGTATTCGTCCTATGATCCAACCAGAACCTAAGGGATCTTCCCAGGGACAATCCATAGAACTTAGAAGTCATTAGGAAAGATGGAGTAGTTGAGCGTACGGGAAAAATGCCGACCAAGTACTTAAGCTAGCACTGGAATAATCACAACAAGGTGCTAGTTATGACGTATTGGTAAGCATTGAAGGGGTTGAAGAATGAAAAAGAAATGTAAGGATAAAGGGTGAAAAGAAATAGCCCTCCATACAACTTAGGCAGAAACCAGGTCAATACATCTACTATCATAATCACGTTGATGATTTCTGGTATTGAAGACAAAGCATCATGGACCCAGTGATGCAAAGCACAACCCTTTCCAGCCTACTCAAGCTTCTCTCCAACGAAGTTTGTTTTATTGTCACGGAGTTCAACTCATTTCTATCGACTTTCTCACTCCGAGATAGTAGATATTGAATAGGTGACAGTCTGCTCCAGCCTCCGATCACCAAATAAACGTGCACTTATAGAGTCTAGAGCCAACGAGATTCATCAAAAATCTCATTAGGACACTTATTCCATATATCAATTGTTGTTCATCATTAGAACACATGCGATAATTTACTGAGTCCTACGCTCTATCCTTGTGGTATTGCTAGAAAATTCAGAGTGATACTCTCTAGTATTCACAGTGATGAATGGAAATCCTTCCAGTGTTAACATCAAACAGCACTGCGGTAGGTCATATGTACGATTCACTTTGAATTAAACATATGCTAACTGGAAAGCAACAGTGGTTTGATTCTTAATTGATTCAAACTCGTTCCAGGTTTCTACGCAATATCTTTATGATCTTGCCAGAACATTCAGAGTAATACTTTCAGTATTTACAGTGACGAATGGAAATCCTTCCAGTGTCATCATCAAACAGCACTGCGGTAGATAACTTGTGCGATTCTATATGAATCAAACTTGTGTCAACTGGAAAGCAACGATGGTTTGATTCTTAACTGATTCAAACTTGTTCCAGGAAATTGAATTGACGACTTAATAAGCAGAATGGAACTGCATGATTCACTCCTTACTATGAATTATCTTTCGATATATTCAAGTATTGAGAACGGCTACCACAGTCGAAAATCCTGTCAAGGAAGTTCTTTGAACTTACCTAATCACAGGTACAGTATTCTTACTGTATAACGGGAAACCGGAGGAATGCAAACGGTGGCGTAACTTCAAGAGTCGTAATTCAAGATCACAATGCTCATATAAATGAAGAAAGCTCAAGAACATCTAAAGACAAAGACTTCCGCTACTCTGATGATCAAGGAAGATTGTTAACAAGCTTTCATGTCAATACAAAACATGAGTATGTGGGTAAAGACACAAGAACACAAGCTGGCAAAGTTACAAGATCAAGTCAAGGTAAAGATCAAAGATCAAAGATCACAAGTCATGAAAGGAACTATGAAGAATCTCTCAAGACATCGAGCTTCAAAGTCTGCAACAACAAAGAAGTGAAGTCACATATTACATGACCACCCCTTAGGGGGAGATTGTTAGAAGTAATTAAAGTGATGGTCATATAATATATCGTTGCGAAGCTCATGAAAAATGTCATTTAATGATGTCGAGAGTTTTTAGTTATTATTGTTTATGTAATGGGATTTAGTCTCGAACACACAAATGAGGAAGGCCTCCTAAACATTTGTTACTTAGTATAAAAGGCTTCCTAATCCTCATTTGTGTGTGTGCTTTTCCATTTTGATTAGTTCTAGAGAGAGAAAGGTGTTTGTTTCTCTCACTAGGAGAACACCAACTTTGTATTTCTTTTCTTCTCTTCATCTTAATCTAATATTTCTTTTTTAGTTTAATCATCATCATGTTATTTGTGTTTGATTAGTCGTGTGATTTAGTATTACAAATACATTATGTACAACTGAACCAAGCTTAAAATTAAAATAGTAATACTTAAGTTCTCAAAATTTAATGCTTATATTAATACTAATTAATACATAATAATCAATAATCAAATTAATATATAATAACTAATACAAATTAATACATACTTCAAAATAAAAATAATAGAAGATTAATTAATATATAATTAATATACCTAGTTAGTTAAAAGTACAACCATATATTCGTATTGTGCAACGACTAAAAACATATCTATACTACATATTACACATTTTGAGTTTTAACTAAATTATACATAAAAATGTTAGCCCATACCATTAGATACTACAAGTCTGCAATTATGTTATAAACTTTTTTAAACAGTAATGTTTTAAAATTTTAGCCTTTTGATATTTTTGATTAAAATATGTCAACAAAAATTTGTTTATGCATATTTAAAGTTTTTGAAAATTGCATATCATAAAATATCTATCATTTATGTATATTAGTAAAAGCTTAGTGAAATTGTAATCATTTTGCCAAATAATTCAATTGGAAAGAATTGTCCACGTCAATGTACGAACATTTTCAAATAATTTACAAAGTGTGAAAACATGTAAAATATTAAGGATGTAAAGTTTATATGTTATATAACGTGACAAATATTACGCTACATCTACTTATTAATAAGCGCATTTCACCGTTAATCAACACAACCTTGTAATACTACTAACCCGTTTTGATATCGTCTTGATGCACATATATATAGAACTATGATAAAGTTATTTCTTAAAATTCTCGCCATGTGCAAAATATTATCACTGAAAACATTTGATCGAAAAATATTTCTCGACAAGAGATTTGATTACAGGGTATCCGTCACTGTAATACGCGGGTACCCTACTATAAGTCCAAAAGTAATAATATCCCTCAATTGAAATTACGTTTTTAAGACATGTTTTTAAATGAAAACTATCGATTCATAAGTTATAACAAAAAACATATTATTGCGTCGAAGAATTTAGTCACAGGGTACCCGCCGCCGCATCGCGCGGGTACCCTGCTAGTATCTTATAAAGCATTTTGCACTTTTATTTTTAGAATAGTTGAATTTTCAACTGACAATATATAGTACTATTTGTATAAGCAAAACAAACATGCATACCAAAAGTAGAAATTTTAAAACATATTACATTAAATTTTATAATTAAAACTTAAAACATATTACACTAAATTTTATAATTAAAACACCCTCTCACCTCATTTTAACTAAAATAACACATAATATAAGTAATAATTGCAACATTAGAAATGTAATAAAACATCTTACAAATTTAATTAAGTCCAAAACACATATTAATATCCTGAACTTGACAAAGTGGATCATCTAGTGCCCTAAACTTTATAAGATACAAAATGGTACCCTAAACTTGACAAAATACAATATTTACTACCTTATACTAGTTAATTCAATAATTAAATATTTTTTTCTTTTTATAATTCATTTTAGTAAAGTATTTTAGGATAAATAATTTAAAGCAAAACTTAGGCTAAGCAAAATATAATTTTTTCACAATATTTACTTACTTTTTATTATTAAAAATTTATATAGAATTTTAATCTATTATTTATAATATAAAAAATATATTTATATCAATGATTTCTAAAATGTTTTTAGCACATTACTTTTAACATATTTTTATATTATATTATTAAGTGTTTGTTTCAAAAATTACTAGAACAAGTTATAACTAATTATATAAAAGTTTTGTAATTTTTTTATTTAAATATGTATATAAAAAAATAAAAAGTTAATTGTTCAGTTCAAATGTTTTGAGGCGTACAATGAGACTAAATTATTTATTACAAAATATTTTATTAAAATGTTTTTAGAAAGAAAAAAATAATTAATTGTTAAGTTAATTATTATAAGATAGTAAAAATTTTATTTTGTCAAGTTTAGGGTACCAATCTGTATCGTTAAAAATTTAGGGTAGTAGATGATCTACTTTACCAAGTTCAGGTTACTAATATATATTTAGGCCTTTAATTAATAGTATAATAATTACAATTATAAATGTAATTAAAATCTCACAACTAAAATACCATACTTACAAATATATATGCATAATGTACAATGCGTACAAACATAACTAAGAAATTAAATATACAAAGATAATTGATACTCTTATTTAAAACATCCCATTATATAAATATACAATCATAATTACACATTTAAAAATGTATAAGAAAGAATAAAAACTCTTTTAAACATTAAATTATTCAAACTTCATTTTTCATAACGAACATCTTTTTAATATACTAACATAATATATATTCAAAATTAAAACTACACAATTTCATTACTTAAAAATACACATATTTATGAAATATGTACAATTAACTAATGTAAAACACACACTTTTAATGTTATTTTTAAAGCACATTTTAATACATTAAACACACTAATAATTTTATGTTTTTAGAACACCCATAAAATGAGGTGTATATGTAATTATGCACATTATACAAATTAATAACAGACACAAATAGGAGTGTCAAAAAGGTCGACCCCATCTGAGTATATTCGGATCGGGTTACTCAGGTTTAAATTCTAATTCGGATTAATCAGGTCAACCTGACTAACCCGAATTAAAAAATGGGTCGGGTATCGGGTTTTTTATTTTTATGGAGCTCGTATTCAGGTCAACCCGATTGACCCGAATAAGATTTATTTTTTTATTACTTAAATTATATATAATTTATATTTTTAAAGAATAATTACTTTTTTACCCAACTCGGGTTGACCCGAACCTAAATTAACCGACCCGAATAAACCCGAACCCGAGTAAAAAGAGTTCAAATCGGGTCGGATTCGGGTAAATTATTTTCAGCCTTGACCCGACCAAGCCGACCTGATTCACACCCTAGACACACAGTTACCATAAATTCAAGCGGGAACAAGAGTGGCCACCAGTTTGATTCTTATATAAAATTCGCTCAAAAACGATCCGGAGGAATTCGACCAAAACTTATAAAAATTAGTGAACCAGACCTAATCAACATTATTGTCTTTTTTTCTCTGCTCAATCACAGGGTACCGTCTTCACATCGCGTGGGTACCCTGCTTGTAGTAAGTTAATGACTTCCTCTTTTGTGAAGAGAAAATTGCACAAGAAAGGAAGGCCCTTTTGTGCGCCTCGGGAAAGCGCAGCTGTAGTAATATGGTTCAAGTTTGCACAAAAAGTGCGCTTAGTTCATTTTGTCCACAGACAAGAAA
The DNA here is from genome assembly GCA_025667525.1 of Glebionis coronaria. NCBI lineage: Eukaryota > Viridiplantae > Streptophyta > Magnoliopsida > Asterales > Asteraceae > Glebionis > Glebionis coronaria. The sequence goes on from CM046881.1 coordinate 461,702,026, forward strand.
TACATAGTTTAAGAAAAATTCATTACTCGTTGTTTTAATTTCTATGAAAGCACAAAAAGGACAATTTTATCTTTTGATAATTAATTCTTGTTTCTTTAATTTTTGTAAATACTAATTTGGACTAAAGGTATTATTGTAATCTTAAACAAACTCAACTTTTATTTTTAGAAATGGACAATAATTTTGAGATAAACGAAAAAAGAAATATAGACAATAATTTTGGGACGAAGATAATAAGAAATAAGTTTGCTTTGTAAAAGAGTTGCTATATTTGGTTTCAAAATAAAGGTCGTGTTTGATGCATTTTGGAGCGTTTAAGATCAACAAGCGGTAAGCAGTTTGGATGAAAAGCTTGTTCGTTAATATCGCAACAAACATTTTAATATTGTCTAACTGTTCCAATCTTAAATGCTTGTTGTAGAAGCATTTCAGAACTGCTCCGAGCAGTTTTTTTATAAAATTACATTTATGCCCTTAAATATAATATTTATACTTTATTTAATTAAGTTATATGTCCTTTTAAGTAATTTTATATTTTTTAATAATATCTTACAGGTACGTTATCAAATACTTTTTTAAAACAAACAACTATTGCTTACTGCTCTTACTAACTGTTACTACTTACTGCTTTCTACTACTGTTTCCTGGTACGTATCGTCAAACAAACTCAAAATATGAAGGTAGGAGAATTTATTTTGAAATGGAACATATCATGTCACGTGTTAGTGCGTTGCCACTTAAAGATGTGGATTGGAATATGTTGAAATGGACCTCTCATGTCACGTGTAATGTGATACTCCGTATTTGTTTGCTTACTAACATGATAAGAGCTCGGGTACGGTATTTCCCTTGATTAACACTATAATTTATGGCGTTAGAGTGGTTTCGGTTAAAAAAAATCCATAACGTGAGAGTCGGTATGATGTCTCACATCGATGTACTCGCGTTATGGCCACCATTTGAGGTGGCTCCTATGGCACCAAAGCCTGTCACGTTAGCGCCGGTGTTGTCAAGTCTCGCGTTTTCGTCCATGGCTTGAGCCATAAACTACCTTACCGGGGGCTCATAAGTAAAGTAATTAGTATCCTCACTTTTGTGAGTTGTGACTTACCTCAACCAATGTAGATCCGTATTTCAGATTGGGGATGAGACTCAGATTGGGGATCATTTGTTTGGGAAAGTCTTCCCCTATTGCCACTTCCAAACTTGCATTTTCTTTTAGTGATTTATTTGAGCATGTGTATACACGGGTGATCTGCTTGAGGACAAACCGCACCACGGGTTCCATAAAAATATTTTTTTGTTCAAAACAAATAACAACCAAGACAAACTTGACTTGCTAACTAAAGCTCGTGTTCGGGATCAACTGTGCATCGAATAAAAAACATAGTGCCAAAAACTATTTTTGGAAAAAAGAAAAGAGGGGAACCAAAAACCAAACCATTAAACATATTTTGTTCCAGTTTAAAATGTTTGGCTATAACAAGTTCGGCATGAAATGATTCCGCATCAGACCACAGCGAACCAAGAACCAAAGGAGAAACTAGTGTCTGGTTTAGTTTCTGAACTGAACCAGAATTAGCCAGTACCAATGCGATTTAGTTCAGTCCCTCCAGGACTAAATTTTGCACACATCTAAATTTTGATAGCTTGTAGTTGGCCTTACACATTCAACCAACGCATCTTATATATGACACAAACTCTGTATATAGGTTCCATGAGATCAGGTAATTACAACACACTATCATTAGCCAACTATAAAGCAGATTCTGAAACTAAAAACACATTTCAGTTTGCTGCAGAAATCTCAGACTCCAAGTTCTAAACTCTTAATAGTACCTATGTAGGATAGATCATATGCTTTACTTACTGTTAGAAGTAATTTCGGTCACATAAACAGACCGAATTTACACAATCACCTTTAGAAATTTTAAGGTAGCATGTAGTAAAGGGGAGCTGTTGTGGGTTAGCTAGCAGCGACAGCATCAGCCCTGGGACTAGCATCTAGGAGTTGACGCAGGGGTGCACCAGAACCAGAACTGGCTTCTCCATCGTTTCTAACAACAGAGCCAGAACTCAAACTTTTTTCGACTTTAGAGAGGAGGTTAGCAGTGGGTCGCGGGTTTTCTGTAGCTTGTTCAAGTTGTGCGTTCTTGAGTTTTTCCTGCAATTAAAGAATCAAGTATGAAACCATGAGTGCAATCGTGTATAGAATGGCTACCATACGATCAGTAACAACAAAGCAAAGAGATCGATGAGGTATACCAGTAGATTGGCATTTTGATGCTTCAAATTTGCTGCACTGATGGTCAATTGGTTAATTTCAGACTTGAGTTTCAAATTTTCAACAGTCAGGGCTTCAACTTTGGTACCAAGTTCTTCAGCTTCAGCCTGGATATTGGAATATTAAAACAAATAACTTAGAATTGGTGGTCATTTTGAAATAATAAGAATATACACCTAATTGTGAACAACTGAATGATTCTGTGATTTTGATTTGATTTCCTTGAGAATGTCACATTTACCAGCATAAAATTGATCAATTGATTAATGCAACATGGTGGTACATTGTTGTGGGAAATAAAAAACTTTATATATAAAAAACAAACTGATTCTATTGCTTGAACTGAACAGGGAGTGGGAAAAATTGCCAATAAATGTGACATAGCACTAAAAATGCCATTGTGGTGTAGGAACTACTTTTTTCGCACATCAAAAGGTTACATATGTGTAACTTGTACTAAATTAAGGATGATGAGATCCAATAATCCCTTAAATTTATTAAAAAAAAGTTCATCCATCTATTTGTAAAATTGGATGAGTCTTTTGGTGGTCAAAAATTGAACTTATACCACCTTTTGATGAGCGACAAAGTATGTTCTTGGCAGTATTCTCTTACAGAAATCAGAATCATCAAAACGACTAAGATAGTAATACAGAGAAGAGTTCATTCTACCTGTTTCCTTAATCTTGACCTCCTGGCAGATTCTCGATTAGATTGCTTTCTTCTCTCCCTCTTCAGTTCTCGCTCATTCTGGACATAAATTATATGATCCAATTTCAGCAGTAGAATTCGAATAGGAATGTTGTATATACGCCTGACATATAAAAGAAACATACACTATGGACCTGAAGAACGACAGTATTGGGCACCATGGTAACAATAGCTGAAGTCATGTTAGGGGAGTTCTTAAAATCAAGATCGGAGCCCGAGTCAGAAGACATAATCCCTCCTACTGTTTTGCCCAAAATCATTCCCGGGGCAACACCGACACGTTTCGCTTTCTTGTGGCCTCCATTTGCCTCACTTTGTTCAATTTTGACAGCTTCAGCTGGAGGTGAAAAGCTTAAGATAAATCTTTTGTTCTTGTTCGTTACATACTTACATCTAAACCATTACAAAACTGGTTCTTTTGACCTGTTTAGTCATTTAGTAGCCTGTAATCTTGGCATTTATTAATGAAAGCTAACAATAATTTAAAAGATATATGTATACATGAACTGAACATTTTCATATCAAATTCATTATTTTTGGAAGCCAAGTTGCAGGTTTTTTTGGCTACAAAATGACTCGAGGGGAGCATGAATGACTCAAACTTGCAAAAAGTAAAATAAGGATGCCAAAATCCAGAAAAACGAAAATGTAAGTAATGTATGCCAACAAACTACTTTTTTCTTTAAAGAAAAGCATATACTTTTTTCAGTAAAGAGAGATATGGAACTTACAACTTGAAGATGATCCTCCACTGCTCCTTTTCCGACCATTCTTAGCTCCCTAAAACAACATTGGAGAAGCTTTAACACTATCTATCATAAGATGCGATCTACATGTTGCTAGCAGAAATAAATAGGTTTCAGTTCTTATACCTCAGTTGTATTCCCATCACTTCCTTCACTAGAACCTTCAGCCTCCCCACTGTTTAGCATGAAAATATATTTAAAATCTAGTGACTTCAACCCTAAAGATGAAAAAAAGACTAGAAAATGTTAATACAAATTAGCATACTTCTGAGATACTCCATTGTCATTTCCACCTTCAGCACTGCCTCCATTAGCATTCCCTATTGACATTGCCAAACCATCAAATCCTTTCAGCTTCTTAATCAAGCCTCGATCTGAATTTCCAGATGACTTTGCAGGAGCATCAGTATGTGTAGGAGTAGCCTGCATATACAAAGATGAGTCCGTCTAATAAAATGTAGTTTTAATGATGTTAATCTATAAAATGACATGAAGACTTACAACAGTAACTCCAGGATGTGCATAAACACCTCCGTGTGGATACATTGCAGCATAAGGTGGCATCATATGCTGAATAGCAAGCACAAGAGCATGTCAGCAATATGATATCCGTAAAGTAAGTTTTGATCTGAAGGGTCACAGATAGTCATTCTACAATACCTGCATTGGTGCCCACATATAAGGTGGTGGATGACCAGATGCAACAGGTGAACTGAAGTATTGTGGCATAGCCATTCTGCCACCATAATAAGCCTGCAAAAATAATACTAGTTGTTCAGTAGAGTTTCATTGGTTTAAGATATCCTTTTTAGATAGTCAACATTAACAAAAGTTACAATCAATTAACCTGCATAGCCGGATTAGCCGCCCAATCAGGATATACATAACTGGTCTGCTGCTGCTGCTCCTGAGAAGGTAACAGTAAAAAAGTTCCATAAGCAATAAACGAAAATTATCATACCACATAAATTGCACAACGTTACATGAAGGTGGGTGACACAAGAAGTTTTGTCTAACCTCTGTTAAAATTTCAATTAACATTTTCTTTAATGACTTCCATACATTTGTAATTTTATTAGCTCAAAAAGAATATGACGTGTTAGAGACAAATTGCAACAACGCTTCTGAAGGTGGGCACAGAACGCTGTGATAGGCATACAAAAATGTATGACACAGCACCAAAGTGGTACTTGATAGCATTAAATGACGCTAAAGGTAGGTAACAGTATCAAAGGGTGAATAACGGTATGGCATAGTCCAAAACGGGACATGGTTTAACATCTTATCACAGAAGAAACAACTTTAACTCTGTGATATCATAACATGTTATAACTTGATATGTTATCAGAGTAACATAGTCGTCAATCACTGCATAGTTGGTAACTTGGTATACATTTTATCAAATTAATATGTAAAGTTTCAATAGTAGTTGATGATCGAACTCACACATTAAATAGCTTTGTTTCTTTCTATATTTGTAAAGTTAAACATTGTGTTTACGTATGTGTCTCCATATATTCCCACAGTCGTGTACTTTTGCAACAAAATTGGTAAAAGAACGGAATTAAAAAGAGATAACGTAAGTGTTTAGATCCATCAGGTCAACTCGACCCAATAACCTTTCTGACGTATTATTAAATAGGCACATCTGCTCATTCTGACTCGTTACACAACAGCCTGACAAGAACTAAATGTGTCTTACCGGAGGAGGTGAAGATGTTTCTTCGGGCTTATTTTCCTTTGCTTCTTCACAGCTCCCCATGGATAAAAAGATCTTAAACTTATTCAAGATGACGTCGTCTCGCTAAAAACTTGCTCAGTTATCTGCATATACGAGAGGAAGCAAATAAGTAAACAAAACGACTAATGGTAATTCGAACAAAATAATTGCTACTGTAATAAATTAGGAGATCATAAACATCAAGTTCAACCAAACATCTATTAGTAGAAGATCAACTTTATACAATTATACCTACATACGAATGAGCTAAAACAGATTATAACTACACACTGGGATGCTACAAGTCATTACTAGATAAACGTCCATTTTTTGGTCTATCGGCCATATAGACCGCATTCTCTCCCTACGAAGCGCCATTACATACATCAACTTTCCAGTTTTTTTGCTAGTTTTCTCACACTCATTCATTAGCTATCTACTAAAACTTACCTTAAGTAACACAAGCAAAAATTGTTAATGAGCTTAAAAATTGTACATGTCTTAACCTTCATCTACTAAAAGCTGCGAGATTAACTATTCTACACTAGAAATTATACAAAGACCTAATAGATCTAATAACTATAACCCCATACAAGACGAAAACATTACACTCACTTAAGTTGTCCCCTCAACACACACAAACACACGCTCATCGATATCGCAATCTCACACCTGGTAAATAATTTCACTCAAATCATCCATCACGTATCCAAACCCAAACCAAATTCACATGTCCATGTCAGATTATTACTCTAAACAATACACCAATTTCACCTAAAACAAAAATAGCTCCAACAACCTTAAATTTATAAAAAATTTATAAAAAAAAAAAAAAAAACTCACTGTACTTATTATAATTTTTATTTAAATTTTTTTTAAATAACTTGCTTATTTTTTTTACAAATCTGTGAAATTCAATCTGACCTAATAATTAATTAATTAATTAACAACAATTAATCCTCATATTCCAAATAAATAATAAAAAAATTACACAAATATATAAATAAACTTTTTTTTATTTAGCTAGGAAAATTAAAACGTTAAAAAAACATAAATTAACCTTGACAACAAAATGCTTTCAGCAATTAATCTAATTTTAATTAATTATAATACAATATATATAGAAAGAAAATAACAATTCGTGCTAATAAAAAAAACAGCAAAAATGGATTAAAAATTAGGAATTTAAATGAATTGAGAAATTTGGGTGTACCTGTTTTTTTTAATGAAGAAATTTATTATTATTGTTGTTGTTGTTGCTAATATTGTGTTTTGTTGTTGTTGTTGGTTTCTCTGTCTAAAACAGGAATGAGGGAGGGGGGCTTGTTGTTGTTGTTGTTGTTGCAGAATGTTTAGAGAGAGAAAGAAAGGGGACATAAAAAAGAGATGACAATGTGTTTCTCCACGTCATCTTACACGTGGTATACACCTACAGGATTGGTGGTAATTACTTGCTTGACATAATTTAAAAAAATTTTTTTTATCAGTTTTTATTTCATATATTTAAGTTTAAAAAAAGTTTTTTTATCAGTTTTTATTTCATATATTTAAGTTTAACAGTTTTAACCTGTTAAACTTTATTTTTTATTTTTTATTTTCTGTTTTACAGTTTTATAACAAAAACAAAATTATAAAAATTAAAAAATGCAAAAATAATAGGATATAGATGGGGTTTTAGAGGGGTCTATATAACCTTGCCCTTTAAAAAAGCTAGTGGTTTGTATACTCCCAAAATTTGTTTGCACACTCAAACTGTTGGGTATTTTGTCATTTGTGCCCTTACATCACTTATTAGAATGTATAATTATATAACTGTCACAATACACATAATTTGAATGTACAAATAACTATTTAAAATGTACAAATCTATTCCTTTAAAAAAATATGTAAAAAACATATGCTACTAAAGAAATGTTTCTAGGACCAATGTTTGTAAAAAGCTCCATCAATATTGTAACGCTTTTATTTTACATACAGCAACGAAAACTAATCTGAAATGTTACTCCATAGTATAGTTTCACAATAATAGAAACGACACATAAGATCATTTTATGAAAAGAAGTTATCATTCATTATTATCAGAGTTTTTACAAAAAGAAAAAAATATGTACATACTCCCTCAGTTCCAATTTACTTATCCACTTTAAAATTTTAAAGTCTTTATTCATCAACTTTAATCTTAAATTAAAAAATTTGTATTATGTAATATTTGATAAAAATTATGCCAATAAATATATATTTAAAACTCAATTCATTCATATAGTTTTCATCAAGTATTACATAACACAAAAATTTTAATTCAAGGTCCAAGTTTATAAAGAAAGATTTGAAAAATCAAAATTGGACAAGTAAATTGGAACGGAGTGAGTATTACATAATAAACAAAGTACAGGTCCGAAAGCACAGGTTTAAAGTAAAAGGTTTAATGATAACGATAAAGTGTGTACCACTTTGTGCCATAGTTGTTTAATTACCTGAGATTTTAACATACTAAAAGTCAACATAAATGTTTAGTGAATTCATGGGTTTAAATTTAAATAATTTGAATACAAGTTTAATCGGTGGGTTATGTTGTTATACGCCCAAAAAATAAGTTTGATTCATTGCATTAAACTCATGACACCGAGACTTAACGTTTATCAGAAGTAACCAACAATGCCCCAGTAGGAAGTCTGCCAAACAACCTAAGTTCGATTAAATACAATGTGTCCGTTTGACCATTAAGTTTGGTTCAAGCAAGTGCGAGCTGCCCAAACAGGGGTGTCGGTTCCAAGTAGATCTATTCATAATATTCATGTTACCTACGGTAATTAACGGTACATGATAATATAGACTTTCAGGCTAAAACGTTACTTAGTGTCAATAATCAGTTCAGGATAGCATAGATTTTTAAAACACTTGTATTTTAATTTACAGTATGCATCTCCCCACGGCGTTTTAAAAATAGTTTAAAGGTGGGTTATGTACTCACCTTAAGTTCAGAGAGTTTGAGTTACGTCAGATGTGATTTAGTGGAAAATAAACGGCTCGGTCAGACAACCTAAGTTTAATATATCAAGTCTTAGTCTTATGTTCAAAATCTAAGTAAAGTTTAATAAACGTAGTTTGAAGTTTATAGATTTACGGAGATATCGTATCACTGTTTGGGCCATCATATGTCAGAGCTCATTTAGTTTACGCTTAGGGAGCTAGAAGACTTTAAATCGTAATCTAACAACTCTATGTAATATCAAGATGAAAAACTATTCGTATGAAGCTCCCTATAATCGTGTTACGTTTATATTTTTAGAAGTTTCTTCAAAAATTAATTGATGATAAATAAAGTATATATACTTTACATAATTTACATTTTATACCTTAAGTTTTAAAGTTGACAAAATTTACTCTTATTATTTTAAAAGCAACTTTTTTATATATTTCTAAACTTTAAGTTTGAAAAATGAAAAAAAAAGCCCTTAGAGTTTTTAAATTTAAGATATTTACATTTTCAACCCTAAAAATTATAAGTTTAAGTTATTTACATTCTTAACCCCAAAAGTATATATTTTTAAAATGGGTAAAAGCTATAAAATAACATCATACTTATTAATTTGTGCCGACTTTAAACACTTACTATTTAATCTCGTGACTTTACCATTCTACTTTCAAAATCGTTTCGAAGTTACCAATTTGGTAACTTGTTACCGACAGCGTGGCACAGTAATTTCCACGTCATTATTTATTACGTTTAATATGGCCACGTCTGATTTCCCCTTTTTTGATAAAAGCTATACAATACCATCATACTTATTAAAATATACCGACTTTAAACACTAGTAATAATTAATCTCGTGACTTTACCATTATATTTTCAAATTTATTCTGACTATACCAATATAAGTCTGAAATGACTATATGACCCTTTTCATCTTCCATATATATAAGTTTGTTGCCACAATGTATAACACTGACAATGTACAAAGTAAATTAAGAGTTGTATGATGCTTCAGACACCCTCAACCTAATAATATCAGTGACAACATTGACAATACTATGGCAATACGGAGTTACTAACCAGCGATTTAATCTTTTTAATACTATCATTTAAGTTTTCTTCCTCACACACACAATACCCTCTCCAGTTCTGTAGTTTAATTGGTGAAAAAACCGGATCTAAAACACAAAATTGGTGAACAAACCGGATCTAAAACACAAATATCACTAGATCTGCAGTTTACAACCGACCACCACCAATACACGACCCACCATCACTGACGACCCACCACTATACGAACGACCATCACTGACGACCCACCACCATTCGCTACAATCACTGATCACCACTATGTGGGGCCGCAACCAACCGTCGTCAACCAAACATCCGTGCCACCACCTCAGGCGAGCGGCCGCTGCTGCCTCAGACCACAATAGCGACCAAGCGACCAACCTACCGCCGTTGACATCACTAAACCCCATTACAGATGTTAACTGGTTAGATCCGGTGATAACGATTTGATCTTGTGTTGGAGTTCATACAGACTACTGGTGGTTACCGATTAGATGGAAGACATAAAAAGTATATTGACATCTGAAATGATGATTATTATATTTAAAGAAAGAATTGTAATTGAAATGTTGTTTAATATTTGTTTTATTCTAAATTCAAGTTAACTCATAAAAAAGACATAAAGAAAGAATGAGAGGTAAAGTCACGATTTTGGATTTTTTTTTTAATAATTAATTTGCTGACGTGTAAATATAAACGGTCATAATGGTAATATTATTACAAAACAAACAAGTAGAATGGTAAAGTCATGAGATTAAATAGTAAGTGTTTAAAGTCGGCACAAATCAATAAGTAAGATGGTATTTTATACATTTTACCCTTTTACAATTTACACTTTTAATCCTTCTAATCTTAACCTTAAGGTTTGAAACTTTACAAAATCAATCCTTATAGTTTTAACTATAGGAAAATGACATTTTCAACCCTGAATGTTTATAAGTTTCAAAAATGACAAAAATTATCCCTGAACTTGAATATAATTACAAAATAAGTTCAAACTTTTAGAAAAAGATCTAACTACTTAGAAAACTGTTTTGTAACTTATGTCTAATCATAATAAAATTACTTTTCCAGAATTATAGCTTATGAAATGGATTTTAGCTCATTATTTCATGTGAATTACAAAACTAGGGTTTTGAAACATGTTTAGTTTACGAAAACCAAATTAAATGATTTTATGAACCAAGGCTTATTCAAATGCTTAGTTAGGTTATAACAAATCTTATTTAACATCTAGAACATAAAAAGAGCTTATAGAACAAAGTGATAACTCATAAAGCTTAAAAGTGGGAAATTAGAGTTTCCTAGGGGATGTTTCTTTGATCAACACCTCTAAAACTTTAGAGCTTCTTTATTGAGCTTATTTCTGGTCTTATTAACCTTCTTAGACAACAATGGAAGCTTGAGAATAAAAAAAGGGTATTGAGATAAGACATTTAGGGATGAAATAGAAGAATGAAGTTCTTAGGCTATTTATAGGGACTAATTGCCTTAGGAGTAGGCTTGCTTGTTGATCTAAAACTTAGATCAGATTCCTTAGCTTGTAAGGGTGTATTAGCAAGGATAAATCTAAACTAATACTATAAAAACTTTGTTTATGATTGTAAACTAAGTACTATGCGAAAAGTAATACTTAGCACAAGAATAGTGTGATTACATGATTACAAGCTTTAATATATTGAAGATATACGAACAATCTTAATAGTGTTAGAGTTTTACAAACCTTAAACCTATGTAAAACAAAAGTAAATAAGCGATTACTAACTTCTAGCCTAAGTTGTCACACGCAACCATGGCAGAATATGGGGTGTGTCGTATGAATATCATCACAACAATAGCGTGTCTATAGAGAGAACTATATGAAATAGAAATGTCATAAAAAGGTGACACAATGTCATGACAATATCTCAAACAACGCAGGCGTCTAGGTAAGTAGGTAACAGGCCTACCTCTTACCAAAGACATTCAAATAACACACATCAAACATATAGGTATCTACAAAGTATCACTTATTGAAACATTAAATAAAGACTAAGAGGAAAGGGGGTTCCTCCAAATGCAATCCTAAGCCTCCAAAACTAGCCACTCCTATTCCCAAGCTTAACCACATTCTCACCTGAAATAGACACTAAAACACGTCAACATAATGTTGGTGAGAGTCATAGGTTTAGACTCCAACGCCAAAATCAAGTAATAAGCTGTGAATAATAACAATTAATTAAAGAACATATGGACAATGTGCTACAAACATGCATTAACAACTAATATTCAAGATTTAACCATTCACCACAATTCCAAGGCTCCCAGTCTTACTAAACATCATGGATCTATAGGCGCCCATACACCTATGTACCAATCCCAAGGCCCCGCCTTGTCAACATCCCCTTGATACCAAGTCAAATCACAAAACAATCATGAATCAATTAGCAGTTAGTCACATATGTATACACAAGTCCATCACCAATCATAAAACATTCACAGCATAAGTTACAAAAACAGACAGTGTCCCTTCCATCCCTTCTGAAAGTCAAAATCATTAAAAGATATGGGACTATGAAACTCACCTGATAGCACAACAACCTAGCACTCTTACAACCCTATAAAATCATGCACAACACACTTAGCTCGGGTCATCACACCCAAGTTAAGGAACAATAAAGGAGATGAATCTAATCCCCCTATTCCACTAATAATGTTCACCCCTTCAAGCCTTATGTTACAAGTGAATCTATCTGTACAAATTTAGATACAGTTTACTAGTTACTAACTAACCACACAAAGTGACCTTGCCCATCATTTGACTCTTACCCTACTGAAGTTATGTTGTCCCATGACTAATCAACTTCAAAAACAAATTAAGTTTCCTACTTGTACATTTAACCCATCCGTTTGGTCCCTACGCTAAAAGTTGTTTTTACCAAAGCTGATTTTCCGTACACGCTAAATGTTCGACACCAAAAGCCCGACCTAAACACCATAACTTTTATCGAAACTCACCATCCCTTTCATATACATTATAAATAGTTCTCAAATCAAAAATCTTTGGCTATCTCATTTGTTTGGTTATTTTTTGACTCAAATTCCCGAAATCAAAATTATTTCCTGAACAGCGCACTATTTTTGTAAGGACTGTTTGGCGACCTTCCCCAACTCCGTTTTGGACGAAATTTACGTATTCGAAAATTAGACTCTCTGAACATAATTTAAAAAAAATCGTCCAAAGGTTTTACCTACTGCCCAAACAGTCCGCACAAGATAGCCCTAAAAACTTTACTGTTTTTACATCTTTATCATTAACCTTCTAATCATCAATAATCTATCTCTAATTCTTAATCCACACCCCCAAAATCATTAAATAACCCTAATTACTAAAATTCCCAGAATTTTAATGAAACCCTAATCATCTAAATGATGGTTAATTAACATTGCAAACATGTTTAATTAACAAAAACATGAATTATATTAAGGTTTTGAATGATTTCTTACCTTGAATCAAGAAAAATAAAAGAACCTTAAGAAACCAGCATTGATGGATCGACTCTTTTTTTCTCTAGGGGAATAATTAAGTGTTTTGGTTTATTAAAACATTATATGGTTAAACAAAAGAATCTTAGCCCAATTATAAAAAGCCTCGTTTCCTTTTTTTTCCTTTTCTTCTCCCCCTTGCGTCACATAACCGACCCACACCCCTTTAATATCATTTTTTCTTCTTTTTATTATTAATAATATTACCTTAATTTTCCTTAATTTATTGCAGCTCCTTGATATGAGCAAAATCTCATATCAATAATATCACAAATCACCCTAAAACACATAGCAAATACCTAACTTTTATACAATAAAGCAGTATTATGGGGTATGTTTTGTGTTTGTGTTTTTTTAGGTAACAAGGATACACATTTGGAGCAAACAAGTGAAATCAAGCTAAAAAGATGAAGAAAAGACAAGATAAGGATCAAATGTGACAAGCCTTACAAAGAAAAGGACCTATCTTGACAACATTCAAAAGATGAAGGACTAAAGTACAATTTTGAAGAAGTCAAGATTAAAGTCAAATCTGGTCAATCTTCAAGTCAAACAAGTCAAAGGGCTTTAAATATTCAAGATGAAAGTCAAAGGATCAAAAATGCCAAAGAAATAAAGTTTGGAGCTCAATGGTACAATCTACTAACCACAAGGACTAAACTTGACAAATTTTACAATACTTTTGGGCTTGATCTGAGTAATAGCTTAATGGACCAATGAGAACAAATAAAGAGGGTGACACGGATCACCAACTCATCCCACTAGCGCCGCCAGTAATAAATGAGGCGAATCCGAATAGTTAATTCCCACTCAGCCTTATTTCAACCAATAAGGAGGTGCCATGCAATAATATAAATATCCAATATGGATAATGATCCACAACTACCATCATTCTCCAATAACATAGTCTAGGAACGGGATTTCGCTACAATGCATATCAAGTGATGATATAAACATGAAAAGTGCTCTGAATCAAACAAGGAATTCAACCCAACAACTTAATTGGACTAAAAGTGATTCAATAAAAAATCCCCAAATATGTTCATGAGCTGGAATTTGCAATTGACCAAATTAGTACACGTGGAGGATTCCTATTGGCTTGGACACGTCAACCATCCCTAACACACTCCCAATTCAGTCTATAAATACACTCGATAATCTTCATTTGTAACGTGTAGCTTGTAGGTGTGAAAACACACACTTCTAAATTTCCTCTCATTTCCAGTTATTCAAATTAGTTAGATACTAATCTTAGGTGTTTGACAACCACCTAAGAGTTAGCTAGACAGTTAGTAACAGTCTTGTAACTGATTTTTCACCATTAATGAAATTCAAACCTTCAATTTTACTCAATCTCATTCACATACCTTCATAATCATACTCTTAGTGTTACTGTACGTTTCTATTGATCATCCATGATCAATGGAAGTTTATTGATGCTTTGAAGACTTGTAGCTGGTTTAGAATTCGTTTTACAGTCCAGCTCATAGCCATTTCAGCCATTTGTAGCAGGGTAGTTGATTATAGTAGATTATGATGATGATGATGGCTATTGGTGGTTGATTCATGGTGGTATAGTTGTCCTTAGAAGGCTCAGCGCCTCTCTACTCCATCAAAGGAGGCATCAAGCTAAAAAGTTCTTAATACCTTGTTTAAATTCCCCTAAACTGTCTATGCATGCTCAATTCATAGTGTAAATCTTAAATGCTGAACTGAGAGTGTGATTAGTTTGATTGTAGTATAATCTTGTTGATTTGATAGCTTGCTTGTAGTTTAACAGCTTTTCATTAAGTTTTACTTGGTCAAATTTGGTATTTTCATCAGTAATTGTTCATTAGTAGTCATATTGTGGTTTAACCAGTAAACCTGCATGCTTTTGAGTCAAAACAACTTCATTTCATCATTTGATCAAGTTTTAATAGTTGCCTTAATCTGTCTTAGTCAATTGCTCAAAAAGTCTTTGATAAAATTCTTATCAGCTTTTGTAAGTAGTGTTTGGTTTTAAATTAATTTAGATTATAAACTTGTTAAAACTGTCATTCTAAGCTCACTTATACTCAACAAGTGAGTATAAGTATTTTAGGTAAGATTTTGTGGTCAAACCTGTTGTCAAATAGGCAATTGGTACTTGAAAAAGTTTGGATCAAGTTCTGATAAAGGATTTCAGTAAAACTATTGAACTTTGATTCCTTGGCATTTCTTAGTTTCTTGATGATTTTAGCTAAAACTTGTTCACACTTGTAGCTTAACATCCTAACTTTCACGGCTTAATAGGAAATTATACAGTATCAAGATTTGAGTGAGTTTTTAGCTTAATAATAAGCACCTAGACCAAACTGCATTCTCTGTGAACTATAGCTAACTGATTTCCTAGTTTTCTTAATCTACTTCAATAATCAATTGATTTTCTTTCACAAAATCATTGGCAAACATGTCTTGAGTAAATTTTGAATTTTGAGCTTATTGAGATTTTTGGTCAACATTGGTTAAATAAGCACTTTTGGCTTATTGAAGATTCCAGGTTATTTTGTTGCTTATTTTCAAAACCAAAAGACATTCCAAGCTTCTTGAGGCTTGATTAATCAGTTTTTGCAAGAAAATTGTTTTGTGGATGTCTCAATTCCTTTTGAGCTTATTGTGAGCTTATTGAAACAAGCTAGCCAGAGATTTAACAACTTTTTGACAAAATCCTTTTACCAGACTAGTTTAAATTGGATTTTAAGCATTTTGAAGAAAACTAGAACGTTTTTGGTTTGAAAATAAGCTCAAACGAGCTTATTGTTACTATTGTGCCCGTTTTTGATTTTAAGTCCTTAATATTTGCACTTTGGTCCCCAGTTTTTTTAGAACTTGCTTAATTGTTTGTTAACTCAAGTTTTTTAGGTTTTGCAAAAGTTGGTCCCTAGATTTCTGGTTGTTACACTTTTTGTTAGTTAGTTTGGGAGTTTGTTAGATTGTTGCACTAGTTTGTTATATTTTACATATTTGGTCCCTATAGTTTCTGATTTTGCACATTTAGTCCCTATAATTTCATTTTGTTAACATTTCAAGAACTTTTACATTTCATGTATTAAATACTTGTACTTTGACAATATTAATTGGTAATTGCACTTTGTTTTACAGATAAATAGTTCTATAATATTTTCATTTTTTTTACGTGCTTGTTTGAATTAACCTAGAATCCAAATAAACTTTTAACAACCAAAAACAATTTAAAGCTTGATATTAGTAGACCTTTCAGTTTGTCTTGAGTCGAGAAAAAACGAATTTGCAAATACTCAAGATCAAATGGCGCCGCTGCCGGTTCATGACGTTACGAGAGACTATTGATTGACGGTTTCGATTGGATTTTGGGATCCGCTCCCCTAGTGGACGTTATTTTTACGTATCATAAATCCAAAACATAAAAAAATCAAAAATATAAAAATATAAAAACTAAAAAAATAACAAAATCGATTCTTTTCCTAAAGAATTGAACCAAAAAAATAAAAAAATCCAAAAAGTAATCTTTTTCCTAAAAGATTACACCCGAAAATATATATTATTGGTTTTCATCGGTTTTTACGTACATATAGTATTTTCTTTAAAAAACCCAATAAATACAAAAATATTTTTGATATATTATTATAAGTAGATACGTATACGTATACGAACACTCAATACACATACTTCCATAAGTATTGCTTTTGCAATACACCGTGTTCGGGAGCGATCCGGTCCTTGACACGTGTATCAATCAAATTTAATTAAAGCAAGAATATATAAATACTTCCAGTAGGCAAGAATTCGAAGAATACAAACTACAAAGTGAATACAAAGGCGGCGTGCTATAAAATACCGTCTAAGGGTTAATTGGTACTTAAGTGCTTCGCGCCACCTAACCCCCCGTTCACTAGTGAGTATTCTAAGAAGGAAATCTTGATTGGGGGTCTTGCACCCAAGTATTACTTACATATACTATAATTTCTTGTGGATATTACTTATTGAACCTCGGAAAGGATATTCCCTTCTTTTCCAAAGTCAAATGAGAGCTTCTTTCTCACTTCTTTATTTGAGTTGCATGCTCACCCGAGGGCGTGCACAAATACCTTTTGGTGTACAACCCCTTCCTCCCAAAAGGAAGAAAAAGAGAAAGAGTAAGAACAACACCGTCCATCAAGCCGATCCCGAGAATCGTGCTTTGATCAACACACAAGAAGCCATGGCCGCCGTTGACAATCGACCTTTGACGGAGCACCTCCAATCAAATGTGCAAGGATATGCTGATGCTATTGTTATACCCGAGATACCCGCAAACACTTTTGAGCTTAAGACATCCATGATTACCTTGGTTTCAAACACACCATTTTTCGAGAGACCTAATGATGATCCACATGATCATATCAAGAAGTTTCTATCACTTTGCAATACCCTTAAGTACAATGGAGTTCTCCATGATGCTATTAAGTTGGTCCTAGTTCCATTATCCTTAGAGGACAATGCTAAGTATTATCTAGATGAACAACCACCTAAGAGCATTACCACTTGGGATGACTTTACTAAGAAGTTTTTGAACAAGTTCTTTCCTCCATCTAAGACCACGGCTTTGAGAAACCTAATTATTAGATTTCAACAAAAACCTATCCAAACCTTTAGTGATGCTTGGAAAGAGTACAAGGAGTTATTGAGAAAATACCCCAATCATGGATTCAATGAAGTTCACCAAATCAATACATTCTACAATGGATTAAGACCACATCATCAAGATTCCCTCAACTCCTCCGCGGGTGGGAATATTCTTTCAAAATCCATTAAAGATGCATGAGACATTATTGAGACTAAATCCATGGTGCAAAAACAAATAACCAATTTGATGAAAGGGTTCATGTTGTGCAAGATAGTTCTCAAACATCCTTTGATAATCAAATCCTCAAGAGTCACCAAGAGATACTTAAAATAATGGAACGAAATCAAGAGATTAATCTAAAGACAAATCAAGACATATCCCAAACCCTTAAGAGCCTTTCCTTGAACAACTTTTCCAATGATGTGAATGTCATTGCTACTTCATGTGAGACTTGTGGAGGTTCTCATTCTTACCTACAATGTGACAAGGTTCAAAATTACCAAGTTGAATGTTATGCTTAACAAGATGAACACAGAGAGCACTTTAAACCTAACATCCACCCAAAAAATCTCTCTTACAAGTCAAATAACTTCCTTGCTCCACCCGGTTTTCCACCTCATCCAGCCACCCAAAATCAACCCAATCCCCTTCAACTGCTTCAAAGAAATCAAGGGCCTAGGCCAAACTACCAAGGAAACAACTATAGAGCACCTAACAACTTTCAACATCAAGGAGATAACTTTCATGCAAACAATCAAGGATTTAACCAACCACCTCTACCCTTTAAAAATCAAGGATACCATCAAGGTTATAATCAAGGATATGGGCAAAATGATACCTTTGAGCTACTTTAAAATATGAACCAAGAAAACGAAAGAAGAATTCGTGAAAGTGAGAAGAGAACACAAGATCAAATGAGAGCCATGAATGAGGAGACTACCAAGAGGATTTTGATGATGCTTAATCAAAGGCCACAAGGGGCTCTACCTTCAAACACAAAAAAAAATCCAAGGGCTAATATTAATGCTATCACAACAAGAAGTGGAAAGACAACTAATGATCATTCACCTCCTACACCTTCTTTGGTTAAGCCTACAATTTTATAAAAACTCTTAGAATATAAAATAAACTATATAACTAAGTCCTAAATGACTTAAAACCATCCCGTAAACCTCATCCGAGACCCCTAAATGCAAAACCTTAAATTGTAAACATACGATTTTCAATAATAAATTTACATATACGTAAAGCCACTAAATAACACCATCTTATTTCATTGTCAATACTATGTGAGCTCATGAACATGAAAACCTCACACATTGTTTCACTCACAAGGTACCCCCCGTACCTGAAAACGATTTCCAAACCACACTCTATTAATATTTGTCTTTTTGTAGTTCGTTTTTCTTGACTCAATTCGAATTGAAATCATGTTTACTAGCAAAGACTTAATTGTTTTTGGTGAATAATAGTGAATTTGGTATCTATGTTTACTTGGAAAAAAGCATGTAAAAATGTAAAAATAGCTAATATACGTAATATGTACTATTCTAAAAAAACACGTTGCAATTAAAACATTTAAATGCACAAGATTTAAAAATGAAATTACAAAATTATTCTATAAATGCAAAATTAAAAAATGTAAATCTAAATTTACTTTTATAAAAGTAAAAATACAATTTTATTTAAAATCTAAAAATCAAAACAAAATCCTATTAATCTTCAGTTTTACTTTTATAAATTTTAACACTAACTGTTTATGAAATGTTCTATCAATTCAAATCAAAGTCAAAAAGCCCAAATTTGAAAATCCAAAAGCCCAAACAACTAATCCTACAAACCTAACGGGCCTTTAACCAAAAGGACTATTAATGCAACTAAGTTTCTAACAGAAAAACTAACAATATACCCAACTAATTCATTTGGACCGTGACTGTAATAATAACATACAAAATGAAAGGTTAAACGTGTAATTTTCTAAACTTGCAAACTATTAACACTGATACTCAACTCAGGTTCGATTCTATCTTAGAATATTTTTATTCTTTTTAACCTTGTAAGCAAAAACTCATACCATATTCCCAGTTATCACTTCTACTACTCACACAATTAAGTGATGGTTCTATGAAATCTAATGCTACTCACACAGATTATAGAACTTGTACCAAAAAGAAAAAGTGAAAGATCTTAAGCTTGACTCTTACAAGATACAAAATCTATTCCTTTTGTTAACATCAAATGGATAATTCCTATAACTATTTAACCAATCAACTAAACCTATATTACACACTTATATGCTAAAGATCAAATCATGAGTAAAGGTTAAGCAAAGGCTGCTAAATCCTATTTCCAAACACTGTCTAAAAACTGAGCCTACTACCATCACCTATTCAGTTCAAGCTACACATCTAAAATTCTCAAGTGATCCAATGCTATTAATCTAGTATCCAACCACCACTTAACTGATATAAAAGCTGGGAATTGACTAACTGCTAAAAGAAATAAGGCAAGCTCATCAAGGCAGCTAAGCAACAAGTAAACTTAATTACACCAGCAGGTTTCAAGCAAAAATACACTACACCTAGGCTTCTAATTAGGTTACTTCTAAAATTTGTGCAAAAAACAGAAAATATGAAATACCAAACATCCGAAGAATTACCCGTTGATGTCGTAGCTCAGCGCTGAGCTGGCTAAAACCTAACACACCTATACTCTACTAGTTTGCACGTTCGTCAAGGAAGCTACTACTAAACTCGAACTCTGGAATCAGTGGTTATCCAGCTAATCCAAAACTTCTTGATCAACTATCGAACATACAACAACTTGTGAACCTGCATAATAGAACCAAAACAGAATATCAGATATATGTTATCTATATTAACAGCTGAACATAAATATCTTCATAAGCTAAACTGAGATCTTAAGAGCTATGAGTTTGAAGAACAATTAACTCTCCTATTGTGATAACAAACTTTGGTAAACGATCTATGAGATTAAACAATCCTCTAACTGAAATCAATTCGATCATCTAAGATGCTGAAAACAGAGGAAATAAATTCATAAGCTCGTATTAGCTTATGTAACAGTAAAAGAAAGAAGATTTAAAAAGCTTTGAGAAAGAAAATGGATTTTCTTTAATGGCAGAATTAGTTACACACTTTAACTGAAAACGTACAGATTTAACTAACTCAATTGAAATTCATAACAGAAAACAGAGCATTAGGAAGTTTAGAAAGAAATAAAGATTAACAAAATGAAGGTTTTTCAAAAATGGCCGAAAGAGAAATCAGTTGCAAGTGATTGAATTATAAAGCATTAACTCTTAACTGACTACTCAATTAACTAGATTATAACAGAAAGTACAATGAGATTACTAAGAAGCTTAGACTAATCTACTCCTAATCTATTCCTATTCTAACTGTGTGTAAAAACACATAGTTTATCTGTCTTCAAGTGAGGTGATAGATGGGTATTTATAGAGGATTGATGAAGAGTGGTGACGTGGTCTGACTAATCAGGAGGCTCCACGTGTCTTCTAGGGTTCTTCAATCTTGATTCCCAGAATTGGGAGTTTCTTCGTTCTTCACTTTAACTCTAATTGGTTGGTACCACATTGTAGGGAATGAAAAATTAAGCATCTTTGTAGTTTTGATAATCACTTGATATCTACTAAATCTCTCTCGAATCCAGCTCTAAAGATGTAAAAGAGAAAGATGAACAACCGTTTCATATTCTCTTTCTCTCTCTTGATTTTTGTTGAAGACGATATAAACAATGAGGTCCAGGGACAAGATTTTTTATCAAAGCATTTCTTCATCTTAAGTCCCTCAATTTTATATATTTTCCATTTGTAAATTTTCACACTTTAAGCTTTTAAACAATTTGCATTTTATGTCCTTAATCTTCAATTGTATAACAACATTGGCCCTTGAAATTTGTGTCTTGACCACGTTTGTCCTTTTCTTCGTCTTTTCTTCGAATAAAACCCGAGAAAGCGCTTCTTATTTACCTGAAACACACAAATACACCATACACGTGTAATTCTGAAAATTTAAAGTATAATATAATGTATTTGTCCATATTTTAAGTGGTTTTTAAGTTACAAATGATGAGTGTTTTCACACTTATCAACTCCCCTCCACTTGACCATTGCTATGGCCTCAGGCAATGTAGTATTTTGAAGCTCTAGAGTACACTTTTCGCATAATTAATCCACCTTGGCCATTTTATGATTTAATATACTATATTATGCTACATGATACATGATTTTTAATTTTTAGGAATGCAATGAAAAATATAAACTCTATTAATTTATTTTTATATTTTCATGAAATGGTTTGATGGAAATAACTCATAAAGAAATCAATGACTTTGATTAGGGATTTTGTACCATGAATACTTATCATCCTCAAGTTTCACTTTCCCCATACCAAGCTTAAAAACGAGATCATTGTTATTCATAAGTGAAAGTGCATCGACTTATTCATACAAATTAATCGTGTTACTATATACTGCCACTTATTTTGCATCTATCTGATTTTAATTGATCAAATTACTTTGAGCAAATTTGTCTTTATTTGGCGTAAAATATAAGAAATGTAAAATCTGAAAATAAGGAAGCAGGGTTTTAATGATAGATAATCATCTTATCCATTACTCGGAAAACCACCCACAATTGATATAAGTCTGACCTAAAATAATAAGTCATTTGCCTTATGTGTAAGAAACTTATGTCATGCTTTAATAAGTAGCTACTCACTCACTAAGAAAAGAAAAATAAAACTCACACAATAATTTATATTCGCCGCCTTTTTGAGACCTTGGATCTTCAATCCCGCAACCCGTCAAGGTAATATTAGATTGGAGCAATTATTAAATCCCCGCAACCCTTATGAGAGTAATATTGGAATTTATTAGCTACTATAATTAACACTTCACTGCCCCTCTTGGGAGTCTTGTATAATTATATTTTTTCTTTCTTTTTCTTCTTTCTTTTTTTTTCTTTTTTTTTCTAGCCACTCATTTTTTTTATAAGCCGATCTTATTTTTCTTTATTCCTCACAAATAAAATGAAAAGAATAAAAAGAAAAACACCTGCTAAGTATTAATCATGACACAAGTCTAGTACACATAAAACGTCCTAATTTATAATCTTAAGACGTACTTATACCAACCACGAATGATTAGTCAAAAAATGCATAAGAGACTACAAACCGATTAAAACCGTTCTTGATTATTTATTAACAATATATACATGCGTTGACAAGAAAGTAAAGGTTACGAAAGGGGATATAATAGCCACAAGTAATTAATATGAGGTTTATCTATCCCTTTACACTTACTTCAAACTCTATCATTTCTTGTTCTCCACAGTTTAAAAACTCAAATAATGAGACTCGTGGATGCTTAGCCTAATAAACCAATAAAGGTATACATGGTTAAGGATACTAGCTAGAGTAAGCTTGAATAAGCAAAATCGGGTTGAGTCAAACTATTCATGGCGAGCCTAATATGTCAAAGAAGTCTAAATTTATTAAACCATATCCTTTATTATATTTTTTTCTTTTTATACATTTCTGATGAATAATAAAAGAAGAAATTTATATACAATGCAAATGTGTTATGTAAATAAAAAATTGATTAATGCAAAAATTATGAATGCATATTTTTTGTGGCCAGAGTAGATCAAAAATTTGAAAAATATTTGAAAAATTATTTTTTTTTCAATTATCATGAAGGCAAGGCAATGGTCTAGGTAAGGTTACTTCGATACAAGACCCCCTACACTTAAGATAAACATTGTCCTTAATGTTTAAGAGTATTGGAGTAAACTACCCTACACTTATGACATTGCGTACTTTGTTTAACTCAAGCTAAGGAAAGGTCTACTAAAGTGAATTCATGTTAGACATTATTAAGAGTCAATTTTGGATCAAAAAAGTATCAAGTGAACCCGATACGAGGGCCTCCTCCATAAGCTCCAATGCATGAAATGAGAGAGAGCAACCCTTGAAACAAACACCAAAAGATGAAGAAAGGCACACCCCTCCACTTCAACTCTACTATAACACTCGCTTATTAAACCTAGCCTATTTAGATCTACTCTATGTTTTCTAACCTAGTTATTTAATGCTTGATTTTTTATGCCCTAAGTCTTTAGCTCGACTCGGCCCCGAATTACGTTGTCCTTGGGGAAACCATCATAGAGAATAAAGGATTCTACTTTGAAGCACATCTCACATGATACACTCAAACTTAGCATGTTGCCATTTACAATGAGATTTACAATATCCGCCTCGATAAATGGACCGGTCCAATGTATCTCAAGTTTGTACTAGCATAGAAAGCTCTCATATAGGAATCACCCCAGGATCAAATACATAGTTTTTATCTCTACATGTGAACAACTCCAAAGTAGGTATCATCAACAAAGTAAGCTCATGCGAGAAGCCCATAATAATAGAAGTTACACTCGTAAGTGGAGTAGATGAAAACCAATATTTCCCAAACATACTGATCCCAGGATCAAAAACCTTTCCCTTCATGGGATAATAAGAAGATGAGCTCGTATCAACCATATAAGATTCTCCCTTAGATATCAAAGTATCATGAGATAATGAGGATGTAGGAATTAAAACATTCATAACGAGTATGTCCATGTTATGCTCCTCATCATCATCAAAAGGTGGGGAATCCTCCATAGAAGGCATAGTGAAAGGATGATCAAGAGTAATAGTGTCTTGTGGTGGAGGTGTAGGCTCGATGTTCCCAAAAAGCATGTTCTCAATAAGACGAATATCCTCTTCCCAATTAGAAACACTATTATCGACCTCTAAATCAGTATTAGCAAGAGCGGCCTCTATGATGGCATCAATATCCATAAGAGAATCCATATCAAAGGTTTTGGGTGCTAAAGGTTCCTTAGGTGAAAAATGATCAATCTCAAAGAGTATAGGATTTTCTTCATCAATAACCTAATTCAAGGGTGGAAGGGTGGGAATAGAAGGCTCAAAAGGTGGTATATCAATGAGAGAATCACTCAAAGGGATGAGATGATCATGAAAATCAATATGTGCAACCTCAAAAACCGGTGAAGAAATATCAATGAAAGGTTCTTCTTCTATGGACTCATCATTAGGAGTTTCATTTAATGCTTCAATCGATGATATAAGAAGATAAACGTTTGATAAAACCTTACGAATATGAACATCTTCTACTTCTTCTATAGGAGCAAAATCTTCATCCAAATTAGGAAAGTCATCTTGGCAAGAAAAGTCATCGGATGATATAGCATAATATGCTTCACTAGAATCACAATCATCATCCTCCATCTGTGGCAAGTCTTGCAAAAACTCTGTCTCAATCTTATTATCCCTTTCTTTGAACAATTCATCAAGATCGAAATCACCAAAATCACTAGTAGTAGCATGAATGTCATCATGTGATGAAATCTCAATGTGATCATGAGGAAACGAGGTATCTATACAAAACTCGTCACATGGTTCATTGGAAACACCCTCAAGCTCTCTTCGGATTGGGATAAGGTTCCCAACACTAGAGGCGGTTAATTTATCTGAATCGGTCTTTGTATTAGGGCTAAGAAGCTCGTCCCCAATGGAAGAGTTGTTGGGTTCCATGTGAGGTAAAGGTGATGAAGTTGTGTCATCATTAAGTGTCATACAAATCGAAGTATTGTCATCATCGTCATAAAAGAATCGATAAGGCATACGAGCACGAGTAGCAAGATATTCTTCTTCTTCCTTTGTATCAATCTTAAAGAGTAAATCATCTAAATCTTTCTTGAGGCAACGAGAAGAAGTGTTCAACGATTCACTATACATATCACCAAGTTTCTTGTTATTAGATCGCTTGTTCCTTGCATCATCCTCAAGAGACTTAATTTCCTCCCTTAACAATCGAGACTCTTCTTTCATTTCCTCGAGGCTCATTTCTTTCTTACGATTAAGAGCCTTTGAAATATATGCTATGTCTTTTCCTACTTGCTGGAATACAAAATAAAACTCATTGGAAACATTAGGAGAATAAGAAGGCGGATCCCTTGGTCGACAATCATAACCATAATGGGGTTCTTTTCCACAAAACTCGCACATGTAAGTCGAAGAATAAGGTGGAGGTGGATTTCTATAATTAGGTGGATGATAGGTTTGAAAAGAGCCTTGATTATAAAATCTCTCATGATTATAACCTTGAAAATTTCCTTCATTTTGAAAACCCTCATGATGTGAAAATCCTTGATTTTGAAAAGTATCTTGATTATAGCATTGAAAATTTTCATCATTTTGAAAGCCTCCATAATTGGAAATTCTTGGTTTTGAAATGGCCGATTAAAGTTTTGCTCTTGAAATGATGGTGGAGATTGTGATGAAAAGCTGGAATATCCCATATAATCATTACAAGTGGAGTACATTTGAAGGTTAGGTTGAAAATTAGAGTTCTTGGTCCCATTATAAGCATAACCCTCCCTATAATGGTCATTGTTTTGAGCACATAAATAAGTATCATGTGGACCACCACAATTCGAACAAGGCGTATAATTAGCGTTGACGGTTTGTTGTTGCAAAATCTCCCACATGGAACGAGTATCCATGTGTATCAAGGTGACCGAATGTATATACAAGTGAACGACATTTAACACTTCCTCGGGGAAGGAAGTAATACACCAAATGGTATGTTTACACGTGTGCGAGTACACGTGTAAATAAACACGATGAATGAGAGAGAAGCTCTCGGTCGACTTTGAGAGAGAAGAGATTATCTCTCTCGAGGTGCAATAATTAATATCCATAAGAAAGTATATAGATATGTAGTACTAATTCACCACTCACTACTATCACCTTTGAAAGACCCACAAGGAAGCGGAGAAACGAGGCGGCGCATAGCACTTAAGAGCCTGCTTCTTTAGAATGTGAAATACACTCGCCTTATACCCCCTACACAGTGGCCTCTTTCTCAAGTTAAAGTAGATTGTAGTAATTATCTATTGTGCCTTAATTAAATTTGATCGATACACGTAAGTGGCACTCGAACGCCGTTACAAAAGGTGTATTGCAATGCAATACTTGTGGTAGTAGGTGAATTGGTTGTTCATATCTACGTATATGTATTTACATATAATAATATAAAGGAAAATATTTTTGTATTTATTTGATTTTTTTAAGAAAATATAATATGTATGTAAAAACGATTGAAAACAATATATACAATGTATTTTTGGTGTAATCTTTTAGGAAAAAATTACTTTTGGATTTTTTATTTTATTTTTTTGGTTCAATTCTTAGGAAAGAATTGATTTTTGTGATTTTAATTTTTTTTTTATATTTTTATCATTTTGATTTTTGATTTTTTATGTTTTTGATATAACAAAAAGGAACGTTCACAAGTGAACGGATCCCAAAATCCAATACTTCTCACTAGAAACCGTCAATCTTCACGAAAAGAACCGGTAGCAGCGCCATTTAATATTTGTCTTTTTTTAGTTCGTTTTTCTAGACTCAATTCGAATTGAAATCAAGTTTACTATCAAAGACTTAATTGTTTTTGGTGAATAATAGTGAATTTTGTATCTATGTTTACTTGGCAAAAAGCATGTAAAAATGTAAAAATAGCTAATATACGTAATATGTACTATTCTAAAAAACACACTGCAATTACAACATTTAAATGCACAAGATTTAAAAATGAAATTACAAAATTATTCTATAAATGCAAAATTACAAAATGCAAATCTAAATTTACTTTTATAAAAGTAAAAATACAATTCTATTTAAAATCTAAAAATCAAAACAAAATCCTATTAATCTTTAATTTTACTTTTACAAATTTTAACACTTACTGTTTATGAAATGTTATATCAATCCAAATCAAAGTCAAAAAGCCCAAATCTGAAAATCCAAAAGCCCAAACAACTAATCCTACAAACCTAACGGGCCTTTAACCAAAAGGACTATTAATGCAACTAATTTTCTAACAGAAAAACTAACAATATACCCAACTAATTCATTTGGACTGTGACTGTAATAATAACACACAAAAGGAAGGGTTAAACGTGTAATTTCCTAAACGTGCAAACTAATAACACTGATACATAACACTGATACTCAACTCATGTTCGATTCTATCTTAGAACATTTTTATTCTTTTTAACTTTGTAAGCTAAAACTCATACCATATTCCTAGTTATCACTTCTGCTACTCACACAGTTAAGTGATGGTTCTATGAAATCTAATGCTACTTATACAAATTATAGAACTTGTACCAAAAAGAAAAAGTGAAGGACCTTGAGCTCGATTCTTACAGAACACAAAATCTATTCCTTTTGTTAACATCAAATGGATAATTCCTATAACTATTTAACCAATCCTCTAAACCTATATTACACACTTATATGTTAAAGATCAAATCATGTGCAAAGGTTAAGCAAAGGCTGCTAAATCATATTTCCAAACACTGTCTAAGAACTGAGCCTACTACCGTCACCTATTCAGTTCAGGCTACACATCTAAAATTCTCAAGTGATCAAATGCTATTAATCCAATATCCAATGTGAGACCCCCAAAATCAGGTAAGGAAACAACTAGGCAGCAAGGGGGTTCCACGTCATGGTACAAGAAATAATGAAATACTGTTGACACAAAGTTGACGTAATAAAAACATCTACATTACATCATAAAAGATCAGAGTTTTAAACTTAGGTCCCAGAGTTTTATATGCGGAAAAATCTATTATTTTATCATGATTTATAACGTATAGTTACCAAAAAGACAGAATAAACTTCTGATAGTTTTTACTAAAACCAAACATTTAAAAGCATCACAGAAATCTCCAAGCTGCGATAATATCATGCGGGCTCCCATCCAAGCAAAGCTAAGTAATAATACCTGAGATTAAACATGTAAAATCATCAACATAAAGTTGAGTGATATTCACAGGTTTAGCAGTAAAGGTGTGGAACACAAGCATTCATTTGTGAACAAGAAATAGGTAAAATGGTTATGATCATTAACCATAGTCCAAAACATTATTATTGCAGTTTAGTTCATGAACCGAAGCTTAAATCAGTGTAAGTTTTTCTAGTGAGTATTCAACCTAAATACTCAAGTAACAAATCAAATGTTAAATGCGTCAAGGTAATCGGGATGAGGATTGTCAATCCTGATGGATCCACCCACAACATTCGCGCTTAGCAACACAAGTAAATTAATGGTTCATGATCAAGAGAGGAAACTTAAGGCTATTGACTAAAAGCAATAATGTCAATGAAAATTGTTTGAAAAGCATACAAGTCTGGATAGCATACAAGTTCTGGATAGCATAAAGTTTTTAAATGGATGTGTTCCACCATGTAAAATCTCATCCCGCGTTTAGAAACAATGTGCAAGTAAAAAGGGGCTATGAACTTACATTAGCCACGAGGTAAGTGAATCATTGTACTCAAAAGTTGAGTAGAAAAAGTAGTAGCATGATGATCACCGACGATATGGATGCCCGGTAAACACGAAAAGCGCAACCTATCAAAATAAGGCGCGCGTTAAGACTCGAATTCGAATATCGATATATACCAAGTATAATATGACTTAAAATATTTTCAAAGTATTCATACTTCATGACTAACGACACGAACCAAATGAATCCATATTATCTCATTTATCCAACCCTACTCGATTAAACACTTGCACTCTTGAAATTGACCCGTCATAAGACGCCAAGTCAACGCAAGTCAAACTATTCCTTTACTTCACTCGGACCAGTAACTAAGTCATTCCTATATTGAATAAACACTTGAGTAAGTCACCATGTCCAACAGTGAATACTCAAACTCACACAACACAAGCATTGGACTACGTGTCCAAAATACAAATCAGCATGTACACTTCAAATGTACATACTGATCTACCCTATCTAGACTTGTCCGATTTCGATGAAACTTGGTGAAAAACTCAATAATAACCTGACTAAGACTCAGTTTAAATTTCATTCAATAAATTACAATTTAAAACCACCTGCTCGACACATTTCTAAACTTGAAAAATCGGACAGAATTGTATACTTGACTCGCGAAACCGTTTTGACCATCCTAACCTTTATCATTATCAAAACCGACACCTGACGTTGAAAATAGACTCAAAGTGCTAAGTTTAGGGCCTGAGAACAGCCCTTGAAAATTTGTAAAACTCATTTTATAGTTCCGAGATTCGATCCAAATATCGACAACAAATTCGGATTGTGCCGTCTCCCGGTACACGAATAATCAAACTAGCATAACTTCTTCCTCATTTTGAGTTAGAAGCTCTATCTTATATCAAAACGAGCGTCTCGACAACCACTATAATACTATCCTATAATATCAAGCTTTTATCAAACTTTGACCTACGAAAAATCTGCTTTAACCTGCTGTCCAAAATACACTTTAGAAAATCATAGGAAAACATTATTTTGACTTAAAATCCACCATGTTTACATATCTACTAACAACCTAAAATCATCCTAAACAATCCTTATTAACCCATAACACTTGCATATAAAATTTTAACAAAATCAGAGATGAAAAATAAAACCCTTTATGATCAAAACATGAAGATCATAACATGATCATCACATGCATGATGATCAAACTCATAACAACCATAAAAATCATAAGAATTCTTAAAACTTGATGCATGTGGAATATTTTAGTACCAAAAGATGCACAAGAAGATTTTAGGAATGGGACTTGTTTTTGTTTTCATAGATTCAAGCTAAATCAAAAGTTGATGATCATTTTGTGTGTGTGTGTGGGGGGGGGGGGGGGGGAGGTCACGGCTAAGAACAAGGAGAAAGGAGGTGATGGATTTTTTTTTCAAGTAACTATGTGTAAGTTAGTTGGATTTTTCACATTCTATATGGTGGAAGAGGGGCTAGTTTTGCCAATTGTGTAATCATTTAGACTTAAAAGCAATTTAATAGTTTAAAGGGTAGAAAATGACTATTAGTCAAATTTGAAAATATTTACGAGGCTCGGGTTTCGTAAAAATACTTTTCAAAAGTTAAAATGCATCATAAATATGATAATATGGTTTCCCGACACGACTTAACACGTAAGTTAAACGAAATTATCGAAACAATCGATAAAAAATATAAAATCTTGGGCATCCGTCGGCATCGTGATCATTAGTAATTCTCGTTATTCATTGATTTCATTAAACTCTTTGTAAAATGCACGCGTGTGATTTTAAATAAAAAACTTTGATTTAAATAAAATATGAAAAAATAAAATAAATTTTTTATAATTCCAAGTAAAGTCTTATCGATGATCAGTAAATTCTTAAAACGTATAATTTATTAAAATTATCATGATCTCAGGATTTACATATAAGAATACAAGAAAATATAATACGTTGAAAAATTCAAGTCGCACGAATAAAAAGAATAAAATAATGTTGGAAATTAAGATTTGATGACACAAAACCAAAAGTACTTACAAAGGTACTTGGAAGTACCGATATAGTGTAATAAGTATCGTTAGCACATTCCATGTACCGCTAGTACAAAGTAAGTACCACTAGTGCAATCCATGTACCACTAGGGTAAATCCAAGTACCCCTAGCCTACGCAAGTACCTTTAGTGTTATTGAAGATGTAGAGATCTTCAGAAGATTCTAAAGAATGAAGATAAGTATGAAGAATATTGTGAAGATATTCTTTATACTTAGAAGATATACTTGCTTTATTATGTTTATCTCCTTGTAAACTCTAGCACCTCTAGTATATAAAGAGGGCAGGGCTATTGTTTTATTATCCAGCATAGCTTAGAACTCCTATGAGAGTCTAAGAACCATATAATACGTGGGTGTTATAGTTAATAGTTAGGTTTGATTTATGTGAAATAAAGAAAACCTTAATAGTAACAATTGTTCATTATGCTAATTCCGCCATGCATGTTTAATGTTCATTGCTATATAATCCCAGAGGAGTCTTAATAATGATCAGTGATTCGTATAGATTATGATTCAACATGTGGTATCAGAGCCTCGTGGCTCTCGATCTGGTTGATTCATTAAGGTTTTCGGGTCGAAGAACGAAGATCAAACAAGAAAATCCATCTAGGGTTTTCAGATTCGGATCTTTCTATAGAGCCATATTCAAACGGTGATAACTAAGTTGTTAACCGTTGGATTGTCACAAAATTTGAACTGGAGGTTCCTTATACATGTGACTACAATCTCACCGGAGTGATTGTCGATCTGAGTTGTCAAGAAAAAGTTACAGCATGTCAAAGTAGGCAGCAAAAAATTTTCTTCAATATTATGTTATTATTATTAAAGCTAAACTAGGGTTTCTATAAACCCTAGATTAACTTAAACAGAATATGTATGCTCCAAAAGTTGCTGATCTAGGGTTTCTTCTAACAAATCCTAGGTAATTCGTTCGTATTTATGCTGAATTTGGTGTTCGATGGTGGTGCTACTAGCTTTGGGGAATTGATCCTTGATCAATGATGAACCCTAGTAGAACTAAAAACATTTGATGCTGATGGTTCGATCAAGATCTCATGTTACAAGTAAATTTGTACGAAACCTAATGCCATTAGGGTTTGTACAATACTGTTGATCTAATGGTGCTGCTAGGTAAAATAGTGTTGTTATATGGTTCGTCTTGGTTGTAAAATTGCTGGAACAGGAGATGTATCAATAACAGTTCAAGATCATGTGACTTGTCTGTTTGTTGATTGAATGCTATCAAAAGAAAAGAACACGTGTTGATACATCTAATATGACAAGTAGCAGCAGATGTGATGGTCCTATATTTGATAAAAGGCTGTTGTGATAAGACTCTTGTACACAAGAAGGATGCACAGGGAATCATAAAGCTGTTGGTGTGTGGTGATGACAGTACGTCCTTGTGGTCCATGTTGCTTATACATTCATAGCAGGAAACTGGATAAAGATGTTGGATATCACAACTTGAATTAAGGGGAAGGAAGAAACAGTAAGTTATTGTATGTAAGTGCTTGTGTTCCATGGCAAAGGACGAGGGATTTTGTTTGCACAAAACTCACATCCAAGGCTGTTCGTCCAAGAAAAAATTGTGTAAGTACTGATCTCACACTTTTACTTGTCCTTCCTTGTGGTCCATAACAGTTGGTGATTGCATACAAACGTGTGGCTCAATAGCAATATGTATATATTCATGGTGGCTATCTCTTTTGATAAAGTATATTCAGCAGCCACTGAATATGAATATGATATGGTAACCGTGTTCCTTGTTCACAAATATGGATGATATCACAAAAATTCACACGTTGTAATTGTGGATGCGAAAGTTTTGGAAGAATACGGTTTGAGTTAACAAATATTTAGAGATTGTGTTTGATTTACTCAAATAAATCTCCTAGATATTTTGAATGTGAGGTATTATATTCTTCCTTCCTAATTTATTGAACTTTCACCAACTATACACATTATTTTCTGGACATGGGAAGATTGATGGGCTAGATTGATATAGGCTTAAGACATATACGTGAGTACATGTTTTTTTTGTTAAGTACCGTTTGGAGATTTGAAGTACTGCCCATGTATTTTATGTACCGCCAGAATAAACAGCAGCAAAGCAACAATAAGTGACAAGCTGGAGTGTCACTGAAGATTTGGAGCAAATAATACTTCGCTCTAGCAACAGTTCTGCAACATAAAAAGGTGTCGCGTTTACCTATGGGAGGAAGGAGAAAGTTGTTTGCTATAGTAATAAGTGTGAAAACACTTATCCTTTTACCACTTAATTATAATAATAACCAAGCCAAAACGTGTATTTTATGTCGTAAATGTCAGAATTATGAGTGGTTTGTGTTTTTGTTGTGATTTAGGATCAAAATGTGAAAAGAGAAGAAAACACGGGCTTTCACGGGCTTTTATCGAAGAAAAAGACAAAAGACGAAGTCAAAAGATCAAGAGTGAAAAAAGAACGGAAGTCCAAGGCCTATTCTGAAGATTTATCGAAGAAAAAGTCTAAAGACGGAAGTTTAATGAAGCCGAAGAACTCAAGTCTAATTAATGAAGAAATTATAAGACGAGTTCAAATAATCCCGAGACAAAGTCGAAAAAGTCGAAGAATTTAGAAGACGAAAAGACGAGAGAAGAAAGAAAGGAGCAACACATGCTAACCTCCCTAATCTCCTATAAATACCCTCCTAATGACACATTAGGAGGTGTTGGCTATTTGACACATAGTTCTTCCACCTTTAATTTCTTGCATTTTCATATTGTCATTTACTTAATTGTTCTTTAATTTCTTGCATTTAATTTCAAGTAAGTTTAATTTTGTTGTTGAATCTTTTTCTTTAATTAAGTTTTTCATAATCATTCTCATTCTTCTCTTCTTGTTTTTAAATATCTTGTTTTGTTTGATTGATCTTAAAGTTTTTATCTTTAAGCTTATTTTGATAAAAGTTCTTATCTTGTTGTTCTAATCAATATTTTTATACGAGTTAAGGTTTTAGCTTATTGAGATTTTTGCTTATTTCTATTTAAGAGTTTTAAAAGTTTAATTTTTCTTAAAGTTTATTTTATAAATCTTGTTTATTTAGCATTTTGAAAGTCTTTAATTTGTGTTTATTTAGTCCCTTTTATTTTTGATTTGGTAAAGTTTCGATTAGTGCTTATTAGACATAGCTTATTCAGTTTTGCTTATTTACGTTTTCTACTGTTATTCCGATCAACTCGTCGGAAAAGGGTTTTGCTTTCCCACGGATATTCCGATCACCCTATCGGAAAAGGGTTTAGGGATTCCGACCGAGATCCGATCGGTATTCCGATAGGGTTGGGTGTCCTTCATTCCGACAGGGATTCCGACGAACATTCCGATAGATTTCAAGGTTTGTTATTCCGATACTTTGTTAGTTATTCCGACAGGATTCCGACGAACACTCCGAGGTGTATTCCGATTGTATTCCGACGAGACATTCCGACATCATTCCGACATCATTCTGATGGGATTCCGATGGTGGGTATTCCGACAATTGAGTTTTATTATTTTGCCTTAGTTTTATTTTTAAGCTTGCATTATTTTAAGTTTTCAAATTTTACTTTTCGTCAAGTTTTAATTTCTCGTCATTTAATTAATTTACTTTTAAAAGTTTTAATTTTGCACCATATACTTTTTAATCAGTTTTAGCTTTAATTACCCGTCATTTACTTTAAAGTGTTGCAATTTAATTTTACTACAACCACCAATCTATTTCTTTTCTACCAAAAGACGTCTGAGTCGCACTTTAAACCAGTAATCAATTTGAATCGAGACGAGACGATAACTTTTTACATACAAAATATCTTGTATCAAATGGCGCCCCTGCCGGCTCTTTTCGTAAAGATTAACGATTTTCTGTGAGAGACGCGTTGAATTTTGGGATCCGTTCACTTGTGAACGTTATTTTTCTTGCTTAAATTTTTTTTAAAAATCCATAAAAATTAAAAAAAATTAAAAAAATACAAAAACATTAAAAAAAACTCCTAAAAAGTAATTCTTTTTCCAAAGTTTTACACCAAAAAGATTTTATTTCTCCAAGTACATATATATTCTCTATTTCTTTGGTATCTTTTTCTTTTTCTTTTGCAGGTGTATGCGTACTAGATATTCATCTTATTCTGACCCCAAAACTCGTGAAGATTTAGATATGGCTTGTGTGCACAACAACAACAACCCACCTCACCTCAACATGAATAATAACAACAATGGTCCTCAACCAGACCTTCGAACGATGGAGGAGCTGTGTCAACCTACGATGAATGGACGCGGAGGACCGATTGCGCCGATGCAAATCACGGCTCCAGAGTTTTCGTTGAAGCATCACATGATCCAACAAGTTCAAAACACTTGTCCATTTCGCGGATTACCGGATGATGATGCCAAAAAACATCTCGACAAATTCATTACCGTTACTCAAAGCATGAAGTTGCCCGGGGTCACTATGGATTTTCTTCGCCTTCACCTATTTCCACACACCTTATCCCACCATGCAGAAAAATGGTTTGATCGTCTTCCGAAGAATTCAATTCATACTTGGGATGAGATGACTCAACGCTTTTTGTTGCGCTACTTTCCACCATCCATGGTCACGAGCCTTCGGAATCAAATCAGTGGATTTACACAAGAACCTGATGAATCGCTTTTTGATGCTTGGGAACGATATAATGTTTTGATCGATCGATGTCCTAACCAC
Source organism: Glebionis coronaria (assembly GCA_025667525.1). NCBI lineage: Eukaryota > Viridiplantae > Streptophyta > Magnoliopsida > Asterales > Asteraceae > Glebionis > Glebionis coronaria. The sequence continues at coordinate 461,737,875 of CM046881.1, forward strand.
AATATGCTCCCCGTCACCTTAATTGATACTTTCTACAACGGTTTAACTTTTCGTGATCGTGATACGATTAATGCAGCCGCCGATGGCACATTTATGAAAAGAAGACCCGAGGAGTGTAGAGAGCTTATCGAGAACATGACTACTCATCACAAAAATTGGGATTCATCCGCATCCTCAAGATCAAACCCGAGAGTCAATGTTTCTTCTACTTCTTCAAACCCTGATATGACCGAATTGACCCGCGTAATGGTCGAAATGAGCAAAAATATGCAACTTTTGGCTACTAACCAATTTTAACAAGCTAAAGCTGTAACAACGTCTTGTGAGATTTGCGGGAGTCCTCATTCATACACTGATTGTCCTTCTACTCATGACAATCCGAAAAATGTGTATGCGGCTCATGGTAACTATTCAACGAAAAGCTATCAAGCTCGACCTCAAGGTGATCGTAACTTGCTAAGTTACCGTTCTAACAACTTTCTTTCACTCGGTTTTTCTCCTCAAAACCCCAACCCCAACAACTACAATAGAAGCAATCCAAACCCACCTCGAGCTTCTAATCCTTATCACCCACCCGCTCAACAAGCGCCACCCGTTAATCAAGATGTTGAAACTTTCATGAGGACCCAAGGAGAGCTAGTTAAGAATCTTCAAAGCCAAATCATCAACTTGAAGGGAGATATCACTAAGCAAGGGAATGATATTAGAACCGAGCTTCGACATGATATGCAAACCTCTTTTAGCAATCAAACAAATGATTTGAAGAATATGCTGGCTAGTTTCCTCCCAAATACTCAACCCTCTACTTTGGGCTCTCTTCCTTCAAATACCATCACCAACCCGAGAGCGAATGTGAGTGCTATTACTACACGCAGTGGAGCTACCTTAGTAGGACCATCTACCCCTCCCCCAGTTACTCCATCTACACCTCCTTCACCACCATTTATCCCTCCTACTCCCACGCCTAGTATTAGTTCTCCATTACCGTCTCCACCTCTTACTGAAGTAGTACACAAGAAACACCCTTCACCAACCCCACCTTCCACCTATAAACCTTCAACATCTCAACCTTTACCTGCTACACCTACACCACCTAAACCTAACATCCCTTATCCTTCTCGGTTAGACAAGAGTAAATTGCTTACTAAAGAGGATGCTCAAATCACTTCTTTTATGAAGATGATCTCTCAAATGAATTTCAACATTAGCCTCGTTGAAGCACTTGTCCAAATGCCGAAATTTGTGAAACATTAAAAGAATTGCTTAACAAGAAGGAAAACATGGCTGAGTTTGTCAACACACGCTTAAATGAAAACTGTTCTGCAGTCATTCTTAAAGAACTTCCGGAAAAACTTGGAGATCCCGGTCGTTTTGTGTTGCCTTGCATTTTTAACAAAACCGAGGAATTTATTGCCTTAGCTGATCTCGGGGGAAGTATAAATTTGATGCCTTTAAGTTTTTGGAAAACACTATCATTATCCGATCTTACACCAACAAAGATGACTCTTGAGCTAGCAAATCGTACTCTCGCTTACCCCGTTGGTATTGTTGAAGATGTATTTATTAAAGTTGGTACCTTCACTTTTCCGGTAGACTTTGTTGTTATTGATTATGAAATAGACCCTCGTATTCCGTTAATACTTGGTCGGCCAATCTTGAGAACCGGAAAAGCCTTAGTCGATGTTGCCGAAGGTGAACTCATTTTAAGAGTCGGGAATGATGCACAAGTGTTTAAAATGGGGAAGATCACAAACAAATCCAATGGGAGAGAATCAGCGAATATGATTAATGTGCTTGATGATTTTGTCGTCTACAACAATCCTCTTTTCGATTATTGCTATGATAATCCACTTTTCTAAGATGATGTGGATGATTCTCTCTCCAATTTAAATCCCCCACTAATTCATGAGTCTCCACCAATTTATGATGACTATGATGACGATTCTATTTCTGATATATAGATGATTCTGATGATTTTTCTTCTGAGTATAAAGACATGCCGACTTATGATGACTTTGAAGATGTCGATACTCTTTCGAGTGATTCTTCTCATGATAACCTTGTTCCTACTTTTGATGAAGATCCTCCACCAACAATGCTTGATCCTACTTTGGATGACTACTCATTTGAGGAAGATTTTTCTACTTTTCTCAACACTTACTTCCCAAATGAGAATGATTGATAGGTGTGAAAACACCCATCCTTTTTACCACTTAATTACAATAATAACCGAGCCAAAACGTGTATTCTATGCCATTTATGTCGGAATTATGCGTGGTTTGTGTTTTTGTTGTGATTTAGGACAAAAAGGTGAAAAGTGGAGAAAACACGGCATTCACGGGCTTTTATCGAAGAAAAAGACGAAAGATGAAGTCGAAAGATCAAGAGTGGAAAAAGAACGAAAGTCCAAGACCAATTCTGAAGATTTATCGAAGAAAAAGTCAAAGGACGGAAGTTTACTAAAAAGCCGAAGAACTCGAGTCTTATTTATAAAGAAAAATCAAGACGAGTTAAAGAAATCCCAAGACAACGTCCAAGATTAACAAAAGATAAAGAAGAAAAGGACTTAAGTGTGCAATTAAGGCAAAGAGGAAAGAGGGAGGAAGCTTCCTAAGCTCCTCCCTAATCACCATTATAAATAGGCCATTAGTTCTTTCATTTCAAGTTGTTGGTGGCTTGACAAGCCACTCTTCCACCATTTTTCATTTTCTTGTCATTTTCATTTCTTTCACTTTAATTAAATGTTATGCACTTTTAATTATTTAATTTTCAAGTAAGTTTTCATCATTTAATCTTTAATCTTTAAACTTTACTTTTCTTGTCTTAATCTCTCATCTTCCTTTCTTGATTCTAATCTACTTTTGGTGCGAGTTACATTTGATCCGTGTTGTTCATTCATGTTTTCGCACTTAAAAGTTCATTTCTTTATGTTTTGATTCAAAAGTTTGTTTCTTTTAAGTTTTGTTAAGTTATATTTGTGCTTATTCGATTTATTTCACTTGAGATTCGTGCTAGTTTTGGTTAGAAGCTTATTTTCATAGCTTATTTGATCAAGCTTATATTTCGGATCAAAGTAACCAATCGGAAAGGGTTTTAAAACCGTTTTCCGACCACCGTTTTCCGACCACCGTGTTCCGACCACTACTTTCCGACCGAACCACCCTTCATTCCGATCTGATGATCGGAAAAGGATCTTGGAAGATTCCGATTGTGGCCTTGGCATTCCGATGGTAAGCACATTTCCATATTCCGATTGGTGGTTTTGTGGGTATTCCGATCACTCCCAATCGGAATACATTCCGATTGGAACCCTTTTTGGGTGTATTTCGATTTGGGTGGTTTTGGTTTGTTTTAATATTTTGTTTTAGTTAAAGTGTCAATTTTTCTCGTTTTATTTTTAGCTCATTTTAATTTCGCTTTGAATTGTTATTTAATTGTCAATTTACGTTTTGCTAAATTTTAAGTTCACGTCATTTAAATTCTCGTCATTTACTTTCAAAGCTTTAATTATTGCACCGTCTTACGTTTTAACTAGTTTTAGATTTAATTCCCCGTCCTTTATTTTAGAGTATTGCACATTTAATTTATCAAAACCAAAAATATTTGCTTCACCAAGAACAACTAACCTCACACAATTAACCGGAAATCAATTCGAAGAGATACCGAGAAAACGAATTTTTTCAAACTAGCAAAATCTTTGTATTAAATGGCGCCGCTGCCGGCTCTTTTCGTGAAGATCGAAGGTTTTTTGTGTGAGACGCGTTGAATTTTGGGATCCGTTCACTTGTGAACGTTATTTTTCGTGACCAATATTTTCAAAAATACAAAAACATTTGAAAAATCATAAAAAGCATTTCTTTTTCAACGTTTTGCACCAAAAATATTCTTCTTGCTCATCTATCTTTCTTTATGGATTCTTATGTCCATTGCGTCGGGTGCGGGAGACGATTGTACGGGAACGACTCTTGTCAATGGTGTACATGTGAGCAGTGCGGAAACGATATCAAAGATACACAATTAATACCAGGATTTTGTTCTTTGTGCCACTCGCTTAATTCGTCCTTTTTGAACCCACCTAATCTTTCCCCGTGCATCTATTGTGGAAACGATTCTCCTTGGCATGTTTCGTGCCCGGTTCAATACTCGTATGATTACGGGCAAGAACCAGGGTACAATTATGACAATGAACATAACTATCCACAAGACGCACCCGATTTTTCTCCTGACCCTTCTTGCCAAACTTGTGGGGGTCCTCATGATTCTTCTTATTGTCAACCAATGAATTGTTATGAGCCAAATCCGTGCCCTCAGTTTTCTTCACCAATGGATTATTATGAACCAAACCCGGTTTATAATTCTTCTCAACCGATGAACTACTATGAGCCACAACCATGCTATAATTCAGGTTTTCAACATTTTGAACCCCCACAACACATCATCGATCATCAACCTTCCTTCGAACAATTGAGCCCCCACGAACAATGGAACTCTCTTGTTAAGCAAAGTCAACAAATTCAAGAAACTTTCAATAAGATCATCGAAAAATGGCAAGAGGATCAACGACAAGAGCAAATATCGAATATCGAGACTTATACTCCTCCTCCGGTGTATCCATACTATTATGATGATGACGAGGATGATGTCTATGATCTCAACCCATCTTCTGAGATTACTACTCCTATTCTTAATAACACCAATTCGTCTAAGGATAGTGATACTTCGAGTGAGATTCGTGATTTTGGTCTTGAAGAATTCTTTGATGAGGTTTGTGATATTCTGACTTTTGCTGAAGGTAAGGATGAGGTCGCTTTTAATGATGAATTCCAATTCGAGCCTGAGATTGCGGAAATTATCGAACGAGAGCTAGCTCTTTTACCTCCGCTTCCTCCTACAAGCGAGGTCGATTTTTCCAACATCGATGCCGAACTTGATGAGTTGGAGCGTCTTATTTTTCATAATAATGACGAACCAACTCACCTGACCAATCATCCTATTCTCGAGGAGTTACCTAATCAACACTCCTCCACTGAGAATTACGTTTACCACATTCGTGCGGATTTAACTTATCAACAATCCCCACAAATGAATGATGGTTTCGTACTTGATCCTGATCTTTTCGAGCGAGTTTCTGAAATCCTCAATGATGGGAACGACAAACCTTGGTTTGACGCACCTATCTATGATGAAGAAATCGAAGAGATTAACGTTCATGAGGATGAGCGCTTTGACCCGGGGGGTGTCATTGATTATTTTATGCTTGATGACCTTACGGCTTTGCCACTTGCTGCTGAGCATCCATTGTCTTTAGGGGATGACAATGTGATTCCTTTACCCACCCCACCTCCCGTGGATCATTACCTCACATACCTCTCGTATGTTGAGCGGACCTTTCCCCCATTTAAGACTTATTCCCCCGCCTCTCCTTTGTTGATGTCAACCGGGAACGAGGACAAGGTCTTTGATCCCGGTATCACATTCGAGGCTTCCCCATGGACCATTTAATTCGGGGACGAGTCAGGCTCGTGACTCGGTCAACAAAAACAAGCGCTTTTTGGGAGGCAACCCAATTATTTATCTTTACCTGTTTTCACCATAAGTGTAGGGGGAGCCCCGTGGTGTTTCTTGCTTTCTTTCTTATCATGTGCAGGGATTAGAGCTTCAAAGACACACTCTTGATGACTTTTGACGAACCGTGATTCCGTGTTCCATTATCCCGGTTCTATCCTAAACTCTTTTCGATTCACTATTTTATATTTTCTCAATATTAAAATAGGAATCTCTTTAGTTGTCTTTTCCTTAGCGAGATTTAAACAACGTGCACAATATCCTAAGTGTAGGGGAGTTTACTCCCACATGCTTAAACATTGAGGACAATGTTTATCTCAAGTGTAGGGGGGACTTCTATCGAAGTAAGTGGTCTTTTCCATGAATTTGCCCTCATTTTAACCAGAAAATTTGATTTTTCGACATTTTTCAAAATTTTTAATCTATTTTGGCCTAGTTGTATAGTTGTACTTTCCTTTATCATGTTTAGTTTCTTTCCGTTGCTAGAATTAATTTTTAAATAAAGTGGTTTTAGATTTTTCTTAGTCGTGTACATTTTTGACTCAACCCGAGTTTACTTGCCTAAGTTTACTCTAGCTAGTATCCTTAACGTGTTTAAGTCAAGTTTTGCTAGGCTTTTATATAGGGAGCTATAAAACGCGGAAGTCTTAACTCTCACGGGTTAAGAACAAGAACTTTTCGCAAGCTCCTATAATCGATCCTAGAGAGTCGTTTATCAAGGGAACTTTAAAATGCGGTTTCTAAACTTGAAAAAGTCTAAGAATTTGCAAGATCCTATAAGCAACTCGAAAACCCAAAACTTTGATTTAATAGGCTAAGCATCCACGAGTCTCATTCCTTGGGATTTTGAACTGTGGAGAACGAGAGATGATAGAGTCAATTATAAGTTCGGTATTCTTTCGTGAATTTATGTGAGTTAATTATAAGCCTATTCTCCCTCCGCTTGTTAATAAATTAATCTGCTAATAAATAAGGTTGTACGATTTAAAAAGTTACTTAGCTTCTAGCCCCAGATCGTTTAAAAGTTGCTCGGTAATGACGAGAGTTCATAGCCAAGGCATAACTTATGAAGCGGGGCGCGAAGATTGGCGAGTCCGAAAAGGCCCTAACAAGGCATGAGGGCTACATTTTGTTGCTAAAGATCCAAAAGTGATGTGAAGAATCATTTATCAAAAATCAATATGAAGGATCGAGACACACGACGAAAAGCAAGAACTCCCCAAAAGTCATGGAGAAGTCTATCCGAAAAGACCCTAACAAGGTATGAGGATAAATAGATCCAAGTCCTAAAAGGAGGCGGATCGTTGTATATCAAAGTCCAAAATTAAGATTGGAGAAAAATGAAGAAGTCGTGGTCCAAAGATGAAGAATCTCTCAAAAACTTCAAGTGAAGAAATTCCTATTATGAAGAGAAGACCATAATTTCAAAAACGTCTCTCGAAGATTCGAAGTATGAAGTCGCTGCCAAATATCGGCCCGAGAAAGGTCTCAAATCGCGAACCAAGTTATGCCAAGATATGAACTTTTTGATATCCCGAGAAGCAGTTTTAAAAGATTTGGTCCTTTAGCTAACTACTGATTAATTCGTGCACTCTATTTTCGGCCTAAATAACTATCGAAATAAGTCAAACAATGCATCCTCGTGATCATTCAAGACAAAAATAAAATATAAGAGATACACCTAGGAATAAGGGAGTCTAAGTGAATAACTGGCCCACATGAGTTTGTGTTAGTTTGCTAACTTATAATAACAATGATCTCGTTTCTAAGCTTGGTTTGGAGAAAGTGAAAACTTGAGGATGATGATCGTTCACGACATTTTCAAAACCAAAGGTATGTTCTTGATTTCTTTACTTTGTATGTTTATAATTTTCTATTTCTTTAATAAAGGCCAACATGGATGGATTATGATGGAAAATGTAATCTTGCTTTGTAACTAATGCATTGCATGAGGACATTGCAATGGTTAAGTGTAGGGGATTTGATAGGTGTGAAAACACCCATCCTTTTTACCACTTAATTACAATAATAACCGAGCCAAAACGTGTATTCTATGCCATTTATGTCGGAATTATGCGTGGTTTATGTTTTTGTTGTGATTTAGGACAAAAAGGTGAAAAGTGGAGAAAACACGGCATTCACGGGCTTTTATCGAAGAAAAAGACGAAAGATGAAGTCGAAAGATCAAGAGTGGAAAAAGAACGAAAGTCCAAGACCAATTCTGAAGATTTATCGAAGAAAAAGTCAAAGGACGGAAGTTTACTAAAAATCCGAAGAACTCGAGTCTTATTTATAAAGAAAAATCAAGACGAGTTAAAGAAATCCCAAGACAACGTCCAAGATTAACAAAAGATAAAGAAGAAAAGGACTTAAGTGTGCAATTAAGGCAAAGAGGAAAGAGGGAGGAAGCTTCCTAAGCTCCTCCCTAATCACCATTATAAATAGGCCATTAGTTCTTTCATTTCAAGTTGTTGGTGGCTTGACAAGCCACTCTTCCACCATTTTTCATTTTCTTGTCATTTTCATTTCTTTCACTTTAATTAAATGTTATGCACTTTTAATTATTTAATTTTCAAGTAAGTTTTCATCATTTAATCTTTAATCTTTAAACTTTACTTTTCTTGTCTTAATCTCTCATCTTCCTTTCTTGATTCTAATCTACTTTTGGTGCGAGTTACATTTGATCCGTGTTGTTCATTCATGTTTTCGCACTTAAAAGTTCATTTCTTTATGTTTTGATTCAAAAGTTTGTTTCTTTTAAGTTTTGTTAAGTTATATTTGTGCTTATTCGGTTTATTTCACTTGAGATTCGTGCTAGTTTTGGTTAGAAGCTTATTTTCATAGCTTATTTGATCAAGCTTATATTTCGGATCAAAGTAACCAATCGGAAAGGGTTTTAAAACCCTTTTCCGACCACCGTTTTCCGACCACCGTGTTCCGACCACTACTTTCCGACCGAACCACCCTTCATTCCGATCTGATGATCGGAAAAGGATCTTGGAAGATTCCGATTGTGGCCTTGGCATTCCGATGGTAAGCACATTTCCATATTCCGATTGGTGGTTTTGTGGGTATTCCGATCACTCCCAATCGGAATACATTCCGATTGGAACCCTTTTTGGGTGTATTTCGATTTGGGTGGTTTTGGTTTGTTTTAATATTTTGTTTTAGTTAAAGTGTCAATTTTTCTCGTTTTATTTTTAGCTCATTTTAATTTCGCTTTGAATTGTTATTTAATTGTCAATTTACGTTTTGCTAAATTTTAAGTTCAGGTCATTTAAATTCTCGTCATTTACTTTCAAAGCTTTAATTATTGCACCGTCTTACGTTTTAACTAGTTTTAGATTTAATTCCCCGTCCTTTATTTTAGAGTATTGCACATTTAATTTATCAAAACCAAAAATATTTGCTTCACCAAGAACAACTAACCTCACACAATTAACCGGAAATCAATTCGAAGAGATACCGAGAAAACGAACTTTTTCAAACTAGCAAAATCTTTGTATTAATGATTCTCCTCCTTTAGACTTTGATGATGCTCTTTATCCTCCTTTGGATATGAAGAAACCCGTTTCAAAGGAGAAGAAACCGGAAGACACCAACATCCGCAGTACTTATGTTTTGACACCTCTCTATCCACCTTCTGAGGATGATATTGTAAGATTTATGAGCGGATCCTCTTCAAGGTCTACTGAGTCTGAGTGCTATTTTACCCTAAAGGAAAATGTGTTCGATCCCGCTATTGCAATTTTTAAGCCATCTTAGTATCCATCTGATGAAATAAAAGGAAAGATTTTTGGAACTTTTGGAGATATGCTTGCACCTCATCACCCTTACTACCACCGTGCTCAACAACTGCTTAAGGGAACCTTGCCTACTTTTCTTTGGCTTGCCTTGTTCGCCTTAAGTTTGTGCTACTTGATGGATGAAAACCATGTATTTGATCCCGGTGGATGTGTTTCAAGTTTCTTCCCATGCTAATCAAGGTCGAGTCAGGCTCACGACTCGGTTAACAAAAACAAGCGCTTCTCGGGAGTCAACCCGCAATATCTATCCTTTTTCTTTTGTTTTTATAATAAGTGTAGGGGGAGACCCTAGTATGTGTTTGTTGTTTTCTTTCTTATGATGTGCAGGGATTCGAGCTTTCAAAGATCCATTCTTGGTGACTTTTGATGACCCGTGATCTCGTGTACCCGTCTTTCCGGTTCTATCCTAAACTCTTTTGATTCACTATTTTATATTCTTCAATATTAAAATAGGAATCACTTTAGTTGTCTCGTCCTTAGCAAGATTTAAACAAAGTGCACAATGTCCTAAGTGTAGGGGAGTTTACTTCCACATGCTTCAACATTGAGGACAATGTTTATATTAAGTGTAGGGGGACTTCTATCGAAGTTAAGTGGGCTTTTCTTTGTATTTGTCCTCATTTTATCCGGAAAATTGATTTTTCAACATTTTTCAAAATTTTTGATCTATTTTGGCCTAGTTGTATTTACCTTTGTTATAGTTATTTACTTTCTTTGCTAGAATAAATTTTAATAAAGTGGTTTTAATTTTTCAAACGTCATGAATCTTTTGACTCAACCCGAGTTTACTTATTTTAGTTTACTCTAGCTAGTATCCTTAACGTGTTTAAGTCAAGTTTTGCTAGGCTTTTATATAAGGAACTTTAAAACGCGAAAGTCTTAACTCTTACGGGTTAAGAACAAGAACTTTTCGCAAGTTCCTATAATTGCTCCTAGAAAGTCGTTTATCAAGGGAACTTTAAAATGCGAATTCTAAAACTTGAAAGAGTCTAAGAAGTTGCAAGATCCTATAGATGACTTGAAAACCCAAAAATTTGATTTGATAGGCTAAACATCCACGAGTCTCATTCCTTGAGATTTTAAATTGTGGAGAACGAGAGATGATACAGTCAATTATAAGTTTGGTATTCTTTCATGCATTTATGTGAGTTAGTTATGAGCTTTTTCTTCCATCGCTTGTTTATAAATTTAATTGCAATAAATAAGGTTGTACGATTTGAAAAGTTACTTATCTTCTAGCACAAGATCATTTAAAAGTTGCTCGGTATTAATTAGAGTTCATAGCCAAGACATAACTTATTGAAGCGGGATGCGAAGATTGGCGAGTCCGAAAAGGTCCTAACAAGACATGAGGGCTACATTTTGTTGCTAAAGATCCAAAAGTGATGTGAAGAATCATTTATCAAAAATCAATATGAAGGATCGAGACACACGACGAAAAGCAAATACTCCCCTAAAGATCATGGAGAAGTGTATCCAAAAAGGCTCTAACAAGGTATGAGGATAAATAGATCCAAGTCCTGAAAGGAGGCGGATCGTTGTATATCAAAATCCCAAATAAAGATTGGAGAAAAATGAAGAATTCATGGTCCAAATATGAAGAATCTCTTAAAAAGTTCAAGTGAAGAAATCCCTATTATGAAGAGAAGACCATTATTTCACGAACGTCTCTCAAGATTTGAAGTATGAAGTCAATGCCAAATATCAATCCGAGAAAGGTCTCAAATCGTGAAGCGAGTTATGCCAAGATATGAACTTTATGAGGTCCCGAGAAGCAGTTTTAAAAGATTTTGTCCTTTAGGTAACTATTGATTAAATCGTCCTACTTTAATTTCAGCCTAAATAACTATCGAAATAAGTCAACAATGCATCCTCCTGATCATTCAAGAAAACAATAAAAAAATAAGAGATACACCTAGGAATAAGGGAGTCTAAGTGAATAATTGGGCCACATGAGTTTGTGTTAGTTTGCTAACTTATAATAACAATGATCTCGTTTTTAAGTTTGGTTTGGGGAACGTGAAACTTGAGGGTGATAAACATTCATGACATTACAAAACCCTCAGGTAAGTCTTTTATCTCTTTACTTGTTTTCTTCCTTTGAATATTTTATAATTTTCTATCTCTTTAATGTCTTGTGTTTAATAAAGGCCAAGATGGATTGATTATGATAAAAATGTAAAACTTGCTTTGTAATTAATGCATTGCATGAGGACATTGCAATGGTCAAGTGTAGGGGATTAAATAAGTGTGAAAACACTTATCCTTTTACCACTTAATTATAATAATAACCAAGCCAAAACGTGTATTTTATGTCGTAAATGTCGGAATTATGCGTGGTTTGTGTTTTGTTGTGATTTAGGATCAAAATGTGAAAAGAGAAGAAAACACGGGTTTTCACGGGCTTTTATCGAAGAAAAAGACAAAAGACGATGTCAAAAGATCAAGAGTGCAAAAAGAACGGAAGTACAAGGCCTATTCTGAAGATTTATCGAAGAAAAAGTCTAAAGACGGAAGTTTAATGAAGCCAAAGAACTCAAGTTTAATTAATGAAGAAATTATAAGAGGAGTTCAAATAATCCCGAGACAAAGTCGAAAAAGTCGAAGAATTTAGAAGACGAAAAGACGAGAGAAGAAAGAAAGGAGCAACACATGCTAACCTCCCTAATCTCCTATAAATACCCTTCTAATGACACATTAGGAGGTGTTGGCTATTTGACACATAGTTCTCCCACCTTTACTTACTTGCACTTTCATATTGTCATTTACTTAATTGTTCTTTAATTTCTTGCCTTTAATTACAAGTAAGTTTAATTTTGTTGTTGAATCTTTTCCTTTAATTAAGTTTTTCATAATCATTCTCATTCTTCTCTTCTTGTTTTTAAATATCTTGTTTTGTTTGATTGATCTTAAAGTTTTTATCTTTAAGCTTATTTTGATAAAAGTTCTTATCTTGTTGTTCTAATCAATGTTTTTATACGAGTTAAGGTTTTAGCTTATTGAGATTTTTGCTTTTTCTATTTAAGAGTTTTAAAAGTTTATTTTTTCTTAAAGTTTATTTTATAAATCTTGTTTATTTAGCATTTTGAAAGTCTTTAATTTATTTTTGATTTGGTAAAGTTTTGATTAGTGCTTATTAGACATAGCTTATTCAGTTTTGCTTATTTACGTTTTCTACTGTTATTCCGATCAACCCGTCGGAAAAGGGTTTTGCTTTCTGACGGATATTCCGATCAACCTATCGGAAAAGGGTTTAGGGATTCCGACCGAGATTCCGATCGTATTCCGATAGGGTTGGGTGTCCTTCATTCCGACAGGGATTCCGACGAACATTCCGATAGATTTCAAGGTTTGTTATTCCGATACTTTGTTAGTTATTCTGACAGGATTCCGACGAACATTCCGATAGGTGTATTCCGATTTTATTCCGACGAGACATTCCGACATCATTCCGATGGGATTCCGATGGTGGGTATTCCGACAGTTGAGTTTTATTATTTTGCCTTAGTTTTATTTTTAAGCTTGCATTATTTTAAGTTTCAAATTTACTTTTCGTCAAGTTTTAATTTCTCGTCATTTAATTAATTTATTTTTAAAAGTTTTAATTTTGCACCATTTACTTTTTAATCAGTTTTAGCTTTAATTACCCGTAATTTACTTTACAGTGTTGCAATTTAATTTTACTACAACGACCAATCTATTTCTTTTCTACCAAAAGACGACTGAGTCGCACTTTAAACAAGTAATTAATTCGAATCAAGACGATACGATAAATTTTTACATACAAAATCTCTTGTATCTTATAGAATAGTGAAAAAAGGGTCGCTGTTTGGTTTATTTTCGAAGTACCACTAGATCGCTGGATAAAGTACCGCTCAGTGTTATTCGACAAATTGGTAAGTACCGTTTGCTTTGTATGATATCGGATGACAGATACTTTTGGTACAGCTACGAATCTCGGACAGAACTGAAAGTACTTCACTTTTTTATGACTCGATTATTGGTTATTTTTATGAAGACGATCGACAATTACTTATTTGATGTCGGAATTGATTTTCACAGGCTTGCTTTCTTATTATATCTTCATTAGGTGAGCAATACACCTTGTATTTTGACTAAATATATTGTTACAGCTTACAACTGGCTCATAGTTGTGAAGGTTAGCAGTTCCCATGTACCAAAAACTGTTGGTGAGCAATACACCTTGTCATTTTGACCAAATATATTGTTATAGCTAACAACTGTCTTATAGTTGTACGGTTTTTGTTGGTTTTAGTTTTCATTCTTACCAATAAACTGAATCCCCCTTTTGCAATGAGAGAGCAATTAGGTAAATTGCATGAATCCAGGGGAAGTTTTTCATGCATTTGAAGATAACTTGTTCGTACATATATGGTGTTGACGAAGACTTGCAAGATCTAGGAATGTGTGATTTCCTATCACTTGAAGGAGTTATATTATCGTGCTCAGTGTCTCGTTTCGAAGGTAAATGAGGATTTTTTAAGAGATTGGTTCTACTTATATTTTTATTCCTTATATAAGTTAGACGTCACATGGATAGTACAAGACATAAGATACAAGCTTGGGAGATTCCACTTCTTCAACAAATGGATGATATTCATTTTTCTTCATCAATGATCATCAATTAAAGTCTACAGAGTTCATGATTCAAGAGATGATGGATCTAAGTTTTAGGAGAGGCTTATTTAATCATCTACACGCATCACTCAAGGGAAAGATAGATCACTTATGTGAAAGTGATTATTCATTGCTTATCTTCGGAAGACCCCTATTTGAAGAGATTCCAGAAAGGGGAAGTGGTGTATGTTTAAAGGAGATAAATGGATATTTTGTCATCATCAAATAGGGGAAGACTGTTGGGAATTAAGATTTGATGACACAAAACAAAAAATACTTACAAAGGTACTTGGAAGTACCGCTAGTGTAATAAGTACCGCTAGCACATTCCATGTACCGCTAGTACAAAGTAAGTACCGCTAGTGCAATCCATGTACCGTTAGGGTGAATCCAAGTACCCTTAGCCTACGCAAGTACCTTTAGTGTTGTTGAAGATGTAGAGATCTTTAGAAGATTATAGAGAATGAAGATAAGTATGAAGAATATTGTGAAGATATTCTTTATACTTAGAAGATATACTTGCTTTATTATGTTTATCTCCTTGTAAACCCAAGCACTTTAGTATATAAAGAGGGACAGGGCTATTGTTTTATTATCCAGCATAGCTTAGAACTCCTATGAGAGTCTAAGAACCATAGAACACGTGGGTGTTATAGTTAATAGTTAGATTTGATTTATGTGAAATAAAGAAACCTTAATAGTAACAATTTTTCATTGTGCTAATTCCACTATGCATTTTTAATGTTCTTTGTTTTATAATCCCAAAGGAATCTTAATAACGATCAGTGAATCGCATAGATTATGATTCAACAAACTGGGAAAGTACGAGTTCTTACAGTCTACCCCCTAAAGAAACTCTGGTCCCTCAGAGTTCTACTGGAGATAGAAGAAGATGCAAACAAAAGGAGGTACATAGTTTAGAACTGATTTAGTGCTTCCCATGTAGTTTCTGCACCATGGCGTACCTTAACAATTAAAATTCACTATGCTTCAGTTTCTTAATTCCTTTTCGAATAAGATTTTCAAACTCGGATTAGAATAATGACCTTTCAGTATGGAGAAATATCAATAGATAGAATGAACACAAGAATTGCTTAAACGAACAAGGTCCACTAAAATGAATCAAGGTTGTTAATCCACAAGGAGTCACAAATCGCGCAACTGTAAAACATGACAATTTTAAAATGTAACAATTTGATTACGAGAGAAATAGAAGGGAAAAATGAGTTACATATGAACATTTAAAATGAAAGTTGTCACAATTGCCTGTTTAGGATTTTGTATTACTTTCAAATTTAGCTTAAGTATTTTCTTGATTAAAAGAAACTTTTACAAGGTTTATTGATTTGAAATCAAACTATATAAAATGAGTGGGTAAGCAATTGCTAAATCTTTTTCTTGATCAGGATTTCAAAGTAAAAAGTAACTCAGTTCAGTTAATTATTTCGATCAGCTTAAGAGTTATGGAAAACTGTATGAAATTATTGTTAAAGACTCGGGTTTATTATTATCATTAGAGAAAATCAAATTTCTAAATTATTTAGAATAATTGATAGAAATTACAAATTAAATCGATAATTTTGTTAAGTTGAAAGTGAAGTATGATATAATCAAATACTTCAAAAGATACAACTTGATAAATTTACCAAATAGGATGTATAGATCCGACATTAAACTTGAAACAGTTATTTTGTGTAATTTAAACACTTTGATAAAGTGTGTATAACGTTTCTTAAAAATTTAATAATTTTTAGAAATCCAAGAAGGTGTTTAATATCTCAAATGGTAAACATGTAACATATCCGAGTTTTCAAAATGTGACAAGATAGCAAGCGAGTATGAAATGAATAATAATTAAAAATTAGTATAGGAGCAATAGCACGAGGGAATAAAACAAAATTTGTATCAATTTCTTAACGAACATGATAGATTAGATGCATCGATGATAAGGATAATAAGAAACAAGGGATTATAGCAAGTCATCACTTCTTGAGTGCAACTGGTGTCACCAAAAACGGCTTATTAAGTTCTTGATGGTCGATACACGATCGAAAGAGAATAGCCACACAATAAATTTTCAAATCATAGAAAATTCTTAAGAAGTCACTTGAGAGTAATTCCCGTAAGATGAAAAACATTCGCAATGAGAGGCAAAATCAACACGTGGTTCACACGAATGAATTTCAAAACGATAGAGTCTAACACATAATCATGACAAGTACACGGAATCATTGTTCACTTGTAGTCATAAATCATTATACGCGTCTAGAGACGTTTCGAAGGGTTATCAAAATAGATAGAGAAGGTCGATTGATGTAGAAGCATAACAACGTTGAAGCTTTCAAGCCTGGTATCAATGGTAAGAAATTAGATGAGTGGTAACGAGAATTATATCATGTAGGAAGATGAGGTAACAAGTAAAACAAAGATCATTGAGTAAAGAAATATGTGCTTGAGGCATGTACTGGGTTTGAGAAAAGATAAGGGTTCATATGCGTATGTCGTGAACTGGTGCTACTCGCATAAGATGTAAAAGTTTTCAAAAATTTATTTTATATAACTTTTTAAGGAACATAAGTAAAAAATTGCTTCTTTGACAAGATATTTAAGGTGACTACTATTCGATCACGCATGGCTCCTTCTAAATTAAGCATAGGTGATCAGGCCATGCACAATTTAGGACTAGCAGTGCGATGCTCAGCTTCGTCAAACCAGTATTACATATCATATGATTTAAAATATACATATAATGCCATTTGTAAAAACGGAATCAAAATAATTTATGAAACTTTTCGCCAGTAATTAATTGGCTAAATGTTTAAATCAACAATTTTATTGTTAAAAGAATTATTTACAAGACCAATTGTTGAACAATTTGTGAGAATACATTGTAAAATTAATATAAATTAATTTTATAAGATAATATTCAAGTACTTAATAAGGCCCAAGTGGAACATTGTGTGAAGTTATATCCTAAAACAATGACCAATGTAGATCATTTTGTAAAACGTTTTGAAAACGATAACAGTTTAATTTCATATGATGACATGATGATAGTTTACAAATAGCGAGTGGGTTACATGAGGGTAATAAAGAGTAGTTCAAGACAATCAACGAAATGGTTACAAGTTGATAAGATTTTAAAAGGTTTAGCCGGAATCGTCATGAGACACGTGTCAAGATAATAACAAACGATGTGAAGACAAGAATTTCAAACCTCGGCCCAAATCAGTGTTACGATAGAAGCAAAGAAAGACAATATATAATGACAAATAGGTCATGTATAAAAGAAGGATAAATGAATCCATATGTGTGTACATCGTAATTTATTTGACATAAATATGCTTTTAAGAAAGTGGAGCATCAGTTCCCAAATAGTGCAACTATTCCGAAAAATTCATATTTTTGGAAAGTTTAGGAATTTAACACGTAAATAGTGACGCATAAAAATGTACGCATTTTTCGGAACATGTAGTTCATCATCAGTTTATCAAATCACTTGGTTTCTAAAAGTTCAAGATTTATGTATGACCGAGCTCAAGTTACTATTTCTAAACATTTTCAAACGCAATCAATGTTTCATGGTTGTAAAATTGTCATTAGTTAAAGTTTTATGAGCTCACACGAACTCAAAAACGCTTCAAACCATATATTTTTTTAAAGTCGATCAACTTTGACTTTTAAGTTTGACTTTTGGGGTCTGACCAGACCAGTTGACTCGCTTAACACTCAAAGTGTAAAGCAATTTGGTGTAAAACGACGTTTTTGACAACTTTCTAGTTTTACTCGGAACTTGAAATGGATAAAAAAATGGACGAAAATGCCCTCGCATCAAATCTGTCAACAAAATGATATTTTTAGAATTACACAAAAATAAACTCTTAAATTTTACAATTTCAAATGAGCGTAATTTGCTCGTTTTTAAGATTTACTGGTCGAATTTTATGCCTAAACGAACGTCTCAACAAGTAGAAATATATTTTTATGTCTAAAGTTTATAAATATATTTTCTCGACATCGTTAAATTACATGTAACTTTTCTATAGAAAGTATCTTTTTCAACACCTTGAAATTTAATCAATTTCATAATAACTCATAGTTTTATGTACACACGTGACTTGTGGATTCCATAAAGACAAAAGAGAATAAATTATATAATTCATTTAAAGAAATACATAGTATAAAATTGGTTCAAGAATGCCAATAATAAACCAAGGAATCAAAAGCGGTGCATGACATCTGTGTCTACGATTTCAAGATGCAATGTAGGAAGGTCTCTTCGCGGCGTGATTTTCCAAAACCATATGACATACCGAGAAAGAAATGGAACATTTACAAGTCGCACTCCCGGAGCGAGTAGGTTTAATGAAAAGGGAGGATACAAGTTTATAGAAGTAAAATCGTATTCCAATTAATCGCCGCATAATAGAGGATGAATTACAAGATGATGATGGTGTTTTCAAGGTACAACGGACGTTGTAATTCAAAGTCGAAACGTAGAATGGTCAATGAAGTAATATTTAATCGATATACAAGTGTGGTGTAAAATGGTGACGTAATGGTCAATCAAGGTTACGAAAACTCATGATATTATTCAACACGGATTTTAAGGGATGCTTCGAGATGTGTGACTCACACGATGTCCTTTAGTCTTTTTTGGAGACACGTTGAGCTACACAATAGTCGATAGACTATTTTTCAAGACATCCAATCACAAATGGTAGGAAATCAATTTAGATATCTAAATTGATATCTTAAAGGAGTTAAACAATGAAGGTAACACGCATGATAGTAAAAAGAAAATCAGAAGTTTCATTGAAAGAAACACTTATTTAATCCCACACAATGGTATCACGAGAATACGCATAACATGTAACAGTGAGTTGAGAAAAATAGGCGGTTCAAAACGAACAAGCATATGAGGTCAGTCGTATCACGCATAAACAAGATAGCAATAGTACTCAGAAAAATGAGTATGAAAAGTCGGAAGCATACGCGCTCCGAATACAAGTATGCAACGTCATATCAATATAAAATCATAGTAACAAGATCAAGTTTACATGAACAAGAATCCAGGAATACAGTATGAGCATATGTAACCATAGTAATATCCAATGATAACTCATTAAGCACAAAGGCTTTGAAAAGACATAGTAATTATCGTCATTAGAGTAATCTAATATTTCAAAATTTAATCAAGAGATGAAATACTACAACGATAATTAAAAGTAAATAATAAGGATTAGAGAGTTACCCGCACAGATATGGAACAACAATGGCAGATTCTGTGTATGACACTTAGAAACATGAAATATTTGAACATTCGGTTATAGACTAGGTTTTGAAAATAACTCAGTTCCCTATAACCATCGCTCTGATGCCAATCTGTGAGACCCCCAAAATCAGGCAAGGAAACAACTAGGCAGCAAGGGGGTCATGGTACAAGAAACAATGAAATACTGTTAACACAAAGTTGACGTAATAAAAACATCTAAATTACATCATAAAAGACCAGAGTTTTAAACCTAGGTCCCAGAGTTTTATATGCGGAAAAATCTATTATTTTATCATGATTTATAACATATAGTTGCCAAAAAGACATAATAAACTTCTGACAGTTTTTACTAAAACCAAACTTTTAAAAGCATCACAGAAATTTCCAAGCTGTGATAATATCCTACGGGCTCCCATCCAAGCAAAGCTAAGTAATAATACCTGAGATTAAACATGTAAAATCTTCAACATAAAGTTGAGTGATATTCATAGGTTTAGCAGTAAAGGTGTGGAACACAAGCATTCATTTGTAAACAAGAAATATGGAAAATGGTTATGATCATTAACCATAGTCCGAAACATTATTATTGTTGTTTAGTTCATGAAACGAAGCTTAACTCAGTGTAAGTTCCTCTAGTGAGTATTCAGTCTATATACTCAAGTAACAAATCAAATGTTAAATGTGTCAAGGTAATCGGGACGGGGATTGTCAATCCTGATGGATCCACCTACAACATTCACGCTTAGCAACACAAGTAAATTAACGGTTCATGATCAAGTGAGGAAACTTAAGGATATTGACTAAAAGCAATAATATCAATGAAAATTGTTTGAAAAGCATACAAGTCTGGATAGCATACAGTTTTTAAATGGATGTGATCCACCATGTAAAATCTCACCCCGCGTTTAGAAACAATGTGCAAGTAAATAGGGGTTATGAACTCACCTTAGCCACGAGGTAAGTGAATCATTGTACTCATAAGTTGAGTAGAAAAAGTAGTAGCATGACGATCACCGACGATAGATGCCCGGTAAACATGAAAACCACAACCTATCAAAATAAGGCGCGCGTTAACACTCGAACTCGAATATCGATATATACCAAGTATAATATGACTTAAAATATTTTCAAAGTATTCATACTTCATGACTAACTACATGAACCAAATGAATCCGTATTATCCCCATTTATCCAACACTACTCGATTAAACACTTGCACTCTTGAAATTGACCCGTCATAAGACGCCAAGTCAAACTATTCCTTTACTTCACTCAGACCAGTAACTAAGTCATTTATATATTGACTAAACACTTGAGTAAGTCACCATGTCCAATAGTGAATACTCAAACTCACGCAACACAAGCATTGGACTACGTGTCCAAAATACAAATCAGCATGTACACTTCAAATGTACATACTGATCTACCCTATCTAGACTTGTCCGATTTCGATAAAACTTGGTGAAAAACTCAATCATAACCGGATTAAAACTCAGTTTAAATTTCAATCAATGACTTACAATTTAAAACCACCTGCTCGACACATTTCTAAACTTGAAAAACCAGACAGGTTTGTATACTTGACTCGCGAAACCGTTTTGATCATCCTAACCTTTATCATTAGCAAAACCGACACTTGACTTTGAAAATAGACTCAAAGTGCTAAGTTTTGGGCCTGAGAACATTCCTTGACCATTTTTAAAACTCATTTTATAGTCTCCGAGATTCGATCTAAATATCGACAACAAATTTGGATTGTGCCGATACTCGTCTCCCGGTACATGAATAATCAAACTAGCATAACTTCTTCCTCGTTTTGAGTTAGAAGCTCTATCTTATATCAAAACGAGCGTCTCGACAACCACTACAATACTATCCTATAATATCAAGCTTTTATCAAACTTTGACCCACGAAAAATCTGCTCTAACCTGCTGTCCAAAATACACTTTAGTAAATCATAGGAAAACATTATTTTGACTCAAAATCCACCATGTTTACATATCTACTAACAAACTAAAATCATACTAAACAATCCTTATTAACCCATAACACTTGCATATTAAATTTTAAAAAAATCAAAGATCAAAAATGTTAATCCCACTTAATCCATAACACAAGATTCTAGAGAGTAAAAGGGAAGAAAAGTAGAGAGAGAAAACACGAGAGATGGTGGAAGGTTTTTTACTATTAGAGAAAGAAAGTAAATGTAGCCAACACCCTCTTCCACACATGGAAGAGGGTATATATACCCTAGGCTTGTTGGGTCGTAGGCTTTGTGACTTGGGTCGGGCTTGGCTTACACTTGGGCTTACGCCCCTAACTTAGACAATATTAGCTTAAAGTCCAAGCCCGGTTAACCCAACTAACCTATTACAATACAAGACCTTTAACGACTAAGATGACCTATTACATTCTTGTTCGACTACATAAAATATAGGGATAACAATCTCCCCCAATGTGTCGGTCATCTTAAAAAGCTTAAAAAGCATAAGATGATTCAGTGAATACATTCTTGTAGAGGAAATCTTCCTGCTTTGGTCTTGTATGTTGGTCTTGATCTTGTTTGTAACGGCTTTTTTCCTTCATGCTTTTGTGATCTTTATCTTGAGACTTTGTCATTTGACTTTGAGTGCTTGAGATCTTCAATCTATTCTTGATAGTGTTCATCTTGAGCTCTTGTGACAAGATGACCTATTACATTCTTACATTCTTAAGTATCTTGATTATCGCCATCTTGTGCTCTTGTGACTTCTGAATCGACATCAGTTACACAGCTACGCCACCTTCTTGATATGCATCAACATATATAGACACGGATAAAATGGATTTGAACGTTTCATCCTAACTCGGTAGCATTTTACCTCCGGTCGGTGAAGACCGTTTAGACGGTATTAGATACCGTACATGTGATCGGGTAGATTCGATTAAGAATCTCCTTGACAGGGTTTCCCGGCGGTAGTAGCCAGTTCTCTTTACTCGACCGTCTCAAAGCAGACTGTGAACGTAAAGAGTGAATTATAAGGATAAATTATCCGTCTGATTAGAGTCGTCAATTCAGAATTCCTGGAACAAGTTTGATTCAATAAGAATCGCACCATTGTTGCTTTCCAGTTTGTCACAAGCTTGATTCATAGAGAATCTTGCGAGTTACCTACCGTAGTGTTGTTTGATGTTGACACTGGAAGGATTTCCATTCGTCACTGTGAACACTAATGAGTGTCACTCTGAATGTTCTGGCAAGATCACATGGATTTTGCGAAGAAACTTGGAATTAAGTTTGAATCAATTAAGAATCCAAACTTAGTTGCTTTCCAGTTCTCACAAGTTTGATTCGTGTAGAATCACACAAGTTACCTACCATGAGCTTGTTTGATGTTGGCTCAAGCAGGATTTCCATCTTCATTATGAATCTATCACTCAGATGTTCTGGCAATATCACAAGGATAATGCGTAGGACTCGATTGTGTCCTAATGAGATGATAGATAGATATCGTTTGGCTCTAGACTCAATAAGTGAAATTTGGTAATCGGAGGCTGGAGTAGACTGCCACCTTTTCAATATTAACTAACTCGGAGTGAGATTGTCAATAGATACATGCTGATCTCCGTAACAATGAGACAAGTTTCTTTTGAGAGAAACTCGAATGGCTGTGGAAGGGTTGTGCATTGCATCACTGGGTCCATGACACTTGTCTTCGATAGATGTGTTAACCTGGTTTCTGCCTAAGTTGCAAAGAATATTCAACTCCTTCAATGCTTACCAATACGTCATCACTAGCACCTTGGTGTGATTGTTCCAGTGCTAACTTAAGTAATTGGTCCGTATTTAGCTTCATTCAACTCCATCTTTCCTATGGACAACTATTTCTACCTATGGAATGTCCTTGGGTAGATCCCTCCGGTTCTGGTTGGATCATAGGACTTAGTTTCCTATCCTAAACCACCTTTTGACTCAATCATTCCGTCGTGGATAGTAGGTTATTTTGGGTATAGATCGTAACCATAAACCATTAAAAACCATTCAAAGTGCTTGATAAAAATCAAAACTTTTAACACTTGAAAGTTTTACATTTCTGGAACGCTCCCCCTACACACATGCATCGATATACGAAATGGTTCAGCATGTGAAGGAAAGAGTTGCACTTGAGCCTTTAAGATCACATGTTGCAATATATTACATTTTAATCATATTTTCTCCCCTATCTCTAATATAAAAACATCATATTAGAGATACCAATTGATTAAAATATGACAATTTCTGAAAACCGATTGGGAGAGAAACATGTGTGCACGCATGAATCATGGAACTTTTTCAGTCGGGATGCTCCTCCTCAACAATATATGTGTGTCTTGAAACAAAAATTTGACAAAATTTTGGAAAAACGACACCACAAAATATATTGAGGTACGGAGTTGAGATGCCTTATCCGATATGGTATATTACATATGACAGTTTTAGACCGTTTTCAGAACGTGTTGGATGCATAAAATATGACAATTTCAGAGATGTACCCAACAACATTAAAGGCTTGATTTTAAAACGCTCCCCCTCAAATATCGATCAAAATAACATATGACAATTTTGAGATATAAAAACCACATATGAGGAAGGGAGTGTTGAACACATAATTTTGAAAGATTTAGAAAAACCTTATGAGAGATTCTTGAAAAATTGTGTTCAACGGTTTTAAAATAATCAGGATAGAAGACTTCTCTTCTATTGCTTAGGGAAAGCGCACTGAAACGTACACTTCCCTTTCGGGTCAGTTTTTCATGAGCTTAAAACTTTGGTTGTTTTGTGACTAGCTTATGACCGAGAAAAATAAATTTCCCGTTGTGAAGGATAAGTTATCGTTCGTGATAAACTTTCCTTAAGTTGAAGTTCGAGGTCTAAGCTGACATTTAATTAGAAATCATTTTTCATGAACTTAAAAACTTTGAATGTTTTTATGAGAAGCTCATGACCGAGAAATATGAATTTCTCGTTGAGAAGGATAAGTTATCGTCCGAGATAAACTTTCCTTAGTTGAGGTCCGAGTCCTAAGCTGTGATGCGATTAGAAGTCATCATGAGAGAATATCAAGCAGCTTCATTTGCCAAAACCTCCAAGTCTTCTGGAGTCATATACTTCATACCAAGATGGCCAACGAGATACTGAAACCTGTTTTGAGATAGGGCTTTAGTAAACAAGTCTGCTATCTGGTACTCAGTTCTGACAAAGTATAATTCCACGATACCACGTTCCACTTGTTCCTTGATGAAGTGATATCTGACTGCGATGTGACTGGTACGGGAGTGCAGAACCGGATTGCATGAGATGGTATGGCCGACTTTGAGTCACAACACATAGGTAGTTTATCAAAGTGGAAGCCATAATCCGTAAGTTGAGTTCACATCTAGAGGACTTGAGAGCAAAGTGCAATCCTGCTTCTTTGACAACCAGCTCACAAGCTTATCTTCCCCTAGAAATTGTACGTTACGAGAAGTGCTTTTTCGACTATCAAGGCAACCTGCGTGATAAGAATCTGAAAAAGCTGTTAGATGAAAACCGGTTTCCTTCGGATACCAGAGTCCCATGTGAATGGTATTCTTAAGGTACTGAAAGATCCATTTAACCTCTTTGAGGTGCTTTTGAGTAGGTCTGGCTTGATATCGTGCACAATAGCAAGTGACATGATGAATATCAGGCCTGCTGGCTGTAAGGTACATAAGTGACCCGATCATACTAAGGTATCGCGTTTGATCTACGGGATTTGAGTACAAGTCAGCGTCTAGGAATTTGGTCGACAATGGTGTACCAACGCGAGCACATGAAGTCATACCATGCTTTTTAAGTATCTCTTGAGCATACTTAGCTTGGTTAATGAAGATACCACATGGGGACTGATGAATCTGGAGGCCTAAAAAGAATTTTAGCTCCCCCATCATTGACATTTCAAATCTGCTGTGCATTAATTTTTCAAAACGCTTTGAAAGTTTTGGGTTCATAGAACCAAAAATAATGTCATCAACATAAACTTGCACCAGCAGTATGTCACCCCCATATTTATTAATAAAGAGAGTAGGATCAATAGAACCTTCGGAGAATCCTTTGGACACCAAGAAGTTTGAAAGTTCTTCGTACCATGCCCTTGGAGCTTGTTTAAGTCCATATACAGCCTTCTTGAGACGATAGACTTTGTCAGGATGATGAGGATCGATGAATACTTCCGGCTGATTCACATACACTTCTTCCTTTAAATGACCGTTGAGAGAAGCAGTTTTAACGTCCATCTGAAAAACCGTGAAGCCCTTATGTACAACATAAGCAAGGAATATCCTGACTGCTTCCAAACGAGCGACTGGAGAGAATGATTCATCGTAGTCTATGCCTTCTTGTTGACGGTATCCCTTAACCACAAGATGAGATTTGTTTTTGATGATGGTTTGTTCTTCATCTAGTTTGTTTTTCCAGATCCATTTGAAATCTAAAATTGAAATTCCATAGGGTCTGTCAACAAGTTCCCAAACATTTAGGCGTTCAAACTGATGAATTTCGTCTTGCGTTAATTCAATCCACGCATGATCAGTCATGGCTTGTTTGATGTTTGTAGGTATAGTTGAATTCACGGTGAGTGCATACATACACACATCGCCATCAGTTTCTAGTTGTCTGCGTGTTCGAACTGGTTGTGAAGGATTTCCAATGACTTGCTCCAATGGATGATCACGTGGCCAATGGTGAGTGGATGGATATCGTTGGTAAAATGTATGCATGTTGGACGGATCAACATGTTGAGTAGAAGACTCTCCGACTTCGCGTACCGGTGTACCGAACGGGTTGATAAATTCTTCTTCGTCAGATTGTGCATCGACTGCTTGATTGTTGTTTCCTCCTTCAGCATTGACGGTTGGTGATGTTGGTTGTATGACAGTTTCTTTAGTTTGTTGAGTATCGAATGGAATTGTCTCTTGAGCAACGGTTGCTGAAGTAGATGCAGTTGTGTCTTGTTGATTTTGTTCAGGTGCATCAGCAGTATTAACAGCGGAAGGCTTTGACACAACTTGATTGTTTCCATAGTAGTATTCATCAAACATTGGATCATATAAATCAACCAACTCATTCATTTGTGTCGTATCCATCGAGTCTACTGTAGGAGTATTTTCTTGACATTCTTGCACGGGACGTACACTGTTTTGTGTAGGTGCCATCGCTGGACATTGAGGAGCGGGACTTGAGTTTTTCTGATCAAGTACCATTTTTGGAAATTCGTCAAAGTTCACATGAATTGTTTCGACAATAATCTTTGTTCTCTTGTTATAGACCCGATATTCTTTCGACAATGTAACATACCCCACAAAAATACATACATCACCTTTTTCTTTCATCTTCTCGAGATTTTCACCATCTTTAAGAATGTAGCATAAAGATCCAAATACGTGAAAGAATTTGACAGTAGGTTTCCTTCCATTGATGATGTGGTAAGGTGTCTTTTCATGTCTAGGGATTACGAGTGAATGATTCTGAGTATAACAGGCAGTTGCAATTGCTTCAGCCCAGAAGAGTAGTGGTAATTTTGAAGCAGAAAGCATTGTTCGAGCTGCCTTAACCAAAGTGCGGTTCCGTCTTATGACAACGCCGTTTTGTTCAGGAGTTCGAGCAATATACGTTTGATGTTCGATGCCTTCTTCTTGAAAGTAAGACTGCAAGTTCTTGTTCAAAAATTCAGTACCCCTATCCGTTCTTACGGTTAAGAATTGAGCTTGAAGATTGCGTTGTATCATCTTGAGAAAGTTTTGGAGAACCTCTGGTGTTTCATCTTTGGACCTTAAGAAGAAAGTCCACGTGTATCTAGAGTAATCATCAACAATCACAAGAATATACTTTTTCCCATTAATACTCTCTACACGCATGGGACCAAATAAATCCATGTGTAGAATTTCTAATCGTCCTTTTGAGCTTGGGGTAGTCTTTGTTTTGAAATACTTTCGTTTTGCTTTCCCCAACTCACAAGAAGAACAAAGATGGTCTTTGACGAATTTTAACTTAGGAAGACCGGTCACAATATCATTCTTCGAAAGCAAGTTGATGGTGTCAAAGCTGAGATGTGACAATCGTTGATGCCATAGCCATGCTTGAGATGATGAAGCTTTAGCCATTAAGAAAATTGGATTTGTTGAAGATGTGTCTTGAAGAGTTACTGTGTAGAGATCAGAACCACGAGAACCTGTAAGAAGGTCATTCCCATCATAGTCTCTAACATAGCAAGTAGATTTCTGAAAATCCACTTCCAAATCCTCATCACAAAATTGACCAACCGAGAATAAATTGTGATTCAGTCCCTCGACGTAATAAACCCTTTTGATAGTGATATTCCCTTGAACCAAATCTCCATATCCGAGTATCGGTGCAAACTGATCATTTCCGAACCGTATCGTACCCAGAAACTTCTCCACGAAGTTAATGAGAAGCTTGAGATTTCCTGTCATGTGCTTTGTGCACCCGGAGTCTATTATGAATAGGATGATTTCGACGAGCTGCAGAAGAATTAGAAGACAATGTAGCATTTGACAAATGGGATCCCTTGATAGAAACAAGTTCCAAAATAGTAGTGGGCCTAGATGCAAAGTCTACAAGCAAGCTGATATTCCTAGACCCAATCACTAAAGTGGTTAACTTAGGTACCCATTTGTATCCGGGTGGTGTAAATCTCGAATACCCCCGTGTACATGTCCTAATCATGTTCTCATATAGCTTCTTTAGTCTGTTTTGTTTACGCAGATTAGTGGAGTCTAACGCACTTAGTTTCTTAAGTGGTTGATCAGTGGATTGGTTCAAAGTTCTTGTGGGTTCTCTACGACTAGTGGGCATAAAAATAGGCTTCCTAGTTCTAGTATTCACGCCATTAGATTAAGAGCACAAGCATCATGATTGAAAGTACGAACACATTTTCCACATTTAACACAAACAAATTCAACATTCGAGGTCTTAGCATTTAAACTATCATTACATGCAGTTACAGACATTTTATTCTTAGAAAACATAAAATTCCTACGGTGGTCTTCTACTTCCAACTTCTTTCCTTGACTATTGTTAGGCATGACCTTATCTTGCATTCTAGTGCTCTTAAGCTATGGTCCGCTAACGCTAGTAGTGGGGATTACTCCTGTAGAAGAAGACACACGTTGATTATTTTTCTTAATATTTTGAGGTAACCGCGATGTTCCAGTTTGAGTGGGCTTAGTGTTCATCTTATACATTCCATGTGCTATCACATTTGTACTCTTATCATTTCCTATCTTAGGCAAAGTCTGTGGGGATTGTCCCAAAATAGTTGATTTAGGGCATTTAACCACATTCGGTTGACGAACGGTGGATGGTTTACCCAATACATACTTTCCTTTCATTTTCTCAATGAGTTTTTGTAACTCGTTGATGGCTATGTCCCTTTCTTGTAGCTGAGCTTTCAAACTATTTATTTCGAAACCTTTTTCTTTTAATTGACGAAACGAAGAAGCTGCCATTTCTTGACACTTTTTATGATTATGAGATTTATCACCTTTTTGTAAAGCAAGTTCAAGAGAAATGGAGTGTTTCTCAAGTTGGGAAAAACTTTTCGAAAGTTTGTTATATGACTGAATTTGTTTTGAAAGCTCTACTTCACGATTGCGACATTTCTCGTCCGTTTCTGACACTAGACATCCTACATGACAATATTGATCAAGATCGGTATACACTCCAAGTATAGCATTCATATGATCAGCATAGAAATATTCCTTCGAAAGTCGATCAATTTCGTTAGAAAGTTGGTGTTCTTGTGTCTTTAATTTAGTTTGAAGAAAATCAACTTCGTCTTCAAGAGATTTAACATAACTTAAATCAGTTAACATTTCCTCAGTGAGAGTTTTATAAAACATTTCCCACATTTTTTGAAAGATCATCAATGGTTGGAACAATGCATTGTTGAATGACGACTTCTACTTGTGGGTTAGGTTTAATATTCCAAACGGTATCCCTAGAAACTTTTTCATAGTCGACGACACCTTTGTATAAATTTAAAACCCCTTGTTTTATAAACTCAAATTACTGAACACTTTTGCTTTGTTCATCCCATTTACGTTTTTCATCCAAAATTCGCTTTTCTAACAAAATTGATTGTTTTTTAAAACTCCTTTTTAAAGAAACTTTCTTTTGTGGTTCATCACTTGGTGGTGGAACACTATTATACATCTTTTGTTCTTTTGAGGGACAAACTTAATATGATTGTTAGAATCAGAAAGGTTTATCAAATCACTTAAGTTCGATCGACTTTCTTCTTGATGACGAAGGATTTCGTCATAGTCAGGGGAAAGCATAAGAGCAAGATTATCAACATAACAACCGATATCATAAAGACCAGGCTTTATAGATTGAACGTTCTTGAGATATTCAGGCTTAACAAAACTGGTTTTCATATTTCTATTGAGCATATTCATAGTTTGAATAGACTGACCCGTTTTGT
Source organism: Glebionis coronaria (assembly GCA_025667525.1). NCBI lineage: Eukaryota > Viridiplantae > Streptophyta > Magnoliopsida > Asterales > Asteraceae > Glebionis > Glebionis coronaria. Next base: position 461,767,641 of record CM046881.1, read on the forward strand.
AAACAATGTTGTTTAACATTTCGACTCTCTTTTCCAAATCAAGAATTTTCTCTCTCTACTTTTCTTCCCTTTCTCTCTCTAGAATCTTGTGTTATAGATTAAGTGGGATTAACAAATTAATCCCACTCAATCCATAACACAAGATTTTAGAGAGAGAAAGGGAAGAAAAGTAGAGAGAGAAAACAAGAGAGATGGTGGATGGTTTTTTACTATTAGAGAGAGAAAGTAAATGTAACCAACACCCTCTTCCACACATGGAAGAGGGTATATATACCCTAGGCTTGTTGGGTCGTGGGCTTTGTGACTTGGGCCGGGCTTGGCTTACACTTGGGCTTACGCCCCTAACTTAGACAATATTAGCTTAAAGTACAAGCCCGGTTAACCCGACTAACCTATTACAATACAAGACCTTTAACGACTAAGATGACCTATTACATTCTTGTTCGACTATATAAAATATAGGGCTAACAAAAAATAAAACCCTCTATGATCAAAACATGAATAGCATATCATGATCATCACATGCATGATGATCAAACTCATAACAACCATAAAAATCATAAGAATTCTTAAAACTTGATGCATGTAGAATATTTTAGTACCAAAAGTTGCACAAGAATATTTTAGGAATGAGACTTGTTTTTGTTTTCAGAGATTCAAGCTAAATCAAAAGTTGATGATAATTTTGTGTGTGTGTGGGGGGGGGGGGGGGAGGTCACGGTTAAGAACAAGGAGAAAGGAGGTGTCGGATTTTTTTTCCAAGTAACTATGTGTAAGTTAGGTGGATTTTTCACCTTTTATATGGTGGAAGAGGGGATAGTTTTGCCAATTGTGTAATCTTTTGGACTTAAAAGCAATTTAATAGTTTAATGGGTAGAAAATGACTATTAGTAAAATTTGAAAATATTTACGAGGCTCGGGTTTCATAAAAATAATTTTCAAAAGTTAAAATGCATCATAAATATGATAATATGGTTTCCCGACATGACTTAACACGTAATTAAAACGAAATCGTCGAAAATATTAATTATCGAAACAATTAATAAAAAAATGTAAAAAAAGTTTGGCATCCGTCGACATCGCGATCATTAGTAATTCTCGTTATTCATTGATTTTAGTAAACTCTTTGTAAAATGCACGCGGGTGATTTTAAATCAAAAACTTTGATTTAAATAAAATATGGAAAAATAAAATAAAATATTTTTAATTCCAAGTAAAGTATTATCGATGACCAGTAAATACTTAAAAAGTATAATTTATTAAAATTATCATGATCTCAGGATTTACATATAAGAATACAAGAAAATGTAATACGTTGAAAAACTCAAGAAGCACGGATAAAAAGAATAAAACAATACTAGGAAAAGTACGAGTTCTTACATCCAAACACCACTTAACTGATCAAAAGGCTGGGAATTGACTAATGCTAAAAGAAATAAGGCAAGCTAATCAAGGCAGCTAAGTAACAAGTAAATTTGATCACACCAGCAGGTTTCAAGCAAAAATACACTACACGGCTTCTAATTAGATTCCTTCTAAAATTTGTGTAAAAAACAGAAAATATGAAATACCGAACATCCGAAGAATTATCCGTTGATGTCGTAGCTCACCGCTGAGCTGGCTAAAACCTAACACACCTATACTCTACTAGTATGCACGTTCGTCAAGGAAGCTACTGCTGGACTCGAACTCTGAAAACAGTGGTAATCCAGCTAATCCAAAACTTCTTGATCAACTATCAAACATACAACTTGTGAACCTGCATAATAGAACCAAAACAGAATACCAGATATATGCTATCTATATTAACAGCTGAACATAAATATCTTCATAAGCTAAACTGAGATCTTAAGAGCTACGAGTTTGAAGAACAATTAACTCTCCTATTGTGATAACAAACTTTGGTAAACGATCTATGAGATTAAACAATCCTCTAACTGAAATCAATTCGATCATCCAAGATGCTGAAAACAGAGGAGATAAATTCATAAGCTCATATTAGCTTATGTAACAATAAAAGAAAATAGATTTAAAAAGCTTTGAGAAAGAAAATGGATTTTCTTTAATGGCGGAATTAGTTACACACTTTAACTGAAAAGTACTGATTTAACTAAATCAATTGAAATTCATAACAAAAAACAGAGCATTAGGAATTTTAGAAAGAAATAAAGATTAACAGAAGGAAGGTTTTTCATTAATGGCCAAAAGAGAAATCAGTTGCAACTGATTGAATTATTAAGTATTAACTATTAACTAACTACTCAACTAACTAGATTATAACAGAAAGTACAATCGGATTACTAAGAAGCTTAGACTAATATACTCTTAATCTATTCCTATTCTAACGGTGTGTAAAAACACCTAGTCTAACTGTCTTCAAGTGAGGTGATAGCTGGGTATTTATAGAGGATTGATGAAGAGTGGTGACGTGGTCTGACCAATCAGGAGGCTCCACGTGTCTTCTAGGGTTCTTCAATCTTGATTCCCAGAAGTGGGGGGTTTCTTCGTTCTTCACTTTAACTCTAATTGGCTGGTACCATATTGTAGGGAATGAACAACCGTTTCATATTCTCTTTCTCTCAATTGATTTTTGTTGAAGACGATATAAACAATGAGGTCTAGGGATAAGATTTTTTATCAAAGCATTTCTTCATCTTAAGTCCCTCAATTTTATATATTTTCCATTTGTAAATTTTCACACTTTAAGCTTTTAAACAATTTGCACTTTATGTCCTTAATCTTCAATGTATAGCAACATTGGCCCTTGAACTTTGTGTCTTGATCACGTTTGTCCTTTTCTTCGTCTTTTCTTTGAATAAAACCCGAGAAAGTGTGTGTTTGCTCCACATTGTATCTTATTTACCTGAAACACACAAATACACCATACACGCGTAATTCTGACAATTTAAAGTATAATATAATGTATTTGTCCATGTTTTAAGTGGTTTTTAAGTTATAAATGATGAGTGTTTTCACACTTATCATCTATTAACACCAAAAGACATATAATCACATAAAACACATAGTCACGCATAAAATAACCTAAAAAATAAGACTAAGTGACGAACCTCAAAACCGTAGTTGTCACATCACTCCCTGCTAATAGAAATCTCGTCCCGAGATTTACTCCTTAGGATCTAAAACACAATCAACAAATCACATGAGGATACTTGTTCTAAATGAACTACTCTCATTACCATGTGTACTTTAGTTCATGTCTCAATTTACCACATATACAAACCAACAATATTTAAATTCATTCCCAAAATCTTGACCTCACAGCCCATAAATCTCACAAATGACTCTTTGATAAATCAAAGACTCTTATTAACACAAATCCCGAATAACCGTACATGCAAATATGCATTCTCAAACAACATTTCCCAACTTTAATACATGATATATATCTTGTACACCACTTAATTCCCCAGGTAATTCTTTACCCATAAGCTACTGGTCCGATCTTTCCAAAGATCATAAATAGACCTACAAAACTCGACATCAACTTTTTCATTTTTACAGAAATATACCACCCGTTACTATGGGTGAAACTTCCTACATAACTTTGTCAATAAACTCTAGTGGTTTCCTCCTTTTCAACATATGATCTCTTGTTGCTCTCATCCTTTCCACAAACACCATTATTATACTAGTAGCCTCTTTCACCAATTCTAGTCTACAATAGGGACAACTCACCCTACCCTTACATATAGTGCCTCAAATGGCATTCATTGACTTCTAGTATGATAACTATCACTATATGAAAACTCAGACATCATTAACGAGTTTCCTAACTCCCTCTAAATCAATCACTCATGCCCTCAGTGTAACTCCTAAGGTTTTATAAATCTCTCACTTGCCCATCCTTTTCCAATTAGCTGGATATACTCATATCCAATCATGTTCATCAACTCCTTTTAGTTCGTACCCCAAAATATTTAAATATTCCAATTTCCTTACAAAAGTGACCTATGACGGTCTTTCACATATTCATTAGTTCATCACAACAAGTCTCTTCCAATCGAAATCAACTTATGATCTATACACATCACCAAAAGGACGGTTATCTCAGTTAGTCTATCAACTACCATCCAAACCCATGCTACAACTACTTCCATTAAATTTGGATAGCTCATTAGTAGAACCCTTATACTTTTTTTTATCACTTTCCTCAATGAAGGATTTTTAATGATCCTTTATACTCAACATACCCTTGAACATATTCAACTCTTTCTAAGACAATTAGCTACATCTATTCCTTTATACCTACACAATGTCTTACCTTCAAGGTCATAGTGTTCCTCGTCTCGTCTCAGTTAGACCAAGCCCTTCGTCTCTCATGACACATCACATCTATAACTCCTCATCCCTTCGATTATCGATACTAATCCTTCCAATCACACATAATAGGTCAGTGCCATTCCATTTTTCACACTACAACAATATTAGCATGCTTTGTTCTTTAGTATACTCATTAGGCTCTACCAAAGTTTTACCTTTGGTTCCTATCTCGACCTATTTCATTTATGATTCACATCTGTTCATACTTCCTTCCTCTTCCTCGGGTCATGGCATACATCACCATGTTATGCTTCCCGTATTTCAAGTCATCTATACATCAAAATTTTCCAAGTAGCTTCACTTGTTTTCCTCACGACCAGTTCTCCTACTCCCTCCTAATAGGGACATACTAGAGTTTCCTGTGATTCTATGCAGATCACACTCTCATCTTATACCCATATTAGTTTGCATTTGTCTAAACCAAGACATATTCTAAATTCTTACTCAAGTCTCATACTTCTAGTATGATCTTACACCTATCATGAGGTACTTTCAGTCATCATCTTCTAGGAATACTTGGTTCTCTCCTTCCATGGTTCTCCCTAATTCCTACACTATCCCGTCCAACAAAAATTCCATACTCCATTCATCAAATCTATAGAAATCACTAGTGCATTGGATAATGCATAACTGACACTTCCAAAGATCTTTCATAACACCTTCACAAAACCGACTCACTAAATCACTTGTCCACGAACTTATTCAACTCCAGCTTCACTACTCGTCCCTCGATATCGACTACCCTTAAATTCTATCTTCGTGTAGTCACGCGACTCCCTTTTGTTACTTCCACAAGTCCTTTAACTCCTATGTTGTGTAGTCACTCCATCACTATCCATTGGTCCAGCTCTTCGTAGCTCCACTCTGGTACCTGATTTTTCCTACTTCATCTCGAACCATATGGAAATTTCCATCGTTGTACTTGCCACTAATCCAGTCCTTGCAACTTCTGTGGCTCCTCCGAGATCTCTTGCATTCTTCTTGTAGCGGGTACGTAGTCCTTGCAGCTCCTTTCTCCACATGTCTACTACTACCTTGTCTCCATAGCCATGCCAATTCCTTAGCATGTTTTTATTTATTTATTATTTTTTTTGCCCAATCTTTCCACTAGTAGAAACTTTCTACTCTACCCTCACATCCGCTAGCACTTTCATCAATCCCCTAACGTCACTCCAACCCACTTTTCATAGTATGTCATCTCATTCCCACGACCAGTCAACCATCTTTACTTACTTTCATATTCCCATAACCAATCTAAATTTCTCAACTTTACAAATCTTAATTATTCTCTCAACATAAGACATCTTTCCATTCTAATATTTAACCATAAGTAATACTACCCAACTCTATCATCTCATCCTAACGTTTCCACAACCGCATAACTAAATCAACCATGATGTGTGCCAAAAGAATTCCAAACAATCGTGTCCCAAAATAAATATAGGGTAAACCGAAAGATCAACCATAACGAACCCTAGCCAAAACAACTGAAAACGAAACAATATAATCCGAAAGATCAATGGAGTGTGCCAACAACAAAAAATTTAGACTCGTTGATTAGTATTACCAAATTTCAATACCTTAGAAAATTTTAATTTTCGTCCCAATTAGTTACTTCTCATAAGAACCAAACTTCAATACCACTAAGATCAATCATACTCATTTTTAACCATAAACTCGTCTTTTATCTTCCTTATTTTATCAAAGATATCAACTACTTAGTATACTATAATCTTATTCTAACCATTATCTTGTTTACTCATATTAAACTTATTTCACTTGTTATTATGAAATCAATACATGTTTATAAAATATAGTTTTTTTTTCATTTTATTCTTTATTATTATTATTATTATTATTATTTTATATAATTCCTTTAGGCTTGTTATAACTAAACTATTACACGTTTACAAGGTGTGGCGTTATTATTGTCATTATTATAATAAAATCTCCCTTTTTACTCTTTCCGTCTATATAAATACTTCTAGATTTTTAACTCCACTTTTAAGAAAATATCGTAAAATTTCTTTACCCTTTATATGAACTATCACATGTTACCTAAAAAACTACTCCATGCATTGTTAAGATAATTTTTTTAACTTACTACCAATAAACTTAATGAAAAGATATGTAAGTCAAGATATCATACCATACACTAAAAAATTATTTTCAAAACCATTTTCCTTTAATTAGCTAGACTCCTTTGCAAGAAAATTTGGTAGTTCCCATTAATTAAAATACATACCCGAATGTAGATACACTTCAAAATATTCAAAACACCGTTGGAACTTCATCAAACTCCAGCACTAATAAACTGTTTAAACACGAGGGAACACTAGGTACGTTCAAGTTATAATAACTACTGAAGGACCATATATCATAACATAACATCTACTAGTATATAAACATCCGTATATATATACCTATTAAATCACCCAAAACATACTCATTATCATACATGTCAAATCAATCAATCGCGTCATACACTCGTTTTCCTCTAACAATGAGACATGAAACAAATGCATGAAAACAACTGTCAGTTTTAGGAAGACCATGGTGATTACCCACTAATTACAGGTCATGTTTTTAGAGCCTACAGGTCGAAACCTTGGCTCTGATACCCTAACTATAACACCCCATTTTTATAAATGGATATCACAAGATAATTATGGCGTGTCATTAAAGCATGCAAGGTAAATGTCCAAAAACATTAAACAACCATAAAAGGAAATACCAGAATCAAACATCGGTAGTCCAACATAAGCTCACACACATGAATATAAGTACTGAAATAGAAAAGGACTAAACAATGCCCAAATAAATGAAGTAATGTAATGTATGGAAAATGCATAAAGTAATGAAGGCTAGATAGCTTCCATCCGTATGCACATACTCTCAAGTCCTAGTTGCGTCCCTGAGTACCTGTCGTTTGAGAACATGAAAAGAAAACGGCTGAGCAAAACGCCCAGTGAAGGGATATACAAGCATAGCATGAAATGACATAAGCATAGTAAGACTAATAGCAGCGGAAATATATAAGTCCTAGATAACCTGGAACATGTTCATAAAACTGGTTTTATAGTTTGAAAAGACTTATGTTTTTATATGAAAACTGTATTAATTAGCTAATAGTCTATATAGGTCATGAGGTTCTATCGTGTATGAATACTTGGAGTGGTCACCTCATCATGCAATTAGAGGGGATGCCTCTAGTTAATTTAGTCTAGGTAGGAGGGATCAACTCCTTGTGAAGGATGCAAGGCACACACCACATTCACCATGAAAATCATGTAAAAACATGTAACTAGGATGCACCCATACGCCCCACATGATAATATAAATATATGGCCAAAACTGTAAAGGGACGCCACGAGCAATCACTCCGCCGTGGGGAAGTCATAACACTGGTGCCTCTAGTGTCATGGTTATGGTACCTCCATAACTAGGTGACATGGTCATGCATGTATATTGCTTAGGCATTTAAAAGTAACATAAGCAGATCAAAACATATAAAACAATATTTGGGAAAACGGTTGGCTACAAACGGGGAATCCTAATAAGGAAAAGAATGTCCATACTAAAGGACGGAATATCCGTACGTTATGTCTAGTGAACGAGGAAAGATGGAAGGATGGAAAGTCCTACTCCAACCTCACTATTATGTGATGCGTACAGAGTCTCTTAAGGGCGTGGAATTATTTAAGACATTTTCTAGTGGCATAGGGGATATCCTAACACGATTGGCATAAGCAGTGGATATGACCGAATGAGTCACACCCGTGTCAAATAAAACGCATGCAGCTTGACCTTACATATACAAGATTCCAATGATGGTACCTGATGACTTGTTGGCATGGTCACGCGAGGTAGTGTACACCCGTCCAGTAGTCGGAGGTGGCTTGGAGTCAGCATGTCCAGAAGTTCCCTCAATCTCACCTTACGGCAGTCCTTCATGCGATGGCCTGGCTGGCCACACTTGAAGCAAGTATCGCTAGCACAGTGACACGACCCTGGGTGTTTGTGGTTGCACGTGGTGCAAATTAGGTGAGTATACCCTCCAACAGGTGCCCTAGCTGGTTGGGAGCCTGTTTCAGAAAAGTATACGTGAGACATGTTTATCGGGTACAAACAGGACAATGCAGAAAATCTTAAGAGGTAATACCAGATGTAGCTACACGATTGGGCTGTGAACCTTTGCGGTCCTACTCCCGTCTGTTGCCAATATTCCTGGTAGTAGATGCTGAAGTGTCAGAATTATGAATCATAAAGCACAAAACATATAAATGAGTAAGTTTAGGGACCTGCTGCTGTTGGAGTTGTTGGCATTGTTACGGTAATTGTTATTACTGCCATGCCTATCAGAAGCAGAACGGTCATGAGTCTGACCGTTACCCTTAGGCTGATTCTGCTGCTGAGTGGCCGGTTGGGACCGGTCCCCAGTCTTTTGCCTGAAAGATGAAATTGTATAGAGAAAGATAAATAAATGGATTATATTGAATTAATGAAATGATCACCACTGATGACGAAATATACCTCTTGTCAGGTCTTTCTGCCTTTCCAAACTCATCCCTCTCTTGTAGCATCTCCAACTTGCGGGCTGCATCTACCACCTGTGCCACAGTATTAAATGTATCACACACCAAGTTATTGGCGACAGATGTGTGAAGAGCCCATCAAAAGTGATACGCCTGCTCCTTTGTAGTCCCAGCTGCTGCGCCAAGGAATCCAGTCAGTCAAAGGAACCTATGCATAAACTCATTGCTATTTTCCCCAGCTCTCTGCCTAATACCATGATACTCCCTCTTGAGCTTATCCTGGTTAGTTTTCGGGAAGAACTGCCCCATAACCAACTCCTTAAACTTTGCCCAAGTCAATCCAGTCACCCATCATCGCCTTCATTCGACAGCTTAAGTGCCTTCCACCATGCAAGCACGTTCCCTTCATTCTTGTAGAAAGCTAACCTTGCCTTAAAGACAGGGTCGCATCCCATAGCGTCAAAGAACTTCTCAATGTGAGCTATCCAGCTCTCAGCCTGAGCGGGTCTGTAAGTCTGCTCGAAAGATTTTGGACGCTGCTTATTGAAACGCTCCAGCCATGTGATCAGGGTAGCTGGAGGTGGATGGAGAGGCTTCTGATTCTGGTGAGGGTGTTGATTGTTGGCAGCTTACACCTCGACCTGAATCTCATTTCTCAGTTGAGGAAGTAAAGCTTGCATAGCAGCTTGGACTGTTGCATTCAGTTGTTCTTGTTCACGTGTGACAACCATATGATAGTATAAAACAAAATGCAATGATTAAGCTGATTAAAAAAAATATACAAACATGAAAAATTTTTTTGCATATAAACATAAAAAAAAATTATGCATGAAACAGTGTATGAATGCATGGCCAACGAAAATGACATGGGTTTGGGTGAACGCCTATGGGTCGGTTCACCAAAACAAAATGACATGAAGAGGATGAATGCCTATGGGTCGGTTCATCAAAACAAAATGATTCGATTAAAAGCACATGCGACTAAATATGGCCAGTCCTGTACTAACCATTACTTAGTTAAAATTCCTACAACAATGATACATGAAACAAATGCATGAAAACAACTGTCAGTTTTAGGAAGACCATGGTGATTACCCACTAATCTCAGGTCATGCTTTTTAGAGCCTACAGGTCGAAACCTTAGCTTTATAATTGTAACACCCCATTTTGATAAATAGAATATCACAGGATAATTAAGGCGTGTCATCAAAGCATGCAAGGTAAATGTCCAAAAACATTAAATGGAAAACAGGGCAGGGATTCTATACAATGACACTGTAGACCAATTGAAAGGGACCATAAAATGAAATACCGGAATCAAACATCGGTAGTCCAACATAAGCTCTCACACATGAATATAAGCACTGAAATGGAAAAGGACTAAACAATGTCCAAAGAAATGAAGTAATGTAATGTATGGAAAATGCATAAAGTAATGAATTCTAGATAACTTCCATCCGTATGCACATACTCTCAAGTCCTAGTTGCGTCCCTGAGTACCTGCCGTTTGGGAACATAAAAGGAAAACGGCTGAGCAAAACGCCTAGTGAACGGATATACAAGCATAGCATGAAATGACATAAGCATAGTAAGACTAACAGGAGTGGAAATGTATAAGTCCTAGATAGCCTGGAACATGTTCATAAAACTGGTTTTATAGTTTGAAAAGACCAAAACAATACCAAAACGCGTATTTAATATCATTTGTTTGGAATTATGCGTGGTTTGTGTGTTTGTTGTGGTTTCAGAGCCAACCGGATAAATATTGAAGAAAACATGGGAATGCACGGGTTTTATCGAAGAAAAAGACGAAAAGACGAAGTCTATAGTCCAAGAGATGCAAAAGATTTGAAGTCAATGGGCCTATTTGAAGATTTATCGAAGAAAAGGACCAAAGATGGAAGATTTACATATGTCGAAGAACTCAAGTCTATTAAATGAAGAAATTAAAAGACGAGTTGAATTTATTCGTCGACAAATCCCGAATCGAAATCGAAAACGTCAACTTTTCTGAAAAGACGAGAAGACAAAAAGAAAGGGAGAAAGCCCACTCACCAAACCAAGCCAAGGCCTATAAATAAAGACCTTCCTTCACATTTCAAGACAAGTTCATTTTTCTGTTTTCTTTTCTTCCTGTTTCGTAGGAAACACCATCACCATTAGGGTGTTTGGTGATTTTTATTGTCCTTTGATCTTGTAAGTTTAATCCTTCCTTTTGATTGTTTAAACCTTAATCTTTCAATATAATCTTTTATTCAATCTTGTTCTTCTTTGTCTTATTGCTTCTTAAGCTTTAAAGTTTTTATTTGGTTGATTTTGATCTCTAAAAACATGTGGGTTTTGTGTTTTTATTGATTTGGATTGATGCTTATCACTAGTAGATGATTAGTGGTTAGTTTGGTTTAAGTTTTGGTTAAAAACTTGGTGGATTTTGGGTTAAATTCGTGTTCAAGTATTTCCCTGTTCTTCGGACTGTTCATCAACCCAGATTCCGAACCAAGGGATTTACTAAGATTATTCCGGATCAGTTTTTTATTCCGAACGAGGGTTTCTGTTTAAAACATTCCGGATAAACAAAATATTCCGGATGAGTCTTCTATGTTAAGTATTCCGGATCAGTTTTTCTTTTGAGTATTCCGAATAAACATTCCGGATGAACGTTTTGTCCTATTTATTCCGAATGAGTGTTATATTCCGAATGAGTTTATTGAATTAGATATTCCGAATCAACACAATATTCCGAACCAACATTTTTACTTCAATTATTCCGAATAAACCATGTTTTCCGAATGAAGCATTTTGTTCAGATATTCCGAATCAAGCTCGGCATTCCGAACCAGTGATTATTCCGCATGAAGGGTATATTCCGCATCAGCTGTTATTCCGGATGAAAGGTTTTTCCGAATAAGCATATTATTCCGAGTAAAGCAATATTCCGAGTAAAGGAAATATATTCCTGATCAAGCACTTATTCCGGATCAACATATATTCCGAATGAAGGAGTTTTCCGAATGAAGGATGTTTGGTTGAATATTCCGAATGAAGCAGTTCTTAGGTTATTCCGCATGAGCTAATATATTCCGGATCAAGCACTTATTCCGGATCAACAGAATCATTCCGAATTAGCTGATTTTCTTAGTTAAGGTATTTACTGTTTTAAGTTTAATTCCAGCTTTATTATTATTAATTGCTTTTAGTTTACTTTTATTACTTCACGCATTTACCTTTCAAGTAGATATAGATCAAAAGCTCCCCCTTTTAGTCACCAATTACAACAATTTCACTTTGAACCGTGATCGATTCGAGAAGATACCGAGAACGAAACAACGACAAATATAATTGGGTACGTGCAACACAAAGAAAGATCTTGCAAAAGACACCTTTTATTAACTAACTAAAAATCAGTTATTAAAATGGCGCCGCTGCCGGCTCTTTTCGTAAGGATCAACGGTTTCTTGTGAGAAAATTGGATTTTGGGATCCGTTCTTTCGGGAACGTTATTTTCAAGCACAAAAATTTTCAAAAACCCATAAAAATATAAAATTTTCAAAAACACAAAAAAAAAACCTATAAAAACCAAAAATATTTTCTCTTGCATTTTCTTTTTAGTGTATGCGTACTCAATCAACGTCTTATCCCGAGCCCGAGACTCTCAATAATTTAGACATGGCCGGTGTACACAACAACAATAATAATCCACCTCACCCCAACATGAATAATCCACCCTTACCCGACCTACGAACCATAGAAGCCAACCTACGATGAATGGACGTGGAGGCCCGATTGCGCCGATGCAAATCACGACTCAGGAGTTTTCATTGAAGCATCACATGATTCAACAAGTGCAAACAAATCCATTTCGCGGATTGCCGGATGATGATGCAAACAAGCACCTCGACAAATTCATTACCATTACCCAAAGCATGAAGATGCCCCGTGTTTCTATGGATGTCCTTCGCCTTCAACTCTTTCCACACACGCTTTCTCACCATGCCGAAAAATGGTTTGACCGTCTCCCAAAGAATTCTTCATACTTGGGACGACATGACTCAACGCTTTTTGTCGCGCTACTTTCCACCATCCATGGTCACGAGCCTTCGTAACCAAATTAGTGGATTCATGCAAGACAATGATGAATCGTTCTTTGATGCTTGGGAACGCTACAATGATTTGATCGACCGTTGTCCAAATCACAACATGCTCCCCGTCACTCTCATTGATACTTTCTACAATGGTCTCACTTTTCGTGATCGTGACACGATCAACACCGCCGCCGGTGGTACTTTTATGAAAAGGAGACCGGAGGAGTGTAGAGAGTTGATTGAAAACATGACTACTCACCACAAGAATTGGGATTCATCCGCATCCTCAAGATCTAATCCGAGAGTCAATGTTTCATCTACTTCTTCCACCACCGACATGTCCGCCATGGAACGACCCATTATCGAAATGAGCAAAAATATGCAAATTTTGGCTAATAACCATACTCAACAAGCTAAAGCCGTTGCTAATTCTTGTGAAACATGTGGTGGTCCTCATTCTTACAATGATTGTCCTTCTACTCAAGGCAATTTTTGTGAAAACGTTAACGCGGCATACAGAACTTATCCCACGGGAGGCTATCAAGATCGTCCTCAAGGAGACCGTAACTTGCTAAGTTATCGTTCAAACAACTATCTTGCACCACCCGGTTTTACTCCTCAAAACCAAAACCAACAACAAAGCTATAACCGAAATAACCAATCCCAACCTCGTGCTAACAATCAATATCAATACCAAAGAAACCCATACCCACCTCAAGGAAATTCTCAAGCTTACCAAGCTCCACCTCTCAATCAACCGATGGCATTGAATCAAGACATCGAGACGTTCATGAGGACTAATAGTGAGATGGTGACGAATCTTCAGAGTCAATTCATCAACTTGAAGGGAGACATGGCGAAACAAGGGAGTGATATTCGAGCCGAGCTAAGGAATGACATGGCGAAACAAAGCAATGATATTCGTGCAGACATGAGAGACTCTTTCAGCACTCAAGCGGATAACATACGTGATATGATCGGTTCGCTCTTCCAAGGTAATCAACCCTCTTCTTCGGGTACTCTTCCGAGTAACACCGTTGCGAATCCAAGAGGGGAGATGAAAGCAATCACCACTCGTAGTGGAAAAGGTTATACAGAACCCGAGCTTCCTACACCTCCACCTGTGATTGTAAACAAGGAAAAAGAGCAACTTTCCTCACCTCCTTTGCCTTCTACCCCCATTCCCCCACCACCCGCGGTTGTGAGTGATCCTACTCCCCTAAAGCCTTCCTCTTCATCCGATATACCTTATCCTTCAAGGTTGAGGAAAGAGAAGCAAAAGAGCAAGGATGATATTCAAGTTTCAAACTTTCTCAAAATGTTTAAACAACTGAATTTTAACATCTCCTTTGTCGAGGCTCTCGCTCACATGCCTAAATATGCGAAGATGTTTAAAGATCTTCTTAGTGACAAGGAGAAGCTTCTTGACATTGCTCAGACCCAACTTAATGAGAATTTCTCCGCGGTTCTCTTAAGGAAATTGCCCACCAAACTTGGTGATCCGGGTCGCTTCTTGATTCCTTGCAACTTCCCGGGAGTAGAGAATTGCATGGCCCTAACCGATCTAGGTGCCAGTATAAACTTAATGCCTTTAAGTGTTTGGAAGCAATTATCTCTCGCCGAGCTAGTCCCCACCAAAATGACCTTGGAATTAGCTACCTGTACGGTTGCTTATCCAGTTAGGATAGCCGAAGACGTCTTCGTTGGCGTTGACAAATTCACCTTCCCGGCGGATTTTGTTGTCGTTGACTACGAGATGGATCCTCGTGTTCCATTAATCGTTGAACGTCCTTTCTTGAGGACCGGTCGCACTCTCATTGATGTAGCCGCGGGCGAAATAATCATGAGAGTTGGTGACGACAAAATTGTCTTCAACATGGGTAAGATTTCTAAGCAACCTTATTCATATGAGAGTGTTAATGCTATTGATGTTCTCGATGAGGCTTGTGAAGAACACTTTCATGATGCTTGCAAACGTAATCTCTCTTCTCTACCCACTGTTGAGACCGTTGCCTCAATTGCTCCGTCATTGACTCCATTTGGAGAAAGTGACTTTCTTTTGGATGATTTTGAAGCTAGCTTGGGTCCACTTGATCTTAAGTATGATGATTCTCCCACCATATGGTAAGAAGACATTCGTACAATTGAGAAACTTCTCAATGAAGACCCTTTTTCTCCTCCTTCTCCTAAAGAGGTGACTAATGATGATCCATCGTTAGTTACACCATTTATTGAGGATCCTCCTACTCTTGAGCTTAAGGACTTACCTCCTCAGCTCGAGTATGTTTTCTTAGAGTACATTGATCAACTTTCCGTTATCATTGCTAAAGACTTAAAATCCGATGAGAAAACTCGTCTCATTGAAGTTCTCAAGAAACATAAAAGAGTTATCGCTTGGAAAATCTCCCATATTCGCGGAATTGATCCTCACTTTTGCACACATAAAATTCTCATGGAGGACGACTTTAAGCCCACAATTCAAAGCCAACGAAGGGTGAATCCTAAAATCCATGACGCTATCAAAAAAGAGGTTATCAAACTTCTTGATGCGGGCATGATTTATCCTATCTCGGATTCACCATGGGTTAGTCCAGTCCATTGTGTGCCTAAGAAAGGCGGAATCACCGTTGTGCCCAATGCAAACAACGAGTTGATTCCTACACTTCTAGTTACTGGGTGGAGAGTTTGTATAGACTATCGCAAACTCAATGATGCCACGAGAAAGGATCATTTTCCTCTTCCTTTTATGGACCAAATGCTTGAACGTTTAGCGGGTAATGAATATTACTGCTTTCTAGATGGTTTCTAGGGTTATTTCCAAATACCCATCGATCCTCAAGATCAAGAGAAGACAACATTCACTTGTCCCTATGGCACATTTGCTTATAAAAGAATGCCTTTTGGCTTATGCAATGCCCCCGGGACTTTCCAAAGGTGCATGTTGGCTATTTTCCATGACATGGTTGAGCAAACCATGGAAGTCTTCATGGATGATTTCTTGGTCTTTGGGGATTCATTCTCTTCTTGCCTTGCCAATTTAGAACGTATGCTTAAGCGGTGCGAAGACACTCGCCTTGTTCTCAATTGGGAAAAATGCCATTTTATGGTAAAAGAAGGCATTGTGCTAGGACACAAAATCTCAAAAGCCGGTCTTGAAGTGGACCGTGCTAAAGTGGATGTCATAGCCAAATTACCTCCACCTTCAACCGTGAAGGGTGTGAGAAGTTTTCTTGGTCATGCGGGCTTCTACCGTCGATTTATCAAAGATTTTTCTAAAATCGCTCGCCCGATGACAAACCTATTGGAAAAAGATACTCCTTTTATCTTTTCCAAAGAGTGTATTGAAGCCTTCAACCTTCTTAAGGAAAAGCTAACTAAGGCACCGGTCTTGGTTACCCCTAATTGGGAGCTACCCTTTGAGTTGATGTGCGATGCTAGCGACTTTGCTATTGGAGCGGTTTTTGGCCAAAGAGTGAATAAACACTTCCAACCAATCCATTATGCTAGCAAGACAATGACGGGGGCTCAATTGCATTATACGACAACCGAAAAAGAGCTTTTAGCCGTGTCTATGCTTTTGAAAAATTTTGCCCCTATATTGTTTTATCCACCACCATTGTATACACGGACCATTCCGCGTTGAAGTACTTGATGACTAAGCACGACTCTAAGCCAAGACTTCTTCGCTGGGTTTTACTCCTTCAAGAATTTAATATTTAAATTCGTGACAAAAAGGGAGCTGAAAACCTAGCCGCGGATCATCTAAGTAGACTTGAGGATCCATATCAAGAGGATCATCTGAACAAAGAGATCAATGACTCTTTTCCCCTTGAGACCTTAATGTCTATAAATCTCAATCTTGATGACACCCTGTGGTTTGCGGACATTGCAAACTACTTAGCGGGTGGTGTGCTCATCAAAGGGTTAACATCCCAACAAAAGAAAAAGTTCTTGAATGATGTTAAGACTTACTTTTGGGATGACCCTTTTCTCTTCAAACAATGCGCTGATTTGATTATTCGCCGATGTGTTGACGGACCGGCAGCTTTAGACATTCTTGAGGCTTGCCACAAAGGACCCACCAGTGGTCACTTTGCTCCTAACTTCACCGCGAAGAAAGTGTTTGACTCGGGATTCTATTGGCCCACCATTTATCTTGACGCTCACGCAATGGTTAAAAACTGTGATGATTGCCAAAGACAAGGCAAGATCACACATAAAGATAAGATGCCTCAAAATTTCATACAAGAATGTGAAATCTTTGATGTATGGGGCATCGACTTTATGGGGCCACTCCCTTCTTCTAAAGGAAACAAGTACATCCTCGTAGTCGTTGACTACGTTTCTAAATGGGTTGAAGCTAAGGCTCTCCCAACGAACGACGCAAGGGTGGTTTGTAATTTCTTGAAACAACTGTTTGCTCGATTCGGTGTTCCTCGTGCTATAATCAGTGACCGCGGGACTCATTTTTGCAATGATCAATTTGCAAGAGTCATGGCTAAGTATGGTGTCAATCACCGTCTTTCCACCGCTTACCATCCTCAAACCAACGGTCAAGCCGAGATATCCAACCGTGGATTGAAGCGAATTTTGGAACGTACTGTGGGAGAGCATCGTGCTTTGTGGGCCGATAAACTTGATGATGCTCTGTGGGCTTTCCGTACCGCCTATAAGACACCGATTGGTTGTACACCTTATCGTCTTGTGTACGGGAAAGCATGCCACCTCCCTATCGAGCTGGAACATAAGGCATACTGGGCCTTGAAGCGGGCTAACTTCGACATCAACAAAGCCGGTGATCTTCGCAAGATTCAACTCAACGAGCTACATGAATTGAGGAATGAAGCTTACGAGAACTCATTGATCTACAAGGAGAAGACCAAGATTATCCATGATGCTAGAATTAAGAACCGAGAGTTCCACGTTGGTGATCAAGTCTTACTTTTTAACTCTCGGTTGAAGATCTTCTCGGGCAAGTTGAAGAGCCGCTGGTCTGGTCCATTCACCATCGCCAAAGTCTTTCCCTATGGCACCATTGAGCTTTCTCAGCCAAATGGGCCCAATTTTAAGGTGAATGGCCAGCGTTTGAAGTTGTACTTTGGTGAGGACATCTCTCATGAGATGATTCCATCCCTCACCACGTTTCCCATGAATTAGTTTCGGGACCGAGTCAGGCTCGTGACTCAGTTTACAAAAACAAGCGCTCCTCGGGAGGCAACCCGAGTATCTATCCTCCTTTTCTCGTTTTTCATCCTAAGTGTAGGGGGAGCTATATAGGTTGCTTGTCTTTGTATGGTGATGTGATTACAGGGATAAATGCATTCTTGGAATCTTTGAAGAACCGTGCTCCCATGTTATCCGCAATTCCGGTTCTATCTCTCAACTATCGTGATTCAATTTTCTTCATACTCACATTTGAAATTGATCACTTTAGTTGTCTCCTCCTTAAATTGATTTAACCAACGTGCACAATATCATAAGTGTAGGGGAGACTTTTCCCACATGCTTAAACATTGAGGACAATGTTAATATTAAGTGTAGGGGAGACTTCTATCGAAGTTTTAAGTGGACTTTTCAATTAAAGTGCCTTCATTTAACCGGAAAATTCGATTTTTCGACATTTTTCAAAATTTTTAATCTATTTTGGCCTAGTTGTATAGTTGTATTTTCCTTCGTTATGGTTAGTTTCTTTCCTTGCTAGAATAAATTTTCAATAAAGTGGTTTTTAATTTTTCAAAGTCGTGAATATTTTGACTCAACCCGAGTTTACTTATCTAAGTTTACTCTAGCTAGTATCCTTAACGTGTTTAAGTCAAGTTTTGCTAGGCTTTTATATATGAAACTTTAAAACGCGAAAGTCTTAACTCTCACGGGTTAAGAACAAGAACTTTTCGCAAGTTCCTATAATCGATCCTAGAGAGTCGTTTATCAAGGGAACTTTAAAACGTAAATTCCAAACTTGAAAGAGTCTAAGAAGATGCAAGATCCTATAGGCGACTCGAAAACCCAAAACTTTGATTTAATTGGCTAAGCATCCACGAGTCTCATTCCTTGAGATTTTAAATTGTGGAGAACGAGAGATGATAGAGTCAATTATAAGTTCGGTATTCTATCATGAATTTATGTGAGTTGATTATAAGCCTATTCTCCCATCGCTTGCTAATAAATTTATCTGTAATAAATAAGGTTGTACGATTTGAAAAGTTACTTAGCTTCTAGCACAAGATCGTTTAAAATTTGCTCGGTATTAATTAGAGTTCATAGCCAAGGCATAACTTATTGAAGCGGGATGCGAAGATTGACGAGTCCGAAAAGGCCCTAACAAGGCATGAAGGCTACATTTTGTTGCTAAAGATCCAAAAGTGATGTGAAGAATCATTTATCGAAAATCAATATGAAGGATCGAGACACACGACGAAAAGCAAGTACTCCCCAAAAGATCATAGAGAAGTCTATCCAAAAAGGCCCTAACAAGGTATGCGGATAAATAGATCCAAGTCCTAAAAGGAGGCGGATCGTTGTATATCAAAGTCCAAAATAAAGATTGGAGAAAAATGAAGAAGTCGTGGTCCAAATATGAAGAATCTCTCAAAACTTCAAGTGAAGAAATTCCTATTATGAAGAGAGGACCATAATTTCAAGAACGTCTCTCAAAGATTTGAAGTATGAAGTCGCTGCCAAATATCGGTCCGAGAAAGGTCTCAAATCGTGAAACGAGTTATGCCAAGATATGAACTTTATGAGGTCCCGAGAAGCAGTTTTAAAAGATTTTGTCCTTTAGCTAACTATTGATTAAATCGTCCCACTTTGTTTTCAGCTTAAATAACTATCAAAATAAGTCAAACAATGCATCCTCGTGATCATTCAAGACAAAAAATAAAATATAAGAGATACACCAAGGAATAAGGGAGTCTAAGTGAATAATTGGGCCACATGAGTTCGTGTTGGTTTGCTAACTTATAATAACAATGATCTCGTTTTTAAGCTTGGTATGGGGAACGTGAAACTTGAGAATGATGAACATTCATGACAACCTAAAACCCCAATGTAAGTCTTTGAATTCTTTACTTGTTTTGCTCTTTTGGTTTCCTTAGTGTTTAGAATTTAATAAAGGCCAAGGTAGGTTATTTATGATGAGAAATGTAAACCGTGTTTTAAAATTAATGCATTGCATGAGGGCATGGTAATGGTTAAGTGTAGGGGATTTGATAGGTGTGAAAACACCCATCCTTTTACCACTTATTTCTTGCTAAAACAAGACCAAAACGCGTATTTAATATCATTTGTTTGGAATTATGTGTGGTTTGTGTGTTTGTTGTGTTTTCAGAGCCAACCGGATAAATATTGAAGAAAACATGGGATTGCACGGGTTTTATCGAAGAAAAAGATGAAAAGACGAAGTCTATAGTCCAAGAGATGCAAAAGATTTGAAGTCAATGGGCCTATTTGAAGATTTATCGAATAAAATGACCAACGATGGAAGATTTACATATGTCGAAGAACTCAAGTCTATTAAATGAAGAAATTAAAAGACGAGTTGAATTTATTCGTCGACAAATCCCGAATCGAAATCGAAAACGTCAACTTTTCTAAAAAGACGAGAAGACAAAAAGAAAGGGAGAAAGCCCACTCACCAAACCAAGCCAAGGCCTATAAATAGAGACCTTCCTTCACATTTCAAGACAAGTTCATTTTTCTGTTTTCTTTTCTTCCTGTTTTGTAGGAAACACCATCACCATTAGGGTGTTTGGTGATTTTTATTGTCCTTTGATCTTGTAAGTTTAATCCTTCCTTTTGATTGTTTAAACCTTAATCTTTCAATATAATCTTTTATTCAATCTTGTTCTTCTTTGTCTTATTGCTTCTTAAGTTTTAAAGTTTTTATTTGGTTGATTTTGATCTCTAAAAACATGTGGGTTTTGTGTTTTTATTGATTTGGATTGATGCTTATCACTAGTAGATGATTAGTGGTTAGTTTGGTTTAAGTTTTGGTTAAAAACTTGGTGGATTTTGGGTTAAATTCGTGTTCAAGTATTTCCCTGTTCTTCGGACTGTTCATCAACCCAGATTTCGAACCAAGGGATTTACTAAGATTATTCCGGATCAGTTTTTTATTCCGAACGAGGGTTTCTGTTTAAAACATTCCGGATAAACAAAATATTCCGGATGAGTCTTCTATGTTAAGTATTCCGGATCAATTTTTCTTTTGAGTATTTCGAATAAACATTCCGGATGAATGTTTTGTCCTATTTATTCCGAATGAGTGTTATATTCCGAATGAGTTTATTGAATTAGATATTCCGAATCAACACAATATTCCGAACCAACGTTTTTACTTCAATTATTCCGAATAAACCATGTTTTCGAATGAAGCATTTTGTTCAGATATTCCGAATCAAGCTCGGCATTCCGAACCAGTGATTATTCCGCATGAAGGGTATATTCCGCATCAGCTGTTATTCCGGATGAAAGGTTTTTCCGAATAAGCATATTATTCCGAGTAAAGCAATATTCCGAGTAAAGGAAATATATTCCGGATCAAGCACTTATTCCGGATCAACATATATTCCGAATGAAGGAGTATTCCGAATGAAGGATGTTTGGTTGAATATTCCGAATGAAGCAGTTCTTAGGTTATTCCGCATGACCTAATATATTCCGGATCAAGCACTTATTCCGGATCAACAGAATCATTCCGAATCAGCTGATTTTCTTAGTTAAGGTATTTACTGTTTTAAGTTTAATTCCGACTTTATTATTATTAATTGCTTTTAGTTTACTTTATTACTTCACGCATTTACCTTTCAAGTAGATATAGATCAAAAGCTCCCACTTTTAGTCACCAATTACAACAATTCCACTTTGAACCGTGATCGATTAGAGAAGATACCGAGAACGAAACAACGACAAATATAATTGGGTATGTGCAACACAAAGAAAGATCTTGCAAAAGACGCCTTTTATTAACTAACTAAAAATCAGTTATTACTTACGTTTTTATATGAAAATTGTATTAATTAGCTAATAGTCCATATAGGTCATGAGGTTCCACCATGCATGAATACTTGGAGGGATGACCTCATCATGCAATTAGAGAGGATGCCTCTAATTAATTTAGTCTGGATAGGAGGGATCAACTCCTTGTGAATGATGCAAGGCACACACCACATTCACCATGAAAATCCTTTAAAAACATGTAACTAGGATGCACCCATACGCCCCACGTGATAATATAAATATATGGTCAAAACTGTAAAGGGACGCTACAAGCAATCACTCCGTCATGGGGAAGTCATAACACTGGTGCCTCTAGTGTCATGGTTATGGTACCTCTATAACTAGGTGACGTGGTCATGCATGTATATCGCTTAGGATTTAAAACTAACATAACCAGATCAAAACATATAAAACAATACTTGGGAAAACAGTTGGCTACAAACGGGGAATCCTAATAAGGAAAAGAATGTCCATACTGAAGGACGGAATATCTGTACCTTATGTCCAGTGAACGAGGAAAGATGGAAGGATGGAAAGTCCTACCCTGACCTCACTATTGCTACATAAATAAGGGACATGTATGAGTTGTCTGATATCTGAGTATGTTAATGGTTCTTGTATGTTCTTAACTTGTTTTATATCTTCTTATCTTATTTCACTATTTTTAATGATATATTGTATTATTCATGTATTTCATGTGTTCTAATTCTGTATTATCTCGTATTCTTGTATTATTATACTTGTAGTGTAATAATAAGTAACTTCCTAATAATAGCAGGTGTCCAAAAATAGAAATTTTCCAAAAATAGAAAGTTTCCAAAAATAGAAAGTATTCAAAAATAGAAAGTTTCCAAAAATAGACCAGTTTCTAAAAATAGAAAGTTTCTAAAAATAGTAAGTTTCCTGAAATAGAAAGTTTCTATAATTAGAAATAAGCTGGATTAATAAGCTAAAAATATAGGCTAGTGTTTACTTGTTAAAAGTTATAAGTCATGGAATTAATAGTATCATTTATTAATTAAATACTATAGGTTAAATCTGATTATTAATTAATAATGATAGTACATGTTTTATTAATTAATAATATATCATGGTTAATTAATAAACTATTGGTTATACAAATTTAATTAAGTCATGGTTTAATTAAATTAAGTCTAGTATAATACTTAGGTTAACATGTATTATTAATTTTAATTGATAAACCTAAGTCATGCATTATTAATTAATTATAAGTTCATGTATAAAATAATTAATTAATACAACTATAGTTTAAAATTAAATGACAAAATATACTTAGGCTAAAACATGTATTAATTAATTAACCTAAGTCATGTTTTAATTAAATTAGTTAGTTAAGCATGAAATTAATTTAATTAATCTTGAAAGAAAAAATAATGATTAGCAAACAATCCCGAGCCCGAAACCCGAGACAAAACCAATACCCGAACACCAACCACCACCCACAGTCGCGGCTGTGGTGGCGGGTGGCTGCGCAACCAACGACGGCATCCATGGCTGCTGCGGCCTCGTGGCTTGCCCCTGCCGAGACATTGGTTCCCACCGGCTTAAGCCGGTGGTTCCCCCTGCTGCCTCTCCCCCTGTTCGCACCACATAGCCAATGGCATGAGCCGGTGGTTCCCACTGCTCGACCAAGGTACTCGCTGGGTGCCTTGGTGTTCCTACCATCCGAACCAAACCAACACCAGGCCCCATGTGGGGTCTCGGTTGGTGAACGAAACGGCGCTGAGAGTCTTACGACTCTCAGTTGTGTGCGACTAAACAAACAAACCAAACAAACCCCCTAATTAAACTTGTTTAATTAATACAAAACATGTTTTATTACTTGTTTTTAAGATCCAAAACCATGTGTTCATAATTTAAATAAAAGGATTAAAAAGATGAAGGTTTGATGATTTACCGAATGCGTGAATGAAAAGATGTTAGAACACGAACACAAACACGAGCAAAACCCAAGATCAGAAATCCAAAATCCCTTCTCCTTGGTATCTTGTGATGCCGTGGCTAGGTCTCCAATGAGGGCTAGGGTTTTTTCTTTTGTAAAACTCTGTATTATGTTTTTTCCAGTGGTTTTTACTTTTACTATTTAAGTCAAAACTGGGTTTGGGCCACCCTTGCCTTTGGTTTCCGCGGACACAAGGACCAACAAGGCCAAAACGGGCCTTGTTCATGTTAACTTATTTTCTGTGTTTATTTTTATGTTTAAATGTTCGCGTTAATTCGTGCTTAAATATTCGTGTTAGTTCTACTCCATGTACATCATGTTCTAATATCCGTGTTGTAATTATTATACGTAATAATTATCGTGTTTATAAATGTTATACGTAGTTCAAATGATCGTGTTCTAATGTTCGTGATTATAATTATTATAAATAATAATTATCGTGTGTTTTTATATACGTAATTTTATGAATTTAATGTTCGTGACACATGTACATAACATAAATGGAAAGTTTTAATCGGTTCGTAGTTTTACGTGATGTACTGTTCATGGTATTTATATGCGGGTTTTACAGAACGGTAAAGGAAATTATGTGCAACTAGCAAGTTGAATGACTTATCATTTTATTCTCAACAATCCTCCCCTAAACTTATGATCTCCCCTGCACACAAGTTTCTTGAATAAAACCTGAAGACCACGAGGATGCTTACAAACCATATTTACCTAAGGATCTGACTGTGAAAAAACATGAGAAAATGATGAGCTATATTATTGAGATCATCAACCTGAAGTTTAACATTCAATATCTT
This sequence comes from Glebionis coronaria, assembly GCA_025667525.1. Lineage (NCBI taxonomy): Eukaryota > Viridiplantae > Streptophyta > Magnoliopsida > Asterales > Asteraceae > Glebionis > Glebionis coronaria. The sequence continues at coordinate 461,792,365 of CM046881.1, forward strand.
CTTCAAAGTATCATGTGTAAGATAATAAAACTTATCCATAAGTAAATATGCAACAAGCTCAGTCATCACTAATTCATACACTGCAAGTGAGGTGAACAACCTCCAATACACCATCTTAGAATTCTATTGATCAATAAATGTAACATCACCAGGCCTTGTATCATACATCCTCTTCATTGTAATCCACAGCTCATAATCTTTTCCATTAACTTCAGTTGATGGATTAGAATGAAACTTGGCCTTCAACACTCTTCATAACTAATTAAGATCTTCTTTGTCTAAGGACTGGAACATCTTACTAAGAAACTAATAAGCTTCAGCATGACCATTAGCCCTGGTTAACTTCCACCAGCTCATTCCTTTATCATAGTAAGCTTCATATTTCACAATTAGGTACTTAGATGTGAGAGGCTCTTAAATGAATTCATTAGATACAACCAACTCCAGGCACTTATATAATTCTTCTTTTGATGGCCCCACATTGTCATCAACAAACTTACCAAGCTTCTCCATTATTTTTATTCTTTTTGCTGTCATTTGCTCAATCAGAGTGAAAGCAGCTGAAACTTCTTTTGGATGAGAAGCTGAACCTTGAGATTCAACCCTTTTTCTTTTCAGTATCATATCTTTCCTTCTCGTTCTACGATCTTCCTCAAATATCCTTTTAGCTTTAGAATTTAAAGGAATAAAGTCTTTCATTGATTATATTATAGGAATTGTTGTTGCTTCAATCTCTTCAAAATACATTCCCTTGATATGCTTATGCAAATATACATTCTGACCCCTCAAAATAGCCTTGTAATAAATTCTCCTTCCAGACTATGAAGTTAAGTTCTTCTCTTTTCTAGCTTGGAACTCCAAAACTCTATTTATGTCCTTTTGAAAATTGAGAGACATATCTACAAGTTCATACTTGTCTACAAGTGGAAGAGTATCCTTGTAGCCTTTGTATTCTTTTAAAGGAAATTTCAATAATAGAATAGACTAATCTAGCTGCCAAACCATTTCATCCAACTTTTCTTTTGTGAGTAGTTGTTGTTCATCAGCTTCTTCTTCCTATGAAGTCCAACTAATATTCAACTCTGGTTCTATTTCATGCTCTTCTAAGCTCCTAGCCAACTCAACATCATGTTGGATTCGAGCAGACTATGATAATTTTGGCTCTTCCACCAATGTACTCTTCCCCTTATCTTTTAGATTAATCTTGGGAAGAGAAGATTCTGTTGGTGCTGGATCTTGAATCACTACCCCTTTGCCTTTGCCTCCTAGTAATCATCCTTAAAGGGGAAATAGTTGTAGTAACAAGAGGAATAGATACATTAACAGAAGGAACACTTACAAAACTAGGGGAAATTATGGTTGCAGGGGAAACACTTACAGACAAAGAAGCTTTACCATCTTTGTTAGAATGTCTGCAACATCATCAGTATTGGCACCGCCTTTATCACTGCCTTTATCACTACCCTTTTCACCGTTACCATCACCACATGGATCTAGATAATCATATTACTCTATCTCCCCACTTTCATCCTTAGGATCTTTCTACCCTTTGGAAGCACTCTCATTATCATTCCCATCATTCTCAAAGGAAATCAACAAGCTTTTCCTCCTCCTCCCCTCAACTTTAGCAAGCCTGGTCTTCAAATTTTCAATTTGCAAGCCTTGCTCCTTGACTTTCTGTACAAGTTATGTATTTTGATTTTGCAAGCTAGTACATAAAACCGTCAATTCAAAGTTTGTTAATGGTTGCATATTGTCCTTACCTCTATTCAGGGAATAACCCTCAGTAGAGCTTCATTGGGCATGGGAGAGGACTTACCTATGGTTCCACTGTCCTGACCAGCTTCAAAGCTAGGCTTACTATTGAAAACCTCTCTCATCCTACTTCCTACCCTTGTGGGAGCAACTTCCTACTTGTCAGACCTGCTTGTCTTTCTTGTATAAGGTTTGGATACAGAAGGTTTGAGGAAAGGTATGTCAGTGATAATGTTAGGTTGATTAGTGTGTTTTTCTTTAGGATAAGGTATGTGGTGGGCTTCTACTGGGTTTGTAGAAGCTTCACCCTAAATGATGTCAAGTATAGGTTGGATTAGTGGAACATCTCTCCTAGAAAATGAAGATGTGTCTCCCTTCAAGGTGTTAAAAAGTTTTGATGAATGGTTGTTCATAGTGTAAAACTTTTTGTGTTTAATCTCTCCATGTTGTTCCATGTCTAAAATAATAGCTAAAAATATTGGATACATACAAAACTTCTTTTTGCTATTAACATTTTTCATCATATCATCAAAATCATTTGAGAAGATTTAAATTTTTGCCTTGTTGCCAAGCATACCAAAGCAGTGGCAATATTACTCCCAAATTCATCAAAAGCTATAGATTTTGTACTTAAACACTGTTGGATGATATGAATAAAAAAATTTCAATGACGGGTAAATTGTCCTTTATAAAATTTTGGTTTTTTATTTTCATAAATATTATGCCCCAACAATGAAAGGTTATGGAAAAGCTCAACTTCAGGAATAATGCTTAAACCATCTCCATCTTCAAGAGAAGTGATTCTCTTAATGAAGAGACAGTTATGGTCTTACTTATGTCATTTACTTTACTCTTAATGTAAACTTTTCCATTAGTTGTTTTGGCCTTAGCATTAGACCAAAACTGCCTAATGTGCAAAGTATAGATACGAGGACATACCAAAAGTGCTAACCTGAAGTAGCAAACACGAAGATAGTCCACTATCTCATTGAAGGGTCGATTAGCATATGTTTTCTCCAAGTTAGCAACCATGTTATGATACTCATGAAAAACAAAAGCGTCATTGATGATGTACAAAGATTTGATGTTAAGGTTGTAAGGTTATAGGTGGTTTTTGATCATTTCAAAGTTTTGGCACCATGATCAGATGGAATTGAGAATTTATAGGCTGATTGAAGAAATCTTATTGGATCGACTTGAGTAAATTAAAAAAAATTAACAAGACAATATTTTAAAATTTTAATATTATCTCAAAAGGTTAAATAAGAAACCTAATGACGAAGAAATCGCCTTAAATATCTCAACAAATCAATAAAATGTTCATAACAACTTTTTCGCTCAATAGGGCCAACGGCTATAAAAAAACAAGGGCAAAAAGGTCAACTGTCAAACAAGGGGGATTTTGGTCAAATAGGGGGGAAATTTTCAAAAACATGGGGAACTTTCCTAGTGGTATTAATCATTTTTCAATAGGTAAAAATTGACGACACTGTCCAAACATGCACTTGTATAAACAAGAGAGACAAGAATGAACTCTATAGTCCTTTGCATACCAAAAGCCCCATGAATAAAATCAACACACAAGTTCACCCTAAACTAGTGCAACCCAATGAGATAAACATACGCCGAGTCACTGATCCGAACAAACCCAATTCTAAGTCAAGAGTCTTTGCGACATACATCCTATCCTCACTCATCATACATATTGATGCACAAGTTATGGTTAAGGATACACATTACAGTGCCTCAAGAATTGAGATTCTAGCAAGTCTTGAAACAATCCTTCACAATCACCCAACTTTTACTCACCAATGGGTACAATCTTAAAACAAATACATGGACATCCTAATAATGCCCTAAATCCTAAAGGTTTTTCTAAAACCTGCCCTTAAACCCATTATACTTACAACAGTTGCTCATGGCAAAATACCAAGAGTGAACTCCACGATAAATGATCTAAGACATGCATAATCAATGTATACAGCATAGTTAGTCTAAAACCAAGAAAAACACACAATTGTAGAAAGAAAAACCTAAAACAAGGGGGAAATTTTCCAAAAAAAGTAGCAAAAATACAGTGAAAAAATCGACTAACACATTTAAACAGATGGAAGAATAGTGCAATCCTGTACAAACTATACAAAAGATAGACAGTCTTAGTGATTGACCATTCTAAGACTCATCACTAAGTAATAGAACCTCCCTACATCAAAAGGTTTGGTTAATAAGTCAGACACATTGAATTTTGTGTCAATATTCTCTAAAACAATTAAACCTTTTTCAAAACAATCTCTAATAAAATTATTTTGATTTCAAAATGTTTAGTTTTAGTGTGTTGCACATGATTCGTAATTATACATATTGCACTATTATTATCAATAAATATCTTGGTTTTTAAGAAATTGTGCCCATAGTCCAGCAATTGATTCTAAATCCAGAGGACTTCTCCACAACATGCAAATGTTGACACATACTCAGCCTTAGTTGTGGAAGTAATTACAATTATCTAGTTCTTGCACGGCCAAAATATCGACTCATTTGACCCATTTAACATATATAATAAAATATAACTAATTTAAAAAAAAATTAAATAGATTGACGAGTTAACCTACTAAATGTATACTAACCTGAAACTATCTAGTTTATTGAAGGAGGCGGATAGGTCGATTCAAACCGACCTACTCAAACCTGTTATTTTTTATGTTAAAATTAAATTAAATTTTATGCCAAAAGTAAGTTAAATTTTATGTCGGATCGAAAGTTACCTTGGTCTTAGGCTGAAGGGAGTGGGGTAAACCCACGTGTGACTCGCTAAACTCGCGTGCGAGTTTCCATTACCATGGGAAGCCACTCACGCGCGAGTGACTTTCTGCAAGCAAAAACTATACCCAAACTCACCTGCGTGAGTTATAACTTAACCGAGTCCCACCTTATTTTTCTTTCTAAAATCATTTTTCTCTCTTTATAAATACCAATTTTTCATACACAAAATTTTCACACACAACGTTTATTATTTTCACACACAACTTTCTGTATTTTCAAACCCAAATTTCTAAAATAAAAAATGGCATGCTCTTTTCCACACACTTGATGACGAGATTAAGGCTATGATTTGGAAACAAATAATTCAACAACAACATCACCAGGATGCGCTTACGACATTAGCTGAATATTTTGATGCCGCGTACGAAGCTAATATGACATTGCGCACAGCCATGTAACACGCCGTGCCAGGTAACACACGAGATTCTTGTAGTTTTTGGGATGAGATTTTGCAAATGATGGAGAGCCGTTTATATGATTCAAGGAAACGAACGTGCGAGAGCCTAAACGGGAAATGGAAGTCCCTAATGTGCGCCGTGCGTAAGTTTGATGCATGTCACGAAAACGCAAATCGTACACGGATAATTGGAGCAACTGACGAGGATGTAATGAATAACGTCCTTCGTGACTATGAAGCTGATACTATGTGCCGGTTGAAGTATCTACATTGTTGGGAGGTTTTGAAAACTTATCCGCAGTTTTTTACTTCTTAAATAATTCGTGTATCATTTTTATTTATTCATGTGTTGTTTTTAATATCCTTGTAATGTTTTTTAGTTACCCGTGTATCGTTTTCATTTACTCGCGTGTACCGTATTTGAATAAAATGTATGAATACAAGTTTTTATTGTATAAAATTATAAATAAAAAATATTTAATAATAAAGTGAGAGTGGTGTATAGTAAGTTGTAGTGAGTGTCATTACCTCCAAAAATAAGTTTCAATAAGTTGTAATGAGTTTGTTAAAAAACTGATGTGACGTTAACGTAAAGATGAGTGAGTTTACCCGACTCCCTTTAGCCTTATAAAGTTGTTTGTCATGAGTAAATAAAAAATATTGACAGCTAATATCGGTGACACTTAATTTAGCAATGAAAAAGATCACACTGCATCATTTTATGTAGCCACGTGGAAGTGCCGTTTACAAGGTGCTAATTGCTGATTGAGCTGGCCCATCGAGTATTTTTTTTAACTTTTATTAAAATGGGTATATTTTCTCTGCCGGTCCTCCATATATTTGCTTCTTTCCTTCTTTTCAACCAATTTCGATTTCCATTTTCCCATCTTTCACGATATTATGATAATCTTTAATAACTTTCACAGTCAGGAATGGAGTTAGGAGGTGTCCTGTGAGTGTTCATGATATTTATGAATTTTTTTGATATAGTATTAATTTAAAAAAAAATATCGATTTTTATCAAATATATCTTAAATATACTCGATGTATCAAAATATATTTCTAGTCTTATTTAGTCAGTATACTTAAAATAAATTGAACTCTACTATATTAAAGCTCAAAAAATAATTATATTTGATTCTGATTTCGTCCCATTCACAATTGCACTGCATTTTACTACAATACTCAATGATACCCGTTTGATAGCTTTCACCGATGAATTTTTTGTTTTTGAATGATGTTTACAGAATTCTAATGTTATCTTAGTTCTTACATATCGAAAAGTTTATGTCAACTAGAAGATGTTTAAAATCTGAACAAATGTATAATATCTTTGCTATAAATTTATCATGTTTATGAAGTAACAAAGGCTATGCAAATAATCAGGTGTAGAGCTAACAAGAGACTAGTGGATGTTGAGTCATCTTTAATCAACCCATTTAGTTAATATTTATTTGTATTATAAACTATTTTCTTACTATTTTTTATATTAAAATTTTCTTATTATTATGATTTTTTGTTTTTAGTTAATTTACTTTAACTAAAAATTCTAGCTTCACTCCGACAAATAACTATATGTCTTGATGCCCATACGTAAAAGTGAAATACTCGAATGAATCATGTAACACTTCATACAAGGGCTAGTTTTCTTCTCTTCAATAACAAAAAGCCAGATTTGAAGTGTAGCCAAAAGAACACCTTACAAATGTTAAGCACACAAGAGCCAGCTTGATTGTACACGTGTTCATTAAAGATTCGATCTACTAGTCATCAAATCTGGCCAATTAGTCCATTATCATGTGACGTGCACACGTGGCCATTACACACGTAAAACTGCCCACAAGAAGGATAGAGTAACTCGGTCGATCGAGTGTCGATCTGATCAAATCAATACACCGATCGAGTTATTCGCTTATTTGGTTGTCGAACACCCAGCTTGGTACTTTGCACGAACGAATACATGAACAGAAAAAAAAGAAATTTAAGATGCCACAGTTTTTCAAGTCAAACGAGTATATCATCAAGAAATGGAAATGGAAAGAATTCTTTCGTTTGGTATGCCAAAAGGAAAAAGAAAGCGGAGAATTAATTCTCCATCTAAATTCTCGGTAGTGTTAAATTGTGTGATGTTATTTCCACTTTTTTTTAATGGAATTGATCTTCACAAAATGACAATCATTATCTATTAGAATAATAGGTTCGGCCATGACATTAAGAGAGAGTGTTTCTTTTTCTTTCTATGCCTTTTAGTGAGAAAAGTTGTGGGTCCAATTCATTTTAAACATTTTGTTTCACACTCATATAAATATCACTCTCTTCCCACTAAGAGACTAATTAAAAGCCTAGTTTATAATTTTTACAAATAAATTTTTTAAACACACAAAAACTAAATTAATTTTTATTTGGGGTTAATCGAGCCGACTTGAATTCGAGTTGGTCAAATATTTTCAATCTGTAGTTTTGTTTTATATTTGAGTGACTTATAACTTGAATAATTGTTTTGACCTAATTAGTTTGATCCGAATAAACTTAATCAGGTTCGGTACGTGTCGGTTTCTTCGATACATCAATCAAAATATCGTTAAAAAGATTAAAAAAAAATTTACGCATTTCTCAGGCTTAAGTTTCTGTTGTTACCAAATAGCAGAATAAAACAAAATTCTCTACTGAATTCTATTCTCTGATGTTCAATTCTCTAGTTCATTTTTATTCTTTGAAATTCTTTTTACCAAATATATATGATTGGCAATAAAAAATTAAGATAAATAAAAAAGAATTTATTTTTCTTGTTTAATAGGTAAAAGAAAAGAATAATTAAAAAGAAATTAGTGGGTAAATGGAGATAGATAGGTAAAGTTATTTGTTAGCCTTTATTTTTATCGTTTATATAAAAAAAATTGTATAAATAAAATTTTTTAATGTTTTTTTATTTGTATTGTTTTCTTTGTAATCACTCTGACATATATTTATTTAAGAATGAATTTTTTTAGGTAAAAAATTTTATGTAAACAAATTGCATGCAACATCTTGTGGTTATAACTTTTTTAAATTTATTTTGGGTGATATTATAATCTTTTTCCGTTTAAATGTCTTTTATAGATGAAAGAACGTTTTTCATCATTTTTTATTTCATTTCTCTTACGCTATCAAACAGTGGAATTCAGTATATTCTTAATTAATTTTATTTCTCTGATTTTTTATTTCTTGCTTTATTTCTAATTTAAGAATTTATTTCATGTGCTCAAAAAGTCACTTTTTTATTCGTAATTTATACGCTTATAATTCATCAGTATATTATTTTTTATTCATGTCGAAAAAGTAAAAAAAAAATAAAGTAACACTCAATACCGTCTTCCACGGGTTATGGGTCCCAATACTGTCTAAAACAGTGTATGGGGGAGGTTGAAGTGTAGACATCCATACTCCTACTGAGGTAGAGAGGTTAGTTCCGGTTCTATCACATATAGTAAAGGACCTCCGACCTTGCAAGGAGTGAGGATCGAACCCTTGACCTCTCTTTCAAGAGGCAAGAGTGATAACCAACTGATCCAACCTTGCTAGTATTCATGTCGAGAAAATCCTCCTCGCAACCTTTGCCACATACACGCTTTTTCAAGCGTTATTTGTGTCTTTCTTTCACATACTAAACTCATAATCTATTCATTGTATCTTGGGCGTTTATTCTATTTGCTTCACTCTCTTTTCTACGCAGGCACGGGTTACACCTGTTTTCCACTATTTCTAATTTTAGGTGGTGGGTATATACGGTTGTTGTTGTGGTTGGATCTGTCTATCTTTTGCTTTAGTTGTACCGATTTGTTCGTCGTCATTCTGGTGTGTGATTTTCTTGATCGGTGGTCAGGCATGTGTTATACCTGGTTTCCATTCTTTCTATTTTTAGGTGGTGGATGTATAACGTTTGTTGTAGTTGGATTTGGTATTATTTGCTTCGGTTGTACTGATCTCTTCGTTGCTGCCCTTTATGGTGTGTAGTATTGTTGACTGGTTGGCTGTAGTTGATCCGGTGATGTCGATCTCTTCGTTTCCACCCTTTGTGGTGTGTGACATTGTTGATAGGTGGGTTGTGGTATGACCATTTCTTTGTTGCCGCTTTTTATGGTGTATGGCGTGGTGTTGTTGATCGGTTGGTTTTGGTTAATCCGATTATGATGATGATCTGTTCGTTGTCACCCTTTGTGGTGTATGGCGTTATTGATCGGTGTATTGCATGTGTAATTACGGTGGTAATTGCAATCCTAGTTTGCCTGCTCTTACCGCTGTAGTTGTATTTGGGTATTATGTTTCTAAAAATTATCAACAATCTTCTTCTTTCTTATTCTGTTGGTAACGTTATGACAATCTGTTTCTTAGTTACAGTTTACTTAAGGTTAATCGTTTGCTAATTTGGTGTTAGGCTACTGCTTATGTACCTATTTTTTAGTCGTGCAATTTTTAGAATGTCTAACTGCTTTATTGCTTTTTCTTGTGCCTTGTTGCCTTTTCTTTTGAATATTTTTATGCATTAGTTTCTCATTATTTTATTGTTAATTGTAGCTTGGTTAACTTGTATGTGTTGTTTGTGCCGTTGTGTTTATGTGTTGTCGTATTTTTAGATTATGTGTATGCATTAGGCTCTGATTATCTGATTTGTGTAATGTGTTAAAATGTGATTTAGTTAACGGTTATGTGTTGTTAATCCATCATATGTTTGTGTGCCTTTACATGTGTCTCTAGGCTGGATAATATTTGAACTCTTATTATTCATTGGTATATTGTTTTTTATTTGTGGCTCTAGAGAGGCATTTTCACAAGCTTTTTCACCTGATGGTTGCGTTAACTACTAAGGCTATATGGATATGAGTGGGTAAAGGTTAATGCTGAGATTACTTGTATCTTGAGGTAACCTGTAGGTTGTAGCCATGGCGTGTGTATCATGCTTTGCCTAGACGTTACTCTACATGAGCCTTTTTCTTAATGTCGAACACTTTGTTCTGACTACTAGAATTGGTAGGGCTACAATGAATATGAAAGGGTCGGGTTAACGTTGTGATTGCACGTATCTTGGTGGGTAACCTATTTTTTGTAGTTATGGCTGCGTATCCTGAGTTGCTTGAATGTTGCCCTGTCTTAGCCTCCCTCTTCGTTTCCATCCTATGTGGTGTGTGGCAATGCTGATCCATGGTAGGCCAGCCTACGGGCTACAGCCATGTTGTGTGGCCGGTTGAAATTCATAATTGGGCTAAAATGATTGAAATATGATGCCTCTTCAGAGGAAACAAAACCTCTGGAATAGTCTATATGTGTCGAATTTGGGTATTATGTTTGTTAATGCAAACGGTGTCTAAAAAGTTACTTGCATTTATCGGTCTTGCTTTGTTTTAATTACAACAATATATAAAAACAAGCATTTAGCAAAAAACAACGGATATCAAATTCTTTAGTGTAAATCTTCTATTTTAATTACAATCACTTAAGGTATGAATAAACAAGTCATTAACCTAATTAAGTGGCTACGGATTGATTATTTTATAAAACTCACTTTTATTCAAAAGTGACAATATTTTTCAAAAAGTAACTTTATTTTTAAGAAAATATTTTATTCAAATGGAAATGCTTGTTGTATATTTCATTAGATATTCCCTAGCTGGTTACAGCCTTCCCAAACAAGCTTTCACCACTAAAAGACAAAAAGTGAGCATAGTCTACGACACGGTTCCTTATATGCTCCCACAGTTCTTTATATATATCGAACAATGGGAACAATAACAAACCGTGGCCAACTAGCCGTTACTCCCTCCGTTCCTATAAATAGTGACTCATTTTCAGCTTTTTAAGGCATCTCTTATGCACACACTTTCTCAGATCTAAACACTTCTCTAATCATTCAAATCTTTTCTCATTTGTTTGATTAACCTTGTTTAAGAAATGATTCTTTCTTCCATCTTCTCTTTCTCTCAAGTGCAAAGAGAAGAACACTATCATCCTTGAAGTGATGTGTAACACCCCACTTTGATAAGCGAACCATTACGTGTATTTATGACATGTCATCAAAGCATGCAAGGTAATATGTACTAAAACATACATGACCAAAAGGGAAAAACCGGAAACAAACATCGGTTCCCAAATATAAGCCCAAAACATAAATAAAGCAATAGAAATGAGAAAGGACTAAACAAGTGTCCAAATAAGCATAAGTATAAGAAGGCAAACGGAGAAGAAGTCTAAGGCAGCTTCCATCCTCTGCAAGTCCTCCAAATGCTCAAGTCTGTCCTTGGGTACCTGCCGTCTTGGGACATGGAAAGGAAAGTAACAGCTGAGCAAATACGCTAAGTGAACGGATATATGACATAGTATGAATGACTGAAACATAAATAAGCCTTAATAGCAGCAGAAATGTATAAGTCCTAGAAAACCTGGAACATGTTTATAAAACTGGTTTTATAGTTTGAAAATACTTATGTTTTTATATGAAAATCTATATTAATTAGCCAATAGTCCATATAGGTCACGAGGTTCCACCGTGTATGAATACTTGGAGGGGAGACCTTATCATGCAATTAGAGAAGTTGTCTCTAATTAATTAGTCTGGGCAGGAGGGATCAACTCCTTGTGAAGGATGCAAGGCATACATCACATTCACCATGAAAATCCTGTAAAAACATGTAACTAGGATGCACCCATACGCCCCACATGATAATATAAATATAAGGCCAAAACTATAAAGGGACGCCACGAGCAATCACTCCGCCGCGGGGAAGTCATAACACTGGTGCCTCCAGTGTTATGGTTATGTTAACTCCATAACTAGGTGACATGGCCATGCATGTATATGGCTTAGGCATTTAAAACTAAACATAAGTAATCAAAACATATAAAACATATACTTGGTAAAACAGTTGGCTGCAAACGAGGAATCCTAATAAGGAAAAGAATGTCCATACTGAAGGACGGAATATCCGTACCTTATGTCTAGTGAACGAGGAAAGATGAAAGGATGAAAAGTCCTACTCCGACCTCACTATTGCTACATAAATAAGGGACATGTATGAGTTGTCTGGTTACTGAGTATGTTACTGGTTCTTGTATGTTCTTAACTTCTTTTATATGTTATTGTCTTATTTTACTGTTTTAAATGATATAATGTATATCTTCTGATTATGTATTATCTTGCATTCTTGTATTATTATACTTGTAGTGTAATAATAAGTAACTTTCTAAAAATAGCAGGTTTCCAAAAATAGAAATAAGCTTAATTAATAAGCTAATAATATAAGCTGGTGATTACTCGGTTAAAAGTTATAACTCATGGAATTAATAGTATAGTTATTAATTAAATACTATAGGTTATATTTGATTATTAATTAATAATGAAAGTACATGTTTTATTAATTAATAACATATCATGGTTAAGTTAATAAATATAGGTTATATCTGATTATTAATTATCAAGGAAATTTCATGATTTAATAATTAATAATAATGTCATGAGAATATTAACAAAACTTTACCTTAAATAACAATAATTAAATTAACATGTTTTAATTTAATTATACTAATAAAATACTTAGGTTAACACATGATTATTCATTTTAAATAATAAACCTAAGTCTTGGATTAATTAAATAAATTCCTAGCTCATGAAAATTAATTAAATTAATTTATAAAACTACTAGTTTATGAAAATTAATTAAAATAAACAATGTCAAGTGTACCCGAGCCCTAAACCCAAGAAAACCCATCCGAGCACCAACCACCACCCACACAGCCGACGGCTGGTGGTGGTGGTCGGCGACTATGCAACAAAAATTGTTGCCGTTGCCACTGACAGCCTTGGGTTCCCACAGGCAGTGCGGGGTTCCCCCTGTTGCGCCCATTGATCCCACCGAGAGCCCCTTGGCTCTCGGGTTCCCACTGCTCTGTACAAACACCCCCTGCGACCAACAGCCAAACACCCCCTGACTGTCTTATCCCCCCTCTATTTTGTTTTCTGCCTACTGCCAAAAACACCAAGCTTACCACCGAGACCCTTGTGGTATCGGCTGGGCCAAAACAGAGACACACCGAGAGTCCCCCGACTCTCGGTTTTCGTGAAATCAAGCAAAACCCGATTGACCATTAGTATGTACATGTTTCTATTTTACAAATGCGTGTGTTCTAGTTATTAAAATATGGATTCGTAATTAAAGAAGAAAGAAAAAATGATTTAGGGATTCGACACTTACAAATGCGAAGTGATATGGGATTAATAAACACGAACAAGAACCATGCTTAACTAAATGATCAAACTCAATTTTCTTCTCCTTGTTTGTGCGCAAAAAATCGACGGCCATCAAAATGGTGTTAGGGTTTTCTGTATTTGCTTTATTTTTGTTTAAGTGTAAAATGGAAAATAAACTCCTCCTCATGTTTTATTTTGATCTTGGGCCGGGCCCACTAGCCCTTTTGTTCTTGTCTTTTACAAGCCCAAACTGTTGTCCCTAATATATGATGATTGTAATACACGAATTAAAGAAAGAAAGGTAGATATGAGAAGAATTCTAGAGAGAGAAAGTAGTGAGAGAAAGTAGAGAGAAAATGGTTGGAACTAGGTGAATGTTAGATTAAGAAGTGAGAATACAAATGAACCAACACCCTTCCTAACATGCTAGGAAGGGTATATATAGTCCACCCACATGCGGGCTTCTTAATGGACTATATGGTTTGGGCCGGGCTTTCCTTTTGGGCTTTAGTTACTTATCAATGAACTTTAGCCTAAAGTTAAGCCCGTATAACACGACTAATATACTACCTATTACAACGTTCTAAAATATGATACATAATAAACATATGACCGAGCAGTCTTGTTTGGCTCAATATTTTGAGGCTAACAATCTCCCCCAATGAGAGGTCATAAACCTTGGTCATTTAGGAAATTTGTAGAGATTACTAATCTCGCCATAAATGAGTCTTGAACGTGTAATCGTAGCCTTGTTCCTTCATGCTGTGATCTTTGAGCCTTTGTCGTTGTCTTTCGACTTTGTCTTTAAGCTTGAGATCTTCAAATCATCCTTGACTTGTCTTTGCCATCTTGCGATCTTGTGTCATCATCCACATGCTCACACTATTAATTGTTGAATATGTCTTTAGGCATGAGTATGTGGTTTCCGAATCATTAACTTTGCTGTGTACACCGTGACGCCACCTTCTCGAGACAAAACATAGACACGGACTGAATGGCTTTGACATTCGTCCTAAATCGGTAGCGTTTTACCTCCGGTCGGTGAAGACCGTTATACGATATTAAATATCGTACCTGTGATCAGGTAGATTCAATTAAGAATCTCCTTGACAGGGTTTCGCGGTTGTACTAGCCGTTCTCTTTACTCGACCGTCTCAAAGCAAGACTGCGAACATAAAGAGTGAATCAATTGGATAAATATCCGCTTGATTAAAGTCGTCAATTCAAATTCCTGGAACAAGTTTGATTCTGAACGAATCTTACCATTGTTGCTTTCCAGTTGACACAAGTTTGATTCATAAGAATCTCACAAGTCACCTACCGTAGCGCTGTTTGATGTTGACGCTAGAAGGATTTCCATTCGTCACTGTGAATATTAATGAATATCACTCTGAATGTTCTGGCAAAACCATAAAGATATTGCGTAGAAACCTGAAACGAGTTTGAATCAATTCAGAATCAAACCACTGTTGCTTTTCAGTTTTGCACATGTTCAATTCATAAAGAATCTTGCATATGACCTACCGCAGTGCTGTTTGATGTTAACACTGGAAGGATTTCCACTCATCATTGTGAATACTAAGTAGTATCACTCTGAGTGTTCTAGCAATATCACAAGGATATAGCGTAGGACTCTCTTGATCTTCATCCGTGTGTCCTAACGAGATTTGATTGATCTCTTGGCTCTAGACTCGATTTGTGCACTTTTAGTGGTCGGAGGCTGGAGCAGATGCCACCTATTCAATATCAACTATCTCGGAGTGAGAAAGTCAATAGAAGTCGTGTTGATCTCCGTGACAATAAAACAAAATTCTTTTGAGAGAAGCCTTAGTAGCTAGGAAAGGGTTGTGCTTCACATCACTGGGTCCATGATGAGTTTGTCTTCATGATGAGTTGACCGGTTTCTGCCTAAGTTGTATGGAGGGCTTCTTTCTTTAGACTCTTTATCCTTACATTTCTTTTTCATTCTTCAACCCCTTCAATGCTTACCAAGACATCATTACTAGCACCTTGTTGTGATTGTTCCAGTGCTAGCATCAGTACTTAGTCGGCATTCAGCTACGTTCACATTCTACTCCATCTTTCCTAAGGACTTCTAATAATCTATTGGATTGTCCCTGGGAAGATCCCTCCGGTTCTGGTTGGATCATAGGACTTAAACCTAACCACCCTTTTGACACCAATAACGTCGTGAATTAAAGATGTTGTGGGTATTTGATCGTAACCATGAAAACCACTTTAAATTCTAACAAAGTGTTTGAAAAACATTTAACACCTTGCTAGTTTTGTCGTTTTAGAAATGCTCCCCCTTCACATGTGCATCGATAATCGAAAGTGTTTCGCACATGTAGGTAAGAGTTAAAGTGCTTGAGTCTTATATTAGATCACATTTTAATCACATTTTCTCCCCCTATCTCTAATATATAAAATCTTTTGATATTAGAGATACCAAATTTGATTAAAATATATTTTGAAAAAATAGTCTTGAAATCTCTGGGAGAAAGATGTGTTAATCTTTTGCATGAAGTTAAAATGCTCCCCCTCGAAAATTGATCCAAATGAATTGTCATTGTGAGGATATGATCCACATTTCGCTTTTTGAGGATGGGAGTTGTTGAACACACAATTTTTGAAAGATTTTGAATAATCATTGAGAAATTCTTGAAAAAATTGTGTTCAACGCTTTTTGAAAAATCCTATTTCTTTTTGTCGAAGAGGTTTTTCTAAAGCATAAACTTGAGTTCATAGACATTGAATGTCTTGACGAATCCACTCAAGTGTAAGAAGATTTCTCTTCTTTTGCTGAGGGTAAGCGCACTAAATCGTACACTCCCCCGTGAATATTGATCCGGGTTGCAATCTGAAAGTGATTACAAGCCATTGTGTTGAGCTCAAAACGTTGAATGTTTTGTGACAAGCTCAACCCGTGATAGATTGCTCTACCCGTTGTTTGGAAATATTGTCCAAAATAGACAATTTCCTTTATTAAAAGAAGAAATGACATGTTTTGAAAAATATTTACAACTTTCATTCGAGCTTTATGTACACACCCGTGTCGTTATTGAGCGACATTTCTAGGCACGTCCATATTATCGATACTGAAAGACATGTCGAGAAGAATATTTTTTGGATTTTGAAAGATTTTTAATTTTGTGTTTTGCTTTTATGTGTTTTATATTTTTGTATTTTGCTTTTTCCAAGATATTTACAAGTTGATGTTTGATAGATAAATCAAGCAGGCACCTTTGCCAGAATCTCCAGGTCTGCTGGAGTCAAACATCTCATACCAATTTGCCTAACGAGGTACTCAAACCTATCTTTCGTCAGAGCTTTCGTAAAAAGTCGGCTAATTGGTAATCCGTTCCAACAAAGTATAATTCAACGATACCTCTTTCAACTTGTTCCTTTATGAAGTGGTATCTGACATCGATGTGCTTTGTGCGGGAATGCTGTACCGGATTGCAGGAGATGGCTATGGCCGACTTAGAGTCACAGTACATAGGTACTTTATCAAAGTGGAAACCATAATCCGTGAGTTGGGTTCTCATCCAAAGAACTTGAGCACAACACGCAGATAGAGACACATACTCCGCTTCGGCTGATGAAAGTGACGTGCAATCCTGCTTCTTGGAAGACCATCCCACAAGCTTATCTTGACCTAGAAATTGTGCACCACCAGAAGTACTTTTTTGTGTATCAAGACACCCTGCATGATCAGAATCTGAATAGGCCGTTAGAAAGAAACCGGTTTCCCTCGGATTCCAGAGTCCTAAATGAATGATATTCTTGAGGTACCGAAAGATCCATTTAACCTCCTTGAGGTGCTTTTCAGTGGGTCGTGCTTGATAACGTGCACAATAACACGTAGCATGTGAAATATCAGGTCTGCTTGCTGTCAAGTACATGAGGGACCCGATCATGGAATGATATCTCGTTTGATCGATGGGTAATCCCTCCAAGTCAGCATCTAGCGATGTGGTTGATAATGGTGTCCCAACGGGGTCACATGAAGTCATACCATGATTTTTGATTATCTCTTGACAATACTTAGCTTGGTTTATAAAGATACCACTTGGGGATTGGTGAACTTGAATTCCTAGAAAGAATTTTAGTTCGCCCATCATAGACATTTCAAATCTGCTGTGCATTACTTTTTCAAACCATTTTGAAAGTTTTGGGTTTGTAGACCCGAAAATAATGTCATCAACATAAATTTGCACAAGCAGAATGTCATCCCCATATTTATAAGTGAACAAAGTTAAATCAATGGAACCTTTTGAGAAACCTTTGGAGACCAGAAATTTCGAGAGCTCGTCGTACCACGCCCTTGGAGCTTGCTTGAGTCCATAAAGTGCTTTGTGGAGACGATACACCTTGTCAGGATAATGAGGATCGACTAATCCTTCCGGCTGCGTGACATAGACTTCTTCCTTCAAAGGACCATTAAGAAACGCCGTCTTTACGTCCATTTGATATACAATGAATCCCTTATGTGCAGCACAGGCAAGGAAAATCCTGACCGCTTCCATTCGAGCTACTGGTGCAAATGATTCTTCAAAATCAATACCCTCTTTCTGTCCATTCCCTTTAGCCACTAGCCTAGATTTATTCTTGATGATCGTGTTCTCTTCATCCATCTTGTTTTTCCAGATCCATCGAAGATTTAATGGTGTTACATCGTATGGTCTGTCAACAAGTTCCCAGACTTTAAGTCTTTCAAACTGTTGAAGTTCATCCGTCATCGATTCAATCCAAGCATGATCAGCCATGGCTTCTTTGATGTTTTTCGGTTCAGCAGTACTCACGGCGAGTGCGAACATACAAACATCGCCATCGGTTTCAAGCTGTCGTCTTGTACGAACGGGCTGTGAAGGGTTTCCAATTACGTGAACCAAAGGATGATCTCGGGTCCAATGATGTGTTGAAGGATGTCGTTGATAGAACGTATGCATATTTGACGGATCAACATGGTGAGTAGAAGACTCTCCAGTATCGTGTACCGGTGTACCGAATGGGTTGTGAAAATCGTCATCGTCAGATAATGCATCGTCTGCTTGATGTGTGTTCTCTGGAGCAATGACAGTAGTTGTGGATGTTGTAGGATCGATTGTTAATGTGATATTCTGAGGAAGTAAATCTGCAACAACCCGTGTTGAAGTAGATGAAGTTGTATCCTTTTGTTGATGATGAACAGTATCATCATTCGTATCATGAGTGACAGCGGAAGACTTCGATGCAACTTGTTTCTCCCCCGTTAAATATTCATCATACATTGGTCCATATAACATTTCCAACTCTTCAAGTGTCGTATCCACTGTCATATCTGCTCTAGGAACATGTTCAGGAACCAGCTTTGAACTTGACGGTTCATTGCTGTGGTCTTGAGTTCCGAGTTCCGTGCGGTTGTGAACGGAAGTCGTTTGTCGTTGTGGATCGGGACTTAAACTGTTTTGTTCAAGTGCCATTTCTTGTAATTCATCGAATCTGATATGAATAGTCTCGACTATCAATTTTGTTCTCTTGTTGTATACTCTGTATCCCTTAGACTGAGTTGCATATCCCACTAAAATGCATGCATCACCTTTCTCTTTCATCTTGTCCAGATTTTCACCATCTCGAATAATGTAGCACGTACATCCAAAAACATGAAGGTGTTTGAGTGAAGGTTTGCGATCATTAATTATGTGATATGGTGTCTTTTCGTGTCTTGGGATAACTAAGGAGCGGTTTTATGTGTAGCATGCGGTTGACACGGCTTCGGCCCAAAAGTATAGTGGAAGTTTTGAAGTGGATAATAATGTTCGAGCAGCCTCAACTAAAGTACGGTTTCGTCTTTCAACAACGCCGTTTTGTTCGGGTGTTCGAGCAATAGATGTTTCATGTTCAATTCATTCGGCTTCAAAATAATTTCTCAGTTTTGAATTCAAAAATTATGTACCTCTGTCAGTACGAACCACTTTAACTTGAGCTTGAAGACCACGTTGTATCACTTTAAGGAAGCTGATGAGAACATCGGGTGTTTCATCCTTGGATCTCAAGAAGTGAGTCCATGTGTACCTTGAGTAGTCATCGACAATTACCATAACGTATTTCTTCCCATTGATACTTTGAACACGCATGGGACCACACAAATCTATATGAAGAAGATCTAACCGTCCTTTAGAGCTTGGTGTAGTCTTTGTCTTGAAACTACTCCGTTTAGCTTTACAAAGCTCACAAGAAGAACAAAGATGATCTTTGATGAATTTCAAGTTAGGAAGGCCTCGCACAATATCTTTCTTGGAAAGCAAGTTGATGGTGTCAAAGTTAAGATGAGATAAACGTTGATGCCATAACCAAGCTTGAGTCGTTGAAGCTTTAGCCATGAAACAGATTGGAGTTGAAGATGTGGAGTCTTGTAGTGAAATAGTGTAGAGATCAGTACCCCGTGTTCCGGTAAGTAAGTCATTCCCATCATAATCACGAACAAAACATGTCTTCTTTCTAAAAGCAACCTCCAAATCCGCATCACAGAATTGACCAACCGAGAAAAGATTATGATTGAGCCCTTCGACGTAGTAAACCCTTTTGATAGTGATATTCCCCTGAACCAAGTCTCCATATCCTAGGATCGGTGCAAATTGATCATTTCCGAATCGGACCGTACCCAGGAACTTCTCCACGAAGTTAATTAGAATCTTGAGATTCCCCGTCATGTGCTTCGTGCATCCGGAGTCCATTATGAAGAGAATTACTTCGATCACCTGCAGAAGAATTAGAACACGATGGAGCATTTGCTAAATTGGATTCCATGTTAGTTGTGATTTCCGATTCATTAGTTTCCCTAGTTTCATCACTTAGAGGCACACTAACGCTCGTAGTCACATTTTCTGTCCTAACCTTAGGCATCCATTTATATCCTGGAGGACATTGATTAGCAAACCACCATTTCCAAGGCTTGCTAGCAGACTCATATAATTCCCTAATTCTGCTTCTAGGGTTCCTAGTGGTGGAGTCTGATGCAATACTTTTCTTAGGGGGGGTTGCACCAGAATGGTTCACTTTGCGTTTGGGTTTTCTAGCACTAATAGGCATCACAGTTTGCTTCTTAGTTCTAGTTTCTACGCCTTTGACATTATTCGAAACACACATAGCATGATTAGCATTAGCACACTTTCCACATTTCACACAAACAAACTTAACTTTCATAGCATTCAAAGTTGAATCATTCAAATCGTCATTACACGCGATTACAGACGTTTTATTCTTAGAAACATTGAAAATCCTAGGGTGGTCTTCTACTTCCTTCATCTTCCCTTGACTTTTGTTTTGCCAGACCTTTTCATTCATGCGAGTGCTCTTAAGCTGGGGCCGGCTAACACTAGCAGTGGGGACTACTCCTGTAGTAAAAGACAACGTCTATTAGTGTTTCTAGAAGTCTGAGGTGATTGACTTTCTTTGTTTTGTGTGGGTTTAGTGGTCAATCTATACATCCCTGGTTTAACCACATTTGTGTTCTTAATGCTTTGTGATCGAATATTTGTTTTGGGAGTGTTTTGTGGTAACATATCCTTCCCATCCGTCTTGGGGGCAAACGCATGTTTTGCAAATGCAGAATTAGAGAAAACAGATGGTTTTCCCAAGACAGAGGGTCTAGTCAATTTTTGAGCATTGGGTTGTCTGACAACAGGTTTCTTAACACTAGGTTCCACAATCTTCCCACCCATCTTAGCAATGAGTTTCTGCAACTCTGCTATCGCTCTGTCCCTGTCTTGTAACTGAGCTTTCAACCCTTTAATTTCCAAATTCTGTTCGTTCATTTCTCGAAACGTTTGGGAAAGTTTTTCTTGTAATTTATTATCATGTGGAAAACTACCAACGTCTTTTTGCAAAGCAAGTTCAAGAGAATGACAATGTTTTTGAAGGAAATCAGTTTTGTGTTGAAGTAACTCAAAAGCCTTTTTATCAACAGTTTCTTTATGTTTTGAAAGATCAAGTTCAAGACGCTCACACTCTTTGATTTTATCAATATATTTGCATGCAACATTAGAATATTCATCGATATCAGCACAAGATTGAAGAGTAACACACAAAATATCTTTGGAGAGACATTCTTCTAAGAGTAGATCATATTCGTTTGAAAATTCTAATTTGTCATTTTGAAGGTCATCAATTTCTTTTTCAAGAGACTCAACATATTTCAAATCATCAAACATTTCAGACTGAATTAAATTTTCAAACTCAAGAACATGTTCTTTTATTATCTTCGTATTTGGTATTAAATGTTCTTTCACAAGCACAGTTATGTCGTGAGGAAACTCGGTTTTCCACTTATCCTTTTGACGTTTCTCCCAATCGCTTTCAACAATTGATTGAACATTATTAACGTGGTGTTTAAGAAAACCAAGTATTTTTCTACTTTTGCTTTTAGAAGCATCTAGAGGCAAATAATTAATATATTTAAAAACATTAGTTTTCCTCTTAGTGGCAAAAGCTTTTTTCCATTGAATTCTTTTTTGTTTGCATTCTAAAGATAATTCCTCATGAGACTTCTGTTTTTGTGGAGTGAAAAGACCATAAAGACTGTTTTCATAAGCATAGTTATATGGTTTCACAAAATCTTTATTGACCGGTGATCTACTCTCCTCATCCCAATGGGACGTCTCTTCACTATCGAGGTTAGCTACAGGGCAATCATGATTGGTCCATTCGGACTCGTCAAGATATAAATGGGGGTTTGCAGCTTGAGCTTGTTCGAGGTACTTGGGGGTGGCAAAGCTAGGTTGACCCTTGAAAAACGACCGAGGTGCTATCATTCTTACGGTTTGAATAGAGTCATGTGTATTATAAACAACTTTTTTTCAAAAAATCGACTTGTTCTTCGAGATCCTTTACTTTTTCAGTATCTTTGCTTTGTCTATTTTTGAAATCTTGTTTTAATGTTTCAACCTCTTGTTTCTTCTCGTCAAGAATTTTAGCAGAATCGGTGGTGTTCATAGAAAGCCTCTGTTCAAGTTCATTAACTTTTGTTGTGGCAAGGTACGTTTTTTGACGTTCATCACTTAATAAAACATTAAATTGTCGTTTTTCTTTAGTTAACAAAGCAAGAGCTTCATTGTATTTATTTTCAAAATCGTCCTTTTTAACGTTGATGACACGACTTTTGTACCCCTCAAGCTCGTTGGTCTTTTGAAGAAGCTCAGCCCTATAACTATCAATAGTCTCACTAGATTTTATAAGAGCGGCTTTGCATTCTTCAAAGTTTTGAGTGAGCGCTGCGTTTGCCTTCTTTAATTGCTTTTGATTCTTTCTATTTTCATTGACATCTTTTTGTAAACTAGCAATTAAATTAGCAAGCGCGACACGCTCCTCGTCATCATACTCATTTGCATGTTGATCATCCTCAAACTCATTATTGCACATGTCTGATGAATCGGGTGTGTTATTGCTATCAACCGTTTCCATCATACACGTGTCAGTAATTATTGTTGGTAGATCACTATGCTCATGTGTATCACCAAACACATTATATTCAGCATCATCTTGTACCTTATCAATTAGCTTGGTATCAAAGATAGGACCATTGTCATCTTCAGTGACGTTAAGGACCTCATGAATCTTTGCCATGTATGAATAATGTGCCTCGAGTTCTTGGTCGGAGAGTTCATCATCTGTGTCGTCAAGCATTTCTCCTTCCTCAGCTGATAACTTGATTCCAGCTTCCATTTTCTTGCACAACAACATCTTTTCCTTATGATACCCATAATCTTTAACCTTCTTTGGCTGCCTGCATTCCTTGGCCAAATGCCCAAAACCTCTGCAGTTAAAACACTGAATCCCACTTTGTTGCACAACTTGAGTACCAACAGTTTCCCGATTTCCAACAACAGTAGCCACCCTCTGATTATCATACTTAGGTTATCGATCATACTTTGGAGGACTCACAACACGTCTTCGTGTGTCATACCTTGGAGGACTCTGTGCATGGGTGTTCCTCGAGTTTGAAGATGTTCGAAGGTTGTTGTTGGTGGGTTTGTAGATTTTCTTATATTGCTTCATAACGAAAGCCATTTGTTGCTTGAATTCCCTATCCTTTTGAGCTATTTCTTCATCACTGTCTTCTTCGGATGATTGCTCAGGTGTGGGTGATTGTGCTCTTGCAACTTCTTTGCCTCGGGATCGTGTTGGAACATGTGACTTGGAGACAATGGATGATCGTGGTGATGATGATTGAGTAGAGTAGGTCTTTGAAGTACGGGAGTGATATTCTGGGTAATGTTGAGTGGTAGACACCAAAGCAAGTGGATTGGAAATCTTTGCAACTCGTTCAACTCGAAGTTCATTTGCCTCATTTTGAAATTGTTTCAAGATGTCAAAGAGCTTGCGATATGAAACTTCGTCTAACTTTTGTTGTTGTTTCACCAAGGTGACAAACCGTGTCCACTCTGGTTGAAGTTGCTGTAGAAATTGGACATTGACTTGCATGGTGGAAACTTGCAAGTTGTTTCGGGTCATATCATTCATCATCTTGTAGAATCGGGAGTAATAAGAATCAATTGATTCCCCATCCTTGGATGTAAACTTGCCAAAGTTCCAAAACATCTTAGTTTTCACATCTTGTTTGTTAAGTGATTCACCTTGTTGCAATCTTTCAATGGCCGTCCACATTTCTTGAGCAGTAGGACATGCGTCAACCGTAGAGTAAATTTCATCTCCAATGCCACTGAGAATTAAGTAGATTGCTTCCTTCTCTGCATCAAACCACGCACGGTTCTCTGGGGTGAGGTCGGTCCTCTTCTCATCACGTTCATATGCGGGTTGTGCGTCACTTGTGTCTGTGGCTGGTACTGCAGGAACTTGAATCCTTGATAGTTTATAGGGTCCTTCCAAAATACATTGCCTTAAAGCATCACCGTTAGGTTTTGTGTCAAGGTAACGTATAAAACGGGATTGCCATTGATCATATCGACCCGACACAAGCATTGGTGGTCTTTCCTTGTTACCTGCCACCATTATGTTGTTGTTCGTCACACGATTTTCGGCAGTAGAATCCATCTCAATATTCTCTGAAATGATGAATCGAATGTGGATCTTAAGTAGTTGTGTTGTGATTGTTTGGTTGTTGAAATTCCGAAAATTGTGATTTTTTCTCAGCCCGACAATAAATTCCTCAGTCCGACAAAACAGTAGACCTATAAAATTTGTAATCACCAAATTTTGAAATTGAGCTAGAAATGTCCTAAAACTAGTATGGAAAATTTTTGATTTTACTTGACCTAAAAATTTTTAACTTTTTTTCTTTTTTAATCTTCGTGTAAACTACGTTCCGAAACTAGTCCAGATGGTGGCTAAATCTAAAAAATACTCAAACAAAATTTAGCTAAACATGTCATCGGAATGTGCCATCGGAATGCCCATCGGAATGTTGCTTAGATCGGAATGTTCTTTAGATCGCAATGTGCACCTGTCGGAATCCTTAGATCGGAATGTGTACTTGTCGAAATCCTTCAGATCAGAATGTTCAGATCGCAATGTGTACCTATCGAAATCCCAGATCGGAATATTCAGATCGCAATGATCTGTCGCAATAACACCTATCGCAATGTGGCTGTCGCAATGTGGGCAGAGTAACGTTTCAAGATTGCCTTAAATCCGTCGCAATCCACGATCGCAATAACGATCGAAATAAGCGTCGAAATAAGGGGGCTATCGCAATACTGATCGCAAAGTAAAACCCTAGGGTTATTGCGATCGAAACCGTACTTACCTTTTCCGAAATATAAGCTGTCGCAATAAGGGACCTTATTTCCAACTTTTTAGGCAACGATTTTAGCAACTTTTAGGCAACAAGATCGTGTTTTTAACCAAACCAAAACAACCAAATCTCTACAACAAGTATATAGAAGATTTGTAGCAAGATATAGAACACGAAAAACACAAAAAATTTGAATTTGAGATGATTTATGGATTAAATCATACGAATCAAATATAATAACAACAACCAATCACAAAACTACCCCATGGCGATTGATACCAATTGTTGTCCCTAATATATGATGATTGTAATACACGAATTAAAGAAAGAAAGGTAGATATGAGAAGAATTCTAGAGAGAGAAAGTAGTGAGAGAAAGTAGAGAGAAAATGGTTGGAACTAGGTGAATGTTAGATTGAGAAGTGAGAATACAAATGAACCAGCACCCTTCCTAACATGCTAGGAAGGGTATATATAGTCCACCCACATGCGGGCTTCTTAATGGACTATATGGTTTGGGCCGGGCTTTCCTTTTGGGCTTTAGTTACTTATCAATGAACTTTAGCCTAAAGTTAAGCCCGTATAACAGGACTAATATACTACCTATTACAACGTTCTAAAATACGATACATAATAAACATATGACCGAGCATTCTTGTTTGGCTCAATATTTTGAGGCTAACACAAACAAAGCCACACATATATAGGGTTTCGTTTCGATTTCATATTATAATATTTATCACACGTTCGAGTTAATTGTCGTGTCATGTTTTACATGTTTGTGAATTAAATGTCACCCTTAATATTTATCATGCGTGACTATAATACGTAAGACTTGTAACTTAAATGCTCGTACCACGTGTCGATGTTATAATTAGAAAGTTTTAATTTATCGTGTTTTCACATGGTGTACTGTTCATGGTATTTAAATGCGGGTTTTACATGTTGTGTCAAGTTTAAGATCTAGTCAAGATTCAAATCATTCTTTCATTATTGTGTGCGATATTTGTGTAGATCCAAATTGGTGTATAATTTGGAAGTTGAGTATATATTGCGGTTAATACTTGGGCCTTATAGTATATTGGTGTAGATTGGCTCTATCTAGGATTAGGGCTCGACGTTTAGCTTAGAGTCGAAAATTGGTGTAAGCAAAGTGTAAGGTTTTTCCACCTTGGAAGGAGCTTGTTGATTAAGTGAACTATCGAGTTGGGTGCTCGAGGAGTGGAGTAGGGACGAAGATAGAGCTTCGTGGCCGAACCACTATAATTCCTTGACGTTCAGTTTGATCTTTACTTTCCTTATCTTCTTTACATTCTTTATTCTTGTTGCATATAGATTTTGTGATTATCAATCTAGCTACACTATTACTTGTTCATGTTTAGAATAAGAAGGTTTCACATAATCACTTGAATCTAATTATTTTTAAAAAAAGACCGCCTCTTTTTGAAACCGATAGTTTTATATATTGGAAAAAGTAGATTCGAGACTTATGTGAAGTCAAAAGATTAGATCTTTGGCATGTTATTACTAATGGTGACTTTTTACCTTTGCAATATAATGAGGTTTCTAAAAAGAAAAAACTAGTTTCTTATGATGATCAAAATGAGGATACTACGAAAAAACTTGCTAAAAATAATAAGGCTAAAATGGTCATTTAAAATTCTTTACCAAAGAAAGAATACGAAAGGGGATTTTTATGTACAAAACCACTAAAGAAATTTGGCAAGAATTGATGAATCTGAGAAACCAAAAAAGCTGAAGCGAAGCCTATATCATGAGATATGGGAAACACTAGTGGAAACCACCTACAAGAAAAAGATGTTGTATGAGAAGTTCTGTCAGACAAGGCTGAACAAAAGAAATCCTTTAGAGATTACAAATGTGGACATGCTAACTATCAAAGGCTAAATTGATCTGAAGTTTTATAGAGCTGATGTTACTGATGAAATTCTGGATGATTTCCAAGCAGAAGAACTTTCTCTTACTGAGTGGTTGGAGTTAGAAAAGAAGCAGCCAAGAAAACTTATATAAGATGGGAAGAAGTTCTAACAAGGGTTGCACATTCCAAGAGAAACCATGACAAGATTAGTGAGTTCCTCGGCATCAATGTAGAAAATTTACTATAGGAACAAGATCCAATCCTGGAGCTGAAAAGGTTAGCTATATAAGTTGGACCTGATACTGGTGATATCTTTGTCATTATAAAGAAATACAAAATCTCTGTTCAGTTTCAGAATCATCTCCCTGGCCATGTATTTGAAGAACCAAAATTGGGACTGATTTTGTTCAACCATCCAGAGAGGCAAGACTTTGTGGGCATCAGTGATCTGGATGATATAAACAACGAGCTACTATGAAATGTTCAGAGAGACTTCTTTCTACACCACTGATGACCAGGTTTAACTGAAGGATCTAGGACGTTCAACATGTGTTTGCTTGGGGTTCTTGACATTAGAAATAAGGATCCCGATGTACAAACCCGAGTTATTGAATAACTTAGAGCTAAAAAGGCTTAGGATAATCATTTGTAATCTTATTTTGTAATTTGTAATAGTCTATCAATGAATGATTATCGGTATGTTTATAGTATCTTCAGTCTTATTACAAGTAAGAAGAAATTGTTATGCTTACTTACTACTGACTTTAACTTAGGCTATTTGTATATTCAAATAGGGGGAGATTGTTGGGTTAGCATTTACTGACCCTGAAGCAACTCTAGAATTTGAACATAAAATCCCCTAAGTGTTTAATGCTCAGTAGAAACGTGGTTCTGGCGAAGCAAGCCCAGAGGAACGAAGATTCCAATTAAAGAAAGATTAGTTGAAGAAAGTTTATCCTTAAATATTTCAGAGATCTTTGAAGACAAAGGAGTCTTCGCTTCAGCATCTAGGTAGTCTAGTTGCTGAAAAGCAAGTCCTGAAGAAGAGGTTTCAGTTCAGTATGGTTTGACAATGCCATATTGAATGATTTCAATCTCCTCTTGATACTAAAGACACTTCATTTATCCTGAAGGTTTACAAAGGCGGGAAAAAACATGCTTTAAGTCAAAGCAGATCTCATTGAGAATAAGAATGTTTGTAAAATTAGATAAAAGTAAAAGCTTTATTCTGTGCATTACTTTATAGTACTACTAGGTATGGTTTTTCCCATGGGTTCTCAACCACCCCATGGATAAACATTCACATAGTTAGTCGTGACCTTTGTAAATCCTAAATGTGTTGCCTATAAAAGGAACACGCTTGGGAGAGAAACACTCACATCTTGTACTAGAAAGTTTGATGTAACACCCCCATTTTACCTTGACGCAACGGAACAATAATGTTGGGGTATTACTTCATGGAATAAAAGTCACAATAACAGAAAACAACTCGAAAGAGTGTTTTGATAAACTTTATTTATTTATGATTAATTATCATTCAAAATCAGAGAATTTTTAATTAACAAATGTACATACTTAGTACATCACAGGTTCGTTCCCGAGATCTAGAAAGTAGGTTTGAATGATAAAGATTTCCATGTCTATATCTCTCCACGTCATCATAATGCTGCTCCATGCAATCAATATTCAAGACCTAAAATATATGCTTAAAATCAACACAATGGTCGAGTGAATTCATAAGTTTGAAATCATTATTGAATACAAGATCCTTTTCTTGAGCTACATTGTTATTCGATCACATAAAATAATCAATTTCTTATTGTACTAGCTCATGCACTGCTACTTGACATAAACAGAAAACCAACAAATTGCCCTTATGCAGGTAGTTTGCCGGACTCATGACTTTGCAAAATAAAGTGTATCGTTTAGCCTAGGTAGGAACATGTCGGCATTCCAGCAAGTGCGACTTGCCCATATAGAGGATGCCAGTCATCAAATAGTACTATTCACAATATTAGCACTCATTTTCTAGAAATTATTAACGGTTACGATTGAAAAGGGACTTAATGGAAATAAGTAAACATAGTGTCAATAATCATGTCTGGCATTATACAAAACACTTGTATTCCAATTTAGCATATATCCGCCTCACGGGTTTTCAAATCAGTTATAAAGTAGTACTTTAGTGAGGCTATGAACTCACCTTATATCTAGTAA
Source organism: Glebionis coronaria (assembly GCA_025667525.1). Taxonomy (NCBI): domain Eukaryota; kingdom Viridiplantae; phylum Streptophyta; class Magnoliopsida; order Asterales; family Asteraceae; genus Glebionis; species Glebionis coronaria. The sequence goes on from CM046881.1 coordinate 461,821,387, forward strand.
TATCTGTATCTTGGCAGGTTTATGTCACAAAGAACAACTTGAGCTAACAAACAAGAACTTGGTCTCATACCAACCTGGATTAACACATTTTGCATAGTATCAAGTCTTTGATTCTGAGTTCAATATTTTTGGGTATTAATTATGTATTAATAAAGTTATAATCTCTTATAATTATAGCATAATTGTTCGGGCCATCATACTCAGAAGCCATTCTATAAACGTTTGAGGAGCAAGGACAATTTAAATCATAAACCCAACCACTCAGTAAGAACGTATCGAGATGGAACATCTTTGCACAAAGCTCCCTACTAACATGATATATTAATATAAGAAATTTCTTCAAAGATAAGTATGTTGGATTATTATATTTTTCATCCTTTAGTTTTATAATTGACAAAAATAGTCCTTTGAGTTTATATATCTTTAGAAAATAGTTTTTATTATACAACTTTCATCTATATAGTTTCATAAATGACTAAAATGATCCTTAAAGTTTCTAAGTTTGGAGTATTTACCTTTTTAGCACCTAATATTATAAGTTTAGCATATTTACACTTTTAATCCCTAAAGTATATAGTTTTAATATTTATATTTTCAACCTTCAAATATTAACCTTAGGGTTTCAAACTTTAAAATATTGATCCTTATAATTATAACTTTGACAAAATGAAACTTTTGATCCAAAATGTTTATAGTTTCAAAAATGACAGTTTTAGTCCCTAAACTTGTTTAAAATTACATAACAAGCTCAAAAATACTCCAAATGATCTAGGAACTTGAAACAAAGTTTATGAACACTTTTATAATCATAATAACAACATTTCTCCATAATTATAGATTTTGAAATGGGTTTTGCTCATTATTTCATGTAATTTACAAAACTAGGGTTTTATGACAACTTTAGCTTATATCTTTCATTTTTAATGATCATATGTGAGACCCCCAACATCTGACATGGAACAACTAGGCAACGAGGGGGTAACACGTCATAGTACAAGAAACAATGAATTATAATTCATACAAAGTTGACGAAATAAAAACATGTACATTCCATCATAAAAGGTCAGAGTTTTTAAACATAGGTCCTAGAGTTTTGAAAGCGGAAAATTATATTATTTCGTCTCTATTTATAACATAAAGTTGCCCAAAAGATAGAATAAACTCCTGACAGTTTTTACTAAAAATGGTCTTATAAAAGCATCACAGAAATCTCCAAGCTGCGATAATATCCTGCGCGCTCCCATCCAAGCAAAGCTAAGTAATAATACCTGCGATTAAACATGTAAAATCGTCAACACAAAGTTGAGTGATATTCATAGGTTTATCAGTAAAGGTGTGGAACACAAGCATTCATTTGTAAAACAAGTAAATAGGGAGTATGGTTATGATCATTAACCATAGTCCGAAACCATTATTATTGCTGTTTAGTTCATGAACCGAAGCTTAACTACGTAAGTATTCAGCCTAAATACTCAGTTATAAACAAATGTAATGCGTCATGGTTAAACAACCGCATCATTGGGACGGGGATAGTCAATCCCGATGAATCTACCCACAACATTCGCGCTTCGCGCAATGCACACCGGATAATTAATGATTCATGATCGGAGAGATGACACTCAAGGCTAGCCTAAAAGCAATAATAATATTGAAAACCTGAAATCAAACATGTTCTGGATAGCATACAAGTTCTGGATAGCATACAAGTTCTGGATAGCATACAGTTTTTAAATGGTTGTGTTCCACCATGTAAAATCTCACCCAAGTAAAAAGGGGCTATGAACTCACCTTAGCCACGAGGTAAGTAAATCACGGTACTCAGCAACTGAGTAGAAACGGTATGCTAGATGATCACCGACGATATGGATGCCCGGAAAACACGAAAACCACAACCTATCAAAATAAGGCGCGCGTTAAGACTCGAACTCAAGTATCGATATATATACTAAATATAATATGACTCAAATGTTTTCAAAGTATTCATGTTTCAAAACCATTGACACGAACCAAATGAATTCTTACTTACCCATTTATTCCAACACTACACGTTAAAACACTTGTACACTTGAAGTCGACCCGTCATAAGACGCCAAGTCAACGCAAGTCAAACTATCCCTTTTACCTTATTCGGACCAGTAGCTAAGTAATTTATATAATGACTAAGCACTTGAGTAAGTCACCATGTCCGATGGTGAATACTCAAATTCACGCAACACAAACATTGAACTAAGTGTCCAAAATTAAAATCAGCAAGTACACCCCTAATGTACACACTGATCTACCCTATATAGACTTGTCCGTTTTAGATGAAAATTGGTGTCAAGGTCATTTATAACCTGTATAAGACCTCACCAAAATTTGAGCCAACGTTCATACTTTAAAATTCATCAGCTCGACACTTTACTCGACTCCAAATTTGGGACAGATTTATACATTTGTTTTGTAAAACCTTTTGGTCCACTTTAAAAGTACTAACTCGACAACCCATCTTTTGAAAAAACTACTAGACTAATCAAACTAAGTTTGTAATCTTTGAAAACCAGTAGTATCAACTATCTAACCAAGCCTAAAGTCCCCGAGAGTCGACCCAAAATCAGCCACAATTTCGGATTGTGCCGACTTGCGTCTCCCGCTACACGAAAACTAAAACTAGCATAACTTTTGACTCGTAATGACTTAGAAGCTCTATCTTATACCAAAACGAGCGTATTGGAAAACTCTACAACAACATCAAATAAACTTAGCCTTTCTCAGAACTTAAACCCACGAAAAATCTGATAAGGACCTGGTGTCCTAAAATAGCCTTTTAGAAAACATGACAAATCCATTTTTCAACCAAAACCATTCATTCCCATACCTCTAGGATCATCATACTAACATACCCATCAACCAAACACTCCCAAAAACACTTGCATGTAAAATTTTAACAAAAATAAAAGATCAAAATAACCTTTTTAGAATGAAAACAAGATGATCTAGCCATGATCATCACATGCATGATGATCAAGACTCATCCCCACCATAAAAATCATAGGAACATAAAATCTTGATGCATGTGGAAGATTTTTGTATCAATAGAATCACAAAATGATTTATAACATGGGTCTTGAATTAGTTTTATTCAAAACAAGATCAAAATCATTGTTTTTGGGAGTTTTTGGGGTGAAAGTCACGGCTAGGGGGGTAGGAGAGAGTGTTTGTGTGTTTTTTTTAAATGATTATATGTGTGAGTTGGTGGAAAAAGATGCATTTTATATGGTAGTTTAAGTGGAGGGACCAATGTTGCCAAGTTTGAAACTTGTGGACTTAAAAACAATTAATAGTTTAAAGGGTAGAAAATGGTTATTGGTAAATATTGAAAATATTTACGGGGCTCGGGTTTCGTAAAAATACCTTTCAAAAGTTACAATGCATCATAAAAATGATTATATGATTTCCCGACACGACTTAATACGTAATTAAAACGAAATCATCGAAAGTATTAATTTTCGTAACAATCGATAAATAAACGTTAAATTTTGGGCATCCGTCGGTATCACGATCACTAGGAATTCTCGTTGTACATTGATTTTAAATAAATTCGTTGTAAAATGCAGACGGGTGATTTTAAATCAAAAACTTTGATTTAAATTAAATATGGAAAAATAAAATAAAAGTTTTATAATTCCATATAAAGTATTGTCGATGAACATAAAATACTTAAAAAGTATAATTTAGTAAAATTTAAGAATCTCAGGATTTACATATAAAAATACAAGAAAACGAAATACGTTAGAAAATTCAAGAAGCACGAATAAAAAGTATAAAATAATGCTGGGAAAGTACGGGTTCTCACAGTCTTCCCCCCTAAAGAAACTCTGGTCCCCAGAGTTCTCTTGAAAACAGTAGAAGATGCAAGCAAGAGGAGGTACAAAGTGTAGAACAAAATTCATTGCTTCCCAGGTAATTTCCGTACCACGACGAATCTTAACGGTTAGAATTCGCTATGCTTCAATTTCTAAACTCCTTTTCGTATAACTTTTCAGTCTTGGATTAGGATAACGATCTTTCAATACGGAGATACATCGAGAGATAGAGTCGTTGGAAATACGTGCGATAAACTAACAAGAATGAACACAAGAATCGCTTAAACAGGCAAAGTGCGATAAAATGAACCAAGATTATAAATCAACAAGGGGTCGCAATGTAAGACCCCCAAATCTGGTAACGGGACAGGTAAGCACTGAGGGGTCCCACATCATGGTAACAACATATATGACAGTAAGGTAATAAAAGATGGAGTAAATAATATGACACCATTTAACAAATTTCTTCAAAAGCTACGGAATAAAGTTTTTATAGATACGGTCCCAGTCTGTGCATAATTAAGACACAAAACAAAAGTCACCTAATTTACCAACATTCTGATAATAGTCTTAGTGCATGAAAGTAAATTTATTTAGCATGATTGAAATGGCCTAAGCAGTTTTCCCAAAAGATTTGGTCAAAAGGGACATGGAATCTTCCAGCTGCCGGATCCTGCGGGCTCCCATCCATAAAATCAAGCATTTGCATCACCTGAGAAATAACATGTAAACGGGTCAACAAAAAGTTGAGTGATATTCATAGGTTTAATAGAATAAGTTGTGGAATACAAGCAATGTTTTCCATATAAACATGTAATATTAAAGAAAAGAAAGTTGCACCAATGTGCAATTTAAATGTACTTCACTTAATGCAATAGCTCATGACACCAAAGCGTTAACATATGTATTACTGGGGACCTCTAATAAGTATCTAGTCAAAATACTTGTATAAACGAATGTATATGCGTCGGTACTCATGACGGGGATTGTCAATCCCAATGGATCCATCCACAACAGTCGCGCTTGCGATATGTGAATTAACGGTTCATGATATAGAGGATTTTTGACTAAGGTACTAAGACAATAAGTAAATCATGAAAACTGTGAAAGCAATACTGGATACTTGATTTAATACTGATAAAAGTAATACTGTCAAAATTCTACTGCATGTATTCCACGCATGTATTTCTCACCCGCATTTGTAAAACATGTAAAAAGTGGAATAGGGGCTATGAACTCACCTTTAGCAAGTAATCACAATGTAAAGGGGTTGAGCAAAATGGAGTCTTCACGGACCTATGCAATGGTGACGCGTAATAAGAAAGTGTTCAATGTAGCAAATAACGTTTTAGGAGTAACCTGACATAGTATGACCAAGTGATTTGCGTGCGATGGCGAGACCTAGGCTTAAGATGAAATTGACCAAAATACCTTGAACCTACTGTATTAACATGACATTAACCTTATATGATGGTCCAAGCATTTTATGCGGGTTTTAAACACGTTTTAGGCTCCGTTCATAATGTTGAAATATTGGGCTGAATTCTGTTTTCTGAATATGGCTGTGAAGAATTGGTTATATCTAAAAATATATAATAGTACAGGAGGTGAAATTTTCGGAAATGTAAAGGTGTTTCTCTTACCTTTAAAAGTTGGACAAGAACAGCCTTAGAACTATTTTCAATCAACAGGAAATGCACTTTTAGTGACAGACTATCAAAATAGAAAGTTGTAAACGTCTTTCGTACCTTACGGTAGATTGAGCATAAATCCCAATCGGTAAAAGATTTTGACACGAAACCAAAAAGAGAAGTTTTATTATGTTTGTATATACTGTAAAAAGTTATAAAATCATAAATTAATCCTTTTTACCCAAGTCAATTTACCCACGTTTTAAGCATAACATTCAGATTTGACCTAGTTTAGTAAAACGACCGTTCCGAGCTCATGCGGACACTTCCCGTTTCCATCCAACTCACCACATACTAAGCACATAAATGGGTATCTATTTTTTAAATAAAAACAAGGTCATATGTGTAAGAAAATTTTGCCATGACCTGTTTGTTTTTGTGGTGATTTCCATACTATAAAAACGACCCCATTTAGCAACCTAACCGCGAACACGCAACTCTTAAGCTATACGAAATCGCCACGCAAGTGTCCTATGTCCTAATATGACCTAAGTATTCATAATCTCAGTAGGTTTAACCCATGAGTTCAAAATCCATGAATCAATGAAATCAAAGTACTAGTAACACTAAAATCAAAATGCTAAGAGTGATTATACCTTCACAACAAGTATGAATCAATCCAAACACGCAAATTAAACAATTCCTCCTCCTTGATCCTTAGAAATTTCGTAGCCCTAGGTCATAATAACATGCCCAAATCAAAATTTTATCGAACAAAAGAAGGTTTTATGGATTGGATCAACAAAAACAAACATATGATTTTACAAAAACATCATCAAATCATAAGATTTGATGATTTTTGACCTCAAGCAAAAACTTGATGCATGTTGTAATTAACACATGGGTATGAATAAGAATCAAAAATTAAACATGTAATTAGTATTAAGTTACCTCAAAACAAAAAAATCAAAGGCTTTGGGTGTGTTTTGTGTTTAATCGGCCTAAGGGAGAAGAAGGAGAAGCTGTGTTTTTTTTTGTTCAATCTTTTGGTAAATATTACTTGTGGTACTTTCTTGTTTAAGTAAATGGTCAAAAAAAGTCAAAATGGGTCTCTTAGCTTTAGTCCAGCCGAAATACCCAAGAAAAGCCCAAGGTTTTAGTGTTAAGCTCTCGAAATTTACGGGTTTAAATAATGTGCCGTTTCCGACTAAAACCGAGACTCGTTTATTTTTAAAACGAAATTTCTTTGGAATTACTCGTAAATACTTGTTTGGTCCGGATTTCACTAATTTGGATCAAGGAATCAAGAATAACTAGAAATCACATAAAAATAAATTTTATCGCGACGTTCGGACCCGAAAACTCAGTCCGACAGCCAAAAAATGCAAAAATGTAAAAGTTCACCACTGCGTCCGTAATTGTTCAAGATCTCGTTTTTCAATATTTTTGAGGCCAAGAGCCAATAATAAGTCATATAGAATGTCATAAAACATCGCAGAAATTACAAACATGAAGTTTGGTTATCTTGCTAAATAATTTCGTAAATTCGCGAAATTCATAGAGTTTTATATTTAAGTAAAATATCGAGGATGACACGTAGTCACTGTAAAATAAGTGGGGAATATGGTAAAAGTGTGAATACGCACGCATAACAAGTAAAAGAAAATTACCGAAAATCCGTGTTCTCATAGTCTTCCCCCCTAAAGGAACTCTGGTCCCTTAGAGTTTAACTGGAGGCAGTAGGAGATGGAAAAAGATGAGGATACCGGTCTTTAAATTTCTCTTCTCTTTCCCAAGTGAATTCGGCGCCACGACGTGAGTCCCAACGGACTTTAACGATCAGAAACCAACTGCGCCTTAGCTTTTAGACTTGTCGATCCACAATTTCGATCGGCTCCGAAATACATTTTGTCGTCGACTTTGATCTCCTCTAGCGGAATCTGAACGTCTGACTCGGCCAAACATTTCTTATGGTTGGAAATGTGAAACACGTTATGAAAGCAACTTAGTTCTTGCGGTAAGCTCAAACGATAAGCCACCGGGTCAATACGTTCGATAATTTCAAACTTGGATTAAAATAATGACCTTTCAATACGGAGAAATATCAAAAGATAACATGAAAACATGAATTGCTTAAACGGACAAAGCTCTCTAGAATGAGAAGATGGTTAATCAACAAGGAATCACAAATCACGCAACTGTAAAGCATGACAGTTTACTTATTAGCAAAATAGAGGGGAAATATGAATTACATATAGACATTTGGATTACAAGTTGTCACAACTATTTGTCTAGGATTTTGGTATTACTTTCAAATTTGGCTTAAGTATTTTCTTGATTAAAAGAAAATTTTACAAGGTTTAGTGATTTGAAATCAAACTATATATATTTAGTGAGTAACAAATTGCTATATCTTTTCTTGATCAGGATTTCGAAGTAAAGGTAACTTAGTTGAAATAATTATTTCAATCAGTAAAATAGCTTTTGGATGACAGTATGAAATTATTGATAAAAACTCAGGTTTATCGTTACCATTAGAGAAAAATTAAATTTTCAAAATTTTTTATATCACTGTTAGAAATTATAAATTAAATTGATAATTTCATTAGGTTGAAAGTAAAGTATGATACAATCAAATACTTTAAAAGATACAGCATGACATCCTTTTAAACACTAGTTATAATTCTACCCAAAGAGGATGTATAGATCTTATTTAACTTGAAACGGGTATTTTGCTAATTTAAACACTTGATAAAGTGTGTAAAACGTTCTTAAAATTTAGAATAATTTATAGAAATCCATATAGGTCTTTAATGTCTCAAATGGTAAACAAGTGACATATCTGAGTTTTCAAAATGTGACAAGAGAGCAAATGAGTATGAATCGAATAACAATCAACGATTAGTATACGAGTGATAGCACGAGGGGATAAAACATAATTCGTATCAATTTTCTTAATGAACATGATATGATAGATGCATCGATGATAAGAAAAATAAGAAATTAAGGATTTAGCAATGATTAATTCATGGGTGTGGTTGGCGTCACCAACAAAAGTTTTTTTTATATATTTTATTTCTCGATGGTCGATACACGATCGAAAGAGAAAAGCCACACAACAAGTTTTTGAACTAATGAAAATTCTTAAGAAGTCACTTGAGAGTAATTCCAGTAAAATGAACAACATTAGTAATGAGAGAGCGAAGTCATCACATGGTTTACACAAATGAATATCAAGACAATAGAGTCTAACTCACATCATGACAAATACACGAAATCATCGTTCACTTCCAATCATAAATCACTATTCGCGTCCGGAGATGTTTTGAAGGTCTACCAAGATAGATAGAGGAGGTCGAGCGATGTAGAAGCATAACAATGTTGAAACTTTCAAGTCTGGTATCAATGGTAAGAAATTAGACAAGTTGTAACGAGGACTATGTCACGAAGGAAGATGAGGTAACCAACAAAACAAAGATCGTTGAATACGGATATATGTGCTTGAGGCATGTACTTTGTTCAAGAAAAGATAAGGGATCATATGTGTATGTCGCGAACTGGTGCTACTCGCATAAGATGTAAAAGTTTTCTAAACTTTATTTTATCTAAATTTTCAGAAACACAAGTAAAAGTTTTTTGACAAGATATTTTAGGTGACTACTATTTGGCCTCGCATGGCTCCTTCTAAATTACGCATAGGTGATCAGGACATGCATAATTTAGGACTAGCAATGCGATGCTCAGCTTCGTCAAACTAGTATTACATATCATATGATTTAAAATATGTATATGGAATCAAAATAATTTATGAAACTTTTCGCCAGTACTAATTGGCTAGATGTTTAAATCAACAATTTTATTGTTACAAGAATTCTTTACGATACCAATTGTTGAACAACTTGTGAAAATACATTGTAAAATTAATATTCATTAATTTATAAGATAAAATTCAAGTATTTAATAAGGCCCAAGTGGAACATTTTATAAAATGATTCGCAAACAATACCAGTTTGGGTTTATAGAGCAACTTATAAAATAGCGAGTGGGTTACATCAGAGTAATAAGGAGTAGTTCAAGACAATCAATGAAATGGTTACAAGTTGATAAGTTTCAAAAGGTTTAGTCAGAATCACCATGAAACACGTGTCAAGTTGATAAAGAACGATGTGAAAACAAGAACTTCAAACATTGGCCCAAATCAGTGGTGCGATAGAAGAAAGAAAGATAAAATGAAATGACAAATGAGTCATGTATTAAAGAAAGGATAAAGGAATCCATACGCGTGCAGACAGAGATCCGGCTGAAGAAAGGCAATAGTAATACTTTAACAATTATCCGCGACCTAACACGTAAAAAGTCAACAAAAGTCAAAGTATGACCCGAGTATGACTCAATAATGAAAAGTTGCAAAAATACATGTAAGTTACTGGAATCCAACAAAATATGGTCATACAAACTTGTTTCATCAAGCTATATAGCTTAGACTTCATTTTTATTAGTTTTGACTAAACGTATAAAAAATAGTCAACTTTTAGCTTTTCCGACTTGAGGCGAATTACTAATCATTAGACCTCAATTCCTTCAATTATGATTTTAAACATCCTAAGAATCAGTATCTATAATCCCAAATCCATTCCAGAAGGTTTAGGCTTGCTTAAGGGGCGTTTGGGTAATGAACTAGTCATTTACTTGCTTAATGAAAAAGTGCAGAAAACTCCTTTTCGTGAGGCTTAAAAATCCTATTTAGACTCTTGGAGAAATTCTACAAAAATTCAGAGAAGTCATATACATCATAAAGTTAATATCTTATGATTTTTAAGAAAAGATTTGAAGTTTATATACCTTTTTTAAAAATAAAAACAAAAACGCATTCTGCGCGAAAAAGTCAAACTTTACAGTCTATATTTTACATTTTTGAGGGTCAAATGCCCACTTTAAAGCTTCCGGTTTCGCGTAGGTGACTAAAAACATCATTTCGGACAACTTTGTAGTTTTATCCGAAGGCTGAAAACAGTTTTACGAGACACTTATACCTATGACAACAACTATATAATCAAAATTTTGTAACTTTTCAAATTAGTCAACAATACCCACTTATGTGTCAAAAACTTAAAGGTAGCTAACGGACACTAAACATTTGCATCAAAAGTCATCATTATATGTTTCTCAAATGTTTCGAGTGATAAATCTTGGCTAAACACTCATCATTAACCATACCAAGCACACTAAACCAAACGCTAGTTTAAGTCGGTTGCTCCCTATTAGACTAGTTTCTAAAATGCCCGCCATTTAATCGTTATGAAGAGATAGACGGTGAACCTTATACCATCGGAAACGTATTATCATACCCGACATTCTTAGCTATATGAATTTATCTCAGTTTCCCAAATGAAAAAAAAATCCATCTTAGAGAAAAGTTAAAACTTTAGAAAATTGGTTATAAAATTGGCGACCACCGTTTTAGCCATAAAATTCAATTGGTGATAGCTATTAAAGCAATGTCAGCGGAAAAACTTAAGTTATAAGTCCTAACAAGTCCTCATAACCTGCAATTTCAATTTTAGGGGTTCTAAGGTGCTGTAAAACACTAAACAAGTTTGCACTTCTAGATTTGAGCTTAAATTCTTATTTCGGCCATAACTTCTTCGTTCGGATGAGTTATAACCCGAATTTTATATCAAAACGACCACAAGGACAAACCTCATGACTAAAAACTTTAAAACCTTAGGTCATGACATTTTAAATTGTTTAAAACTTAGACCCAAAATCTGGACAGCAAGTGTGTTCATATGCAGAAATTTACCATATGAAAATCAAATAATAAATCGGCCGTAACTTTCTCATTTTAAAGAGATAGAAAGCGAATTTTATACCGAAACCGAACCTTGTGACATTACCTTTCAACCTAGATCTTAAAAACTCAGTTTGAAAAAAGTTTAAGTTTGCCGAAATAAACCCCAAACCTACTGTCCTAAAATGGTCACGTCGAAACACCTCTAAACATTAATTTAAAACATCATAACTTAGCTTTCATGCATCCTAATACCATCGTAATGTCATACATTAATCACAAATTGTCCTAAGAACATCAAAAACAGAAAACCCATCAATAAAAATAAGGATTAAAATGAAATTGGATCAAGATAAGAAATCATACAATAGAGATGAAAATTTACAAAGAAGATTATCAAGAAAGGAATGGAACATTAACTAGTTGCACTCCCGGAGCGAGGAGGTTTAATGAAGGGAAATGATACAAGTTTATAGAAGTAGAATTGTATTTCAAACAATCTCCACATAATAGAGGATGAATTACAAGATGACGATAGTGTTTCCAAGGTACAAACGAACGTTGTAATCCAAAGTCGAAACATAAAATGGTCAATGAAATAATATTTAATCGATATACGAGTGTCGTGTAAAACAGTGACGTAAAGGTAAATCAAGGTTACGAAAATTGTTATTCCCACTTCAATCCATAACACAATATAAGATGATATTTAGAGAGATAAAGAGTAGAAAAGTAGAGAGAGAAATAAGAGAGATTATGGATGATTAAACACTTTTAGAGAGAGAAATCAAATGCTAACCCTGGATGATTAAACACTTTTAGAGAGAGAAATCAAATGCTAACCAACACCCTCTTCCACACATGGAAGAGGGTATTTATATGCCACGGCCATAAGGCCTTAGTGGACTTGTTCATGGGCCGGGCTTGGCTTTGCTTGGGCTTACGCCCCTAACTTATACAATATTAGCTTAAATACCAAGCCCGGTTTTCCCGACAAACCTATTACAATACAAGACCAATAACGACTAAGATGACCTATTACATTCTTGTTTGACTATATAAAATATAGGGCTAAGAATCTCCCCCAATGTATCGGTCATCTTAAAAAGCTTAAAAAGCATAAGATGATTGAGTGAATACATTCTTGTAGAGGAGATCTTCCTGCTTTGGTCTTGTATCTTGGTCTTGATCTTGTTTGTAACGGTTTTGTTCCTTCATGCTTTTGTGATCTTTATCTGAGCCTTTGTCATTTGACTTTGAGTGCTTGAGATCTTCAATCTATTCTTGATAGTGTTCATCTTGAGCTCTTGTGACAAGATGACCTATTACATTCTTACATTCTTACATTCTTAAGTATCTTGAATATCGCCATCTTTTGCTCCTATGACTTCTGAATCGACATCGGTTACACAGCTACGCCACCTTCTTGATATGCAGCAACATATACGGACACGGATAAAATGTCTTTGAACATTTCATCCTAACTCGGTAGCGTTTTACCTCCGGTCGGTGAAGACCGTTTAGACGGTATCAGATACCGTACCTGTGATCGGGTAGATTCGATTAAGAACCTCCTTGATAGGGTTTCTCGGCGGTAGTAGCCAGTTCTCTTTACTCGACTATCTCTAAGCAGACTGCGAACGTAAAGAGTGAATCATAAGGATAAATTATCCGTCTGATTAGAGTCGTCAATTCAGTAATCCTGGAACAAGCTTGATTCTAAAAGAATCGCACCATTGTTGCTTTCTAGTTTGTCACAAGCTTGATTCATAGAGAATCTTGCGAGTCACCTACCGCAGTGCTGTTTGATGTTGACACTGGAAGGATTTCCATTCGTCATTGTGAACACTAATGAGTGTCACTCTGAATGTTCTGGCAAGATCACACAGATTTTGCGAAGAAACCTGGAATCAAGTTTGAATCAATTAAGAATCGAGACTTAGTTGCTTTCCAGTTCTCACAAGTTTGATTCGTGTAGAATCACACAAGTTACCTACCATGAGCTTTGGTTAATGTTGGCTCAAGCAGGATTTCCATCTTCATTGTGAATCGTATCACTTAGATGTTCTGGCAATATCACAAGGATAATGCGTAGGACTCGATTGTGTCCTAATGAGATGATAGATTGATCTCTTTTGGCTCTAGACTCAATAAGTGCATTTTGGTAATCGAAGGCTGGAGCAGACTGTCACCTTTTCAATATTAACTAACTCGGAGTGAGAAATTCAATAGATACGTGTTGATCTCCGTGACAATGAGACAAGTTTCTTTTGAGAGAAACTCGAATGGCTGGGAAGGGTTTTGCATTGCATCACTGGGTCCATGATGACTTGTCTTCAATAGATGTATTGACCCGGTTTCTGCCTAAGTTGCATAGAATATTCAACTCCTTCAATGCTTACCAATACGTCATCACTAGCACCTTGTTGTGATTGTTCTAGTGCTAACTTAAGTAATTGGTCAGCATTCAGCTTCATTCAACTCCATCTTTCCTAAGGACAACTATTTCTAGCTATAGAATGTCCTTGGGTAGATCCCTCCGGTTCTGGTTGGATCATAGGACTTAGTTTCCTATCCTAAACCACCTTTTGACTCCAACATTCCTTCGTGGATAGTAGGTTGTTTTGGGTATAGATCGTAACCATTAAACCATTGAAAACCATTCAAAGTGTTTGATAAAAATCAAAACTTTTAACACTTTGAAAGTTTTACATTTCCAAAAAGCTCCCCCTACACACATGCATCGATAAACGAAATAGTTTGGCATATGAAGGAAAGAGTTGCACTTGAGTCTTTAAGATCACATGTTGCGATATATTACATTTTAATCACATTTTCTCCCCCTATCTCTAATATAAAAATATAATATAAAAAAATTTGGATCAAGGATTATGGATCAAATACCTCACAAAATCATTAAGAACGCAACCACGAATCTTCAATCACCTATCCACTATAGGCTCTGATACCAAATGTTATTCCTACTTCAATCCATAACACAATATAAGATGATATTTAGAGAGATAAAGAGTAGAAAAGTAGAGAGAGAAATAAAAGATATTATGGATGATTAAACACTTTTAGAGAGAGAAATCAAATGCTAACCAACACCCTCTTCCACACATAGAAGAGGGTATTTATATGCCACGGCCATAAGGCCTTAGTGGGCTTGTTCATGGGCCGGGCTTGGCTTTGCTTGGGCTTACGCCCCTAACTTATACAATATTAGCTTAAATACCAAGCCCGGTTTTCCCGACTAACCTATTACAATACAAGACCAATAACGACTAAGATGACCTATTACATTCTTGTTCGACTATATAAAATATAGGGCCAACAAAAATCCACGATATTATTCAACACTTATTCAAGGAGTGCTTCGAGATGTGTGACTCACACGATATCATTTAGTCCCCCTTTTTTATGGAGACTCATTGAGCTACACAATGGTCAATAGACTATTTTACAAGACATTCAATCACAAATGGTCGGAAAGCAATTTGAATATCTAAATAGATATCTTTAAGAGTTAAACAATGAAGGTAGCACGCACGATAGTAATATGAAAATCAGAAGTTTCATCGAGAGCGACACTTATTAAATCCTGAGAAATGGTATCACGATAATACACACAACATGTAACATTGAGTCAAGAAAAACAGAAGGTTCAAAACGAACAAGTATATGAGGTCAGTCGTATCACGCATAACCAAGATAGAAATAGTACTCAAAAGTGAGTATGAAAAATCGGCAGCATACGCGCTCCGAATACAAGTATGAAATGTGATAACAAATTAAAATCATGGTAACAGGATCAAGTTTACATGAACAAGAATTCAAGAAATAGAGTAACGGCAGATGTAATCACAGTAATATTCATTGATAATTCATTGAGCACAAAGGCTTTGAAAAGAGATACGTTGTAGTAATTATTGTCATTCGGATAAGGTAATATTCCAAAATATATTCAAGAGATGAAATACTACAACGATAACTAAAAGTAAATAATAAGGATTAGAGAGTCACCCGCGCGGATACCGAACATCTTGGCAGATTACATGTTTGACACTAAGACTCATAGGATTTTCTTGAAAAATATGGGTCATAGACTAAGTTTAAAACGACAATTCACTATGACCATGGCTCTGGTACCAATCTGTAAGACCCCCAAATTTGTTAACGGGACAAGTAAGCACTGAGGGGTCCCACATCATGGTAAAAACATACATGACAGTAAGGTAATAAAATATGGAGTAAATAATATGACACCATTTAACAAATTTCTTCAAAAGCTGCGGAATAAATTTTTTATAGATACGGTCCCAGTCTGTGCATAAGTAAGACACAAAACAAAAGTCACCTAATTTACCAACATTCTGATAATAGTCTTAGTGCATTAAAGTAAATTTATTTAGCATGATTGAAATGGCCTAAGCAGTTTTCCCAAAAGATTTGGCCAAAAGGGACATGGAATCTTCCAGCTGCCGGATCTTGCGGGCTCCCATCCATAAAATCAAGCATTTGCATTACCTGAGAAATAACATGTAAACGGGTCAACAAAAAGTTGAGTGATATTCATAGGTTTAATAGAATAAGTTGTGGAATACAAGCAATGTTTTCCATATAAACATGTAATATTAAAGAAAAGAAAGTTGCACCAATGTGCAATTTAAATGTACTTCACTTAATGCAATAGCTCATGACACCGAAGCGTTAACATATGTACTACCGGGGTCCTCTAATAAGTATCTAGTCAAAATACTTGTATAAACGAATGTATATGCGTCGGTACTCATGACGGGGAATGTCAATCCCGGTGGATCCATCCACAACAGTCGCGCTTGCGATATGTGAATTAACGGTTCATGATATAGAGGATTTTTTGCTAAGGTACTAAGGCAATAAGTAAATCATGAAAACTGTGAAAGCAATACTGGATACTTGATTGAATACTGATAAAAGTAATACTGTCAAAATTCTACTGCATGTATTCCACGCATGTATTTCTCACCCCGCATTTGTAAAACATGTAATAAGTGGAATAGGGGCTATGAACTCACCTTTAGCAAGTAATCACAATGTAAAGGGGCTGAGCAAAATGGAGTCTTCACGGACCTATGCAATGGTGACGCGTAATATGAAAGTGTTCAATGTAGCAAATAACGTTTTAGGAGTAACCTGACATAGTATGACCAAGTGACTTGCGTGCGATGGCGAGACCTAGGCTTAAAATGAAACTGACCAAAATACCTTGAACCTATTGTATTAACATGACATTAACCTTATATGATGGTCCAAGCATTTTATGCGGGTTTTAAACACGTTTTAGGCTCGGTTCATAATGTCGAAATATTGGGCTGAATTCATTTTTCTGAAAATGGCTGTGAAGAATTGGTCATATCTAAAAATCTATAATAGTACAGGAGGTGAAATTTTTGGACATGTAAAGGTGTTTCTATTACCTTTAAAAGTTAGGTAAGAACAGACCTAGAACTGTTTTCAATCAACGGGAAATGCACTTTTCGTGACAGACTCTCAAAACAGAAAGTTGTAAACGTGTTTCGTACCTTACGGTAGATTGAGCATAAATCCTAGCCGGTAAAATATTTTGACATGAAACCAAAAAGAGAAGTTTTATTATGTTTGTAGCTAATGTAAAAATTTATAAAATCATAAATTAATCCTTTTTACCCAAGTCAATTTACCCACGTTTTAAGCATAACATTCAGATTTGACCTAGTTTAGTAAAACGACCGTTCCGGGCTCATCCGGGTACTTACCGTTTCCATCCAACTCACCACATACTAAGCACATCAGTGGGTATCCATTTTTCAAATAAAAACAAGGTTATATGTTTAAGAAAATTTTGCCATGACCTGTTTGTTTCTGTGGTGATTTCCATAATATAAAAACGACCCCATTTAGCAACCTAACCGCGAACACGCAACTCTTAAGCTATACGAAATCGCCACACAAGTGTCCTAAGTCCTAATATGACCTAAGTATTCATAATATCAGTGGGTTTCACCCATGATTTCAAAATCCATGAATCAATGAAATCAAAGTACTAGTAACACTAAAATAAAAATGCTAAGAGTGATTATACATTCACAACAAGTATGAATCAATCCAAACACGCAAATTAAACAATTCCTCCTCCTTGATCCTTAGAAATTTCGTGGCCCTAGGTCATAATAACATGCCCAAATCAAAATTTTATCGCACAAAATAAGGTTTTATGGATTGGAACAACAAAAACAAACATAGGATTTTACAAAACATCATCAAATCATACGATTTGATGATTTTTGACCTCAAGCAAAAACTTGATGCATGTTGTAATTAACACATGGGTATGAATAAGAATATAAAATTAAACATGTAATTAGTATTAAGTTACCTCAAAACAAAAAAATCAAAGGCTTTTGGTGTGTTTTGTGTTTAGTCGGCCTAAGGGAGAAGAAGGAGAAGCTAATTTTTTTTTCAATCTTTTGGTAAATATTACTTGTGGTACTTCCTTGTTTAAGTAAATGGTCAACAAAAGACAAAATGGGCTCTCTTAGCTTTAGTCCATCCTAAATACCCAAGAAAAGCCCAAGGTTTTAGTGTTAAGCTCTTGAAATTTTCGGGTTTAAATAATGTGTCGTTTCCGACTAAAACCGAGACTCGTTTATTTTTAAAACGAAATTTCATTAGAATTACTCGTAAATACTTGTTTGGCCCGGATTTCACTAAGTTGGATCAAGAAATCAAAAATAACTAGAAATCACATAAAAATAAATTTTATCGCGACGTTCGGACCCGAAAACTCAGTCCGACAGCCAAAAAACGTAAAAATGCAAAAGTTCACCACTGCGTCCGTAATTGTTCAAGATCTCGTTTTTCATTATTTTTGAGGCCAAAAGCCAATAAGTCATATAGAATGTGATAAAACGTCGCAGAAATTACAAACATGAAGTTTGGACATCTTGCTAAATAATTTCCTAAATTCGCGAAATTCATAGAGTTTTATATTTAAGTAAAATATCGAGGATGACACGTAATCACTGTAAAATAAGTGGGGAATATGGTAAAAGTGTGAATAAGCACGCATAACAAGTAAAAGAAAATTACCGAAAATCCGCGTTTTCACACGCAAAGCGTGCAACTGTAAAACGTGAAAATCTTAAAATGTAACAATCCAGTTACAAAAGAAATAGAAGGGAAAATGAATTACATATGATCATTTAAAATACAAGATATCATAGTCGGTTGTCTAGGATTTTGGTATAACTGTAAAACTCAGTTTAAATATTTTCTTGATTAAAAGAAAATTTTACAAGGTGTAGTGATTTAAAATCAAACTATCTACATTTAGAGAGTAAGCTGTTGCTATATCTTTTTCTTGATCAGGACTTCAAAGTAAAAGTAACTCAGTTCAAATAGTTATTTTGATCAGCTTAAGAGCTTTTCGGGTGACTGTATGAAATTATCGTTGAAACTCAGGTTTATCGTTACCATTAGAGAAAACTCAGATTTTCCAAGTTATTTAGAAACATTGTTTAGAAATTATAATTTAGTTTAATAATTTCATTAGGTTGAAAGTAAAGTACGTTATAATCAAATACTTTAAAAGATACAGCTTGATATCCTTTTTAAATACTAGTTATAAATTTACCAAAGAGGATATATAGTTTGGGTACTTAACTTGAAATAGTTATTTTGGTAATTTAGACATTTGATAAAATGTATAAAACGTTCTTAAAAATTAATAATAATATATATTTTTTTTAGAAATCCAAGAAAGTGTCTAAAGTATCAAATGATAAACACGTAATATTTTCTGGTTTTCAAAAGGTGGCAAGACAGCAACGAATATGAATCATATAAAGGTCAACAATTTGTATGCGAGCAATAACACAAGGGAATAAAACGAAATCCGTATCAATTCTTAACAAACGTGATAGAATAGATGCGTCGATGATGAAAGTAATAAGAAACAAAGGATTATAGCAAGTCATCGCTTCTTGAGTGCAGTTGGTGACATCAATAACGGCTTATTAAGTTCTCGTTGGTCGATACACGATCGAATGAGAAAATCCTCACAACGAATTTTCGAATCAAAGAAAATTCTTAAGAATCACTTGAGGATAATTCCAGTAAAATGAACATCATTAGCAATAAGAGGCGAATCAATACGTGGTTCACATGGATGGATTTTCAAGGCGATAGTGTCTTAACTAATATCATGACAATTACACAGAATTATCGTTCACATCCAGTCGTAAATCATTAATCGCGTCCAGAGACATTTCGTAGTCTACTAAGATAAATAGAGATGGTCGATCATAGAAGTATAACAACGTTGAAACTTTCAAGTCTGGTATCAGTGGTAAGAATTTAGGCAAATGGTAACGAAAATTGTATCATGAGGATGATGAGGTAACAAGTAAAGCAAAGATCGCTGAGTAAGGAAATATGTGCTTGAGGCATGTACTTTGTTCAAGAAAAGATAAGGGTTCATATGTGTATGTCGTGAATTGTTGCTACTCGCATAAGGTGTAAAAGTTTTTCAAAAGTTTATTTATCTCACTTTTTAAAGAACATAATTAAAAAGTTGATTGTTGGTCAAATATTTAGGGCGACTACTATTTGGCCTTGCATGGCTCCTTCTAAATTAGGCATAGGTGATCAGGCCATGCATAATTTAGGACTAGCAATGCGATGCTCATCTTCGTCAAACTAGTACTACATATCATATGATTTAAAATATGCATATAATGCCATTTGTAAAAGCAGGAATCAAAATAATCTATGAAACTATTCGCCAATAAGTTACTGGCTGATTATTTAAATCATCAATTTTAATGTTACAAGATTTCTTTACAAGACCAATCGTTGAATAATTTGTGAGATACAATGTAAAATTAATATAAATTAATTTTATAAGATAGCATTTAATTATTTAAGTAAGCTCAAATGAAACCTTTTGTAAAATGATTTGAAAACAATATCTGTTTGAGTTATATGGTAACATGACAGTAGTTTATAAAGTAGCGAGTGAGTTACAAGAGGGAAATAAGGAGTAGTTAAAAACAGTCAACGAAATGGTTACAAGGTGATAAGGTTTCAAGAGTTTTAGCCGAAATCGTCAGGAGACACGTGTCAAGATGATAACGTACGTTATGAAAGCAAGATCTTCAAATCTCGGTCCAATTCAGTGGTACGATAGAAGCAAAGAAAGGCAAAGGAATGACAAATAAGTCATAAATAAAAGAAAGGAATAAGGAATCCGTATGTGTGCACATCGTGATTAATTTGATAATAATATACTTTTAAGAAAGTAGGGTATCGGTTAACAAATAGTACATCATTCCGAAAAGTTTCTATATTAGGAAGTTACCGAATTTCAAAAGTTCAAGATCTATGTATATGTATGACCGAACTCAAAGTTACTATTTTACTTGTTCAAACGCAACCATTGTTTTTAGTTTGCAAAATATCATTAGTTAAAGTTTTACGAGCTCAAACGAACTCAAAAATCATATTTTTAAAGTCTATCAGTTTTGACTTTTGGTTTTGACTTTCGGGTTTGACCAGACCCATTAACTCGCTAAATGATATTTTTAAGAATCGAAGGCCTATGCAATTTAGTGTAAAACGATATTTTGAACAACTTTCTAGTTTTACTCGAGACTTGAAACGGATAAAAAATGGACGAAAATGCCCTTGCATTAAATCTGTCAACAAAATGATATTTTAGCAATATTCAGAAAATAACTTCTTAGATTTTACAATCTCAAATGAGCGTAACTTGCTCGATTTTAATGTTTACTGGTAAAGTATTATGTCCTAGACGAACATCTTAACAGGTAAAAATATATATTTTTATGTCTAATGTTATAAAAATATTTTCTCGATACTGTTAAATTTTCTGTAAGGTTTCTGTACAAAGTATATTTTTCGACACAGCTTGAAATTAAATCTAAATTTCATGATAACTCAAAATTAATGTACACACAAAATTAGTGGATTCCATAAAAACAAAAGAGAATAAACTGTATAGTTAATCATGTAAAGAAAACACAATATGGAAATGGTTCAAGAATGCCAACGATAATCTGAGAGATAAAAAACGACGCATATCATCCATGTCTTCGGCTGCAAGATGCAATGCAGGAAGGTCTCCTGGCGGTGTGATTTTCCAAAATCACAAGACATACCGAGAAAGAAACAAAATATTAACAAGTCACACTCCTAAGGCGAGGAGGTTTAATGAAAAATAGAGGATACAAGTATGATCGTATTCCAAACAATTGTCACATAATAAACGACGATCATGTGTTCAAGGTACAACGGATGTTGTAAGTCGAAGTCGAAACGTAGAATGGTCAATGATATATGATGTAATCCATGTACAAGTGTCATGTAAAACAGTGGCGTAAAGGTAAATCAAGATTATGAAGACCCACAATATTATTCAGGTACTGATTCAACGAATGCTTCGAGATGTGTGACTCACATGGTGTCCTTTAGTCTTTTCCGGAGACACATTGAGCTACACAATGGTCTATAGACTAGACATTCAATTACGAATGGTCGGTAAACAATCTGGGTATCCAAATAGATATTTTAAAGAGGTTTAAGAATGGAAGCAGCACACACGGTAGTAAAATGGAAATCAGAAGTTTCATCGAAAACAACACTTATTCAATCCCGAACAATGGTATCTCGAGAGTATGCACAACATGTAGCAGCGAGTCGAGAAAAACAGGCGGTTCAAAACAAACGAGCATATGAAATCAGTCGTATCACGCATAAATGAATAGCAACAGTACTCAGAAAAATGTGCAATGAAAAGTAGGCAGTACACGCGCTCTGAATACAAGTATGTAACGTCATAACGATATAAAATCATCGTAACCGGATTAGTTCACAAGAACAAGAATTCCATAAATACAGTAAGAGCAGATGTAATCACAGTAATACCGAATGATAATCCATGAAGCACAAGGCTTTGAAAAGACATAGTAATTATCGTCATTAGGGTAATGTAATATTTCAACATGTAATCAAAATATTAAATACTATAACGATAATTTAAAGTAAATAATAAGGATTAGAGAGTTACCCGCAAAGATATCGAACAGCAATGGCAGATTCTGTGTTTGACACTTAGAAACAATAAAATATTTGAACTTTCGGTTATAGACTAAGTTTTTGAAAACGACTCAATTCCCTATAACCATCGCTGTGATACCAATCTGTGAGACCCCCAAAATCTGACATGGAACAACTAGGCAACGAGGGGGTAACACGTCATAGTACAAGAAACAATGAATTACAATTCATACAAAGCTGACGAAATAACAACATGTACATTACATCATAAAAGGTCAGAGTTTTTAAACATAGGTCCCAGAGTTTTGGAAGCGGAAAATTATATTATTTCGTCTCTATTTATAACATAAAGTTGCCTAAAAGATAGAATAAACTCCCGACAGTTTTCACTAAAAATAGTCTTATAAAAGCATCACAGAAATCTCCAAGCTGCGATAATATCCTGCGGGCTCCCATCCAAGCAAAGCTAAGTAATAATACCTGAGATTAAACATGTAAAATCGTCAACACAAAGTTGAGTGATATTCATAGGTTTAGCAGTAAAGGTGTGGAACACAAGCATTCATTTGTAAAACAAGTAAATAGGGAATATGGTTATGATCATTAACCATAGTCCGAAACCATTATTATTGTTGTTTAGTTCATGAACCGAAGCTTAACTACGTAAGTATTCATCCTAAATACTCAGGTATAAACAAATGTAATGCGTCATGGTTAAACAACCGCATCATTGAGACGGGGATAGTCAATCCCGATGGATCCACCCACAACATTCGCGCTTCGCGCAATGCACATCGGATAATTAACGGTTCATGATTGGAGAGATGAAACTCAAGGCTAGCCTAAAAGCAATAATAATATTGAAAACCTGAAATCATACATGTTCTGGATAGCATACAAGTTCTGGATAGTAGTACAAGTTCTGGATAGCATACAGTTTTTAAATGGTTGTGTTCCACCATGTAAAATCTCACCCCGTGTTTAGAAACCATGTATAAGTAAAAAGGGGCTATGAACTCACCTTAGCCACGAGGTAAGTAAATCACGGTACTCAGCAACTAAGTAGAAACGGTAGTGGTAGACGATCACCGACGATATGGATGCCCGGGAAACACGAAAACCGCAACCTATCAAAATAAGGCGCACGTTAAGACTCGAACTCAAGTATCGATATATATACCAAATATAATATGACTCAAATGTTTTCAAAGTATTCATGTTTCAAAACCATTTACATGAACCAAATGAATCCTTACTTACCCATTTATTCCAACACTACACGTTAAAACACTTGTACACTTGAAGTCGACCCGTCATAAGACGCCAAGTCAAGCAAGTCAAACTATCTCTTTTACCTTATTCGGACCAGTAGCTAAGTCATTTATATAATGACTAATCCTTTGAGTAAGTCACCATGTCCGATGGTGAATACTCAAATTCACGCAACACAAGCATTGAACTAAGTGTCCAAAATTAAAATCAGCAAGTACACCCCGAATGTACACACCGATCTACCCTATCTAGACTTGTCCTTTTTAGATGAAAATTGGTGTCAAGTTCACTTATATCTTGTATAAGACCTCACCAAAATTTGATCCAACGTTCATACTTTAAAATCCATCAGCTCGACACTTTACTCGACTCCAAATTTGGGACAGATTTATACATTTGTTTTGTAAAACCGTTGGACCACTTTATAAGTACTAACTCGATAATCCATATTTTGAAAACACTACTAGACTCATCAAACTAAGTTTGTAAACTTTGAAAACCAGTAGTATCAACTATCTAACCAAGCTTAATGTCCCCGAGAGTCGACCCAAAATCAGACATAATTTCGGATTGTGCCGACTTGCGTCTCCCGGTACACGAAAACTAAAACTAGCATAACTTTTGACTCGTAATGACTTAGAAGCTCTATCTTATACCAAAACGAGCGTCTTGGAAAAATCTACAACAATATCAAATAAACTTAGCCTTTCTCAGAACTTAAACCCATGAAAATCTGTTAAGGACCTGCTGTCTCAAAATAGCCTTTTAGAAAACATGACAAATCCATTTTTCAACCAAAATCATTCATTCCCATACCTCTAGGATCATCATACTAACATACCCATCAACCAAACACTCCTAAAAAACTTTCATGTAAAATTTTAACAAAAATCAAAGATCAAAATAACCTTTTTAGAATGAAAACAAGATGATCTAGCCATGATCATCACATGCATGATGATCAAGACTCATTCCCACCATAAAAATCATAGGAACATAAAATCTTGATACATGTGGAAGATTTTTGTATCAATAGATTCACAAAATGATTTCTAACATGGGTCTTGAATTAGTTTTATTTAAAACAAGATCAAAATCATTGTTTTGGGGTGTTTTTGGGGTGAAAGTCACGGCTAGGAGGGTAGGAGAGAGTGTTTGTGTTTTTTATAATGATTATGTGTGTGAGTTGGTGGAAAAAGATGCATTTTATATGGTAGTTTAAGTGGAGGGACCAATGTTGCCAAGTTTAAAACTTGTGGACTTAAAAACAATTAATAGTTTAAAGGGTAGAAAATGGCTATTGGTAAATATTAAAAATTTTACGGGACTCGGGTTTCGTAAAAATACAATGCATCATAAAAATGATTATATGATTTCCCGACACGACTTAATACGTAATTAAAACGAAATCGTCGAAAGTATTAAATATCGAAACAATCGATAAATAAACGCTAAATTTTGGGCATCCGTCGGTATCGCGATCACTAGGAATTCTCGTTGTACATTGATTTTAAGAAAACTCGTTGTAAAACGCACGCGGGTGATTTTAAATCAAAAACTTTGATTTAAATTAAATATGGAAAAATAAAATAAAAATTTTATAATTCCATATAAAGTATTGTCAATGAACAGAAAATACTTAAAAAGTATAATTTATTATACAAGAAAACGAAATACGTTGGAAAATTCAAGAAGCACGAATAAAAAGAATAAAATAATGCTGGGAAAGTACGGGTTCTTACATCATATGACTTAATTTCTTTTAGATTAGTTTTTAACATCCTATAAACATTATAACAAGTCTAACAAAACATTATAACAAGATCAAATCTTAGTTAACATAGAGATTACCTAGGTAGCTCCAAGATGGCTCCTTATGGCTTTCCTATGAACACTACTTGATACCAAAGCTTCAATGGATTCCTTCTAGACCTGATATATGGTCTTATAAGAGTCCTAGATTGTTTATATAAGTGGCTTTAAGAATGGATATGGAGATATAAGAGAAACGGGGTGCGAGTTCTTAAGGTTGTGTATTCGCCCCTATTTATAGTATTTCCAACACTTAGGCTCCAAGTTCTGGCCTCAAACATGTAAGAGTTGTAGAAGAGTGAATAAGGGAAGCTAGGGAAAGTCTATGCAAGTTTATAGAGTCTAGGATCAAAATATCTTGCACTTGTGTCTTAGAATAAGTCACAACATACATATGATAAGAATGGTGATGTGTAGACTTAAAGTATGTGATGCACCTTGTTGGCACTCCAAAATATCTAGGGATGTCCTAAGTATCTGAGTTTAGGTTTGAATTTGGGAGGGAAGGAGTTTAAACAAGGTCTTGGAGGGAAAACCAAACCGGGTCTAAAACTAGGGCTTGTAACTTTATGGTTTGTGATTTTGGTGATTAAGGATTTAGGAATGTTATTAGTGATAGATTAGGGTATAATTAGGGTTTACACATTGTATTTAGAAAGTTTGGGTCCTTGGTTTGAAGTTTAACAAAGTTTTGAAGTGATATTAGGAAGAAAACTTATGTAGATAAAGGTATCTAATGATCTAGGGTTAAGTTATAGTAAAACTTATTATCCTTCACTTAGATACTGATGTAAACTCAATTTAGGTCTTACACATTGTGCTTTAAGTATCTAAGTGGTTCCACACTTGGTTTAATAGGTTATTCTAAGTAAACATGTCCAAATAGTGAAAATACTTATTTTGACCTAACTTACAAGTCATGCATTGAAATCTTGTACCTTATGCTTTAGGGTACTTGTACGTTGTCTTACGGTAATTTTATAACCTAAATGTAATGATATGAGTGTTGGTAGACTTGTCCTAAAAGACTAGGTATTGATTCTAAGTATAATGCTTAATATAAGGGTTTCTAGATCGCTAATCCTAATGACTTTCTATCATGGGTAATTAGGATTTATATCATCATGTAAACTTATTCTAGGTCTTATATGTTATTTTTATGACCTCAAATGATTCTACACACTTAGTTTAAGGGTTTATATAGGGTAATCATATCCTAGGTATAATTAGGTTAGCTTAAGATTCTATACTTCAATAACTTGTACATTGTGCTTAAGTAACTTGTAACTTAACTTAAGTTAAATGTATATTCTTAATAAAGTACTTAGTTGAGTCTTAGTATTGGTTGCAAAGATTAGGCTCTAATTCAATATGATATGGATTTTATGTGCTAATCTTACATACTAGGTCTTACATTTGTAATTAGCTTTAGATTACTTATACTTAGTGTTTTATAATCAAATATCTATTCTATACGATAGATTATAACATGTATATTTGTAGATATTCATACTTAGATATTGTGTATTTTTATTGCTTGAAATATTAGTTTATAAGGGATTTCTAGGTGATGATCTAGTCTATTATGAACCAAAGGTCTTGAGTTCAAGCCTTGGGAATGGAAAAAATCTCATTTAGGAGGGATACTACCCATCGAGGTAGCGAGCAAACTCCCGCGGGAGATTAGTCCACTCGTCCTAAGGGCGGTGGGAACTCCTCGTAGTAGACTAAAAAAAATCTAGTCTATTATGTACATTCATTTGTACTTTAGCTTTGTATGGTTTGTACTTACTTTCCTTGGATACCTTTATACTTTCATATGATAGTTCATATCTTGTTTATATTTCTTGATTACTTATTCATGTAGGTTGTGCATTCATACTTTCATAATTCTTAAGTTTCCACTCATTTATAAGGTTTCTAGGGAATTTAGGGTATCAATGTGATACTTGAAATGTTCTTATTCATAATATAAGTTCAGGTTGTGAGAAGCAGTTCATCTTACCAAGTAAAGCACAAAAAGCAAAAAATTCTAATAAATTTTCCACATGCTTTCAATCATAGCATATATCATACTTGTGAAATTTATGGGTTATGATATTTGAACACTTCCAAGAGAAGGTTCTCTCCCAACATCAACCTAACCATACGGCTAAACGCTGATGAACGTTAGGGTTGAGACTTAAACTCATAACTTAGGTATGCAGTTTAAGTAGAGGATATCAGCAAATATTGTTATTCAATCACTTTGCTATTCCACAAGTAAAGTGTGTCATAGATTCTTTATTAAGTTTTGATAAAATATCTATACATTGAAAAGTAATTTTATATTGTTGTTTTAGTTATTTGCATTGTTATTACCTTGTTAAAAGAACTCACTTGAATCCATGATGCAAGATATTACTTAAGGCTGATAAGTAATATTGAGTTAAAATGGACCAACAAGGTAACATCGCATTCGCTAGTAAACTACATGGTAACATCATTAGTAAAGGTAAAGTTTCTCTTGACTCCATGACTATTGTAAATGTTGAAATGTAAATAACATATGTTTTAATTTACTTAGTGTGGGTCAAATTTGTGACAATAAGAGTAAGTTCATCTTTTCCAAACATGGTAGCAAAATCGTAAAAGATGAAAATATCATTGGAAAAGGTGTTAGAAAGCATGGGCTTTATGTCATGAAGGTTAGTAGGAAGTCAAAAGAAAAAATATTCTTTTGACTATAGATAAGAATTCTACTCTTTGGCATATGATATCAGGTCACGCTAGTATGCGTTTAATTCAATTCTTGGCTTCAAAGGAATTAGTTAGACATATCCTTAAGATTAAGTTTGATAGTCACTTTTGTGATGCTTGAAAAGTTGGTAAGCAAGTTCATCAAGTCCCAAAGCCAAGAACCTTGTGTCAACATCTAGTTGCCTAGAGCTCTGACATATGGATCTCATTGGTCCATCTGCCATACGGAGTTATAGAGGTAACCTTTATATCCTAGTGATAGTTGATGGCTATTCTATGTACACTTGGACTAGATTTTTGGCTAATAAAAACGATGCTTTCGAGCAATTCAAAGTTTTTAGTAGGAATGTACAAAATCAACTAGGATGTCCTATTGTATCTATTAGGAGGGATCATGGTCCTCGAACCTATCAATGCTTCGGTGTGGTAGTTTATCGAACCATGTCCGTGCATTACCAATCAATGTGGAATTGAACATATGGCACCACATAGGTTTCGATCAGCGTTCAATTCCCGCCTGTGATTCATAGACCTTTAGATGATGATCTAGATGGCCAGTTCCGTCATAAGTTTTGACATTAGACGGCATTCGCCGTTTTTTGTCCTCCAGGTAGTTCCGGACGCGGCTTGTGAATGCATCAACTTTCTCGCGACGCCATGGAAAGGACAGGTCCTCATCATTGTGTCTTTGACGCTGTCGGGATGACCACCGTCAGTCCCTCTCCTAATCTGAGGACTCTAAGGGGTAGCTGGTCCTGAGGCGTCTAGGGTGATGGTCGTCTGAGTCAGAGCTAGATGAGCTGTAGGTCGGGATCGTTTCCCCCTTCTGGATCTGCTTCAACGACTTATTTTGGACCTTTTCTCCCAAGGGTCCGGAGTTGGATCACTCTCCCTTGGCGGAGTCCCGATCCTCCTAAAGGCGCTCACACACTGGGCACCTTTCACGGGGATTTTCGAGGCTCCACGCCTTTGGGATCCGCCTCAATGATCGGAAGATTGCTGCTCCCTTTCTAGGTCTGTGATGATTTGATCTTCGATTTGTTCAAAGACATTGCGCGATTGAGGATGTTCTCAGTTTGGCATCTTCTTTGTCGTCTACTTGGGCGCTGCAGCTAACCTCCCTGTACGGTATCGAAGTTGAGCCGAGATTGCAGGCTTCCTCCTTGGGCGGCCCTTATCCGTGCTGTAATGAGTAGGACAAGAGCTTCGTAGTTTTGAGTAACATAGTCCTCTATATTTCCCTCATCTACAAAGACGATCATGTCACCCGTCGTCTCCGCATTAGGTTGCTTCTACACATCCTTTTGATGAGGTGGTGGTGCCGACCCTGAATCAAGATTTCCCACGGCCAACATTGCTGTGGGAGTTGTGAAAAGCGAATTAGATCCACGTGGGGGCGGGTTCGCTACATTCCGGGTATTTAATCCACTGCTTGTTCCAGGGGTTGATTGAACGGAGGCAATGTGCTCCTCAATCATTGATGTTTTCTTGGCAATCGTCTTCTGGTTGGTCGTTAACGCACCACTTTTTTGAAAGTTTAGTGTAGGGTCCTACGGATGGCGCCAACTTGTTGATACAAAAGTTGAATGGACCACGTCTGACCCGAATTAAGCTTAATTCGGGTGTTTGTGACTCCGGCTCTTGTACCAAATGAACGTATAGCAAGACCCTGCACACTAAAAAGAAACGCACCGTTAGGCTTACTGTGGGATTGTTTCCCACGATTAGACTTCGACGTGAGAGCAAGTAATTCATTTATGATATAATCGGTGAGGGTTTGAGAGTATATGAATTGTACCTTCTGTGGAACCTAGGGGGTTCCTTATTTAGCCAGTGAAATTCTAGTTGGGTTTACTGAATCTTGCGGCATAAGCAAGAGATAATTACTGTATACATTCTGATCCTTATCTGCTAAGTAAGGATAGTGTATATTCTCTTTCGTTAGGCGAATCAGAGTCCTATTTTGATTGTGATTCTGTCTAACCTTGTCCGCGTACGGCCAGAGCGTGGCCCGCATGAAACCGTATGCGGCAACCGTCCATTGTGCCTCGTGAGCCCAAGATAATATTTATCCGATCCATACTTACTGGACCGAATACGGGTATTACCTTTAAGTCGGGCTCTTGATCCGACTGAAAACTATACGTCATCAATTTAGTTATTAACACCACGATTCACGAATATGTAAGTTTCTAAAGGTGCAATTTTATTAGTACATGTAGACGTAGCTTCAACAAATGAATGTGGAGAAATTTGAACATCTCAGTTAGAGCACACAGTTGCCGTTTTGATGATGTTATAGAAAAAGTATTTGTTATTTTAGTTTCTTTTATCATAACATCAAAATCATTGGAACATTAAAAATAAGGCTCTTTGATTAACACTAGACATAGTAACCCTTCAATTTTTTTAATTCAATTAATTCTTAAACGTAAATTTTAAAACTAAAACTAGTTTTTCATTAATAAAAAAGCTTAAGTAGAATAATAAAAAAAACTATAATAAATTTTTATTAATAAAAAGAGTAAAGTTATTTTAGATACCATATTTATCATGGATAATAAGGGATTCATCCCACCATATCTAATGGATGAGATTAAAAGTATTTAATTATTTCATTTATTTTTAGAATTTAAATATCTTCTAAACCGTTAAGTAGTAAACGGAAAAAAAAATTATTATCGTGAATAGCATTTAATTAGTTTTCTACAGATATGCATGATATACTTTTGAAGAAAAAAATTGTTATTTTTAATTTGCGTAAAATATCATATATGATAACAGTTTTTTATCATATATGATATTAGTGTTAGGTTACAAATTATTATAGAATCATATATGATATTGGCTTATATCATATATGATAAGTATATTATATATGATACTAGTGTTACTATCATATATGATATTTATTATCATATATGATTGTTTTCGGCAACGAAAAAAAACGTGAAAAAAAAATTGATCGAAAGTATACCATATAGCATATCTGTAAAAAGATAATTAAATGGCCTTCGTAATGGTATATTTTTCGCATAACGATTAATGGTTTAAAAGATATTAATAACGATTTTAGTTTAATCTTATACATTGGATTAAGATGGAGATTAGTCTTTGGTATCTAAAATAAAGTAAGGAACTTAAATCTAATAAAAAACTTTTAAAATAAACTAAAACTAAATTACTTTTTGACATAAACATTAATTTCATTAACACACAACTAAAATTAAGTTTCTAGCATAAAATCAATATTTATATCCCAAACCTAATGTAAATACATTAGCCCTAAAATAAAAAAGTGTTCGTCTAGTGTACCAAATCTACTTTTTTCCCCGTCAAAACAACAACCAGATTTATAAAAAAAATAAAAATAAAAATGTTCGTGAAAAGACGAGAGTCGGTACGGATTTCGCGTTTTCGTGACCATTTGAGTTGACGAGTACGACACGATACGCTAAAACGCCACCCGAAATATAGTTTCTCACGTCATGAAGTAGCGTTTTGACGAAAACTCAGGCAGTACCTTGAGCTCTAAAAATTATGCCTTTGTATAGTCTAATACGATACCAACATCACATTAAAAAACTGCGCTGGCACTTTTCAAAATGTTTAGACAACACATATAATTTGGCCGAATTGAACCACATAGACACTTTTTGCAGTCTACCCTTTTGTCGATATAGTGATGCAATAATTTGCGATTAAGGTGAGAAACATAATTGAGATTGACATCTATACTTATACTTATATTATATAAAGAGGCTAACTCTAAACCTAACTCCGATCTTAATCTTGAACCTAAAATTTACCAAACCTAACTCCAAGCCAAATTAATATTAGAATGTTAGATTTAAGCCATTAGATCATATTTAGTAAATTAATCTCATCCATTCATTTTTTGAAACAAAATTTTCTAACAACTTTTGTAACAACATTTGTAACAAAATATTTAAAAAACTTTTATTTTTAAATTAAAATATCTTTTTATTTATTTATTTTGGATTAATTTCATATATCACACTTCTTTCAAACTTAATTTCATATATACACAAAGTGCAACAATTGAATACATGAGGTGGGATCCTTATAGAATGTGCACCCAAAAAGGAAGGAAGGAAACAATCTGGGCCATCCAATTTCCCATCATCCAACCATCCATATTAAAAGCACATATCATATATAAAAAATAAAAAAAAATAAAAAAACACACATTCCTCACACTTTCTATCTCTACACACACACCCACCCCAGATCTAACAACAGATCCTCTCGTCGGAAAAAATAAAACCCTCATCACTGATAACAACAAATCCTCTCGCCGGAAAAATAAAAACCCTCATCGCCGGAAACCATCACTATCACAGATCTATAACCTCTCGTCACAGATCAATAACCCTCGCCGGAAAAAAAACCTTGCCGGAAAAATGGATGAACCTGATTTAGATGACGTTATGGTAGTGGTTTCTCAACTAGATTTGAATAAAAATGATACATCAGAACCATGTTTTTCAGAAAAAGCAAAAGAAGGGTTTTTAGGTAAATTTTCGTTTTCAGGTTGCTTTGTTAGTGTTGAATACAAAACACATGTAATTCACACAGAATTACATGTGATTTTTGGAATAAAATTGTTTATTAGTGTTGAATGGAAATCACATGTAATTCTGTGTGAATTACATGTGATTTTTGAAATAACATAGATTGTTATTGTTGAATGCAAATCACATGTAATTCACAACCACATTCTGTATGAATTACATGTGATTTTTGGGATAAAATTGCTTTGTTAGCAAGTTGAATGCAAATCACATGTAATTCTGTATGAATTACATGTGATTTTTGGGATAAAAATGCTTTGTTAGCAAGTTGAATGCAAATCACATGTAATTCTGTGTGAATTACATGTGATTTTTGGGATAAAAATGCTTTGTTACTAAGTTGAATGCAAATCACATGTAATTCTTTGTGAATTACATGTGATTTTTGGGATAAAAATGCTTTGTTAGTAAGTTGAATGAAAATCACATGTAATTCTGTGTGAATTACATGTGATTTTTGGGATAAAATGATTTGTTAGTAAGTTGAATGAAAATCACATGTAATTCTGTGTGAATTACATGTAATTTTTGGGATAAAAATGCTTTGTTAGTAAGTTGAATGCAAATCACATGTAATTCTGTTTTTTAAATACAAGTATGAAAACCCCACGAGCAACCGTTTTTGCCCAAGATGAAACACCTGGTGGATCAGTACATTGGGAGCCTCGTGTACACGGAGTTCGTATACCAAGAGTGGGAGATACTTATGATACATTGGAAGAAGCTATTGATATGTATTCAAGTTATGCTGAAAAAGGAGGGTTTGAAATTAAAAAATCGGGACAAAGTAAAACAAAATCGGGAGTGGTAAAACACAAGTTCATTACTTGTAACAAAGGGGGAAAACCAACAAGTATTGATTTTGACTCATTAGATCCAAAAAATAAAGGTAAATAAATTAGAAACACAACGCACCATGTGACTGGATGCAAAGCTCAGATAAAGTTACAATTGGATATTATTTCTGGAAAATACAACTTGGTATAATTTTTAGCAAAACACAATCACACTCTTCTACCAGAAGTGTACCAACACTATACAAAGAAACAACGAAAAATGCCTCAAGCTGAAAAGATGTTTGTTGTAAAAGCTGCTGCAAATAAACTTGGTGCAACGCGTGCTCACAATTTCTTAAGTAGCATCAAAGGTGGTTATAAATATGTTCATGGGACGACTGATGACTTTAAGAATGCTCAAAGGGATGTTACTGAATTTATTGGGGAAAATGATGCACAAATGCTGATAAACAAAATGGAAAATAGAAAGTTGTATGTGCCGAACTTTACATTTGAATATTGGATAAAAAAATGATGAATTGGTTGCGATGTTTTGGGCGGATGAAGTTGCAAAGTGCTATTACAAAGAGTTTGGAGACATAGTATCTTTCGATGCAACCTTCAATAGCAACAGGTAAGTGAATTGTTTGTAATTTTTTATATTTATACTTTTTAATTAATTAATAACAAGTAATTATGTATGAATCACATGTAATTCAATGTAGAATTACATGTAATTCAGAAATGTAGATTTTAATACATTGATATGTTATATAGGTACAACATGAAGTTTGTACCATTCACTGGTATCGACAATCACAGAAAGTGGGTCACACTTGGTTCGGGGATGATTTTACATGAAGATACAGAATCATATACGTGGTTGCTAACAACATTTTTGTCCGCTGTTGGAAAAGAGCCAACAATGATTGTAACCGATCAGGATGGAGCCATGAAGAGAGCTATTGAATCCGTTTTTAAAACAACAAAACATAGACTTTGCATGTGGCACATTTCCCAAAAGATCCCATCTAAGGTATTTTTGTTTAAGTTACAAACTGTTTTACATGAATCACATGTGATTCCTAATAGAATCACATGTGATTAAGAATAGAATTACATATGATTATACTTTATTCTTTCAAAACAGTTTCACATTATCTAAGATTGTAAAGCTAATTACTGTTGAATGCAAATCACATGTAATTCTGTGTGAATTGCATATGATTTTTGGGATAAAAATGCTTTGTTAGTAAGTTGAATGCAAATCACATGTAATTTTGTGTGAGTTACATGTGATTTTTGGAACAAAAATATTTTGTTAGTGCTAATTACTTTATATCTTTAAAACAGATTTGTGAAGAAATATACAAAGGGGCTTTCAAAGAACGATTTGATAGGCTCATTTGGAATATGTTCATAGAACCAAAGAAGTTTGAAGAGAGATGGGGATTATTGATAGATGAATTTGGTTTGAGAAAAAACAAGTGGATGACAAAAATGTTTTATCTTAGAAAAATGTGGATTCCCGCTTATTTTATCGACTCTCCTTTGTTTGGCTTGATGAGGACTACTTCAAGGTCCGAAAATGAAAATTCTTTCTTCAAAAGTTTCACAAGCCAAGGGTCAACACTTGTGGGTTTCATGATGTCATACGAATCAGTAATGGAAAGGAAAAGACACAGGCAAGAGAGTTTGGACTTCCAAACGCTTGATGCGGCTCCAACATATAAAATAATGTTGGACATTGAACGTCATGCTCCAAGAATATATACAAAAACGATATTTTCGTATGTTCAAAATGAAATAGATGCTTCTTGCTGGAATTGTACGATACAAGGTTTACAAAGTAGTGAAGGATGTGAGACTTTCATCATAGGAGACAAAGCGGCAAATTCTTACAGAACTATTTACACCAAAAGTAGAAAAGAACAAGACAAGGAGATCGCAACAGAGAAAGAAACAGAAATACACTACAAGGTAATTATTAATTTCATTACGATAATAATTTACATGAATTACATGAGGTTTTATGAAGAAATAAATAGGTTTCTTAAAGGATTTACATGTAATTCATTCAGAATTACTTGTAATTCTGGTATAATTACATGTAATTGTTATCAGAATCACATGTAATTCTGTGTGAATTACATGTTGTTAGCCCTATATTTTATATAGTCGAACAAGAATGTAATAGGTCATCTTAGTCGTTAAAGGTCTTGTATTGTAATAGGTTAGTCGGGAAAACCGGGCTTGGACTTTAAGCTAATATTGTATAAGTTAGGGGTGTAAGCCCAAAACAAAGCCAAGCCCGGCCCAAGTCACTTAAACCCACGGCCCATAAGCCAAGGTTATATATACCCTCTTCCATGTGTGGAAGATGGTGTTGGTTCATTTTACTTTCTCTCTCTAGTAAACATAAACCTTCCAAAATCTCTCTTGTTTCTCTCTCTACTTTTCTTCTCTTTATTTCTCTAAATATCTCTTCTAAATCTTGTGTTATGGATTGAATGTGATTAACATTTGGTATCAAGAGCCTATAGTGGATAGGTGATTGAAGATTCGTGTGGTGTGTTCTTGATTTTTCGTGGTCATTTTGATCTATATATCACGTCCCAAAATTTTTCTTGTGTTTTTTATGGTTTTTTCTTGATACAAATCTTCTACATAGATGTGGTAGAAATTTGGTATTGTTACTTTGGCTAAAAACACAAAATTCTTGGGTGTTTTGATCATTTTTTGGCTTAAAATCACGAATTGGTTGAGTTTTGTCCGAGAAAAGTGGGATTTATTCCGATCAGGTCATCGGAAAGGGTTTTACAGTTATTCCGATCAGTGTAATCGGAATAGGGTTTAGGGATTCCGATTTGGTCATTCCGATCTGACATTCCGATTTGAGTATTCCAATTTGAATATTCCGATTTGACATTCCGATCTGAGCTTTCCGATTTGACATTCCGATCTGAGCATTCCGATTTGGCAATTCCGATTTGGCATTCCAATAGGGACATTCCGACAAGGTTATTCCGACAAGGGTATTCCGATCAGGGTATTCCGATAGGGTTTATTCCGACAAGGGTATTCCGATCAAGGACATTCCGACAAGGTTATTCCGATGGACATTCCGATGGATATTTTGTTTGAGTAATTTTTAGACTTAGCCACTATCTAGACTAGTTTCGGAACGTAATTTACACGAAGATTATAAAATATATATATATATATATATATATATATATATATATATATATATATATATATATATATATATATATATATATATATATATATATATATATATATATATATATATATATATATATATATATATTTTTTTTTCCTAGACCAATATTAGGCCATTTAAACCTTGATTTCAAATTTTGGCGATGCGAAATTTTTTTTGACCAAAAATTCAAATTTTCTGACCAAAATTCAAATTTTTAGGCCAAATTTCAAATTTTTTAGGTTTTATTTTTCGTTAAAATTTTCATTTATGAAATTTTTTCCCTACTAGTTTTTGACTATTTCTAACTCGAATTCAAAATTTGGTGATTCAAAATTTTTTTTCGGTTTACCGTTTTATCGGACTGAGGAATTTATTGTCGGACTGAGAAAAAATATGATTTTTCGGAATTTCAACCACCATCAAATCACAACACATCCACTAAGATCCGTCATCCATACACATCATATCTTCTTCGAGACATCCGTTCAATGGACATCGTCGTGGATTCAACACCAACAACGTCCATGACTGAGATGAATAAAGAGAAGATGCAGAATCAAGAGGTTCAGACAAATACTGAGACCTCAATCAGTAAACCTTCTAACAGGATTCTACCACCAAAAACGTTCATGCAATCAAATACAAGATGTCGAAAGCAAAAGAAAGATGCATGGAACACATAAAGTTGCTTCAGTTACACCTTCAGGTTCTTTCAAGAGACGACCTAAAAGGCACTCGTCTTGAAATTGGATTCAAACGGGTATTCTTTTTACTATTTGGTCAAGATGTTGAGACATTCATCAGAACGATGCTACTTAATGTGGACCATCTTCAACAAGAACTTGACAGAGACGATTTTCACGAGAATATATCCATGGAGGTCCTTTTAGCTCTCAACAATCAGTTCCAGCAATTCATTGACTCAAGTGGCTTATCCAAAAACGATCGAGAGTTCACAAGCACATACTTTACCAAATATACTCTCGTAGATCTTCAAGCGTTCAAAGAGACACTTCTTCAACATATGAGCAATATAAAGAAGTCAATTGCTGAAAGAACACGCCATCAAAGGCACTTTCAAAGAAGGGTGAATCAAATACTGATGTAGACGAAAGAGAGCACTGTCGATATAGATCAAGCATTGGATGCTTCTTCGGTTGATACAGAGAGCAGCGGGACAGAATCAGAAACGCAGCATATCAGTACCAGCTCAAGGAATGATCAAACAACCAATGATGCGGATATCAGACCCATTTATGATGATCAGCCAATGGCTATGGTACATTTAAATGCTGAATACGATGTTCCTCAACATACTGAGCAATCAGAACCCATTCTTGACACGTATCTAGTGGAAAAGGTTGATAGCAATACCACACTTGATTCATCAGATACAAGTACTAATGCAGGAGAGAATTCTCAGGATGTTAATTCTAAGATTCACGAGCTTGAAAGTCCGTTAGCTCAGAAAACTAAAGATTTTGAGGATGCCAAACTTGATTTTTCAAAGAAAAATAACAAATTTGAGGCTTACTTTGAAAAACTTGAGAAAGCAAATGTTGTTCTTGAATAAAAATTGGATCGTAAGATTCAAGATTTTAACGTGGAAAAAGAACATTTTGTGAAACAAATAAATTTGTTAGAATCAAAGTTGGCTTCTCAAAATCCAAGTCCTCCGCCTGCTTCATTAACTGAATTATCTGTGCAACCTATCGACACTATAGACAGTAATGACGCGAATTCGGAGAACGATATATTTGACAATATGAATATTAAGTTAGAACAACGTGTCGCTCAATTACTTCTACAAAATGAGCAATTAAAGGCTCAGATTCAGGAAAAGGTTTTTGCACTGACAGCGGTGAAAAATGAATTAAGGAAACTAAAAAGAAATAGTGTGGATACTAAGTTAGCAAAACAGTCAGTCTTGGGGAAACCTCCTTCTCAACCAGTCAGAAACCGCTCAGTTGCTAGACAACCGAATGCGTTTAAATCTGAACGACTCAAAACGTCAAACCCGAGGTTTGCCTCCCAAGCTGACACACATAACAATTTGCCAAAACCAGTCACTCCACAAACTAGACCCTCCTTAAGCCAGACTGCATCTGCTAAACCCGATCACATGAATGCTTCAAGCAACTCTAGATCTAGCTCCAAGAACATGCCAAGGCGTAGTTCAAATGACGCGGGTCACAAAAACTATCTAGAGGATGCTAAAAACAAGACACAAGCAAGAGATAGGACCAAACCACAACCTAGGAGCGCTGTTCAAACATCTAGGAATTCTAGACCCTTCTATGATGTGCATAATTCTGCCAACCCTAGGAACTCTAGAACCTTCTCAGATGCTAAGCACTTTGTTTGCACGAAATGTAACAAATGCGTGTTTAATGCCATTCATGATGATTGTATCACTAAAGTCCTGAACAAGGTGAACCAAAAAGCTAGAGCACCTCAAAGACGGAACCCTAAAGAAAATAGGTTTTCTCCAACTAAGTCTTCCGCTGTGCATGAGAAAACCATGTCTCCTCGACCTTGACTTAGGTGGATACCAACGGGTATAACCTTCAAAACAATAGGTCTTAGGTGGGTTCCTACTGGAAAGATATTTCCCTCTAGCTCGACAAAGGTTCAAGGTGAACCCTCACATGGTTCTCATCAAGATATCGCTAACCCACATGCAAGCATACAAACTACTGATGAAAGTGTAGGTAATAAAGTAAAGGTTCAACAAGAACACAAAGGTTTTCCATATTCATACCGATCAACAAAAGACACTCTCAGAGTTTGGTTGCTGAAGAAACAGATATCAGAGAAACAAGCGTCTCAGAGGCTTCTAAATTAAGCTTCTACAATGACTTACAGTCACATATCAGGCTGTAACTCGAACGTCAAAGAAAGGGAACTTTATCTCTTCAACGATAAGTTACCCTCAAAACGAGAAATTCATATTTCTCGGTCACGAGTTTCTATTAAAACTATTCTAAAGTTTTATGCTCGTGTACATGGCTTATAGTCAAATTACATATTGTAACCCGGGCTCACAAGACAGGAAAGTTCATTCGATGATGACTTATCCTCAGAACGAGAAATTAAGTTTTCTCGGACATGAGCTATCTGTAAAAAATTCAACGTTTTTAAGCTCATGTACAAAGACTTACAGTCACATGTCAGACTGTAACTCGTGCTTTAAAAATAGGAAAGCTCATCCCGAGTATGACTTATCCTCAAAACGAGAAATTCGTTTTTCTCGGACACGAGCTTACATTAAAACTATTCGAAAGTTTTAAGCTCGTGTAAATGACTTCTAAGCGCATCACAGCTTAGGACTCGGACCTCAACTAAGGAAAGTTTATCACGGACGATAACTTATCCTTCTCAACGAGAAATTAATATTTCTCGGTCATGAGCTTCCCATAAAAACATTCAAAGTTTTTAAGTTCATGAAAAACGATTTCTAAGTAAATGTCAGCTTAGACCTCGAACTTCAACTTAAGGAAATTTTATCACGGATGATGATGTAGTGTTTTTGCTACCCTTTAGGAAAAGAGGGCAATAAAAGTGGCAAGTATTAAGTGTTGGTTTAGGAAAACCAAGCACTAATGACCAATTAAGTTCGTTCTCAAGGAGGCTAGTGTGTTATGTGTGTAATGATATGGATTAATTTGTGATTATATTTGAGAAAGAAAAATAGAGAAAGGATTAGAAGAGAATGACGGTTATCAAGACGGATTAAACTAATTCTAAAAAGGCGTACACGTAAAGTCGTAAAAACCATCAAAATTAAAATTTAAACCGAAAAATTACTAAAAATTACCAAAAATCCCTAATAATATTCTAAGAGTTTACAAAAAATCAAAACTTGCAAAAACCTTTTAATTAACTAGATAATGACTTTTTAATGCTAATTAAAGCCCTAAAAATCAAAATTAATTATTAAAAAGCCCTAAACATGATTTTAAAGTTTGTAAACCTCAAAAATACTCTAATTAAGCTAAAAACTATTTTTTAAAGTTTTAAAACCAATTAAAACTATTTTTAAACAATTAAAAACTCCTAAAATTAATTAAATCTTAAATTAATTATAGAAAATAATTAAAAGACCTAAAAAATATTTGGAAAGTTGCAAAAATCTTAATTAAGTGTTTAGAACCTAGGAAAAATATAAAAACCTAGAAAATCAGACTTTTAATTTTTAATAATAAAATAATATTAAAATAATATTAAAAATCCAAAAATTATAAAAATTCTAAAAACTTGCAAACTAGCTTAATTTAACCTAAATAACTCAGAAATGAAAGTGATATTACCTAAATACCCCTATTGGGCCTAGAAAATGGGCCAAACCCAAAACAGTCCCTTATTGGGCTTAATTAAGGCCCAATAAGAAAAAGTGTTCAAAATAAGCCCAAAAAGCACAGGTTGACTCAAAATTTGATTTTAAACAACTTTTTCCAAAGGCCCAAAAGCTGAAAATGTGAAATAAGCTAACTTATAATAAGCAGCTTATTCTTAATGGGCCTTTAAGCCCATTAAGCTATAAGCTGTTGCCATAAGCTAAAATTTTACACACAAGCTTCTTTTGACCTAACAAAGACTTCTGCAAAAAGAACTTTCAAATAAGCCCACTTAATAAGCCAGAAACAGTTCACAAACTTATTCACAAA
The DNA here is from genome assembly GCA_025667525.1 of Glebionis coronaria. Classification (NCBI taxonomy): domain Eukaryota; kingdom Viridiplantae; phylum Streptophyta; class Magnoliopsida; order Asterales; family Asteraceae; genus Glebionis; species Glebionis coronaria. The sequence continues at coordinate 461,862,841 of CM046881.1, forward strand.
ACGACAAAATAGTCGTTTTTATGATCTAGACCACCTCAGAAGCTGATTCAAGTTGCAAAATGTTTCTTATGACAAAACTAAGCTTAATAATCAGAAACCTACTTAATAAGCACTCTCAATAAGCTGGAAAGTCAAATAAGCACTTATGTTAAAAGTCAAATAAGTTGGTTTTCTAGTAAAAAGTCAAAGTCAAAGTCCAATAAGCTCCAGTCTACTTAAATGGGTCAAATAATGAAGATCTATCACAAAAAATAAGTTGTTGCAAGTCAGAATAAGCTAGAATAGCTTATTGATAAGCTGATGACAAAATTGCACTAGCAGGGGCTAGTTTTGGATGTTGAGCAGTGGAAACTTTTTCCACTGCTTGACTATTTTGACTTTTTGTCTTTAGTGACTTTTTTGGAGATTCAGATTTCACAAAGGCACCCAAATGATCTTTGGATCAAAAGGAGTCAATCACAATCAAAATAACACAATCACTAACACCCAATTGATACAGTTTAATCAATCAATCATCAGACATTGCACAAACATGAACAATAAGCAGTTAAGCACTTATGAGCAGTTTTAGCACAAATCAGCCAACCAAATTCAACCAAATGCACACACAAGCTATTATAAACTCTAATAAGCAAGTCTAAACAGGTTTCATGCACTGGTTCAAAGAATTAAGCAAGATTCAAGCAATGAAAGTTACTGATGAACACTAACACATGCAGTTTTTACTTTTGCTGATGTATTTGACACACAAGCCAATTTCAACACTCCAAATCTTTCAAACAGGTTATATTAATGATGATTTAACAGCTTTTATCCCTAAACATGCATAAACTCTAGGTTTTCCCAAAATTTTAGGTCAAAAATCAGTCAACTAAACAAGATATAGCAATTTGTTTGATTCAAGGTTTAAAACTCAGGAACTTGCAGCAAAACACTCTCAAACAAAGGTATACCAGATACCAAGCATAAACAACACAAACTAACAACACAATAACAAGATGCAAGCACAAACCAGTAGACCCAAACACCCCTTTAACTTTTTCAAATCAAAATTTTCAAAGGCAAAGTGAGATTTCAGGCCAACCAAGCATCAATTAACACTAAAACAAGTATAATAAACAGATTCAAGCAAGAACAAGCCACAAAATTCACAAGAGCACAAGTTTCATACAAATATCACCAAAAATCACAATTTAAGCAGATTTTGAGATTAAGTATGCAAACCTCATGGATGTACATCCACACCCACGTATTTTGAGCTTATGTGCTAGCAAGAACAAGCACAAGCTTCCACAATAAGCCTGCTAAGATTGAACAAGGGTTAAGCACAATATCATAAAAATCAGAAACTTTGAAAAACTTGATTAATGCAAACTTGTTACCCCACACTTGATTATCCCCAAGTTATAAGCCTCACCACACCTTAACCAACTCAGTTAGGATGCTATGATCAGCCCTATAGCCCAAGAATTCCAAGATTGGAACAAGACTTAGCAAAATATCAAGAAAATGAGGAAATATGCAAACTTTTGCACACTCCTCTTTTGAAAACAGGTTTTGAACTTCAAGAACTAACAAGCATATAACAAATGAAAGCAGTAAATAAGATTGGCCAATGACTTTTCTTCAAGATTTCAAACTCAATTTCATTAAACTTGAAAATGAGATTTACAGAAACTTGAACAAGGAAAAATCAAAAGCAAACTGAAATGTGAAGGCCTAAGTGGCTTTATATAGAGCCTTACAAGTTCTACTAAGCTAAGAAACGTGTAAACCCTAGCTACTGAAGTCCCAAAAATGCCCTTGAGGTTTTTGGCATCTTCTTGAATCATGTGACTGAATTTGGAGCCTTGTGGTAGCTGGCATGTAGTAAGTTGATCAAAGGGCTCCAAATGAGCTTAACTTCAAAGCTATGTTGTGGGGCGTTGGATGACTGCCACTGTTTTGGCATCTTCTTCAAGGGTTGAAAAGCAGGGGAAAACATGTGACCTTGAGCTGATGTGGCAAGCTTTTTGAAAGTGGGGTTAAGGTTATTAGTCCCTTAATCTTAAATCTGGAAGAGATTAAGGGCTAATTTCAAGTGTAATGAAAATACCCAATTTTCATAAGAACACTAAGAACACCTCATTTGATCTGTTTACTTGTTTAAATAAGTTGTTTGGCGCTATAATCTTTATTTAAATAAAGATTAGTTAAATACGGGTGTGAGTGGGATGTGATGTGGCACCAGGGTGGGTTTTGATTGGAGGAGGAGAGTAAGTGGGGCACGTGGCAGCCCAGGAGTGGTCTATGTATCTTCTTTGTCTGCCAGCTTATCACCCCCATCTTTCAGAAACTTGTCAAATGCATTCCAAACTTCTATCAACGCCTTAATTAGCTTTGTCAACTTTTGCCTTTTTACATTTTTGGCCCAAAAACTTTTACAAAGTGAAATCAGGGGTAATTCTTGCCATTTTTGAATTCTTCAAGGGCTGGTTTGGTATTTTCTTCCATGAATATGGTCTAGACTTGCATAATTGATATTTTGGAGGACTGAAATTGCCAAGTCTTGATGATTGAGGGACCATTTTTGCCAAATGTTGAAAGTTGAGGGTCCTTTGTGTAATTTTGGAATTTTCAAAGGACCAAACTTGTCATTTCTTGTACTTTGAAGGACTTCATGATATATTTGACTTTGTGAATGATTTTGGTTGACAATTTAGCTTTGTTGAGGGGCTAAACTTGCCAAATCTTCAAAGTTAAGGGTCCTTTTTGTAATTTTGACAAACTTTAGGGACCAATCTTGTAATTATGAGGATACAAGGGTTTAAAGTGTCAATTCTTCATAATTGGAGGACCCTTCTTCATAATTCTTCAAATCTTCAAGGGTTGATCTTGGGAAAGTCTTCATTAGGGCTTGGTTCATTGTGCGGCTTTGTTTCCCGTGTTCGTTTTTGCATGATTCTTGTGATCTTTTGTCATTTTCTCAATATCCGTACCTAAAATACATAAGCAACAAACACAAGCATATATTTGGGTATTTTGATGATATTTAATGCATTTTAAGCCCTATTTGGACGATGAGACTATGTATAAAAGCAGTCTCATCACTCCCCCATACTAAACCATTGCCGTGCCCTCACGCAATGCTAGAATAAAGTATCGTAGCACCTCCAAAATTCATTTAATTCACTTTATTGAACGATAAACTAGATACACTACTACTATTACTACTACTTGTGTTATAGACATAATGTATGATTTTCATCGCAAAATGGGACGTTTAGGTTCATAGAATAAGAACACGTGAATGCTTCGTTAGAAATAATTTCATCGTCCTCGATTTTCACTCCAATTCCATGCCAAGCGTGCAACGAGATCATTGTCATTATAAGTTAGTAATGCTAACACTACTCATATGCCCCAATCACGTACTTATCCTCCCATTATTCCTAAGTTATATCTCTTATATTTTATGATGTCTTAAATGTTTCACGAGGATACATTGTTTGACTTATGCGATAATAGAGATTTAGGTCTAAAAATAGAGTCCTAACGGTGTAACTAAGACCATCAAATCAATAACCCCTCCTAATAGACAACGATGTTAAAAAATTAAGTTGACAAGAAGAATCGATAAACACGGTTTTATAACGGTTTTGAACATGAGACTTATTACCAAGACTTTTATACGCCCCTAACGGAAGGGCCTTATTATCTTTGGTTTACCTCCATCTTTTATTCAACTTCGCCATGAAGCTTTTATTATGACTTCGGTCTTGCCTTGCCTTTTATTATCCGCCTCATCGGTGGTTTTATTAGCCAAAGACGTATATCCTCACGCTAAGGCGAATTTTGGATCTTTAAAGCTTCGAAGATTAAGGCTTGATTCACTTTCAATTTTTGCATAGATTTTTCGGCCTTGTGGGGCTTCAAATTGTTTGCTAGATTTAGGTGAGCACTTGAAATCTTATTATTGGGTGAAGCTTTTGATTATTGGGGTGCCAATACTTCAAAACCGTGACGCTGGCGATACCTTAATGTCTTCCCAATTTAATTACACGGAAGCTACTAGAAAAGACTAGAAACCCAACAATCCTAACTAAACCGCTAAGTCAATATTTATTAAGCAAATAATATTTACATGCGAAGGGAGAATAAGCAAACAACGAGAACACATGAGTTTTTGAAAGAATACGAGTACTCTACGTTTAGCATAGTAACTTATAATTAACTCTAACATTTCTCGTCCTCATTTAAGAGACTTAGCCTAATGTGTAGTTAAGGAATCAAAGCTAAGTGCTCAACACGCACGGTCGAGTCAAAAATTACTCTTATTCTCGCCATCGGAAAATCTACATTCGTGTCTTCAAACACTTATTAAACATGAGAAAAATTTAAAATTTGGCCATTTTTAGCCTTATTTTACAACAAAATGATAAACAAAAAGATAAACTTTGGAAAGCGTGAAGGTTTGGCAAGGCAAGTATCTATTCACCCCCCATACTAAAGTTAAACATTGTCCTCAATGTTTCGAGTCTAGGGGTGCAAACACCCCCATACTAGAGACGTAGTCGAATGCCTAATCTAGCATGGAAAGGGTGTAACCATTAAATCAATAGCCATTTATGAAGTGTGCTAAAAACCTAAGGTTAGAACATCAAAGGATATATCATGGATATTGAGAAATGTCTCCAAAGCAAACGATCGAGTGCTCCTATAAAACGAACACGAGAGGCTCCAATCATGAAGATCATGATCTAAAAACCACATATCACAAACAACCACAAAACAAAGGTTGGAAGGGCACAAATCCCCACACGTAAGCTACATTAGAAAGCAATAATGTGTACATAGGATAAGCATGGGACTCCCCCACGAGGCACCTCGTTTTTGATTACCGAGTCATGAGCTCGACTCGATCCCCTCAATACTAATTATCATTGGGGAAGGTGACTTGGTCGAGGTAGTTCAAGGATGGAACTTCCCCGCCAAAGTAGTGCTTCAACCTATGTCCATTCACCTTGAAGTTAGGACCATCATCTTGAGCTAGCTCGATGGTCCCATACGGAAACACTTGAGTCACGGTGAATGGACCGGACCAACGGGATTTCAATTTACCGGAAAAGATTTTCAATCTTGAATTAAAAATAAAAACTTGATCCCCAATGTTAAAAACCCGGTTTTTAATTTTAGAATCATGCAACTTTTTAGTTTTCTCTTTATAAATCAATGAATTTTCATAAGCAATGTCCCTCAATTCATCCAATTCATTTAATTGTATTTTCCTGTGTTTTCCCGCGGTCTCCATATCATCATTACAATGCTTTAGGGCCCAATAAGCCTTGTGTTCTAACTCGATAGGCAAATGACAATTCTTTCCATACACAAGCTTATAGGGAGTGCACCCAATGGGCGTCTTATGAGCGGTCCTAAAGGCCCATAAAGCATCGTCCAACTTATCCGACCAAGTTTGTCGGTTTTCTCCTACGGATCTCTCCAAGATCCTCTTCAAAGCTCGGTTTGAAACCTCGACTTGCCCACTCGTTTGTGGGTGATAAGCCTTAGAAAGCCGATGTGTAACCCCATATTTCCTTAGAACCCTTTTGAATTGGTCGTTACAAAAATGGGTTCCACGATCGCTTATGATAGCACGAGGGGTTCCAAACCGAGAAAACAATTGCTTCAAGAACTTGACTACCACACGAGCATCATTGGTGGGCAAGGCCTTTGCCTCCACCCACTTAGAAAGGTAGTCAACTGCAACGAGAATATACTTATTACCACGAGATGATGGGAACGGCCCCATAAAGTCTATACCCCAAACGTCAAAGATCTCACACACTTGGATGATATTTTGTGGCATTTCATCTTTTTGTGAGGCTTTTCCTTGTCGTTGGCATGAATCACAAGACTTCACAAGATCTTGTGCATCTCGGTAAATAGTAGGCCAAAAGAAGCCGGCATCAAACACCTTTTTAGCCGTGAGATTAGCACCGTGGTGACCACCCGTGGGTCCCTCATGGAAATCTCTAAGGATGTTAGAAGCTTCGGTGCCAAATACACAACGTCGGATGATTTGATCCGCACAAGTTCGAAACAAGTAAGGGTCGTTCCAAAAGTAGAACTTGACGTCACGAAAGAATTTTCGTTTTTGTTGAGTCGTCATACCCTTAATGATGAAGTTACCCGCATGGTAATTTGCAAAATCCGCAAACCATGGGGTGGAAGAATCAAGCTTAGAATTCACTACACCAAGTGTCTCGAGCGGAAATGTTTCGGTGATTTCCTTGGGCTCGTAAACACTTTGGTGAGGATCTTCCAAACGAGAGAGATGATCGGCCGCTAGATTCTCGGCTCCTTTCTTGTCAACGATGGTGTGATCAAATTCTTGAAGGAGGAGAATCCAACGAAGTAATCTCGGCTTAGCATCTTGCTTTGCCATGAGATACTTAATAGCCGAATGGTCCGTATACACTATGCATTTAGTCAAGACGAGATAAGGTCGGAATTTCTCAAATGCATACACCACGGCAAGGAACTCCTTTTCCGTTGTAGTGTATTTAAGTTGAGCCTCGGTCATCGTCTTGCTAGCATAGTGAATAGGCAAGAAGTGATTATCATGACGTTGCCCCAAAATGGCCCCTATAGCGTAATCACTAGCATCACACATGAGCTCAAAGGGGAGGTTCCAATTGGGAGCAACAAGAATGGGAGCTTCGGTAAGTTTCCTCTTAAGGATTTCAAAGGCTCGTACACAATCTTCGTCAAAGACAAAACGTGCCTCTTTTTCAAGAAGATGTGTAATGGGTCGAGAAATCTTTGAAAAATCCTTGATGAATCGACGATAAAAGCCCGCGTGGCATAGGAAACTCCTAACTCCCTTGACGGTTTTGGGATGAGGTAATTTGGCGATGACGTCTACCTTAGCTTGATCTACCTTAATCCCCGCTTTCGAGACCTTGTGCCCTAAGACGATTCCACTCTTAACCATAAAATGACACTTTTCCCAATTAAGCACAAGGTTGGTTTCCTCACAACGTTTTAACATTCTCTCTAGATTCGACAAACACGAAGTAAAGGAATCACCAAACACGGAAAAGTCATCCATGAAGACTTCCATCGTCTTCTCGATCATATCATGAAAAATAGCCATCATGCACCTTTGAAAGGTTCCCGGTGCATTACAAAGTCCGAATGGCATTCTACGATAGGCAAACGTTCCATATGGACACGTAAACGTAGTTTTTTCTTGATCACGAGGATCGATGGGAATTTGGAAGTAACCGGAAAAACCATCTAAAAAGCAATAAAAATCGTTTCCCGCAAGACGCTCCAACATTTGGTCCATGAAGGGCAAGGGAAAATGGTCTTTTCGAGTGGCTTCATTCAACTTACGATAGTCAATGCACACTCTCCATCCGGTCACGAGTCTAGTGGAAATTAACTCGTTGGCATCGTTTGGCACAACGGTCATCCCTCCCTTTTTATGGACACAATGAATAGGACTCACCCAAGGGCTATCGGAAATAGGGTAAATCATTCCCGCGTCAAGGAGTTTAAGGACCTCCTTTTTGATGACGTCGTGAATTTTGGGGTTCACCCTCCTTTGACTTTGGATTGTTGGCTTGAAATCCTCCTCCATTAAGATTTTGTGGGTACAAAATTTGGGATCGATCCCCCTAATGTCGGATAACTTCCACGCAATCGCCCCTTTATGGTCCTTTAGAACATTGACAAGTGCGGTTTTTTCATCATTCGAAAGATCCTTCGCAATAATAACCGGCAACTTGTCGTCCTCCTCCAAATAGACATATTCGAGGTGAGGAGGTAAATCTTTCAACTCGAGGATAGGTGGTTCCTCAAGTGAAGATTTAGGCTCGATACTCATAACCTCCTCGGGTGGAGGAAATGGGAAATCGTTAAGAAAATCCTTGATAATCGAGAAGTCCTCATCGTTGTCGAGGTCTTCGTCACAAGTACGTGGAACATTGCATTCTTCCAACGTAAAACCACCACCTTCAAAAGGAGTGAAGGTTGGTGTCGAATTATCAAGAATTGGATCCAACATAGTGGGATTGCCACTAGTTTCTTCATCACCAAAACCTAGAACTTCTTGTGAAAATTCCTCGCAAACCACGTCAATCATATCAACGAGGTTTATGGTTGCAACGGAATAAACATGAGAAATTTGAGAGTTTTGAGTTGCGTTTATAACAAGTTCCTCGTCGTTGAAACGTAAGGTGATCTTTCTAGCATGCACATCGATCAAAGCCATAGACGTATCTAAAAACGAACGACCTAAAATAAGAGGAACTTGAGGATCCGTGGGGATATCAACAACAATGAAGTCTACGGGATAGTAGAACTTCCCCACTTTCACAAAAACGTCTTCCGCCAATCCACATGCGGGAAACGTGGAATGGTCGGCCAACTCGATAGACATTAGTGAAGGAGTAAGATTAGGAAGATTGAGCGACTTGAAGATTGCAAGTGGCATCAAATTAATGCTAGCACCAAGATCGGCCAAGGCGAAGCATTCTTCCATATCTTGAATTGCACAAGGGATCAAAAATTTACCGGGATCACCGACTTTTTGAGGTATGCGATTAAGATAAACCGACGAACAACTAGACAATTGGTGCAATTTCTCCTTGTTGTTCAACATACTCTTAAAGTTAGCGGCAAATCGAGGCATCATGACCAAAGCATCGGCGAAACTCACATTAAGGTGCAAATCACGAAACATTTTCATAAAAAGCTCAAATTGATAATTGTCGCGCTCTTGACGTTTCTCCTTCCTAAGTCTCGATGGATAGGGCAAAGGTGGTGTGGGTTGAGGCATAGTAGGCATAGCCTTTGGAATCTCGGGTTCCAATGATGGTAATGGGTCGACCGTAGGTGTGGCATGAGCGGTACTTCGTGGGATTGGGACATGCTCCTTTTGGACCACCACCTCGGGTTCTTCCTCAATTGTTTCCTCCGTAGGAGCAATTGCTTGAGGAGTCGGCTCCTTAAGTGTCTTACCACTACGTGTGGTAATCACTTTCATCTCACCCTTAGGGTTGGATATGGTGTTGCTAGGAAGACCACTTGACGACGGTTTACACATTATTGCCTCAAACATAGACGAGATTTTATCTTCAAAATTAGATTGCCTCAATACGGCTTCGGTTTTCCTTTTCTCGGCTTTAATCATCTCTTGTTTAATCTCATGTTGCCCTTGTTCCATCTTTTGTTGGTTTTGTTGCAACCTAGTGACATTTCCTTCCATCTTGTTGGTGTGGATTTTAAGTTCATTAGCTAACTCATTTTTCAACTCTTTCTTCAAGTCATTTTTAAACTCGGATCTTAGGCTAATGATTTCTCTTTGAATATTGTCAAACCTAGCATCATTCCCACTAGCATATTCAACAAACTCACTTGGAAGATCTTTCAATGTTTGCAAACTTTTGTTGTTATTTTGAAAATCATTTTTGTTTGAAACTTGATTATTAGCCCCTTGATTCCCATAGTTTCCCTTGTTGTAATTGTTCTTAAAACCAACTTGATTGTTGCGATAGTTGTTGTTAGCATTTTGATTTGAACCAAAACCCGGTGGAGTCATTTGATTAGAGCGGGAAACTTGACCGTTTTGGTTGTAATTTCCCGTGGCCGCGAAGGCACTCGAAGTGTTACCACCGTTGGTAATGCACTCGGAGAAATCATGACCTCCACCACAATACATGCAAGAAACCTCAACCGCTTTAGCCGTAGCGGGAGCACTTGGTTCACCAACTATAAACTCAATCAAAAGTCCTTTCAACTTATCAAAAATCTTGTTTTCCAAGTTCGCCTCAATTTGGCAAGCATCGATGGTAGTAGACAAAGAAGGTGAAGCCGAAGACGAAGCCTTACGAACACTAGACGTGCTACGAGGACTATACACCTTAGATCTATTTTCAATTATCGCCAAAGCTTCCTCAACCGTTTTACACAAAAAATTACCACCCGCGGCGGCATTCAAATAATCCCTTTCATGATCATTAAGTCCATTGTAAAACGTGTCAATTTGATGCAAATTGGAAAAACCGTGATGAGGACATTCATGCAACATTTCCTTAAACCTATTCCAAGCCGTTGAAAAACTTTCATTAGATTCTTGTGAAAACTTTGAAATCTCGTTTTTCAAGTGCGTAGTCTTAGAGGGCGGAAAAAATTGGTTCACAAACTTAGACACGAGATCCTTCCACGTCAATATAGAATTGGGTGGCTCTTTCTCTAACAAAATTTTAGCGGGCCCCGCTAAGGAATACGGAAAAAGCATCATCTTAATCGAGTCGTTAGAGACATCCTTAAACTTGCAAGTAGCGGTAAGACGATTGAATTGGCGGATATGGTTGTGTGGATTGTCCTTCTCATCACCACGGAATTTGTTGTTTTGAATCATGGACAACAAACCCGTCTTAACCTCAAAATTCTCCGCAAGGATAGCGGGAATCACAATAGCCTCTCCATAACCCTCGGTGGGTGCTTGAAGTAACTCCATCATAGTTCGATTCGCCATGGTTGGTGCTTCTCTTACAATGGGTTCGTCAATAGGAGACTCCTCACTAGAATTGTTGGGAGTGGGAGTTTTGTTCTTTCGTTTACGTGCACGTCTTGCTTGATTTAGAGTTAGCATAAACGTCACGTACAATGAGGGGACGAGCAAAGAAGATTCTTTTTGGTGTTTTGTATTTTTCAATTTTTTTGTGGTTTTTGATTGTATTAACCTTTTTGGAGCTTGGTGAAATGTATTAAGTAGACAAAAATCTACAAATCTCCTCCTTAATCAAATCTCTCGATTAAAGAAGCCTCAAGGAATGAAAACGATCACGTGGAGTGAACGCCTTTGATGACTTTAGAACGATGGTGGAACACCAAATCGTTCAAGAGGGTTTAATCAATGAAAACCAAGAAAATATATATGATACTTAGTAATACTTTGGGCGGCAAAACCCTCGATTAGCTCTCACAATCAAATACTCACAAGCAAGCGGGGAAACGAGGCGGCGCGAAGCACTTAAGAGCCTTTTTCCTTAGGATATATTTTATAATATCCGCCTTATACCCACCTTATAGTTTGTATTTTCAAGATTAAGCTTCACGAAAGTATTTATCTATTTTTGCCTTTTTCTTTGGTTTGAGATTCGAATACAATGATTGGGTAATGACCTCCCAAGTCAAGGTTGTGATTTCTCACGTATTTGGAGTACTTGTGAATTTATTGTTCTACGTATACAATATATTAATAATATTCACACAAAAACCAAAAACCGATAATACGTATTAGTAGAGTGCTACTAATACAAATACTAATTATGGTTAGAATAAAAACAACAATGCCAAATCAAAACACAACACGCCTCCCCGGCAGCGGCGCCAAAATGATGTAGTGTTTTTGCTACCCTTTAGGAAAAGAGAGCAATAAAAGTGGCAAGTATTAAGTGTCGGTTTAGGAAAACCAAGCACTAATGACCAATTAAGTTCGTTCTCAAGGAGGCTAGTGTGTTATGTGTGTAATGATATGGATTAATTTGTGATTATATTTGAGAAAGAAAAATAGAGAAAGGATTAGAAGAGAATGACGGTTATCAAGACGGATTAAACTAATTCTAAAAAGGCGTACACGTAAAGTCGTAAAAACCACCAAAATTAAAATTTAAACCTAAAAATTTCTAAAAATTACCAAAAATCCCTAATAATATTCTAAGAGTTTACAAAAAATCAAAACTTGCAAAAACCTTTTAATTAATTAGATAATGACTTTTTAATGCTAATTAAAGCCCTAAAAATCAAAATTAATTATTAAAAAGCCCTAAACAAGATTTTAAAGTTTGTAAACCTCAAAAATACTCTAATTAAGCTAAAAACTATTTTTTAAAAATTTTAAACCAATAAAAACTATTTTTAAACAATTAAAAACTCCTAAAATCAATTAAATCTTAAATTAATTATAGAAAATAATTAAAAGACCTAAAAAATATTTGGAAATTTGCAAAAATCTTAATTAAGTGTTTAGAACCTAGGGAAAATATAAAAACCTAGAAAATCAGACTTTTAATTTTTAATAATAAAATAATATTAAAATAATATTAAAAATCCAAAAATTATTAAAAATTCTAAAAACTTGCAAACTAGCTTAATTTAACCTAAATAACTCAGAAATGAAAGTGAAATTACCTAAATACCCCTATTGGGCCTAGAAAATGGGCCAAACCCAAAACAGTCCCTTATTAGGCTTAATTAAGGCCCAATAAGAAAAAGTGTTCAAAATAAGCCCAAAAAGCACAGGTTGACTCAAAATTTGATTTTAAACAACTTTTTCCAAAGGCCCAAAAGCTGAAAATGTGAAATAAGCTAACTTATAATAAGCAGCTTATTCTTAATGGGCCTTTAAGCCCATTAAGCTATAAGCTGTTGCCATAAGCTAAAGTTTTACACACAAGCTTCTTTTGACCTAACAAAGACTTCTGCAAAAAGAATTTTCAAATAAGCCCACTTAATAAGCCAGAAACAGTTCACAAACTTATTCACAAAACGACAAAATAGTCGTTTTTATGATCTAGACCACCTCAGAAGCTGATTCAAGTTGCAAAATGTTTCTTATGACAAAACTAAGCTTAATAATCAGAAACCTACTTAATAAGCACTCTCAATAAGCTGGAAAGTCAAATAAGCACTTATGTTAAAAGTCAAATAAGTTGGTTTTCTAGTAAAAAGTCAAAGTCAAAGTCCAATAAGCTCCAGTCTACTTAAATGGGTCAAATAATGAAGATCTATCACAAAAAATAAGTTGTTGCAAATCAGAATAAGCTAGAATAGCTTATTGATAAGCTGATGACAAAATTGCACTAGGGGCTAGTTTTGGATGTTGAGCAGTGGAAACTTTTTCCACTGCTTGACTATTTTGACTTTTTGTCTTTAGTGACTTTTTTGGAGATTCAGATTTCACAAAGGCACCCAAATGATCTTTGGATCAAAAGGATTCAATCACAATCAAAATAACACAATCACTAACACCCAATTGATACAGTTTAATCAATCAATCATCAGACATTGCACAGACATGAACAATAAGCAGTTAAGCACTTATGAGCAGTTTTAGCACAAATCAGCCAGCCAAATTTAACCAAATGCACACACAAGCTATTATAAACTCCAATAAGCAAGTCTAAACAAGTTTCATGCACTGGTTCAAAGAATTAAGCAAGATTCAAGCAATGAAAGTTACTGATGAACACTAACACATGCAGTTTTTACTTTTGCTGATGTATTTGACACACAAGCCAATTTCAACACTCCAAATCTTTCAAACAGGTTATATTAATGATGATTTAACAGCTTTTATCCCTAAACATGCATAAACTCTAGGTTTTCCCAAAATTTTAGGTCAAAAATCAGTCAACTCAACAAGATATAGCAATTTGTTTGATTCAAGGTTTAAAACTCAGGAACTTGCAGCAAAACACTCTCAAACAAAGGTATAGCAGATACAAAGCATAAACAACACAAACTAACAACACAATAACAAGATGCAAGCACAAACCAGTAGACCCAAACACCCCTTTAACTTTTTCAAATCAAAATTTTCAAAGGCAAAGTGAGATTTCAGGCCAACCAAGCATCAATTAACACTAAAACAAGTATAATAAACAGATTCAAGCAAGAACAAGCCAAAAAATTCACAAGAGCACAAGTTTCATACAAATATCACCAAAAATCACAATTTAAGCAGATTTTGAGATTAAGTATGCAAACCTCATGGATGTACATCCACACCCACGAATTTTGAGCTTATGTGCTAGCAAGAACAAGCACAAGCTTCCACAATAAGCCTGCTAAGATTGAACAAGGGTTAAGCACAATATAATAAAAATCAGAAACTTTGAAAAACTTGATTAATGCAAACTTGTTACCCCACACTTGATTATCCCCAAGTTATAAGCCTCACCACACCTTAACCAACTCAGTTAGGATGCTATGATCAGCCCTATAGCCCAAGAATTCCAAGATTGGAACAAGACTTAGCAAAATATCAAGAAAATGAGGAAATATGCAAACTTTTGTACACTCCTCTTTTGAAAACAGGTTTTAAACTTCAAGAACTAACAAGCATATAACAAATGAAAGCAGTAAATAAGATTGGCCAATGACTTTTCTTCAAGATTTCAAACTCAATTTCATTAAACTTGAAAATAGGATTTACAGAAACTTGAACAAGAAAAAATCAAAAGCAAACAGAAATGTGAAGGCCTAAGTGGCATTATATAGAGCCTTACAAGTTCTACTAAGCTAAGAAACGTGTAAACCCTAGCTACTGAAGTCCCAAAAATGCCCTTGAGGTTTTTGGCATCTTCTTGAATCATGTGACTGAATTTGGAGCCTTGTGGTAGCTGGCATGTAGTAAGTTGATCAAAGGGCTCCAAATGAGCTTAACTTCAAAGCTATGTTGTGGGGCGTTGGATGACTGCCACTGTTTTGGCATCTTCTTCAAGGGTTGAAAAGCAGGGGAAAACATGTGACCTTGAGCTGACGTGGCAAGCTTTTTGAAAGTGGGGTTAAGGTTATTAGTCCCTTAATCTTAAATCTGGAAGAGATTAAGGGCTAATTTCAAGTGTAATGAAAATACCCAATTTTCATAAGAACACTAAGAACACCTCATTTGATCTGTTTACTTGTTTAAATAAGTTGTTAGGCGCCATAATCTTTATTTAAATAAAGATTAGTTAAATACGGGTGTGAGTGGGATGTGATGTGGCACCAGGGGGGGTTTTGATTGGAGGAGGAGAGTAAGTGGGGCACGTGGCAGCCCAGGAGTGGTCTATGTATCTTCTTTGTCTGCCAGCTTATCACCCCCATCTTTCAGAAACGTGTCAAATGCATTCCAAACTTCTATCAACGCCTTAATTAGCTTTGTCAACTTTTGCCTTTTTACATTTTTGGCCTAAAAACTTTTACAAAGTGAAATCAGGGGTAATTCTTGCCATTTTTGAATTCTTCAAGGGCTGGTTTGGTATTTTCTTCAATGAATATGGTCTAGACTTGCATAATTGATATTTTGGAGGACTGAAATTGCCAAGTCTTGATGATTGAGGGACCATTTTTGCCAAATGTTGAAAGTTGAGGGTCCTTTGTGTAATTTTGGAATTTTCAAAGGACCAAACTTGTCATTTCTTATACTTTGAAGGACTTCATGATATATTTGACTTTGTGAATGATTTTGGTTGACAATTTAGCTTTGTTGAGGGGCTAAACTTGCCAAATCTTCAAAGTTAAGGGTCCTTTTTGTAATTTTGACAAACTTTAGGGACCAATCTTGTAATTATGAGGATACAAGGGTTTAAAGTGTCAATTCTTCATAATTGGAGGACCCTTCTTCATAATTCTTCAAATCTTCAAGGGTTTGATCTTGGGAAAGTCTTCATTAGGGCTTGGTTCATTGTGCGGCTTTGTTTCCCGTGTTCGTTTTTGCATGATTCTTGTGATCTTTTGTCATTTTCTCAATATCCGTACCTAAAATACATAAGCAACAAACACAAGCATATATTTGGGTATTTTGATGATATTTAATGCATTTTAAGCCCTATTTAGACGATGAGACTATGTATAAAAGCAGTCTCATCAGATGATAACTTATCCTTCACAACGGGAAATTTATTTTTCTCGGTCATGAGCTAGTCACAAAACAATAAAAGTTTTGAGCTCATGAAAAACGGACCCGACAGGGAAGTGTACGTTTTAGTGCGCTTTCCCTAAGAAATAGAAGAGAAGTCTTCTATCCTGATTATTTTAAAACCGTTGAACACAATTTTCAAGAATTTCTCAAAAGGTTTTTCTAAATCTTTCAAAATTGTGTGTTCAACCCTCCCTTCCTCATATGTGGTTTTTATATCTCAAAATTGTCATATGTTATTTTGATCAATTTTTGAGGGGGAACGTTTTAAAATTAAGCCTTTAATAGTGTTGGGTACATCTCTGAAATTGTCCTATTTTCTGTATCCAACACATTCCGAAAATAGTTTAAAACTGTCATAAGTAATAAATTATATCGGACAAGGCATCTCATCTCCGTACCTCAACATATTTTGTGGTGTCGTTTTTCCAAAAAATTGTCAAATTTTGTCTCAAGACACACATATATTGTTGAGGGGGAGCAACCCGACTTAATGTTCCATGATCATGCGTGCACACATGTTTCTCTCCCGTCGATTTTTCGGAAAATTGTCATATTTTAATCTATTGGTATCTCTAATATTATACTTTTATATTAAAGATAGGGGAGAAAATGTGATTAAAATGTAATATATCGCAACATGTGATCTTAAAGACTCAAGTGCAACTCTTTCCTTCACATGCCAATCTATTTCGTTTATCGATGCATGTGTGTAGGGGGAGCTTATTGAAAATATAAAACTTTCAAAGTGTTACAAGTTTTGATTTTTATCAAGCACTTTGAATTGTTTTCAATGGTTTTATGGTTACGATCTTTACCCAAAACAACCTACTATCCATGACGGAACGATGGAGTCAAAAGGTGGTTTAGGATAGGAAACTAAGTCCTATGATCCAACCAGCACCGGAGGGATCTACCCAAGGACATTCCATAGCTAGAAATAGTTGTCCTTAGGAAAGATGGAGTGGAATAAAGGTGAATGCGGACCAATTACTTAAGTTAGCACTAGAACAATCACAACAAGGTGCTAATGATGACGTATTGGTAAGCATTGAAGGAGTTGAATATTCTATGCAACTTAGGTAGAAACCGGGTTAACACATCTTTTGAAGACAAGTGTCATGGACCAAGTGATGCGATGCACAACCCTTCCCCAGCCATTTGAGTTTCTCTCAAAAGAAACTTGTCTCATTGTCACGGAGATCAACACGTATGCATTGACTTTCTCACTCCGAGTCAGTTAATATTGAAAAGGTGGCAGTCTGCTCCAGCCTCCGATTACCAAAATGCACTTATTGAGTCTAGAGCCAAACGATATCAATTTATCATCTCATTAGGACACAATCGAGTCCTACGCATTATCCTTGTGATATTGCCAGAACATCTGAGTGATACGGTTCACAATGAAGATGGAAATCCTGCTTGAGCCAGCATTAAACAAGCTCATGGTAGGTAACTTGTGCGATTCTACACGAATCAAACTTATGAGAACTGGAAAGAAACTAAGTTTCGATTCTTAATTGATTCAAACTTGATTCCAGGTTTCTTCGCAAAATCCGTGTGATCTTGCCAGAACATTCAGAGTGACACTCATTAGTGTTCATAGTGACGAATGGAAATCCTTCCAGTGTTAACATCAAACAACACTGCGGTAGGTGACTCGCAAGATTCTCTATGAATCAAGCTTGTGACAAACTGGAAAGCAACAATGGTGCGATTCTTATAGAATCAAACTTGTTCCAGGAATTCTGAATTGACGACTCTAATCAAACGGATAACCGTATTCTTTTTTATTCACTCTTTACGTTCGCAGTCTGCTTTGAGACGGTCGAGTAAAGAGAACTGGCTACTACCGCCGGGAAACCCTGTCAAGGAGATTCTTAATCGAATCTACCCGATCACAGGTACGGTATCTAATACCGTCTAAATGGTCTTCACCGACCGGAGGTAAAACGCTACCGAGTTAGGATGAAATGTTCAAAGCCATTTTATACGTGTCTATATATGTTGCTGCATATCAAGAAGGTGGCGTAGCTGTGCAACCGGTGTCGATTCAGAAGTCATAAGAGCACAAGATGGCGATAATCAAGATACCTAAGAATGTAAGAATGTAATAGGTCATCTTAGTTACAAGGAGCACAGATGAAGATCTCAAGCACTCAAAGTCAAATGACAAAGGCTCAAGATAAAGATCACGAAAGCATGAAGGAACAAAGCTGTTACAAACAAGATCAAGACCAAGATACAAGACCAAAGCAGGAAGATCTCCTCTACAAGGATGTATTCACTCAACCATCTTAGGCTTTTTAAGCTTTTTAAGATGACCGATACATTGGGGGAGATTGTTAGCCCTATATTTTATATAGTCGAACAAGAATGTAATAGGTCATCTTAGTCATTAAAGGTCTTGTATTGTAATAGGTTAGTCAGGAAAACCGGGCTTGGACTTTAAGCTAATATTGTATAAGTTAGGGGCGTAAGCCCAAAACAAAGCCAAGCCCGACCCAAGTCACTTAAACCCACGACCCATAAGACAAGGGTATATATACCCTCTTCCATGTGTGGAAGAGGGTGTTGGTTCATTTTACTTTCTCTCTCTAGTAAACATAAACCTTCCAAAATCTCTCTTGTTTCTCTCTCTACTTTTCTTCTGTTTCTCTCTCTAAATATCTCTTCTAAATCTTGTGTTATGGATTGAATGGGATTAACACATGTGATTCTAAACCAAATCAGATCTGGTAAGATTCTGTTGTTATCAGAATCACATGTAATTCACACAGAATTACATGTAATTCACACAGAATTACATGTAATTTGCATTCAACTTAAAGGATTTCTTTAATAATTACATGTAATTCTTTAATAATTACTAATGTAAATTCCTTGTGTTTTGGAAAAAGGTACTAAGAGTTATAGAAGACGGGTCAGTGGTTTGTTCTTGTAGACATTTTCTACGATATGGTTTTCTATGTCGACACATATTTTGCGTGTTCAAGAACCGTGATGTTAATGTTATTCCCAATCAATACATTTTGAGGAGATGGACAAGAGACATAATACCACCTGATCTTCGAAGGCAAATAAACAGATATGGAGAAAAGAATGTAACAATTGAAAAACTTTCAAACGAGGTGAATTTTGTCGTTGATGATTGTTTATTCTTATTGGGCAAAGATGAAGAAAGGTTGGCAGCTTATCTTGAAAAGTTGAAAGTGATATATGAAGAAATAAAAGTTGAAATGCCTAATCCTCCTTCAAGAAAAACGGCAGATATTATTGGTGCTTTGTTTGCAATTTCAAAGCCTGATCATCTAGATGTGAACAATCCAACGAAGGCTAGAAACAAAGGAGACCATCCAAATGATGGAAAAAACTAAAAAAAGGAGAACGATTGAAAAGTGGAAGAGAAAAAGCGCTTAAGGTTCGAAAGAAACCATTGAAGGTTTGTGGATATTGTAATGTGAAGAAGCGTGAGCATAAAAAAAGAACGTGCCCAAAGAACCCAAAGGCAAAGAAAAAGAAGGCGTCACCAATTATTGATGTTTGAACACTTTTGAGATTTCATTTACTTCATTTTCTAGAACCTATTTTTAAGTTTCAAGAACCTATTTTTAAGTTTCCAGAATCTATGTTATAATGCATTGTAAAATTACTTGTGATTCTGTTTTTATCAACTGACATTTTGTTAAGAATTACATGTGTTTCCCTTCTGCATATTGATTTTGTTAAGAATTACATGTGTTTCATTGGAAAATTACTTGTGATTCTGTTGTATCAACTGACATGATCAGTCTACTTGAGAAGACAAATGTGTGTTTATGTAATATATAAAATTATATGTGATTTGTTAAGAATTACATGAGTTTCTCTTCTGATTGATACTTGATCATATTTAAATGTGTTTATGTAATATATAAAATTACATGTGATTTGTTATGAATTACATGTGTTTCCCTTCTCATTGATACTTGATCATATTTAAATATGTGTTTTATGTAATATATAAAATTACATGTGTTTCCCTTGGAACATTACTTGTGATTCTGTTTTCTGGGACAAAAGCTAGAGACATAGCACCAACTGACATTGAAATAACAACTGCTATTGATCAAGGTCTAACAACTGCTATTGATCTAACATCTTAAAACAGAAATACATGATCAAAGTCTAGCAACTGCTATTGATCTAACATACCATACCATCTGAGTTAAGTGTCACAAAAGCTACAGATCAACTGAAATGATCAATGTCTAACAAGTGTTATTTATCTAACATCTTAAAACAGGAATACATAATCTAACTTTTTTCACGTAGCTCCCTGTTCTTCACAGCTTCACAAACCATTTCAAGTTTTTGTTGGTTATCAATCTTATCAAACTCCATTGCTAATTCACGCATCTTTGCAGCATACTTATTGTGCTCGTGTAGGAGAATCTTTGTTGCATACTTGAAACGTAGATGTCGCAAACTGTCACGTTGCATCCTTGATTCAACAACGAGCCCAACATCCCAAGAAGAAACTGCTTTACCAACATACAACTCCATATGCAGCATAGTGAACACACCACAATCTCGAGTATTTTCCTTCGTCTTCCATTTCAACTTGGGGACTTTACCTCTCACTTTCTTTATGGAAGCATGCTTCTTGTGCCCATACAACTTTAAATGATGAACAAACAACTCTTGCTGTAAAAAAAATAATAATAACAATAATCACATGAATATCACTGTGAATAATTACATGTAAATCACATGTGATTCATAGATGACTCACATGTGATCTGTTTGACATAAAAAAATAAAAACAAATATCCTTACAAGTAGATCGCAGACTTGTGAATACTTTTCATCATAAGATGCACCGGACCCACTGTTGTCAAGAATCGTCATAGCTGCTACAGAAAGATTGAAGACAACAACGTAAAAGTGCCCAAACATGCATATTGGAAAGAAAACCTGTTTTATAAAAACCAAAATTAGAAAAACAAAAATAAAATTCTAAAAAACAACAAAAACAAAAACAAAAATGACCAAATCAATGCCTTCAAATGACAGACCAGCAACATCATCTCCAAAATGAGTTTCAACTTCCTTCTCAAAGCTCTTCCATATCTCATTATCCGTATGATAGAATCCATTAATCATTGATTCTGTCTGTATAACAATAAGATAAAAGAAATTTATAAAAAAAGGAATAAAATACTTGTATATCAAGTTTAAAAATGTTAAATAACTTACTTACATCCAGTCGGTAAAAATACCCTTGACATCGTTCCAGGTTCACGAAACCCCTCTTCGTAGTTAAGAATTGAAGACCAACAGTCTATCACATTTGCATCTAACCTTAAACTAGGAGTTAAGGTTTCCATAATCAACCGAATTGAAAACACTTTCGCACCAGAAGATGTTTCAAAAACAGTTTCACTACATGTAAAGAAGTTAATGTAAGTAAATAGTTATGCTTGAATTACATGTAATTCATTATGAATTACATGTAATTCATTATGAATTACATGTAATTTATCATGTAAGAATAATTATGTTTGAATTACATGTGTTTCTTAGCTAATCACATGTAATTAAAAATGATAAATAATTGAATACAGAAATAACTTACTCTGTGTTGCCCTGTATCGCGAACAGATAGTTACCAACTATAAATTCAGTCCTTGTAATTTTAGGCTGAACCTTTGTCTTCTTGTTCATGAAAGGAGATTGCAGGAACGAAGAAGGCTTCACCAATCTCTTAGCAGCAGGACTAGGACTTCGATTAGTAGCACGAACAGAACTTCTTTTGGGTGTAGACGGGCCTTGATCTAAAACATCAGCATTCAAACGTTCTTCATCGAGTTGTTGACCCTAAATAAAGAAATTAGCAAAAAATAAATAAAAGAATAACAAAAAAACTTTATAAAACAAAAAAAGTGTTGAAAATTACATATAAATACTCAGCTTCAACACAGTCAATCACCTCGAAAACCGTCTCTACATTCTGATCTAACCAGAGTGAAAATGAGTCTGGAGTACTCAAAATATCCAAATCTTCATCGACAACTTCTTCTTGTGATACACCAGAACCAAGAAGTACTAATTCTTCCAAAGCCAGCTGATCAACTGCTTCTTCAAGAGGTTCATCAACAGCATTCGCAATAGGCTCTTCAACATTATCAATGCTAGCACAAAATTCATCATCATTCTTCTGCATGTTAATTTGACTATCAACTTCAGAACTCTTTGGTTCACCACTCCCGTCGCTAGAACCATCATCATCATTCCCTGCTTTATCAGTACTATTGTTATCATCTCCACCACCCCCATTGTTATCATCTCCGCCATTCTCATCACCGTCACTGCCACTATCATCATATTCGGAAGAACTCTCATCTCCATTATCCCACGCAAAAGTTTCTCTAAAAACACCGACATACTTCTTGTAAAGATTTACAAAATTCGAATCGCCATGATATTTTTGACTCGCTGACTTTAGATAATTTTCAAGTAAACCCCTGTCATCATGAATCTGAGTCAACGTTTCTTCAATCTTTTGGAGCAAGTCTTGTAGATAATGAAATGAAGTTAGTCAAATGATATTAAAATAGATAAAATACATATGCTGAATTACATGTAATTTATCTAAAATTACATGTAATTTAATGAAAAATACATGTGATGTTCTCATTAAAAAACATACCTTATAAACTGTATTATATAGAAATCACATGTAAGTTACAACCAATTACATGTGATTATGAATAAACAAGATGTAATTTTATATAACTATTTCATAAAACTTATGTCTCCGATCTACTTGTAAGAATATTTGGTTGTATTTTTTACCACATGTGATTCATCTATGAATCACATGTAATTCATCTAAAATTACATGTACATGTGATGTTTTCATTAAAAAACATACCTTATAAACTATATTATAGTGAAATCATATGTAATTTACAACCAATTACATGTGATTATGAAGAAACAAAATGTAACTTTATAAAAACAGTAATATAATGAATCACATGTAAATGGTTGTAAATTACATGTGATTATGAAGTAATAAACTGTGATTTATAAAACTTTAAAAGAAACACAAACCTCTTTAGAGATAGAATCATTGGAAGCTTCACAAATAAAACCTTCGGTGTTTTGAAACTCTTCCTCGGTCCATTCAGCATGAAGTTCTAACCGACCCAACACTTCATGTTGAAGTTCAAGCTCCTGTCTTTTCTTCATTAAATGTGATGTCCAGTCTCGGATCGCAGGACGAGATCGAACAACAACAAAGTCGTCAAACTTTGTTGAGTCCAAGTACAAAAGCAGATGCAGAATAAAATTTACAATGTCTTAGATTTATAAAAGAGTTATGGATTTAAAATTAGATAAATATGAAAACTTACAATGAGGAAGAGATATGGACCATTGTACTGGACCGTTCGGGCTTTTGGGATTTCACTGTATTGAAGACAGTTATGGATGTAATCGCACCAATCAATTTTAGAAACGTCATAACCTATAGGTATACGTCTCACAACATCCAAACATAGCTCCCCCGTTCATAGCATCAGCAACGCCCATGGTGTTTGTAAACAACGTAAGAAATTTGACCTTGAACATAAAGTCAACCCTTCTAGTATCAACCAACTTGTCAACAATATAAGATACACGTAAATCTTTTAAAGGCTTAGGAAACTGACTAAGCCAAGTCTTGACAAAATCATCATCGTCTGATCTGGCATCCCATGTAAACAAGGACATACCTCCAAAAGGAATACCTAATATATCACGAACCTTCGAACATGTAACCTCAATAGATTTCCCCGTATCTAAATAAAAATGATAAGTCTTTGGGTCAAATTTCGACACACAATACCTTCCAATCTTAGACGGTATTTTATCTATTGCCACATTATGAAGTGAACTAAAACCTATCTCTTTCAAAAACTTTAACATATCGACTTTTGTCACTCTAATAGAAGAAAAAAGAGAATTAGCAACAGTCCTAACACGAAGAGTTGGAAACGATGACAAATACTCTTCATGTGCTGCCTCTTCAGGAGTTAATATTTTCTCCTTCTTTTTCTTCGGCTTGGAGACCTCATCACCAGTATCTTCTTTCTTGACCATTGTAAATGTCTCCATAAAAAGCCTAAACTGCTGCTCTAAATTAGTAACGGCCCCAATGGCACCAGAACCACTATCCCTCTTCCTCTTAACCTCTTTCTTAACCTTCACCTTTTTCGAACTTTTATCGCTTTCAACATATGAAGAATCATATTCAACCATTTTTCTCTTGCTAGCTGCCTTGCCAGCCGCCTTGACAGTCGGCTTGCCAACCGGCTTGACAGCCGACTTGCCAGCCGGCTTGCCAGCCGGCTTGCCAGAACCCTTGCCAGCCGGCTTACCAGAACCCTTACCAGCCAACTTACCAGTCACCTTACCAGTCGGCTTACCAGAACCCTTAACCAAATTAGAAGACCTTAAAACCGGCATTTTTGTCGCAACTTTTGCAACCGACTTCTCCTTATCAGAAACAACCAGATCCTTATCCGTAACAACAGGTTCCTTATCCGTCACAACAGGCTCCTTATCAGACCCCCCCTCCGCCAGCAACTTATCCGTCACAACAGGCTCCTTATCAGATCCCCCCTCCGCCTTCTCCTTATCAGCCACACTCGGCTCCTTTCCAGACACACCCCCCTCTGCCAGCTCCTTATCAGACCCCCCTCCGCCTTCTCCTTATCAGCCACAACAGACTCCTTACCATACACCCCCTCCTTACCAGACACACCCCCCTCCGCCAGCTCCTTACCAGACACACCCCCATCCACATTACCTTTCACAAATTCAGGTTGAATGCCCTTCAAAACATCATCTACAACACTTTTCACAAAATCAGAAGGCTTATTAACATCGCCAGTAATCGGATTAAACTGAGACAGAGGAGTGGCATTTAAAACACTCGGAAAGATATCAGGTGTACCCCATCTAATACTAGAAGAACCTCTAGCTCTACCCGCACCAACCTCATTTCTACCTATACCAGCAATCATACTACCTCTATCTATATGTAAACGAGATACTTTCCTCTTTGGAGTAAGTCTACTAACAGCCAAGGATGCCATTGTACCAGCACCTAAACAAAAAATAAAAGAAAGACAAAGATCTGTAAGAAAAACACAAAAACAAAAGAAACTTTAAAAAGGACAGTCAAAATTACATGTGATTAATAACAAATTACACGTGATTTAAAATTTAACAATAAAAAATCCATGACTTAATCTAACAACAATAATAATCAACTAACACAGATTATCTATAACTTCAAAACCTAAAAAACACTAAAAAAAACCTAAAAAAACAAGAAACCCTAAATAACATCAAAAGAAATAAACCCTAAAACACCTAAAAAAGCACAGATATCTATATGATTAAGCAAAATTACATGTGATTTATAACGATTAACATGTGATTTACAAATAAGCCATACTATATAACATCTAAAACTTAAAATATCAATAACAATGATCACAAAAAAACATATTTAAAAACAAAAAAATAAATTAAAAACAAAGGAAAAAGTAGAAATATATACCTCTTGGGGCCGGATCTGGATCGGAAACCGGCAACGGTTTAGGGTTTGATAGACTAATTTCATCACGAATATCCATTCCTATATCATAAGTTTGATGAAATTAAAAGATGGATTTTGATTGTAGTATGATTTTGAGTTTAAATCAGATGGATTTTGATTGTTTACAAGTGTGTGTTCATAGTGTGTGTTTTGGGAAAGTATATGAAATGAGATCGGAATGAGAAGAAACTAAATTTGGAAGAGTGTGGATTGAATGAAAGTTACTAAAATGCCCCTGAGGATTAATCTTAACCGTTGGATGTTTATAGGAATGGACGGTGGAGATTTTGTCCCACCTACTTTTTTTGGAACCAATTCTACACCGAACTTTTGTCTTGAATACATAATGTACATAATGCGCATTCTAGTTGACAAATTAACGTCATTATAAAGCAATTATAGCCGTCTATTCTATGTTGCATACTCAGCATGCTTTTGTCTCACTAGACATCCACGTGTTACCCATACTTAAATTGATTTCTAGTGAATATTTATTTTAGGGCTAAGTACAAATATGGACATAAAGTACACCCATGGTCCCCTACCCAAACTTTTTTTTTTCAAAATTTCAAAAAAAGACTTGTACTTTTGATCAACTGATCAACACACTTAGAATTTTGACACGTACATAACTGATCAACCTACTTTATTTCATATTTAATTTTTCTTTCACCCACCAATACATTTTAAATTACACATTTACCCTTATTTTTTAACTCTTTTTTATCATCCCTACCACTTTATCACCACCACCATCGTCACCGCCGCTGCCACCATTGCCGCCACCACCATCGCCGCCACCACCATCGCCGATCAAATCTACCAAAGGTATAAATCACGAAGATGATTTATATACTTGTACCTGTAAGTATGGTTAAGAAGGGTGTAATTAATGTATTGATTTGAATAATTCCTTGCCACAAATACCCACCCAATGAATGCTGCTTGTAAAACATATGAAACATTCAAAATGCTAAGTCAACTGTCAACCCACACTTTCTCTTCTCTTTCTTCTATACAACTTTCACATTCTCAAATTCATATATTTTCATATCAATCTCCAAATTTTATAACCGACCCATTTATTAAAATCCTATCTTAAATGAAACCCTTTAATATTTTAACCTCATTCATCGTATTTCTATGTTTCCTATTTCTGCCAAAATTTTAATTTTCCGACGACATGACCGCCTTAAGAAGACTCGGCACCGCCGTTCGTGGCAACACGATACAATGGAACCTTTCATTCACATCACCATGCAACTGGGATGGGGTGAGGTGTGATAACGTCACCAACCGTGTAACCGAGCTCAGGTTTCCCGGTGTTGGACTTGCCGGAGAGATTCCAGTGAACTCCATCGGAAACTTGACTCAGTTGACAACACTGAGCTTACATAGAAACCGTCTATCAGGTATGGTCCCATCGAATTTAGAGTCGTGTACAAGGTTAAGGGTTGTTAACTTGCAAGATAATATGTTTTCTTAGGATATTTTGGTGAGTTTATTTAGGCTTGGGAATTTAGAACGGTTGGATATTTCAGGTAATAATTTTTCGGGTTCCTTCCCGACAGGTTTTGTCGATTTAATGAATTTGACGTATTTGAGCTATAATATACTAACTTTGAGTGCTTCAGCTGTGCAATCTGAGACGGGCCAACCATTATCTTGGTGAATGAATGACTATTTACTTGCGGATTTGGTAGATTGGATCGATGGTGGTGGTGACGACGATGGTGGCAGCGACGGTGACGACGGTGGTGGTGATAAAGTGGTAGGGATGATAAAAAAAGAGTTAAAGAATAAGGGTAAATGTGTAATTTAAAATATATTGGTGGGTGAAAGAAAAATTAAATATGAAATAAAGTAGGTTGATCAGTTGTGTACGTGTCAAATTAAGTGTGTTGATCAGTTGATCAAAAGTACAAGTCTTTTTTTAGAATTTTGAAAAAAAAAGTCTGGGTATGGGACCATAGGTGTACTTGATGTCCATATTTGTACTTAGCCCTTTATTTTATTTGAATGTTAAGAAAAAATGATATAGAAACTATTTAAAACATATATCCAATTACAATATTTCGTTATACTCATATCATTTGACGTCGAATCATTTTTTTTCTTGGCAGTAATCGATTTTCTAAATGTGTATTAGACTGTTAGTCATATAACGAGTATTTTAAATTAGATTATCATCAATGGATGATAACATCTCTACTATTTATAAAGGAAAAATTAGTAAACCTTGGATGTTGAAAAATATTGTAATTTAGGAAATGTTGAAAATATTAATGTCACCGTAATTATAAAAAAAAACTATCGATAGGAATTTTAAACAAAACTCTAATACTCTTTCTCTCTCCTGCCCCCTTCTCAAAATCATGGCCGCCAGTTTTAAATACTCTTTCTCTCTCCCGCCCCTCTCAAAATCATGGCCGCCACCATAACCACCTCGATTACGCCATTTACCCTTTATCTTTAAATACATTATATATGGGTAGTTTTAGGGGGTGTTTGTCTCGGCTTGTATACGCAGATTATGTCTTATTTGGTTTTCGGCTTATGTTTCATTTGCTCACTATTTGAAATTGGTAATTACGCATGGCCGTGTGAACACAACTATAATCCTTGAAACCATTGTAAATCATAATAAAATGCAATGCAATTTGAATATTCAAAAGTTGTTGAAAACCGGTGTCATGATATAATGAAACGGGAGAAATGCCTTCGCATCCCAGAGAAACTTTATCTACTTTGTATTGCTTATTGAAAGTGTTTTATATCCTTAGTGCTGTATAACTTCAGTGGAGCGAGTGGCTCAGGCTGTACGCATACTTAGACAGGAGAATCATGAGGAAGGCCGATAATGAGTGATTTGTGGGCAATGAAGGGTCTCACTGAAGAAGGTATTTCTATTCAAAAGCTTTGACTTGAATAACTTTTGGCTCCAACTTTTAATCACACATCTATCAAATTATATGTGTATTTGTCAAAGTAAGCATAGATTGTCTGATAAAAACTCTCTCTATTAAACTCCGATAGAAGCTGGTAGAATAACATATGCGTAGGTAATTAGATTTCATGAAATAAACTCGCCCCTATACGTACGTAATGTTGTTTCGATCGCAGCTTGCTATTGTTGCTTCACGTTGCAATTTATGGTGTTAAGGTCCTTGCTTCTCGAGAATTGGAGGGCGTGAGAATATCTGAATCGAAGGTAAAATTACTATTTTTTATAGACATTAGTGTTTATATATTGATTTTATTCATCTATATGTACATGTTTACAATCTGGCCCCATCATCTGTAGTACATTGTTCTAATTACGGATTTAGCATCTGTGAAAAGGGTCAGGTGACAGTAAGTTTGAATTTCAGTGTTTGGTGCGTGAGGGTACATTGGTCATATCACTTTTTTTCTTAGAATGTAGCGTAGGCATTATCGGTTAAATAGACATCTGACTGCTACATTTTTACTTGCATATTTGATAGTGTACTATATACAATGAGATTATAAGGATCTTTTTATACGTACAAAATGGGAAAGAGTTTTATTTACACCAAAGTTTAAGCAAGTTTTTCATAGATGCAATAAAGAAAATCAAGTAAAAATATTGTTTACGGCACACCAGGGAACGTTTTTCTTTTCAAGGTTCTTTAAAACATAATGCGATGTTTTTTAAGCTTATTTACATGCGTATGAGCTAACTTGACTTGACTTATATCTCATGAGTTAAATTTTGACTTATGAGTTTATTTAGAGTTAAAATGCAGTAAGTGAGAAAAAATATGTATGTAACATATAAGCCATAAAATAAGATTAATCTAAACCTCGATATTCATCTTTTTGTCTCCTATTATGAGCCGAGTAGCGTGCATAACTTGGATCTAACCTCAACATTTATTGAATTCAAATTACGTGTTGTGTAAATGAGGCTGTTACAATCAACCTTGGTAACATGAAACTGTTTACAAATTTATCGAATTAAAAGTATGTGTTGAGTAAATGATGTTGTTACAATCAACCTTGGTAACATGTACCTGTTTACAAGTTGTGTTGTTCAATGTTAGTTCATTTCAAGTTGAAGTCGCGCGTCAGATGTATAAAAAAGACCAACATATGTCAACAAGGTTGCGTGCCGGTATAAGATTTGACAGTTGAGGGAAACGACTCAGAACCTTCGTAGGTAGAAGGCGAGATGAGGCTCACTTCATGTTGATGGTATGGATTTGTTCAATGTCAGGAAGGTGGCAATGGAAGCCGTCAGACGTGCTAGAATAGGTGACAAACCGACTTTGGTTGAATGCGAGACATACAGGTTCATATGATACTGTATCGCTGACCTCGATGAGCTTTGTTACCCAGATAAGTTTCGTTCGAAACACCATGGTTTCAAACATACACAAATTAATAACTTTGTTAATGGCAATTATAAATCATGTGTAGGATGATAGCGTTTCAGTTCACACTTTTTATCTTTGCTTATTTCTTCTTTATTTATGCACATTTAGTACACCATAGTAAACGAACCGTATCCCAAACTCCTAAGAACGTAGATCATGTGTTTTAGTTATTAGCTATGATTGTAGTAAGGTAGTGGCACCAGGTTAATTGAAATGGTGGAATGTATAAGTGTGCGAATACAAGTTTAGGATTAGGTAATCATGAGAGATGAGATTTCTTGATTTTAGCTATGTATTGGTAGGGCATAAAATTTCGTCCTTGAGAGGTCGACTTGGAGGAAAACCTATGAGGGTTGAATTCATTTAAGTATTCTACCCATATCTACTCGCTATAGTGTATTGCGAGTACAGGTTGCGAGCACTGGGATCCATATTGATAACCCTTTAGGCTGTGGAGGTCCCCAAGTTTTAAATACCATTCTAGGTAACACGGTTGCAGGAGGATATAATTGTAAAGATTCGTTGACTTGGAGGCAAACCAATTTAATTCTTTAATTAGAAACCATAAATGAAGTATTAGTATATCCTGCATAATAATGCTACCACACCATAAGAGTTATAAACTTATAACTTATTTTATTTTAAAGAATTGTGCATGAGACAAACTCCAGACAAGCTGAAATGTTTACTGTCTCCAGACAAGCTGAGACAAACTAAGACAAACTCCAGACAAGCTGAAATGTTTACTGTCTCCTGACGGGAATTATATGGTGCGGTTTGCGAGGAAATGTATAGACGGTGGTGCAAACACTTCCCTCGGTTTCATCGATATGCCTTGGGTTCGAATTGCCCCGCTAAAAGTTTGCTGCTTTGCGTGGAAAGCCAGGCTCGGTCGCATCCCTGTTGTAAAAAACTTAAACGATAGGGGGGGTCCCCTTAGACACCACTCATTGTAAAATATGTGGACTACATCAGGAGAATATCGACCACGCGCTCGTCCTATGTCCCAAGGCGTTTGACACATGGAGTTGGATCTTCAAATGGTGCAAAATTCCTATCCCGGCGTTGTCCACAGTTAAAGGCATCATTGAATTCGTAGTCGATTGGGGAAACTGTCCTAAAAAAAGGAAAGTACTTTTAACCATCATACTCGGCACTATGTGGAGTATATGGAAGGCGAGAAACAATTACATTTTCAACAAGATTCGTAGCTCATACACGGCGATAGCGGAAGAAATTATATCCAAAACTTTCTTGTGGATCAAATATAGGAGTAATTATCCTTGTAATTGGATAGAATGGGAGTGTTACCCCTTTTCAGCTTCATTGTAACTTTGTCTTCCTTTTGCCCTCTCTTAGTTTCTTGCTAAGGTGAGCTGCTTAATAATATTTTCCGTTTCCAAAAAAGTATCTGAGAGTTGATTTTATTTAAAATAGTTTTCTGTGACATTTTTAACGCATTTAGTTATTTGGAGTTACATACAAGTCAAACTATCCAATATTTATTATCAGTAAAACTGAATCATCAGTCAAAAAACATGTTTCCTTTGTTTAAACGATTCTGGGTAGTTTTTAATTTTTTGAACAAAATATTTTCTTTGATTACCAGTTGGTTTTGAAAATAATAAACCATGGATTAATTTATTAGAGTAAAATAAAATAAATAAATAAACAATCTTCATAGGATTTAGACTAAAAACATACAACTATATTATTATAATTGTAAGCTTCAAGTTGCCTTTTTGTGCAGGGGCAGACCTATGTGTATCATAGGTGGTGCCCAGGAACCACCTTAAAAATCGAAATGCTTTACGAGCTACAGGGGAGTTTTTTTGGGACCTACCTTACAAAAATATAATGAACCATCTTAGAATGAAACTGAGTTAGAAACAAGAGAAAAAACATGTGGCTCTGTAGAAAATGGTTAAGTGAAGGTGTTGAAGATGAATGAAAATGGAGAAAGACGAAATATATTTTTATTGAAGAAGATGAAGTAAAATTATTACTATCGCTTTATTTTTTTCTTGGGCAAAGCAGCTTTAATAGGTTTCAAAGTCCTTTTATTTTCTCGAGAATATACATATGAACGTTGAATAGATTGGTTTATCTATGGTCCTTTCAATATTGATCATGTGCAAATAAGGTTTCTTTATTTGTATAAAATGTTCAATTCTCAACGACTATTAGGCTATTAGCTAACAATATAGCTAAAGCTAACCATATTGTCAACTTTTTGATACCATTTGTATAAGACTTTTTGATACCATTTGTATAAGACTTTCTGATGACAATATTACTCTTGAGTTTTAACATGTAAACACTTATTGTAAAAAGTTATCGAAAAAGTATTTTACCTATACAATTTTATTAAGTTTTAAAGAACAAATTTGTTTATATGTAATATATATTTGACACAGCATGTAAATTGTATCGACCCGACCTGACTCGACCATTGTCATGTTCATCTCGTTTGACCAAAAAAATTTGTTGACATGTAAATGGAAAGGAACCACCTTAGTTTTGTTCCTGGGTCCGCCACTGTTTATGTGTCTACTTACACAATAACACATTTAGGGATTAGTGAAAAAATTGCATATTTAAACACATGTTTTTTAACCATTGTTTTTTGTATGTTTATGATTGTAGAACAATATTATTGCCTCTGGTGAGACGGGTTGTGCGGTGTTTCTTTGTGATCTTGAAGCCGTAGTTGCTTGCTGAACAAGTCCAACGAGGCATGTGACGATGATCGCCCAAGTGTCACCAAACGGTGCTAGAAGTTGAGTGTCGGTTCCTAGCCTAGGTACTATCACGTCTCATTCATTGCAACCAAAAGTACCCCTGACATGTGTTTGGAACTCCTCAAAACATGATATGGGAAAGTACAGAATGATGTGGCAACAAAATCCATATTTTTGGCAAGTTGCACGATTAGCTCAAACGATTTTCAGAACATCATATAGAGGTTGTGTTGGTGTTCTGAATTCTGAAAGTTTAGGTTTGTGTTGGAGGCGATTTTCGGGACATATGGAGGTTGTATCTGAGTTTTGGAAGTTTGTATGTGAAAGGGTTTAACAACCAACTGATCTACTTATAAAGTATTGCCAAAATTTGTGGGAAAATGATGTTTTAATGTTGTGTAGTAAATTCATATGTAGTGTGAAGAATATGCAGGGTACTTTATTTATTTTTTGTTGTACAACTGATATAAGTATTCTTTACAAAATGTGTTGCGATGAAGCGCGTGTAACAAAATCTTGTTTGTATTAAAGATTAAAGATTAAAGATTAAAGATCGTTTCATTTTAATATATTATCAATATTTAGGAAAGGTGCATACACTAGACCAATTTGGTGATGAAAATGAAATGGCCTAAAATGATTTTACCTTAAGGGTAAACATTTGCCGAAATGTGTTTTAGGTAAAAATAAAATCAAATTATACCATTGAACAATCGGTAAGTTTTTTTTATGAAATAATCCGTAGGTGAAAGAATGTGTACATATAAACGGATTTTATCTATCTTAAATATTTTATCGCATGTTACGACATTTTTTAGTTACAATTTGATCTTACCACGATATATCGTATTGTTAATAATCTGCCGCCAGATAATTCCGCCGCTATGCGCGGGTAATCGCCTATTTTTATTAACATCTAGATAAGTTAGATTATCATCAATGAAGGATAACATTATTATTAACATCTAGATAAGTTAGTTATTTGTTAATAATTACAAATGTAAACTAATGATCACTAGTAGGGTACCCGCGCGATGCGTCTGCGGGTACCTGTAACATAATTTCGGTGAACAATATTTTAACTTTACATTTTTTTAACAACAACATTTCAAAAAGAAAAAATTTAAGGTTTATGTAGCTTTATCTAATTGTCAACCGAATCGATGGTGGCTTTGGTTCTCGGTTAAACCAGTTAATTTGTTTTGATATTGAAAATTGTAAATATATATGTTTTAAATTGTTTTGTAAGATGAATATAAAATTGTATATTTGAGTAATGGGGTATTAATTATATGTTTATTGTTATTAACTGATTTTGAAAAAGTAAGATGTAGTGACATTTGTTGTTTTGTATAATATGTTATTTTATTTGTAAATTGTGGTAATGAAGTATTTAATTATAACATTAATTATATTTTAATGATAGTTTTAAATATAATGTGTTATAAAAGTTCTTATTCTTGTTGTGGTTGTACATAGGCATTAATAGGTTGTATTACTCAATTCTTAGTTTGTTATTTGCATTAATAAATTGTATATTATGCTTTATTTGTTTTACTACTTAACTTTTTTGTATTTATTGAAGAGAGAGATACCAATTTGCTTTATAAGGAGTATAGATATTGTTTGTTTGTTTTTTAACTATGATCATATTACTTATTACAGGATTTTTTGTCTTTTTTTTAGTTTGCATCTCTCGTATCAGATATCTTGCAAATTTGGTTGGGGACTAATATAATCGTTTATTTTGGATACGACAAAATTTTGATTTTTAAAATCATGTTATGAAACATGATGCACGTAATACATGATTTGTCATAGAGCGTTGACAAGATAAACTCGAGTCGTTCTTTTATAATCATCTTTGGAGAACGCCAAAAGATCTTTCAACATATTTTCTAGCACATTCTTGTCACTGTTTAAGTATGACATTTTTCTAATCTCGTGCAATATAAATGATTTGACAAAACTCGCCCACCGTGAGTAAATCTCGTTGGTAATACCCATTAAACGTACATTATTTGACAAACTTACCCACCGTAAGTAAATCTCGACGGTAATACCCATTTTAAAATGTAACTCCATTTACTTCAAACGTAGCCACCTAGAGGATGTCATCAAGAAGGTTGTCGAATAACGAAGAATTTTTAAAAAAAATTAAGATCATTACTCGCACACGTTACTTCAAAAAATGCATGTCAAATCCACAAATCATATGATGCCACAACCTTCCCCAAGCATTGTTGTTAAATACGGAGTATTTTTTATCATCTCTCTCAAATCACTCGTACAATGCTTTTAATAGTTAATTTATTTTCAGTGTATACAATCAATGCTTTCAAGTCTATACTTCTTATAAAACAAATTGGTATCTTTTTCTTAAATAAATGCAAAAAATTAAGTAATCCAACAAATAAAACATAATGTACAACTTATTAATGCAAATAGTAACAAATTAAAAATTAAGTAATACAACTTATTAATTTTGTATGTACAACCACAACATACATAAAAACTTTTACAACACATTACATTTAAAACTATCATTAAAATGTAATTAATATTATTTAAGACATCTCATTACCACAATTTACAAATAAAACAAATACAAATATCACTACATCTTATTATTTTTAAAATTAATTAATAGCAATTAATATATAATTAATACACCCCCATTCATCAAATATACAATTTTATAGTCACCTTACGGAACAATTTAAAACATATATATCTACAATTTTGAATATCAAACCAGTTTAACTGGTTCAACCGAGAACTAGAGCCACCATCGATTTGGCTAGACAATTAGATAAATCTACATAAACCTTAAATTTCGCTTTTTGAGATAATGTTGTTAAAAATGCATAAAATTAAAATATTGTTGATCGAAATTATGTTACTAGTTTCATGTCCTCAGTGTTCAATTTGTGTGCTTGTAGGTGGTATTTTCTTATAGGTGTTCTTGGTTATGTATGCTATAGGTTCTAGTCATATGGCATGTCGTATGGCTTAGTTTGTTCAAGCGATGCTTGAGGTTAATGTGGTATTTCAGCCACATTCTATGTATTTTATTGTTTTATTTTTTATATGAATTTTACCGGGGATGTTCCCCTTTACCAAAAAATAAAATAAAAAGCAGCATCTCACTGGTACCCTACTAGTATCCTAAAAAAATCTATAGACCTCTTATGCATGAAATATAATTTTGAATGTCATTTAAATATGGTTTTCTATAAAACTCGGGCATCTACAACTGAATAATGCATTTACAAAAATTATGTAAAGAATCGTGTGAAGTACGTTCAAACTTTTATAAATATTCATCAAATGCATCAAGTGATGAGTCGTATGTCATATGACAGACATGCATTTAATAATAACACTAAAACTCATGCGACCGGTAATATCAGGTCGAATGTAAAAAACTTAAAATTTTAAAGAAAAAGATGGAACATTTGAATATAAATTTTACTGTACCTTTGAGTATATCTATAACCAGTTTGTTGTTCATACGATAACATCGTCTAAAATAGTATTTCGAATACTCAATATTCGACTCGCAGTAGTCGGTCAACAAACGTTTCTTTGACAGTCTCACAATAAGTGTTGATCACTTTGTAAGGTACATTGAGTCCCGACTTGTTGCAATGATTGGTGATACTAAATACCTTGTGTAATAAAAAAAATGTGTTTTTAGAGACATTTTGGTAAAGAATATATGCTTTTGGTAGAAAACATGTGTGGAAGTTAGTTAAGAAAATGGTATTATTGATTTGCATTGGCGCGAAAGAAGGTCGGTAACATACCAGGCACGTGGTGGCCCCCTCACCACTGCCTTCTTGGATTGACACATAACCAGAGACGTATTTAAGATTTATAATAGGATGTTGCACAAAATTTTTTAGGTTTATTAGTACTAAAGTTGACCCACATTACGTAAAACTAGGTGTTGCACGTGCTGAGAAACTTCTATTTTATATAAAATTTACCTTTCGTGACATAAAATAAAGTGTACTTCGTGTCACATCCGGCTCCACGTAGGTCCGCCCATACGCATGGCGTAAAAATTGCACCGAACGCTCATATACAGTTACACCTTTTATTTTCTGTCATCAAAAAATCTATGTCTAACAACTGCACACTAAAATTTAAGGAAGCGTTTGGTATCTTAAACGGAATCACAATAGGTACAAGTTTGATTTAGGGTTAGAATGTGAATGAGAATAAATACTACTATCATACCGAATTATATTGTTTGGTTCAATTGAGGTATGAGAATCGATTTTTCATTATTGTCTTCAACCTCTTTATCTAAAATTTGCAAACACCAGTTGTTCACTTATAATACAAAAAACTTATGAATCATGCTTCTCTATTAGTAAAAAACAATAAAAAACAAGAAGAAGAAAAAGTTATGAACCATATGTATATCCTCCTTAAATGAAGACAGCAACATAAGATCTTTCGTGACATCACAAGTAGATCAAGAGCATCAAAAGAGGTAAACTCACAATGAATTATTTTTTCTTTCGGATTCAGTAATTGACTTTTAGGAAATGAAGAAAACAAAAAAATACAGACATTGATGACACAAGTTTGTAAATCATAAAGGTAAAGTAGGTATGAATTGTTGTAACTAGAGTGTAGAGAATACAAATAAGGGAATGATCATTGAAAGGCACCTCTAAGACCTTATATGGTTCTATGGGTATACTTACATATTTTCATTCTCATAGTGATAAGATATTCTTAACCAAACAAATGTATTTGTGATTGATTCCATTTTTTTGATTCCATACACCTAACCAAACAGGCCCTAAAAGTTCTAAAGTTCGATGTTTGTTAAGTACAAACAATTTGTAAACGATCACATCAACTTTCAAGAAAAAAAATACGTACCGGACTTTAGTATATTTGATTGTGGGCTTAAACCATGTTGTGAATTAATGGGCAAAATAGTATTCTAAATTGGTTACTTGTCATTATTTTTTTAACGGTAGTTTGTCGACTCGAGTTCGAATCATCTCACGAAAAGAATATCGACCCCATGTTAGCCTCCAGTTTCCTATTAAAAGGCTTCAAGACATTGCGATGAGATTCAAACCCGGCTACCAATTGTGAGAAAATCCCTCACATAAAGAATGACAAGAGTCGAATCCCTGACCTCCCCATATAAAGATTACAACCAAATATATCCATCCAAATGAGATACACTTCATTTGCTGTCATTATTCTTATTTGTAGACTTATCTTCAGGCAATGCTGATCCATGGTAGGCCAGCCTACGGGTTGCAGCCATGTTGTGTGGCCGGTTGAAATTCATAATTGGGCTAAAACGATTGAAAGATGATGCCTCTTCAAAGGAAACAAAACCTCTGGGATAGTCTATATGTTTCGAATTTAGGTATTATGTTTGTTAATGCAAACGGTGACTAAAAGGTTACTTGCATTTATTGGTCTTGCTTTGTTTTAATTACAACAATATATAAAAACAAGCATTTAGCAAAAACAACGGATATCAAATTCTTTAGTGTAAATCTTCTATTTTAATTACAATCTCTTAAGGTATGAATAAACAAGTCATTAACCTAATTAAGTGGCTAAGGATTGATTATTTTTTTAAACTCATTTTTATTTAAAAGTGACAAAATATTTTTCAAAAATAACTTTATTTTTAAGAAAATATTTTATTCAAATGGAAATGCTTGTTGTATATTTCATTAGATATTTCCTAGCTGGTTACAGCCCGCCCAAACAAGCTTTCACCACTAAAAGACAAAAAGGGAGCATAGTCTATGACACGGTTCCTTATATGCTCCCACAGTTCTTTATATATATCGAACAATGGGAACAATAACAAACCGTGGCCAGCTAGCCGTTACTCCCTCCGTTCCTATAAATAGTGACTCATTTTCAGCTTTTTAAGACATCTCTTTTGTACACACTTTCTCAGATCTAAACACTTCTCTAATCATTCAAATCCTTGATCATTTGTTTGATTAACCTTGTTTAAGAAATGATTATTTCTTCCATATTTTCTTTCTCTCAAGTGCAAAGAGAAGAACACTATCATCCTTGAAGTGTTGTGTAACATCCCACTTCGATAAGCGGACCGTTACGTGTATTTATGGCGTGTCATCAAATCATGCAAGGTAATATGTACTAAAACATACATGACCAAAAGGGAAAAACCGGAAACAAACATCGGTTCCCAAACATAAGCCCAAAACATAAATAAAGTAATAGAAATGAGAAGGACTAAACAAGTGTCCAAATAAGCATAAGTATAAGAAGGCAAAAGGAGAAGAAGTCTAAGGAAACTTCCATCATATGCACGTCCTCCAAATGCTCAAGTTTGTCCTTGGGTACCTGCCGTTTTGGGACATGGAAAGGAAAGTAACGGCTGAGCAAATACGCTCAGTGAACGGATATATGACATAGTATGAATGACTGAAACATAAATAAGACTTAATAGCAGCGGAAATGTATAAGTATTGGAAAACCTGGAACATGTTTATAAAACTAGTTTTATAGTTTGAAAAGACTTATGTTTTTATATGAAAAACTATATTAATTAGCCAATAGTCCATATAGGTCACGAGGTTCCATCGTGTATGAATACTTGGAGGGGAGACCTCATCATGCAATTAGAGGGGTTGCCTCTAATTAACTAGTCTGGGTAAGAGGGATCAACTCCTTGTGAAGGATGCAAGGCATACACCACATTCACCATAAAAATCCTGTAAAGACATGTAACTAAGATGCACCCATACGCCCCACATGATAATATAAATATAAAGCCAAAACTATAAAGGGACTCCTCGAGCAATCACTCCGCCGTAGGGAAGTCATAACACTAGTGCCTCCAGTGTTATGGTTATGGTACCTCCATAACTAGGTGATATGGCCATGCATGTATATGGCTTAGGCATTTAAAACTAAACATAAGTAATCAAAACATATAAAACATATACCTGGTAAAACAGTTGGCTGTAAATGGGGAATCCTAATAAGGAAAAGAATGTCCATCCTGAAGGACGGAATATCCGTACCTTATGTCCAGTGAACGAGGATAGATGAAAGAATGAAAAGTCCTATTCCGACCTCACTATTTTTACATAAATAAGGGACATGTATGAGTTGTCTGGTTACTGAGTATGTTACTGGTTCTTGTATGTTTTTAACTTATTTTATATGTTCTTGTCTTATTTTACTGTTTTAAATGATATATTGTATATCTTCTGATTATGTATTATCTTGCATTCTTGTATTATTATACTTGTAATGTAATAATAAGTAACTTTCTAAAAATAGCAGGTCTTTAAAAATATAAAGTTTTCAAAAATAGAAATAAGCTTAATTAATAAGCTAATAATATAAGCTGGTGATTAATGGTTAAAACTTATAAGTCATGGAATTAATAGTATAGTTATTAATTAAATACTATAGGTTATATCTGATTATTAATTAATAATGAAAGTACAGGTTTTATTAATTAATAACATATCATGGTTAAGTTAATAACTATAGGTTATATCTGATTATTAATTATCAAGGAAATTTTATGGTTTAATAATTAATAATACTGTCATGAGAATATTAACAAAACTTTACCTTAAATAACAATAATTAAATTAACATGTTTTAATTTAATTATACTAATAAAATACTTAGGTTAACACATGATTATTCATTTTAAATAATAAACCTAAGTCTTGGATTAATTAAATAAATTCCTAGCTCATGAAAATTAATTAATTTATTTATAAAACTACTAGTTCATGAAAATTAATTAAAATAAATAATGTCAAGTGTACCCGAGCCCTAAACCCGAGAAAACCCATCCGAGCACCAACCACCACCCACACAGCCGACGGCTGGTGGTGGTGGTTGGCGGCTACACATCAAAAACTGTTGCTGCTACCACTGACAGCCTTGGGTTCCCACCGGCAGTGCCGGGTTCCCCCTGCTGCGCCCACTGATCCCGTCGAGAGCCCCTCGGCTCTCGGGTTCCCACCGCTCTGTACAAACACCCCCCTGTGACCAACAACCAAACACCCCCGAACTGTCTTGTCCCCCCTGTTTGGTTTTCTGCCTACGGCCGACAACACCAAGCTTACCACTGAGACCCTTGTGGTCTCGGCTAGGCCAAAACAGAGACACACCGAGAGTCCCCCGACTCTCGGTTTTCGTGAAACCAAGCAAAACCCGATTGACTATTATGTACATGTTTCTATTTTACAAATTCGTGTGTTCCAGTTATTAAAATATGGATTCGTAATTAAAGAAGAAAGAAAAAATGATTTAGGGATTCGACACTTACAAATGCGAAGTGATATGGGATTAATAAACACGAACCGTGCTTAACCAAATGATCAAACTCAATTTCTTCTCCTTGTTTGTGCCCAAAAAACCGCCGGCCATTAAAATGGTGTTAGGGTTTTCTGTATTTGCTTTATTTTTGTTTAAGTGTAAAATGGAAAATAAACTCCTCCTCATGTTTTATTTTGATCTTGGGCCAGGCCCACTAGCCCTTTTGTTCTTGTCCTTTACACGGCCAAAGAAAGCCACACATACATGTGTTTTCGTTTCGATTTCATGTTATAATATTTATCACGCGTTCGAGTTAATTGTCGTGTCGTGTTTTACATGTTTGTGAATTAAATGTTACACTTAATATTTATTATGCGTTAATATAATACGTAAGACTTGTAACTTAAATGCTCGTACCACGTGTCGATGTTATAATTAGAAAGTTTTAATATATAGTGTTTTCACATGATGTACTATTTATGGTATTTAAATGCGGGTTTTACATGTTGTGTTAAGTTCAAGATCTAGTCAAGATCCAAATCATTCTTGCATTATTGTGTATGATATTTGTGTAGATCCAAATTGGTGTATAATTTGGAAGTTGTGTATATATTGTGGTTAATACTTGGGCCTTATAGTATATTGGTGTAGATTGGCTCTATCTAGGATTAGGGCTCGACTTTTAGCTTAGAGTCGAAAACTGGTGTAAGCGAAGTGTAAGGTTTTTCCACCTTGGAATGAGCTTGTTGATTAAGTGAACTATCGAGTAGGGTGCTCGAGGAGTGGAGTAGGGATGAAGATAGAGTTTTGTCGCCGAACCACTATATATCCTTGACGTTCGGTTTGATCTTTACTTTCCTTATCTTCTTTACATTCTTTATTCTTGTTGCATATAGATTTTGTGATTATCAATCTAGCTACATTATTACTTGTTCATGTTTAGAATAAGAAGGTTTCACATAATCACTTGAATCTAATTATTTTTAAAAGGATGTTCGTAAATCAATTTTAAGTGGTAAAACTATTCAACCCCCCTCTAGTTTTTACAATTGGTATCAGAGCGTGGTTACTCAAGCATTTAAAGTACATTTTATTTTAAAACTTGGAAAGATCTATGAATTCCGATAAATACCTAGAAGGGAAATATATGCAAAGACCGCCTCTTTTTGAAACCGATAGTTTTATATATTGGAAAAAGTAGATTTGAGACTTATGTGAAGTCAAAAGATTAGATCTTTGGCATGTTATTACTAATGGTGACTTTTTACCTTTTCAATATAATGAGGTTTCTAAAAAGAAAGAACTAGTTTCTTATGATGATCAAAATGATAATACTACGAAAAAACTTGCTAAAAATAATGAGGCTAAAATGGTCAGTTAAAATTCTTTACCAAAGAAAGAATACAAAAGGATTTTTATGTACAAAACCACTAAAGAAATTTGGCAAGAATTGATGAATCTGAGAAACTAAAAAAGCTGAAGCGAAACCTATATCATGAGATATAGGAAACACTGGTGGAAACCACCTACAAAAAAAAGATGTTGTATGAGAAGTTCTGTTAGACAAGGCTGAACAAAAGAAATCCTTTAGAGATTACAAATGTGGACATACTAACTATCAAAGGCTCAATTGATCTGAAGTTTTATAGAGCTGATGTTACTGATGAAATTCTGTGATTTCCAAGCAGAAGAACTTTCTCTTACTGAATGGTTGGAGTTAGAAAAGAAAAAACCAAGAAAACTTCCAGAAGATGGGAAGAAGTTCTAACAAGGGTTGCACATTCCAAGAGAACCATGACAAGATTAGTGAGTTCCTCGGCATCAATGTAGACCCGATGCTGGTGATATCTTTGTCATTATAAAGAAATACAAAAACTCTGTTCAGTTTCAGAATCATCTCCCTGGCCATGTATTTGAAGAACCAGAATTGGGACTGATTTTGTTCAACCATCCAGAGAGGCAAGACTTTGTGGGCATCAGTGATCTGGATGATATAAACAATAAGCTACTATGAAATGTTCAGAGAGACTTCTTTCTACACCACTAATAACCAGGTTTAACTGAAGCATCTAGGACGTTCAACATGTGTTTGCTTGGGGTTCTTGACATTAGAAATATGGATCCCGATGTACAAACCCGAGTTATTGAAGAACTTAGAGCTAAAAAGGCTTAGGATAATCATTCGTAATCTTATTTTATAATTTTTAATAGTCTATCAATGATTGATTATCAGTATGTTTATAGTATCTTCAATCTTATTGCAAGTAAGAAGAAATTGTTATGCTTACTTACTACTAACTTTAACTTAGGCTATTTGTATATTCAAATAGGGGGAGATTGTTG
Source organism: Glebionis coronaria (assembly GCA_025667525.1). Lineage (NCBI taxonomy): Eukaryota > Viridiplantae > Streptophyta > Magnoliopsida > Asterales > Asteraceae > Glebionis > Glebionis coronaria. The sequence goes on from CM046881.1 coordinate 461,905,948, forward strand.
GGTCAGCATTTACTGATCCTGAAGCAACTCTAGGATTTGAACATAAAATCCCCTAAGTGTTTAGTGCTCGGCAGAAACGTGGTTCTGGCGAAGCAAGCCCAGAGGAACGAAGATTCCAATTAAAGAAATATTAGCTGAAGAAAGTTTAGCCTTAACTCTTTCAAAGATCATTGAAGACAAAGGAGTCTTCGCTTCAGCATCTAGGCAGTCTAGTTGCTGAAAATCAAGTCATGAAGAAGAGGTTTCAGTTCAGTATGGTTTGACAATGTCATATTGAACGATGTCGATCTCCTCTTGATACTAAAGACACTTCATTTATCCTGAAGGTTTATAAAGGCAGGAAAAAACATGCTTTAAGTCAAAGCAGATCTCATTGAGAATAAGAATGTTTGTAACATTAGATAAAAGTAAAGCTTTATTCTGTGCATTACTTTATAGTACTACTAGGTATGGCTTGTCCCATGGGTTCTCAACCACCCCATGGATAAACATTCACATAGTTAGTCGTTCCCTTTGTAAACCCTAAATGTGTTTCCTATAAAAGGAACACACTTGGGAGAGAAACACTCACATCTTGTACTAGAAAGTTTGATGTAACACCCCTATTTTAACTTGACGCAGCGGAACAATAATGTTGGGGGTATTACTTCATGAAATAAAAGTCACAATAACAGAAAACAACTCGAAAAAGTGTTTGATAAACTTTATTTATTTATGATTAATTATCATTCAAAATCCGAGAATTTTTAATTAACAAATGTACATACTTTGTACATCACAGGTTCGTTCTCGAGATCTAGAAAGTAGGTTTTAATGATAAAGATTTACAAGTCTATATCTTTCCACGTCATCATTATGCTGCTCCATGATTGACGGTCTGTGGGTTGAGGAACCAATTATGATCAAGAGGGAATTTGTTAAACACTTCAGCAACAGGTTTTGTATTCTCAATAAGGAACGTGCTACTATTTCCACGGATTTTCCTAGACGGATTTCCTTGGAAAATCAAGTTGTTTTGGAAGAAGCGGTCTCTAATAATGAAATTAAAAAAGCCGTTTGGGATTGTGGAACTGACAAAGCTCCGGGCCCAGACGGCTTTACGTTCAGCTTCTATCGTAGATTTTGGTATTTGATCGAGAAAGATGTCTATGATGCGGTGAAACATTTTTTCAAAAACGGGGATATCCCAAAGGGGTACAATTTGGTCTTTATTGCTCTAATTCCTAAAGTTCCAAATGCCAACATGGTCAAGGATTTTCGTCCTATAAGTCTTATTGGGAGCATTTATAAAATTACAGATAAAATTCTAGCTAATCGTTTAGCATGGGTCCTTGATGATATTGTTAGTGACGTTCAGTCGGCTTTCCTGGCGGATAGGCAGATTTTGGATGGGCCTATTATTCTTAATGAAGTTTTGAATCGGTGCAAAACGAAGAAATATAAATCTTTGGTCTTTAAGGTGGATTTTGAGAAAGCATTTGATTCCGTGAGGTGGGATTTCCTAGATGAAATTCTAGGGAAATTTGGTTTTGGTGATAAATGGCGCAAATGGGTTCATAATTGTCTTCATTCTTCGAAAGGATCAATTATTATTAATGGAAGTCCTACGGAGGAATTTCAGTTCTTCAAAGGTCTTAAACAAGGTGATCCACTATCGCCTTTCTTTTTTTTATTTTAGTCATGGAGACGCTTCATCTATCTTTCCAACGTGTGGTAGAAGCGGGTTTGTTCAAAGGTATCAATATCGATAACTCTTTATCGCTTTCTCACTTATTTTATGCGGATGATGCTGTTTTTGTTGGTGAATGGTGCGAGAGAAACATCACTACGCTTGTTCATGTTTTGAAATGTTTCTATAGAGCTTCGGGTCTTAAAATCAATATGAATAAAATCAAAATTTTAGGTATTCATGTGAGCAAGTATAAGGTTAATGACGCGGCTAACAGGCTTGGATGTTTCACTTTGACGACCCCTTTCACTTATTTAGGGTCTAAAGTTGGTAGTAACATGTCCCATATTAATGATTGGAAAGAGGTTATGGATAAAGTGAAAACGCGGCTCTCAAATTGGAAGATGAAAGTTCTATCTATTGGTGGAAGACTAACGCTGCTTAAATCTGTGTTAGGATCTATGACCATTTTCCAAATGTCCATTTTTAAGGTTCCTTTGGGTATCCTCCGCTCATTGGAATCTATCCGCAGCAGGTTTTTTAATGGGCATGAAACGGGAAGTAAGAATCTCTCTTGGGTTAGCCGGAAAAAAGTCCTCTCGTCGAAGGCTGCTAGAGGTTTATGTGTCTCGAGTATATACGCGTTGAATCGAAGTATTATGTTCAAATGGCTGTGGAGATTTGTTACTCAGCCAAAGTCGCTTTCGGTAAGGGTTATCAAGTCCATTTATGGGGAAAATGACTGTATTCAGGGTACTCACAAATTAAGGGGCAATACTTGTTGGCCAAAGATTGTTAATGAATGTATCTCTTTGGAGCATAAAGGGATATTTCTTCGTGACTTCATTTTCCTCAAAATTGGCAATGGTGAGAGTGTTAAATTTTGGGACGATTCTTGGAAGGGCAATTTCTGCTTCAAACATCGTTTCCCTCGTTTATATGCGCTTGAAAATAAAAAAAAACATCTCGGTAGGGGCAAAGCTTTCTCACGCAGACTTAGCTTCTTCGTTTCGCAGAACTCCTCGTGGCGGTGCATTTAACACCCCCAATTTACATTGCGCAGCGGAAAATACACAATTGGGTGTTATTTACAAACTTCATTTCACAACTCTATAAATGACCCAAAAACAGTATATTTAGGAATAATTATGGAAATAATTTAAATCAATGTCTAAAACCTTCAATCCCGAGTAAAATCAGTTAAAAATATATCAGAGTAGCGTACAGGTTCCCCTAGGATCTTAATCAGAACAACAAACCTTTTACCAAAATATTTGACCATATACTATATGTTTACGACAATAGGGAAAGAAATCAGTTTTAGACCAAACTACTACAAAAGCAATTCCGCAATCCTTCTCCAGCAAGCTCCGCAATCAACAACTTCAAGTACCTGAAATACATGCTTAAAATCATCAACACAAAGGTTGAGCAAGTCTATAGGTTTTACAAAATCATAATTGAACACATCGTAAAAATCATTCACAATTGTTTAATAGAATTGTGGCCATACAATCTATCAATCAGGTATAATATAATATAGTTATAGCTATTGAATTGTATTAAGCTCATGACACCGACCCCTTAACTTAGTCACCCACGCCAAATGCCAGCATGACTAGAAAAATTACCAGTGCCCCTACTAGGGTATTAATTGCAAGAATACCAATTCTCATTCACGTAAAATTATCCTTCCTAGCGGGTTACTCAGCGTAAAGCCCTGGTCTCAGATAGGGTGGTCAGCCCAATAGTACTATTATTAGAATAAGCGGCTATTCCCAACTCGCAACATCAAGTCAGAAGATAGTTAACGGCTCATGAATTTAGGGTCTTATGCAATTAGGTACTTATACAATTCATTTCATCAAAGGCAACATCGGGTCCAACAATTACTTATGACATGTGTTCATTTTACTTCAAATAGCATGTATCCCCCTCGCGGGTTTTAAAATTATTAAAACAAGTAGAAAGCGAGGCTATAGACTCACCTGAAGTAATAGCAGTAGTAAGACGATCTTCGACGATAGTTGATGCCCGGTAAACACAAAAACCGCAACCTATCAAATAAGGCGCGTTTATCAATAATAACTCGAGTAAAATCCATACTTAGTAATATCAAACTCAAAATCATAAAATCAAAACCAATCCAAAATAAAAATAATACAAGTGACCTTTTATTTCATTCTATATTTTTACTATTAGTTGACTTCTTCGATAAAAATCTGCCGGTACACACCAAATGTACAAGCTCGTTTACCCCACTTAAACACGTCAAATTTTTATGATACTAATCAGTAACTTCACTTACTATATATAGAAAGCCCTGTTAAAAACTCATCAAAAGATTTTACTTTTAAAGTTCCCTGCCCGACTCATCTTTGAACTACAAAAACCGGACAGATTTACGTCAACAATACTTATAGTCTTTTAACACATTTATTTTTCTCCGTTTATGAAACCGACACTCAACTTTGAAAATAACTCGACATCCTCATACTTAACCTTAAAAATCAGTCCTTGACACATTTCAAAATCCATTTTATAGTCTCCGAGATTCGACCCAAATATCGACAACAATTATATATTGTGACGATACTCGTCTCCCGGTACACGAAATAATCAAACTAACGTAACTTTTCGCTCGTTTGGAGCTACAAGTCCTACCTTATACCAAAACGAAGGTAAAAACATCCTCTACAACAATATCTAACTAGTTCATCTCAAACTCAAGCTCATATTTTCAGAAAATTACTTTTAATAATCTGCCTAAAAATACATGTTTAAATATTACTCAAAATCAATTTTTCACCACATTTTAACCTCATTTTTACCACTATAAGCATTCCTACATTACTAGTTCATATCATAACACCTTAAATCATCCTAGATGATCAAATCATAAAAACCAAACTCAAAAATAATAACATGCAATCAATAAAACATATACATATGAACATAAACACCCACATATAACAAGAATTTAAGATCAAACATCAAGAATTTCATCCAAAAATGGGTTTTATAAAAATGTTCATGCATGTGGCTAAATTTCATACCAATAGATGGAGAATCAAATAACTAAGATGGGTCTTTGATTGCTTTTAAAAGATTCAAGCTCAAAATTTGAAAAATGGTGGTGTTTGTGTGGGTTGTGGGTGACGGACAAGAGAGGAGAGGGAAGGAAGAGAGAGAAATTTTTGGTGGAAGTGAAATTGTGTGTGTTTTGTGTGTTTATTTTCCTTTTATATGGAAAACGTTTAGGGTAGTTTTTGCCAATTGTGATTCTTTGGACCAAAGTGCAAATACTTTGTTAAAAAGCGGGAAATGACTATTAGTCACTTTTGAAAATATTTACGGGTCTCGGGTTTCATAAAAATGCTTCTCAAAACTTAAAACGCACACAAAATAATATATTATATAGTCCCGGCACGACTTAATACGACATTAAAATAAAAACGTTAAAATATTAAACATCGACATGTTTAAAATAAAATGTAAAATTTCTCGGGCATCCGTCGATATCGTCATTACTAATAATCCTCGCAACTCGTCAAAACGTAAAAATAAAATTTCAATCATCATCCAAATCAAATTACCAATCATCATGAAAATCAACCTCGTCAAAAATTTCAAAAATATACGTAAAAATATAATTTAATAATGACCATGATTTTTGGGTTGTTACATCCTACCCTCCTAAAAGAGAGCGACGTCCCGGCGCTCAACCCGCCTCACACTCGCACTTCCTCACTTCTAGAGTCAACGTGACCTCTTATCCTCAAGAGATACTCACGTCTTTCACACCAGTCCAACTCAATTCTTATGATATCATCATATCCACAACTGTTACTACACTTCAACTTTCAATTTCACCTTCTATTATGCTAATATTCCTTCATCATTCATACTCCTTCTGCGTCACTTTCTCAGTTTTATTCCTGCCCCAATACTCTGACAACATACCCCACAATTCAGACAACATACATATACCACAACTCTCTGACAACATATATATACCACAAATATGTATGTTCTCAAATTAGACTTCTTAACTACTGATATGACGATTATCATCGCATAAAGATTCCATCTTCACTAGTTTCCATTAGTCCTCATAGTGAAATATTTAGATATCATCATCTCAAGTTTCTATTACCATCGTTCAATTCATCCTTTCACTCTGCCCATTGGTTTCCAAAAATACGCAATATTCCTTCTTAACTCAATTCTTCACACTTTCTGCAGAAATCTCTAATATCCAAAAGTCAATCTCAATCTCTGGGTCACATATAATATGTTCAAACCTTATCCAATACTCATACTTTATCACAGCGATTTCCAGTATTCGAAAATTTTCTATGCCTCTATGTCCTGAGATTACACTCAAACTAAATACAATGAGATTATCCATAATTCTAACCAGTCACTTAAATACTTCCCATACTCATTTTCCACTTTCATTATTTCTAACATCTCTATGCTGAATTACTGTACCTTCCATAGTACATTATTACATCTTTCTCATATCATATTATTGTTTAAATAACTCTGTTAGCCTCATATATTCAAATCTGAAATATATAATGGTCAAATCACTTCCTGATATTGTAATACATTTTATTCCAACCATTCTGTATTAATACTTCAATTTATAAAATCCCTTCAATACTATATGCGACACTCTCAGCACTCTAAGAATAATTAAATTCTCTTTTTAATCCGAACAATTCATTCATCATTGGTCCTTGCATTCTTAACACACTCTCTGATCTAATAGGAGAAAATTTAGATAATCACAATACCCGTTTTTGTTTTTGTCCCACAAAAACATACATTTCTACTTTCTCATTTCTATTACCATTCTATTTCAAAATTTCCAACAATCTGTTGATCTTCTTTCTTTAATATTCCTTTTTCCATTAGTTTATTACCTTGATTCTAACTTTTTTTCCATTCCATCCATTCTGTTTGTTGCTACCAATATTCCAATTATCTCAAAATTCAGGAGTTAATTCTCAATTACTTCAGAAACTTTATAAGTCCTTCTTTTCCTTCTCCTTCTTACTAAATACTCACTAGTCGATAGTGAAAGCATCCATACTTATCCTTCATAATCTGAAACATACTTCGTAATACAGAACTATAACATATCCCGTTTAAAATTTACCGATTATTATTTCCTCGTCATCATTAAGTAATCCTTAACTCCTCTTCCTTTAAAATCCCCGAATGGCATTTATACACAAGTCCTTCTTATTCTTATGTTCTTTATACTTGATTCCATACAAGTAATACTTTTCAATCCCAAAACAAATACCACAATGTCCAAATCTCATGATCATATAAACCCCGTTACACCTCTTTATTCAAGTCAACACACTACTATTATTTTCCTTTCCACTTGATATTATCCAAATATCATCATCACAGTTCTATAATTCCTTCAGATTCCTCCAATACTAATTATACAGCATAGAACTTCAATCTATCCTCAGCATTCATAAACAACTTCCTCAACTACAAAATCAGATCTCACATCCACAACTTAAATATATTCTCCATTTATACATCTACCTCCATTCATATATTTAGTTCTTCTTTGTCAGCTGTATCCTTGGTTCAACAATCAGTGAAAACCTCCTGATAAACCTCTGATAATACTCAGCTTACACAAAGGAATTTACAAGCTTCAGTCGGTTTCGTCGGTATCGACAAAGCCTCAATCGTTTCAATCTAGTCAGATTTTCACGATAAATTGCACATTCTAAAACATCTATAATATTCCAACTAAAATTCTTATCCAAAGAATTTTACACACCATTCCTTTTAAAAAAAAAATTCCAATTGTTAGAGAATACTTTTCTTTCCTTCAATCATCTATTCATCACACTAAACATTCACAATCAATAATGGACACCGAAATCTGGTGCTTAGTTTGTTCAGCCCCACAGCAATCATCTTATTCACAGAACATCCAGCTTCTATCCTTACTTCCATTATTACTTCTCTGATGACTTACCCTTCCAGTCAAATCAGATTATCCTTATTGTCTCATCTGCCAATCCTTACAATCAAAAAAATTACCATCCTCAACTTCCTGACATTGCCATATAATAAAATATACAATCAGATTGCATAACTCCTATCACCAAGCTAACACAAAGCTTCCTTTTTCCCATGACGACAGTGAACTCTACGATTCCGCAGAACAATCACATAGTATCCTCAAGTACTAACTCATCTTCTCATTCTTTTCTAACTACTACTAGTAAAGCGCACAAAAATTTGACTTATTGTAGTTTCCTACTACATACCTTCTCATCATTGACCAATAAAATCGTCAAATAGAAATTCCACTGATTACTTCCTGAAATCAGTACTCAATGTTCAACAACATTCCAATTTAATTTTTTCCACCTTTATTTATCATATCCTATGATATTCATTCTTATCCCGGTTAACTTTCTCACAACTCTAGTTCAGTTAATTGCGCTGAACTTTTTAATTCTATAAACTCAGAAATATTTCCTTAATATATATATATTTATTATTCTTCCGTCGGTGAATTTCTCATTTCAACCAATCGCAAATTCTTGTTGAATTCTTTTCCTCAAGTCTGCTAAAATCTAACATCTTCAAATCTCAATATATTCTCATTAACGCCTTCGGAATTTAATACATCATCAATAACACCTTTAGAATTTTAATAAAATTCTAACTCAATGATTACCAGATAAGAATATACAGTTTACTACATCTAAATCTCAAATCTTATCAGCATTTCCAAAATATAGGCTGTAATAGCAGCAACATTCCCTTCATATTGATTTTCCATTATCTGAATAATTCCTTTATTCAATCTCCCTTACCGAAATGAAAACACTTCATTACCACAGAAATACCAATTTTTATACCACATTCCTTGTTATTCCTTTAGCAGCTCGACCTCCATATAGTCCATACTTACATCAAGTAAATAGATAATTACTTAAGTGGTATAAAATACATGTGATCTACACATCATACTTCCTCCTGCTTACCCGATTTATAGTAACTGCTTGAATACCATCACTTCTTATCTTAGACTATTAAATTCCAAGTTTACCTTCTCTTAGAGGAAATAAATTTCCTAATTTTTATTGTCATTCGCAACAATACCATTCCTTTATCCTTTTTCTGCCACACTTAATTTCTGAATCAGGATCAATCTTTAAATTACCATCTCTTTTCGTCTACTTGAACATTCCTAAATGACTATCGATATATTAAACATCCATCAGTTACTCGAACTTACCCATATAGTTGCACCTTTCCATTCACCATTAATAGTCGTACGGCACTCTTCACCGCATCTCTTCTCATAACTAGCAATCTAACACGCAGACATCCTTTTAAAACCTTGCAGAATATCAGCAGCATCTCTAACTGGAACAGCAGCATCTTCAATCTCAGCAACATCTTCAGTCTCAGCAACATCTTCAATCTCAACAGCATCTTCTGTTTCAGCAGCATCTTCAACTAATACAGCAGGATTTTCAATCTCAGCAGCATCTCGTCTCTTCTCAGCACTATCAGCCTCAAACAATCTAACAACTATTCCCACAATCATATAATCTACCCTAATGGTTGGCAACCCTTGGAGACATATTTCAAGATACTCAGTCACACATACAGGAATCCCTGCTAATGACAGGAACATATCTCACTCAACTCTTTCCATTGTTATCACATACGAAAGAGACTTAATGAGTATACACATCAAGATATAAAGAATAGGGTCTTTTTATCAAGATATAACATGAATACTACATACGCCAACAACACAATACTACCTAAATTCCACAATCATCTCAAAAGAAAGATACAAATACACATCAAAATACTAAAGGGTAATAGTAGATTTCATCCATAAATCCAAGAAAATCGCAACAAAACCTTGTCGCTAATGTCACTTACCCTTACCATCCTAAACAACAACAATAATAATAATCCATCACAATACTACCTCACAACATCTAGATAATCCAAATACAATACAACATAATAATACATAAACTGAAATACAACAACAATCCATCACTACATCACTCCATAGGATGTGGTCCATCACTTTCGCCAACTTGGCTCGTTCCTGCTTCATCTTCAAATGGTCCTAACTTGCAGCACCTCCCTTTTGGATCTAAACACGGTGGATCCCTAAATCCATACTTCAAAATTCCTCCTTGGCATGGCGGATCTATCATATAATGAGTATTAGCATACACCTCACTATCCTGAAACTTCCAATGTGGCTCGAGATACGGCCCAACATGATCTACATATTCACTTAACCTGCGAAGCCTATCTATCTCTTTCTGATACTTCTCAAAATCATTTCCATAACTTCTCACTTCTGCTCTAACCTCAGTTCTTCCAACCTCACTCTCAGTCATATAATTATCACTATCAGATTCTACAACATTTTTCTTATCATTCGTATCATCCTCGTAATCTAACCATCCACCTGAAATCTTATGATCACCTACATACTGATTCTGCAAATTCCATTGACCTACAGCAAATCCCCCTTTCTTGACGTAATATGGTATGTCAGACATTTTCTGAAATCACAGAAAATTCAAAAGTACATAAGGTCATTATTCAAAAATATATATGCAATGCATAACTACGCAAATGCAAATGAATTACGTATGCCAAATATATATGTATGCGATGCAATGATGCAATGCAAATGATAATTATACAATATTCATAAAGATGAAATTATGATGAAATTATGATGAAAGCACTCAACGTCCTTTCATTAATACCAATACCTCATTGCATTATTTACTTAATAAATACTCAAGAATTCACAACAATTATAAGGGATACATCTATAATAACAAAGCATAACAAAAATAAATAATCTTACCGGAGCCTTGCAGAGAAGTTGCGTTGCTTTTATAAAATACTTTCGACACCAAAGTTATAGTTTAGGACATTTTCAAAAATAGACCTAATTCGCTATAACTAAAAAACTCTGGTTACCAATCTTTAACACCCCCAATTTACATTGCGCAGCGGAAAATACACAATTGGGTGTTATTTACAAACTTCATTTCACAACTCTATAAATGACCCAAAAACAGTATATTTAGGAATAATTATGGAAATAATTTAAATCAATGTCTAAAACCTTCAATCCCGAGTAAAATCAGTTAAAAATATATCAGAGTAGCGTACAGGTTCCCCTAGGATCTTAATCAGAACAACAAACCTTTTACCAAAATATTTGACCATATACTATATGTTTACGACAATAGGGAAAGAAATCAGTTTTAGACCAAACTACTACAAAAGCAATACCGCAATCCTTCTCCAGCAAGCTCCGCAATCAACAACTTCAAGTACCTGAAATACATGCTTAAAATCATCAACACAAAGGTTGAGCAAGTCTATAGGTTTTAAAAAATCATAATTGAACACATCGTAAAAATCATTCACAATTGTTTAATAGAATTGTGGCCATACAATCTATCAATCAGGTATAATATAATATAGTTATAGCTATTGAATTGTATTAAGCTCATGACACCGACCCCTTAACTTAGTCACCAACGCCAAATGCCAGCATGACTAGAAAAATTACCAGTGCCCCTACTAGGGTATTAATTGCAAGAATACCAATTCTCATTCACGTAAAATTATCCTTCCCAGCGGGTTACTCAGCGTAAAGCCCTGGTCTCAGATAGGGTCGTCAGCCCAATAGTACTATTATTAGAATAAGCGGCTATTCCCAACTCGCAACATCAAGTCAGAAGATAGTTAACGGCTCATGAATTTAGGGTCTTATGCAATTAGGTACTTATACAATTCATTTCATCAAAGGCAACATCGGGTCCAACAATTACTTATGACATGTGTTCATTTTACTTCAAATAGCATGTATCCCCCTCGCGGGTTTTAAAATTATTAAAACAAGTAGAAAGCGAGGTTATAGACTCACCTGAAGTAATAGCAGTAGTAAGACGATCTTCGACGATAGTTGATGCCCGGTAAACACAAAAACCGCAACCTATCAAATAAGGCGCGTTCATCAATAATAACTTGAGTAAAATCCATACTTAGTAATATCAAACTCAAAATCATAAAATCAAAACCAGTCGAAAATAAAAATAATACAAGTGACCTTTTATTTCATTCTATATTTTTACTATTAGTTGACTTCTTCGATAAAAATCTGCCGGTACACACCAAATGTACAAGCTCGTTTACCCCACTTAAACACGTCAAATTTTTATGATACTAATCAGTAACTTCACTTACTATATATAGAAAGCCCTGTTAAAAACTCATCAAAAGATTTTACTTTTAAAGTTCCCTGCCCGACTCATCTTTGAACTACAAAAACCGGACAGTTTTACGTCAACAATACTTATAGTCTTTTAACACATTTATTTTTCTCCGTTTATGAAACCGACACTCAACTTTGAAAATAACTCGACATCCTCATACTTAACCTTAAAAATCAGTCCTTGACACATTTCAAAATCCATTTTATAGTCCCCGAGATTCGACCCAAATATCGACAACAATTATATATTGTGACGATACTCGTATCCCGGTACACGAAATAATCAAACTAACGTAACTTTTCGCTCGTTTGGAGCTACAAGTCCTACCTTATACCAAAACGAAGGTAAAAACATCCTCTACAACAATATCTAACTAGTTCATCTCAAACTCAAGCTCATATTTTCAGAAAATTACTTTTAATAATATGCCTAAAAATACATGTTTAAAAATGACTCAAAATCAATTTTTCACCACATTTTATCCCCATTTTTACCACTATAAGCATTCCTACATTACTAGTTCATATCATAACACCTTAAATCATCCTAGATGATCAAATCATAAAAACCAAACTCAAAAATAATAACATGCAATCAATAAAACATATACATATGAACATAAACACCTACATATAACAAGAATTTAAGATCAAACATCAAGAATTTCATCTAAAAATGGGTTTTAAAAAAATGTTCATGCATGTGGCTAAATTTCATACCAATAGATGGAGAATCAAATAACTAAGATGGGGCTTTGATTGCTTTTTAAAGATTCAAGCTCAAAATTTGAAAAATGGTGGTGTTTGTGTGGGTTGTGGGTGACGGACAAGAGAGGAGAGGGAGGGAAGAGAGAGAAATTTTTGGTGGAAGTGAAATTGTGTGTGTTTTGTGTGTTTATTTTCCTTTTATATGGAAAAAGTTTAGGGTAGTTTTTGCCAATTGTGATTCTTTTGGACCAAAGTGCAAATACTTTGTTAAAAAGCAGGAAATGACTCTTAGTCACTTTTGAAAATATTTACGGGTCTCGGGTTTCATAAAAATGCTTCTCAAAACTTAAAACGCACACAAAATAATATATTATATAGTCCCGGCACGACTTAATACGACATTAAAATAAAAACGTCAAAATATTAAACATCGACATGTTTAAAATAAAATGTAGAATTTCTCGGGCATCCGTCGATATCGTCATCACTAATAATCCTCGCAACTCATCAAAACGTAAAAATAAAATTTCAATCATCATCCAAATCAAATTACCAATCATCATGAAAATCAACCTCGTCAAAAATTTCAAAAATATACGTAAAAATATAATTAAATAATGACCATGATTTTTGGGTTGTTACAGTGCAGAGCAGGAACAATTCTGTGGTCTTGTGGATAATCTTAAAGAGACCAGTTTAGTGCCTATGGAAGACAGATGGAGGTGGACGATGACTGGTGACGGTGAGTACACTGTTTCATCAGCAAGGAAACATATTGACGATAAGACGCTTTGTGGCACAGGTTCTAACACTAGATGTTGCAAATTTCTGCCTATTAAAATAAATGTGCTGGTCTGGAAGATTAAAATAGATGCGTTGACGACTAGATTTAACTTATCCAAAAGGGGTATCAATATTGACTCTCTTTCGTGTGTCCTTTGTGACCAGGGAATTGAGACGACGAACCATGTATTTTTTCTTGCAGCCTTGCGAAGCAAATTACCAGTCAGATCATGCGACGGTGGAATATCCCAGGTGTCGAGTTGGAAGATTACAATCAATGGCTTTCATGGTTGTCTAATCTTAAGATGTCGAGTAAGCTTCGTTTAATGCTCGAAGGTGTTTTTCCGTGATGTGGTGGTATATCTGGATGCTTCGGAATAAACTTTTATTTGAAGGCACCATCCCAAAGAAAGCTCTTATTTTTGATGAAATTGTCTCTAAAAGTTTCAACTGGTGTAGATATAGATGTAAAGTCTCATTTTCGATAAATGATTGGCTCAAAAATTCCTATCTTATTTCCTTGTAATTTTCTAACTCCTTACTAGTTTTAACCAATAAATTGTCGTTCAAAAAAAAAATATTCAAGACCTAAAATATATACTTAAACTCAACACAACGGTCGAGTGAATTCATAAGTTTGAAATCTTTTTGAATACAAGATCTTTTTCCTGAGCTACATTGTTATTCGCTCACATAAAATAATCAATTTCTTATTGTACTAGCTCATGCACTGCTACTTGACATAAACAGAAAACCAACAAATTCCCCTTATACAGGTAGTTTGTCGGACTCATGAGTTTGCAAAATAAAGTGTATCGTTTAGCCTAGGTAGGAACCTGTCGGCATTCCAGCAAGTGCGACTTGCCCATATATAGGATGCCAGTCCTCAAATAGTACTATTCACAATATTAGCGCTCATTTTCTAGAAATTATTAACGGCCACGATTGAAAAGGGACTTAATGGAAATAAGTAAACATAGTGTCAATAATCATGTCTCGCATTATACAAACCACTTGTATTCCAGTTTAGCATATATCCCCCTCACGGGTTTTCAAATCAGTTATAAAGTAGTACATTAGTGAGGCTATGAACTCACCTTATATCCAGTAATATTTGTATCTTGGCAGGTTTATGTCACAAACAACAACTTGAGCTAACAAACAAGAACTTGATCTCATACCAACCTGGATTAACATATTTTGCATAGTATCAAGTCTTTGATTCTGAGTTCAATATTTTTGGTATTAATTATGTATTAATAAAGTTATAATCTCTTATAGCATAATTGTTCGGGCCACCATACTCAGAAGCCATTCTATAAACGTTTGAGGAGCGAGGACACTTTAAATCATAAACCCACCCACTCAGTCAGAACGTAATCGAGATGGAACATCTTTGCACAAAGCTCCCTACTAACATGATGTATAAATATAAGAAATTTCTTCAAAGATTAGTATGTTCTGTTATTATATTTTTCATCCTTTAGTTTTATAATTGACAAAAATAGTCCTTCTAGTTTATATATCTTTAGAAAATAGTTTTTATTATACAACTTTCATCCATATAGTTTCATAAATGACTGAAATGATCCATAAAGTTTCTAAGTTTGGAATATTTACCTTTTTAGCACCTAATATTATAATTTTAGCATATTTACACTTTTAACCCCTAAAGTATATAGTTTTAATATTTATATTTTCAACCTTCAAATATTAACCTTAGGGTTTAAAACTTTAAAATATTGATCCTTATAGTTTTAACTTTGACAAAATGAAACTTTTGGTCCAAAATATTTATAGTTTCAAAAATGACAATTTTAGTCCCTAAACTTATTTAAAATTACATAACAAGCTCAAAAATACTCCAAATGATATAGGAACTTGAAACAAAGTTTATGAACACTTTTATAATCATAATAACAACATTTCTCCATAATTATAGATTTTGAAATACGTTTTTACTCATTATTTCATGTAAATTACAAAACTAGGGTTTTGTGACATCTTTAGCTTATATCTTTCATTTTTAATGATCATATGACTTAACTTCTTTTAGATTAGTTTTCTAACATCCTATAAACATTATAACAAGTCTAAGAAAACATTATAACAAGATCAAATCTTAGTTAACATAGAGATTACCTAGGTAGCTCCAAAATGGCTCCTTATGGCTTTCCTATGAACACTACTTGCTACCAAAGCTTCAATAGATTCCTTCTAGACCTGGTATATGGTCTTATAAGAGTCCTAGATTGTTAATAAAAGTGTATTTAAGAATGGATATGGAGATATAAGAGAAACAGGGTGCGAGTTCTTAAGGTTGTGTATTCGCCCCTATTTATAGTATTTCCAACACTTAGGCTCAAAGTTCTGGCCTCAAACATGTAAGAGCTGTATAGAAGTGAATAAGGGAAGCTAGGGAAAGTCTATGCAAGTTTATAGAGTCTAGGATCAAAATATCTTGCACTTATGTCTTAGAATAGGTCACAACATACATATGATAAGAATGGGGATGTGTAGACTTCAAGTAGGTGATGAACCTCCTTGTTGGCACTCCAAAATATCTAGGGATGTCCTAAATATCTGAATTTAGGTTTGAATTTTGGATGGAAGGAGTTTAAACAAGGTCTTGGAGGGAAAACCAAACCGGGTCTAAAACTAGGGCTTGTAACTTTATGGTTTGTGATTTTGGTGATTAAGGGTTTAGGAATGTGATTAGTGATAGATTAGGGTATAATTAGGGTTTACACATTGTATTTAGAAAGTTTGGGTTCTTGGTTTGAAGTTTAACAAAGTTTTGAAGTGATATTGGGAAGAAAACTTATGTAGATTAAGGTATCTAATGATCTAGGGTTAAGTTATAGTAAAACTTATTATCCTTCACTTAGCTACTGATGTAAACTAAATTTAGGTCTTACACATTGTGTTTTAAGTATCTAAGTGGTTCCACACTTGGTTTAATAGGTTATTCTAAGTAAACATGTCCAAATGGTGAAAATGCCTATTTTGACCTAACTTACAAGTCATGCATTGAAATCTTGTACCTTATGCTTTAGGGTACTTGTACGTTGTCTTACGATAATGTTATAACCTAAATGTAATTATATGAGTGTTGGTAGAGTTGTCCTAAAAGACTAGGTATTGATTCTAAGTATAATGCTTAATATAAGGGTTTCTAGATCACTAATCCTAATGACTTTCTATCGTGGGTAATTAGGATTATATCATCATGTAAACTTATTCTAGGTCTTATATGTTATGTTTATGACCTCAAATGATTCTACACACTTGTTTTAAGGGTTTATATAGGGTAATCATATCCTAGGTATAATTAGGTTAGCCTAAGATTCTATGCTTCAATAACTTGTACATTGTGCTTAAGTAACTTGTAACTTAACTTGAGGTAAATGTATAATATTAATATGGTACTTAGTTGAGTCTTAGTATTGGTTGCAAAAGATTAGGCTCTAATTCAATATGGTATGGATTTTATGTGCTAATCTTACATACTAGGTCTTACATTTGTAATTAGCTTTAGATTACCTATACTTAGTATTTTATAATCAAATATCTATTCTATACGATAGATTATAACATGTATATTTATACTTAGATATTGTGTATTTTTATTGCTTGAAATATTAGTTTATAAGGGATTTCTAGGTGATGACCTAGTCTATTATGTACATTTATTTGTACTTTAGCTTTGTATGGTTTGTACTTACTTTCCTTGGATACCTTTATACTTTCATATGATAGTTCATATCTTGTTTATATTTCTTGATTACTTATTCATGTGGGTTGTGTATTCATACTTTCACAATTCTTAAGTTTACCACTCATTTATAAGGTTTCTAGGGAATTTAGGGTATCAATGTTATACTTGAAATGTTCTTATTCATAATATAGTTATTAGATTACTTTTTAGAACTCATGCTTGATATATACATTGTATTTATAACATATAGGAATATGTTGATATGGCAGTTCAGGTTGTGAGAAGCATTTCATCTTACCAAGTAAAGCACAAAAAGCAAAAATTTCTAATAAATTTTCCACATTCTTTCAATCATAGCATATATCATACTTGTGAAATTTATGGGTTGTGATATTTGAACACTTCCAAGAGAAGGTTCTCTCCCAACATCAACCTAACTATACGGCTAAACGCTAATGAACGTTAGGGTTGAGACTTAAACTCATAACTTAGGTATGCAGTTTAAGTAGTGGATATCAGCAAATATTGTTATTCAACCACTTTGCTATTCCGCAAGTAAAGTGTATCATAGATTCTTTATTAAGTTTTGATAAAATATCTATACATTGAAAAGTAATTTTATATTGTTGTTATAGTTATTTGCATTGTTATTACCTTGTTAAAAGAACTCACTTGAATCCATGATGCAAAATATTAATTAAGGCTGATAAGTATTATTGAGTTAAAATAGACCAACAAGGTAACATCGCATTCGCTAGTAAACTACATGGTAACATCATTAGCAAAGGTAAGGATTCTCTTGACTCCATGACTATTGTAAATGTTGAAATGTAAATAACATATGTTTTAATTTACTTAGTGTGGGTCAAATTTGTGACAATAAGTGTAAGGTCATCTTTTCCAAACATGGTAGCAAAATCGTAAAAGATGAAAATGTCATTGGAAAAGGTGTTAGAAAGCATGGGCTTTATGTCATGAAGGTTAGTAGAAAGTCAAAAGAAAAAATATTTATTTTGACAATAGATAAGAATTCTACTCTTTGGCATATGATATTAGGTCATGCTAGTATGCGTTTAATTCAATTCTTGGATTCAAAGGAATTAGTTAGACATCTCCTTAAGATTAAGTTTGATAGTCACTTTTGTGATGCTTGCAAAGTTGGTAAGCAAGTTCATCAAGTCACAAAGCCAAGAACCTTGTGTCAGCATCTAGGACCCTAGAGCTCCGACATATGGATCTCATTAGTCTATCTGCCATACGGAGTTATGGAGGTAACCTTTATATTCTAGTGATAGTTGATGACTATTCTATATACACTTGGACTAGATTTTTGGTTAATAAAAATGATGCTTTCGAGCAATTCAAAGTTTTTAGTAGGAATGTACAAAATCAACTAGGATGTCCTATTGTATCTATTAGGACGGATCATGGTCCTCGAACCCATCAATGCTTCGGTGTGGTAGTTTATCGAACCATGTCCGCGCATTACCAATCAATGTGGAATTGAACATATGGCACCACATAGGTTTCGATCAGCGCTCAATTCCCGCCTGTGATTCAAAGACCTTTAGATGATCGTCTAGATGGCCAGTTCCGTCATAATTTTTGACATTAGACGGCATTCGCCGTTTTTTGTCCTCCAAGTAGTTCTGGATGTGGCTTGTGAATGCATCAACTTTCTCGTGACGGCATGGAAAGGACCGATCCTAATCCTTGTGTCTTTGACGCTGTCAGGATGACCTCCGTCAGTCCCTCTCCCAATCCGAGGACTCTAAGGAGTAGCTGGTCCTGCGGTGTCTGGGGTGATGGTCGTCTAAGTCAGAGCTAGATGAGCTTTAGCTCGGGATCGTTTCCCCCTTCTGGATCTGCTTCGACGACTTATTTTGGACCTTTTCTCCCAAGAGTCCGGAGTTGGATCACTCTCCCTTGGCGGATTCCCGATCCTCCTAAAGGCGCTCACACACTAGGCACCTTTCGCGGGGATTTTCGAGGCTCCACGCCTTTGGGATCTGCCTCAATGATCGAAAGCTTGCTGCTCCCTTTCTAGGTCTGTGATGATTTGATATCCGATTTGTTCAAATACATTGCGCGATTGAGGATGTTCTTCAATTTGGCGTCTTCTCTGTCGCCTACTTGGGCGCTGCAGCGAACCTCCATGTACGGTATCGAAGTTGAGCCGAGATTGCAGGCTTCCTCTTTGGGCGGCCCTTATCCGTGCTGTAATGAGTAGGACAAGAGCTTCGTAGTTTCGAGTAACATAGTCCTCGTTATTTCCCTCATCCACAAAGACGATCATGTCACCCGTCGTCTTCGCATTAGGTTGCTTCTGCGCATCCTTTTGATGAGGTGGTGGTGCCGACCCCGAATCAAGATTTCCCACGGCCAACGTTGCCGTGGGAGTTGTGAATTGCGAATTAGCTCCACGTGGGGGCGGGTTCGCTACATTCCGGGTATTCACTCCACTGGTTGTTCCAGGGGTTGATTGAGCGGAGGCAATGTGCTCCTCAATCATTGATGTTGTCTTGGCAATCGTCTTCTGGTTGGCCGTAAACGCACCACTTTTTTGAAAGTTTAGTTTAGGGTCCCACGGATGGCGCCAACTTGTTGATACAAAAGTTGGATGGACCACGTCTAACCCGAATTAAGCTTAATTCGGGTGTTTGTGATTCCGGCTCTTGCACCAAGTGAACTTATAGCAAGACCCTGCACACTAAAAAGAAACGCACCGTTAGGCTTACCGTGGGATTGTTTCCCACGATTAGACTTCGGCGTGAGAGTAAGTAATCGGTTTATGATACAATCGGTGAGGGTTTGAGAGTAAATAATGTGTACCTTCTGTGGAACCTAGGGGGTTCCTTATATAGCCGGTGAAATTCTAGTTGGGTTTACTGAATCTTGCGGTATAAGCAAGAGATAATTACTGTATACATTCTGATCCTTATCTGCTAAGTAAGGATATTGTATATTCTCTTTCCTTAGGCGAGTCACAGTCCTATTTAGATTGTGATTTTGTCTAACCCTGTCCGCGTACGGCCAGAGTTTCGTGAGCCAAGATAATATTTATCCGATCCATACTTACTGGACCGAATACGGGTATTACCTTTAGGCCGGGCTCTTGATCCGACTGAAAACTATACGTCATCAATTTAGTTATTAACAACACGATTCACGAATATGTAAGTTTCTAAAGGTGCAATTTTACTAGTACATGTAGACGTAGCTTTAACAAATGAATATGGAGAAATTTGAACATCTCAGTTAGCACACAGTTGTCGTTTTGATGATGTTATAGAAAAAGTATTTGTTATTTTAGTTTCTTTTATCATAAAATCAAAATCATCGGAACATTAAAAATGAGGCTCTTTGATTAACACCAGACTTTCTGGATAGTAACCCTTCAACTTTTTTAATTCAATTAATTCTTAAACGTAAATTTTAAAACTAAAACTAGTTTTTCTTTAATAAAAAAGATGAAGTAGAATAATAAAAAACTATAATAAATTTTTTATTAATAAAAAAAGTAAAGTTATTTTGGATACCATATTTATCATGTATAACAAGTGATTCATCCATAACAAATACTTTTTCTATAACATCATCAAAACGGCAACTGTGTGCTCTAACTGAGATGTTCAAATTTCTCCATATTCATTTGTTAAAGCTACGTCTACATGTACTAGTAAAATTGCACCTTTAGAAACTTACATATTCGTGAATCGTGGTGTTAATAACTAAATTGATGACGTATAGTTTTCAGTCGAATCAAGAGCCCGACCTAAAGGTAGTACCTGTATTCGGTCCAGTAAGTATGGATCGGATAAATATTATCTTGGGCTCACGATGCCCAATGGACGGTTGCCGTATAAGTATGTAATTATTTCACTTATTTTTAAAATTTAAATATCTTCTAAACCGTTAAGTATTAAACGGAAAAAAAAATATCATCGCGAAGAGCAATTAATTAGTTTTCTGCAGATATGCAATATGATATACTTTGGAAGAAAAAAAATCGTTTTTTTTTAATTTGCGTAAAATATCATATATGATAATAGTGTTTTATCATATATGATATTAGTGTTAGGTTACAAATTATTATAGAATCATATATGATATTGGTTTATATCATATATGATAAGTATATCATATATGATACTAGTGTTACTATCATATATGATATTTATTATCATATATGATTGTTTTCGGCAACGAAAAAAAACGTGAAAAAAAAATTGGTCGAAAGTATATCATATAGCATATCTGTAGAAAGATAATTAAATGGCCGTCGTAATGGTATATTTTTTTCGCATAACGATTAACGGTTTAAAAGATATTAATGTTTGAAAAAAAAAGTGAGAAATTAGTTTTTGGCTCAATCTTATACATTTGATTAAGATGAAGATTAGTCTTTGGTATCTAAAATAAAGTTTGATATCCAAACGAACTTAAATTTAATAAGAAACTTTTAGAATAAACTAAAATTAAGTTTTTCTTGAACATAAACATTAATTTCATCAGCACACAACTAAAATTAAGTTTCTAGCATAAAATCAATATTTGTATCCCAAACCTAATGTAAATACATTTGCCCTAAAATAAAAAAGTGTTCGTACCGAATCTTCTTTTTTCCCGTCAAAACAACAACCAGATTTATAAAAGAAATAAAAATAAAAATATTCGTGAAAAGGCGAGAGTCGATACAGCTTTCGCGTTTTCGTGACCATTTGAGTTGACGAGTACGACACGAGACGCTAAAACACCACCCGAAATGTAGTTTCTCACGTCATGAAGTAGCGTTTTGACGAAAACTCAGGCAGTACCTTGAGCTCTAAAAATTATGCTTTTGTATAGTCTAATACGATACCAACATCACATTAAAAAACTGCGCTGGCACTTTTCAAAATGTTTAGACAACACATATAATTTGGCCGAATTGAACCACATAGACACTTTTTGCAGTCTACCCTTTTGTCGATATAGTGATGCAATAATTTGCGATTAAGGTGAGAAACATAATTGAGATTGAGATGCTACATAATGCGCATTCTATTTGACAAATTAACGTCATTATAAAGCAATCATAGCCGTCTATTCTACGTTGCACACTCAGCATGCTTTTGTCTCACCAGACATCCACGGGTTACCCCCATACTTAAATTGATTTCTAGTGAATATTTATTTTATTTGAGGCTAAGAAAAAATGATCTAAAAACTATTTAAAAACATATATCCAATTACAATATTTCGTTATACTCATATCATTCGTCGAATCATTTTTTTCTTGGCACTAATCGATTTTCTAAATGTGTATTAGACTGTTAGTCATATAAACGAGTATTTTAAGTTAGATTATCATCAATGAATGATAACATTTTAAAAGATCTAGATAAGTTAGTTATTTGTTAGTAATAATTACAAATGTAAACTATGATCGTATTGTCTTTTTTTAACTGTATCATAAAAACGGAGCTAGAATTTATAGTTAAAGCAGACTAAATATATATAAGATAAAGTATATTTAAAACTAATTATAGTTAACACAAAAAATAATAGTGATAAGAGGTTTAATATAAAAAATAATAGAAAAATTGCTTGTAATACACATAAATAATAAGTGAAATATGTTGATTAGAGGAGGCTTAACACCCACTAATCTCCCTAGTAGCTCTATCTCTGATTAGGGGTGTTCATCGGTTCGGTTTTCGGATTTGTGGGTTGTATGGTTCGGGTTAATCGGTTTGAAAATTTTCAAAAGTAAAACCAAAATCAAACCAAACCAATTATAGTATTGACAAAACCAAACCATAAACCAAATTAGAATTCGGTTTGGTTTCGGTTTAAACAAAGAAAACCAAATTCAAGTAAACTCTAAAATATAATATAGAATTCACAAATAACAACCAAAATTTTCAAGTAAAAATGACAAATTATATGCTTTTAAAAGTGCTCAAGCAATCGAATTTTTTTAAAAAAAAAATCTAAAAGGTTTAGAACTTAACACAAATTTTCAAAGTTTACATTATATAGGAATTTATATGAATAAAGTAAGCAAACTCTTGCTCAGTTGCTCGGGATATACATTAATACTTAATCCAGTGAGTAATTTGTAACTACTTAGAGGATAATAAGATATAAAATATGTATATATAGTTAAAATTTTCATGTGTATAGAGTTATTCGGTTTTTCGGTTTGGTTTGGTTTTATTTTTGTTAAACCATAACCAAACTAAGAGGGCAGGGAGTCGTAACGCCGTGGGGTGCCAAACCCACGGCGTGGTTGATGTGATGATTCCGACGAACGGAAAAAGCCACGGCGTGGGAGCCCTACGTGGGTAAACCCACTTGACGTGGAAGAAGAAAAATCTTTTTTTTTGTGTGTATTGTGTGTGTATTGGGGAAGAAGAAAGGGGTATTGTGGGACCCACATTCACCCATCACTCCAAGCCATGACTCCGCATATTTTTTCTTGTGAGTCAGTTTCGATGACGTGACACCCAAAAAACGGCTCACTTGGAGCCATGACTCCCAGCCCTCTAAACACCAATTAAATACTCCGGTTCAGTTTCAAACCAAACCATACACCAATTAAAATTTTTAGTCTGGTTTTATTCGGTTTCGATTCGATTTACTTTTTGGTTTGTTCGGTGTCAAACCAAACACTGAACACCCCAACCTCTGATGATCATATTATTTATTATAGGTTTTTTTTTGTCTTTTTCTTCAGTTCGCATCTCTTATATTAGATATCTTGCAAATTTTGATCTTTAAAATCATGTTATTGAATATGATGCACGTGATACATGATTTGTCATAGAGCGTTGACAAAATAAACTCGGGTTCCTCTTTTATAATCGTTTTAAAGAGCGGCAAAAGATCTTTCAACATCCTTTCTTGGACATTCTTGCACTGTTTAAATAGGACATTTTTCTCGTCTCGTGCAATGTAAATGATTCGACAAAACTCGCCCATCGTGAGTAAATGTCGTCGGTAATACCCATTAAACATAAATGATCTCGCAAAACTTGCTCACTGTAAGTAAACTCGTCAGTAATATTCATTTTGAATTGTAACTCTATTTGCTTCAAACGTAGCCACCAGAACGATGTCATCAAGAAGGTTGTCGAAAACGAAGAATTATTTAAAATATTAAGATCGTTACTCGCACACATCACTTCTAAAGATGCATGTCAAATCCATAAATCATATGATGCCACAACCTTTCCAAGCATTGTTGTTATATATTTTCTATCACCTCTCAAATCATCGTGCAATGCTTTCAGATAGTTAACTCATTTTCAGTGCATACAATCAATACTGTTGAATATCCTTAAAAAAAATCCATGGACCTCTTATGCGTGAAATATAATTTTGGATGTCATTTAAATCTGGTTTTCTTTAAAACTCGGGTATCTACAACTCAATAACGCATTTACAAAAATTATGTAAAAAATCGTGTGAAGTACGTTCGAACTTTTATTATATTAATCAAATGCATCAAGTGATAAGCCGCATATCGTATGAGAGTCATGTCTTTCATAATAACACTAAAACTCATATGACCAACGATATCAGGCCGAATGTAAAAAACTTATAAAAGAGAAAAGGGAAAATCGACAATTTGAATATAAATTTTAATACCTTTGACTATATCTATAAATAGTTTGTTGTTTATACGATAACATCGTCTAAAATAGTATTTTGAATAGTTTACGTACTCACCATTCGACTCACAGTAGTCGGCCAACAAACATTTCTTCGACAGTCTCACAATAAGTGTTGATCACTTTATAGGTACGTTAAGTCCCGACTTGTTGCAATGATAGGTGATACTAGATTTCTTGTGTTATAAAAAAAGTGTGTTTTTAATAACATTTTGGTAAAGAATATATGCTTTTGGTAGAAAACATGTGTGAAAGTTAGTTAAAAAAAAATGGTATTATTAATTTGCACTGGCACGAAAGTAGGTCGGTAACATACCAGGCATGTGGTGACGCCCTCACCACTGTCACCTTGGATTGACGCATGACGTAAAAATTGCACGGAACGCTCATATACAGTTGCACCTTTTATTTTCTGCCATCAAAAAACCTATGTCTAACGATTTGATGTGAACTGCACACTAAAATTTAAAAGTTCTAAAGTTCGATGTTTGTTAAGTAGAAACAATTTGTAAACGATCACATCAACTTTCAAGAAAAAAAATACGTACCGGACTTTAGTATATTTGATTGTGGGCTTAAACCATGTTGTGAATTAATGGGCAAAATAGTATTCTAAATTGGTTACTTGTCATTATTCTTATTTGTAGACTTATCATCAGGTCAGTCTAATACGTGTATACAATTAAAAACACTTTTCTAACCTTTTTCTTTTGCATAGCGTCATGTTGTACAAATCGGAAGGGGTGAGGTGGTTTTGGAGGCATGTGATGGTGGTCCAGATGACGTGGACATTAAAACAGGTTTGGATCCCATCTGTAATTTAATTTTCTTTATTATCTTGGTTGTCTGACGACGTGTGTTATTATTCACTTAATTTGAGCTTGTCTGTTTAAACTTTGAAGTATTAATATTAAGCATTACGTGGATACACACGTACAAGAAAAGTTCATTTGGAAATAATATCTTCCTGTGCTAGTGACATATATCAACAGTGACCTATATAGTATTACTTATGAAAAGTTCATATACGTTCTTTAAATTGGAGTACGTTTTTTCGTTTTAAAGATAATGTTTGTAAATGCAAAATTAACAAATTATACTGTAATAAGGTGTTTTTTTATTTAAAAACACGTGATAAAAAAATAAAAAATACGCAAAGTTTTGTAGAACATGGCTTACATTTTATGGATGACACAGTTTACTGAGAGAGTTGAGACCCCTATATTCTTTTTTTTGGAACAGAAACTTTTATTAGAAAACACCTAGCAAGATGCTAGAAATTACAACGAAATAAGATGAGGGTTTTAAGCCACTCAACCCAAGAAAAATTGTTTTTACATCTAGAATGGATCCATAAAAAAGACTTAGAAACTATATCATCAAACATCCTATCCTTCAATCGAGAACCAGAGCCAAAAATTTCTTGATTACGCCATTCCCAAATAAACCACCACACAGTAAAACAAATACCTTCAAACACCTTTTTTTAGTACTTGTAAGCCGAATATTAATCATCCAATCAGTCCATTCTTCATAATTATTTATCACTTGATAATCCAACTCCCACCACCTTGAGATTTTGCACATGAGCTGTTTGGCCAAGTTACACCCAAAAAACAAGTGCGAGGATGATTCCACAGAACTATTACAAAGAGGACAGGTGATAGAAGTAATATCCATACCTCTTCGAGAGAGATTAAATCTCGTAGACAAGTAATAGTTGATAACCTTCCGCGTGTGAATATTTATCTTTTGGAATCACTTTAACCCATCTAGTCTTAATACTACCACAAAGGAGAAAATTAGCATCTATAAACTTACGAGTAGATGAGACCGAAAAATCACCAGAACCCTCTAACGACCACGCCCACCTATCTTTCATGTTGCTTAAAATACATCCTTCCAGCTTCTCTTTAAGGTTTGTCATTTGAGCATATTCCACCCCTCCCCTCGGCTTGCGTCTAAACGACCATTCCAAATCTTCATGCAGCAGTTTATTAGCAACAGTAATATTGTTCATAGTTTCCAGCATGTACAATCTTGGAACCAAATCTATAAACGCTACATCCCCCTCCAAGCAGTATTCCAAAAAGAGATATTCTCGCCATTACCACACTTCGTCTTAATGAAACTAAACAAATCAATACCCTTATCTTTCAAAACAGTCACTTCTTTGATAATGTTGATCCACACTGATGAATAAGAATGTTTCAGTAATTTACCTAGTCTACCATTAGTACCATGAATCGCTGTAACCACTCGAGCCTATAACGTATCCCTTTGAGTGACAAAACGCCACACCCACTTAAACATTAAAGATCTATTCAACGCGAATAAACCTGCAACTCCAAGACCACCTGCTTCCTTAGAGGCCATCACTTGTTTCCAGCTAACCCAACTTGGTTTTCTCGACTTATTTTCCACACCCTTAAAGAATCTAGCACGAGTAGTCTCCATATTATCTAACACCGTTTTTGGAACTTTGTACATAGACATATGGTAAATAGGGGACGAGCCTAAAACTGATTTAAGAAGTGTTAATCTCCCTCATACAGAAATAGTTTTTAGCTTCCATTTAGATAATCGATTTACCACGGTTTCAGTCACATCTTTCCACGAATCAACTCTCGACATACGATCACCCACAATTGACCCAAGGTATTTGAACGGCATTTTTAGGACCATGCAACCTATCTGCTGAGCGGCTCTCTCAACTCTACAGGCATCCACAGCTATGCCCATTAGCTTACTTTTTTTCATGTTGATACGGATCCCAGATGCACTACAAAAAACCTTAAGAACCTGAACAATAGTATCAATGTTGGCCTGAGTCCACTGGCCCATAAATATTGCGTCATCGGCATAGAACAAATGGGAAATAACCGTCGACGTGTCAAGCATAATTCCAGGGAACATGTTAGCTTCCACCACTCGCTGAAACGAGATATGTAAAATTTCCATGACCAAAATAAATAAGAAAGGAGACAGTGGATCTCCTTGTTTAAGGCCCTTGGAAAACTGAAATTCAGATGTTGGGCTACCGTTTACTAGTATCGATGCTCTAGAAGATTCAAGGCAACTACGTATCCAATTACACCATTTATCCCCAAACCCAAACTTTTTCATAATGTCAATAACATACTCCCACCTCACAGAATCATACGCCTTCTCGAAGTCAACCTTAAAAATCATATATTGTCTTCTTTTTCTTTTACACCACTGAACCACCTCATTCAATATAAACGGGCCATCCAAAATTTGTCTTTCCTTCATGAAAGCAGATTGTGTTTTGCTAACAATGTCCCCTAACACCAATACAAGACGATTTGCCAAAAGTTTGGCAACAATCTTATACAAACTACCTATTAGACTGATAGGGCGAAAATCCTTCACCATATTAGCATTCAATACCTTAGGAATCAACGTAATGAAAGAAGAATTACCTCCATTTGGAATTTTCCCGTGATGAAAGAACCACTTCATAGCATTAACAACATCACACTTGATAATATTCCAATAACGTCGATAAAATCCAAACGTAAAACCATCCGGCTCGGGAGCTTTTTCAGTACCACAGTCCCACACCGCTGTTTTAACCTCTTCAACAAAAATCTCACGTTCTAAATCAGTTACCTGATCAACACTAATTCTCTTAGGGAACTCGCGATCAAGCTTAATACCACCTGTATTAGTTTGCTCAAATCGTTGTTTGAAATGTTCAAAAAATTTAGATTTTACATTCGCTGGAGACTCCTCCCACGTACCATCAATCAGCACCCCACGAATACTTGCTTTGCCTCTCTTTTTATTGATGATCCCATGGTAATAATTGGAGTTCTCATCGCCTTCCACGACCCATTTAATTTTAGCTTTTTGCGCCGCTTCCACGTTTTCAGCCTTTTCTACCTGGTATAACATACGCGTCTCTTCACCTCTTCTGACATTATACAAGTCTGTACCGTCACCCCTATCTAGAACTGTATCAATGTTAGCTAATTCAGTTTTAAGTTTAATCTTATCCTCATCTTTCCGCTCCCTATACACTCTGTTCCAAACTTTAATACTCTCCTTCAGAAGTTTGAGTTTTTTAAGGAATTTTACATAATCATTTGTATCATTAACACACATGTTATTCCATGAATCCTCCACCAGTTTATCAAAACCATCTATTTCAAACCAATAATGATAAAATTCAAAAGGCGTTGGACCATAATCATGCATTGATTCACGCATTAAAATCGGACGATGGTCCGAAAGGTAGCTATTTAACGATACTGAAGAGATACCTGGGTATTCACACAAAATACTCTCGGTGACAAGAAAACGATCTAGTTTACTCATCTTTGATGTCGACTTATGACACAACGTAAACGAACATCCACCAAGAGGGATCTCGACTAACCCAGCCTTTGTAATGAAATCATTAAACACCTTTGCACCTTGTTTATTAAAGACATAACCAAATCTCTCGCTGCTATCATGTACTTCGTTAAAATCACCCATAATCACAACATCACCATCCCAGTTATTAATAGTGAAACATAAATAATCCCAAAGAATTTTCTTCTCGCTTAACTCTTGTGGAGCATATATCGAAATAATAAGCAAATTCCTCCCACTCGACACCCATACCCCGCGAATCAAAATACAATAATCAGACACTGTATGATTATACTTCTTGAAACTGTTAGGATCCCAAACACTTAAAATCCCTCCTGATTTCCCTACTGCTTCACTATGCATGTATTCAAATGCAAAATTTCCCCAACACCTCTTGATAATCCATAAGTCAATGTTCTCCATTTTGGTTTCCTAAAGCGATAAAAAATTAACCTTATTCACCGAACATAATTTCTTAACCCAATCCTGTTTGGCCTTTTGAGCTAGGACCTGAATATTAAGTGATAGAAAATTCATTGATCACCACCAGCCACTCCTAAATCAATAATTTCTTCCATATTTTTCATACATCCCTTCATATGATAGCCCATAGTTTGCCCCACTTTAATAAGGTCTTCTATCAATTGAAGAATCGATCCTCCTATGCGCGGTCCGGTAGATTTCTTAAAATGACCAGAACATGTTGAGTCAGTCACATTATCACCCTCATCATTTTTCTTCGGATTAAGTGTTTCCATGACTTCACCTTCTTCTCTAGAATCATTCTGTCCACTTTCACCATTAGAAGGAGTACTACTAACCCCATTGTTTTCATTATCTGTATAGCCTGGAGGATGTGAAGGACCTGATTGAGATTCTCCGTCCTTGTCCTTAACTGGTTTCTGAGCCTCTCCATCCTTATCATTAACTTGTTGCTTTCTATTAAGTAATTCGTATACATCAAATGGGTCATCAAACAAATTTTTACTATTATGATCAGAATGTACCTGCCCATGGTTAGATATTTGTTCATCTTCCACCCTTGTTTCAGGAACTTCTTCTTCATCATTTTCCCCATCGATATTTTTGAAATTCCTTACATTCTCCCCTAATCCCTCATCATCATGTCTACCATCATTGGACTCAGAATCAGCATCACAATCTTCCTCAAAATCCGGTACCCAACCTGGTACTTCAATGGCACGAACCCAACAAATTTTACCATGATACACCATCTTAAATGATTCAAATACCGCTGTGTTAATTCTTGTACGTATGCATAGTCTGTTACTATGATACCCTCCCTCTTCCAACTCCTCCAAATTGAGAATATATCCCCACCTGGAAGCAATACGACTGAAAGTATTTTTCGACCGCCATTTTCATGGCACCCCTTCAATATCGACCCATACTACCCTCTCATCTACCATAAAACCATTATGCGCTTGCAAAATTTGAGAAAACCAGGATCCCACAGAACTATTATCATGAAAGGCTTTCTTACTCTCATCATCTCTAAATCTAATCATCACCCAGAACCCTCCCATATATTTTAATGTAACATTATTGAAACCTTCCGTAGCTAAAACCACCTTCAGATTCGTTAACGATGCAAATTCCTTAACCTTACCTAGCAAACATAGCGAGAATTCCTCCTTGTTTAAGCACGAGTCATCTAAAACCATGGTAGGAACATTATCAGTAACAACCTGCTGACTGGCAGGTTTTTTCAACACATGAGCATATGAATTTGCTGCACTATTACCCCCATCACCACTTGTGTTACCCCTATCCTTTTGCACACTTGCCCCTTTATTATTCATGTGGGTGTTACTCTTCATTGACTCTCTATTAAAACGTGCAATATTAGCATATAATTTGAAACTTCCAATCCATACAGTACATAAATTATTAGCCAACCGCTCTATATCGACAATGTTTATGAATTGAACAAATCCAAATCTCTTCCCAATTTTCGATTTCCTGTCAGGAATATAAGCATCAACAACATTACCATACGTTCCAAAGATCCTTAGCAGTAAATCGCTCAGAGAAATTAGTAACATAAATCGTCGTAGATATCTTTTGAACATCATCCTCTTTTGACCTCGAGTTCCGCAAAGTAACCATGATAAAACACCACCTTCACTCAAGAAAATTAATATAGGAATCCCAACAGCCACAGATCCTTAAAGAAAAAACCAAAAAAGAAAAAACCCTAAAAAACAAAAACAATCGCGTCCCTATGTTCCAATGTTAAAGGATAATTCAGATGCTCGTTTAGGAATCACACAGAGGTGATCTCTAACAACAGGATCTAAAGAATCCCCGCTTACTAGAAGTAGTAGACAAACGAAAAAATTAGGGTTTGAAAAATTAAAAAAGAAAAAAAATAAAACCTTAAATCCACAACCTAATGAATTCATCGATCCCCGATAGCAATAGATTACGTACTAGTCAAGATCAGTATTCACATAACAAAACAATAGATGAATACCAAACAAGATCAGAGATCAATCTAATATTAACCCTAATCTTAGTGGCTACGTCGAATCTATTATTTGAATTCAAATAACCAGATCAAAAAATTATACCCACAATCAAATCGTTATAAAGTGAATGGAATTCAAACAGGAATGAATCAAGATTGAGAAAAAATAATTTTTGAAAAAATCGCCATGGCGGCTCAAGTGCTAATCACAAGCACATCAGGTGAGACCCCCGTATTCACCATTTATACCCTATAATTTCTGGTTTATTTATAAGTTTGTATTTGATATAAAACTGTGAACTAGAAGTACGAAAAAAAAACTGTTTGACGAGTGAAAAGCATTAAACAGACAAAAAACGCGAAACAGATGCTGATAAAAACCAACGCTGGATTGTAAACGAGGGAACAAACACAAGTAGGTGTACTTTTTTATATTTAAAGTGGGCTAAGAGGGTATCAATATGGGTAACATTTGTAGATCCATGTCTCATTGTCTCCCTAGTTTATAGTTCAACATAATTTTTTTATTAGTTTCGATTCCGTATTTTTTTTCTGTTTATTACTTTTGACCTATTATACTTTATAACTTTCATTCCATATTTTTAGGATCTCAGTTTTATAACATAAATAAAAATATTAAAAAAACATGGGGTATAGATGATTTTTTAGGGAGAGAAGTACAAAATACATCCCTGTGGTTTACAAAAAGTGTGGATTACATCTCTCGTCAGTACTTCGGACATAATACATCCAACCGTTACATACTTTGGGCACGATACATCCCTTGGACGGATGATACAAATCTTTTTTTCGTTAAGTACTAACGAGTGTTTATAAAGAATAATATTTTTACCTTTTTTATTATTTTGCACTAAACTAAAATTTTTATTTTTTTTTAAATTATTAAAAAAAGTAATTTTAATTTTTTTTCCAAAAAAAAGTTCAAATTTTTTTTCAAAAAAACTTTAACTTTTTTTTAAAAAAAGAAATTTAATTTTTTCGAAAACTTTTTTAAAAAAAAATTAAAAATTACACTTTCTTCGTGAAATTTTTTTTATATTTTCCAAAAAATTAATTATTTTTCAGAAAAAAGTTAAAAAAATATTAATTTTTTTTGCTGTATAAAAATTTCGAAAATATGATTTTAATTTTTTGCAAACATTTTAAATTTTTGGAAAATGTAAAAAATATGGCTACAAAAACTATTAAACATTTTTTGAATCAAAATTAAATTACGCTTTTTTGAATAAAAAAGTTCCCTAACGTTGTAAACTTTTTTCGAAGAAAATATAATTTTATTTTTTCTCAAAAAAATGGTTTAGAAAAATTAAATTTCTTATTTCGAAAAAAACATTTTTTTCGAAGAAAGTGTAATTTTAAAAAAGGTTTCGAAAAAATTAAACTTCCTTTTTTCGAAAAAAAATTAAACTTTTAGAAAAAACATTAAAATTATTTTTAAAAATAAAATTTTACCTTTTTAAAAACTTTTTTGTCAAAAATAATTAATTTTTTTCCGAAAAAAGTGTAATTTTAAATATTTTCAAAAAAACGGTTTCAAAAAAATTAGTCTTTTTTTCCAAAAAAATTAAACTTTCTTTTGAAAAAAATTAAAATTACTTTTTTTAATAAAACTTTTTTTAAATAGTGCATAATACATCCTTTTATAATAAAAAGAGTAAAAATATCATTCTTTATAAACCCTTGTTAGTACTTAAAGAAAAAAATTATTTGCATCATCCGTCCAAGGGATGTATCGTGCCCAAAGTATGTAACGGTTGGATGCATTATGTCCGAAGTACCGACGAGGGATGTAATCCACACTTTTTGTAAACCACAGAGATGTATTTTGTACTTCTCTCTTTTTCAGGGGAGTATTAATAACCTCACTCGTACACTTTTTATTTATTTTTTCTTTTTTTGTCATTTGCTCATATGACACAAAATAGAATAACCTTTTTATAAAGTTTATAAAATGACTTGATAAATTTCAAGTCATTTCTAAAAAGTTAGAGCATCCATTATATCTTTTAAAGGGCTTTATAAAAATACAACATCTTATAATGTCATTAAGTTTTAAAACTTTTTATATCATGAATCAATTCTTACTATGGAGTAAAACTTTTAAAATTCATAAATTATGTAAATTATAACATAAATCAAAAGTACATAAAGTTTTAGAGCTCCTGATACAGTAGTTCACAGCCTGAGCTATGGCCAAAATGAGAGCTCCACTGCGCCACACACCACACAGTGTTACGTTTTCGGGCGTGGCACCTTAGTTGACAGTCGGCGTTGTGAGGGAGCTCACGACGCGACACGCCGTACCGAGGCTTGTGTTGTGGACTCGTATTTTTGTGTAAACACTTATTTTCGTGGATTTTATAGATATGAGAGGAAAGAAGAATTGTTTCTTTGTGTGTTTATTAATTTGGGAAAGAATATAATGGGAGGAAGAAGACCGAACAAGAAAGCAATTAGGGTATAAATGAAATTTAATGTGTTATATTATATGGGTTGAACATTTGGGCCTGATTGTATTGAAGTTAAAGGTTAACTTTACTTATAAAAATGTATTGCAAATATGTTTTATAAATTGAATATTTAAATTAAAATTGTTAAATTTTTTTATAATTTAAGGTTTAAAAATAAAAATATAAAATGGTGGGGCCATTATAACACCAAAATTCTGATGTTAACCAGTATGATATTTTTCTGGTGTTATGGTGAGTGTGGTGTTATGAGAGATTTGGCTGACGTGGCATAAAATGTTTCCTCACTATGGCACAATTTTTTTAAACTTTTTTTTATAAATTAGACCTTTTCTTGAAACACCTTAGTAGATGCTCTTATAACAAATAAAGATATCACATATTGAATGCATTAAATACATCAAATTACGAAAGACTTAATACATGAAATTGAAGCAAAAGAATTGGAAATGACTCCATTTCACATGTTTGGTAAGCTAAAAAAAGGCGGAGAAATTGTGTATATTCTCGAGAGTTGTGTTCTTTATATTTTGTCTTCCACTCTATTTGGTTTGGAAATCACGGTCTGTTTGGTAGCAGGAATCGAGGCAAAGAATTGGAAATGGCTCCATTTCACTTGTTTGTTACGCTAAAAAAGACGGAGATATTGTGCATATTCTCGAGAGTTGTGTTCTTTGTATTTTGTTTCCCACTCTATTTGGTTTGGAAATCAGCGGCTGTTTGGTGCGGGAATCGAGGCCAAAGAATTGGAAATGGCTCAATTTCACCTATTTGGTACGCTAAAAAAAGGCGGAGAAATTGTGCATATTCTCGAGAGTTGTGTTCTTTGTATTTGAAAGTCCCTAATCAATGCGAGAAACCCTAATCTTAGCTTAATCAACACAAGGTATTACTTTTCAAACGTAATCTTATTATTGTATAATAAAGAATTACAAGTGTTATGGATAACACCGTTTGATGACAATGTGTTGTGCACACTTTGAACAACAATAACCTTAACTTATGAATACAGTCGTAGCTGTTTGATTCACTAAGTTACACGCACTAATGTTCTTAATATTGCAAAGTGTTGAATCTTAATGCAAGGATACACATCCTATTTATAGTGTTACGAGTTTGACTTGAACAGTGCTTGATGTCGACTACACAACTTTTACAAGTTCCCACATCAGTCACATGATGTCCTTCTATTCTTGGTAGTCTTCCATTATGCTTTAAGGAACAGTTGTCCATAACAGTTTCCTTATTCTTCATATTCTCGAACACACAAATGGCATGTCCAAAGTGTGCTGAGAGTTATCAGGGTATTGCCACCCCTGTTAACTCTCAACCCCTCAGAGTCCCTAATACATCTTGGCTGTTATCCATCACAGCCAAGGAGTATGTCTTCAGGTAATCTTCGACTTCCCTGACAATGTCTCTGACATGGACTCCTCTGAGGTTGCTCACAGAGATTCGGATCTCTGTGAGTCTTGTGAAACTTGCCTGCCTCCTAGGCACAGGCAAGGGACTATCTATCAGCCTAATTATGTTTAAATCAATGAACAGGGAATCTAACAAGTTTAGATTCCCAACAATCTCCCCCTATTTAAACATAAATAGTGCTAGATCTAACTAAGTTAAGGTAAGTGAGTTTAACAGCTTCTTCTTACACATAACAGATCTAAACAAACATACCTCATTATTTTATTAAGACTTAAAGAAAAATTACAAGTTCAATACATAAGTTAAATAAAAGATGAAGGTAAAAAGGGCTGATACTATCTTCAATAGTCATCATTTTTGATTCTTTCTTCAGCTTCGGCCACATCTAATCTGTTATCAATTTCATCCTGCAAAGTCTTTGCAAACTTCTTGGAATACTCTGAGTTGATCTTGAGACACTTCCTGTGACAGAGTAGCTGAATAGTTGAAGCCAGGCAAAGCTCATCTTCCCTCTGAAAAGCATATTGGCAGGCTTTGTTCATAAACGCCATTCCTCTTTCAGGCACTGAGTAAGTCTGACCATCAACAGGGCCAACTATACCATTAGGAAGGATCAGATCCCTGTGCATGCCATCCACACGAACATCTTCAGTAACAAAAGTTTCATCAATGATTTGGGAAATTCTTCTTCTTTTGTTGCCTGTTTTTGGGGGTCCTTGTTCGAAAAGCTGTGGTGGGGGATCAATCTTGAGTTTGGCAGCTGTTTCCTTGATCCAGTTAAACTTAGCCTTAAGGGTTTTAAGCAGAAGGAAATTTGCCTGTCCAGACTTTTTGGCAGCTAAGGCTTCGAGTTCAAACCATTCTGATAACCCAAGTGTTTTTAACCTGAAGTTGTCAAACACATCCATATTCCCCGTTTGATTATCCCTCCATAAGATCATCTGTGGAGTGTTTGTGGACTTGTGAATGGTGTATCTAAACTTGGTTATCTTGCCAGCAGCATACCTGTTGTTTACGCAGGCATCATAGTCAGCTTTGACTTTCTTTAGGGCCTCAGCGCGTTTAAGTTCCATTTCCCTCAACCTTTGTTTTTGTTTTTCTTTTTCAGGTGGTGTCATCTTCCTCAGAGTGGCTTCATTTAATTCTTTGGCTGCCTTGAGCTCACTCAGTCTTTTGAATTCTTCAGCCTGTTGCTCTATTTCTTCAGGCGTTAGAGGTCTCTCATCAGAAGGTGTAAAGGTTGAAAATTGGGAAAGGTCTGTTGTGGATCCTCCTGTCTCTAGCATCGCAGCTATCTTCTTAAGTTTAGTGTCAGTATCAACTAAGACTATCTCTTTACCTTTCTTTGAGACAGAGGACTCCACACTTATGTTTTTCAAATCATCAGCTCTTTTGAGGAACGCTGTCTGAGCCTGATTTTGAATAGATTTTGGTAGGGAGCTCACAGTGAATTTAAGCTTCTTGGCTGCTGGTTCATCCTCATCCTCAGGCTTGCTGATGTTAACTAAGATCATGGATTTAGATGAGTCAGCTCCATCTTGTGTCTGTTGCTCCCCCTGAGTCTGATCCTCATCATCAGGTACTATAACTGGTTTGATGACTTGAAGAGGAACAGGTGTTGTTGAAGGATTGGCTGAAGATGAGCCTTGTTCAGCAGATGCAAGGCTGAGTTTAGTATTCTTCTCCCCCTCACGTTCATCCTTACTTCTCTTATGCCTGGATGAACGTGCCTGAAATCTTCTTGCAATCTGCTCCACAGAGGCAGCCATGGCACGCTGTCTTTTTCTTGATTCCCTGGCAATCTTCAGCAATAAGTTGGCATTGGCATTGGTATTTGCCTGAACTCGCCTGACAATAAAACCAGCATGGTTGTATTGCCTGTTGCGCACTGCATTGAAGTGTCTGTTCATGTTGTTTTCTTGTTCTTGGAACAATGCAGGAACAACTGAGTCAATGGCATTCTTGATTCGTGTCGAGAGATGACTTAGTCCCTGAGCCACACCTTTTCTTGTACCCTCCTGAATAGGCTCAGTGACAGCCTCAGTCACAGCCTTCTTTATAATACCTGGAAAGGTGACAGTAAAATTGTGCATCTCTGACTTGATCACGTCCAACTTTCTTGACAAGCGCTCAATATCAGACTGATGGTGTACAGGCTGAAGATTCTTGATATTAAGGCTTTGTTGAGCAAACACATCCTCCCTTGGAATCAAGTCGAAGTTAGTCTGGGTAGGATGATCAAACAACAGGAATTCAGCGGTTGGATCATATGATGGTCGTTGAAGGACTGTTGTTGCAGATGTAGCAGAGTTTTGTGTTTCAACAGCTTCCTTGAGAGGAGAAGTCTTGTCATCTTCTTTAGGAGGAGAGGCTGACAGCTGGTCATCCTCATCTTCTTCCTCATCTTCATCAAACATTCCCTCAGGGAATTCATCTTCAGGCATTGGTTCAAACTCAGCGACATAATCTTCTACAAAGAGCATTTCTTCATCAGCATTGAGCACAAGTTCTTCTTCAATCTGAATGTCCTGAGTTATTGTTTCAGCCTCCTTTTCATGTACCTGAGGTTCTTGGACTGGCTGTACAATTTCAGCCTGCAAGTTTGTTGTAATTAGTAACAGGGAAAATATAAAGTGAATGGTCGCCATTTCGCTGTCCCAGAGAGGCTGAGGGTGATTACTCAGCCACTCCAAAGGATAAATCCTTGGGATTCTTTTAAGTGTGAATGAAGTGTGGTTAATGGTCGCCATTCGCTGCCCCTAGGAAAGCTGAGTGTGATTATTCAGCCCCCCCAAAAGGTAAAAACCTTTGGGACTCTTTTGATTGTGAAACATATGTTGTTTAATGATCGCCATTTCGCTGCCCCTAGGAAAGCTGAGTGTGATTATTCAGTCCCCCCAAAAGGTAAAACCTTTGGGACTCTTTTAAGAGTGAAACATATGTTGTTGTAGGTCGCCTGTTACGCTGCCCCTAGGAAAGCTGAGGGTGATGATTCAGCTCCCCCTGAAAGGATAAATCCTTTGGGACTCTTTTAATGAGGGAACCAAGAGGTTGTGTGAAGTACAGCCATCAAGGTTGAGACATTAATGTATTCAGGTTGTTGTTAGCCTGAATACTGTCTAGAGGGTTCAGGGTCATCGGGGTGCTTTATAAACACAAATGAATCACTCCCTGGTGCAAAGACAGAGTGTACAGAAGTCTTAAAGAATTCTAAGTGAAATGACAGACTTCTATGGGTCGAGGATTACCCTAACTTCACCACTCTCTCCTAGAGACAAATGAGAGTGGTTGATTGTGAACCTCTAAAAATGTACACTGATTACCTGTGAGATATCAGCTTGGTTTGGCTGGTTTCCTGTAGTCTCTGCTGACTGAGAGACACTAGACGCCTGTTGTTTGTCAGCCAAAGATTCTGTATCCACAAGAGTATCTGGACCAGAGGCGGTGTCAATCTTCTTTTCCTTGGCCTTGCTAACAGCTTTAGGTTGGGAAGAAGAGGGGATTTTCTTCTTCTTTAGCTGTTGGCCAGAAGAAGCCTTGGACTTAGTAGTGTGCTGCCCAGAGGTCAAAGACGTAGACTTGCCAGCGACACTAGAAGTATTCACCTTCTCAGAGGAAGGGAGCAAGGGCTTCTCAGCGTTGGGTACCTGGTTAGCCACGTTCAGCATGTGTGCAGTCACAGGGAAATCCTCAGCTCCTATCTCCTTGTAAATGGCGCCTGTGATGCGATATGGCTTCAGAGCTGTCAAGGCCTTGTTATGGTAGTTCTCTCCCAGCAAACTCTCAAAGATCAGGGACAAATAACGCACATAGCAGATGTTCTTTTCCCTGACCTGATTCCTTCCCTTAAGTTGTTCTACCAGGTTAGAGAAAAGAAGGCTTCCAACGTCAACATCAGCTCCCCATATTAATCCATAAGCAATAGTCTGATGTTTGAACGACATTTGATCTTGTGATCCCTGCATGCCTCCCAGGGACTTCACAATGTGGGTGAAGAGGACACGCCACATAGGAGAAAAATACTTGATCTTCAGAGGTGCTTTAGCAAGGATTTCAGCTGGTGTGAGGGCAGGGTTAATGTCATGACAAGGGTTGAGTGTGGCCAATGCTTCCTTGACAGCCTTTTTGTCAACTGTCTTCAGGCATTCATCTCCATGTTTAAGTCCGGCCACACTGGCAAAATCAGCAAGGGAAAAGGCAAAAGGATGTTCATTGCAAGAAAGGCTAAAGGTAATGGTGTCTTCTTCAACTTCAGCAGAATACCAAAATTCCCTAAGGTATTCTTGGTAAAAGGTGGAAGGAGATTTGGTGAAGGCTTCGTTTAGGTCACAATTCTGCATGAAGTTTACCAGATCCGAGTAGGTGTTGTTGGGTGCCTTGATCCATCCAATAGCGTTATTTGAGGCGATGATGCTCTCGTTGATCTCGAAGTTCACATTGGAGGCTTTTGGTACTGGAAACGCCATTGATTTAAGGTAGAGGGAGAATGAAAATGGCGGATGGTTGAGAGAGATAAGAGTTTAGAGAGAGAAAAGATGATTTTTAGAATGGTGGTGGGTGAGAAGAGAGAGAAGACAATATATATATTCAAACTAGAGTGAACAGTTATTCAACCGCATTAAATGCAAAAGCGAAAATGACTGCTCAAGTGGGTCCCCTTGACCTTTCAAAACCGTTTGTCTCCTCGTTATCCGAAACTTAAATGATTAAAAAATGTGAGAATGTTTTTCGCATTTACTTGGAATGCAACTACCTAGTTACATGTGAAAAACATTTAATAAAACATTTAATATAGAATCAATCATTTAATGAACACATTTAATGTCAAGCCACAGGCTTTGAAATATTGAGCATCCCTAGCTCAGCAACTAGCCTGTTGAACGTAGGTTCAGCCAAAGGCTTTGTAAAGATATCAGCTAGTTGCAGCTCTGTGGGAACAAAATGTAGCTCAATATCTCCCTTCATAATATGATCCCTGATAAAATGATACCTGATATCAATGTGTTTGGTACGAGAGTGAAGAACAGGGTTGTTGGATATGGCAATGGCGCTGGTGTTGTCACAAAAGATTGGCACTTTGTCATACAAGATTTCATAGTCAGCCAATTGACTTTTCATCCAGAGCACCTGAGCACAACAGCTGGCTGCAGCTACATATTCAGCTTCAGCTGAAGACATAGCCACAGAGTTTTGCTTCTTAGCACTCCATCCAACCAATTTTCCACCTAGGATTTGACAGC
The DNA here is from genome assembly GCA_025667525.1 of Glebionis coronaria. Lineage (NCBI taxonomy): Eukaryota > Viridiplantae > Streptophyta > Magnoliopsida > Asterales > Asteraceae > Glebionis > Glebionis coronaria. The sequence continues at coordinate 461,946,845 of CM046881.1, forward strand.
TGCCTGAAGTACTTTTCCTGTTAATACAGCATCCAGCATAATCTGAATCTGAATAGGCCTTGAGATCAAAGCCTGATTCCTTTGGATACCATAGTCCTAGGGATGGTGTTCCTTTGAGATACCTGAAAATTCTCTTAACAGCCACTAGATGGGATTCTTTTGGGTTAGCTTGGTACCTTGCACAGAGACATGTGGAGAATTGGATATCTGGACGACTGGCTGTTAAATACATCAGTGACCCAATCATGCCTCTATATAAAGTCTCATTGACAGAGACCCCTGACTCATCAGGACCCAAGTTGTTGGGTGGAAGCATGGGGCATTTCACTGAGGCACAATCAGCCAAGTCATATTTTTTAAGTAAATCCTTAACATACTTTTCTTGACAAATAGAAATTCCCTTAGGACATTGTTTGATTTGAAAACCCAAAAAGTAAGTTAATTCACCCATCATACTCATCTCATATTTCTTGGTCATTAATTTAGCAAAACGTTTACTAAGATTGACATTTGTTGACCCAAAGATGATATCATCCACATAAATCTGCACAATGATGAAATCACTCTTGTCCTTGAAGGTAAAGAGTGTTTTATCAATAGAACCCCTGACAAATTTGTTTTCAGATAAGAAATTTGAAAGAGTTTCATACCATGCTCTTGGAGCTTGTTTCAGACCATACATTGCTTTGTGAAGTCTGTACACATGGTTGGGAAACTCGCTGCTCTCAAATCCTTCAGGTTGAGCAACATAGACTTCCTCAGCCAAATCACCATTGAGAAAGGCACTCTTTACATCCATCTGATAGACAGTGATGTTCATATAGGCAGCATAAGCAAGAAAGATTCTGATGGCTTCAAGTCTAGCAACAGGTGCAAAAGTTTCATCATAATCAATTCCTTCAGTCTGAGAGTATCCCTGTGCTACCAATCTTGCTTTGTTCCTGATGATGTTCCCAATTTCATCCATCTTGTTTCTATAGATCCATCTAGTGCCTGTAATATTTTTTCCATGTGGAGCTGGCACTAGTGTCCATACTTTGTTCCTTTTGAACTGATTGATTTCTTCTTGCATAGCAGCTACCCATCCATCTTCTACCAGAGCCTCAGCAACTCTTTTAGGTTCAATTTGAGAAAGAAATTCAGCAAATAGACATTCATTGGCTGAGGCTGACTCAGAGTCTTGGATTCGCTGTCTGGTTGTGACCCCTGCATTTGGTTCCCCAATAATGTTGACAAGAAGAATGTGTTGATCTCTTGACCACTTATTTTGAGGAGCTGGAGTTTCAAGAACAGGGGTACTTAAGGGCACAGCTGGAACAATTTGAGTCTGATCCTGCTGACTAGGAGGGCTTTCTTCAAAGACTACTTCAGTGTCTGAGTCTTCTTCAGCCACATCAAGGGAAGCAATTTCATTATCAGCAGGAGCAACTTCAGAGGTTTGAAGAATTGGTGAGTCATTAATATCATGAGAAGGACCATCAGAGATTTGAGGTTCTTCTTCATCAAGTTCCTGAGAGGTAGGGACTTCTATGTTGTGAGTAGACAGAGGATCAAAAGCAGGAACATAAGGAGTGAGAGTGTTGGAGTGGTGATGACTGGTAGGTCTGGGTTCTGTGAACACATCACTTGGGAAAGAAATGTTTTCATTAAAATCTACTTCACCCCCCTCTGTTCCTGTTCTCTGTATGACTTCATCATCTTCATTAAATCTGACATGGAAAGTTTCTTCTACTTCTTGTCTCCTGATGTTGAATACTCTGAAGGCTTTGGCTGTTGGAGAGTATCCCAAAAAGAATCCATCATCAGCTTTTTCATCAAACTTTCCAAGTTTATCCCTGTAGTTATAAATAAACACAGGGCAGCCAAACACATGAAAATAGCTGACGTCTGGAGATCTTTTTCTGAAAACTTCATAGGAGGTTTTGCCATGTCTTTTGACAATGATTGATCTGTTTTGAGTATAGCAGGCAGTGTGTACAGCTTCTCCCCAAAATTGCTTTGGTAAGGCTGCACCATTTAACATAGTTCTTGCTGCTTCAATCAGAGTCCTGTTTCTTCTTTCAGCCACACCATTTTGTTCAGGAGTGCCAGCTGAAGAGAAGTTCTGTGAAATCCCTTTTTCATCACAAAATGATTCAAGTTGATGATTCTTGAATTCTGTACCATTATCACTTCTTAGAGCTTTGACTCTAACATCATTCATATTTTCAACCTGTCTGATGAAGGACATGATGGCATCGGCTGCATCACTTTTCCTTCTGAGGAAGAACACCCATGTATATCTTAAAAATTCATCAACTATGACCAAGGTGTATTTGTTGTGATTAATGGTTTGAGGTTTGACAGGCCCAAACAAGTCCATGTGAAGGAGATGTAAGCACTTGTCAATAGAGAATGATTGCCTGGTCTTGAATGAAGACCTGTGATGTTTTCCTTTGACACAGGCAGAACAAGTTTTGTCTTTGGAAAACATCACTGAAGGTAGACCAGCAACCAAGTTTTGAGTGGCTATCTTATTGATGTTCTTAAAGTTGAGATGAGACAGTCTCTTGTGCCACAGCCAGTTGACACTTTCAGAGGCTTTGGCAAGAAAACAATTTGAGCTGTCTTCAGAGCACACAGCCATGTTGATGACATAGACATCTCTCCTTCTAGGTGCAACTAGCACAACATCATTATTTTTGTTGAATATGGTTCCCTGAGTCTTAGTAAACAAAACCTTATAATCAGCATCACATAACTGGCTGATGCTAATAAGATTGTGCTTAAGACCATTCACATATGCAACCCTGGTAAATGTGATCCCATTGCAATTCACTGAGCCATATCCTTCTGTGTCACCTGAAGAGTTATCTCCAAACACCACTTTGGGACCTGGCTCCTTTGAGTATCTGTGCAGGTATTGTTGAATCCCTGTCATGTGTCTAGAACAGCCACTATCTAGATACCATACCGATTCCTTGAGATATTTCTGCACAGATACATAGAAACAGATTAGTTCCTATGGTGAACCCACTTTCCAGTGGGTTCCCTGAATTGCTTGTTAGCAACTCTTGTGTTCCTGAAAAACTTTTGGCGTTGGGATGGACAATTCATTGGTTCATGGTTATAACTCCCACAGATATCACACCCAGGGAAGTCACCACACTCGTCTGAGTGATGGTCTGAGAACCCACAGAATTTACAGGGAGGATAAGAATTGTAATTTCCCTGTTGTCTTTTGGAACTCTGTGGTCTGTCCCTAGAGGGTGTCTGAGCTCTTTTAGCTGCCATGTGTCTGTCATGATCTAAGGTCGAGTGGTGAGAATTCTTACAAACATTGTAGTAAGGTTTGATTAATCTTTCCCCTTTGGGTTCACCTAGGACTGACTTAGGTTCATGAGAAGTAGAGCATTCAGCGGAAGGCTTAATGTGTTGTTTCAAGAGTTCTACTTCTTTCATAAGAGACAACAGGCGATCTTCAGTGGTGGGGTCAACCTTATTCACAGCTTTAGTAGAAACAGGCTTAAAAGCTACTTGTTTACCAGTTGGTTTAGCAGGCACACGAAAAACTTTAGCTGGAGGATTCTCAATATCTATCTTAAGTTCATCCTTAGCAGATCTAGAAGAACTGCTAGGTTCAACTCCAGAGAGTTTGGGCAAGGGTGGAAGCTCAGCCACATCTTCAGAGACAGGGTCATTAGTCAAAGAGGTATCTGACATATGAATAGTCTCTGTAGATTTAAAGACAATGTCTTTGGGTTTGGTGATAATCCTCAGCTTTTTATGCTTAGCAGTTATATCCCTGTTTAAGTCAGCAGGCACTTCATCCCTAAGCAATTCATCTATAGTAAACCTAGCACACAGCCATTTTTCAATAACTTTGTTTAATTCAGTGACTTGGTCATTTAAAGCTAAGTTTTTCAAGGTTAGTCTAGCTACTTCATTTTGCAGGGATATTTTCTCTAAGTTAACCCGCCTGAGAGTTTCACATTCAGCCTTAGCATTAATCATTTCAGTTTTAACAGAGTGAAACTTGTCAAGTAGGTTCTTCCTTTGTTCCTCAACAAAGTGCAAGTCAACAATGGTGTAATCAAGAACATGCTTACGTTCATCACAATCAGACATAGAAAGAAGCCTGTGTACCTTTTTCATTGTGATGTCGACCCATTGTCCTGATCTTGCATCACCTTTTCCAACAGCTGGTTCATCCTCAGCTATTGCCATAAAAGCCCTGACTCTTGTGGTGTCTTCTTCATCTGAAGTCAATGGTTCATCATTCCAATCATAGGTTTCAGCAACCAACCCTTTCTCAGCCTTTTTCTCACCCCCTTTCTTTTTGGACATAGCTTCAATCTTCAAGTTCATCTGTTCTAACTCAGCTTTAAGTGCCTTGTACTTATTTTTGTAATCTTTCTTCTCAGTGTCTGAAGAATTGGATTGAGATGAGTTGTTATGTTGTTTGAACTTGTATGGTTTGGATGAAGATGAAGGATAAGAGGGTGAGGATGTTTTGGTGGAAGGACATTCTTTTTGAAAATGTCCAAGCTTTCCACAGGCAAAACATGTTTCTTTTGACCTGTCAGTTGGTTTGCTAGCTGATCCTACTCTTCCAGATCTTTTGTAGTATCTTCTTTGGTTGGCTAGCAGTGCTCTTTCATGAAATTCTGCATTGAGGTCTGACAAGAACTCTTGGCTGCTACGGGTATCTTCTTCAATATCGGAATCGCTGTCAAGAGGATGTGTTGCAGAGATCAAAGCTTTGGAAGATGCTCCTTGGACTACAAATCTTTCAGTCTCTGATTTGTAGATAGTATCGATCAGCCCTTCTTCATAATTGTACTTTCCATAGAGCTGAGCAAGGGTATCATTTTTGATTGAGTTGTTAGCTCTCTGAGTCTGATTCATGCTCAGCCACTTTCTTGGAAGGCTGTTGACAAAAGTGGCATTGATCTCAGCTTGACCAATAGTAACATCATTCATAGCGAGGTCATTTAGAAGAATCTTCAGCCTAGTATAGGTTTGCTGAACTTTTTCACCTTCAAGAGACTTAAAGGCATTAAACTGAAGTCTGAGTGCCTGAATCTTTGTCTCTCTTGTTTCAGAGGGTCCTTCATGGCCAAGAATGAGGTCTGTCCACATCTGTTTAGCTGTGGGACACTGAATGACAGACTTCATGATATGCTTTGGAAGACAGGAAATTATGATGCTTTTGAGACGTTTATCTTGGTTTGCTAACTTCCTATCAGCTGCGGTCCATTGTTTGACAGGCTTGGGAAGAGGGTTTTCTTCAGTAGAAGTAAGTGCCATGGGAATATATGGACCATTTTCTAAGATTTCTAAGAGAAAAGGTTCAAGTCCATCAAGGTATACAAGAAATTGACTCTTCCAACTGGCAAAGTCTTCTTCATCAAAGACTGGTACACTGGTTACGTGTGATCCACCTCTTGAGTCAAGAAGTTGGGGTAGATCATCGTCATTTGGTGGAGGGGTAAGTCTTGGTGAAGATGGGTTTCTAGAAGGTGAGTGTGGACTAGAGGTTTCCGGCATGGTGGATCTTGATTATAAAACGGAGAACGATGTTTCTTGAAGGTTTTAATATCAAACACCGCTCTGATACCAATTGAAAGTCCCTAATCAATGCGAGAAACCCTAATCTTAGCTTAATCAACACAAGGTATTACTTTTCAAACGTAATCTTATTATTGTATAATAAAGAATTACAAGTGTTATGGATAACACCGTTTGATGACAATGTGTTGTGCACACTTTGAACAACAATAACCTTAACTTATGAATACAGTCGTAGCTGTTTGATTCACTAAGTTACACGCACTAATGTTCTTAATATTGCAAAGTGTTGAATCTTAATGCAAGGATACACATCCTATTTATAGTGTTACGAGTTTGACTTGAACAGTGCTTGATGTCGACTACACAACTTTTACAAGTTCCCACATCAGTCACATGATGTCCTTCTATTCTTGGTAGTCTTCCATTATGCTTTAAGGAACAGTTGTCCATAACAGTTTCCTTATTCTTCATATTCTCGAACACACAAATGGCATGTCCAAAGTATGCTGAGAGTTATCAGGGTATTGCCACCCCTGTTAACTCTCAACCCCTCAGAGTCCCTAATACATCTTGGCTGTTATCCATCACAGCCAAGGAGTATGTCTTCAGGTAATCTTCGACTTCCCTGACAATGTCTCTGACATGGACTCCTCTGAGGTTGCTCACAGAGATTCGGATCTTTGTGAGTCTTGTGAAACTTGCCTGCCTCCTAGGCACAGGCAAGGGACTATCTATCAGCCTAATTATGTTTAAATCAATGAACAGGGAATCTAACAAGTTTAGATTCCCAACAGTATTTTATTTTCCACTCTATTTTTGGTTTGGAAATTAGTTTCGTTCACAATATTTTCTCCGCCCAAAAATTTGACAATTGGACGAGATAAAAAAAAAAGAAGGATATGTCATGTGCAAGTCACGCTTTCTCAAACATAATTGAAGCCCAACCAGTAACCAGTCAGCTCATCTTCTTCTTCTTATTCAATTGTTTTTCCATCTATTAAATCTTCATCGAGCGTTACTCCTCCACTGGTAATTCATACATAACAATCCTCATATTCAGATGTGTGAGTTTTTTTAAGCAGACTTTCTTATGAGCTCTCTATATTTTTAACTCGGATTTAGATAAAACCAATTGTTTTTTGCAAAATTGAATTGATATTGTGAAATATAGAATGAATCATTTGGTCTATTATTTTTATACAAATTAAATATGTGCAAAATTTGGGCATCGCATAGTGAATTGGAAAGAATCAATTTGGTCCATTATTTCTAATATAGTATGCAATCACAAACTAATCCATTAGCTTTTGAATTCTTAATTTGGTTAAGCCTATTGGTATGCTACACTAGCTAGATTATTGTAAAAATACAATTAGATATTAGAACTTATTTATACATATTGATTTGTTTTATGCTTACTGATGATGTAGGTATGTTTTAAGCTTATTTCGGCCGCTTATTGGTATAGGTCGCATTGCTTTTTCCATATACGAACAACATGCTTATATATTATTATGTACCATATATATGTAGATGACGAGATCACCCTTTGCCCAGCAAAGGAAACAAAGGATACAAGCTGATATGATAGCTTCCATGGGAAATTTTAACATATTAACAAGTATGGTTCGTTGGTTTATGTTAGGTTGTTTGATCGTCAATCATTTGATCGAGTCTAAACCACTTCGTAGATGCTATTAGTAGGCCAAATGGTCTTAAGATAACCTGTGATATGCTACGTATTTTACATACGAGTACTTGCATATAGTCATATACACATATGAAAATAGACGTGTTCTTATTATTGTTACATGATCGTTGTTAATAGGGTCATATTATCTTTGTGACGCTGGCTACACAATTGGTGATGGTTTTCTCACTCCTTATCGAGGTCAACATTACCATCTTAATGATTGGTCGCATCCGCCTATCACGCCTAAGGAGTTATATAACATGAAGCACTCGTCGGTAAGGAATGTTATTGAGAGATGTTTTGGTTTGATTAAGGCTAGATGGTCTATCTTACGCGATAATTTTAACCATCCAATTGAGTCAATGCCTTATTGCTTGTTGTATGATGCATAATTTCATAAACACTGAAATGAGTCAAGACCAGCTTGATAATGAAGTTTCGACGGATCACACACAAGCTGAAAATGAACATTACAATATCATTAACACTATTGAGACTTCACAAGGATGGAGTGATTGTAGAGATAATCTTGCTAATGACATATTTAAGGAGTAGAATATAATACATGGCAATTGAGGGTTCATTGGCATGGTTTTTCTTATGTTTTTTGTCTGATTGGTGCAATAGCCTGGTATGATTCGTATGATCTGACGCGACTCGTATTTTGGTATTATTGTTGTTTTAGTCGTCTCATTGTTGTCTGACAATTAGGTTGTATATAGTTTTCTTTGGGTCGTATCTAGTTGTTAGTTGATCTTTAGTTCCGTTCTAGATAATTCTGTATGAACAAATGTTTTTTAATCCCTTGGAAAATTCTACAAATCATCAACAATGTTGGGATCTCTTTATTTGTATGTACTTTTTCAGTTTTTAATTTACCATTTATATATATGGATAAATTTTGGATGAATGAATTTTCAAATATTAGAAATATTATCACTAAGAGGTTTAAAGGATGTTTGGATAAGATTGTTAGCAAGAACCAAAGTGGATTTATTCTAAATAGGCATATTCAGGATAATATTATGTTAGCACAAGAACTGTTTAGAGGCTATGATAGGAAAATGGGTCCAAAGAGAGTGGTTATGAAAATGGATATCCAGAAGGCATATGACACAATGAGTAGTTCCTTGAATACATTCTGAAAGGATTTGGGTTTCATGAGATCATGGATAATGAAATGTGTCACAACTACATCTTTCTCTATTTGTGTTAATGGAGAGAGTTGTGGCTACTTTACTGGTGGTAAAGGTTTGAGGCAAGGAGACCCTATGTCTCCTTACTTGTTCATCATGGTTATGAAAATCCTCACTTTGATCATTAATAGGAATATGGAGAATGAAGCCAATTTTTAATATCGTTTTGGGTGCAAAAAAATTGAAAAATATAAATTTACTGATGACATTGATATTATGCATGTTGATAGAACATGAGTGGGTGTTTTGAAGAAATACATTGAGGAATTTGGTAAAGTTGCAGGTTTGATTCCTAACTACAATAAAAGTACTATAATTTTTGGTTGCTTGAATGAGGAGGAAAAGGAAGAGCTTCTTGATTTGTCCCTTTAAAGTAGAGAAGTTGCCTATCAAGTATCTTAGAGTTTCATTTACATCTAAAAGATTAGGTATTGGTGAATGTAAAAGTCTTATTAACAAGGTGGAAAACAGGGTTAATAGTTGGAAAAATAAAAGCATTTCATATGCTAGAAGAATTTTGTTGGTGGCTTTAGTACTGGAATCTATCCACGTATATTGTGCTTCAGTTCTCTTGTTACCTATTGGGGTTATAAAAGATATCAATAAAGTTTTGAAAAAGTTCTTATGGAAAAATCCTAATGGTATTAGAGGTAGAGCTAAAGTGGTTTGGAAGAATGTTTGCAAAGATAAAAGTAGAGGAGGTCTAGGCTTGAAGGATCTATTTATTTGAAATAAAGCTATAATTATTAAACATCTTTGGCAGGTTGTTACTGATAAATAATCTATATAGGTTAAATGGATTAATACTAAAAAACTAAAAGGAAGAAGTGTACGAGAAGTGGAAGAAAATAAAAGTTATAGTTAGGATGGAGAAACATTTTACATCAAAGAAATGAAGTTAGGTAGTTCATTATTACAAGTATTGGTAATGGTGAGAAAATTTCTGTGTGGTTTGATAATTGGAGCAGTATTTGTAGTTTGGATCAATTTGTTAAATACAGAGATATATATGATGCTAGATTCAGAACTAGAATAACTGTGAAGGAACTGATGTGACAGGCTAATTGGCATTGACTAGAAGGATGTGATGCAAAGTTTCATATGTTGTTTAATATCCAACATATTATTCTAAATCAGCGAGTTAATGATAACGTGGTATGGAGGACGAGCAATGGAAAACAAGGGAAATTCTTTGTCAGACCTTCTTGTTAGCTCTGATGATGTAGGTTGGTGGAATGTTTGGTTTTCTCAAAATATTCTCAAACATGCTTTTATTTTGTGGTTAGATATTCTGAAAAAGCTTACTACACAAGATAAAGTTAGATTATGAGGGTCCTATGATGTCATGAGTGGTGCCTTGTGCAATAATGATATGGACTTATATTCACACTTGTTCTTCAAATGTGAATACTCTGCTGCTTTTTGGAAGACAATTATGCAGAAAGCAAAAATTGATTGGGAAAAGATGATTGGATGAGGGACTTGTGGAAATTGCAAAGAAGTATAATGGAAATAATATAGACAGTGTTATCAGAAGGCTTTGTATTGCAGCTAGTGTGTATTTAATATGGCAATAGAGGAATAATATAATTTGTAGAGATGAGAAAAGAAAGGTGGAAGACTTATGCAAAGTGTTGGTGGACACTATCAAATTAAGACTATTAAGCTTAAAAGTTAAAAACTCCATTACTTTTAGAAGAGCACAAGATAATTGGGGAGTGGAACTCAACATGGTAACAAATGAATAGAATTGTATGATAAGTATAAAGAATGCAGGGGTATTAGCTGGAGGAATAGAGTTTGTTTTTGTGGATGGTTTATAAAGGGATGTTTGGGATAATAAGTAACATTAGTCTGTTGGGCTAAAGTGTTATGTTTCAACTGTTATATCATTTATCATAGCAATTAATGTTTTGTTTGCAAGCCATTACAATGGATGGAACCTTATACCTTGGAGTTGACCTAGGTAAGTTATTCTTATGGGATTTGTATGCTTATTAGGACATAATGGGTACTTGCACTGGTTGATGTAACATAATGTAGGTTGCCATCAATGTGAAGGGTAAATAGCTTGGGTGAGCTATGCATGAAGGATGGAATAGAGAGTGGTGACACTTCTTGGTCCATCCTATGCATATGCTAAAGGAGGTTAGGATGGTTCTATAAAGGAATGTGATTCTTGCTCTGTGATGCCTGCATCCTTATGTGAGCATTGTTTTTTACTAGTGAGGTGCAGCTGTTAGTAAATACTTCTTCATATATATGCGGGAAATGTAGTAGAGCAGTAAGAGCTCTTTATGCAGTGTGAATGGGTGTTATATGTTGCACAATTATGCCCCCTCTTGATTTGTATATGCTATTATGGGTGTTGGTTGAATGGTATATGCATAATCATGAGTGGTAGAAATATGGTAGAAATGTAGTTGTTGTCGGAAAATGTTTTGCAAAATATGTTTTTTGCAATAATTTGGACATATTTTATATAAGTATATGTTATATGTATTCTTAGTACTTAGTAGCTTTGCGTTCTCCTCGAATAGAGCTTCGCAATGAGCTAAAGTATGTCCAATATGGAGTTAATATGAATGAGATATCGTGTCTCAAAGTGAGTCACGTGAAACACAAACTTTGGAAAAATGTTTGTCCCACATCACCAAAAACATGAAGTAAAATCATGTTTATAAATAAATCTTGGTTTCTACCATTCAATATTCATTTGTGGATTTTTACTCCCATGCCTACGCGTGCGCAGGGGGGTACAGAAAGTGAAATTTCTAGGCAAAAACGGGTTTGAAACTACTGAACTTGTGCATGAGCGCGCGACCTGCGGACACGAATACAGCTCTGAAATTCGCCTAGGCGCGGGCAGATTTCGGTATCTTTTTTGTTGCGAATTAGGATTTTTCTAGAAAATTATGTACATCTATTTAAGGAATAGATTTACACTTTCTTACTAAGTCATGACAAAATATTCTTATGTATGTAAAATATATGCAAATCGTGTTTATATTTAACAGATTTGTATGTTAGATTATTTTAGGAGCATATATCCTGTCTTGGGGACCAAGACATGAATTGGCTATAAAATAAACCATTATCATTCAGTTTTCATCATCAGAAAAACGCAGCTTTTTCTAACTCCATTACCAGACAGTTTTCCAGCAGCTCGTCGATCAGAAACACGCAAGGATTCCGTGATCCTTCAGGCAAGTTTGTTTAGTCCGGTTGTACAACAGCTTTAGACGTTGTACCCTGGGAAACAGACGGTGAATCTGTTTTAAGGGAAGCGTGTTAAATACGTGCCTCGTCTTACCATTTACTGCTTTCTTTTATTGTAAGTTACTTTCTGTCATTTAAATTCTGTCAATTTAATTTCTGTTATTTTATTATAAATTCGATTTTATATAATAAAAATGTACACCGTTTCCTACAATCTTAAAACAGATTCTGTTTAATAGAATTAAAAACCTTTTACTAAATCGGATTAACATCTTTAACATATTTTTATAAATTGTTTTCTGTCGAAACCAAGATTGAGTTTCATTATAAATCAGTTTTAAACTTACAGATTTTAATTAACAGTTAACGTTTTTTTAGCAGTTGTTCTAATCAGTTTATTGAAACCAAGATTGTGTTTCTGTTAAACGGATGCATTTGATAATTGCATCTGATTCATTGAAATCAAGATTGAGTTTCTTTGAAGCAGGTCCACTATAAGTATATAGAGATCACGACTGAATTTCTTATATACAGATTTATAACAATTGTCTAACTGTTTGTGTTTTGATCTTATTTGATCTTTCAGAATGTCTACCAGCACTCCTGAAACTCCTGCAACTAATACTGTGAATGTAACTTGTGCGCCAGTTACCCACACAGTTGCTAATCATACTGAAAAACCAGAAAAATTCAATGGGCGGAATTTTAAGAGGTGGCAGCAGAAGATGTTCTTCTATCTCACTACTTTGAACCTTGCGAAGTTCTTAAAGGAGACTGTACCTCAAGTGGAACCTCCTAAAGAAGGTGTACTCGCTAATCAACAAGCCGTGCAAGCTATTGAAGCATGGAAACATTCAGACTTCTTGTGTCACAACTATATTCTGAATGGTTTGGTGGACTCTTTGTACAATGTGTACTGTAAGACTACGACTGCCTAAGAATTATGGGAGTTGTTGGAACGCAAGTACAAAACTGAGGATGTTGGTACAAAGAAGTTCGTGGTAGCTCTTTTTTTGGATTAACCCGATGAAGAAGAGGTTGAACCTAGAAGAAGCAAACGGGCGAGAACCGAGAAATCATTTGGACCCGATTTTGTCTCTTTTATGGTAGAAAATGAACCCACTTCTTATCAAAAAGCTATAACTTCCTCGGAATGGCCTCGATGGAAAGAAGCGATTAACAGTGAAATAGATTCTATTTTACAAAATCATACTTGGGAGCTCGTGGATTTACCTCATGGTTGTAAACCACTAGCTTATAAATGGATATTCAAGAAGAAGATGAAGGCTGATGGAACCATTGACAAGTACAAAGCAAGATTGATAATCAAAGGATTTAGACAACGCGAAGGTGTAGATTACTTTGATACTTATTCGCCTGTTACGCGAATAACTTCTATTAGAATGATTCTTGATATTGCCGCATTATGAAATTTAGAAGTTCACCAAATGGATGTGAAAACGGCTTTTCTAAACGAAGATTTAGAAGAAGAAATATACATGAACGAACCTGAGGGTTTCATGGCTCTTGGACAAGAGAGCAAAGTTTGTAGGCTTGTTAAGTCATTATATGGCTTAAAGCAAGCTCCCAAACAATGGCATCAAAAGTTTGAATCAGGCCATGTTAGACAGTGGATTCAAAATTAATGAATGTGACAAGTGTGTTTATGTCAAAGACACAAATAGTGGATATGTAATCTTGTGTCTTTATGTCGATGATATGCTTATCGTTGGTAGTAACGACAAGATGATCAAGTCTACTAAAGACATGTTGAAATCAAAGTTTGACATGAAAGATATGGGTTTGGCCGATGTGATCCTTGGAATAAAGATCATACGAACTCAAAGTGGACTTGCATTAAGTCAAACACATTACGTGGACAAAATTCTTAATACTCATAATGTGGGGAATTCCGGCCTAGCTAGAGCTCCAATTGACACCAGTTTGCATCTATCTAAAAATAGAGGCGCAGGTGTTGCCCAATTAGAGTATTCAAGAATTATTGGCAGGTTAATGTATTTCATGACATGTACCCGACTTGACTTAGCATATGTTGTTAGCAGGCTGAGTAGATATACTAGTAATCCAAGTGAAGCACATTGGAAAGCTATGACTAGGTACTTCATTATTTGAGATACAGTCGTGATTATGGCCTGAATTATGCTAGATATCCGGTGGTTATTGAAGGATACCGTGATGCAAATTAGATATCTGACATAAAAGATTCTAGATTGACCAGTGGATATGTGTTTACACTGGGAGGGGCCGCTATATCTTGGAAGTCTTCTAAACAAACAGTAATAGCTAAGTCCACGATGGAATCAAAATTTATCGCGTTAGATAAATGCGGAGAAGAGGCGAAATGGCTACGTCAATTCGTAGAGGACATACCCAGGTGGCCTAAACCGGTAACGGCCATTAGTATACATTGTGATAGTCAATCGGCAATTGGCAGAGCTCATAGCACAATGTATAATGGAAATTCTAGACATATTCGTCGTCGACATAATTCGGTACGACAACTACTCTCAACAGGAGTTATCTCAATTGACTATGTGAAGTCAAAGGATAACATCGCGGATCAGCTTACGAAAGGCTTAAGCAGAGAGTTAGTTAGTAAGTCGTCTAAAGGAATGGGACTAAAGCCTTTGAAGGAATGAGTTTCTATGAAGGAAAACCTACCCAGTTGATTGGAGATCCCAAGATCTGGGTTCAATAGGACAACCTAATCATAGAAATGTGGGGGAAGTCACGTCAATGTGGGGGAGTTACCTAATACAGGAACTTTCCTAGTCCATTCCTAGAACAATGTGACTTGTTGAGATGTTAAACATATGGCTTAATGATTCAGGATGAAATCATAAAGCATAATGATTCAAGATGAAATCATAAAACATATGTTTTTAATGATTCAAGATGAAATCACCTATGTAAGAGAGAAGTGGGGTAGCTTCGAAGGAAATTGTGGAGGCGCGATTTCTAAGATCTCTTGCAGAACCATGCGAGTGTTCATCACCATAACGAACACGACTATGAGGACTTGACAAGGTCAGGGAGAGTCTTGTGTGAGTGTGTATTGTCGTCTATGTAAATAGAGGCTGAGTTCAAGGACATCGCGTCTACTCAGATCTAGGAGACTAAGTTCATCTCACAAGGGAAGGTTCAAAGGGTTACACCTACCTATCCTATGCATGACTTAACCGCCGAAATTTTACCGAAACTTTCGTGTGTTTTCGACCGATTCCCATTCATGTGGGGGATTGTTGGAAATGTTTTGCAAAATATGTTTTTTGCAATACTTTAGACATAATTTTATATATGTATATGTTATATATATTCTTAGTACTTAGTAGCTTTGCGTTCTCCTCAAAAAGAGCTTCGTAACGAGCTTAAGTATGTCCAATATGGAGTTAATATGAATGAGATATTGTGTCTCAAAGTGAGTCACGTGAAACAAAAACTTTGGAAAAATGTTTGTCCCACGTCGCCAAAAACATGAAGTGAAATCATGTTTATAAAGAAATCTTGGTTTCTACCCTTCAATATTCATTTGTGGGTTTTTACTCCTATGCCTACGCGCGCGCAAGGGGGTGCAGAAAGTGGGATTTCTAGGCAACAACGAGTTCGAAGCTAATAAACTTGTGCATGAGTGATAGGTGTGTAAACACCCATCCTTTTACCACTTAATTCGGGCTAAAACGAGACCAAATCACGTATTTAATATCATTTGTTTGGAATTATGCGTGGTTTTTGTGTTTATTGTGTTTTCAGAGCCAACCGGATGAATATTGAAGAAAACATGGGATTGCACGGGTTTTACTGAAGAAAAAGACTCAAGATAAAGTCTATTGTCCAAGAGATGCAAAAGATTTGAAGTCACTGGGCCTATTCGAAGATTTATCGAAGAAAAGGACCAAAGATGGAAGATTCATATAAGTCGAAGAAACTCAAGTCTATTAAACGAAGAAATTAAAAGACGAGTTGAATTTAATCGACGACAAATCCCGAATCAAAATCGAAAACGGAAACTTTTCTGAAAAGACGAAAAGACAAGAAGAACGGGAGAAAGCCCACTCACCAACCAAAAGACAAGCCTATAAAAGGAGCCCCTCGCACATTTTAGCTAGCTAGTCTGGAGTTTTTTTCTCTCCTCCCCACCTTTTTCTCTTTAGTTCGTTTCATCACCATCACCACTAGGGTGATTGGTGATTTTAATCTTTGTTTTTCAAATCTTGTTATTTTAGTTCTTGTTTGATCTTGTTAAAACATTAATCATTCAATACAAAGTCTTGTTTAATCTTTACATTTAATCTTGTTCATCTTCATCTTTATCTTCAAGTTCTTGAGTTTTTATTTTTCTTGATTTGATCTTCAAAAGTTGTTGGGATTTGTGTTTTTGTTAGTGGGATTTGCAGCTTATGGTTAATAGATGCTTTGTGTTTAGTTTTATTTAAGTTTTTGGTTAAAAATTTGGTGATTTTTGGATTAAAACGAGTTTCCTTGTTCTTCGGTAACTGCTACTGTACCTGGGTTTCCCAAAACTTCCGAACGAAGCAGAAAGTTCCGAACCAAGCCATAAGTTCCGAACCAAGCTAAGAGTTCCGAACCAAATTAAAAGTTCCGAACCAAATTAAAAGTTCCGAACCAAATTAAAAGTTCCGAACCAATCTGAAACTTCCGAACAAAGCTGAACTTCCGAACCAAACAACAAGTTCCGAACCAAGCTGAACTTCCGAACCAAACAACAAGTTCCGAACCAAGCCCTAACTTCCGACCCAAGCATAATTTCCGAATCGGAACAAAAGTTCCGAACCAATCTTAGACTTCCGAATCGGAAACTTCCGCACCAATCTGAATAGTTCCGAATGAAGGTTTATTTTCCAGAAACTTCCGAATCAGTATGTTCCGAATCAGTCCAAAGTTCCGGATGAACACGAATCTTCCGAATGAATCATTAAGTTCCGCATGAGTTAAGTTCCGAATCAAGGGTAAAAGTTCCGAATCAAATTTTCTTTTAAAGTTGCTGTTTTACTGTTTCTTTACGTTTATTTCACAATTTATATTTTAACTTTAATTTGAACTTTAATTTCAATTTTAATTTTAATTTTGATTTCAATCCAAGTCTTTGTTAATTATAATTTAAGTAACTGTCTTTAATTTAAACTTTCATTTCCACTATTTATTAGATTAGAAAAACCAAACCTTTTTATTTAGTAACCAAGAACAATCATTCCACTTAAGACCGAGATCAATTCGAGAGGATTCCGAGAAATTAGAACCCATTGAAAAACCGTGTATCAAATGGCGCCGCTGCCGGCTCTTCTCGTTAAGATCAAAAGTTTTTTGTGAGAACTTGGATTTTGGGATCCGTTCCCCGTGAACGTTACTTTTTCATAAAAATTTTCAAAAAATCCTAAAAAAATATAAAATTTTCAAAAATACAAAAAAATTAAAAAAATTAAAAACCAAAAAAATATTTTTGTATTGTTTTTGCCTTGTTAGTTCTTTTGCAGGTGTATGCGCACTCGATCCACGTCTTATCAAGAGCCCGAGCCTCTCGATCACTTAGACATGGCCGGTGTACCACCTCCAAACAATAATAACAACAACAACATGAACAATAACAACAACAATGAGCCCCTTCCGGATAATCGCCCGATGATTGAATTGCTGCAAGCTCATGTCAATGGCAACACGGATCCAATTGTTATACCACCAATTGCCGCCAACAATTTCGAGCTAAAATCAGGCTTTATCCAGATGGTCTCCGCTCAACCGTTCTTGGGACGCACCATTGATGATCCACATGACCATATAAAGAGATTCTTGCAACTCACCAACACGGTCAAGTTCAATGGTGTTCCACAAGAGGTTATAAGGTTACAACTTTTTCCCTTTTCTTTAGAGGGACAAGCCCGGCATTGGCTTGCTAAAGAACCGCCACAGAGTATTCTCTCGTGGACGGATTTGGAAACAAAGTTTATCAACTACTTTTTTCCACCCTCTCGTACTACCGCTTTGCGGAATGAGATCATAAATTTTGAACAAAAGTACGATGAGTCATTCAGTGAATCTTGGGATCGCTTTAAAGATCTTTTAAGAAAATGCCCACAACATGGTTTTACCAAAGTACATCAAATCAATACTTTTTACAATGGTTTAAGCATGAGTGACCAAGATTCACTGAACAGTGCCTCGGGGGGTAATCTATTGGCTAAGACTTCCAATGCTGCTTGGGACATCATTGAGAATAAATCTCGTGTGCAAACCAAGAGTGTTAGGACCAATGTCGCTAGTGCTAGCACTAGTGACAACGACAAGCGACTTGACAAAATCACCACGCTTCTTGAATCGCTTGTCACCCACACCGTCAGCAACAACAACAGCAACAACGCCAAAAACGCTCAAGTGAACGCTGTCAGCCAACCTTGTGAGATATGCGGTGGTCCTCACTCTTACACCACTTGTACCGCCACCCAAGACTACCCTGCTGAGAATGTGAATGCGGCATATGGCACCTATCCTCAACCTGCTTATCAAGCCAGACCTCAAGGTGACCGTAATTTGCTTAGCTATCGATCCAACAACTATCTTTCACCATCTGGTTTTCCTCCAACCAACCCAAACCAACAATCAAACCTCAATCGCCCTCCTCAACAACAACAACAACCTCGACAACCATACATCCCTCCTCACAAGCAGCAACAACCACCTCAACGTAACAACCAAGTTTACCAACAACCTACTTATCAACCACCCGCATACAATGCTCCTCCCAACCAATCCACCGCTCTACACCAAGAAGTGCAGACCTACATGAGGACAAACGATGTGATCGTGGAAAATCTTCAGCGTGAAGTGATAAATTTAAAAGCAGACTTGGTCAAGCAAGGAAACGACTTGAGAGCCGACATGAGAAATACGTTGGATACCCAAACTAATGACTTGAGGAACATGATGGCTAGTTTCTTCCAAGGTAATCAACCCTCTTCTTCGGGTACTCTTCCGAGTAACACCGTTGCGAACCCAAGAGGGGAGATGAAAGCAATCACTACTCGAAGTGGTAAAGGTACCAAGGAACCCGAGCTTCCTATACCTCCACCGGTGATTGTGACTAAGGAGAACGAGTCACCTGCTCCTATTCCTCCTCCTTCTCCTTCCTCAATTTCTCCACCTCTTCCTTCTACCCCTCCTCCACCCGTGGTTGTGAGTGATCCTATTCCCCTAAAGCCTTCTTCTTCATCCAATATACCTTATCCATCTAGGTTGAGGAAAGAGAAGCTCAAAAGCAAGGACGATATTCAGGTTTCGAATTTCCTTAAAATGTTCAAACAACTGAATTTCAATATCTCCTTCGCTGAGGCTCTAGCTCACATGCCCAAGTATGCAAAAATGTTTAAAGATCTTCTGAGCGACAAGGAAAAGCTCCTCGATATTGCCAACACCCAACTTAATGAGAATTGCTCTGCAGTACTCTTAAGGAAATTGCCAACCAAGCTTGGTGATCCGGGTCGTTTTCTTATCCCTTGCAATTTCCCGGGAGTAGAGAATTGCATGGCCCTAGCCGATCTAGGTGCCAGTATTAATCTCATGCCTCTAAGTGTTTGGAAGCAATTATCTCTCCCAGAGCTAGTCCCCACCAAAATGACTTTGGAATTAGCTAACCGTACGGTTGCTTATCCAGTGGAGATAGCCGAAGACGTCATTGTAGGAGTCGACAAATTCACCTTCCCTGCTGATTTTGTTGTCGTCGACTACGAGATGGACCCCCGTGTGCCACTAATTGTTGGACGTCCATTCTTGAGGACCGGTCGCACTCTTACTGATGTTGAAGCCGGTGAGCTTATCATGAGAGTGGGTGACGA
Organism: Glebionis coronaria; assembly: GCA_025667525.1. Classification (NCBI taxonomy): domain Eukaryota; kingdom Viridiplantae; phylum Streptophyta; class Magnoliopsida; order Asterales; family Asteraceae; genus Glebionis; species Glebionis coronaria. Next base: position 461,966,371 of record CM046881.1, read on the forward strand.
TAAAGTAGTCTTCAACATGGGAAAGTTGTCTAAACAGCCTTATTCATATGAGAGCGTTAATTGTATTGACGTTCTTGATGAGGCTTGTGAAGAACACTTTAATGATGCTTTAAAAAGTATTCCTACCTCTCTTCCCAATGTTGAAACCGTGTCCTCTATTGATTCATCGTTGTCTCTATTTGGAGATAGTGATTTATTTTGGAACAATCTTGAAGACACCATGGGAGATGTGAATTTAGCTACTAATGATTCTCCTATCGATGGGGATGAAGACATGAATTTCTTTGACAATCTTCTCACCGAAGACAATCCTTCGCCTCCATCTCCCACGGTCATTGCAATCGATACTCCGACTTCGAATACGCCTCCCGTCGAAAATCCTCCGGATTTAGAACTTAAGGAGTTGCCGCCCCATCTTGAGTATGTATTCCTTGAAGACGAGAAGAAGTCTCCAGTCATCATTGCTAAGGACCTAAAGGAAGAAGAAAAAGCCCGACTTATCACTGTGTTGAAAGATCATAAGAAGGCTATTGCTTGGAAGATTTCAGATATTCGTGGATTTGATCCTCACTTCTGCACACACAAAATTCTCATGGAGGACGACTTTAAGCCCACTATTCAAAGCCAACGAAGGGTGAATCCAAAAATCCATGAAGTCATCAAAACAGAGGTTATCAAACTTCTTGATGCGGGTATGATTTACCCTATTTCGGATTCACCATGGGTTAGTCCAATCCATTGTGTGCCCAAGAAGGGCGGAATAACCGTTGTTCCCAATGAACACAACGAGTTGATTCCCACTCGTCTCGTTACTGGGTGGAGAGTTTGTATAGACTACCACAAACTCAATGATGCCACGAGAAAGGATCATTTCCCTCTACCTTTTATGGACCAAATGCTTGAACGCTTAGCAGGTAATGAATATTACTGCTTTCTTGATGGTTTCTCGGGTTATTTTCAAATACCCATCGATCCCCAAGATCAAGAGAAGACGACATTCACTTGTCCCTATGGCACATTTGCTTACAAAAGAATGCCTTTTGGCTTATGTAATGCGCCCGGGACTTTCCAAAGGTGCATGTTAGCTATCTTCCATGACATGGTTGAACAAACCATGGAAGTCTTCATGGATGATTTCTCGGTCTTCGGGGATTCGTTCTCTTCTTGCCTTGCCAATTTGGAACGTATGCTCAAGCGGTGCGAAGACACTCGCTAATAAGTGTGAAAACACTTATCCTTTTACCACTTATTTCCAATAATAACAAGACCAAAACGTGTGATTTATGTCGTAAAAGTCGGAATTATGCGTGGTTTGTGTTTTTATTGTGTTTTAGGACCAAAATATGAAAAAGGAAGAAAACACGGGCTTTCACGGGCTTTTATCGAATAAAACGGGAAAAGACAAAGTCAAAAGATCAAGAGTGCAAAAAGAACGGAAGTCCAAGGCCTATTCTGAAGATTTATCGAAGAAAAAGTCAAAAGACGGAAGTTTAACGAAGTCGAAGAACTTAAGTCTAATAGAAGAAGAAAATTAAAAGACAAGTTCAAATCCCGAGACGACAAAGACGAAGAATTAAAGTCGAGTCGAGAAAACGTGAAGAAAGCAAGAAAGAAGAGGCAACACATGCACTCCTTCCACCTTCCCTATAAATACCCTCCTAATAGTCATTAGGAGGGTGGTTAGATTTTTTTAGTTAATTTTTCACTTTTAGTTTTTAGAGAGAGAAAGTCTTAAACTTTCTCTCACTAGTTCATCTTTTTCTTTTAATCTTTCAAGATTAAACACTTTGTATTGCTTATTTCATTAATCAAAGTTCTATTTTAAGCTTTTATTTCTTAATCTCATTCTACTTTTCTTTGATTTAAGATTGATTTTGGTGTGATTATCATGTGATCCGTGTTGTTCTAATTGATTTCATGCTAAAAAGTTAATCTTTTGATCATTTTATAAGATTTCATTTGATTAAGCTTTAAGACTTTTGTGCTTATTAGCTTATTTTTATGATCATCTTATTTTTCTTATTAAAAGGCTTTATTAAAAAGTTTAAGTTTTTATTGTTTGATCTAAAAAGTTGTTTGATTTTGAGTTGAATAAGTTGATCAAAGTGATTATTTGATTCCATTTAGTTGATTCGATTTAGTTTTGGGAATAAGCTCGATCTAATAGCTTATTTCCTAGCTTTTTGCTAGAATCCCATTATTTTCGGAAGGGATTTATATCCCCTTTCCGATCGGCCCCTATATTCCGACCGGTGCACCATCTAACCAATCCCCATTATTTTCGGAAAGGGTGGTGAAACCCCTTTCCGATTGGTCTTCATTCCGACGGTACCCCATTTCACTTTCCGATTGGCATTAGCCCCGTTTTTCCGATTGGATTGTTCTCCAAGTATTCCGATTGTATCCTTTGCTCTATTCCGATCGAGACTTCGGGTTACTTTCCGATTGGTGTTGTTTCATTGTATTCCGATTGGATCAAATTTGTGTATTCCGATTGTAACCATTATCCCACATTCCGATCCGATTCCCTTTGTGATATTCCGATTGTGCTCTAGTCCTATATTCCGATCAACCGATCGGAAAACATTCCGATCGGGTGTACTTTTGGCTTGTTTTGGTTTCTTTCGATATAACTTTCTTATAGTACCCTTTTATTTTTCTGAAAATTTTCCAAGTGCTAGTTTTATTTAAAGAGTTAGTACTTTTCCATTATCACCTTTAAGTTTCCATGCATTCATTTTACTTGTCATTTCAATATTAATCTTTTAACTTCCCTTTTACTCAACGACACTTTAATTACTTGCTATTAGTTAAAAACAAATCAACCAAACCTTTGATTCACCAAAAGACGATTGAGTCGCACTTTAGACCGGTTTTCAATTCGAAAAGATTCGGAACTATAACGAACTTTGATACTTTAGGTGTGAAAATACCAAGTATTAAATGGCGCCGCTGCCGGCTCTTTTCGTTAAGATAAACGGTTTCTAGTGAGAGACGCATTGAATTTTGGGATCCGTTCTTTGAACGTTATTTTCATTGATATAAAAATTTCCAAAAATCCATAAAAAATATAAAACTCTTCAAAAATACAAAAACATTAAAAAACCTATAAAAAAAAACCAAAAATATTATATAGATATTCTCTTTGTGTATATTTTTCTTCTGCAGGTGCATGCGTACTAGATCTACGAACTATTCTGAGCCCGAGAATCGTGAAGATTTAGATATGGCTGGTGTTAACAACAACAATAATCACCCACCTCAAAATAATTTGAATAACAACAACAACAACAACAACAATGTCCTTCTACCTGATTTACGAACCATGGAGGAATTGTGCCAACCCACCATGAATGGACGCGGAGGCCCGATTGCGCCAATGCACGTCACGGCTCAGGAGTTTTCGTTGAAGCATCATATGATACAACAAGTGCAAACGAACCCATTTCGTGGAATTCCGGATGATGATGCCAACAAACACCTCGACAAATTCATTACCATTACCCAAAGCATGAAGTGCCCCGGTGTTTCTATGGATGACCTTCGCCTTCAACTTTTTCCACACTCACTTTCTCACCATGCCGAAAAATGGTTTGACCGTCTTCCTAAGAATTCTATTCATACGTGGAATGACATGACTCAACGCTTTTTATCGCGCTACTTTCCCCCATCCATGGTCACTAGCCTTCGTAACCAAATCAGTGGATTTATGCAAGAGAATGATGAATCGCTTTTCGATGCTTGGGAACGTTACAATGATTTGATCGACCGCTGTCCTAATCACAATATGCTCCCCGTCACTCTCATTGACACCTTCTACAATGGTCTCACCTTTCGTGATCGTGACACGATCAATGCCGCCGCCGGTGGTACTTTTATGAAAAGGAGACCAGAGGAGTGTCGAGAGTTGATTGAAAACATGACTACTCACCACAAGAATTGGGATTCATCCGCATCCTCAAGATCTAACTCGAGAGTCAATGTTTCTTCTACTACTTCCAATCCTGAGATGACTGAAATTTCTCGACAACTAGCTGAAATGAACAAGAATTTCATGACCATAGCCACAAACCACTTTCAACAAGCTAAAGCCGTGGCTATTTCTTGTGACACATGTGGTGGTCCTCATTCTTATAATGATTGTCCTTCCACTCAAGGCAATTATTCTGAAAACGTTAACGCGGCATACGGTACATATCCCACGGGAGGCTATCAAGCTCGTCCTCAAGGAGACCGTAGCTTGCTAAGTTATCGTTCCAACAATTATCTTGCACCTCCCGGTTTTCCTCCTGCAAACCAAAACCAACAACAAAGCTATAACCGAAACAACCAATCCCAACCTCGTGCTCAAAATCAATATCAATCCCAAAGAAACACCTACCCAACTCAAGGAAATTCTCAAGCTTACCAAGCTCCACCTCTCAATCAACCGATGGCAGTAAACCCCGACGTCGAGTCGTTCATGAAGACCAATCGTGAGATGGTGACGAATCTTCAGAGTCAGTTTGTCAACTTGAAGAATGACATGGTGAAACAAGGAAGCGATATTCGAGCCGAGCTAAGGAATGATATGGCCAAACACAGCGATGCTATTAATGCCAACATGCAAAACTCTTTCAATAATCAAGCTCTTCACCTTCGTGATATGATTGGTTCGCTCATCCAAGGTAATCAACCCTCTTCTTCGGGTACTCTTCCGAGTAATACCGTTGCGAATCCAAGAGGGGAGATGAAAGCAATCACCACTCGTAGTGGAAAAGGTTATATGGAACCCGAGCTTCCTACACCTCCACCGGTGATTGTGAACAAGGAAAAAGAGCAACTTTCTTCACCTCCTTCACCTTCTATCCCCATTTCCCCACCACCCGTGGTTGTGAGTGATCCTATTCCCTTAAAGCCTTCTTCTTCATCCAATATACCTTATCCCTCAAGGTTGAGGAAAGAGAAGCAAAAGAGCAAGGATGATATTCAGGTTTCGAACTTCCTTAAAATGTTCAAACAATTGAATTTTAACATCTCCTTTGCCGAGGCTCTCGCTCACATGCCCAAATACACTAAGATGTTTAAAGATCTTCTAAGTGATAAAGAAAAGCTTCTTGACATTGCTCAGACCCACCTTAATGAGAATTGCTCCGCAGTGCTCTTAAGGCAATTGCCCACCAAACTTGGTGATCCGGGTCGCTTCTTGATTCCTTGCAACTTTCCGGGAGTAGAGAATTGCATGGCCCTAGCCGATCTAGGTGCTAGTATAAACTTAATGCCTTTAAGTGTTTGGAAGAAATTATCTCTCCCCGAGCTAGTCCCCACCAAAATGACTTTGGAATTAGCCAACCGTACGGTTGCTTATCCAGTGGGGATAGCCGAAGATGTCTTTGTTGGCGTCGATAAATTCACCTTCCCGGCGGATTTTGTCGTCGTTGACTACGAGATGGATCCCCGTGTTCCATTAATCGTTGGACGTCCATTTCTGAGGACCGGTCGCACTCTTATTGATGTAGCCGCAGGCGAAATAATCATGAGAGTTGGTGACGATAAAATTGTCTTCAACATGGGTAAGATTTCTCAGCAACCTTATTCTTATGAGAGTGTTAATGCTATTGATGTTCTCGATGAGGCTTGTGAAGAACATTTTCATGATGCTTGCAAAAGTACTCTTCCTTCTCTACCCAATGTTGAGACCGTTGCCTCAATTGCTCCAGCATTGACTCCTTTTGGAGAAAGTGACTTGGATGATTTCGAAGCTAGCCTGGGTCCTCTCGATATTAAGTATGATAATTTATCCACAAATTGGGATGAAGACATTCGTACTATTGAGAGACTTCTCAATGAGGACCCGTTCTCTCCTCCTGCTCCTAAAGAGGTGACTAATGATGATCCATCGTTAGTTTCACCATCTACTGAGGATCCTCCTACTCTCGAGCTTAAGGACCTACCGCCTCATCTTGAGTACGTTTTCCTAGAAGACGACGAGAAGCTACCGGTCATCATCGCAAAGGATCTGAAAGAAGACGAAAAAGCCCGACTTGTCGCTGTGTTGAAGAAGCATAAACGCGCTATCGCTTGGAAAATCTCGGACATCCGTGGAATTGATCCTCATTTCTGCACACATAAAATTCTCATGGAGGACGACTTTAAGCCCACAATTCAAAGTCAACGAAGGGTGAATCCTAAAATACATGAAGTCATCAAAAAAGAGGTGTTGTTCCCATTCAATCCATAACACAAGATTCTTAGAGAGAGAAAGAGTAGAAAAGTAGAGAGAGAGAGTAGAGAGAGAAGTGGAAGGTTTACACTAAAACTATGTGTTTAATGAAATGAACCAACACCCTCTTTCACATGTGAAAGAGGGTTATATACCCCACGGCACTAAGGCCTTTGTGGGCTTCATCTTGGGCCGGGCTTGGCTTACTTTTGGGCTTACGCCCCTAACTTATACAATATTAGCTTAAAGTCCAAGCCCGGTTTTCCCGACTAGCCTATTACAATACATGACCAATAACGACTAAGATGACCTATTACATTCTTGTTCGACTATATAAAATATAAGGCTAACAATCTCCCCCAATGTATCGGTCATCTTAAAAAGCTTAAAAAGCATAAGATGATTGAGTGAATACATTCTTGTAGAGGAGATCTTCCTGCTTTGGTCTTGTATCTTGGTCTTGATCTTGTTTGTAACAGCTTTGTTCCTTCATGCTTTCGTGATCTTTATCTTGAGCCTTTGTCATTTGACTTTGGGTGCTTGAGATCTTCATCTGTACTCCTTGTGACTAAGATGACCTATTACATTCTTACATTCTTAGGTATCTTGATTATCGCCATCTTGTGCTCTTGTGACTTCTGAATCGACATCGGTTGCACAGCTACGCCACCTTCTTGATATGCAGCAACGTATATAGACACGGATGAAATGGCTTTGAACATTTCACCCTAACTCGGTAGCGTTTTACCTCCGGTCGGTGAAGACCGTTAAACGGTATTTAAATACCGTACCTGTGATCAGGTAGATTCGATTAAGAACCTCCTTGACAGGGTTTCCCGGCGGTAGTAGCCAGTTCTCTTTACTCGACCGTCTCAAAGCAGACTGCGAACGTAAAGAGTGAATCATAAGGATAAATTATCCGTCTGATTAGAGTCGTCAATTCAGATTTCCTAGAACAAGTTTGATTCTAAAAGAATCGCACCATTGTTGCTTTCCAGTTTGTCACAAGCTTGATTCATAGAGAATCTTGCGAGTTACCTACCGCAGTGCTGTTTGATGTTGACACTGAAAGGATTTCCATTCGTCACTGTGAACACTAACGAGTGTCACTCTGAATGTTCTGGCAAGATCACATGGATTTTGCGAAGAAACCTGGAATCAAGTTTGAATCAATTAAGAATCGAAACTTAGTTGCTTTCCAGTTCTCACAAGTTTGATTCGTGTAGAATCGCACAAGTTACCTACCATGAGCTTGTTTGATGTTGGCTCAAGCAGGATTTCCATCTTCATTGTGAATCGTATCACTCAGATGTTCTGGCAATATCACAAGGATAATGCGTAGGACTCGAATGTGTCCTAATGAGATGATAAATTGATCTCGTTTGGCTCTAGACTCAATAAGTGCATTTTTGGTAATCGGAGGCTGGAGCAGACTGCCACCTTTTCAATATTAACTGACTCGGAGTGAGAAAGTCAATAGATACGTGTTGATCTCCGTGACAATGAGACTAGTTTCTTTTGAGAGAAACTCGAATGGCTGGGAAGGGTTGTGCATTGCATCACTGGGTCCATGATGACTTGTCTTCAATAGATGTATTGACCCGGTTTCTGCCTAAGTTGCATAGAATATTCAACTCCTTCAATGCTTACCAATACGTCATCATTAGCACCTTGTTGTGATTGTTCTAGTGCTAACTTAAGTAATTGGTCCGCATTCAGCTTCATTCCACTCCATCTTTCCTAAGGACAACTATTTCTAGCTATGGAATGTCCTTGGGTAGATCCCTCCGGTTCTGGTTGGATCATAGGACTTAGTTTCCTATCCTAAACCACCTTTTGACTCCATCGTTCCGTCGTGGATAGTAGGTTGTTTTGGGTATAGATCGTAACCATAAACCATTGAAAACCATTCAAAGTGTTTGATAAAAATCAAAACTTTTAACACTTGAAAGTTTTACATTTCCGAAAAGCTCCCCCTACACACATGCATCGATATACGAAATAGTTTGGCATGTGAAGGAAAGAGTTGCACTTGAGTCTTTAAGATCACATGTTGCGATATATTACATTTTAATCACATTTTCTCCCCCTATCTCTAATATAAAAACATCATATTAGAGATACTAATTGATTAAAATATGACAATTTCTGAAAACCGATTGGGAGAGAAACATGTGTGCCCGCATGAATCATGGAACATTTTTAGTCGGGACGCTCCCCCTCAACAATATATGTGTGTCTTGAGACAAAATTTGACAAAATTTTAGAAAAACGACACCACAAAATATGTTGAGGTACGGAGTTGAGATGCCTTTTCCGATATAATATATTACATTTGACAATTTCATATCATTTTCGGAATGTGTTGGATACATAAAATATGACAATTTTAGAGATGTACCCAACAACATTAAAGGCTTGATTTTAAAACGCTCCCCCTCAAAAATTGATCAAAATAACATATGACATTTTTAGATATAAAAACCTATTATGAGGAAGGGAGTGTTGAACACACAATTTTGAAAGATTTAGAAAAACCTTTTGAGAAATTCTTGAAAAATTGTGTTCAACGGTTTTAAAATAATCAGGATAGAAGACTTCTCTTCTATTGATTAGGGAAAGCGCACTGAAACGTACACTCCCCTTTCGGGTCCGTTTTTCATGAGCTCAAAACTTTGATTGTTTTGTGACTAGCTCATGACCGAGAAAAATAAATTTCCCGTTGTGAAGGATAAGTTATCATCCGTGATAAACTTTCCTTAAGTTGAAGTTCGAGTTCTAAGCTGACATTTACTTAGAAATCGTTTTCATGAACTTAAAAACTTTGAATGTTTTTATGAGAAGCTCATGACCGAGAAAGATGAATTTCTCGTTGAGAAGGATAAGTTATCGTCCGAGATAAACTTTCCTTAGTTGAGGTCCGAGTTCTAAGCTGTGATGTGCCTAGAAGTCATTGTGAGAGAATATCAAGCAGCTTCATTTGCCAAAACCTCCAAGTCTTCTGGAGTCATATACTTCATACCAAGACGGCCAACGAGATACGCAAACCTATCTTTCGATAGAGCTTTTGTAAACAAGTCTGCCAGCTGGTACTCAGTTCTGACAAAGTATAGTTCCACGATGCCACGTTCCACTTGTTCCTTGATGAAGTGATATCTGACATCGATGTGCTTGGTGCGGGAGTGCTGAACCGGATTGCAAGATATGGCTATGGCCGACTTTGAGTCACAATACATAGGTATTTTATCAAAGTGGAAGCCATAATCCGTGAGTTGAGTTCTCATCCAGAGGACTTGAGCACAACACGCGGATAGAGCCACATATTCTGCTTCAGCTGATGAGAGCGAAGTGCAATCCTGCTTCTTTGACGACCAGCTGACAAGCTTGTCTTCCCCTAGAAATTGTATGCTACCAGAAGTGCTTTTTCGACAATCAAGACAACCTGCGTGATCAGAATCTGAAAAAGCTGTTAGATGAAAACCGGTTTCCCTCGGATACCAGAGTCCCATGTGAATGGTATTCTTAAGGTACCGAAAGATCCGTTTAACCTCTTTGAGGTGCTTTTGAGTAGGTCTGGCTTGATATCGTGCACAATAGCATGTGGCATGATGAATATCAGGCCTGCTGGCTGTAAGGTACATAAGTGACCCGATCATACTGCGATATCGCGTTTGATCTACGGGATATGAGTACAAGTCAGCGTCTAGGGATGTGGTCGACAATGGTGTACCAACGCGTGCACATGAGGTCATACCATGCTTTTTAAGTATCTCTTGAGCATACTTAGCTTGGTTAATGAAGATACCACGTGGGGATTGATGAATCTGGAGGCCTAAAAAGAATTTTAGCTCCCCCATCATTGACATTTCAAATCTGCTGTGCATTAATTTTTCAAAACGTTTTGAAAGTTTTGGGTTCGTAGAACCAAAAATAATGTCATCAACATAAACTTGCACCAGCATTATGTCATCCCCATATTTATTAGTAAACAGAGTAGGATCAATAGAACCTTTAGAGAATCCTTTGGACACCAAGAAGTTTGAAAGTTCTTCGTACCATGCCCTTGGAGCTTGTTTAAGTCCATATACAGCCTTCTTGAGACGATAGACTCTGTCAGGATGATGAGGATCGACGAATCCTTCCGGCTGATTCACATACACTTCTTCCTTCAAATGACCGTTGAGAAAAGCTGTTTTAACGTCCATCTGAAAAACCGTGAAGCCCTTATGTGCAGCATAAGCAAGGAATATCCTGACTGCTTCCAAACGAGCGACTAGAGCGAATGATTCATCGTAGTCTATGCCTTCTTGTTGACGGTATCCCTTAACCACAAGACGAGATTTGTTTTTGATGATGGTTTGTTCTTCATCCAGTTTGTTTTTCCAGATCCATTTGAAATCTAAAATTGACATTCCATAGGGTCGGTCAACAAGTTCCCAAACATTTAGGCGTTCAAACTAATGAATTTCGTCTTGCATTGATTCAATCCACGCATGATCAGTCATGGCTTGTTTGATGTTTGTAGGTACAGTTGAACTCACGGTGAGTGCATACATACACACATCGCCATCGGTTTCGAGTTGTCTGCGTGTTCGAACCGGTTGTGAAGGATTTCCAATGACTTGCTCCAATGGATGATCACGTGTCCAATGATGAGTGGATGGATATGGTTGGTAGAATGTATGCATGTTGGACGGATCAACATGTTGATTAGAAGACTCTCCGACTTCGTGTATCGGTGTACCGAACGGATTGATAAATTCTTCATCGTCAGGTTGTGCATCGACTGCTTGATTGTTGTTTCCTCCTTCAGCATTGACGGTTGGTGATGTTGGTTGTATGACAGTTTCTTGAGTTTGTTGAGTATCCACTGGAATTGTCTCTTGAGCAACGGTTGCTGAAGTAGATGCAGTTGTGTCTTGTTGACTTTGTTCAGGTGCATCAGTAGTCTTGACAGCGGAAGGCTTTGACACAACTTGATTGTATCCATAGTAATATTCATCAAACATAGGATCATATAAATCAACCAACTCTTTCATTTGTGTCGTATCCGTCGAGTCTGCTGTAGGAGTGTTTTCTTGACATTCTTGCACGGGACGTACACTGTTGTGTGTAGGTGCCATTGCTGGACATTGAGGTGCGGGACTTGAGCTGTTGTGATCAAGTACCATCTGTGGCAATTCGTCAAAGTTCACATGAATTGTTTCGACAATGATCTTTGTTCTCTTGTTATAGACCCGATATCCTTTCGACAATGTAGCATACCCAACAAAAATACATGCATCACCTTTTTCTTTCATCTTGTCGAGATTCTCACCGTCTTTAAGGATGTAGCATAAAGATCCAAATACGTGAAAGAATTTTACAGTAGGTTTCCTGCCATTGATGATGTGGTAAGGTGTCTTTTCATGTCTAGGGATAACGAGAGAACGATTCTGAGTATAACAGGCAGTTGCAATTGCTTCAGCCCAGAAGAATAGCGGTAATTTTGAAGCAGAAAGCACTGTTCGAGCAGCCTCAACCAAGGTACGGTTCCGTCTTTCGACAACGCCGTTTTGTTCAGGAGTTCGAGCAATAGACGTTTGATGTTCGATGCCTTCTTCTTGAAAGTAAGATTGCAAGTTCTTGTTCAAAAATTCAGTACCCCTATCCGTTCTTACGGTTAAGACTTGAGCTTGAAGATTGCGTTGTATCATCTTGAGAAAGTTTTTGAGAACCTCTGGTGTTTCATCTTTGGACCTTAAGAAGAAAGTCCATGTGTATCTAGAGTAATCATCAACAATCACTAGAATATACTTTTTCCCGTTAATACTCTCTACACGCATGGGACCACATAAATCCATGTGTAGAAGTTCCAATCGTCCTTTTGAGCTAGGGGTGGTCTTTGTTTTGAAAGACTTCCGTTTTGCTTTCCCCAACTCACAAGAAGAACAAAGATGGTCTTTGACGAATTTCAACTTAGGAAGACCGGTCACAATATCATTCTTTGAAAGCAAGTTGATGGTGTCAAAGTTGAGATGTGACAATCGTTGATGCCATAACCATGCTTGAGATGATGAAGCTTTAGCCATTAAGCAAATTGGATTTGTTGAAGATGTGTCTTGAAGAGTTACTGTGTAGAGATCAGAACCACGAGAACCTGTAAGAAGGTCATTCCCATCGTAGTCTCTAACATAGCAAGTAGATTTCCGAAAAGCCACTTCCAAATCCGCATCACAAAATTGACCAACCGAGAATAAATTGTGATTCAGTCCCTCGACGTAATAAACCCGTTTTATAGTGATATTCCCTTGAACCAAGTCTCCATATCCGAGTATCGGTGCAAATTGATCATTTCCAAACCGTACCGTACCCAGAAACTTCTCCACGAAGTTAATGAGAAGCTTGAGATTGCCCGTCATGTGCTTTGTGCACCCGGAGTCCATTATGAATAGGATGAGTTCGACGAGCTGCAGAAGAATTAGAAGACAATGTAGCATTTGACAAATGGGATCCCTTGATAGAGACGGGTTCCAAAATAGTAGTGGGCCTATATGCAAAGTCTACAGGCAAGCTGATATTCCTAGACCCAATCACTAAAGTGGTTAACTTAGGTACCCATTTGTATCCGGGTGGTGTATATCTCGAATACCCCCGTGTACATGTCCTAATCATGTTCTCATATAACTTCCTTAATCTGTTTTGTTTACGCAGAGTAGTGGAGTCTAACGCACTTAGTTTCTTAAGTGGTTGATCAGTGGATTGGTTCAAAGTTCTTGTGGGTTTACTAGTACTAGTGGGCATACGAATAGGCTTCCTAGTTCTAGTATTCACGCCATTATAATTAAGAGCACAAGCATCATGATTGAAAGTACGAACACATTTGCCACATTCAACACAAACAAATTCAACATTCGAGGTCTTAGCATTTAAACTGTCATTACATGCAGTTACAGACGTTTTATTCTTAGAAAACTTAAAATTCCTACGGTGGTCTTCTACTTCATTCTTCTTCCCTTGACTATTGTTAGGCATGACTCTATCTTCAATTCTAGTGCTCTTAAGCTGTGGTCCGCTAACACTAGTAGTGGGATTTACTCCTGTAGAAGAAGACACACGTTGATTAGTTTTCCTAGTATTTTGAGGTAACTGCGTTGTTCCAGTTTGAGTGGACCTAGTGTTCATCTTATACATTCCAGGTGCTATCACATTAGTGCTCTTATCATTTCCTATCTTAGGCAAAGTCTGTGGGGGTTGTCCCAAAATAGATGTTTTAGGGCATTTAACCGCATTCGGTTGACGAACGGCAGATGGTTTACCCAAAACAGACTTTCCTTTCATTTTCTCAATGAGTTTCTGTAACTCACTAATGGCAATGTCCCTTTCTTTTAGCTGAGCTTTCAAATCATTTATTTCGAAATCTTTTTCATTTAGTAGACGAAACGAAGAAGCTGACATTTCTTGACACTTTTTATGATTATGAGATTTTTCACCTTTTTGTAAAGCAAGTTCAAGAGAAATGGAGTGTTTCTCAAGTTGAGAAAAACTTTTCGAAAGTTTGTTATATGACTGAATTTGTTTCGAAAGCTCTACTTCAAGATTGCGACATTTCGCGTCCGATTCTGACACTAAACATGCTACATGACAATATTGATCCAGATCGGTATACACACCAAGTATAGCATTCATATGGTCAGCATAAAAATATTCCTTGGAAAGTCGATCAATTTCGTTAGAAAGTTGGTGTTCTTGTGTCTTTAATTTAATTTGAAGAAAATCAACTTCATCTTCAAGAGATTTGACATAGCTTAAATCAGTTAACATTTCCTCAGTGAGAGCATTATAAAACATTTCCACATTTTTTGAAAGATCATCAATGGTTGGAACAATGCATTGTTGGATGACGACTTCTACTTGTGGGTTAGGTTTAATATTCCAAATGGTATCTCTAGAAACTTTTTCATAGTCGACGACACCTTTGTACAAATTTAAAACCCCTTGTTTTATAAACTCAAATTGCTGAACACTTTTGCTTTTCTCATCCCATTTACGTTTTTCATCCAAAATTCGCTTTTCTAACAAAATTGATTGCTTTTTGAAACTCCTTTTTAAAGAAACTTTCTTTTGTGGTTCATCACTTGGTGGTGGAACACTGTTATACATCTTTTGTTCTTTTGAAAGTTCTTTTTGAGGGAAAAACTTAATATGATTGTTAGAATCAGAAAGGTTTATTAAATCACTTAAGTTTAATCGACTTTCTTCTTGTTGACGAATGATTTCGTCGCAGTCAGGGGAGAGCATAAGAGCAAGATTATCAACATAACAACCGATATCATAAAGAGCAGGCTTGGTACTTTGAGCTTTCTTGAGATATTCAGGCTTGACAAAACTCGTTTTCATATTTCTATTGAGCATATTCATAGTTTGAATAGACTGACCCGTTTTGTAAACAATGTTGTTTAACGTGTCGACTCTCTTTTCCAAAGCAAGAATTTTTTCAATATCCTTTTCTTCACGAATTTTATAAAGCTCAGTTTGTTCTTTGTTAACCGACTCTAATTCAGTAATTTGGAGTTTATGTAGCAGCAGTTGTTCTTCAAGTTCCGATATCTTCTGTTTTGACATATGAATTTCGTGTGCTACTTCAGAACAATATTGTTCGTTGAGCACCTTACGTTCATATACCAAACCATTAGCTATTGCAACCCGTCGATCAGCTTCTTTTACATAATCACACTCTTTAAGCCTGTCTATCTCCTCGGCTAAGGATGTGTTTGCTTGCTTCAAACGTTTATTAGCTTCTTTGTTTTCATCAATTTCACGTTTTAAAGAATCAATAATAGACGCAAGCAAATCACGGTCCTCATCCGAGTCAGTATCTTGAACAGCTTTTCCGTCATCATTACACATATGCTGTGAATCCGTAGAGATATTGCTATCCTCCGTGTCCATTACATATGTGTCATTGATGCTTTCGGGTTGCTCAGGATGCCGTCGTTCATTAGCAAACACATTATAGTTATCATGTGATGGTACCTTTTCAAGTGGCTCAGAATCATAGATGGGTCCAGAAGTATCATCAGTCTCTGGGATCACTTCTTGAATCTTTGCCATGTACACATAATGTGCCTCTAACTCTTGATCATCGGCTTCATCATCAGTGTCATCACGCCAGTCAACTTCATCTGCTGTGAGTGGAATTCCTGCTTCTTCTTTCTTGCACAGCAACATCTTTTCCTTGTGATATCCCGAATCCTTAACCCGTTTTGGCTTCTTACATTCCCTAGCCATGTGACCAAATCCCTTGCAGTTGAAGCATTGAATCCCAGTCTTCTGCACCACCGGAGTGCCTACAGTATCTCTAGCCCCACCTTGATTCAGCATCCTCTGATTATCATACCTAGCATCACGATCATACCTAGGTGCATGATCAACTTCCTTATATCTAGCATTGGATGATGATCTGAGGTTGTTGTTGGTAGGTTTGTAGATCTTCTTATAAGTTGTGGTGAGTAAAGACATGAGTTCTTCAATCTTCTTGTCCCTTGAAGTTTGTTCATCATCACTGTCTCCATCTGACTCGGTGTCATACTTTGGAGGTGGAGTGGGGACAATTGCTTTTGCTTTGTGTTTAGCAACAGCTAGAGGTTTGGTGGATGAGCTTGATGACTTTGAGGAATGAGTAGGTGGTTGTTGACGGGGAACGGGTTTTGTTGAAGTAGCAGCCACAAAAGCAATAGAATTAGCAGACCGTTCTGCCTTTTCAGCCCTTAGTTCATTCACTTCATTCTGATGTTGTTTCAAGATATCATAAAGTTTGTGGTAAGATATAGTCTTGATATCCTCCCTTTGTTTGACCAAAGTCACAAACCTCTGCCATTCCGGTTTGAGTTGAAGTAGAAACTGAACATTGGCATGATGATTGGAGATGGTGCACTGATTTCTGACAAGCTCATTCATCATTTTGTAGAATCTCGAGTAATATGAGTCAATGGATTCACCATCTTCAGATGTGAATTTTCCAAACTCCCAAAGTAGATTAGTCTCGAGATCTTGAACATTGATTGACTCACCTTGCTTCAATCGATGAATTGCATTCCACATTTCCATAGCATTAGGACATGCATCAACTGTGGAATAGATATCATTATCAATTCCAGTGAGTATGAAATTTACAGCATCAGCTTCAGCTTGGAGGAGTTTCTTTTTCTCAGCAGAACATGTGTCAAAATCCTCCATAGCTCGTATAGTTGATGAAGTACCATCCTCTGCCTGTGTTGTAATTGGTTTGAATTCAAAAACTGGAGGTGGGTTCTCAAGGCAGTGACGAAGAGCAGTTCGGTTTTCTTTTCCATCGAGAAATCTAAGAAAACGAGATCTCCATTGAACGTAGCAACCGGCAGTGAGCACAGGTGGGTTACCGTTGCCACCTTGTTCCAAACGAATTTGATTAGCAGTTGCAATGTTGATGTTGTTGTTAGACATGGTGAATACTTGTGGATGAATTGCAGATCTTAGTGGATTTGTTGTGATGATGTGTGGTTAAAATTGAAATTCCGAAAATTCAAAAAAAAATTTCTCAGTCCGACAATTAAATTCCTCAGTCTGACAAAACGGTAAGCCGAAAAATTTTGTATCGCCAAATTTTGAATTTGAGTTAGAAATAGCCAAAAACTAGTAGGGAAAAAATTTGAATTTACTTGACCTAAATATTTTAACTCTTTTTTTTTTTTTTTTTTTTTTTTAATCTTCGTGTAAACTACGTTCCGAAACTAGTCTAGATAGTGGCTAAGTCTAAAGATTACTCAAACAAAATACCCATCGGAATGTCCATCGGAATACTTATCGGAATGTCCAGATCGGAATGCTCAATCGCAATGCTCAATCGCAATGCTCAGATCGCAATGCTCAGATCGTAATGTCCAGATCGTAATGTCCAGATCGGAAAGCCTGTCGAAATACTCAGATCGCAAAGCCTATCGGAATACTCAGATCGCAAAGCCTATCGGAATGTCCAGATCGCAATGTGGCTGTCAAAATCCAAGCAGAGTAACGACTTAAAATACTTCCTTATACCCGTCGGAATCCAGATCGCAAAGTACGATCGGAATGTCCAGATCGGAATAAGTAATAAAAACCCACGTATCGCAATGTAGAACCAAAACCCTTTCCGATGGTGATGGTTATTGCGATGGAAGCCCAAGTACAATTTGTACTTTCCGATGGAAGTTTCTGCTAGAATTTCGGAATGAAGAAAAATAGGAAATTTCGCAACTTTTGATCCAAAAAATTTGTGTTTTAGCCAAAACCAAGATACCTAAATCACTACTACTAGTATGTAGATGATTTGTATCAAGAAAAGACCATAAAAACACAAAAAAAAGATATGGGACGTGAGATATGGATCAAAAAGGCCACGAAAATTCAAGAACACCACACACGAATCTTCAATCACCTATCCACTATAGGCTCTTGATACCAAATGTTGTTCCCATTCAATCCATAACACAAGATTCTTAGAGAGAGAAAGAGTAGAAAAGTAGAGAGAGAGAGTAGAGAGAGAAGTGGAAGGTTTACACTAAAACTATGTGTTTAATGAAATGAACCAACACCCTCTTTCACATGTGAAAGAGGGTTATATACCCCACGGCACTAAGGCCTTTGTGGGCTTCATCTTGGGCCGGGCTTGGCTTACTTTTGGGCTTACGCCCCTAACTTATACAATATTAGCTTAAAGTCCAAGCCCGGTTTTCCCGACTAGCCTATTACAATACATGACCAATAACGACTAAGATGACCTATTACATTCTTGTTCGACTATATAAAATATAAGGCTAACAAGAGGTTATCAAACTTCTTGATGCGGGTATGATTTACCCTATTTCGGATTCACCGTGGGTTAGTCCAGTCCATTGTGTGCCTAAGAAAGGTGGTATCACCGTTGTGCCCAATGCAAACAACGAGTTGATTCCTACCCGTCTCGTTACTGGGTGGAGAGTTTGTATAGACTACCGCAAACTCAATGATGCCACGAGAAAGGATCATTTCCCTCTACCTTTTATGGACCAAATGCTTGAACGTCTAGCTGGTAATGAATATTACTGCTTTCTGGATGGTTTCTCGGGTTATTTTCAAATACCCATCGATCCCCAAGATCAAGAGAAGACAACATTCACTTGTCCCTATGGCACATTTGCTTATAAACGAATGCCTTTTGGCTTATGCAATGCCCCCGGGACTTTCCAAAGGTGCATGTTGGCTATCTTTCATGATATGGTTGAGCAAACCATGGAAGTCTTCATGGATGATTTCTCAGTCTTCGGGGATTCCTTCTCTGCTTGCCTTGCCAATTTAGAACGTATGCTTAAGCGGTGCGAAGACACTCGCCTTGTTCTGAATTGGGAAAAATGCCATTTTATGGTAAAAGAAGGCATTGTGCTAGGACACAAAATCTCTAAAACCGGTCTTGAAGTCGACCGTGCTAAAGTTGATGTCATAGCCAAATTACCTCCACCTTCAACCGTGAAGGGTGTGAGAAGCTTTCTGGGTCATGCGGGCTTCTATCGTAGATTCATTCAGGATTTCTCTAAAATCGCTCGCCCGATGACCCACCTCTTGGAAAAAGATACTCCTTTTATCTTTTCTAAAGAGTGTCTCGAAGCCTTCCATCTTCTAAAGGATAAGCTAACTAAGGCACCGGTCTTGGTTACCCCTAATTGGGAGCTGCCTTTTGAATTGATGTGCGATGCTACCGATTTTGCTATTGGTGCGGTTTTGGGCCAAAGAGTGAATAAACACTTCCAACCAATCCACTACGCTAGCAAAACAATGACGGGGGCTCAATTGCATTATACGACAACCGAAAAAGAGCTTTTAGCTGTTGTCTATGCTTTTGAAAAATTCCGCCCCTATCTTGTTTTATCCACCACCATCGTATACACGGACCATTCCGCGTTGAAGTACTTGATGACTAAGAACGATTCTAAGCCAAGACTTCTCCGCTGGGTTTTACTCCTTCAAGAATTCAACATTGAAATTCGTGACAAAAAGGGAGCCGAAAACCTGGCCGCGGATCATCTGAGCAGACTTGAGGATCCATATCAGGGGGATCATCCAAACAAAGAGATCAATGACTCTTTCCCCCTGGAGACTCTAATGTCTATAAATCTCAACCTTGATGGCACCCCGTGGTTTGCGGACATTGCAAACTACTTAGCGGGTGGTATTCTCATCCAAGGGTTAACATCCCAACAAAAGAAGAAGTTCTTGAATGATGTTAAGACTTACTTTTGGGATGACCCTTATCTATTCAAACAGTGTGCTGATCTGATTATTCGTCGATGTGTTGACGGACCGGCAGCTTTTGACATCCTCCAAGCTTGCCACAAAGGACCTACCGGTGGTCACTTTGGTCCCAACTACACCGCTAAGAAAGTGTTTGATTCCGGATTCTACTGGCCCACCATTTATCGTGATGCTCACGAAATGGTTAAGCATTGTGATGCTTGCCAACGTCAAGGCAAGATCACACATAAGGATGAGATGCCTCAAAATTTCATACAAGAATGTGAAATCTTTGATGTATGGGGCATCGACTTTATGGGGCCATTTCCATCCTCCAAAGGGAACAAGTACATCCTCGTCGCCGTCGACTACGTCTCTAAATGGGTTTAAGCTAAGGCTCTTCCTACGAATGATGCGAGGGTGGTTGTGAACTTTTTGAAGCAGCTTTTCGCTCGATTTGGCGTTCCTCGTGCTATCATCAGTGACCGCGGGACTCATTTTTGCAACGATCAATTTGCACGAGTCATGGCAAAGTATGGTGTCACTCACCGTCTTTCCACCGCCTATCATCCCCAAACCAATGGGCAAGCCGAAATTTCCAATCGTGGCTTGAAGAGAATTTTGGAACGTACTGTGGGAGAGCATCGTGCCGCGTGGGCCGATAAGTTAGATGATGCTCTGTGGGCTTTCCGTACTGCTTACAAGACCCCGATCGGTTGTACACCCTATCGTCTTGTGTACGGGAAAGCCTGCCACCTACCCATCGAGCTGGAACATAAGGCGCACTGGGCCTTGAAGTGGGCGAACTTCGACATCATCAAAGCCGGTGATCATCGCAAGGTTCAACTCAACGAGCTAAATGAACTGAGGAATGAAGCTTATGAGAACTCGCTGATCTACAAGGAGAAGACGAAGATGATCCATGATGCTAAAATCAAGAACCGAGAGTTCCACGTTGGAGATCAAGTTCTACTCTTTAACTCTCGGTTGAAGATCTTCTCTAGCAAGTTAAAGAGCCGCTGGACTGGTCCATTCACCGTCACCAAAGTCTTTCCGTATGGGACCATTGAGCTTTCTCAGCCGAATGGGCCCAATTTCAAGGTGAATGGCCAGCGTCTGAAGCTGTATTTTGGTGAGGACATCTCTCAGGAGATGATTCCATCCCTCACCACGTTCCCCATGAACTAAAATTGGGTCGAGTCAGGCTCATGACTCGGTGAACAAAAACAAGCGCTTCTCGGGAGGCAACCCGT
Organism: Glebionis coronaria; assembly: GCA_025667525.1. Taxonomy (NCBI): domain Eukaryota; kingdom Viridiplantae; phylum Streptophyta; class Magnoliopsida; order Asterales; family Asteraceae; genus Glebionis; species Glebionis coronaria. The sequence continues at coordinate 461,987,089 of CM046881.1, forward strand.
GTTCTATCCTTTACTGCTTTCATAATAAGTGTAGGGGGAGCCCCGCATATGTTTGTTGTCTTGTTTCTTGTGCTGTGCAGGGATTAAAGCTTCAGAGAGCATCTTGATGACTTTTGACGAACCGTGATACCGTGTTTCCCATCTTCCCGGTTCTATCCTAAACTCTTGTGATTCAATATTTCATATTTTATATGTTCACATTGAATTCACTTTAGTTGTCCTTTCCTTAGTGTAGAAAAGCTAAATCGGATCCGGTGGTCTAATGTGGTGGTAAGTGGTGGTGGAAGCCATTGTTGGCTTAGAGAGAGAGAAAGAGAGGTTGAGAGTAAAAGTGTGTGTGTTCCTCAATGAACAAAATACAATCAACACCCCTCCTTGGAAGCTAAGGAGGGGTATATATAGTCACACACTTTACAAAGAGCCTAGTCTAGTCTAAATGTGCGTGACTATGATAACTAACGGGAATTCTTAAATGTCGTCACATAAAGTGAGTTTCCAACAATCTTCCCCCATGGGACGACGTGTAGAATTCCTTACAATATTCTACCTATCAAGTACAAAATAATTAAGAACAAGAGCTTTCTTGAAGCATCCAATGCTGATGAAGTCTTCTGAGGCCTTCGTCTTCAAAACGACTCATCTTTAACTTGTAGTAGAAATACTGTAACGGCACGAGCTAAGTAACCCATACACTTCTGGTTAAGGAGAAGCTTCTGAATTAGCTTCCCCCTAATTCATGCCACGTAAACTTGATGTAGAAGCATTTTAAATAGCTTCCCCCTAAACCAACAATCCTCGTAAGCAACTTCAAAGCTTTCAATAAAGCTTAGAATGATTAAGCGCACAGCGGAATCTAACTAGCAAATCCCATCATATAACATGATAATGTTGCTAAGAGGGATTGATGGTAAGGGGTACACCAAGTAGATCAATAACTTCTCATCTCACGCTTGAATAATTCTTCTGAATTTTTCTTCCCCCTGAGAATTCAAGTTATGCATACCAGAAAGAATCAAGACACTTCTTCCCCCACATAGTTGAAGAAGGTAAATCAATCCCAATTGTGAAGCTCAAATACTGAAGTGGACACTTTATCCCATTCATGAAGTTGACATCGTAACACCAGAGTCAATCAAGTCCCGGAAATGCACACGTCTTCTTCCGGAGATGCACCAGAGTCAATTAAGTCCCGGGAATGCATATAGGATAATGATGATGTTTAATTGCAACAATCAAACAATTAAACCTCGAATCAGTAGTGTACCGTTTGGAGATTGATTGATAACGACACGAGTTAAAACACTGATTTTCTCTGCGGCTATGACAAATGTCATCCCGGAATATCTTCAAATCAAAAGAAGGTATGAAGTTCATCACGTGTACTCGTTGTGCGTTCAATGTGTTTTCTTCTTCCCCCTTGATGGTTTCGAAAGTCGGAACCATCAATAAATTGTACGCACGTGAACCTGAAATCTCGTGAGAATAATAAATAAGCTGAATTATATATTTTGTGAGAATCAGCTGTTGATCGAAAATCTCTTCTCATAAACTCTCCATGGCCACCTTTACCATCCCACGTGAAAGCAATTTGAAGTGACCACTGAAAGAATGAACCGGATACATCAAACGTGAAGCTGAATAAAAATCCTTCGATCTTGTGACTTAAGCTTGCACTATTGTTGAATGAAGAACGGTGGAGAAATCTCTAAGTACTCAATGCATCACTGAAGAAGTCTATAAGCACAACACCTCTTGAAATTATCCACGTCGACTACGCGCGTGACACTGAGTACAACAATGTAACCCCTTTAAGTGATAGTTATCCGAGTCATCAACCATCCACCCCGAACCCGGAAACCAGATAACCAAGTCTTCATTCTAGGATTAAGCACGAGCAAGTTATCTAGTCAAAGATAAAATAAATACACGCCTTCGAAAAATCCGTCTTCAACGTCACGTAATTAATACCCGATCAAACAAAATCTGAAGCCACTAAAAATCGCCCATTTTTCTTGGTCTCGTCTCAAATAAATTCTCGTCACATTTCTCGTCACCCCATCAGTGTCAAGAAAGAATTAAAGAACCACAAATGCGACAAAAAAACTACAAATTCAAAAAAGGAATTTGTTTGTTTGAGCATCCATTCTCCTTAATAATTTCTCGTCACTTTTTGTCTCGACCCGATGTCACAATGAATTAAAACTCAATACACAACAAATTTATTTTTTTTAAAAAAAATTTGTGTGTAAGTGTTATAAAAACACACGGTTTAAAACATTCCATATAGCCAAAATTCAACCAAAATCGAGTGTCCAAAAACAATTCATAGGCCCAGCCCATTCTTTCTTGACCCGGTCCATGAGTGTGAGTTAAATAACTCTTACCCAACCCTAAATTCACGTGAATCCTAAACACATAGAACACACCGCCCCCTAATCTCTCTCACCTAACTTAAACCCGCTCCCTTCACCAGATCATCTCCCACCTCCCTCGTTTTCTCCGCCCCTCCACCAGAACACCCATCCTTCACCATCAAACTAATCTCATAAAATCTTAACCATCTCATCATCCTTCATCCTCGAGTTTCACTCATATAATACACAAACTCATGTGCTTACCACAAAACTAATCCCATGAATCCTTTATGAAGACCAGAAACCCATAGAAGACACAAAGATCATTTCAAATTGGTCTCGGGTAAGTTGTTTTGACATAAAACCGAATCCAAGAGTGATTATAACAATTTTGTTATACATCAATCTTGTACATTCGGATATTTACTTTAAAGGATTTTGAGATTTAATTGTGAATAGACGAATCGAATACGAACTAAACGCAATTGTTTAAGTTCAGATTTCTGATGATTCGAATATCAAAGGGGTTTTGACCATAGATCGATGATGAATATTTCGTGTGAAAGGATCTTTAAGGATCATGACATGCATGTTACACGAAAACAATGAATCTGAGATCAGTTACTTTTCAGTTTGTTTGAGTCTAGATGGGGATTAGGAGACGAATGGTTAGGTTAGATTATCAGTTGGATTTGAGGTGATAAAAGGTTGGAGGTGAGTCGACTCAGTGAGTTTATCTGAGTCAACTCGGTAATGACCGAGTTGACTCGGTTGAGATGGGTTCAGTCCTGGTCAAGTTACGTTCGGTTTGGTCACATAACCCATCGCAGTCTTGGTCATAGTATTGGTCTCGGGTCAAGTATTAAACGAGTCAAGCTGCAAAACATTGTATCGCAATAAATCTTTTTATAAAAAATTCATCGCAATATCTTTTATAAAATCCATCGCAATGTTGAGAACAAATGGACAGCATGACGTCGTATCTTATGCCATTGCGACAGGTCAGCCACCCATCGCAATGTGACTCATCGGAATGAGTCCCATCGCAATGGGTATGGCGAACCCATCGGAATGTGAGAGAAACACCCCATCGCAATAATGCGATTGTACCATGAAGAGAAATCCAAAAGTGGTCCTTGTTCCGTTTTTTCAGGGAGCTTGTTTCTGGGCAGATTTTCTGGCAAATCTGAGTTTATCTCCTTCATCTTCAAAAAAAATACCAGGAAAAAATCCAGACAAATGATGTTAAAAAGAAACAGATAAATACTCAATTCCACCAACTTTGACCAGTGAAACCGACTTTGACCATATACGCATTCCATAAAAAAATGAAACCGTGGAAAGATGGAGACTGTTATGAACAACTGTGACCAGTGAAATATATTTGGAAATGGACCAGACAAAAGTGATATTAAATGCTAACACAATGTAACCATGAAATGATGAAACCAAGAAAAAACTTGTAACAGATTGGATAAAATAATAAACATGACGTGACAAAAAAAATTTGTGATAATGGACAAAAATTAATATAAACCGAGACACAAAGAATGATTAGACCACCAAAATCGAAAATGTAAACACGATCCAAGGATGGAACCGTGGCTTTGATGCCAAATGTAGAAAAGCTAAATCGGATCCAGTGGTCTAATGTGGTGGTAAGTGGTGGTGGAAGCCATTGTTGGCTTAGAGAGAGAGAAAGAGAGGTTGAGAGTAAAAGTGTGTGTGTTCCTCAATGAACAAAATACAATCAACACCCCTCCTTGGAAGCTAAGGAGGGGTATATATAGTCACGCACTTTACAAAGAGCCTAGTCTAGTCTAAATGTGCGTGACTATGATAACTAACGGGAATTCTTAAATGTCGTCACATAAAGTGAGTTTCCAACACTTAGCAAGATTTAAACAAAGTGCACAATGTCATAAGTGTAGGGGAGTTTACTCCCACATGCTTAAACATTGAGGACAATGTTTATCTCAAGTGTAGGGGGGACTTCTATCGAAGTAAGTGGTCTTTTCCATGAATTTGCCCTCATTTTAACCGGAAAATTTGATTTTTCGACATTTTTCAAAATTTTTAATCTGTTTTGGCCTAGTTGTATAGTTGTATTTGCCTTTGTTATATTTCCTTTGCTAGAATAAATTTTTAATAAAGTGGTTTTAGATTTTTCTTAGTCGTGAACATTTTGACTCAACCCGAGTTTACTTGCGTAAGTTTACTCTAGCTAGTATCCTTAACGTGTTTAAGTCAAGTTTTGCTAGGCTTTTATATAGGGAGCTATAAAACGCGAAAGTCTTAACTCTCACGGGTTAAGAACAAGAACTTTTCGCAAGTTCCTATAATTGATCCTAGAGAGTCGTTTATCAAGGGAACTTTAAAATGCGATTTCTAAACTTGAAAAAGTCTAAGTATTTGCAAGATCCTATAGGCGACTCGAAAACCCAAAACTTTGATTTAATAGGCTAAGCATCCACGAGTCTCATTCCTTGAGATTTTAAACTGTGGAGAACGAGAGATGATAGAGTCAATTATAAGTTCGGTATTCTTTCGTGAATTTATGTGAGTTAATTATGAGCCTATTCTCCCTCCGCTTGCTAATAAATTTATCTTCTAATAAATAAGGTTGTACAATTTAAAAGGTTACTTAGCTTCTAGCCCCAGATCGTTTAAAAGTTGCTCGGTAATGACGAGAGTTCATAGCCAAGGCATAACTTATGAAGCGGGGCGCGAAGATTGGCGAGTCCGAAAAGGCCCTAACAAGGCATGAGGGCTACATTTTGTTGCTAAAGATCCAAAAGTGATGTGAAGAATCATTTATCGAAAATCAATATGAAGGATCGAGACACACGACGAAAAGCAAAAAAACTCCCCAAAAGTCATGGAGAAGTCTATCCGAAAAGACCCTAACAAGGTATGAGGATAAATAGATCCAAGTCCTAAAAGGAGGCGGATCGTTGTATATCAAAGTCCAAAATAAAGATTGGAGAAAAATGAAGAAGTCGTGGTCCAAAGATGAAGAATCTCTCAAAAACTTCAAGTGAAGAAATTCCTATTATAAAGAGAAGACCATAATTTCAAGAACGTCTCTCGAAGATTCGAAGTATGAAGTCGCTGCCAAATATCGGCCCGAGAAAGGTCTCAAATCGCGAACCAAGTTATGCCAAGATATGAACTTTCTGATATCCTGAGAAGCAGTTTTAAAAGATTTGGTCCTTTAGCTAACTATTGATTAAATCGTTCACCTTATTTTCGGACTAAATAACTATCGAAATAAGTCAAACAATGCATCCTTGTGATCATTCAAGACAAAAATAAAATATAAGAGATACACCTAGGAATAAGGGAGTCTAAGTGAATAATTGGCCCACATGAGTTCGTGATAGTTTGCTAACTTATAATAACAATGATCTCGTTTTTAAGCTTGGTATGGGGAACGTGAAATTTGAGGATGATAAACGTTCATGGCCGCCAAAACCCAATGTAAGTTTTTAATTTCTTTACTTATTTCTATCTTTATGTTTAGTATTTAATAAAGGCCAAGGTGGGTTATTTATGATGGAAAATGTAAACCGTGTTTAAAAATTAATGCATTGCATGAGGGCATTGCAATGGTCAAGTGTAGGGGATTTAATAAGTGTGAAAACACTTATCCTTTTACCACTTATTTCCAATAATAACAAGACCAAAACGTGTGATTTATGTCGTAAAAGTCGGAATTATGCGTGGTTTGTGTTTTTATTGTGTTTTAGGACCAAAATATGAAAAAGGAAGAAAACACGGGCTTTCACGGGCTTTTATCGAATAAAACGGGAAAAGACAAAGTCAAAAGATCAAGAGTGCAAAAAGAACGGAAGTCCAAGGCCTATTCTGAAGATTTATCGAAGAAAAAGTCAAAAGACGGAAGTTTAACGAAGTCGAAGAACTTAAGTCTAATAGAAGAAGAAAATTAAAAGACAAGTTCAAATCCCGAGACGACAAAGACGAAGAATTAAAGTCGAGTCGAGAAAACGTGAAGAAAGCAAGAAAGAAGAGGCAACACATGCACTCCTTCCACCTTCCCTATAAATACCCTCCTAATAGTCATTAGGAGGGTGGTTAGATTTTTTTAGTTAATTTTTCACTTTTAGTTTTTAGAGAGAGAAAGTCTTAAACTTTCTCTCACTAGTTCATCTTTTTCTTTTAATCTTTCAAGATTAAACACTTTGTATTGCTTATTTCATTAATCAAAGTTCTATTTTAAGCTTTTATTTCTTAATCTCATTCTACTTTTCTTTGATTTAAGATTGATTTTGGTGTGATTATCATGTGATCCGTGTTGTTCTAATTGATTTCATGCTAAAAAGTTAATCTTTTGATCATTTTATAAGATTTCATTTGATTAAGCTTTAAGACTTTTGTGCTTATTAGCTTATTTTTATGATCATCTTATTTTTCTTATTAAAAGGCTTTATTAAAAAGTTTAAGTTTTTATTGTTTGATCTAAAAAGTTGTTTGATTTTGAGTTGAATAAGTTGATCAAAGTGATTATTTGATTCCATTTAGTTGATTCGATTTAGTTTTGGGAATAAGCTCGATCTAATAGCTTATTTCCTAGCTTTTTGCTAGAATCCCATTATTTTCGGAAGGGATTTATATCCCCTTTCCGATCGGCCCCTATATTCCGACCGGTGCACCATCTAACCAATCCCCATTATTTTCGGAAAGGGTGGTGAAACCCCTTTCCGATTGGTCTTCATTCCGACGGTACCCCATTTCACTTTCCGATTGGCATTAGCCCCGTTTTTCCGATTGGATTGTTCTCCAAGTATTCCGATTGTATCCTTTGCTCTATTCCGATCGAGACTTCGGGTTACTTTCCGATTGGTGTTGTTTCATTGTATTCCGATTGGATCAAATTTGTGTATTCCGATTGTAACCATTATCCCATATTCCGATCCGATTCCCTTTGTGATATTCCGATTGTGCTCTAGTCCTATATTCCGATCAACCGATCGGAAAACATTCCGATCGGGTGTACTTTTGGCTTGTTTTGGTTTCTTTCGATATAACTTTCTTATAGTACCCTTTTATTTTTCTGAAAATTTTCCAAGTGCTAGTTTTATTTAAAGAGTTAGTACTTTTCCATTATCACCTTTAAGTTTCCATGCATTCATTTTACTTGTCATTTCAATATTAATCTTTTAACTTCCCTTTTACTCAACGACACTTTAATTACTTGCTATTAGTTAAAAACAAATCAACCAAACCTTTGATTCACCAAAAGACGATTGAGTCGCACTTTAGACCGGTTTTCAATTCGAAAAGATTCGGAACTATAACGAACTTTGATACTTTAGGTGTGAAAATACCAAGTATTACTCGCCTAGTTCTGAATTGGGAAAAATGCCATTTTATGGTAAAAGAAGGCGTCGTGCTTGGACATAAGATCTCGAAAGCCGGTCTTGAAGTAGACCGTGCTAAAGTCGATGTTATCGCAAAGTTGCCTCCACCTTCAACCATGAAGGGTGTGAGAAGTTTTCTGGGTCATGCGGGCTTCTACCGTCGATTCATCAAAGATTTTTCTCAAATCGCTCGCCCGATGACCCACCTCTTGGAAAAAGATACTCCTTTTATCTTCTCCAAAGAGTGTCTTGAAGCCTTCAACTCGCTTAAGGATAAGCTAACTAAGGCACCCGTCTTGGTTACCCCTAATTGGGAGCTACCCTTTGAGTTGATGTGCGATGCTAGTGATTTTGCTATTGGAGCGGTTCTTGGACAAAGAGTGAACAAACATTTCCAACCGATCCATTACGCTAGCAAGACAATGACGGGGGCACAATTGCATTATACGACAACCGAAAAAGAGTTTTTAGTTGTTGTCTATGCTTTTGAAAAATTCCGCCCCTATCTTGTCCTTTCTACCACCATTGTGTACACCGATCATTCCGCGCTGAAGTACTTGTTGACAAAGCAAGATTCCAAACCAAGACTTCTTCGCTGGGTTTTGCTGCTCCAGGAATTTAAAATCGAAATTCGCGATAAAAAAGGAGCTGAAAACTTAGCCGCGGACCATCTCAGCAGACTTGAGGATCCTTACCAAGGGGATCATCCGACCAAAGAAATCAATGATTCTTTTCCCTTGGAGACCTTAATGTCTATAAACTCGAAGTCGAATGAAACCCCGTGGTTTGCGGACTTTGCAAACTACTTGGCGGGTGGAATTCTCAAGGAAGGGTTGACGTCCCAACAAAAGAAGAAGTTCTTCACCGACATCAAGACTTACTTTTGGGACGACCCTTACCTATTCAAACAATGTGCCGACCTGATTATTCGCCGATGTGTTGATGGACCGGCAGCGTCTGAAATCCTTGATGCTTGCCACAAAGGACCCACCGGTGGTCACTTTGGTCCCAACTACACCGCTAAAAAAGTGTTTGATTCGGGATTTTATTGGCCCTCCATATACCGTGACGCTCACGATATGGTCAAACGATGTGATGTTTGCCAAAAGCAAGGCAAAATCACACATAAAGACGAGATGCCTCAGAATTTCATTCAAGAATGTGAAATTTTTGATGTTTGGGGTATCGACTTTATGGGGCCATTCCCTTCTTATAAAGGAAACAAATACATCCTTGTAGCCGTTGACTACGTTTCAAAGTGGGTTGAAGCCAAAGCTTTACCTACTAATGACGCAAGGGTGGTTTGTAACTTTTTGAAAGCTCTATTCGCTAGATTCGGTGTGCCTCGTGCCATTATTAGTGATCGTGGGACTCATTTCTGCAATGACCAATTTGCTCGAGTCATGGCTAAGTACGGTGTAAACCATCGTCTTTCCACAGCCTACCACCCACAAACTAATGGCCAGGCTGAAATATCCAACCGAGGACTGAAGCGAATTCTTGAAAGGACCGTGGGAGAGCATCGTGCCTCATGGGCTGATAAACTTGATGATGCTTTGTGGGCTTTCCGTACTGCTTACAAGACCCCGATCGGCTGTACGCCTTATCGTCTTGTGTACGGGAAAGCGTGCCACCTCCCCATTGAGTTGGAGCACAAGGCTTATTGGGCCTTGAAGTGGGCTAATTTTGATATAAACAAAGCCGGTGACCTACGCAAGATCCAACTCAATGAGCTCAATGAACTTCGGAATGAGGCTTATGAAAATTCTTTGATCTATAAGGAAAGAACTAACCTCATTCACGACTCCAAGATCAAAAACCGAGAGTTTCATGTTGGAGACAAAGTCTTACTTTTTAACTCTCGGTTGAAAATCTTCTCGGGAAAGCTCAAATCTCGTTGGTCCGGCCCATTCACCATTGCACAAATTTTTCCATATGGTACTCTCGAGCTCGCTCAACCTGATGGACCGAATTTTAAGGTGAATGGCCAACGAGTGAAGTTGTACTTTGGTGAGGACACCTCTCAGGAGGTGATTCCATCCCTCACCACGTTCCCCATGAACTAATTTTGGGTCGAGTCAGGCTCGTGACTCGGTTATCAAAAACAAGCGCTCCTCGGGAGGCAGCCCGAGTATCTATCCTTTTATGTTTTAATCCCCTAAGTGTAGGGGGACTTCTCTACGTGTTTGTCTTTGTGTGGTGTGATTACAGGGATAAGTGCACTCTTGGAATTTTTGAAGAACCGTGCTCCCGTGTTATCCGAAATCCGGTTCTATCTCTCAACTATCGTGATTCAATTTTCTTCATACTCACATTTGAAATTGATCACTTTAGTCGTCTCTTCCTTAACTTGAGTTAACCAACGTGCACAATGTCATAAGTGTAGGGGAAACTTTTCCCACATGCTTAAACATTGAGGACAATGTTTATCTTAAGTGTAGGGGGGACTTCTATCAAAGTTTTAAGTGGACTTTTCCATGAAAATGCCTTCAATTAACCGGAAAATCATATTTTTCAACATTTTTCAAATTTTTTATTAACTTTGGCCACTTAGTTGTAATTTTTTAAATTTTTATCGTTGCTTTCATATGTATATATCCCGCAATAAAGTCAAATTTTAATAAAGTGGTGTAGCTAGTTTAGAAGTCTTTGACATATTAGGCCCGTTACGTTTATTTTTACTCAACCCGAATAGACTTATCCAAGTTTATTCTAGCTAGTATCCTTAACCATGTAGACCTTAATTGGTTTATTAGGCTAAGTGTCCACGAGTCTCATTACTTGAGATTTTAAATTGTGGAGGACGAGAAATGATAGAGTCAATTATAAGTCGGTATTCTTGCACAAGCTCACTTGGTGTAATTATTTGCCTATTCTCCCATCACTTGCTAATAATTTATCTGCAATAAGTAAGGTCTTACGATTTGAAAAGTTACTTAGCTTCTAGCCCAAGATCGTTTAAAAGTTGCTCGGTAATGATAAGAGTTCATAGCCAAGGCATAACTTATGAAGCGGGGCGCGAAGATTGGCGAGTCCGAAAAGGCCCTAACAAGGCATGAGGATTCAATTTTATTGCTGAAGATCCAAAGTGATGTGAAAAGCATTATTCCCAAAGTCAATATGAAGGATCAAGACTCACGACGAAAAGCAATCAACTCCCATAAAGATCATGGAGAAGTCTATCCGAAAAGACCCTAACAAGGTATGAGGATAAATAGATCCAAGTCCGAAAAGGAGGCGGATCGTTGTATCTCAAAATCCCAATTAGAGATTGAAGAAATAATCATGAAGTCGTGGTCAACAAAGTTGGAGTACCCCTCAAAAGTCTCCAAGTGAAGAAACTCTATTATGATGAGAAGACCATTATCTCAAGAACGTCTCTCGAAGATATGAAGTATGAAGTACATGCCAAATATCGGCCCGAGAAAGGTCTCAAATCGTGAACCAAGTTATGCCAAGATATGAACTTTTTGATATCCCGAGAAGCAGTTTTAAGAGATTTTGTCCTTTAGCTAACTATTGATCAAATCGTCCTACTTTGCTTTCAGCCCTAATAAACTATCGAAATAAGTCCAAAAATGCATCTTCATGATCATTCTAAGACAAAAATAAAATATAAGAGATACACCTAGGAATAAGGGAGTTTAAGCATTTAATTAAGCCATGTGTGTAAGTGTTTGAATGCTAACTTATAATAACAATGATCTCGTTTTTAAGCTTAGTTTGGGGAACGTGAAACTTGAGGGTGATAAATCTTCGCAGCACAAAAGCCCTAATGTAAGTCATTGATTTCTTTGCAAGTTATTTCCATGTAGCTATTTTCAAGTGAAAATGGTTTTCTATCCCTTTATTACCTTTGAAATTTTATTTCTTTAATTTTTGTTTAGTAGAATTTAAATAAGGCCAAGGTTGATTAATTATGAGAAAAGTGTAAAATTGCTTTATCACTAAGCATTGCATGAGGGCATGGCAATGGTTAAGTGTAGGGGATTTGATAGGTGTGTAAACACCCATCCTTTTACCACTTAATTCGGGCTAAAACGAGACCAAATCACGTATTTAATATCATTTGTTTGGAATTATGCGTGGTTTTGTGTTTATTGTGTTTTCAGAGCCAACCGGATGAATATTGAAGAAAACATGGGATTGCACGGGTTTTACTGAAGAAAAAGACTCAAGATAAAGTCTATTGTCCAAGAGATGCAAAAGATTTGAAGTCACTGGGCCTATTCGAAGATTTATCGAAGAAAAGGACCAAAGATGGAAGATTCATATAAGTCGAAGAAACTCAAGTCTATTAAACGAAGAAATTAAAAGACGAGTTGAATTTAATCGACGACAAATCCCGAATCAAAATCGAAAACGGAAACTTTTCTGAAAAGACGAAAAGACAAGAAGAACGGGAGAAAGCCCACTCACCAACCAAAAGACAAGCCTATAAAAGGAGCCCCTCGCACATTTTAGCTAGCTAGTCTGGAGTTTTTTTCTCTCCTCCCCACCTTTTTCTCTTTAGTTCGTTTCATCACCATCACCACTAGGGTGATTGGTGATTTTAATCTTTGTTTTTCAAATCTTGTTATTTTAATTCTTGTTTGATCTTGTTAAAATATTAATCATTCAATACAAAGTCTTGTTTAATCTTTCCATTTAATCTTGTTCATCTTCATCTTTATCTTCAAGTTCTTGATTTTTTATTTTTCTTGATTTGATCTTCAAAAGTTGTTGGGATTTGTGTTTTTGTTAGTGGGATTTGCAGCTTATGGTTAATAGATGCTTTGTGTTTAGTTTTATTTAAGTTTTTGGTTAAAAATTTGGTGATTTTTGGATTAAAACGAGTTTCCTTGTTCTTCGGTAACTGCTACTGTACCTGGGTTTCCCAAAACTTCCGAACGAAGCAGAAAGTTCCGAACCAAGCCATAAGTTCCGAACCAAGCTAAGAGTTCCGAACCAAATTAAAAGTTCCGAACCAAATTAAAAGTTCCGAACCAACCTGAAACTTCCGAACAAAGCTGAACTACCGAACCAAACAACAAGTTCCGAACCAAGCTGAACTTCCGAACCAAACAACAAGTTCCGAACCAAGCCCTAACTTCCGACCCAAGCATAAGTTCCGAATCGGAACAAAAGTTCCGAACCAATCTTAGACTTCCGAATCGGAAACTTCCGCACCAATCTGAATAGTTCCGAATGAAGGTTTATTTTCCAGAAACTTCCGAATCAGTATGTTCCGAATCAGTCCAAAGTTCCGGATGAACACGAATCTTCCGAATGAATCATTAAGTTCCGCATGAGTTAAGTTCCGAATCAAGGGTAAAAGTTCCGAATCAAATTTTCTTTTAAAGTTGTTGTTTTACTGTTTCTTTACGTTTATTTCACAATTTATATTTTAACTTTAATTTGAACTTTAATTTCAATTTTAATTTTAATTTTGATTTCAATCCAAGTCTTTGTTAATTATAATTTAAGTAACTGTCTTTAATTTAAACTTTCATTTCCACTATTTATTAGATTAGAAAAACCGGACCCTTTTATTTAGTAACCAAGAACAATCATTCCACTTAAGACCGAGATCAATTCGATAGGATTCCGAGAAATTAGAACCCATTGAAAAACCGTGTATCAATGAGTGCGCGACCTGCGGCCACGAATGCAGCTCCAAAATTCGTCTGGGTGCGGGCAGATTTCGGTATCTTTTTTGCTGCGAATTCAGATTTTTCTAGAAAATTCTGTACATCTATTTAAGGAATAGATTTAGACTTTCTTACTAAGTCATGACAGAATATTCTTGTATATGTAAAATATATGCAAATCGTGTTTATATTTAACAGATTTGTATGTCAGGTTGTTTTAGGATCATATATTCTGTCTTGGTAACCAAGACATGAATTGGCTATAAAATAAACCATTCTCATTCAGTTTTCATCATCAGAAAACGCAGCTTTTTCTAACTCCATTACCAGACAGTTTTCCAGAAGCTCGTCTATCAGAAACACGCAAGGCTTCCGTGAACTTTCAGGCAAGTTTGTTTAGTCCGCTTGTACAACAGCTTTGAACGTTGTACCATGGGAAACAGACGAAAAATCTGTTTTAAGAGAAGCGTGTTAAACACGTGCCTTGTCTTATCATTTACTACTTCCTTTTATTGTTAATTACTTTCTTTTATTGTTAATTACTTTCTGTCATTTAAATTCTGTCAATTTAATTTCTGTTATTTTATTGTTAATTCGATTTTATATAATAAAAGTGTACACCGTTTTCTACAGTTGTGAGCATATCAAAGATAAAGTGTTGTGTGTTATCAGAGATATGAAATATATCTGATAACAAGTATGTGTTGTCTTTTTTGTTCTGCTTTGTATTGTTTAGTTGTATTGAGTTCTTTCTGTATGATAAAACTTACCGGCATGTCTGTATCTTTTGATTTTATTATATAGTTTCAAGATAAGATTAATATAAAATAGTTCAGTTTGCACCAAAAAAAAAATTTAATGAATGAGCGGGTATAATTTTGTGATTGTCTTACATCATTTTTAATTGTTTGTTTGTAAGTTTTGATTACATAATCATTTACGTAATATATAAAACTAACAATAATAACAAAATCAAAACTTGTTTCCAATTCTCTCTTTGTTTTTGCTACCAAACATAAGAAATAAGTTTTTATCATTTTCTGAAATTAATTTCTCTGATGTTAGCAAATAGTGGAAATCATAAAACAATTCTCAACCAAATTCATTTCTTTAAATTCATTCTCTGTTTCATTTCTAATATCTGAAAATCTTTTTACCAAAAAAGCCTGGCTACGTTTTATATGCTCCAAGGAACGTAGGTTTTTATAATCAGAAAACAGGACAACCGATCGTTATGAAAAAACATACCAAGATATTCCATTTCAAAGATAGCCAGACAACCTATGTGGATGTTTAGTCTACGACGTGTAACACCCAAAACACTAAAAAAAAAAAAAAAAAAAAAAAAAAGGTGTTCTATGTATGGTCTTAAATTTGAGGTTGGAGTAACAGATAGAAGGAATAATTTGAAAATCATATTACTGTCTTGCCACCATAACCAACTAACTCTAACTAACTAATACATATCTCCAATGACAACAATGGCTGTCAAGTCACCTCGTACTCTAACTAACACCACAGTTGTTCGTTGTACTGCCTTACCTAACCTTCCACGTCATCAGTTTCCAGCTTCCATCAAAGTTTTTTCAGGTAAAGTGATTAACATCTTATTAGATGATAAATATGTCCCAAGCTCGGTTTTATAGTGTATCATACCAGGTTACCTTAATTGGACCAAGCTTACAAGCTGGGCTTGAGCCATATTTATCATCTAATAGATAGTTGGTTGTACATAAAGTTGGTCGATAGAGCTTAAATTCAAAGGTTGTGCAGTTATTATCGAAAGTATAAACAACTAACGTAAGTACGAATTATTATATGTTTAGCAATTTCCTTTCTTAAGGGCTAAAGTGTGATTCGAAACAGCCGATAAGAAGACCTAAAACAGGATTTGGTGGAATCGCATTTGTTCTACGTAGGAAGTTAAATGTTCATGCTATATTAATTTCTTTTGAGCTCGATTATATTGTAACCAGGTTTGTACACTCTGAAACAATCTTCTGAATCGGAAGTGAAAAAGAATCTCATTTTCAAGTTGGACCAAAAGTGGCAAGTAACATCTTAAGCTTAATTAGTCCTTACAGGTTGCAACCAACTATTTGTGTTGCTTCAAGCATCTTAAGCTGTGAACCTTTGTCCTGCAAAGATTTACAGTTCTTGTTGAACTATCTAATCGGTTCCTGCCAATGTGTTTCCATGACTTCCATTGCATAGAGGACCATAACTTTTGTGTTTTGAGTTCAAAAAAAATCTTCCTTAAAAACTTTACTTTAGTTTTATTGGATGATCACATGTCAGGGTCACGAAGGTCATCGTTGTTCCATGTAAAGGCCTCTGAAGACGCATCTTCCTCCATTGATACAGATGAGTTGCTAACCGACCTAAAGAAAAAGGTAATCATAAAGATCAAAATTGGCATTTGATTTACTCTTTATTGCGTCTGTTTGTGCTGAAAAAACTTATATTCCCGTTACAATCTTGTTATTTATAGTGGGATGCAGTTGAAAACAAGCCAACAGTTATCATATATGGATCAGGAGGAGTTTTTGTAATTTGGCTATCTTCGGTCGTTATTGGCGCCATCAACAAAGTTCCATTGGTAACCTTTTTACTTTGTTTCATGGTTTGAGCATTTGATTCTAGTGTGATTTACTTTGTGCTCAACCATAATGTATATTTTTTCTGAAATTGCGGGTAAAAACTTATACAAGATGAACCAATGTAACCTTAAGTACAACAATATAACTGTTATACTGATTTAATTTCCTTTCTTTGTTCCATAATCATTTTAACAACTGGATGTTACATCCTCATAAGAGTTTGAGTTTTAGAGTTTTATAACATCGTTTTAACTGATGTTTTTCATGATAAAACCTCAGCTTCCCAGTATCATGGAGTTGGTGGGAGTCGGCTATTCTGGATGGTTTGTCTACAGATATCTTCTCTTCGAGGTAAGATTATGTTGACTTAACTCTTAAGCACGCTTTAATTTATAATGGCGTAGAATACACTTCTTTTTGTCAGCCTTAGGCTGATTAAAATTTTCCTGGTGTCCAATTCATTGTTGATTTACTTTTTGTCCGTAACATAACAAAAAGATTGTAAGACCACTATCAACCTTAACGCGTCCGTTGTGTGTCCATTGTGCCACCTCAACGTCATATCACCACTTCCAATGACATACAAACTGACACACCTCTGCCAGTGGTGATGTGTCTATTTCGGTGTCACTGCACAAATATACCTTCTATAACACACAAAAAACAAAATGGGCCCCGCACAACTTGTCCCTTGCTCGTCGCCAAACTGAAGCAGCTTAAACAGACGACCGATCAACACGCCCGGGCCGTTGGTGTCACTTAAGAGACACTCGTTGGTTGGCCAAACCAACGAGCCGTCAGCAGTGGTCTGGTCACATACCATTGTGTGTGATCATAGCAGTTGCATTAAAACAGATTTCCTAACATATATAGGGTTGTAGTTGAAGATGTTGTTCTTTCTTTTAATTTCTTGTTTGCATCTTGTATCAATTATACACATCATGTTAATTGACATCCTTACCTTGTACAGAGTAATTGATTTCACTTTAAATAATTTTCAGTCAAGCAGGAAAGAGTTGGTTACAAGTATAGAGTCACTCAAGAAGCAGATAACAGAGTCATAGAATGGATATCTTTTTTAGTTTTCATTTCTGAAATTCAATATAAAGTGCATGTGTATAATGTATCGTAAAACATAATAATGTCGTCTTTATTATATACAGAAAGTTGAAACAAGAAACTATATAGGTTAAGCAAGTTTACTCTCCACCTAATCTAATGGATGTCACAATCATTAATCTACAGAATAATTACTTGTCTCCGAAATAAGCTACTTCTAATTATGAGCTCCAGCTACCTATTCGTAAGCCAGCAAATAGCTAGTGGTACCACAAGATATACTATGACTCGATCTTTTGTTGAGTAAATCCAAAGGCCTTTTACGTTGAAGTAAATATCAGGAGTCTACCTTGAAAGTAAATCTAGAGGCGTTTTATGTACTGGAAAGGTTTACGCTTATAACCAAAAAAGCCAAACTCTGATGACTGAGGTAGGATTATATACGGATATCACAAGTGCTATCTTAACATTTCAGCATATGTGAAACCAAACAACTGTACCAAGAAAGGATTTCAGCTTCCCAAAAACAAACTGGCTGTTAATTCAGTCCGGGTCACGAACTATCGTTTTAAAAAGATTTTCAAACTTGGAATAGATTGCTTTATACAAACAAAAAAATCCATTTCTAGTTCAGAGTTGCCCAAAACTGGTTTAGTATATTTATGGGTTGAAACGAAACCTGGAAACTTTACCAAACCCAATCTAGCGTATGCCAAAATGGCTATCTCCAACAAGTTAGATTTTCATATATTATAACATCTATCTGACATTACCAAGTTACCAAGCAAAAAGTAATCTCCAAAATCCAGGATACCGATTTACATTTTTCTCATTCAGCACCCGTTAAATTACCACTACTTTAAAACATTTGTACCATCATAGCAGCAGAAAAACCTGTCACTTGTTAGTTTCAGTGCTTAATCGTAAGCTCAGCCCTAAGATGCAAAACTCCATCGATAAAGTAGACACTATCTTCCCCTATGAATGAAGTCCAAGGAAGTGCAAACAAGTTGCGGTAACCAACAGCTTTTCCACCTGTAAATGTGTAATTCCCTTTGTATTTGCTGACATAATCTTCAACAGGCTTTGACCTCACTGCAAACTCATAGTCAACTGCAAAAGTAACTGAACCTTTTTCCTGCATCCCAAGAAAGAGCCCGAAACAGTGAAACGAGCTTTGTTGGTCCATATTGCAATGAGCAGATAAGAAAAAACCTTGACCACCTAAATGAAACGCTTGTGAATACACCCTTCCAGCAGGAAATAAGCTTGCACACTCGTCACGTTTTAAATCTAAGTACACTACACACTGTGGATGTGGTTGTTCGAACACAACAACCTTAACGGGTCTGTACTTGTAGGCCCGTTCAATGAACCGGCGGTTAAGAATATTCTTATCATCACTGATGAATGTACGTTGTTTGTGAGGGGTTTCAGCTTTGAAAAAGAGTGCTTCGACTACAGATTTTTGGGCAAACTCATGGTCAAAGTCACTGCAAATTAGCACTTTTCTGAGCTTTCTGCATGACATGTGAGGGAACCGGATATATTGGGCAAGGCGGGTCCCAAGAATCTCACGGCGATCTTCTATTCTTGGGTAATGAATCCGAGCCCACTTGAGGACAAAATCGTAAACTGCATCCTCTGATGCTATTTGGAGATCATCACTAGCTAAAATTGACTCCACTCCAGCAAGAGGCAAGTTAAGAACCTCTACTTGAAACCTGCCATTTTTAAGTAGCAACAATAATCAGTTTATGGTGTATTTTTGTGGTAACCTTTTAGCCGACTAATCGACAGGGTTTAAACCCACCGCCACATAGATTCAATCCGGGTAAAGCCCTCCCTTTTCAGGAGGTTGGCAGCCACTTCAAGGTTGTTTGGACCTAGCAGGAATTGAACCTGTGACCTCACACATTTTAGTGATATTATTCACAAGGCCTTTACCAATAGGCCACTCCTGACTGGTTAGTTTATGGTATTAATATAAGGTGAACTGGCATCCGTTCTCTAACTATTTAGGGGTCAAATAATGAGTTTAAGAGTTATTTGTAAATCACTGAATCTGATTATGTAAAATTACTTATGGGTCATTCTACATGTCAACCCTTCAATGATTAAAAAAATGACCAAACACTCAAACAACTGATTATAAGAATATCAAACTTAGCATAGCAGGAGCACATCCCAACACCATCTCCTATGACCCTTTTTCTTACAGTTCACTACTTGGGTATTTATGCTTTTCTAATTCCTGATCAAATATTTTCATTAAATTATGAAAAAAAAATCATGAAAATAACCTATTAATGTGAGATCTACACCATGTTGACCAGTTATGTTGATACTTTAACCTAACTGATCCTCTATTTCTCGACATTTGTCGCAAAATAAGATTTGTCTCAAAAATCACTTTATGGAGCAAAATCACACTTTCTACATTCATGATAAACCACAAAATGTACACTATGGGCAAAAAGAAATCTGTGACAATGTGTCATGAAATGGGGGCTAAATTGGTATAAGTTTTAGATATGTCAATTAAAAATTCCTTCAATTATGCAACCAATGAAACATTCACATTTATCAAAGGAAGCTTACTTGGTCATGTCTTTATAGCGAACAGCCAGGAACTGCTTAGCCGCATTGGTTAATTGTTGAACTGCTTTAGCCATTAGAACTGTGGAAGGAAGATCAAGATCAAGATAAAGTAGCGCTATTTCAGGTGTCATTGGCAGGTTTCTCAACAAACGGCTACAACATCGCATGCATGAAGCAACCTCAAATTTATCAGCAAGCATCAGTACATCAAGAAGTGCAGGAGCTGTATTCGATTTTAAGGTATTGCTGTAGATGAAGTTTAACAGCTCCATAAAGGCAGCTTCCTCTGTTCAAAAACCAAAAGTAAATAACAAAATTGATGCTAAATGATCCATATAAAGGGCACAAGTAGAATTTAGATCAGAGCAAACAAGCCAACAAATGAAAAGATTCTCAAACTGAACATACCTGACGAGTTAATCCGCACAGTCACATGCCGCTCTTCTGGCTCTCTAGTCCCATTTGAAAATAACTGTGGGAAGATTTATCAGATTAACTAAATAAATCTTTTCTTATTAAGTACAAACTCTAGAACCAGAAAGAATACATATGCTAGAACAACAATATACCTTGTAGAAAAACGGACTTCTTGCAGCTAAAATTGGAGAGCTAATATGTATGGTTTCAACTCTCATGGCCGTTGAGCACTCCATGTTCCAGCTTAAATCATTGTCATTTGCAGCTCCATCTGATAAAGTATAAGTACAAACATAAATAAAAAGGTTCCTTAACATGCACTGACTTTTGCAATACCATTTTTTGAAAAATACTATGGAAACTGATTTATAGCATTTTCAAAAGATTTAATGAACATTAAGCTTGTATAAATTGGCAATCACCAGTTAGAAGAAAAGAACAATATTTGATTCGATGATAAGACATATGAATAGCATCATCAGCAATTTGATCCAAGACAGTAAGGTGATTTTATACCTAATGGTGGTTCTTCGATCATCGCTGCCGGTTCTTCATCCTGATTTTCAAGGTCCACGCCATCATCAGGCTGATTAAGAATCTGTTCTTCTGGATACTCAGCAGCAACGTCTACAGCTGTAGACACTATCAGCACAATACTGGTGTCAGTAGAATATAATGTATACATGTGCATGCATTTAAAACATCTAAGATTATGCATATGGTCATACACACTCTTGATTCTTGAAACATGCAGAACACACTCATCTACAGAGCAATTATTTGTTACAAGACACTATCACACTACGTAACATGTCTGTATAAGATTGGTACAATATATAGGGATGAGATGTAATATCGGAGGTTTTGTATGTGTTCCATTATCTCTTTTTTGCCTTTCTGGCCTGAAATTACCAGAACTATAGCAATGTACAGCTTGTGTTCACAATGTTCAAGTCATTTATGCAGAGTCATTCTGATTCGAAAATTTAACCCATAAAATCATGTCGACAGTTAATACAGGAAACCCCGTGGGTTACAAATGCACATTATCTTCTTTATGTGGCACTAACCATTTATTTTTAGTGAGTATATGCTACGACACTAATTAGTGAATTTATCCCATTGATAGATTTATACCCAAGGTAGTCAAAGACCCTAATTTAATTTTGGTGAATATATGCTACGACACTAATTAGTGAATTTATCCCATTGATAGATTTATACCCAAGGCAGTCAAAGACCCTCCGCTTAGGTCGACTAGTCCCTCGGGCCAGGCCCTAGCAGCCATCTCGCCTTATCATACCAGGCCAGGTGACTCCAATTGGGCCCTCGCCTATATCGATCAGCCCATCGCCTTCTTTTTTTCTTTTTCTTTTTTTTGGGGGGGGGGGGGGGGGGGGGGGGGGGGGGGGGGCACTTTGTCGGGGTTGCACTCTTGCTAAGAGGCATGATGTTATCTGATGTCACACAATGGTCAAACTTCTACTTTTATTTGAGACACAAAATTGCCCCTCATGTTAGATAGTTAGTCATTTGATGTAAGATTGTTTGGGTCCACTTTGAATCTGAAGTGCAGAAGCCATCTCATCTATGAGAACATGACGTCGTAATAGAGCATATATATAAACAAGCATGTGTACCTTCAAAGCTTCAATTTTTATAGCTAAATAGCTATATATACAAGATAAATAAGTTTAAACAAATTCTAGACAGTTTGTTGTAGCAATAAGAGTATTCACACAATTACCATGGTGCTATGCAAAAGTTCACGCAGACCCTCACCTTTTGTTGCCCTCGACTAAGTCCCTAGGCAAGTCACATCGACTTAAGGTTGCTTTTCCTTTAACTACCTTGTTTATACCGCCAGTTACATGCTAATTTATGTTATCCCTAGTCTAATGTATAAATTGTTTCATGCTTACATATCTAATGACCGCAACTCCAACACCTAATTGCTGTATGTAAGCTTTTAACCCAAAAACTAAGCTAGTAAGCTACACTCAGGACTAATGCATTACATCCTCTTAAACCACCTGAAAACACAAATAATGGAGAGCACATCACACAACCTAACCTAACCTAACCCACTGTAACGTGTCAGCTTTCTTTTCAAATATATTATAACTAAGAAGCACAAACGCAAGTCAAATGAGAAAGCTGGTGCAGTACTAAGTAACAGTAATTCAATGGACAATGAACAACTACCAGGGAAGCTTAAAAGGTTACATCCTGAGAGCTCGGGCGGACTGAACAGCCTTAAATCACAATTATCAAGTAGAAAATACAAAACATCATCTACATCTAACACATAGAACACCACACCAACATAATCATAATTGCCATAATTATACCCTGACCATATAAACCTTGTTATCTTATCCACATCAACTATCTTCTATACCAACTAAATCCTACCCTATACATATTCCTTATAAAATTCTACACCAATATAATCACCAAATCACATTACTCCAAAGTACTTCCGTCAACCTCCTTTTTTCACACTGAATCACTCACATACACAAACACAAGAATTCAAAAGTCAGACCACTGTTGAGATCCATGATAATCCAATCACCAATATGCAACTATCAAGGAAGCTAGAAGATCACAGCATACAAATAAAAAACCAGAAAAACAAGTGGAAACACCCTTCCTGAGTACTCGAATAACTCCCATTAATCAATCAAAAACCTAAAACTGCATCTACCTTCTTAACAAAGTCGGTTCAACCCTATGCAAACTACTATATTCAATTCTACACCAGCAACATATTTCTATCACCACTACTCCAAAGCCATCGGCAATAACTAAACACCATTATGCAACTATTTACAACAAAACAACGCTACACAAAGTACTTACACAATCTACAAATACTCTGATTCGAATAACATTCTCTAACTACTCCCTCTAATTCCAATAACATTCTTAAAATACTCCTTGCTTAGTATACACAGTACCTAAAACCAGCAAGAAACGTGTATTAAGCAATTCTGTTATCCGGCAAAATCAGTTCACCGAAACCGCCATATAATCACATTCAAACATAAGAACCGCAACATCTCATATTCTCGTCATTACTATAAAAAAAACTTGGCTCTCCTAATCAATCACAAACTCTATCACTACACCAGTCACTCTCAAACACAGAACAAAAACCGAGAACGCTTTTCACATTGCTCATAAACAAAGATACTCCTAAACTAACGGTCTCAATATATCAAACAAAAGCGCCGTTGATATAATAACTGTTTTCGCAGTACTCTTACACAACATACAGATAGCCCTAAATACTCTTAAACTACCCTCGAAATATCAAACAAACACAAAACCATGTCATGATGATAGCAATTCTCACAGTAGTCATGCAAAACATACCGATAGCAATACTCCTAAACTATCAGAGGACCTCGGAATATCAAACAACACGACATGACAATAATACTGATTCTCGCAGTACTCATACACATCATACAAATATTCAGACCGCGAAAACATACGTTAACATATAGCTTAACCAGCAAGTAACATTCATACACATTTACATAAATATCAAATAAGTACCACAACATAAAACAAATACACGTTATCAACATACAGATCGTTCTAGAATACTCCTAAACTACCATAGAGCCTCGAAATATAGAAGAAAATCAATTTCTAACCTCGAAACATTCATTACTCGTTATCATTAAAAAGAATACACTATCACATTATCATCAACATCGGCGTTTGTTTCATCTTATATAGCCGGCTTACGACTTATTTAATTTTCGGCTAATGTTTCATACTCACTTTTTGTGACTTATGTTTTAACTTTTTTTATATAAACTTATTATACATTCAGAAACTTATATAAGCCGAAAAGATTCAAAAGAAGCCACAAAAAGTGAGGTTATAAAACATAAGCCCAAAACCAAATAAGCGATACGGGGCTGGCTATATAAGCCAAAACAAACAATCTTTAATTTCAAAACAATTATGAAAAACTAACTCACTCGTTATCTAAATATTGTACTCCTATTGGCAAATGTTCGGTAAATTTTCAGCAACTAACTAGCTAGAAAACACTCACGCACATTTATACAAGTATTAAACCATCTGCATACAGATAATGCAATATAGCTCTAAACTAACAGCCTCAAAATACCTAACAAAAATGCCAACGACAGCAACTCACAGTACTCATACAAATATTCTAACCTCCAAAAAATCCACACACATTTATATAAGTATAGAATCAAGCATATGCGTCAATTATTCATTCAATTCACGCGCATTTATATAAATATTTAATCGCCAACATACAGATACGCTACATGGTTCTAAGGAAGGTGTTTGTTTCGGCTTATTATGGACTTATGAACTTATTTGATTTCGGTTAATATTTTATAAGCCCCCTGGCTTAGTTTGAGATTTATGTGTTTATATAAGTTTATCGTATCCTAACAAACTTATAAACGCCCACCAATCTCAAAATGAGCGAGAAAATTGGGGCTTATAAAATATAAGCCGAGATCAAATAAGCTCATAAGCACAGATAAACTTATATAAAAAAAAAACTAGCTCACTCGTCATCAAGTTACATAAAATTATACTTCTATCTAAGGGTGAGCATTTGGACCGTTGGACCCGACCAGACCGCAAAATCGGACAGGACAATTTCGGTCCGGTCCTCGGTCCGGGGTTTTGGAACATTTCGGTCCTCGGTCCAGTCGGTCCGGTCCGATCTTACCAAAAACCCGTCGATTATGCTTAATAGGACCGGACCAAAGACCGAACCGGACCGACCCGGACCGGACCTTTTCAGTCCGGGATTTTGGACCATTTCGGTCCTCGGTCCGGTCCGGTTGCTCAGCCCTACTCCTATCAACAAATGTTCAATAAATTATCAACGACTAAGGGGGTGTTTCTTTTGCTCATAAGTTAGTTTATGAGCTTATTTAAAACTGGCTGATAATTCATAAGCTCCAATTTTCTGGCTTATTTTGAGGCTTATGGGCTTATATAAGTTTCTCCTATCGTAATAAACTTATATAAGCCCACATTTCTCAAAATAAGCCACAAACGGTGAGCTTATGAAACATAAGCCCAAAATCATATAAGTCATAAACCGGGTATATAAGCCAAAACAAAAACCTCCTATCTAGCTAGAAAACATTCACGCACATTTATATAAAAACTACAAAAAAAAAACTATAAAAGTAGCATATGCATTAAAAAGCCCAAATTATGTGGCTTATGTTCGGCTAATATAACATAAGCCCCAATTATGTGGCTTATTTTGAGACTTAGGGGCTTATATAAGTTTATCATGATATAATAAACTTATATAACCACATAAGTCTCCAAATAAGCCACAAAATTAGAGCTTATATTACATAAGCCTAAATGGGCTTACGTTATATAAGCCAAACCAAACACCCCTTCAAATAAGGCAGAAAAATGGGGCTTGTGAAACATAAGCCCAAAATCATATAAGCCATAAGCCGGCTATATAGGCCGAAACAAACACCTCCTACCTTAGCTAGAAAAGATTCACGCACATTTATATAAATTCTAAATCGTCAACATATAGTTCTAAACTAATATTCGCTAAATATCGAACAATAAAACACCAACAACATCATTTATATAAAAACATAAAGATAACGCTACATAGTTCTAAGGGGGTGTTTGTTTCAGCTTATATGTGGGCTTATGAGCTTATTTTATTTCGCCTTCTATTTCATAAGCCCCAATTTTCCGGCTTATTTTGAGACTTGTGGGCTTATATAAGTTTATTATGATATAATAAACTTATATGAAAGTCTAAAAATTCGGGCTTATGAAATAGAAGGCGAAATAAAATAAGCTCAAAAGCCCACATATAAACCTAAACAAACACCCCTAACTAGCTATAAAACATTCACGCGCAATTACATAAATATTAAATCGTCAGTAAACATACAGATAACGCTAAATGATTCTAAACCAACAGTCCGGAAACATAGAACATAAACGACAACAATTTACACAAAAACTGTAAAACTAGCATATGCATCAATTATTTAAAAAAGAAAGAAATGATATAAAAAAAGAAAGAAACTGACAGGTATCTAATTTAAGGAAATCAGGACGACGTCGTTTGCGATTATTCCTAGCCCAATCGGCTAAACTGGTCCCACCTTCGTCCGGAGAATTATCATCCAAGGGCTCATCGGTGAGAATCTCAATTCTCAGAATCCGATCGGAGAAATTACTGTCGTTGAATGCGAAAGCGAATCCACCGTGGCTGTGTTCTGGTGAAGGGATTGTTTCTTCAATTTGGTTTTGCATTTTGTGTGTAAGGGATTGTATAAGCCCTAATTTATTTTTATTTTTGTTAGGGGGTGGAGGGAGGAGATATGATGATGATGGGAAAATGAATGTGTGATAAAGATTTGGATTTAAATGGAAAATATATTCTACCTTGGGTAAAATATAAAGTTACACTATTATTTGGTGCTTGTGTTTAAAGGAATATTAGGAATCGATGATACTCGCGTTTCGCCGCGGTGGTTGGGTTTAGTTGTTTGTTTGGACACATTTGAATACTTTTCGTCGGGCGTTGGGCTTCGGTGCTACTTGCATTGAAGAAAAGTAAGACTCTAAGTCATATTTTAGCATAAGTCCTCTCTATTCTGGATGTGTCTTATATCTGTCATTTTGGCTTCTAACGTGTAATCTTATAAAGGTTAATAGGGTGTGAAGTTGCACTTTATACTTCTATAAACAGTGGCATTAGATCTTGAAACACAACAAGCTTAACAATCTAAAAACAAATGCCAAAAACAGTAGAAAAATGAATAGGGAAAAAAAAGATGGCATCACGTTTGCCATAAATATAACATCAAAAGATTTAAATCCTCTACTGATTCAACAAGGTTATCAAAACTCTAATGTGAAACCAAAGACAAATAAGAAGTAAATAAGACTTCAAAACAAATAGATATGATTAACTTTCTGCAAAGACTACACCTAACTGATGATATGCTCCGTCAACCTTCTGATTGTGCATAACCAACGTTGATCAATGAGTCAAAAGTAGTTTTTTCTGAAATATCACTCTACTACCCCTAAATCACCTCTTTCATAGTTGTGCCCATAGTATACGCCAGCTGAATCATTTATTCGGACACTTGTAACCTGAGAACACCCTACGGGAGAATCTCGGCTCCACAGACATTAAGGCATAATTAGCAAATAGAAACAATCAAGAAAAAATAGAAATAAATTATGCAGTCGAGCTGACATTTTGGAGGACGGTAAGGAATTATTTTTATTTATAGAATAATGTATCTGTTAATGCAATAATGACTAAAAACGTTACTTGCATTTTTTGGTCTCGCTTAGTTTTGATTACGACAATATGTAAAAACAACCATTTACGAAAACAACGAAAAATGAATTCTTGAGTTCAAGTATTTTTCATTTTACCCATTTTCACTTAAGGTATGGATAAACAAGTACTAACCTTAATCAAGTGATCAAGTGATTTAATCTTTTCTTAAAACTCACTTTTTATTAAATGTGACAAGTTTTTATTAAACTTTATTTTTAGAAAATGTTTTATTAAATTAATTATTTGAAATTTGAAAATGGCATATTCTTATTCTGTTAAGAATATCCTTTCAGGATATTTTTTATACCCAGATAAGACCTCCACCACTAAAGGACAAAAAGGAGCGGAGTCTAGTCCGGCGGTACCTTAGCACCTAGGCGGTACCTTATCGATAAGGTACCGCGGGCTGTGATAAGGTACCGCGGGCAGATATAGCCGTTGGCTCCTTGGTCCTTTAAATAGTGGACCATTCTCAGCTTTTCACCTCACCTCTTTTGCACATTCATTTCCAGATTCAAACCCCTTCTTTAATCACTCAAATCTTTGATCATTTGTTTGATTATTACTTGTTTAAGAAGTGAATCTTGTTCTTCCATCTCTTCCTCTCCAAGTGCAAAGAGAAGAACACTATCCTAGTGAAGTGTTGAGTCCACCACCAAAGATCCATTGAAGATCAAATTTTATATACTTGTAGTTGTGTCATAGTTGTGAAGATCCAAGTAGTTGTGTCTATTTGGAAGTTGTGTATGTACTAAGTATAGTTGTGTAGATTGGTCCTAGCTACGATTAGGGCTCAACTTTTAGCTTAGAGTCGGAAATTGGTTAAGCGACGTGTACGGTTTTCTCCACCATAAGGAGCTTGTTATGTAGTGAACTCTCGAGTAAGGAGTACTCGAGGAGTGGAGTAGGAACGAGGAGTGAGCTTCGTTGCCGAACCACTATAAATCCTTGGTGTTCGGTTTGATCTTTCTTTACCCTTAACTCTTTACATTCTTTATTCTTTATGCATATACATGTGTTAGTATTAGATTAGCTACACTATCATTCTTTATTCTTTGTGGATATATTTTTGTTAGTATTAGTTTAGACACACTATCATTGTTCATATTGTGCATAAGAAGATTTCACATATTTCCTCAAACCTAAGTTTTTGAAAAAGGATTTTTGGAAACCATATTTTAACAAGTAAATATTAGAAACTATTCAACCCCCCCCCCTTCTAGTTTCTACAATTGGTATCAGAGAGGGTTGCTCAAGAATTTTTAAAGTATATTGTATTTTAAAACTTGAATCGATCTATGGATTCCAACAAGTACCTAGAAGGGCAATCTATGCAAAGACCACCACTTTTTGAAACCGATAGTTTTATTTATTGGAAAAATAGATTTG
This sequence comes from Glebionis coronaria, assembly GCA_025667525.1. Lineage (NCBI taxonomy): Eukaryota > Viridiplantae > Streptophyta > Magnoliopsida > Asterales > Asteraceae > Glebionis > Glebionis coronaria. The sequence continues at coordinate 462,015,886 of CM046881.1, forward strand.
AAACTTATGTGAAATCAAAAGATTTAGATCTTTGGCATGTTATTACCAATGGTGATTTTTTACCCTTTCAATTCAATGAAGTTTCTAAAACAAAAGAATTGGTCACTTTTGACAAAGCTAATGACGATACTAAAAAGAAACTTTCAAAAAATAATGAGGCTAAAATGGTGATTTATAATGTTTTGCCTAAGAAAGAGTATGAAAGAATTTTTATGTGTGAAACCGCTAAAGATATTTGGAACACTCTTTTAGTAACCCACCAAGGTAATAGCCAAGTCAAAGAAAGTAAAATCAATCTTCTTGTCCAACAATATGAACAATTTGTCATCTTAGAAGATGAAACTATTGATAGCGCATTTGCTAGGTTTAACACCATTATTACTAGTCTAAAAGCACTTGATGAAGGCTTTTCTAGCAAGAACAATGTTAGGAAGTTTCTAAGGGCCTTACATCCAAAGTGGAGAGCCAAAGTCACGGCGATTGAAGAGTCGAAATATCTCTCAACTTTATCACTCGATGAACTCATAGGAAACTTGAAGGTTCATGAGATGATAATTTTGAAGGACTCGGAATTAGTGAAAACCAAGAGTGAAAGGAAATCTCTTGCACTCAAAGCCAAGAAGGCACAAAGTGACCATGATAGTTCCTCGGAAAGCGATGACGAGGAGTATGCATTGGCGGTGAGAGATTTCAAGAAGTTCTTCAAGAGACGAGGTCAACACGTTAGGCAACCCAACTATGACAAGAAACCATTGTCAAAGAATCGGTTTGTCAAGAACGAAAAAGGTGATAGGAATTACTTTAGATGTGGTGATCCAAATCACTTCATTGGTGATTGTCCAAAGCCCGCTCGTGATAAGAACCACACGGCATTCGTTAGTGGCGCTTGGAGCGATAGCGGTGAAGATGATGATGACAACCCCAAAGAGGAGAAATGTCTTATGGCTCACACTTCTAAAGAGGTACATTCCGAAACCGAATATTATAGCAATGATAGTTCCACTTTAGATGATATTGAATTTGAAGGCAAATATGATAGCTTACACAAACTTAGTCTTAAATTCATAGAAAAGAATAAAACCTTAAAATCAACCAAAACTAAGCTTGAAAATGAAATCAATGAACTTAGGGAGAAATTGGCTAAACTTGACAAAAACAAAGAGGTTGATTTAGGTTGCTTAAGTTGTGAGAAACTTAGATTAGAGAATGAAGATCTCAAGAGCACCTCCATTAAATTGGAAAAGTTCATGAAAGGTACTAGTGCTCTTGATGATATGTTAAACAAACAAGTTCATTCTAAGGAAAGACTTGGTCTAGGTTTTAACTCAAATGAAGCCTCAACTAGTGAACCAAAACAAGTCAGGTTTTCACAAAAAACGCCCACTGGAAGCGGTTCCAAACTGTATGGCGCGGTTCCTTATCACTATGGAACCGCGGCCATAGATAAGGTACCGCGGCCAGAAGTTGAATTTTGTGAAAATTCTGAACTTTCTGAAAAATCTAAGTTAAATGAAAATCTAAAGCATCTTACTGTTAATAATGTACAATTACCCATACTTGACGACAATGCCATTGGTAAGTTCTACAAGCCGTTAAGTAAACCTCTCATGGGAAATAGAAGTTTATCTAGACTATCCTCTACTCCACCTAGAGTACGGAATGAGTCTAAGCCTAGAAGTAGAACGACAACGCCTACAAGAGATAATCAAAACAACTTACGACCTAGAAGTAAAACTCCAACACCTAGAAGGAATAATAATAACTCTAAACCTAGATCAAACACACCTAGGAGAAGTAATGAACAACAAAATGGTTACATGAATTACTACCCTCCTCCATTTTGTTCTCCATGGGGAATCCCCTCCTCATTCATGCATCCCAACCAAATGCAAGGGATGTTTGGAACTAACAATTTTGGACCCATGAGATATTGGGGACCAAATGTTTAATCTTGTGTGTTGTTACCTAGATATGCTTGGGAATTGATTTGGAGCCCGATGAGTGGATTAAGGATAGTGGATGTTCTAAACACATGACGGGTAATCGAAGTTTGTTCTCGCATTACAAAGCATATGATGGAGGTAACGTCACATTCGCTAGTAGTCTACGTGGTAATATCATTGGCAAAGGTACGGTTTCTCTTGACTCCATGACCATTGAAAATGTTGAGCACGTAGATAACTTAGGTTTTAACCTTTTAAGTATAGGTCAAATTTGTGATAATAAGTGTAAGGTCATCTTTTCAGAACATGACAGTGAAATCGTAAAAGATGGAAAAGTCATTGGAAAAGGTGTTAGAAAGCATGGGCTTTATGTCATGAAGGTTAATAAGAAGTCAAAAGACAACATATGTCTTGCGACTATAGATGATAGTTCTACTCTTTGGCATAGGAGATTAGGTCACGCTAATATGCGTTTAATTCAATCTTTAGTCTCTAAGGAGTTGGTAAGAGACCTCCCCAAGATTAAGTTTGATAGTCACTTTTGTGATGCTTGCAAAGTTGGAAAGCAAGTTCACTCAAGTCACAAAGCCAAGAATTTGGTTTCGACCTCTCGGTGCTTAGAGCTCCTACATATGGATCTCTTTGGACCTTCCGCCATACGGAGTTATGGAGGTAACCTTTATACCCTAGTTATAGTTGATGACTATTCTAGATTCACTTGGACTAGATTTTTGGCATCTAAGAATGAAGCTTTCTATCACTTCGAAATCTTTAGTCGAAGAATTCAAAATCAACTAGGATGTTCAATTGTTTCTATTAGGACGGATCATGGTAGGGAATTTGATAATGAAGTGCAATTTGGTGCCTTTTGTGAAGCTCATGGTATTACCCATAACTTCTCGGCTCCTCGCACTCCACAATCAAATGGGGTAGTTGAAAGGAAGAATAGGACTCTCCAAGAGATGAGTAGGACGATGTTAAACGAGCAATCTTTGCCTCAAAAGTTTTGGTGCAATGCCGTGGACACATCGACTTATATTCTCAACCGAATTCTTATTCGACCCTTCCTAGGAAAGACCCCCTATGAGATTCTTAAAGGTAAGAAACCCTCATTAGAATACTTTAGGGTGTTTGGAAGCAAGTGCTTTATCCTCAACACCAAAGACTACCTTACCAAGTTTGACCCAAAGTCTTACGAAGGTATTCTTTTAGGTTATTCCTAAACTAGTAAAGCCTACATAGTCCTAAATGGAACCTCGGGGGTTATTGAAGAATCACTCAACGTAACCTTTGATGAAACCCCTCCTTCACCCAAGACACCACCATTGGTTGATGATGACTTGGATGAATTAGAAGTAGTTAAAGCCAAAGAGGTTAGAAAAATAGGAGTTGAAGACCTTAGTGTTGAAAAGGAAGTAAACATTAAGGAGTCTAGGGATCATACTCTCAATAATCTCATTGGTGACTTAAATCAAAGGACCCTAAGATCTCAAGTCCAAAACCAAAGCAACTTATTTTGTTTTGTCTCCTTGATTGAACCAAAGAATGTTAAAGAAGCTTTGACGGATGAGAGTTGGGTCATTGCGATGCAAGAAGAATTGAATCAATTCGTTGCCAATGATGTTTGGGAACTTGTTCCTCCACCTAGAAGTTCTACCATTATAGGAACCAAATGGGTATTTAGGAATAAGCTAGATGAGAATGGTGTTGTGTCTCGTAACAAGGCTAGACTTGTAGCTCAAGGCTATAATCAACAAGAAGGGATTGATTATGACGAGACATATGCACCGGTAGCTAGATTAGAATCAATTAGAATCCTTTTAGCCTACGCTTGTGCCTTAGATATTAAGCTTCAACAAATGGATGTAAAGAGTGCATTTCTTAACGGTTTGATCAATGAGGAGGTATATGTGGCTCAACCTCCCGGCTTCATTGATTTTGAGAAACCGGACCATGTTTACAAGCTTAAGAAAGCACTTTATGGACTCAAACAAGCACCCAAAGCTTGGTATGATAGACTTAAAGCGTTTCTTGTTAAACATGAGTATACCATGGGAATGGTAGACAATACACTCTTTACAAAGAAGAAAGGTCCTCACCTCATAATCGTACAAATATATGTTGATGACATTATATTTGGCTCAACTTGTGAAGAACTGTGTGATGACTTTGCCAAAATCATGCATGATGAGTTTGAAATGAGTATGATGGGAGAACTTAACTTCTTTTTAGGACTCCAAATTAAACAAATGGACGATGGTATTTTCTTTAGTCAATCTAAGTACGCTAAAGAAATGCTAAAGAAATTTGGATTAGAAAAATCTAGACCAATGAAGACCCCTATGGCCTCAGATACTAAACTCACCGTAGATGATGATTGTGAGTCGGTAGACAACACCAAATATAGAGGTATGATTGGTAGTTTGTTGTATCTAACGGCAAGTCGACCGGATATCATGTTTAGTGTTTGCCTTTGTGCTCGCTTCCAAGAGGCTCCCAAAACCTCTCACCTTGAAGCGGTTAAGCGTATCTTCCGATACATTAAAGGCACTATACATTTAGGATTATGGTATCCTAAAGGGACCGGCGTAGAAACCATTGTCTACGCGGACTCGGATCATGCGGGAGACTATGTGGACCGGAAAAGCACTAGTGGAGTTTGTACCTTCATGGGTTGTTGTTTAACTTCTTGGTTCTCCAAGAAACAAACCGCTCTTGCGATATCCACCACGGAAGCCGAGTATGTGAGTGCCGGGAAAGCATGCCAACAAGCTCTATGGATGAAGCAAGCGCTTGTTGATTACGGGATTTCTCTTGATGATGTTCCCATCATGTGCGATAATAAAGGCGCTATAGACCTAAGCAAGAAACCCGTGCAACATTCGCGAACCAAACACATAGAAATTAGACACCATTTCCTTAGGGATAATGTTCAAAAGGGGAACATTACAATTGAAAAGGTGCCCTCCGAGGACAACTTAGCCGATATCTTCACTAAGCCACTTAAGAGAGAACCTTTTAATTACTTGCGTCTAGGTCTAGGATTAATGGAACATCTTCCTTAAATTCTTTTCTTCTTGTGTGTTTTCTTTTACCACTTTGAGTCCTTGAAAAATCTTCTCCTCTCCTTTTCAAAACTCTCAAAGTCTCGTTAGAAAATGGTTGAGAAACTCGTTTGACATTGTTAATTCAATCTAAAAACGATTTTTCATAGATTCTCGCTATTAATCTAGAGCTTACATAATTCATATGTATGATTCTCTCAAACATAGCAAGAACAAGATTGAATCATGGAGGATCATTGTGTCATGACTTAAGGTCTTGTTTTACACACCTCCTACATTGATTTTTTTTCCATGTATTTTGGTCAAATCTCTATTTGGTAAATTTGCATATATTTTCTTTGTCTATCTTTGCTTTTAAGCATATCCCTATGATAAGTTAGACTAGAAAAATAAGATTTGCTGAAAAATCTTCCTCCAAACACCAAACCCTGCTTCTGCAGGCGGTTCCATATGTGAACCGCGGTACCTTATTGATAAGGTACCGCCACCCTAGATAAAGAACCGCCTACAGTGGCCTTCCTTTTTCGGGTTTTTGTCTGAAACTCCAGATTTGCTCCATCATTTTTGAGAATCTTTGTTTCAAACCCTTTGACCACCCCAAAAATACCCTAAGCCTTCCCTATTTAAACCATAAGCATTTTGCATTACTTCACATCCAAAATGTCTTATTCTCCCAATGAAAGCCTTGAATCTCCTCCATTTTCTCCAATTGCTTTCAATCCAAACCCACCCAAGAACACTCTTAATCACATTTCTCCTACCAAGAATGTTGATTGTGGAACTTCTTTTCTTCCACCACCACCCTTTAGTGTTCTTCCTCCTTCTCATGATAATGTCATGCACCATGGAACATATTGTCATTGTTGTCAATATCAACATCTTGCTATGGCACACATCTATGAGGAGTTGAGCTACATCAAGAGTCTCTTAATCAAGCCTCCTCTTCACTTTGATTATGAGATCTCCAACAAGCCACCACCACCACCCTCCGCTATTACCTTGTCTTTCATATAAGCATTGATTGCTTATCCACAAGATACCAAATTCAAGCAAATCTTAGAATTCTAGAATAAATAGGATTAGATTTATGCTTTTGGCTTGTTTCTTTTTCCATACTTCTTTGTATGATGTTCTTTTAGTAACCTATCTTGGATCTTTGTCTTTGTATTCTCTTCTCTTTTTTATTTTTTTGTGACCTATTGCTATATATTGTTGGTTGTTTCTTTTGTTCAACTAACCCTTCTATGTAGCTTGTCACCATATCTCGATTCCTCGGTGCCCCAAGCTAGGGGAGTAAGCACCAAGGGGGAGTCTTTGCAAAGTCCGTTTCTTCAACACCGGCTTACGCAACCTTTTTGCTTCGACAAAGGGGGAGAAATGAATAAACTCGTCTTCGAAAATCTTGTTTTTGTGTGATTGAGTTTATGTATTGTCGGAATCAAAAAGGGGGAGATTGTTAATGCAATAATGACTAAAAACGTTACTTGTATTTTTCGGTCTCGCTTAGTTTTGATTACGACAATATGTAAAAACAAGCATTTACGAAAACAACGAAAAACGAATTCTTGAGTTCAAGTATTTTTCATTTTACCAATTTTCACTTAAGGTATGGATAAACAAGTACTAACCTTAATCAAGTGATCAAGTGATTTAATCTTTTCTTAAAACTCACTTTTTATTAAATGTGACAAGTTTTTATTAAAATTTATTTTTAAGAAAATGTTTTATTAAATTAACTATTTGAAATTTGAAAATGGCATATTCTTATTCTGTTAAGAATATCCTTTCAGGATATTTTTTATACCCAGATAAGACCTCCACTACTAAAGGACAAAAAGGAGCGGAGTCTAGTCCGGCGGTACCTTATCGATAAGGTACCGCGGGCTGTGATAAGGTACCGCGGGCAGATATAGTTGTTGGCTCCTTTGTCCTTTAAATAGTGGACCATTCTCAGCTTTTCACCTCACCTCTTTTGCACATTCATTTGCAGATTCAAACCCCTTCTTTAATCACTCAAATCTTTGATCATTTGTTTGATTATTACTTGTTTAAGAAGTGAATCTTGTTCTTCCGTCTCTTCCTCTCCAAGTGCAAAGAGAAGAACACTATCCTAGTGAAGTGTTGAGTCCACCACCAAAGATCCATTGAATATCAAATTTTATATACTTGTAGTTGTGTCATAGTTGTGAAGATCCAAGTAGTTGTGTCTATTTGAAAGTTGTGTATGTACTAAGTATAGTTGTGTAGATTGGTCCTAGCTACGATTAGGGCTCGACTTTTAGCTTAGAGTCGGAAATTGGTTAAGCGACGTGTACGGTTTTCTCCACGATAAGGAGCTTGTTGTGTAGTGAACTCTCGAGTAAGGAGTACTCGAGGAGTGGAGTAGGAACGAGGAGTGAGCTTCGTTGCCGAACCACTATAAATCCTTGGTGTTCGGTTTGATCTTTCTTTACCCTTAACTCTTTACATTCTTTATTCTTTATGCATATACATGTGTTAGTATTAGATTAGCTACACTATCATTCTTTATTCTTTGTGGATATATTTTTGTTAGTATTAGTTTAGACACACTATCATTGTTCATATTGTGCATAAGAAGATTTCACATATTTCCTCAAGCCTAAGTTTTTGAAAAAGGATTTTTGGAAACCATATTTTAACAAGTAAATATTAGAAACTATTCAACCCCCCTTCTAGTTTCTACAGTATCCTATATAGTATATCACAAAGAAGGGAATATTTATCAAGTAAATACTACCTTAGTGTCTTCGGGCAATATATCAAAACTTCATTTGTGACTAACCAACATCCACTTGCTGAATTCATATGAGAAATAGTCATTTTGGATTCTAGTTTCCTAGATTATACTGATCCATTTGCATTCAACGATAAACAGATAATGAGAGTCCTAAATACTCAGTAATATTGGCTGCAAAGAGATGTTGTGTGGCTAAACTACTGACTACGCAAAGCCTCACGTGCATAACCAGTATCCATTATGAACACGAACAATATAACGACCCTTCTTTTATTTCATAAGCATGTCGCTTGTGTAAATTACCCACAGTCTAATTCTTTATATTTCACAAACAAACAACCAAAGTGATATAATTTAGAACTTTTTTTTCCATTTATCACCTTTTACTTTCAGCGTATGAAATTATATTGCAGCCATATTTAACCATAAACATATTAATGCATTTTTGCAATTTCTTGAAAAGAGATGCATTTTGTGAATTAGGAGAATAAGGGGGTGTTTGGGATGCTTATACAGTGTACTATTCACTTAAATTAGGCACACGTATGAACATGCTTCTCTATTAGTGCTTCCTTGAGAGTAAAATAAAGAGATAACCAATTTCTTTCAAGTACTTAGACCTTCTTATATTCTTATTAAATCAAGCAGATAGGCAATTGAATAAGCAATCCCAAACAGAGTCAAAACTTATTATGTGGCTAGATGTAAGATAACCAGTTCTTAACCGCAAGTGCAATGATGACATGTTTGAATACCTGGTCGTCTTGCCTCCTTTTGGAGTGTTGAAACCCTGATGAGCACAACAGTATATGTTCCACTTAGGTATGTCAACTTTATAGTGTATGATCGTAATCTGAAAATACAAAAAAAAAGATGGAGTAGGATTTCAAACTAACACCAGAGAAGCATGTTCTGCGTAAAAACAATAGTGGTTGATGGTATACATAAACTCACAAAATCGAACTGCCACCACCAAACTCCCTGCTTTTGAAACTTGGGTCATTCGAATCCACCATTTTGGGCATCCTGAAACATCACTCCTTATACCTCCATTCTTATACCCCACCCCTTCCTTCAACGATCATCATCACCCACTTGGACGACAAATGCAACATGTAATTTGGTGTACCAAGATGCGGTTATGGCCGCAAGCACAACTTAGTGATGCCAATGCACATATCACTGGTAACGTTTTATTGATCAATAGGCTTAGAGAAGTGTCTAAAGCACTCAAATTCATCATTGCCTAGTTGAAGTATGGTTGTATCACCCCACTTTGATAAGTAGACCGTTACATGTATTTATGGCGCGTCATCAAAGCATGCAAGGGGTAATATGTACTAAAACATACATGACCAACAGGGAAAACCGGAATCAAAGATCGGTTCCCAAAACATAAATAAATTAAATGAAATGAGGAGGACAAAACAAGTGTCCAAATAAGCATAAGTATAAGAAGGCAAAAAGGATAAGAAGTCAAAGGCAGCTTCTATCCTATGCGCGTCCTCCAAATGCTCAAGTCTGTCCTTGGGTACCTGCCGTTTTAGGACATGGAAAGAAAAGTAACAGCTGAGCAATATGCTCAGTGAACGGATATATGGCATAGTATAAATGACTGAACATAAATAACACTGAAAAGCAGCGGAAATGTATAAGTCCTACAAAACCTGGTATAAGTTGGTAAAACTGGTTTTATAGTTTGAAAAGCCTTATGTTTTAATATGAAAACTGTATTAATTAGCCAATACTCCATATATGTCATGAAGTTTCAACGTGCATGAATACTTAGAGGGGTGACCTCATCATGCAATTAGAGGGGTTGCCTCTAATTAATTTAGTCTGGGTAGAAGGATCAACTCCTTGTGAAGGATGCAAGGCACACACCTCATTCACCATGAAAGTAAAACATGTAACTAGGATGCACCCATACGTCTCACATGATAATATAAATAAATGGCCAAAAGTGTAAAGGGACGCCACGAGCAATCACTCCGCCGTGGGGAAGTCATAACACTGGTGCCTCTAGTGTTATGGTTATGGTACCTCTATAACTAGATGACATGGCATGCATGTATATGGCTTAGGCGTTTAAAACTAACACAAGCAAATCAAACATATAAAATGTGACAATCCTCAAATTTCACTTATGTGTTATAAGCTATAACTGTCTCAATATGAAAATTTGGCTAGAAATTTTTGCTCTTTGTACCTTACTTTGTAAGATGAACTGATTTTCACAACCTGAACGACCATTACAACATATTCCTATATGTTGTCAATACAATTTATATATCAAGTATACAATCTAAAAGTAATCCTATAAGTACCATAATAATAAGAACATCTCAAATGTAACTATGATATCCTAAATCCCCTTAGAAACCCTAGAATCCCTATAAATGAGTTGTAAACTCAAGAATGGTAAACTATGAATGAATAATACATATGAATAAGTCACTATGGATTATAAACAAGTTGTAAACTATACTTTGAAGACACAATAATACCTAAGAATGGTAAGAACAAACCACACAAAGCTAAGTACAAGTAAATGTACATCATAGTCTAGATCACCACCTTGAAACCTTTGATAAACAATGTTCCAAGTAATATAATTACCTAATATATATGTACAAGTATCAAAAATAATATACTAATTATAATCTATCATATAAAGGAAAGTTAATTGATCACAAAATGCTAATATTCACTAATCCAAGGCTAATTACAAGTTAAGACCTAGTATTTAAGATTAGCATATAAAATCCATTTCACATTGAATTAAAGTCTAATCTTTTGCCACAAATTATAAAACTCAACTATATATCATATTAAGAAATCTACATGGAACCATTACCTAGTTCTTTTTGGACAAGTCTGTAAATATTCATAAGACTTCATTAAGGTTATAAGATTATATTAAGACAATGTACAAGTACCCTAATGCACAAGTCCCCTAATGCACAAGGTACAAGATTTCAATGCATAGCTTGTAAATTAGGTCAAAATGGGTATATTCACCCTTTAGACATGTTTACCTAGAATAACTTAATAAAACCAATGTAGGGACTTCATGATCACATTGAGGACAATGTAGGATGTATAAATTGAGTTTACATCAGTAGCTAGTTGAAGGATAATCACATTTACTAAGATTAAACCTTAGATCATTAGAAAACCCTAATATACAAAAGTATACTTCCCATTTTGACCTAATTAAGCCTTAATCATTCACTAATCACTTTCTTAAGTCTCTAATCACCAAAAACACAAACCATAAGTTATAAGCCCTAGAATTAAACCTGGTTTTGTATTTTCCCTCCAAAACTCATTTTAAACTCTCTACCTCCTATTCTAAATTTGAAATCAGATATTTTAAGTATCCTAGGATATTTTAGGATATTTTTGAGTAGGTGGACAAGCTACTTGGTTGCTACACATCATTGATCATATCCTAACCCCATTCGTGTACATTTTTAGCCACAAGTAGAAGATAGGAATGAAGCTAGGCTTAACAAACATGTATAGACCTACACTAGCCTCCCTTAGTCAATACCCTATCTATGTTACATGTTATAAGCCTTAACTTGGAGCCTAAGGATCGAAATTGCTATAAATAGGGACGAAACACATAATAGAGAACTTGCACCCGGTTTCTCTTTAACCTCCATACCCATTCTGATTTCCACTTCTATATACATCCTAGGACATGTCACAAAACTAGAAACCAGGTCTAGAATCTAGCCATTGAAGCTCTTGAATCTTTGATAGCAAGATGTGCTTATAGGAAGCCATTAGGAGCCATTTTAGATCATCCTAGGTAATTTCTATGTTAGCTATGCTTTGATCTTGTTATAATACTTTCTTAGAGTTGTTATAATTCCAAAATTGTGTTAGAAATATAATCTAAAAGAAACTAAGTTATTTCATCATTTTAAATGGAAGTTATAAGTTAAAGATGTCTTAAAACCCTAGTTTTGTAATTTACATAAAATAATAAGCAAAAACCCATTTCAAAAGCTATAATTCTAGAAAAATGTTTTTATTATAATTATAAACTTGTTTTGAAACTTTGTTTTAAAATCCTAGATCATTTGGTCCATTTTTGAGGTTGTTATGTGATTTTTACAAGTGTAGGGACTAAAACTGTCATTTTTGAAACTATTTAGTATTTTGGGCCAAAAGTGTCATTTTATGAAAGTTAAAGACATAATAATAAATGTTGGAAAGTTTGAGGTCCTAAGGTTAAATATAGAGGGTTTAAAGTGCAAATACTAAAACTATAAAAGTGTAATTATAACAAAGTATAACTAAAAGGGCTATTTTTGCTAATTTTGAAACTAAAGAAGATTAATTATGAATATGAGGAAGTAGTGAAAGTATCATGTTAGTAGGGAGCTTTGTACAAATATGTTCCATCTCGATATTACGTTCTGACTTAGTGGTTGGGTTTACAATTTAAAGTGCCCTCGCTCCTCAAACGTTTATAGAATAGCTTCCGAGTATGATGGACCGAACAATGGTGCTATAATTACAACCAAATATTAATTAAAGAATATATAATCAATACTTAAAAAGATCGAACAAAATATTAAGGACTTGATACTATACACAATGTATTAATCCAGGTTTGTGTGAGATCAAGTTGTTGTTTATGAGACCAAGTTGTGGTTTGTATGATCAAGCTGTTTATTTGTGAATGAAATATATCTGATTATAGCTCGGATTCTATGGAAACAAGGTGAGTTCATAGCCTCACTTTTAAATGTTTTTTAAATGATTTGAAAACCCGTGAGTGGGATATATGCTAAAACTAGAATACAAGTGCTTTTAAAATTGTATGGTATGATTATTGACACTATGTTTACTACTGTCATTAAGTCCCTTTTTAAACGTGAACCGCTAATCATTTCTTGAAAATGAGCGCTAATATTGTGAATAGTACTATTTGGGGGTTGACATCCCCTATCTGGGTAAGTCGCGCTTGTTAGCAGCTGAAGGTTCCTACCTTGGCTAAACAGATACACTTTATTTTGCTAAACTAAGGATAGTCTGGCAGGATTCCTTCTTATAAGGGCAGTTTGTTGGATATTGTCTAGCAGCGGGGTCATGGGTATAGTGTAGTATGATAACTATTTTGTGTGGGTGTATAACAACGTAGCCCGGAGGATATACTTGTATTCAAAACATGTTTAAACCCTATGAATTCACTCAACCTTTGTGTTGACTTTAAGCATATATTTCAGATAAATGGTGACTGATAGCATGAAGCAGCACAAGGATGGCATGAAGAGGCACAAGACTGAAATTATTCTAGATTTTGGGAACCTCATATTGTAAAACTCTGATTTTTCAATGAAATATAAAGAAAGTTGATTTCATCACTCTTTTGAGTTATTTTATATTATTATGACTTGTGTTCTATGAAGTAATATCCCAGATCAATGTTCCGCTGCGTAAAGGTAAAATGGGGGTGTTACAGATTGGTATCAGAGCCATGGCTATAGAGAACAATAATTAAAATCTTGACTATAACTACTTTAAAAATAATTTCAAGAAAGTCCTTCATGCCAATGCCAATGCTGCTACAAGAATGAGGTAATATTATGTCAATACTAGTGTTGCTACCCTGTAGAAAAATGTGTAAATGATACCATGTTTATGTGTACGTAACATACTATAAATAAGTTAGGATTTATCGACGTCCCTAGAATTAGGTATTTCTATTACCATCTTATCGGATTCGAAAGATGAGCGTTCTGTAAGCATTCCTAAGAATATTTCCCATCTTCTGATGAATAATCCTTATGATACTTCAAAAAATACACCCAAAGACCAGAAAATCCTAAAATCCGTTTTACCCTTTGATGACGACCCCTATATGCAAGTTATACGAGCATATAATGAAGAAGTAGATTTTACACCTCGACACCAAGATTTTCCATCACGTTACCTTATTAATATACCATCACCTATATCTGAAACCTTACCTAAAAATACCTATGAACAACAACTTATAGATGTTCTACTATATGAAAGAAGTTCCTCCCGAGCGTATTGAAGATCTTGAAGATAAAGTTTAAGGACTTTAGAAAGGCCGAAGAATTATACAACGAGATTTTGAGAAGTTAGAAGGAGATTTAGAAGAAGCTAAAGCCAAGTTGCAGAGAAGACAGATGATACACGATGAAGAGATTGTTCAAGCTCGACTAAAGATTTCTACTCTTGAGTTAGTCATTGAGGACATTCAAATTAGACATCGAGCCGATATACGAAGTCTTTTTGATGCCATCAAAGAACTTAAGAGGGAGAGATGAAAACATTAGACTATTAAGTTGTAAATACTTTCAACTTTATATCTTTACTTTTATGTTAACAGAGAAGCTTATCCTTTAAGTATAAACAACACAAGTTGTTAATAAATAAAAGTTGTGTTTCTCATCTTGTCGTTTCATATTTGTTTTTGAGAAATAAGAAACTCCTATTTCTTGGTTTTCTCATAAATGATTATGAATGAAATTGCATTAACTCTGAGAAAAGAATATACTTAATAAAGTATATATTCCTGGAATTTCTATTATCTTCTATGATAATAATAATTATCAAGTTGAATATAACCCGCAAGTTTGAAGAAAGAGTAAGGAAACTTCCCAAGTTTTCTAGAAATATTCTATTCTCGGCTTTTGTCTATCAAAAGGTTCTTTTTGTAGAATATATGAAATGTAAAAGAGAAGCTTGTTCTATAAGACGAGTTTTTACATTTTATGTTATATTCATCCATTCCATATCATGGAAAAAATTATGTTACGATTATGCATGAGTCATATCTTTATAAATCCATTGTAAACTTTGAAATTTTATTTCATAATTGGATTTATTATCCTTAGATATGAATGATAATCAACATAGTGAGTTTCCTATAAACCCCAAAAGATATACCTTGTGTTTGATAAGCATTTGTATGTATCCATATACATATGTGACAAATGTTTTCTGATATGAGTATACCTTGGATTTTAATTATTTCTATTCTTTCCCTTCATTCTAAACCCTAAAAAGTATTTGACAAAAAATTGACGATGATGTGGCTACAATCCTGCAAGTGCAAATTGTCAGTAAGAAGTATTATTCGGAAGAAGACTCGATGACTAGTTAGTTTTTTATATCCAAGGAAGAAAAGATGCTATTAGTATCACCCGTTGGATTGAAGAAGCCAAATTAATCAGTTTTCTATCGTAGTAATCGTATTTGCAATTGACAAATGAAGCTTGCTATAAGTGAGATAACACTTCATCAGTTATCTTGGTGAATTATTAATACTCAACCTATTGAGATAAAAGAAGTTCGTGATATCGCTTGGTTAAATTATCACTTATAAAGATGATCGAGAAGGTGAAAGGAGAATTCCACTATCTGGCGATGAAAGGAAATAACCTCGATACATACACGAGGAGATTTCAAGAGTTAGTAAAGATTTTATTCCATTTAGTGATGAGGGCTTTTGTCATGAAATTTCATCAAAAAATTCTAACAGAGAACATCATCAGGGAATTTTATTAGAAGATTTTTATCAAGGAATTTTATCAAAGATTTTAAGGAAAGATTACCACTTCCAGAAATCCCAAATTATTGGAAGAAGTCATTAACATATCCCAAAAGTTGATGAACAAGGTAATTAAGCACAATCCTGTGCAAAAATCAGAAAAATCTAAAGCGTAAACTCGGCAGTGAATGAACGTCCGTAGATTATAGTAAACCAGAACATAGGATTATAAATCCAACCTACGGTAAATATGATGGAACTCTTCTTCTGTGAAGAAAATTCACTCTGCATCACACAGGACTTTACACCATATGGTGTCGGATTTTCAACATAGTAGGTCGTTGGATTAGGAAATTTAAGGGTATGATAAATATGTCAACTACTAGAATATTTGTCTATACTCGTGTTATGTCGGAAATTTCTAAGTCAATGATTTACATTCTATTTATTTGATTGAATTAGGACGCTTCTCCAGTAAAATAAATAAATTTAAATCACCAAATTTATAATTTCTTCCTTGCATAAAGTTGGACACATCTTTATGCTAGTGAGAATTTATAAATGGACCTAAAGAGATTCGATATAAGACAAGTGTGGAGTTAATTAAATGTTAGAATTCTAAGTGATAAATTACGTGTATTACTATTATAGAAAAGTACGTCAATGTTCGTCTTATATTTAGAATTTGGAATGTGAAGTATTCCATTCAACTTGAAGAAACTCTGAAATCCTTATATTATGCTTTTAGAAATAAAGCAGAATATTAAGTCATCCGACTTACTACTTCAATCCGAATTTCCCCCATGGAAATAAGAAAGAACAATGAGGATTTTGTTTACTTCAAGTAGACATGATGCCATCCGGATCATTGTAAATTATCTTATTAGAGCTGCAAGATTTATTCTTATTTAAGAAATTGATAATATGGAAACTCTGACAAGATTATATGTGAATAATCTGTTGACATAGAGTATCAATATCTATCATTTAAGATCATGACGAGTGTTTCACATCTTGATCCTAAAAGTATACTCAAAATTTGTATATTATACTTAAAATGGTATAGTAATGTGTTAAGTGGAAGAACTATCCAAATACTAAACTACATACTCCATGTATGTGTTACAGTTTTGGAAAGAACACTTACCATTGGAAAATTTTCTCGTATGACAATAGTTATCCTGCTATACTTAAAGCAGTAGTATTCAAAGCACTATATGGAGATAAGTGCCATTTGCGTATCTGTTGGGCTAAAGTTGGAGATTTTCAACTTACGAAACCCAAAGTAGTTCATGAAACTATTTGAGAAGGTTATATGAGAATAGAGCTTCATAGTACATTGAATAGTGACCGTTAGGTAACTGCTAGATTCAAATGGAAAATTGGAAAGACTGTTTTGATAAAGATTTCTCACCGTGAATGAGAAACTACACCATAATAAACAGTATCTAGTTGAAAATGATATTTTCTCTATCAATTACCTAAATTGATTTTGAAAAATGCGATATAAAATACAAGATTTTGAATTGAGCAGTGACATATTGACTTGAGTTTCCCAAAAAAGTCAGTATTATTCATGATACTTTCACATTATGAATTTGAAGAAATGTTTATCCGATGTATCTCTTATCATCCCAAGGAAAGAGTTTATAATGATAAACTAAATTATGTGGTGTACTGCTATATTTCTAATTACTGAATTATTGAAACCCTGGGAGAGGATATGAATATGTTTGGAAACGCGAGGATTATGCTCTTCTTTGTCTTATGACATCACTCTTTATCCAAATCTCGGGCCAAGATTTCTTTAAGGGGGAGAGACTGTGACAATCCTCAAATTCCACTTATGTGTTATAAGCTATAACTGTCTCAATATGAAAATTTGGCTAGAAATTTTTGCTTTATGTACCTTACTTGGTAAGACGAACTGCTTTTCACAACCTGAACGGCCATTACAACATATTCCTATATGTTGTCAATACAATGTATATATCAAGTCTACAATCTAAAAGTAATCCTATAAGTATCATAATAATAAGAACATCTCAAATGTAACTATGATACCCTAAATCCCCTTAGAAACCCTAGAATCCCTATAAATGAGTTGTAAACTCAAGAATGGTAAACTATGAATGAAGAATACATATGAACAAGTCATTATGGATTATAAAAAAGTTGTAAACTATACTTGAAAGACATAATAATACATAAAAATGGTAAGAACAAACCATACAAAGCTAAGTACAACTAATTGTATATAATAGTGCTTTGGTGGGTCTCCGAGATCCTTTCGATGACCTATGTTGTGTTGAAGGGATATTTATATAATCCGATCGATTGCGTAAAGCCCGCGGTAGCAGCGGAACCGGGTCTAGATCACCACCTAGAAACCTTTGATAAACAATGTTTCAAGCAATATAATTACCTAATATCTATGTACAAGTATAAAAAACAATATACTAATTATAATCTATCATATAAAGGAAAGTTAATTGATCACAAAATGCTAATATTCACTAATCCAAGGCTATTTACAAGTTAAGACCTAGTAACCAAGATTAGCATATAAATTCATTTCACATTGAATTAGAGTCTAATCTTTTGCCACAAATTATAAAACTCAACTATATATCATATTAAGAAATCTACATGGAAACATTACCTAGTTCTTTTTGGACAAGTCTATAAATATTTATAAGACTACATTAAAGTTATAATATTATATTAAGACAATGTACAAGTAACCTAATGCACAAGGTATAAGATTTCAATGCATGGCTTGTAAATTAGGTCAAAATGGGTATTTTCACCCTTTAGACATGTTTACCTAGAATAAATTAATAAAACCAATGTAGGGACTTCATTAACACATTGAGGACAATGTAGGATGTATAAATTGAGTTTACATCAGTAGCTAGTTGAAGGATAATCACATTTACTAAGATTAAACCTTTATTCATTAGAAAACCCTAATCTACAAAAGTATACTTCCCATTTTCACATCAAAGCTTTGTTAAACTTCAAACCAAGGACCCAAATCTTTAATTTCTAAACCCTAATTAAGCCTTAATCATTCACTAATTACTTTCCTAAGTCTCTAATCACAAAAAAACACAAACCATAAGTTACAAGCCCTAAAATTGAACCCGATTTTGTATTTCCCCTCTAAAACTCATTTTAAACTCTCTCCCTCCCATTCCAAGTTTGAAATCAGATATTTTAAGTATCCTAGGATATTCTAGGATATTTTTAAGTAGGTGGGTAAGCTACTTGGTTGCTACACATCATTGATCATATCCTAACCCTATCCGTGTACATTTTTAGCCACAAGTAGAAGATAGGAATGAAGCTAGGCTCTACAAACGTGTATAGACCTACTAGACTTCCTTAGTCAGTACTCTATCTATCTTACACGTTCTAATCCTTAACTTGGAGCCTTAAGGTCGAAATTGCTATAAATAGGGATGAAACATATAATAGAGAACTTGCACCCCGTTCCTCTTTAACCTCCATACCCATTATGATTTCCACTTCTATATATGTCCTAGGACATGTCCCAAGACCAGAAACCAGGTCTAGAAGCTATTCATTGAAGCTCTTGAAGCTTTGATAACAAGATGTGCTCATAGGAAGCCATTAGGAGCCATTTTGGAGCATCCTAGGTAATTTCTATGTTAGCTATGATTTGATCTTGTTATAATACTTTCTTAGAGTTGTTATAATGCCAAAATTACGTTATAAAGATAATCTAAAAGAAACTAAGTCATTGCATCATTATAAATGGAAGTTATAAGTTAAAGATGTCTTGAAACCCTAGTTTTGTAATTTACATAAAATAATAAGCAAAAACTAATTTCAAAAGCTATAATTCTGAAGAAATGTTTTTATTATGATTATAAACTTGTTTGTTTTAAAATCCTAGATCACTTGGTTCATTTTTGAGGTTGTTATGTGATTTTTACAAGTGTAGGGACTAAAACTGTCATTTTTGAAACTATTTAATTTTTTTGGCCAAAAGTGTCATTTTATGAAAGTTAAAGCCATAATTTTAAATGTTAGAAAGTTTGAGGTCCTAAGGTTAAATATTGAGGGTTTAAAATGCAAATACTAAAACTATATACTTTAAGGGTTAAAAGTGTAATTATACCAAAGTATAACTAAAAGGGCTATTTTTGCCATTTTTGAAACTAAATAAGATTAACTATGAATATGAGGAAGTAATGAAAGTATCATGATAGTAGAGAGCTTTGTACAAAGATGTTCCATCTCGATATTATGTTCTGACTGAGTGGTTGGGTTTACGATTTAAAGTGCCCTCGCTCCTCAAATGTCTATATAATGGCTTCCGAGTATGATGGCCCGAACAATGGTGCTATAATTACAACCAAATATTAATTAAAGAATATATAATCAATACTTAAAAATATTGAACAAAAGATTAAAGACTGATACTATACATAATGTATTAATCTAGGTTTGTGTGAGATCAAGTTGTTGTTTATGAGACCAAGTTGTGGTTTGTATGACCAAGCTGTTTATCTGTGAATGAAATATATCTTATTATAGCTTGGATTATATGGACACAAGGTGAGTTCATAGCCTCACTTTTAAATGCTTTATAAATGATTTGAAAACCTGTGAGGGGGATATATGCTAAAACTGGAATACAAGTGCTTTTAAAATTGTATGGTATGATTATTGACACTATGTTTACTACTGCCATTAATTCCCTTTTTAATCGTGAACCACTAATCATTTCTTGAAAATGAGCGTTAATATTGTGAATAGTACTATTTGGGGGTTGACATCCCCTATCTGGGCAATTCGCGCTTGCTAGCAGATGAAGGTTCCTACCTTGGCTAAATAGATACACTTTATTTTGCTAATTTAAGGATAGTCTGGCAGGCTTCCTTCTTATAAGGGCAGTTTGTTGGTTATTGTCTAGCAGCGGGGTCATGAGTATAGTGCAGTATGATAACTATTTTATGTGGGTGTATGATAGGTGTGTAAACACCCATCCTTTTTACCACTTAATTATAATAATAACCGAGCCAAAACGTGTATTTTATGTCATTTATGTCGGAATTATGCGTGGTTTGTGTTTTTGTTGTGATTTAGGACGAAAAGGTGAAAAGTGGAGAAAACACGGGCATTCACGGGCTTTTATCGAAGAAAAAGACAAAAGACGAAGTCAAGAAATCAAGAGTGCAAAAAGAACGGAAGTCCAAGACCAATTCTGAAGATTTATCGAAGAAAAAGTCAAAAGATGGAAGTTTACTAAAAGCCGAAGAACTCAAGTCTAATTTATTGAAGAATTACAAGACGAGTTTGAAGAAATCCCGAGACAAAGTCATTAAATTCAAAAGATTAAGAAGATTAAGGACTTAATGACGCAATTAAAGAAAGAAGAAAGAGGGGAGGAAACTTCCTAAGCACCTCCCTAATCTCCCCTATAAATAGATCATTAGTGTTTTCATTTCATTTTGTTGGCTAAGTGTGACAATTAGTCTTCCACCATTTACATTACTTGTCATTTAATTACATGTCTTTTAAGTAATTGTCTTGCACCTTAAATACATTTAATTTCAAGTAAGTTTCCTTTTAATTCTTGTCAATCTTTACTTTTCTTGTCAATCTCCTATCTTCCTTTCTTTAATCTTTAATCTTTATGCTTATTTGTTCATGTTCATGTTTTTGGTGTTTTTGTTGATTTGATTAAAGTGGGTTTTGATTATTTTGATTAGTATTGTTAGTTTGATTGTTTTGGATTGTTTGTTTATGATTGGTAGATGTTTATTGATTAGTCTTGCTTAATCTTTTGGTTTAATTTGATTATTTTTGGTTAGATTCGTGTTATTTTGTTCTTCCTTGTTCTTCGTTTTCTGTTACTGTTTCCCAGGAAAACATTCCGAATCAAACCAATTTATTCCGAATCAAGGTAGTGTTGTGATTGTTCCGAACCAAGCGGACATTCCAAGTGAAGAATTTGTTCCGGATCAAGTCATTTATTCGGAATAATATTCCGGATCAAGGTTTCATTCGGAACATTCCGAACGAAGGGTGTTCATTCGGAACATTCCGGATCAGTGCAACATTCCGAACCAGCAACATATTCCGGATCAGACAACTTCTTCCGAATCAAGTGGAGTTCATTCGGAACATTTATTGTTCCGAATCAAGGAGGTGTTCATCCGGAATAACTTGTATTCCGGATCAAGGTCTTCATTCGGAAGATTCAAAGTTCCGAATTCCGAATCAAGGAGTTCATTCGGAATATATTCCGAATCAAGGAGTTCATTCGGAACATCAAGTATTCCGAACCAAGAAATTATTCCGAACGAAGGTGACATTCCGGACGAGTGGTTTATTCCGAACGAAGGATTATTCCGAATGAGCTGTTTTGAGGTTATTTTAAGTTTCTGTTTTTAAGTTTTAAATTTTTTATATTCAAGCTTTATTTTTCCCGCCTTTTTACTTAGTTGCACTTTAAGTTTACTTGCCTTAGATTTATTTTAAGCCTTGCCTTAGTTTAAGTTTTAGTTGCGTTTTAAGTTTGCCTTTACGTTAGTTTTAAGTTTGCGTCATTTACTTTTAGTGCTATTTAATTTTCGTCACGCTTTTAATTTCTCGTCATTTATTTTAAATTAGATTTAGATTTAAATTACCCGCTCTTTACTTTAAAGTTTTGCACTTTTTAATTACTACAACGACACAACTATTTGTTTCACCAAAGAACGACTGAGTCGCATAGTTAACCAGGATCAATTCGATTAGACCAGAACAACGAACTTTAATTTTTATACGGGCAAAATCCGTGTATCAAATGGCGCCGCTGCCGGCTCTTTTCGTAAAGATTAAGGGTTTTCTGTGAGAGACGCGTTGCTTTTTGGGATCCGTTCACTCGTGAACGTTATTTTTCGTGTAAAAAATTTTCAAAAAATCCCAAAAACATTTGAAAAATCATAAAAAGCATTTCTTTTTCAAAGTTTTGCACCAAAAATATTCCTCTTTATCCTCTATTATGTTTAATTCTTTTCTTTACCCCTCTTATTTATAATTCTTCATGGATTCGTCTTGCGTACGGTGTGGGAGACCATGGCATGGTTTTCAAACATGTCAATGGTGTACTTGTGAGCGGTGTGGTTTTAATATCGATGACACACAATTTAGATTTTGTCCATTTTGTAATTCAACAAATTCATACTTTTCCCCTTACAATACTTTCTCACCCTCTCCCGTCTATGACAATCCTTATCCTCAAGATGCACCGGGTTTTTCTCCATACCCGTGGTGCTATATTTGTGGGGGCCCTCACGATGCTTCTTCTTGTGATCCGTCGAAGGTCTTTGAGAAAATTCCGTGCTATCATCCCAGTGTGTATAATATTGAGCCCCCACGTCACACCGTCAATCATCAACCCTTTTGTGCACTTCCTCCTGAGCAACTTGCCACACTTTTTGACAACTTTCAAAAAGTTCAAGAAGCTTGCAACAAGATCATCGAAAAATGTCAAGCGGATCAGCAACAAGAGCAAGTATCTAACCTTAATGCTTATACTCCTCCTCTTGTGCCTCCATATTATTATGATAGTGATGACAATGAGAGTCCTATTTCTTGGAACGATGAGAATTCTATTCCTTCTCCCGACTTTCCGGTTCTGGAGCCTAAGGATTCACCCATCCTAGGGGATGAGGATCTTAGCACAATTCCTGCAAAGGAATCCGACGAATTCATAAAGTCTAGTGCTGATAACCTTGTCCCAATTCCAAATGAATCTGAGTTGACATCCGACAGTGACGATGAGTATGATGCACTTTCTTCTGATGATGTTCCTTCACCAAAACTTTGGGAGAGGATTCTTTGGCTTTCTCTAATCCTCTTTTTGATCAAGATGATGATTTTACTTCTAGTGATGACGAGTCACTATCCGATGAAGATGTTCCGAAGGAAACTTTCAAGATTTATTCGAACCCTTTATTTGATTTTGATGACGCTTACATATCTAGTGAGGTGAATCCTCTCTTTGACGAAGGGATTGAGGACATTGATAGTTCTGCTTCTCTTGCTATTGATGAGCATACTTTGTTAGCCATGCCCCCTTCTATCACAGAGGTGGAGAGATTTGACTCTACTGGACAGGTGACACGGATGGAAGGTAATTCTTCTCTTACTTCTCATACTATATTGCCCCCTCATCCTACTGAATGCACGCCCAAGCGGGTGATGTATCAATTTCACTCTCCGGGAAATGAGGATGAGTGCTTTGACCCGGGAGGTGACAATGACCATTCTATGATTGATAACCTTACGGCTTTGCCAATTGGTCAGCATTCATTGTCTTTAGAGGATGACAATGTGATTCCTTTACCCACCCCACCTCCCGTGGATCAAGATTTCACATACTTCTCGTATGTTGAAAGGACCTTCCTACCATTCAAGACTTATCCTCCTGCCTCTCCTTTATTATATTCCTTCGGGAATGAGGACAAGGTCTTTGATCCCGGTATTACATTCGAGGCTTCCCCATGGACCATTTAATTCGGGGACGAGTCAGGCTCGTGACTCGGTTAACAAAAACAAGCGCTTTTTGGGAGGCAACCCAATTATCTATCTATCTTTACCTGTTTTCACCATAAGTGTAGGGGGAGCCCCGTGGCGTTTCTTGTTCTCTTTCTTATCATGTGCATGGATTAGAGCTTCAAAGACACACTCTTGATGACTTTTGACGAACCGTGATTCCGTGTTTCCGTCTTCCTGGTTCTATCCTAAACTCTTTTCGATTCACTATTTTATATTTCTCAATATTAAAATAGGAATCTCGTTAGTTGTCTTTTCCTTAGCGAGATTTAAACAACGTGCACAATGTCCTAAGTGTAGGGGAGTTTACTCCCACGTGCTTAAACATTGAGGACAATGTTTATCTTAAGTGTAGGGGGACTTCTATCGAAGTTAAGTGGCCTTTTCCTTGTATTTGTCCTCATTTTAACCGGAAAATCAATTTTTCGACATTTTTCAAAATTTTTGATCTATTTTGGCCCATTAGTTTTTCCCTTTGTATAGTTATTTTCTTTCTTTACTAGAATAAATTTTAATAAAGTGGTTTTAATTTTCAAACGTTATGAATCTTTTGACTCAACCTGAGTTTACTTATCTAAAGTTTACTCTAGCTAGTATCCTTAACGTGTTTAAGTCAAGTTTTGCTAGGCTTTTATATAGGGAGCTATAAAACGCGAAGTCTTAAATCTCACGGGTTAAGAACAAGAACTTTTCGCAAGTTCCTATAATTGATCCTAGAGAGTCGTTTATCAAGGGAACTTTAAAACGCAATTTCTAAACTTGAAAGAGTTTAAGAATTTGCAAGATCCTATAGGCGACTCGAAAACCCAAAACTTTGATTTAATTGGCTAAGCATCCACGAGTCTCATTCCTTGAGATTTTAAATTGTGGAGAACGAGAGATGATAGAGTCAATTATAAGTTTGGTATTCTTTCGTGAATTTATGTGAGTTAATTATAAGCCTATTCTCCTATCGCTTGCTAATAAGTTTATCTGCAATAAATAAGGTTGTACGATTTGAAAAGTTACTTAGCTTCTAGCCCAAAATCTTTTAAAAGTTGCTCGGTATGGATTAGAGTTCATAGCCAAGGCATAACTTATTGAAGCGGGATGCGAAGATTGGCGAGTCCGAAAATGCCCTAACAAGGCATGAGGGCTACATTTTGTTGCTAAAGATCCCAAGTGATGTGAAGAATCATTTATCAAATGTCAATATGAAGGATCGAGACACACGACGAAAAGCAAAAACTCCCCAAAAGTCATGGAGAAGTCTATCCAAAAAGGCCCTAACAAGGTATGAGGATAAACAGATCCAAGTCCTAAAAGGAGGCGGATCGTTGTATATTAAAGTCCAAAATAAAGATTGGAGAAAAATGAAGAAGTCGTGGTCCAAGTATGAAGAATCTCTCAAAACTTCAAGTGAAGAAATTCCTATTAAGAAGAGAAGACCATTATTTCATGAACGTCTCTCAAGATTTGAAGTATGAAGTCGCTGCCAAATATCGGTCCGAGAAAGGTCTCAAATCGCAAAGCGAGTTATGTCAAGATATGAACTTTTTGAGGTCCCGAGAAGCAGTTTTAAAAGATTTTGTCCTTTAGCTAACTATTGATTAAATCGTCCCACTTTATTTTCAGCCTAAATAACTATCGAAATAAGTCAACAATGCATCCTCGTGATCATTCAAGACAAAAATAAAATATAAGAGATACACCTAGGAATAAGGGAGTCTAAGTGAATAATTGACCCACATGAGTTCGTGTTAGTTTGCTAACTTATAATAACAATGATCTCGTTTTTAAGCTTGGTTTGGAGAAAGTGAAAACTTGAGGATGATGATCATTCATGACATTTCCAAAACCCGAAGGTATGTTTTTGATTCCTTTACTCTGAATGTTTATAATTTTCTATCTCTTTAATATAGGCCAACGTGAATTGATTATGATGAAAAATGTAAACGTGCTTTGTAACTAATGCATTGCATGAGGACATTGCAATGGTCAAGTGTTGGGGATTTGATAGGTGTGTAAACACCCATCCTTTTTACCACTTAATTACAATAATAACCGAGCCAAAACGTGTATTTTATGTCATTTATGTCGGAATTATGCGTGGTTTGTGTTTTTGTTGTGATTTAGGACGAAAAGGTGAAAAGTGGAGAAAACACGGGCATTCACGGGCTTTTATCGAAGAAAAAGACGAAAGACGAAGTCAAGAAATCAAGATTGCAAAAAGAACGGAAGTCCAAGACCAATTCTGAAGATTTATCGAAGAAAAAGTCAAAAGACGGAAGTTTACTAAAAGCCGAAGAACTCAAGTCTAATTTATTGAAGAATTACAAGACGAGTTTGAAGAAATCCCGAGACAAAGTCATTAAAGTCAAAAGATTAAGAAGATTAAGTGCTTAATGACGCAATTAAAGAAAGAAGAAAGAGGGGAGGAAGCTTCCTAAGCACCTCCCTAATCTCCCCTATAAATAGATCATTAGTGTTTTCCTTTCATTTTGTTGGCTAAGTGTGACAATTATTCTTCCACCATTTACATTACTTGTCATTTAATTACACGTCTTTTAATTAATTGTCTTGCACCTTAAATACATTTAATTTCAAATAAGTTTCCTTTAATTCTTGTCAATCTTTACTTTTCTTGTCAATCTCCTATCTTCCTTTCTTTAATCTTTAATATTTATGCTTATTTGTTCATGTTCATGTTTTTGATGTTTTTGTTGATTTGATTAAAGTGGGTTTTGATTATTTTGATTAGTATTGTTAGTTTGATTGTTTTGGATTTTTTGTTTATGATTGGTAGATGTTTATTGATTAGTCTTGCTTAATATTTTGGTTTAATTTGATTATTTTTGGTTAGATTCGTGTTATTTTGTTCTTCCATGTTCTTCGTTTTCTGTTACTGTTTCCCAGGAAAACATTCCGAATCAAATCTATTTATTCCGAATCAAGGTAGTGTTGTGATTGTTCCGAACCAAGCAGACATTCCAAGTGAAGAATTTGTTCCGGTCAAGTCATTTATTCGGAATAATATTCCGGATCAAGGTTTCATTCGGAACATTCCGAACGAAGGGTGTTCATTTGGAACATTCCGGATCAGTGCAACATTCCGAACCAGCAACATATTCCGGATCAGACAACTTCTTCCGAATCAAGTGGAGTTCATTCGGAACATTTATTGTTCCGAATCAAAGAGGTGTTCATCCGGAATAACTTGTATTCCGGATCAAGGTCTTCATTCGGAAGATTCAAAGTTCCGAATCAAGAGGTGGTTCATTCGGAATATATTCCGAATCAAGGAGTTCATTCGGAACATCAAGTATTCCGAACCAAGAAATTATTCCGAACGAAGGTGACATTCCGGACGAGTGATTTATTCCGAACGAAGGATTATTCCGAATGAGCTGTTTTGAGGTTATTTTAAGTTTCTGTTTTTAAGTTTTAAACTTTTTATTTTCAAGCTTTATTTTTCCCGCCTTTTTACTTAGTTGCACTTTAAGTTTACTTGCCTTAGATTTATTTTAAGCCTTGCCTTAGTTTAAGTTTTAGTTGCGTTTTAAGTTTGCCTTTAGGTTAGTTTTAAGTTTGCGTCATTTACTTTTAGTGCTATTTAATTTTCGTCACGCTTTTAATTTCTCGTCATTTATTTTAAATTAGATCTAGATTTAAATTACCTGCTCTTTATTTTAAAGTTTTTCACTTTTTAATTACTACAACGACACAACTATTTGTTTCACCAAATAACGACTGAGTCGCATAGTTAACCAGGATCAATTCGATTAGACCAGAACAACGAACTTTAATTTTTATACGGGCAAAAGCCGTGAATCAGTGTATAACAACGTAGCCCGGAGGATATACTTGTATTCAAAACATGTTTAAACCCTATGAATTCACTCAATCTTTGTGTTGACTTTAAGCATATATTTCAGATAAATGGTGACTGATAGCATGGAGTAGCACAAGGATGGCATGAAGAGGCACAAGACTAAAATTATTCTAGATTTTGGGAACCTCATATTGTAAAACTCTGATTTCTCAATGAAATATAAAGAAAGTTGATTTCATCACTCTTTTTAGTTGTTTTCTATTATTATGACTTGTGTTCTATGAAGTAATACCCCAGATCAGTGTTCCACTGCGTAAAGGTAAAATGGGGGGTGTTACATAAAACAAATACTTGGGGAAAACAGTTAGCTACAAACGGGAAATCCTAATAAGTAAGAGAATGTTCATACTGAAGGACGGAATATCCGTACTTTATGTCTAGTGAAAGATGAAAAGATGGAAAGTCCTACTCCGACTTCACAAGTGTTACATAAATAAGGGACATGTATGAGTTGTCTGATTACTTAGTGTGTTACTGATTCTTGTGTGTTCTTAACTTATTATATGTTTTTGTCATGTTTTACTTGTTTTAAATGTTATTTTGTACCTCATTCATGTTTTACTGGTACCCTAATTATGTATTTCATGTGTTATTGTATTACTATACTTGTAGTGTAATAATAAGTAACATCCTAAGAATAGCAGGTTACAAAAATAGAAAGTTTCCAAAAATAGTAAGTTTCCAAAAATAGAAATAAGCTAGATTAATAATTCTGAAATATAAGCTAGTGATTATAAGTCTTAAAATATAATTCATGATAATAATAATAGTAAAGTTTATTAAATAATTACTATAGGTTAAATTGATTATTAATTATTAATGAAATACATGGTTTTAATAATTAATAATATGTCATAATATATTAATAAAAGTTTACCTTATGATAATAACACTACTACAAAAAAGTCCATGGAGAGTGGTCTAAAAAGGCAATGGAGACTGGTTTTGTAGGACGTCTCTATGTGGAGGATCTCCTTGCTCGAAACATAAAGAGACTGGTTTTTAAACCAGTCTCTATTAAAAGAAGACACTGGTTATCTTCATAAAAACAAGTCTCTTTAGAGTTTGATCTCCATACTAATCTCAAGAGAGCAGTCTTTTTAAGAGTATCTAACCAGTCTTTTTATGGAGTAATTAAATGTGTTTTTTTCTAAAAACCAGTCTCTTTTTAATTATTTTTTTTAAAAAAATTTTGGAATTTTTATTAAATTCCAAATTTTACAAATTTAAGCCTCTACAATTAAATAATGTAAATACAAGAATTCTATAAAAAAACTAAATTAAAGGACTTGAATTGTCATAAACAACAAATGTATGTAAATAAAGAAAACTTTATTAATTGGAAGGATTAAAATTGTCAAATACATATTTCGAATCAAATTTGTTTTTATTTAACTTGTCGGCAAAATGTAAACCAAGCTCCAACAATTGCGTTCAACTCTTTCTTATTCAACGGACGCTCGTTATTCCACGGTACCTACAAGTAATTTAATCAAATTAACACAATAAGCTAGATAAAAGCAACATGCAAATCAGACCAACGAAGGGAACTAAAAGCTAAAACATTGGCTTGTGGAAAAGAGTTGTTAAGCCTACTAACGGATACTAACACAACTACTATAGCTTATTGATACTAAATTTTATCTTAAACTATCTACAAGAGCTTATTAAAATCTATCATAGAAACTAGCTACTAAAGCTGTCTTAAACTAATGTGCAGAACAAAAAAAAAGAGCAAATGATTATTGCAGAGGTTATAAGAACTAAAGTAGCTTGATCAGCTTCACTCAGATTACCACGACTAACTCATTCTTAGGCACAATAACTCATGATAAGCTGGGATTCCAAAATAAGCACTCAATTCAAACACCTATAAGATGATTCACAGTTCCTCAACTGATCTTTTGCTAAACTAATATTTCCACTTAAAATCAGCTCTTTATCCAACTATTAAAAGCTAATCAAATTTCATCAACTCATTAACTGTATGCACAAGCCTAATTTCAGCGTATCCTTAACCTAAACTATACTAACAGCATATCTGACTAATGAAGGAAATAAAAGACTTAACCTAAACTATACTAACAACTTATCTAACTAATGTATACGCGGTTAAAAAAGACTTACTGTGTTTGGGAAGTTATTGTTTTGATATTTCAGGACGAAGTCATGCATCCATTTCATGACGTAATATCCACACTCCCAATCTTCATGCTAACGATTCACTAGAGGAAAATCCCACTCCATAGTACCAAGGACCCTAAAAAGTAAAGAACATGTGCAAGTTAAATTACACAACAACAAATGTGAAATATTAAACTTTTTAAATAATACTTACGAGTTCACAAGTCCAGCGAGTCTGTAACAGTTCTCATTCGTTTGTGAATCCTTTTGCGGATTTAAAATAAAACCTTTACCATCCTTGGGGCATATTATGAGTAGTACATAATGCCCGCTGCATTTATTGTATACGTTTTAGGATTAAAAAAAGAACGACCAAATATAGATGTTAATTAAGATGGTAAGAGATGTTACCGTTGTAGAAAGGGTGCAAGATAAAAATCGTAAGAAGTCAATGATTAAGCTAAGTAGTCCATTGTTGCAAGCTTTTCATGAAAGCAAAAATCTGCGGTAATCTTCATCGGGTTCAGGAAACCAACCTTGTTATTTGAGTAGTGGTCCCTCAACTGATACAATGACCTAGTTCGAACATACAAGATATAAACATAAATTTATGTGAAATAAAAAATCATTTGCAATGAAGTATATAAAAAACATATATTAACTTACATCGAAAAAAGGGTCAAGATGCCAATCTCCAGTTGTTTGTTTGTCAAAAGCTCTATGATGTCCGTTGCGTTTATTGAAAAGTAGAACTCCTCAGTTGCACGGAAAACCTTCTGATTAAAAACAATAGAATACGGCTCAACAATATCCTCACGGCTCATCCAATTATTATACCCATCTATCACATTCTGTGGTTTACTGAGTATATCATTTTGCAGATCGTGCAACTTCTTTCGGTTGGCAGCTTTCTCATTTGCAACTTGACATAACAAATAGTAAACACAAATCAACATTATCATATGATACAACAGTGATTTAATGCACAAATCAACATAACGATATAAAAGTAAGTCTTACCCGCTCTATCGATTTTTGTTTTTTGATTGCATCTTCAGATGCTTTGTCCTTCTTGTTCAGTTCTTTCGGGGTAACATTTACTTTTCCATTTTTTGATGAAGCTGCCGATTCAGGTTGAGGCATCAAATGTTTCGTTGGAACTTGTGTTACAGGTTCTTTGGACGTTCCCTACGAATAACAATCCAACTAAGTTAGCAAATACTTAATTATGACAACTGGTATATAAACTACCATAATACCTTATAGCGACCAATAGCAAAAATCAGCCATTGGATAAAGCCGTTCACTGCGGACTCTAAACAAGGCAGTTCATCGTCCGGCACATGGAGCTTCATATTTTTATGGTTTTCCATAACTTTGTGAACTGCTACCTTCATGTGACCTTTTCTTAATTTCTAAAAATGTACCATACCATTTTCAAGAATAGGATATATTGTTGCAAAGGCACACATCGCTGGCTTCCCGGCTAAAGCACAACTAGGGACGTACAAGCAGCCGTAGGTTTCCTCCTAAATAAAATGTATCAAGTAGTGAGAAAACAAAATAAGCAATTTAACAATTCATACAAGGCTAATTACAAAACTGAAGTAGTTAACCTGTATGCATTGTATCTTAAAGACATTGTTTGAACTTGGCTGATTCTGTTCCCCTTGTTCCTTCCTTACGATGTTTGTAGTCGCCTACTAAATAAAACGTTTCAAGTAGTGAGAAAATAAAATAAGCAAATTAACAATTCATACAAGGCTAATTAGAAAACTGAAGTAGTTAACCTGTATGCATTGTCTCTTGATGACATTGTTTGAACTTGACTGATTGTGTTCCCATTGTTCCTTCCTTACGCTGTTTGTGGTCGAGTTAAGACTCGACTTCAGCTCAACCGATCTTGTGACATCATCTTCCGTTGGTGATAAATTATGTTCAGCTAGAATTTTATTTCTTTATTCCTTCTCAAGTTCCGCCCTCATTTCCAACCAAAAGTCACCTGACTTTAGTTCTTCTTTCATCTGTTGGAGACCTTCATTGCGTGGCTCTTCATTATCTTTTGAGGTCCTCTTTTCCTTACATATCCATCAACTCCCTTTTTATACCCTATATCACAGCCGACCCCCTGGTGCGTCCTCCATGTTCTGGTCCGAACACCTTTATGATGGGATCTACTCCCGAGTTAGATTTGTTTGAATTTTGTGATAACTCATTGGATGCTTCTACCTACGCAATGTACCAAAAAAATGTAATTAATGTACCAGAACTAGAAAACTTAGATATATGTAGTTATAGATCATATTAGATTAAGAATGACACATACCAACTTGTTAGAAACATCATTTAAATGAGCAGGCAATGGCTTGATCACATCCTTGTCTCTTGGAGCCCGGGCTAAACAGTAGTTGCTTGAACAAATATCCGGTATTAAGTGAAGTTCTGTCGCCCTATCAGGATCATTTCGCTCCTCTTCCCACTGTTTCTCAAAACCGCGATACCCTTTCGGTCCTACACGAGGACGAGTTATTGGTTTTTGTCATCGTGCACGGGCTTGCGCACGCAGTTTCTACGCAAGTGAGTAAAACTGAATTATAGACATTTCTAACTTAATAGTATAGTATAATAATAAAAAAAGTAGTGACACTTACATTTTTGGCAGCCGTGTTTTCATTCAGGCAGAATTGATCCCACACATCTTGCTCTACGTATGTCCATTTAGTTAACGGTGATATGTTTTTTAGCATGAATTTCATTCGTAGTTTTGTTTTGAAGGCCTTCCACTTGAGAGCACATGATAAAAGTGTATGTTTTTTAATCAGTTTATCATTTTGTAGTCTAAAATGTGCCTGATATAAACATGTTATAAGTGAATACATTAACGAACTTAGAATATAATCGAATTAGTGATGGAGGATGGCATATCATAATATCGGACCACAAAAAGTCCTTTTCTGACGGTTTCACAGCCTTCCAGTTCATTATGAGGATAGAAATTAGTCTCCTAGTTCGAGTGCCTGCATACTTTCCAAACAGAAATTGCCACTTTCCTACGGCTTGCCCAAATTTATTGAATTCTACCGATTCGCCATCTGGAAGATCTTGAATTTGATTGATTCCTCTGATTCTTCTTTGTGCGGGAGGGTCCTAAATTTCAAGTACAAACCGAATGAGTCATGAAAGCTAACAATTAAGCCGATAAGTTTCTATCTAAACATAATTATTACCAACTAACAACAAGATCCAAGATCACTAGAGAAAACAAGATCAAACAGACCTAATAAATTTTTAAGCTTGAAAGATTAAGTCCTAATAACTTTCTAAATCAGAGCAAAAACAGACCTATTTTGGACTGTACTTATCAAGGTATTGGAAACTCATAACTGTGTTTCGAGTATCAAAAGCAATACAAATTCACATGTTTTGTTGTATCTTAAACAAGTAACTTAAACATTAGATCTAATATACAATTCTAATGTTTGATATGCAATAATGAGCTTAAAACACACAAACAACCACACTATTTTGCACCAATTTTAGATAGTAAGGGGGTGTTTGGTTTAGCTTATATAGGGGCTTACAAGCTTATTCTATTTCGGGTTATAACATAAGCCTGATTATTTTGGCTTATAAGCCAACGTATAGACCGAAACAAACACCCCTTAAATGTTACTTAAATCAATGTGACACAAGCATGTGCATCTAAACCTAACAACATCTAAACCATAAAATCAGATATAGAATAAGAAAGTATATTTAATTACAAACAAATCGAGTATGATAGATAGCTATACCATCTTTGGTTGCTCGTCTGAAAGTAAGTTCTTTAATTAGTTGATGAGATTTGGTTATTAGTGGTTTAGGTTTAGGAATCGTGCCCTTTTTATATACCATTTTTAGGCGGGATTTGAGATAGGGATCAAGAAACAGCGGGAGAAGATGAAAAAATTGGAGGGATATTGAATTAATTTGGAGGGCGGATTTGTAGCGATTGATTGAAGATCGTTCTTGCTAAAAAAAATGAAATTGAAGATATCCTGGGTAAGTTTGAATTATATCGAAATACTTGCAAATAGAGTGAAGATAGGAGATTTAGTTTATAAAATTTACACTTTATGCCCTTGTAGTTTATAACTTATACATTAAAACTGTATTTTATTTAAATATTAAATTTGTGTTTTATAAAAAATTAATTTGTTGTAAAAATATTTAAAAAAAATATTAAATTTGTAAATAATTTCAAATTAATTTGTTGTAAAAAAAGTATAAACGAACGAGATTAACTGACTTACAAGTCTAATGGAATGAGATTAACAATCGAAAAAAAGGTGATGTACTATACAAACTATACAACGCTTCCTGAAATATTAAAAAAGAATAACAGATCAATTAGTTATGACTTTTATAATAATATATGAGTATTATCAACTTGAATTTTTATACGTGCATAATTACCTGTACAGCGAACAAGGTTTTTTCAATATTCTTGTCCTTCTTGGTGATCGGATATCAAGTAAATTGTATCACTAAGAACATGATCCGATTGAACACCAATAGAAAAAGGAGGTAGCTCGTCAAACTTATTGTAATCGTCTTCGTCAACAACATCATCAGCGCCAACTATACTCCGTTTACTCTGCAGAACAATGTGCCATATCTTGTCTAATGGGTCTTGAACATAGAATACTTGATCAACTTGTTTTACTAAAATGAATTTATCAGACGGATAGCCATTTGTAGAGAGATTAACACACGTGAAACCGTCGTTGTCAACTCTAACACCTGACTTCATATTATCGACCCATCTCCACTTGAATACCGGTATAACAACTGTAGTGTAATCCAATTCCCAAATTTCTTCAATGACACCATATTATGACTCTTTTGCGATTTTTTTCCTCGATGAATTTGTCGTTGCTGCTATTACTGTCACTCCACTATTTTGAACAGTACTCTTATCATCTTGTCTCTTGGTATAGAACGTATATCCATTAATTTCTTAGCCTTGATATTGAAGTACACGACGTGGACGGTGCCCTAGTTGTATAACGTCTTGGTCTACATTTGAAAGAGACATACTAGTGACTTTTTCTGCCACCCATTGTGATTTTTTTTGCTCGGCTTCCAAAAACCGTTG
Source organism: Glebionis coronaria (assembly GCA_025667525.1). NCBI lineage: Eukaryota > Viridiplantae > Streptophyta > Magnoliopsida > Asterales > Asteraceae > Glebionis > Glebionis coronaria. The sequence goes on from CM046881.1 coordinate 462,050,904, forward strand.
TTCTCGACTACCAGTTTTTATTGCTAAGTCCTTCATGTGCTCTTGTATGTATGGTTCAATACATGTCATGTTTTGCAATACTGTAAAATGTGCTTGTTTAAACTCTTCAGGGTTGGGCTTGATATCTTTGAGCCTAATTGTCCCCACCCCTGCAAGTCTACCTTGTGTGGAAACCTTGGTTTCCGGATCTTTGAAGCAACTAGGAATGCACCATGTTCATATGATTAAACAATCAAAGCGGAATTAGAACATGTTACATTAACAAGGTGTTTAGGCACGAATAACATGAATTAAAACAAACGGGATGTTCATTATATTAATAACAAACATCCACTAGGTGTGTGTACATTGAATCCCACACCTAGTCGACACACACTTTAGGTTTACATTGTATATGAAAGTTATGAATAAACCTAATACCCTTGGTTCCTTTTATAGTGTAAGGATTAGGGTTTACAAGAAATAAGAATGAATAAACATGTGAATCTTCTATTTAAATAACTATATATAGAATATATCCTGCATATATATCCAAATAGAATCTTCTAAAAGCTTCTTGTCTACAATTCTATCAACTCTTGAATTGCATGTAACAACTCTTGAATTGCACACGAAAACTCTTGATCCAACAACGCTGGATTAACTCTTGTCAATGCCTAAATTGGTCTTGACAACGCTTAGACAATAACTTCATGTTTTCTTCATTTTTGAGTTTCTGCCACATCAACTTTTTGTCCCAACAATCTTCCCCTAGTTGATGGTGGCAAAACTCTATGTGTATCTCTTGTAAGTTGTACATGATCTTCAAATTGCTTCCCCTCAAGTGTAGCCATGTATTTCTTCCCCTTTTTGTCACATTAACAGGAAAGTAAACAATGTATTTCTTCCCCTTTTTGTCACATCAACAGGAAAGTAAACAATGTATGCAATCTTTGAAGATTCTCCAAATGTAGCTCTATGTAATGACCTTGAAGAATAATTAATATAATATTTTTGATGTAGAAGTAGAATAACCCAACCTTGTGTTCCATGTCTTGTACTATCCACGTGATGAAAAACTTATACCAATGACTAAATATAAGTAGACCTCGATCCCTTGTCAATATTCTCATCCTTTGTGAGACACTGAGCACGATAATGTAACTCCTTCAAGTGTTATGACAAGCCTTCATCACCAACCATGTAAAGCACGAACAAGTTACCTTTAAAGTCACCAGTGCATGACTTTAAGATATGATAGAACACAAACTCGCGAAAATCTTCTTCAATCATCAAACTTACCATAAGAATTCTTCCCCTTAAGCCAACACCTCTTCATGACAAGTTAATATCTTCATACGTAAAAGCTGTCAACGAATAACTCTTTCACAAGGCTATTCCGATTACATAATCCAATAAAATTCTTCATGAATGGTTGCTAACTTACTTAAAAATCATTAATCCCTTTCAAAATACCCGAGCCATTAATATCATCATGATATTCTATATTAAAACGGAGATTCCATGTACCTTCGTGTGTATAATCCTCCTTTTTGTGTGCTCAAAACATACCAATTTTCTCAAACAGCAGCCTTCCTTGTGTTGTCCAATATCCTCTTCTGTCCAATATCTCCATCAGTTGTATTGTCCAATATCGGACAATACTTATCAGCGCTGGAAATACCATATATCGGACAACACTGTCAACCTATCAGCGTTGACTTAGTCTGTCAGCGTCAAAATTCCAAACGTCAGCGTTAAAGTAAGTCTTGTCAGCGTCCACATCTCTTTTATCTGCTGATGTCATCTAGGATCCAAAAGTGGCTAAAAAACATATAATGTGATAACTTTTGTGGAACAAATCCTTAAACATTTAATTCCTACAAAGTAGGAATTAATCTGATCCTTCTTTGTTTCTTTCTGCTTATATCCACGTATTTGTAACAGTAAGCCAAATCTTGATATAATACTTCATCCAATCAGATTTTCTTAACCGTGTGAACACAAAACTGAACACCAATAAGAAACGAACGGCTCACGTGAATACCATGGAATAGCAAGTACTTGATTGAATAAAAAAAACGTACATATTCTTCACTTCATGCAGACATGCATATATTTTCCTTTTTCAACATCATGGCCATAACCGTATCATTCAATCACAATTTACTTACCATGTGAGATGATATATTTGCCATAAATCAACTTTGCTTCCACATCTGATGGTAAAGAAATCTGCATATCTTCTTACGCTTACATCTTTAGCTATGAAGTAGGAAACGAACACATACCACACGTCTAATATTCCATACTTCATGGAGAAAATAACTCCACATATCACGTAAGCTATATACAGTCACGTTTCATCCAAAAATCCTTCTCAGATTGTACTTAATAATGCATACCAATGATCTGTTTCCATTATATTATGCATGCGAATACATACGCAATTAAATAACCATTAACATGCTTTTGTTTTATGGCAGCCATCGTGTGAACACACAAATTGAAGCCTTTCTTGACCGTGTGAACATACAATATCACAAAGTAATAATCGTGTGAACACAACAAGTTTCCACCAATAAGAAGGTATTCTTCGTGTGAACACCAACATGAATACCAATCAAATGCATAGAATCGTGTGAATACAACTTTGTGAAACACTTGAATCCCTTTGTTTCGTCTGTATCTGTTGTAGTTATATTCAAACGATTGAACAATAGCAACAAGCTGAACACACACGTACATAGATTTGTAACTTCACCAGATCTAAGGTTTATAATATAAGAATCGAAACCCTAACGTATAGTTTAAAAATCAACCTTAGTACGAATCTTGTATCATCATGCGTTATAACAGCCCTCAAAACTCATAACCTTCTGCTTTAAAGCCGATCTAGGGTTTGTGAAAACCCTAGTTCATGATTTCATGTGAAAAAGCAAAACGTTAATACCTTAACTCGCGAACTTCGACAGCGAATAACTTCTTTATTAGGGCTCAGATCGAAAATCCCTTCGGTGAGATTCTAGACACAAGTGCCAAGAATCTACAGTCCGAAAATCACAAAGATCCAACGGTTAACGAAGGAGAGATCGTGTTTTGAACATGGCTGTTCACAGAAAACTGCATTCATCCTACTGCTGACTTTGACGCTTAATAACTTTTGCCTGGGGATACAACTCGACAATCCCTCCGGTGGATGTTTAGATATATGTTTATAGAACACACATAAAATTTCGTGACGATCCAATGGTTCAATCAAAAGTTATGACCTTCTGAATACTGCTGCGCACACAAAAACGTCCAGAAAAACCCTAGACGGATTTTTCTTCTTTTCACCATACACGAACACCTTGTTGGTACTAGCATCATGAGCTACGAGGCTCTGATACCAATTGTGGAAACCTTGGTTTCCGGATCTTTGAAGCAACTAGGAATGCACCATGTTCATATGATTAAACAATCAAAGCGGAATTAGAACATGATACATTAACAAGGTGTTTAGGCACGAATAACATGAATTAAAACAAACGGGATGTTCATTATATTAATAACAAACATCCACTAGGTGTGTGTACATTGAATCCCACACCTAGTCGACACACACTTTAGGTTTACATTGTATATGAAAGTTATGAATAAACCTAATACCCTTGGTTCCTTTTATAGTGTAAGGATTAGGGTTTACAAGAGATAAGAATGAATAAAGATGTGAATCTTCTATTTAAATAACTATATACAGAATATATCCTGCATATATATCCAAATAGAATCTTCTAAAAGCTTCTTGTCTACAATTCTATCAACTCTTGAATTGCATGTAACAACTCTTGAATTGCACACGACAACTCTTGAGCCAACAACGCTGGATTAACTCTTGTCAACGCCTAAATTGGTCTTGACAACGCTTAGACAATAACTTCATGTTTTCTTCATTTTTGAGTTTCTGCCACATCAAATTTTTGTCCCAACACCTTGATGTCGCGGTTGCGGAAGGCCAATATCAGCGACATCATCCATATAGTTTGTACAAAACTGAACCACTTCTTCGGCTGCATAACCTTGAATAATACTACTGATGAGACTGCTTTTATACATAGTCTCATCGTCCAAATCGGGCTTAAAATGCATAAAATATCATTAAAACTGCCAAATATATGCTCGTGTTTGTTACTTGTATATTTTTAGGTACGGATATTGAGGAAATGGCAAATTATCACAAGAATCAATCAAAAACGAACACGAGAAACGAAGTCGCACAAAGAACCAAGCCCAAGTATGGAATTTTGCAAAAAGACCCTTGAAGATTGAAGAATTGGCAACTTTGGTCCCTCATCTTTGAAGACTTGTCACAAATGACCCTCCAATAGTCATTTGTACAAGAAAGATCCTTGAAGTTTGAAGATATGTCCAATTATAGCCCTTGGGAATTGATTTAATGTGCAATGTTAGCCCTAATTAACTAAAGGACTAATTATGCAAATGATCTTGGACTAGAATTGCAAAGGAGTTAAACGGATGTTAAGTAAAAAGGACTGGCCATGACATACCCCTAAACAGCGCAATACTACCATCCAGCCCAAACCCCACCCTTTGGCCTAATACCCCTAAATTAAATACCCGGTTTTATTTTACCAGGGTCAAACCCCAGTCAACCCTCCACTTATTCCCTCCAAACACCCTTTTTAAATCTCTTTTTACCCAAAAAGGATTAAAACCCCCCTTAATCCCCCCCCCACGAACCCTAATCCAACCCAGTTTCAATCTTCCTTAAATCAAGGGGTTTCTACCTAATTTTGTCCAGATCCCTAATTAACCATTATGTCACCATAACCCACATCCCAAACCACCACAAGACACACCCATGTGTCTTGTGGGACCCTCCCCTGCACCCGTTACTTTCCCCCAATTCCAATACCCGACCAATTAAACGATTATGATGAAGTCCTTGGTCCCAAGCACATGAGAACGTCCAAGATCATCCCAAAGAGCTGGCATCTTCACATGGATCCTTTTTGACCAAGATCAGTCAACAATTTCAAATTGTCCAAGGGCCTTTAGGGCATTTCATGTATTAGGGTTTATAGTTTCTAGATTATTCTATCATCTTGTATAAATAGGGGTCGACATGTGACCTCTATTCTTGTTCCAGTTTTTTCTAGCAAATTATTGTAATCCTTTTTTTACTAAATTAAAGTTGGTATTTTGAGTTCAAATATAATTCCTTTTATTTTTATTAAAAAGTTGGTGTTGATTTAGCTAGAATACCGAGTTCCAAACAAATTTGTTGAAGTAATTTTTGGATTTCCAAAAATTATCTTCAAGTTTCTGAAATTCTAAAAATTGGGAATTTGTGGTGAAAATCTGTTTCAAGGTTTTGTTTTTCAGGATTCATCAGTTGTTGTTTAAGTGTTTTAAACAGGAAGATTGTTTGAGGAAAAGTTTTTGAAAAGATTTTAAAAGGTTTTAAGAAATCAGTATATTGGATATATTGTTCTATTTCCATTTTTCTTAGCAGGGTTGTTTGAAACTTGTTATCCAAGGCTCAGCATAGGCCCGGGTCTATTGGAGGTGGCTACCTAGCCATTGTGGGACCTGGATGTGGGTCCCACAAGGTAAAATCCTTGTTTCTAGTTTTCAAGTTGTCAAAAGTTGGATTAAGTGATTTTGCATGAAAGATTGGTTAAGTGTTGTTACATGGTATGGTATTGTTCATGATTAGTGTTTGATGCATGCTAGATGTTTTTAAAATCAGTTTGGATAGGTTTTATATAGATTAGCTTTGAAAAAGATTGAATTTCAATTTAAAGGGGTGTTTGGATTTGTGTTTTAAGCAGACTTTGTGACAAGATTGAATGTTAAAAACCAGTTTAGAATCACTCTTAGGGTTGAGATAGGGTGTATGCTAGTTTGGTATTAAGTTTGGCAGGTTTTTAGTCACAATTGTATGCTAAAAATTTGGTCAAGTTAGCAAAAATCAGTCACTGCCATTTTTCTGCTTATTTTGTGAAATTTGTGCAACAAATCTTGTAATTTGCTAGATCTTAGGCTTAAGCAGGATTGAGTATTGGTTGTATGCCATGTGTTCAGTTTGTATGCAAGATTTAGAGGTTTAAATTTCATAATTGTGCATGTAATATACCATATCATTCATCAGTCAACATATAAGCCTAATCAGAAACTTTGGTTGATATTTGGTGCTTGATTTTGTGTTGTAGCTTGCTTGTTTTGTGATTGCTTGACTCCCTACACTCCAACTGAGTGTAGGGGTGCCTCCTTGTCTAATAAAAAACACCACAAATCAGCAAAACAAGTCCTCTTGTTTAATCTTTTCACAAGTGAAGAAATCCCTTGTGTTCATCAGTCACAAGATCCATATCTGAGCACGTTTTTGATTTTGTAGGATTTGATTCTAGTTTAATTAGGTTTGTATTGTGTTTTTAAGGCTTAAGTAATCACTACTTTGTGTTTTTAAAGTTTAAAAAAGGAAAAAAATATAAAAGTTCAAAAAGGACGTGGCCAGGACTCGAACCTGCGCCACTCCTCCCACAACCAAACGTGTTAACCATCATGCCCTAGGGTCTTTGACTGTTAAGTCTTTGCAAGGTTTAATATATAAGTGGTGTTTGGTTTGTAGCTTATTTAGCTAACAGCTTATTTATAAGCTGTTTTAAGCTTATTTCTTTGAGGTTTTTACTGCTTAGCATTTTTCTTAGGTTTGTATTAGGTTTTAGGACTTTTCTGCTTAAAAAGTTTATTTTTCCCTTTATTAATTAATTTTCTAGGATTATTTTTAGTTTAAACTTTGAAAAGTAATTAAAAAATAGAAAAAGGTAATTTAAAAATCTGAAAAATAGTTTTTAGGTTTTGATTTATATTTTTGAGGTTTACATCACAAAAAGTTTTCAAAACTTCTTATTTTTAATTTTATAGGATTTTAGGGTTTTTAGCTAACTTTAAAATTTAATATAAAATTATTAAATAGGTTTTAGAAACTTTTAATTGCATCTCTATCTTAGTTACATTATTTAGGATTTTTGGTAATTTTTTAGAATTATTTTATAAACTTTGAAGTTTTTTGATTATTTTATTATTATTTTATTATTAAAAAATAAAAGTTTAATTTTTAAGTTTTTTCATTTTTCCTAGATTGTAGACACATAATTAGGAGTTTTGTCACTTTCCAAATATTTTTTAGGCTTTTCATTTATTTTCTAGAATTAATTTAAGTTTTAATAGATTTTAATAGTTTTTAAGTGTTAAAAAATAGTTTAATTTGGTTTTAAAATTTAAAAAAATAGTTTTTAGCTTAATTAGGTCATTTTTGAGGTTTACAAACTTGAAGATCTTGTTTAGGGCTTTTTAATAATTAATTGTGATTTTTAGGGCTTTAATTAGCATTAAAAAGTCATTATCTAATTAATTAAAAGGTTTTAACAAGTTTGGATTTTTTGTAAACTCTTAGAATTTTATTGTGGATTTTTAGTAATTTTTAGGAATTTTTAGGTTAAAATTTTAATTTTGGCACTATTTACCGTTTTACGTGATCGCCTTTTTCGTCGTAGTTTAATTCGTTTTCGTAACCGTCTTTCTCTTTCTTTCTCATTTCTATTTTCTTTTCTTCTTAATAAAATCATCAATCAAAATCAACTCATTACACAATACACTAGCCTCCTCGAGAGAACGATCCCCACTTAAGGGTCATAAGTGTTTGCGTTTTCCTAAACGTACACTTAATACTTACCGCTTTTGCCTTCCTTTTCCTAAAGGGGTAAAAATACAACTATCATTTTTGGCGCCGCTGCCGGGGAGGCGTGTTGTGTTTTGATTGAACAATTGTTGTTTTCATATATAGCCATAATTAGTATTTGTATTAGTAGCACTCTACTAATACGTATTATCGTTTTTCGGTTTTTGTGTGAATATTATTAATATATTGTATACGTAGAACAATAAATTCACAAGTACTCCAAATACGTGAGCAATCACAACCTTGATTCGGGATTTCATCACTCGATCATTGTATTCGAATCTCAAACCAAAGAAAAAAGGCAAAATAGATAAATACTTTCGTGAAGCTTGATTTTGATAATACAAACTATAAGGTGGGTATAAGGCGGTTGTATTTCACGACCTAAAGGAAAAAGGCTCTTAAGTGCTTCGCGCCGCCTCGTTTCCTCCGCTTGCTTGTGCGTATTTGATTTTGAGAGTGAATCGAGGGTTTTGCCGCCCAAAGTATTATTACATATCATATATATTTTCTTGGTTTCTATTGATTAAACCCTCTTGAACGATTTGGTGTTCCACCATCGTTCTAAAGTCATCGAAGGCGTTCACTCCACGTGATCGTTTTCATTCCTTGAGGCTTCTTTTATCGAGAGATTTGATTAAGGAGGAGATTTGTAGATTTTTGTCTACTTAATACATTTCAGCAATTTCCAAAAAAGGTTAATACCATCAAAAACACAAAAAAATTAAAAAATACAAAACACCAAAAAGAATCTTCTTTGCTCGTCTCCACGTTGTACGTGACGTTTTATGCTAACTCGTAACAAAGTAAAACGTGCACGTAAACGAAAGAACAAAACTCCCACTCCAACTCATTCTAGTGAGGAGTCTCCTATTGACGAACCCATTGTACGAGAAGAACCAACCATGGCGAATCAAACTATGATGGAGTTACTTCAAGCACCCACCGAGGGTTATGGAGAAGCTATTGTGATTCCCGCTATCCTAGCGGAGAATTTTGAGGTGAAAACGGGTTTGTTGTCGATGATCCAAAACAACAAATTCCGTGGTGATGAGAAGGACAATCCGCACAACCATATCCGCCAATTCAATCGTCTTACCGCCACGTACAAATTCAAGGATGTCTTAAATGACTCGATTAAGATGATGCTTTTTCCGTATTCCTTAGCGGGGCCCGCTAAAATTTGGTTAGAGAAAGAGCCACCCAATTCTATATTGACGTGGAAGGATCTCGTTTCAAAGTTTGTGAACCAATTTTTTCCGCCCTCTAAGACTACGCTTTTGAAAAATGAGATTTCTAAATTTTCACAAGAATCAAATGAAAGTTTTTCAACGGCTTGGAATAGGTTTAAGGAAATGTTACATGAATGTCCTCATCACGGTTTTTTCCAACTTACACCAAATTGACACGTTTTACAATGGACTTAACGATCATGAAAGAGATTATTTAAATGCCGCCGCGGGTGGTAATTTTTTGTGTAAAACGGTTGAAGAAGCTTTGGTCATAATTGAGAATAGGTCTAAGGTTTATAGCCCTCGTAACACACCGAGTGTTGCCAAATTGGGCTCGTCATCATCGTCTCAAAGTATTAATGCCTTACATGATGAAGCAAATGAAGAAAATCGATTTTTTGATAGATTTGCTAACCTTATGAACCATTGGAAAGCTCAAGAAGCTTCGAATTCCGCTTCGGTTAAAGCGGTTTCTAAGAGTTGTTTGTCGTGTGGTGGAGCTCATGATCTTTCCGAGTGCATTACCGCGGATGGTAACACTTCGAGTGCTTATGTAGCCACGGGAACTTATAACCAAATCGGTCAAGGTTCCCGCCAAAATCAAGCTCCACCAAATCAAAATGCTAATAACTATCGCAACAACAACCAAGGTGGAAATTACCAAGGAAATCAAAGGAATTACAACAAGGGTAATTATCAAAGTGGAAATGGGCAAATTTCAAATCAAAACCAAAACCGTGATTTTCAAACTTCTACTCAAGGTTTTCAAAACGATCACACCAAAAATCTTCAAGGAGAATTTTTAAATTATGCAAAGGCTAATGATGCTAAGTTTGATAATATGCAACGTGAAATGGTTAGCTTAAGGTCCGAGTTGAAAAACGAGCTTAAAAACGAACTTGCTAATGAACTTAAAACTCATGCTAATAAAATGGAAGGAAACGTTCAAAGACTCCAACAAAATCAACAAAAAATGGAGCAAGGTCAACATGAGATTAAGCAAGAATTGTTAAAAGCGGATGCTAGGCAATCTAAGTTTGAAGACCGAATGGGAAAAATGTTTGAAGCTATCATGTGTTAGCCCTCTTCTTCGGGTGGTCTTCCTAGTGATACCATCGTGAACCCGAAAGGAGAATTGAAGGTTGTTACTACTCGTAGTGGTAAAACTTTCAAAGAACCCATTTCTCGTCCAAGTACTTCTATGGAGAAGGAAAAAGAGAAAGAACCCGAGGTTGTGGTAGAAAAGGAGCAAATTACAAGCCCACGAAGTACCGCTCAAACCACACCTACGGTTGAACCAAAACCAATCATGGAACCCGAGATTCTAAGGCCGTTGCCTATGCCTACTATGCCCCAACCCACACCACCTTTACCCTACCCTTCAAGACGAGACAAGGAAAAGGCACAAGAACGAAATAATTATCAATTTGAGCTCTTTATGAAAATGTTTCGTGACTTGCATTTTAATATAAGTTTTGCCGACGCCTTAGTCATGATGCCTCGATTTGCCGCGAACTTCAAAAGTATGTTGAATAACAAAGAGAAATTGCAAAAATCGTCTAGTTGTTCATCGGTTTTTCTAAGCCGCATACCTCAAAAAGTCGGTGACCCTGGAAAGTTTTTAATCCCATGTGCTATACAAGACATGGAAGAATGCTACGCCTTGGCCGATCTTGGTGCTAGTATTAATTTGATGCCTCTTGAGATTTTTAAATCGCTCAATCTTCCCAATCTCACTCCTTCAAGAATGTCAATCGAGATGGCCGATCATTCTACGATTCTAGCTTGTGGAGTTGCCGAGGACGTCTTTGTGAAAGTTGGAAAGTTCTACTATCCTGTAGACTTTATTGTTGTTGATATTCCCATCGATCCAAAGTTCCGTTAATTTTAGGTCGATCTTTTTTGGATACCTCGAGAGCACTTATCGATGTGCATGCAAGGAAAATTACTCTTCGTTTCAATGAGGAAGAACTCGTCATTAATGCAACTCAAAACTCCACTCTTTCTCATGTGTATTCGATCACGTCTTTGGACAATGTCAATTCCACCAAAAACATTTGCAAAAGAATTTCAAATAGAGTTTTAGGAGTTGTTGAGAAAAATGAAGTTCCGTCCCCTCCGCCGGTGGAGGTTAAGAGTGTTAAGCCTACGATTCCAATCTCGAGTGATTCTTCGGATGATGAATACGTTGATCCCGATGGGGAAGTTTTCTTTGTCGACAAACGTTTTGAAAACTTACCACCACCTAAACCAAAAAGATTTCAAAATGTGAGTATTTTTAGTGTGACTAACATTTCTTTAGAAACACCAAATATTTTTGACATAATCAAATCGGGTTTTCACAAGGAGAGTGTAAAAGATGAAAAAGGAAAAGATTTTGAATTTAATTTAAAAGATTTTTCTACAATTCTAACTCCGTCATCACCGCGTGTATTGAGTACTACAAGCTCGTCTTCTCCTTTTGACGATGCTTTGTGTGGACTTAGTGTGAGGGAAGCCCTTATGTTCCCTCCCCTTTCTCCACCGAGGACGAGATATTTGATCCTGGAATTGCTTATAAAGGGAAATCTCGGTCTTCCACCGATGCAATAAATGGAAAATCTTTTCATTTGATTGGTGCGAGTCTACCTCGAGTAGCTCAATATTTTCATGACTTACCCATTGTCCCACCCTTCTATTTCTTCTCTCCTATTTTCTTGAAACTCTTTGAGTTTTTGTTGACCATTGATGAAGTGGCGTTGATTTGTTTTTCCAATAAAAATGAGAACGCCATCTTCGATCCTGGTATTTTGCACCATCTAAGGACTTAGTCCTTAATACCGGTTGTTTTTGGGCCTTGTTTATCATGTAAGCCCAACCAAAAATTGACCATACCATGATTATCCCTAAATGATCACATTTATGGGGATTCGAGTCGAGCTTTTGACTCGGTTATCAAAAACAAGGTGCCTCGTGGGGGAGTCCCATGCTTATCCATGTACATATTATTGCTTTCTAATTAGTTTAATGTGAGGGGATTTGTGCCCTTCCAACCTTTGTTCCGTGGTTGTTTGTGCATTGTGGTTTTTAGATCATGATCTTCACGATTGGAGCCTCTCGTGTTCGTTTTATGGGAGCACTCGATCGTTTGCTTTAAAGACTTTCTCAATATCCAAATGATATATCCTTTTGATGTTCTAACCTTAGGTTTATAGCACACTTCATAAACGGCTATTAATTTATTGGTTACACCCTTTCCATGCTAGATTAGGCATTCGACTACGTCTCTAGTATGGGGGTGTTTGCACCCCTAGACTCGAAACATTGAGGACAATGTTTAACTTTAGTATGGGGGGGGGGGGTGAATAGATACTTGCCTTGCCAAACCTTCACGCTTTCCAAAGTTTATCGTTTTGTTTATCGTTTTTGTTGCAAAATAAGGCTAAAAATGGCCAAATTTTAAAATTTTTCTCATGTTTTATAAGTGTTTGAAGACACGAATGTAGATTTTCCGATGGCGAGAATAAGAGTAATTTTTTACTCGACCGTGCGTGTTGAGCACTTAGCTTTGATTCCTTAACTACACATTAGGCTAAGTCTCTTAAATAAGGACGAAAAATGATAGAGTTAATTATAAGTTACTATGCTAAACGTAGAGTACTCGTATTCTTTCAAAAACTCATGTGTTCTCGTTGTTTGCTTATTCTCCCTTCGCTTGTAAATATTTTTTGCTTAATAAATATTGACTTAGCGGATTAGTTAGGATTGTTGGGTTTCTAGTCTTTTCTAGTAGCTTCCGTGTAATTAAATTGGGAAGACATTAAGGTATCGCCAGCGTCACGGTTTTGAAGTATTGGCACCCGAATAATCGAAAGCTTCACCCAATAATAAGATTTCAAGTGCTCACCTAAATCTAGCAAACAATTTGAAGCCCCACAAGGCCGAAAAATCTATGCAAAATTGAAAGTGAATCAAGCCTTAATCCTCGAAGCTTTAAAGATCCAAAATTCGCTTTAGCGTGAGGATATACGTCTTTGGCTAATAAAACCACCGATGAGGCGGATAATAAAAGTCAAGGCAAGACCAAAGTCATAATAAAAGCTTCATGGCGAAGTTGAATAAAAGATGGAGGTAAACCAAAGATAATAAGGCCCTTCGGGCGTATAAAAGTCTTGGTAATAAGTCTCATGTTCAAAACCGTTATAAAACCGTGTTTATCGATTCTTCTTGTCAACTTAATTTTTTAACATCGTTGTCTATTAGGAGGGGTTATTGATTTGATGGTCTTAGTTACACCGTTAGGACTCTATTTTTAGACCTAAATCTCTATTATCGCATAAGTCAACAATGTATCCTCGTGAAACATTCAAGACAAAACAAAATATAAGAGATACAACTTAGGAATAATGGGAGGATAAGTACGTGATTAGGGCATATGAGTAGTGTTAGCATTACTAACTTATAATGACAATGATCTCGTTGCACGCTTGGCATGGAATTAGGGTGAAAATCGAGGACGATGAAATTATTTCTAACGAAGCATTCACGTGTTCTTGTTCTATGAACCTAAACGTCCCATTTTGCGATGAAATCCATACATTATGTCTAAAACACAAGTAGTAGTAATAGTAGTAGAATAGCTAGTTTATTATTCCAATAAAGTGAATAAAAATGATATTTGGAGGTGCTACAATACTTTATTCTATCATTGCGTGAGGGCACGACAATGGTTTAGTATGGGGGAGTGATGAGACTGCTTTTATACATAGTCTCATCGTCCAAATCGGGCTTAAAATGCATAAAATATCATTAAAACTGCCAAATATATGCTCGTGTTTGTTACTTGTGTATTTTTAGGTACGGATATTGAGGAAATGGCAAATTATCACAAGAATCAATCAAAAACGAACACGGGAAACGAAGTCGCACAAAGAACCAAGCCCAAGTATGGAATTTTGCAAAAAGACCCTTGAAGATTGAAGAATTGGCAACTTTGGTCCCTCATCTTTGAAGACTTGTCACAAATGACCCTCCAATAGTCATTTGTACAAGAAAGATCCTTGAAGTTTGAAGATATGTCCAATTATAGCCCTTGGGAATTGATTTAATGTGCAATGTTAGCCCTAATTAACTAAAGGACTAATTATGCAAATGATCTTGGACTAGAATTGCAAAGGAGTTAAACGGATGTTAAGTAAAAAGGACTGGCCATGACATTACCCCTAAACAGCCCAATACTACCATCCAGCCCAAACCCCACCCTTTGACCCAATACCCCTAAATTAAATACCCGATTTTATTTAACCAGGGTCAAACCCCGGTCAACCCTCCACTTATTCCCTCCAAACACCCTTTTTAAATATCTTTTTACCCAAAAAGGATTAAAAACCCCCTTAATCCCCCCACGAACCCTAATCCAACCCAGTTTCAATCTTCCTTAAATCAAGGGGTTTCTACCTAATTTTGTCCAGATCCCTAATTAACCATTATGTCACCATAACCCACATCCCAAACCACCACAAGACACACCCATGTGTCTTGTGGGACCCTCCCCTGCACCCGTCACTTTCCCCCAATTCCAATACCCGACCAATTAAACAATTATGATGAAGTCCTTGGTCCCCAAGCACATGAGAACGTCCAAGATCATCCCAAAGAGCTGGCATCTTCACATGGATCCTTTTTGACCAAGATCAGTCAATAATTTCAAATTGTCCAAGGGCCTTTAGGGCATTTCATGTATTAGGGTTTATAGTTTCTAGATTATTCTATCATCTTGTATAAATAGGGGTCGACATGTGACCTCTATTCTTGTTCCAGTTTTTTCTAACAAATTATTGTAATCCTTTTTTTACTAAATTAATGTTGGTATTTTGAGTTCAAATATAATTCCTTTTATTTTTATTAAAAAGTTGGTGTTGATTTAGCTAGAATACTGAGTTCCAAACAAATTTGTTGAAGTAATTTTTGGATTTCCAAAAATTATCTTCAAGTTTCTGAAATTCTGAAAATTGGGAATTTGTGGTGAAAATCTGTTTCAAGGTTTTGTTTTTCAGGATTCATCAGTTGTTGTTTAAGTGTTTTAAACAGGAAGATTGTTTGAGGAAAAGTTTTTGAAAAGATTTTAAAAGGTTTTAAGAAATCAGTATATTGGATATATTGTTCTATTTCCATTTTTCTTAGCAGGGTTGTTTGAAACTTGTTATCCAAGGCTCAGCATAGGCCCGGGTCTATTGGAGGTGGCTACCTAGCCATTGTGGGACCTGGATGTGGGCCCCACAAGGTAAAATCCTTGTTTCTAGTTTTCAAGTTGTCAAAAGTTGGATTAAGTGATTTTGCATGAAAGATTGGTTAAGTGTTGTTACATGGTATGGTATTGTTCAAGATTAGTGTTTGATGCATGCTAGATGTTTTTAAAATCAGTTTGGATAGGTTTTATATAGATTAGCTTTGAAAAAGATTGTATTTCAGTTTAAAGGGGTGTTTGGATTTGTGTTTTAAGCAGACTTTGTGACAAGATTGAATGTTAAAAACCAGTTTAGAATCACTCTTAGGGTTGAGATAGGGTGTATGCTAGTTTGGTATTAAGTTTGGCAGGTTTTTAGTCACAATTGTATGCTAAAAATTTGGTCAAGTTAGCAAAAATCAGTCACTGCCATTTTTCTGCTTATTTTGTGAAATTTGTGCAACAAATCTTGTAATTTGCTAGATCTTAGGCTTAAGCAGGATTGAGTATTGGTTGTATGCCATGTGTTCAGTTTGTATGCAAGATTTAGAGGTTTAAATTTCATAATTGTGCATGTAATATACCCTATCATTCATCAGTCAACATATAAGCCTAATCAGAAACTTTGGTTGATATTTGGTGCTTGATTTTGTGTTGTAGCTTGCTTGTTTTGTGATTGCTTGACTCCCTACACTCCAACTGAGTGTAGGGGTGCCTCCTTGTCCAATCAAAAACACCACAAATCAGCAAAACAAGTCCTCTTGTTTAATCTTTTCACAAGTGAAGAAATCCCTTGTGTTCATCAGTCACAAGATCCATATCTGAGCACGTTTTTGATTTTGTAGGATTTGATTCTAGTTTAATTGGGTTTGTATTGTGTTTTTAAGGCTTAAGTAATCACTGCTTTGTGTTTTTAAAGTTTAAAAAAGAAAAAAAAATATAAAAGTTCAAAAAGGACGTGGCCAGGACTCGAACCTGCGCCACTCCTCCCACAACCAAACGTGTTAACCATCATGCCCTAGGGTCTTTGACTGTTAAGTCTTTGCAAGGTTTAATATATAAGTGGTGTTTGGTTTGTAGCTTATTTAGCTAACAGCTTATTTATAAGCTGTTTTAAGCTTATTTCTTTGAGGCTTTTACTGCTTAGCATTTTTCTTAGGTTTGTATTAGGTTTTAGGACTTTTCTGCTTAAAAAGTTTATTTTTCCCTTTATTAATTAATTTTCTAGGATTATTTTTAGTTTAAACTTTGAAAAGTAATTAAAAAAATAGAAAAAGGTAATTTAAAAATCTGAAAAAATAGTTTTTAGGTTTTGATTTATATTTTTGAGGTTTACATCACAAAAAGTTTTCAAAAAGTCTTATTTTTAATTTTATAGGATTTTAGGGTTTTTAGCTAACTTTAAAATTTAATATAAAATTATTAAATAGGTTTTAGAAACTTTTAATTGCATTTCTGTCTTAGTTACATTATTTAGGATTTTTGGTAATTTTTTAGAATTATTTTATAAACTTTGAATTTTTTTGATTATTTTATTATTAAAAATTAAAAGTTTAATTTTTTAAGTTTTTTCATTTTTCCTAGATTGTAGACACATAATTAGGAGTTTTGTCACTTTCCAAATATTTTTTAGGCTTTTCATTTATTTTCTAGAATTAATTTAAGTTTTAATAGATTTTAATAGTTTTTAAGTGTTAAAAAATAGTTTAATTTGGTTTTAAAATTAAAAAAAACACTTTTTAGCTTAATTAGGTCATTTTTGAGGTTTACAAACTTGAAGATCTTGTTTAGGGCTTTTTAATAATTAATTGTGATTTTTAGGGCTTTAATTAGCATTAAAAAGTCATTATCTAATAAATTAAAAGGTTTTAACAAGTTTGGATTTTTTTTTAAACTCTTAGAATTTTATTGTGGATTTTTAGTAATTTTTAGGAATTTTTAGGTTAAAATTTTAATTTTGGCACTATTTACCGTTTTACGTGATCGCCTTTTTCGTCGTAGTTTAATTCGTTTTCGTAACCGTCTTTCTCTTTCTTTCTCATTTCTATTTTCTTTTCTTCTTAATAAAATCATCAATCAAAATCAACTCATTACACAACACACTAGCCTCCTCGAGAGAACGATCCCCACTTAAGGGTCATAAGTGTTTGCGTTTTCCTAAACGTACACTTAATACTTACCGCTTTTGCCTTCCTTTTCCTAAAGGGGTAAAAATACAACTATCATTGGCCGATATCGGTTCCCTACATATCCTTTTAAGAACCCCATATACCTCTCAAATGGATACATATACCGTAGGAAAACAGGACCAACAATCTTTATTTCCTCAACAATATGAGATACGAGGTGAACCATGACATCAAAGAAAGAAGGTGGAAATTTCATCTCAAGTTGACAAAGAATAAGAATAATATCACGTTGCAATTCCTCCAGCTTTTCACGATCAAGAACTTTTGAATGAATCATGTTAAAAAATAGACACAACTTTGTAATTGTCTGCCGCACTTGAGGTGTCATCAATCCACGAATAGCGATAATAATACATGACAATCATAGGATTTCATACCAAGCAACTTCAAATCTTTCATTGAGACCAAACTCTTAATGTTAGCAGGATAGCCGGACGGAACCTTTAAACCATTTAAGCATTCACAAAATGAGGTTTTCTGCCTTTGACAAAGTGTAACAAGCTGGAGGCAAATACATTTTTTTCCCATTCGTCTCTTGTGGTACAAGCTCTTCTCTAATTCCCATCGCGAGCTTGTCGTTTCGAGCATTAATATCTTTTGTTTTTCCAGGAATATTCAATAATAACCCTAACAAGCTTTCGCAAACATTTTTCTCGATATACATCATATCAAGGCAATGCCGGAAAATAATATGTGTCCAATACTTTAAATCCCAAAATGTAGATTTTTTTTCTAGATACGTTTAGTAGGATGTTTAACATTTTTTCTGAAGGTAATGTCTAAGTCAACAACTTGGCATAACGTAGCATATCCGTCCATACGTTTGGGCATGGATTTATCCTCCGATGTACCATCAAATAGATTTTATTTTTACGGTACGGGTGATGTTTGTCCAGCGCCCTTCGATGCCCCATATATATTGTTTTCCTACAATTAGTCAACCATCGGGAGTGGGTGTCATTTTCACAAACAGGACATGCCTTCTCCTCTTTCGTAGCATACCCCGACAAGTTACCTTACGCTGGAAAATCATTTATGGTACAATAAATCATGGCAAACTGATGGAACCTCTCTTTTTCGTACGCATCATAAATTTCAAGGCCTGTTTCCCATAAATCAATCATGTCATCAATTAGCGGGCGCAAGTACACATCAATGTCACTCCCTGGTTGTTTCGGACCTTGAATTAACAATGACATCATGATGTATTTCCGTTTCATGCATAACCAAGGTGGAAGATTGTATATACATAAAAGACCAGGCCAAGTGCTGTGACGACTACTCAAGCTTCTGAATGGTTTAATTCCATCTGAACAAAGTCCAAACCGTATGTTTCTGATCTTAGAACCAAATTCTTTAAAATCACGATCGATATATTTCCATTGAGGAGAGTCAGCAACATGTCTCATTTTCCCATCAATTTTACGTTCTTCAGCATACCAACGCAACAATTTGGCATCCTTTGGGTTTGCGTATAACTTTTTCAATCTAGGTTTGACTGGAAGATACCACAAAAGTTTAGAGGAGGACCATTCTTTGTCACATCACTATCAAGTTCCGTTAGAGGCTTATGCTTATACCTCGATGCCTTACCTACATGGCACTCATGTAGGTCCTTATAAGATTTTCGGTACAATATACAATCGTTGCGACATGCGTGTATTCTTTCTACCGCCAATCCCATCGGACATGTTAGTTTTTTCGCCTGATATGTCGTAACGGGCATGTCGTTATCTGCAGGTAACACTTCATAGAACACATCTAAAAGGGCAGTAAAGCTTACATCACTCCAATTACTTTTTGCTTTTAAGTCCAACAACCTCAGAACTAAAGAAAGTTTGGTAAACGTCTTACAACCTTCATACACTAGTTTTTCTGCATCGGCAAACAATTGCTCTAATTTTTTAGCCTGCTTTTCATCATCATTACTTTTCACGTCTTCCAACATCTCTTCCAGATTATCGCGATGATTATCGTCATTACCAAAATTCTCGTCCATATTAGAGTCCGAAACAATTGTGTCATTATCAACTTGCGATTCTATCTCACCATGAAGTTTCCAACATGTATAATTTGTGTCAAAGTCGTTCTATAGCAAATGATATCTTATTGTGGCAGACTTATCATACGACTTATTATTTCTACACCTTACACATTGACAAGAAATTAGTGTTTCTCC
This sequence comes from Glebionis coronaria, assembly GCA_025667525.1. NCBI lineage: Eukaryota > Viridiplantae > Streptophyta > Magnoliopsida > Asterales > Asteraceae > Glebionis > Glebionis coronaria. Next base: position 462,070,438 of record CM046881.1, read on the forward strand.
TTTACTTTTTCGATGAGCCTCAGCGCACTTGATAAATTCAGCCAACCCTTTACATAATTGGGAGTACAACGATCTATATCGTACATCCATGTTTCACGATCCATCTGAAAAAAAGAACACCATATCACACATTTAAATTTTAATAATAATGATAATAATAATGATAATAATAATAATAATAAAATTAATAATTAATAATAATAATATTATAATGATAATAATAATAATAATAATAATAATAATTAATATTAATAAAAACACACCTAACACCACTCACTCACTCAGTCAACACACACAAACAAAACGCACCTAACACTGATCATTTCACACATACAAAACACAAACTAACACCGATCATTTCAATCAAACAGACACTGGATCATTTCACACACACATCAACCTAATTCGATCTTTCACAAATCTGCACTAATGTTTGGTAAGTTTTACCCCATTTTCCGACTTATTTTGGGATTTCTGATTATATAAAGGGTTGTTTGTTTCGGCTTATATGTGGGGTTATTAGGTGGTGTTAATTTCAGCTTATATTTGGGCTTATTAGGGGGGTGTTTTTAGGCTTATATGAGGGCTTATGAGTGTATTTGATTTTGGCTTATAAAACATAAACACCATTTTATGGCTTATTTTGAGACTCAGACTTTTATAAGTTTATTATACACTTATATAAGCCCAAAACTCTTGATATCAGCCACAAAATTGGGGCCTATGTTATATAAGTCGAAATGAAATAAGCTCATAAGCCCACATAGTGCTAACTGTTCTGAGTGTTTTATTTTGCCTGAACTTGTTTGATTTATTCTATATATCATAGTGCTAACTGTCTAGATCTTGTTATTAGCTGGTAATAAGTGAGATTAGATATAAGGTTTAGCTTATTTTGATCCGCATTAGGTAGTTAATGTATAAATGTAGCTGTTACACTAGTAAAACTAGTGTTGGATTTTTAGAGTTTGACCTGTGAAAGTCAAGGCCTGAGTTTACTTGCATATATTCTAGTGAATTTAGATTGATCTTTTTTAGTGCTTGAATAGAAATTTTGAAGCTTGAATAGCATCATATCATAGGTATAAAGTATATCTGTTAGTGTTTAGAAGCTAAAATCAACAACAAGCTACCAACAATCTTGAAACTATGGACTTAAAAACTAGAGCTGACATGTTTGAAGAGTGTGCAATTGGTTTTGAAAATGGTTTAATAACAAGTGAGAAATGACAGCAAACTAGAAGCAACCTTTTATTTAGTTAAAATGTTAATAAGATTAATGTTTAAGTTAAACACTGCAAACATTAAATTTTAGACAAGGTTTATACCGTTAATCGTCTATTGTTATCACAAGTGTCTTGCAAACAAGGATTTTGTTAAAAGAGTTGACTGAAACACTTGAGAGTCACAATTGTTTTCCTTGACTGATTATGGAAAGATCAGATACATGATAGGGCTAAAACCTGTTCACACTGTTTATATTTGATATGTATGTTAAATTATTAGCCAGAAGTTGATTATGCGTAATGACAATGAGAAAGAAAGCAACAAAGAAAAAAATAACTCCAAGAAAATAAACATTTCAGTTTTGAAACAAGTTAAGGTTCTGCGTGGTGCTAATAATATTTTGGTTTTTGGCTGTGGGTGAGTCTGTTAGTGTAAATTGGATCATTACTTGAATTATGAGAAATCTGTATATGAGATATAGATTTTGTGCATATGTTTGACTGTGAATGTAAATCCATTTTAAGGTTGAAACAATGTGATTTTTGGAAACTGTGAATGTAAATCCATTTTTAAGGTTGAAACAAAGTTATATCATGATGTCTAGTATGTTTGAGTAGGTTACTAGTTAAGATAAACAAGAGTGCAAAAGTTTTGTCAAAACTGTCACTCCAAATTTCTGTCATAAGTCTCGTAAATGTCATATGTTTGAGTATGTTTGAGGAGGTCTAACTATGAGGTTTGTGCTAACTACATCAGATTGGGTTAATTTGCTGTATAATTCGACATTTTTCACAAAAGACCAAAAATACTAGTTAGATCTTAAGAGCTGATCATAGTTTCACTTTCAGGTTTGTGGAGACTGATGCATGATGATATGTGGACGTGGGCTGTGGAGAATTATGGTAAACCAGATGACAATTTGAGTGAGGATAAGTGGGTTGATTTTGCTTATGACATTTTCAATGCTTTTTTTTGATGAAATAAGATCGAAAACTGACCCTGGGGCAACATTTAAGGAAACACGCTTTTATCTCCGGAAACTCGCCAAAAGAATGCATGAAAGGCATGCCTATATTGTCAGTAACTACTGGCCAATGGATAAGACATGGAGTATCGATAAATACAAGATTGTGGATGCTGAATTTACAAAGAAATTCTGCGTTCCACCATTTAACTTTGCGAAGTGCGAAAGACCCAGATTTGATGAGGTTACTGACCAAGGTATGTAATCATCAACTGTGACTTAATTAGATTAGATCAAAATTGGTGAGATGTATGTTTGCTTTTATCTGATCTAATGCATTTTAGCATAGCAAATCATTAAGTTAGGATTATACAGTAAGGTGAACGCAAAACAAGCTCAGACCTTGTTTGTACTAGTTTATCATACGTTGAAAAATCAATACTTTGGTTATTGTCTGCATACACTAGTGCTTGTCAAATTTAAGTAAACTATTCAATACTTTTGGATAGGACCGCTCTAACAACTAAACTAGTACACACATGGTCTGATCTTGGTCAAATTTAAGTAGGTAATTCTTAATCATATGTATTTACTTTGTTACTTTTGAATTTGTAGGAACTGGTTACGAAGAGGTCCGAGTGTGGTTGACTGCATATGTAGAAGTTGAAACATCAGATGAGGAGGATGATTCTGGTGATGAGGTCGTAGAAGTTATTTATCTTAGTTTAGGCGAATCTGATGTTGAACACGATGAAGATGAACAAGATGAAGATGAACAAGACGAGGACGAGGACGAGGATTCTGATGATGAGACACGGACTCCCAAAAACACTAGAAGAACATGCAGTTCCAGTCGATCAAAAAAGAAAAAACGTTGTCAAGAGACGTCCACCAGTCAGGCCACCAGTCAGGCATTGCATTATTGGGTTAGCATGTATCAAACCCATTGATGTGAATGCTAACAAGCACCAGCTTAACAAGGGTAAACGAAAGATGCAAGATTAAGAATCGTTTATTTTTCTTATCTGTTATCCTGGACTTTTATATTATGTAATATATTATGAATGAATGAATATCTGGGTAAAAGATATTCAATTTTGTAACTGTATGTGTTAATTATAATGGCATCAAAAAAGTGAAGCACAAAGACTTACAGCAGCTAAAATAATAACAATGAAGAACATATACTTACAGCAAGAAATTGACTAGTTCTGTGATGTTGTAGGTTTTCTAATATACTGTTAACAAAGAAAAGTAATCAACCCGTATATGCAACTAAATAATAACAACAATGAAGAACAGATACTTACAGCAAGAAATTGACTAGTTCTGTTATGTTGTAGGTTTTCGTTTTGATATGCCCTTAACAAACTAAATTAAAATAATAACCCGCATATGATATATATATATAGTACGTATATGCCGTTTCATATATAAGTTTTTACACAAATTATGATTCTTAATTTTTTATGTATTAATGGTCCTTATACTTTAATCACATGTATACTTTATAAAGTCTAAAAACATAATATGTTATAAAAACAAGTATGTACCGTTTAGTCCTTATGATTTTAAGTTTAAATTTTTTTTAACCACAATCTATTAAAATAAAACAAGACTGGTTTTTAAAAACCAATGTCTTAGAATGTGTAAAAACACTGGTTTTTTTTATAAAAAATGGTGTCCATAAAACTAACACATAGAGACATGTGGTTACGTAAAAACCAATGTCTTTACTTTTATAAAAAAGACTGGTTGCATCTTAAAAACCAGTTTCTTTAGAATTCACATTATGGAGACTGTTTTTTTTCAAGAAAACCAGTTTCCATGCATTCCCTTCCCACCATTTTGACATGTTTTTTCATAACCAGTCTTTTTAAGGGGGTCTCTTTAGCGTTTTGTGTAGTAGTGTAATTAAATTGAGTATGGTTTTAACTTAATTAAACAAAATAAAATACTTAGTGTTAGCCTCAAAATATTGAGTCAAACAAGAATGATCGGTCATAGGTTCATTATGTATCGTATTTTAGAACGTTGTAATAGGTAGTAGGATTAGTCGTATTTTTACGGGCTCAACTTTAAGCTAAAGTTCATTCATAAGCAACTAAAGCCTAAAGGAAAGCCCGACCCATGTAGTATAGTCCATACAAGCCCACATGTAGGGGGACTATAAATACCCTTCCTAGCATGTTAGGAAGGGTGTTGGTTCATTTTATTCTCACTTCTCTTAATCTAATATCACCCAGTTCCAACCATTTCTCTCTACTTTCTCTCACTACTTTCTCTCTCTTGAATTCATCTTCTTCATCTATTTTTCTTTCTTAATTCGTATTATATCATCTAAATATATGGGACAACAATTGGTATCAATCGCCATGGGGTAGATTTGTGATTGGTTGTGGTGTTTTTATTTGATTCGAATGTTTTGATCTTTATTTCATTTCCCGAATTCAATTTTTTTGTGTTTTCCATGTTCTAAATCTTGATCTAAATCTCCTACATAGTTGTGGTAGGGATTTGGTTGCTTTGGTTTGGGTAAAATCACGTTTTTTCTTGGTAAAAATCTCATTTTTTTGGCCTAAAATTTCGGAAAATTACCCTTATTGCGACAGAAAACCTTGCCTTCCATCGCAATATGCTAGGGTTTATCATTGCGATCGACATTGCGATTCATATTGCGATTGGTGTTGTTTTTGATATTGCGACAGGAATATTGCGACAGGGGTCATTGCGATAGGAATATTGCGACAGGGGTCATTGCGACAGGGGTCATTGCGACAGGGTCATTGCGACAGGGGTCATTGCGATAAGGTTATTGCGAAAGGGTTATTGCGACAGGGGTCATTGCGACAGGATATTGCGACAGGTCATTGCGACAGACATTGCGACAGGACATTGTGACAAACATTACGATGGGACAACATTGCGATGGGACAACATTGCGATGGGACAACATTGCGATGGGATATTGAGATTTGTTTGGTTAAATTTTGTTTGGGTATTTTTTAGACTTAGCCACTATCTAGACTAGTCCCGGAACATAGTTTACACGAAGATTAAAAAAAAAGAGTTAAATTTTTTAGGTCAAGTAAAATCAAATTTTTTCCATACTAGTTTTTGGCTATTTCTAACTCAATTTCAAAATTTGGCGATACAAAATTTTTCCAGCCTACCGTTTTGTCGGATTGAGGAATTTATTGTCGGACTGAGAAAAATCGGAATTTTCGGAATTTCATCCACAACTCAATCACTATAACATCTACTTAAGATCCATATTCATTTCATAGAATATTGAGATGGATTCTACTGCCGAATATCGTGTGACGAACAACAACATAATGGTGGCGGGTAACAAAGAAAGACCACCAATGCTTGTGGCGGGTCGATATGATCAATGGCAATCCCGTTTTCTACGTTATCTTGACACAAAACCTAACGGTGATGCTTTAAGGCAATGTATTTTGGAAGGACCCTATAAACTCTCAAGGATTCAAGTTCCTAGAGTGCCAGCCACAGACACTACTGAAGAACAACCAGCTTATGAACATGATGAAAAGAGGAACGACCTCACACCAGAAAACCGTGCTTGGTTTGATGCAGAGAAGGAAGCAATCTACTTAATTCTCAGTGGAATTGGAGATGATATTTATTCCACGGTTGATGCATGCCCTACTGCTCAAGAAATGTGGACGACTATTGAAAGATTGCAACAAGGTGAATCACTTAATAAACAAGATGTGAAAACTAAGATGTTTTGGAACTTTGGCAAGTTTACATCAAAGGATGGGGAATCAATTGATTCTTATTACTCCTGATTCTACAAGATGATGAATGATATGACCCGAAACAACTTGCAAGTTTCCACCATGCAAGTCAATATCCAATTTCTATAGCAACTTCAACCAGAGTAGACTCGGTTTGTCACCTTGGTGAAACAACAACAAATGTTAGACGAAGTTTCATATCACAAGCTCTTTGACATTTTGATACAATTTCAAAATGAGGCAAATGAACTTCGAGCTGAACGAGTTGCAAAGGTTTCTAATCCACTTGCTTTGGTGTCTACCACTCAACATTACCCAGATTATCACCCTCGTACTTCAAAGACATACTCTACTCAATCATCATCACCACGATCATCCACTGTCTCCAAGTCACATGCTCTAACACGATCCCGAGGCAAAGAAGTTGCAAGAGCACCATCACCCACACCTGAGCAATTATCCGAAGAAGACAGTGATGAAGAAGTAGCTCAAAAGGTTAGGGAATTCAAGCAACAAATGGCTTTCATTATGAAGTAATATAAGAAAATCTACAAACCCACCAACAACAACCTTCGAACATCTTCAAACCCGAGGAACACCCATGCACAGAGTCCTCCAAGGTATGACACACGAAGACGTGCTGAGAGTCATCCAAAGTATGATCGACAACCTAAGTATGATAATCAGAGGGTGGCTACTGTTGTTGGAAATAGGGAAACTGTTGGTACTCAAGTTGTGCAACAAAGTGGGATTCAGTGTTTTAACTGCAGAGGTTTTGGGCATTTGGCTAGGGAATGCAGGCAGCCAAAGAGGGTTAAAGATTATGGTTATCATAAGGAAAAGATGCTGCTGTGCAAGAAAATGGAAGCTGGAATCAAGTTATCAGCTGAGGAAGGAGAAATGCTTGACGACACAGATGATGAACTCTCCGACCAAGAACTCGAGGCACATTATTCATACATGGCAAAGATTCATGAGGTCCTTGACATCACTGAAGATGACAATGGTCCTATCTTTGATACCGAGCCAATTGATAAGGTCCAACATGATGATGAATATAATGTGTTTGGTGATACACATGAGCATAGTTATCTTCCAACAACAATTACTGACACGTGTATGATGGAAACGGTTGATAGCAATACCACACCCGATTCATCAGACATGTGCAATAATGAGTTTGAGGATGATCAACATGCAAATGAGTATGATGACGAGGAGCGTGTCGCGCTTGCTAATTTAATTGCTAGTTTACAAAAAGATGTCAATGAAAATAGAAAGAGTCAAAAGCAATTAAAGAAGGCAAACGCAGCGCTCACTCAAAACTTTGAAGAATGCAAAGCCGCTTTTATAAAATCTAGTGAGACTACTGATAGTTATAGGGCTGAGCTTCTTCAAAAGACCAACGAGCTTGAGGGGTACAAAAGTTGTGTCATCAACGTTAAAAAGGACGAGTTTGAAAATAAATACAACGAAGCCCTTGCTTTGTTAACTAAAGAAAAACGTCAATTTAATGTCTTATTAAGTGATGAACGTCAAAAACCGTACCTTGCCACAACAAAAATTAATGAACTTGAACAACGGCTTTCTATGAATACCACCGATTCTGCTAAAATTCTTGACGAAAAGAAACAAGAGGTTGAAACAATAAAACAAGATTTAAAAAATAGAAAAAGCAAAGATACTGAAAAAGTAAAGGATCTCGAAGAACAAGTTGATTTTTTGAAAAAAGTTGTTTATAAAACTCATGACTCTATTCAAACTGTTAGAATGATAGCACCTCCATCGTTTTTCAAGGGTCAACCTAGCTTTGCCACCCCCAAGTACCTCGAAAAAGCTCAAGCTGCTAACCCTCACTTATATCTTGATGAGTCCGAATGGACTGATAATGACTGCCCAGTAGCTAACCTCTATAGTGAGGAGACGTCCCTTTGGGATGAGGAGAGTAGATCACCGGTCAATAAAGATTTTGTGAAACCATATAACTATGCTTATCTAAACAGTCTTTATGGTCTTTTTACTCCACAAAAACAAAAGTCTCGTGAGGAATTCTTTTTAGAATGCAAACAAAGAAGAATTCAATGGAAAAAAGCTTTTGCCACGAAGAGGAAAACTAATGTTTTTAAATATATTAACTATTTACCTCTAGATGCTTCTAAAAGCAAAAGTAGAAAAACACTTGGTTTTCTTAAACACCACATTGATAATGTTCAATCAATTGTTGAAAGCGATTGGGAAAAACGTCAAAAGGATAAGCGGAAAACAGAGATTCCTCACGACATAACTATGCTTGTGAAAGAACTTTTAATACCAAACACGAAGATAATAAAAGAACATGTTTTTGAGTTTGAAAACTTGATTTGGTCTGAAATGTTTGATGATTTGAAATATGTTGAGTCTCTTGAAAAAGAAATTGATGAACTTCAAAATGACAAATCAGATTTTTCAAACGAATATGATCTACTCTTAGAAGAATGTCTCTCCAAAGATATTTTATGTGTTACTCTTCAATCTTGTGCTGATATCGATGAATATTCTGATGTTGCATGCAAATATCTTGATAAAATCAAAGAATGTGAGCGTCTTGAACTTGAGCTTTCGAAACATAAAGAAAATGTTGATAAAAAGGCTTTTGAGTTACTTCAACACAAAACTGATTTCCTTCAAAAACATTGTCATTCTCTTGAACTTGCTTTGCAAAAAGATGTTGGTAGTTTTCCACATGATAATAACTTGCAAGAAAAACTTTCCAAAATGTTTCGAGAAGTGAATGAACATAATTTGGAAATTAAAGAGTTGAAAGCTCAGTTACAAGACAGGGAACTAGCGATAGCTGAGTTGAAGAAACTCGTTGCTAACATGGGTGGGAAAATTGTGGAACCTAGTGTTAAAAAACCTGTTGTAAGACAACCCAATGCGCAAAAAGTGACTAGACCCTCTGTTGTGGAACCTAGTGTTAAGAAACCTGTTGTAAGACAACCCAATGCGCAAAAAGTGACTAGACCCTCTATCTTGGGAAAACCATCTGTTTTCTCTAATTCTGCATTTGCAAAACCTGTGTTTGCCCCCAAGACGGATGGGAAGGATAGGTTACCACAAAACACTGCCAAAACACATATTCGATCACAAAGCATTAAAAACACAAATGTGGTTAAACCAGGGATGTATAGATTGGCCACTACACCTACACACAACAAAGAAAGTCAATCACCTCAGACTTCTAGAAACACTAATAGACGTGTGTCTTTTACTACAGGAGTAGTCCCCACTGATAGTGTTAGCCGGTCCCAGCTTAAGAGCACTCACATGAATGAAAAGGTTTGGCAACACAAAAGTCAAGGGAAGATGAAGACAATAGAAGACCACCCTAGGATTTTCAATGTTTCTAAGAATAAAACGTCTGTAATCGCGTGTAATGACGATTTGAATGATTCGACTTTGAATGCTTTGAATGTTAAGTTTGTTTGTGTGAAATGTGGAAAGTGTGCTAATGCTAATCATGCTATGTGTGTTTCGAATAATGTCAAAGGCGTAGATACTAGAACTAAGAAGCAAACTGCGATGCCTATTAGTGCTAGCAAACCCAAACGCAAAGTGAACCATTCTGGTGCAACCCCCCCCCCCCCCCCCCCTCCTAAGAAAAGTATTGCATCAGACTCCACCACTAAGAACCCTAGAAGCAGAATTAGGGAATTATATGAGTCTGCTAGCAAGCCTTAGAAATGGTGGTTTGCTAATCAATGTTCTCCAGGATATAAATGGATGCCTAAGGTTAGGACAGAAAATGTGACTACGTGCGTTAGTGTGCCTCTAAGTGATGAAACTAGGGAAACTAATGAATCGAAAATCACAACTAACATGGAATCCAATTTAGCAAATGCTCCATCGTGTTCTAATTCTTTTGTAGGCGCTCGAAATAATTCTCTTCATACTGGACTTCAGATGCACGAAACATATGACGGGGAATCTCAAGATTCTAATTAACTTCGTGGAGAAGTTCCTGGGTACGGTCCGATTCAGAAATGATAAATTTGCACCGATCCTAGGATATGGAGACTTGGTTCCGGGGAATATCACTATCAAAAGGGTTTACTACGTCGAAGGGCTCAATCACAATCTTTTCTCGGTTGGTCAATTATGTGATGCGGATTTGGAGGTTGCTTTTAGAAAAAAGACATGTTTTGTTCGTGATTATGATGGGAATGACTTACTTACCGGATCACGGGGTACTGATCTCTACACTATTTTACTACAAGACTCCACATCTTCAAATCCAGTCTGTTTCATGGCTAAAGCTTCAACGACTCAAGCTTGGTTATGGCATCAACGTTTATCTCATCTTAACTTTGATACCATCAACTTGCTTTCCAAGAAAGATATTGTGCGAGGCCTTCCTAACTTGAAATTCATCAAAGATCATCTTTGTTCTTCTTGTGAGCTTTGTAAAGCTAAACGGAGTAGTTTCAAGACAAAGACTACACCAAGCTCTAAATGACGGTTAGATCTTCTTCATATAGATCTGTGTGGCCCCATGCATGTTCAAACCATCAATGGGAAGAAATATGTTATGGTAATTGTCGATGACTACTCAGGGTACACGTGGACCCTCTTTCTTACGGTCCAAGGATGAAACACCTGAGGTTCTCATTAACTTCCTTAAGTTGGTACAACTTGGTCTTCAAGCTCAAGTAAAAGTGGTATGTACAGACAGAGGCACATAATTCTTGAATTCAACTCTGAAGAAATATTTTGAAGCCTAAGGGATTGAACATGAAACATCTATTGCTTGAACACTTGAACAAAACGGAGTTGTTGAAAGATGAAATCGCACTTTAGTTGAGGCTGCTCGAACATTATTATATGCTTCAAAACTACCATTATTCTTTTGGGCCAAAGCCGTATCAACCGCATGCTACACACAAAACCGATCCTTAATTATCCCTAGACTCGAAAAGACACCATATCACATAATTAATGATCGAAAACCTTCACTCAAACACCTTCATGTTTTTGGATGTATGTGTTACATTATTCGAGATGGTGAAAATCTAGACAAGATGAAAGAGAAAGGTGATGCATGCATTTTAGTGGGATATGAAACTTAGTCTAAGGGATACAGAGTGTACAACAAGAGAACAAAATTAATAGCCGAGACTATTCATATCAGATTTGATGAATTACAAGAAATGGCACTTGAACAAAACAGTTTAAGTCCCGATCCACAACGACAAACGACTTCCGTTCACAACCGCACGGAACTCGGAACTCAAGACCACAATAATGAACCGTCAAGTTCAAAGCTGGTTCCTGATCATGTTCCTAGAGCAGATATGACAGTGGACACGACAATTGAAGAGTTGTAAATGTTATATGGACCAATGTTTGATGAATATTTCACGTGGGAGAAACATGTTGTATCAAAGTCTTCCACTGTTACTCATGATACGAATGATGATACCGATCATCATCAACAAAAGGATACAACTTCATCTACTTCAACACGGGTTGCTGCAGATTTACCTCCTCAGAATATCACATCAACAATCGCTCCTACAACATCAAAAACTACTGTCATTGCTCCAGAGAACACAAATCAAGCAGACGATGCATTATCTGACGAAGACGAATTTATCAACCCATTCGGTACACCGGTACACGAAACTGGAGAGTCTTCCACTTGCCATGTTGATCCGTCAAATATGCACACGTTCTATCAACGACATCCTTCAACACATCATTGGACCCGAGAACATCCTTTGGTTCGGGTAAATGGAAACCCTTCACAGCCTGTTCGTACAAGACGACAACTAGCCACCGATGGCGATGTTTGTATGTTCGCACTCGCCGTGAGTATAGCTGAACCGAAAAACATCAAAGAAGCCATGGCTGATCATGCTTGGATTGAATTGATGACGGATGAACTTCAACAATTTGAAAGACTTAAAGTCTGGGAACTTGTTGACAGACCATACGATGTAATTCCGTTAAATCTTAGATGGATCTGGAAAAACAAGATGGATGAAGAGAACACGATCATCAAGAACAAAGCTAGGCTAGTGGCTAAGGGGTATGGCCAGAAAGAAGGAATTGATTTTGACGAATCATTTGCACCAGTTGCTCGTATGGAAGCGGTCAAGATTTTCCTTGCTTATGCTGCACATAAGGGATTCACCGTCTATCAAATGGACGTAAAGACGACGTTTCTTAACGGTCCTTTGAAGGAAGAAGTTTATGTCACGCAGCCGGAAGGATTCGTCAATCCTCATTATCCTGACAAGGTGTATCGTCTCTACAAGGCACTATATGGACTCAAGCAAGCTCCAAGGGCGTGGTACGACGAGCTCTCAAAATTTCTGGTATCCAAAGGTTTTTCAAAAGGTTCCATTGATCTAACTCTGTTCACTTATAAATATGGGGGTGACATTTTGCTTGTGCAGATTTATGTTGATGACATTATTTTCAGGTCTACAAACCCAAAACTTTCAAAATGGTTTGAAAAAGTCATGCACAACAAATTTGAAATGTCAATGATGGGCGAACTAAAATTCTTTCTAGGAATTCAAGTTCACTAATCCCCAAGTGGTATCTTTATAAACCAAGCTAAGTATTGTCAAGAGATAATCAAAAAGCATGGTATGACTTCATGTGACCCCGTTGGGACACCATTATCAACCACATCGCTAGATGCTGACTTGGAGGGAAATGCCATCAATCAAACGAGATATCGTTCCATGATTGGTTCCCTCATGTACTTGACAGCAATCAGACCTGATATTTCACATGCTACGTGTTATTGTGCACGATATCAAGCACGACCCACTGAAAAGCACCTCAAGGAGGTTAAACGGATCTTTCGGTACCTCAAGAATACCATTCATTTGGGACTCTGGTATCCGAGGGAAACCGGTTTCTTTCAAACGGCCTATTCAGATTCTGATCATGCAGGGTGTCTTGATACATGAAAAAGTACTTCTAGTGGTGCACAATTTCTAGGTCAAGATAAGCTTGTGGGATGGTCTTCCAAGAAGCAGGATTGCACGCCACTTTCATCAGCCGAAGCGGAGTATGTGTCTCTATCTGCGTGTTGTGCTCAAGTTCTTTGGATGAGAACACAACTCACGGATTATGGCTTCCACTTTGATAAAGTACCTATGTACTGTGACTCAAAGTCAGCCATAGCCATCTCCTGCAATCCGGTACAACATTCCCGCACGAATCACATTGATGTCAGATACCAATTCATAAAGGAACAAGTTGAAAGAGGTATCGTTGAACTATACTTTGTTGGAACGGATTACCAATTAGGCGACTTCTTTACGAAAGCTCTGTCGAAAGATAGGTTTGAGTACCTCGTTAGGCAAATTGGTATGAGATGTTTGACTCCAGCAGACCTGGAGATTCTGGCAAAGGTGCCTGCTTGATTTATCTATCAAACATCAACCTGTAAATATCTTTGAAAAAGCAAAATACAAAAATATAAAACATATAAAAACAAAACACAAAATTAAAAAATCTTTCAAAATCCAAAAATATTCCTCTCGACATGTCTTTCAGTATCGATAATATGGACGTGCCTAGAAATGTCTCTCAATAACGACACATGTGTGTACATAAAGCTCGAATGAAAGTTGTAAATACTTTTCAAAACATGTCATTTCTTCTTTTAATAAAGGAAATTGTCTATTTTGGACAATATTTCCAAACAACGGGTAGAGCAATCTATCACGGGTTGAGCTAGTCACAAAACATTCAACGTTTTGAGCTCAACACAATGGCTTGTAATCACTTTCAGATTGCAACCTAGTTCTATATTCACGAGGGAGTGTACACTTTAGTACCCTTACCCTCAGCAAAAGAAGAAGAAATCTTCTTACACTTGAGTGGATTCGTCAAGACATTCAACGTCTATGAACTCAAGTTTATGCTTTAGGAAAACCTCTTCGCCAAAAAGAAATAGGATTTTTCAAAAAGCGTTGAACACAATTTTTTCAAGAATTTCTCAATGATTATTCAAAATCTTTCAAAAATTGTGTGTTCAAACAACTCCCATCCCCAAAAAGAGAAATGCGGATCACATCCTCACAATGACAATTCAATTGGATCAATTTTTGAGGGGGATCATTTTAACTTCATGCAAAAGATTAACACATCTTTCTCCCGGTGATTTTCAAGACTATTTTTCAAAATATATTTTAATCAAATTTGGTATCTCTAATATCAAAAGATTTTATATATTAGAGATAGGGGAGAAAATGTGATTAAAATGTGATCTTATATAAGACTCAAGCACTTTAACTCTTACCTACATGTGCGAAACACTTTCGATTATCGATGCACATGTGAAGGTGGAGCATTTCTGAAACGACAAAACTATCAAGGTGTTAAATGTTTTTCAAACATCTTGTTAGACATTTGAAGTGGTTTTCATGGTTACGATCAAATACCCACAACATCTTTAATTCACGACGTTATTGGTGTCAAAAGGGTGGTTAGGTTTAAGTCCTATGATCCAACCAGAACCGGAGGGATCTTCCCAGGGACAATCCAATAGATCATTAGAAGTCCTTAGGAAATATGGAGTAGAATGTGAACGTAGCTGAATGCCGACTAAGTACTAATGATAGCACTGGAACAATCACAACAAGGTGCTATTAATGATGTCTTGGTAAGCATTGAAGGGGTTGAAGAATGAAAAAGAAATGTAAGGATAAAGGGTGTAAAGAAATTAGCCCTCCATACAACTTAGGCAGAAACCAGGTCAACTAATCATGAAGACAAACTCATCATGGACCCAGTGATGTATGCACAACCCTTTCCTAGCTACTCAGGCTTCTCTCAAAAGAAGTTTGTTTTATTGTCACAGAGAACAACATGACTTATATTGACTTTCTCACCCCGAGATAGTTGATATTGAATAGGTGGCATCTGCTCCAGCCTCCGACCACTAAAAGTGCACAAATCGAGTCTAGAGCCAAGAGATCAATCAAATCTCGTAATGACACACGGATGAAGATCAAGAGAGTCCTACGCTATATCCTTGTGATATTGCTAGAACACTCAGAGTGATACTACTTAGTATTCACAATGATGAGTGGAAATCCTTCCAGTGTTAACATCAAACAGCACTGCGATAGGTCATATGCAATATTCTTTATGAAATGAACATGTGTAAAACTGAAAAGCAACAGTGGTTTGAGTCTGAATTGATTCAAACTCGTTTCAGGTTTCTACGCAATATCTTTATGGTCTTGCCAGAACATTTAGAGTGATATTCAATAATAATCACAGTGACGAATGGAAATTCTTCTAGCGTCAACATCAAACAGCGCTACGGTAGGTGACTTGTGAGATTCTTATGAATCAAGCTTGTGTCAACTGGAAAGCAACAATGGTAAGATTCTTTATGAATCACACTTGTTCCAGGAATTTGAATTGACGACTTTAATCAAGCGGATATTTATCCAATTGATACACTCTTTATGTTCGTAGTCTTGCTTTGAGACGGTCGAGTAAAGAGAACGGCTAGTACAACCGCGAAACCCTGTCAAGGAGATTCTTAAGTGAATCTACCTATCACAGGTACAATATTTAATATCATATAACAGTCTTCACCGACCGGAGGTAAAATGCTACCGATTTAGGACGAATGTCAAAGCCATTATGTCCGCGTCTATGTTTCGTCTCAAGAAGGTAGCGTTACGGTGTACTCAGCAAAGTCAAAGATTCAAAACCACATTCTCATGCCTAAAGACATATTTGACAATTAATAGTGTGAGCATGTGGATGAAGACACAAGATCGCAAGATGGCAAAGACAAGTCAAGGATGATTTGAAGATCTCAAACTTAAAGACAAAGTCGAAAGACATTGACAAAGGCTCAAAGATCACATCATGAAGGAACAAGACTACGATTACACGTTCAAAAATCATTTATGGCGAGATTAGTAATCTCTACAAATTTCCTAAATGACCAAGGTTTATGACCTCTCATTGGGGGAGATTGTTAGCCTCAAAATATTGAGTCAAACAAGATTGATCGGTCATAGGTTCATTATGTATCGTATTTTAGAACGTTGTAATAGGTAGTAGGATTAGTCATGTTTTTACGAGCTCAACTTTAAGCTAAAGTTCATTCATAAGTAACTAAAGCCTAAAGGAAAGCCCGACCCATGTAGTATAGTCCATACAAGCCCACATGTAGGGGGCCTATAAATACCCTTCCTAGCATGTTAGGAAGGGTGTTGGTTCATTTTATTCTCACTTCTCTTAATCTAATATCACCTAGTTCCAACCATTTCTCTTTACTTTCTCTCACTACTTTCTCTCTATAGAATTCATCTTCTTCATCTATTTTTCTTTCTTAATTCGTATTATATCATCTAAATATATGGGACAACACTTAGGTTATACATGTATTATTAATTAAATAAAATAACCTAAGTCATGAATTAATTAATTAATTACTAGTTCATGTAATTTAAGTAAAATAATTAATTAATAAAATACATGTCGACATAAAATACTTAGGTTATAATCGTGTTTTATTAATCTATATAACCTAAGTCATGAACAATTTAAATAAATTAATATTTCATGTAATTTAATTTAATTTGTTTATTAATAAACATAAATGGCCTAATAATTTTTTCCCGAGCCCGAAACCCGAGACCACAATCAACCGAATCAAAACCCACCACTTAGCGGGTGCTGGTGGTCACTGCCAGCGGCCAGCAGCCTGGCCTTGCTGCCGGGTTGCCACCGCTCGGCTAGGGTTCACACTGGCTAGCCAGCCATCCCCCTACCGCATACAAAGTTCCCACTGAGAGCTCACTACTCTCGGTTTGCCACTGACTGCCCCCAAACCACCCCTTGCTCGTCACCGTTTACAATAAAACAGCCACCGTGGCTGTGTGGCTTGTGGCTGGTCAAAGGAAAACCACCCCGGAGACAACAATGCCTTGCGGATGTTGGTGAAAAACCCCTCACCGAGACCTACTGGTCTCGGTTCCTGTGACCAACACACCCAAAACCTCGATTTCAAATCTTGATTCACGTTCTTTTACATGTTTTACCCTTTTAATAAGATAAATCGTGATTTATAAAACAAAAAGGAGAAAAGAGGTTTACCTGACGGTTTAGACTCGATGATACATATACACGAACACAAATTCAACCCTTAATCAAAGATCAACAACTTTCTTCCCTCCTTCTTTTGCCTAAAACCGGTGGCCACATATTAAGGGTGCTAGGGTTTTATTTTTATTTTTTGTAAACTAGAGAATGGAGGTATTAGATTACAGCCTGTGTTTTATTTTTCATCATAGGCTGGGCCTAAAGGCCCTTTCTTGTTTCTCTTTTGTATTACACGCCAGCCCAACATACATACATAAATTTTTCGTTTTCGTTTCGTGTTTTAACGTATATAGTACGTGTTCGTGTTTTAACAGTCGTGTCTTATTTCTTAGAGTGTTTAAATATTATACGTAATTATTAATCGTGTATAAATGATATACGTAGTTCTTGTAATTTAATGTTCGTGACACGTGTCGTACATTATATATGGAAAGTTTTAATTTATTCGTGTTTTTACATAGTGTACTGTTCATGCTGTTTTTATGCGAGTTTTACAACTCTTCCCCTCTAAAAAGAATAATTCGTCCTTGAATTAGAAATACGGTAATCTGGGAAGGACATGAACCAACATGACTGTAAAGGACATGGCACATGGTGTGACGGAAAGGAAACATATTTGACTTATGGACAGAAAAGAGGGTAGAAAGTCCGGATGGACTCCTACGTTCCAAGTGGCGTCCCGCCTGGAACGGTTCCCCTACAAGGTCTTGACGAAGTAGAAATCCTGGTCTTCATGACCCTGACTTGACGGTACGAAAAAGTTTCTAGTTCATCAACGTAAGATAGATTCTCATGAATCTGATTGAGTGGATGAAAGTTAACGTGCAAGGTTAAATGAAACGTTACGATGTAAAATAATCTGGATTAGCTTACGTTAGCAACGTTTGAGCAACGATGTGCGAGACATACTGAAACGTAGTACGTGAACAATTGTGAACTTGATACGTGAACAATTGTGAACATGATACGTGGAGATATGGTGAGTGTAATATGAGAGAACGTAGTGCACAGAAATGCGTGTAACATATCGTAAACGCGATATGAGAGACGTAGGTGAACATGATATGTGAAACATATCGTGAACGTGAGATAACTGAGGAGGTAACACCAACGATACGAGGTAGGATGTGAAATGTGACATGGAACGTCTGTCTGAGGATGGAAATTTTATTAAACTTGAGTCTGGTCTCCCAAGCTTCTGCAAAACTTTCCAGAACGAAATATGAAACGTAAATCGTAAGCCAGAACACCGTCATGAACGTGAACGATGTTATGAACGTGGAAGTGAAAATTAAATCATAAAATGAAGTAAGGACGTGAACGTAATAATTCCTACGAACGTAAAGCTTTATTTGATCTGATAGCTGAAGGAGTGCCAAGTGATTGTATGATCTTTGGCTGGAAAGATGTCTGAAATCTGCTAACTGTGAATTCCTTGCGGATGAAAGGATTTTGCAGACTTGGTCAAACGGTTGAAAACAACCCAGATAGCATCATGCTTCTTCTGAGCCTGCGGTAATCCGGTAACAAAATCCATGAGGATCTTGTCCCACTTCCATTCAAGAAGTCTTTCCGATGGAAATAGCTACTAGTATGTTGGTGTTCTATCTTAACCTGCTGGTATGCCAGGAAATTAGATATTAACATAACTTGTTCCATAGAAACTGGATACATAGAAGTTTGGAAAACCATGAGTCTCTGAAATTAGACTTCTCTTAGCGTAGGATTTTCTGGAACACCTAGTATAGTGTAGGGTTCTCACCTTTACGCATAAGCTGAGTCATGGTAAGATTAACTATGAGAATCAATGTGATTCAGCGTGTCACTAAAATCAACCAGAATTTGTACTAGAAAAATTTTAGGTGAAATTTCTTCTATCGTAGGATTTGTAACATAGTGCGAATATGGTATTCGTGCCCTTCTCTTAGACCTAGAGAAGATCAGGTTGTCATCAATGAAAATGCTGATGAATTTGTTTATGAGTTCATGGAAACTCAATTTATTAAGTCCATAATGCTGTTGGAGCATTTATAAGACTAAAACAAAATCATGAATTTAGAATGACCAAGTCGTGTACGAATAGCAGTCATGGAAATGTCCTACTCTTTCACTCGTCAGTGCTGTCAACATGATCATAAGTCAATCTTGGATAAGTGCTTAGCACCCTGTAGTTGATCGTATACGTCGTCAATACGTGGAGGAGGATAACGGTTACGAAGGTTGATTTGTTTAAATCGACCGTAGTCGACACATAATCTCATGCTACCCTCCTTCTCCATGAAGGTTCTTCTGTAATTTATATGGAAAGATTTTCGAATAATCGGCTGGTTATGCATAAATGGAACTTCAGTAGTCGTGTCATAAATGATAGCTAGAAAATTTTCGCAGCCATGGGCTAACCCAAACACGTGATTGTAAAGCATGGATAATTTGTACAGATTTTCCTGATGGAAAACCATTCTGAATGTATTCAGGAGCCTGAACATCACTGTATATAATCTGATATAAATGGCGACCAGTCGTAGCATGGTGTGTTGTTCATAGTCCATAATCAGAATCATATTTAACTCACATCTGTCCGAGGAAATGCGTTAGCAGATTCAATGTTATCATTAGACTGAAATGAATATCTTCGTACACGTGGATGGTACGAATAGCATCTTTTATGGTCGTGGATATATGAAATATGAAAACAAGAAATGAAAGTGTCATAACAGATCTCATTGAATGTGTTCTGCCTGTCTCATGCAGGACGAATCCTGCGTGTCCAAAAGGCAAATAATACGCCGGTGATGGTACTGAAATTCTTGTGGCATGATTAATACATGACACAACAAAATGGATATACCCTTAGAGGGTACCCTGAATTTCTTAGGGCTTTTTCAGCAGATAGACGTGAGTCATGTGTCTTGACTCGTATCTTGAGAGAATATGCTTATGACATGTGTCTTGACTGATGTCTTGACATGTGTTTTCAGAAAATATACGTGAGACATGTGTCTTGACTGATGTCTTGACATGTGTTTCGAGGTGTGAAATGAATAAAATTAAAACTCTTAGGTTATCATGCGAGAACTGGCGGATCGGTTGGACTGCTGACCCTTTGTATTTCTGATCACGTCCGTGACCGGTGTTCTGTTTTGATTGCTAGAATAGTTGCTGTCACAGTAGTGGTTACTATCGTCTTGTCTGTCAGTTCCATGATGGTCATTCTCATGACGGTGATTCATGTAACTACTCAGCTGAGTGGCCGGCTGGTACCGGTTCTCATTCATATGAATGAAAAGACAACTGAATGACGTGTGACATATAACTAAAAGATAGGGACATGGATTATGATGGAAATCATCTGGTGGTGAAGCATCTTCTCGTCCGATCACTTTGATCTAACGTATTTGTCTTCGTCTTGTAGGATTTCCAGGTTGTGAACAACATCAGCATCTCGTAGTGTCTACAAATAATCAACAGCATCAACCTTTAGTAACATCTCCAGGTTATGAGCGGCATCAGCATCTTGTAGAATATCAACAAGTGGAATACGCCTGAGATGATTTAGAATCGACTAGCGAATACTCGCGGAGTATTGTAAGTGAAATACACATGGATTACAGTACATGTAATACACATGGGATACGGTACATGGAGTACACGTGGAATACGGTACATAGAGTACACATGAAATGATCGGTATGGGGTCGATCATCTGACATGATTTTAAAGGAAAATAATTGGTTAAGTGATTAGAAAACCGAACTGGAATGAGCATCATGATAGCCTAGCAATCCCAACATAGACATCATTCTGGTTGCATACAGAAAATGCTAAGAGTGTGGTTAAACGAGATTCAATGATGATTTGCATGAAAGCATGATTAATGAAAACCAACCATGACTATCATAAAAGCAGGATTAAATGAAATCCATCAATGTCTTGCATGAAAGCATAATCAATCATAAGAGACGTAAGACATAATCAACATGAAGACGAAATCATCATGAAGGAATATGGAACAAAATTAACATGAAGGAGAATAAAACATAATCAACATGAAAACGAAGTTAACCATGATACTATGAAAACTTTCTTGACATAAAGAAACGAAATAAATAAATGAGGGGACATGGAAGAAATATAACTGTAATGAAATGAAATCCGAAAAATTGCTGGTGTGGACGACCATGGGTCGGTTCACAAAATAAAACTAACATGAGTAAGGATGAACGCCTATGGTTCGGTTCACCAAAACAAAATTGACGTAGCAAGGGTGAACACCTATGGGTTGGTTCACAACACAAAATTGACTTGAGCAAGGGTGAACGCCTATGGGTCGGTTCACCAAAACAAAATTCGAATGAAAAGCACATGCGACTAAATATGGCTGGTCCTGTACCAACCACTACTTAGTCAAAATACCTGCAACAATAACACATGAAAATAAATAAGTGAAAATCAACTATCAAAACTTAACAGAAAACGTATGACCAAGTATGAACTACGGTGGTTCAGTCCATATTAGCCAAAGTTCTCATGGAACATCATGCATAAAACAATGACATGTAACTAGGTATGGATGACGGTTGTTCAATCCATATTAGTAAAAACAACTCTGAGGAAAACATCATGGTTAAAACATCAAGGTGCTGAAAATATGAATACGTGGAATAACAAGCGTCAGCTTAGGAAGCTCCTGGTGACTACCCACTAGTCATAAGTCGAGTTTTAGAGCGTACAGGTCAAAAGAGGCTCTGATACCATAATTGTAACACCCCACTTTGATAAGTGGATAGTTACGTGTATTTATGGCGTGTCATCAAAGCATGCAAGGTAGTATGTACTAAAACGTACATGACCAAAAGGGAAAACCAGAATCAAACATCGGTTCCCAAAACATAAATAAAGTAAATGAAATGAGGAGGACAAAACAAGTGTCCAAATAAGCATAAGTGTAAGAAGGCAAAAAGGAGAAGAATTCAAAGGCAACTTCCATCCTATGCGCGTCCTCCAAATGCTCAAGTCTGTCCTTGGGTACCTTTTGGGACATGGAAAAGAAAGTAACGGCTGAGCAATACGCTCAGTGAACGAATATATGGCATAGTATAAATGACTGAACATAAATAAAACTGAAAAGCATCGGAAATGTATAAGTCCTGGAAAACCTAGTATAAGTTGGTAAAACTGGTTTTATAGCTGGAAAAGCCTTATGTTTTAATATGAAAACTGTATTAATTAGCCAATAGCCCATATAGGTCATGAAGTTTCAACGTGCATGAATACTTAGAGGGGTGACCTCATCATGCAATTAGAGGGGTTGCCTCTAATTAATTTAGTCTAGGTAGGAGGGATCAACTCCTTGTGAAGGATGCAAGGGACACACCTCATTCACCATGAAAATCATGTAAAACATGTAACTAGGATGCACCCATACGCCCCACATGATAATATAAATAAATGTCCAAAACTATAAAGGGACGCCACGAGCAATCACTCCACCGTGGGGAAGACATAACGCTGCCTCTAGTGTTATGTTTATGGTACCTACATAACTAGATGACATGGCATGCATGTATATGGCTTAGGAGTTTAAAACTAACATAAGCAAATCAAACATATAAAACAAATACTTAGGAAAAACAGTTGGCTGCAAACGGGGAATCCTAATAAGGAAGAGAATGTCCATACTGAAGGACCGAATATCCGTACCTTATGTCCAGTGAACGATGAAAGATGAAAAGATGGAAAGTCCTACTCCGACTTCACAAGTGCTACATAAATAAGGGACATGTATGAGTTGTCTGATTACTGAGTGTGTTACTGGTTCTTGTGTGTTCTTAACTTATTATATGTTCTTGTCATGTTTTACTTGTTTATATGTTATTTTATACCTTAATTATGTTTTACTGGTATCCTGATTATGTATTTCATGTGTTATTGTATTACTATACTTGTAGTGTAATAATAAGTAACTTCCTAAAAATAGCAGGTTCCAAAAATAGAAAGTTTTCAAAAATAGTAAGTCTCCAAAATAGAAATAACCTGGATTAATAAGTCTAAAATATATGATAGTGATTATAAGTCTTAAAATATAATTCATGATAATAATAATAGTAAAGTTTATTAAATAATTACTATAGGTTAAATTGATTATTAATTATTAATGAAATACATGGTTTTAATAATTAATAATATGTCATGATATATTAATAAAACTTTATCTTATGATAATAATTAAGTTGAGTATGGTTTTAATTTAATTAAACAAAATAAAATACTTAGATTATACATGTATTATTAATTAAATAAAATAACCTAAGCCATTAATTAATTAATTAATTACTAGTTCATGTAATTTAAGTAAAATAATTAATTAATAGAATACATGTCGACATAAAATACTTAGGTTATAATCGTGTTTTATTAATCTATATAACCTAAGTCATGAACAATTTAAATAAATTAATATTTCATGTAATTTAATTTAATTTGTTTATTAATAAACATAAATAGCCTAACAATTTGTTCTCGAGCCCGAAACTCAAGACCATAATCAACCGAACCAAAACCCACCACTCAGCGGCGGCTGGTGGTCACTGCCAACGGCCAGCAACCTGGCCTTACTGCCGGGTTGCCATCGCTCGGCCAGGGTTCCCACTGGCTAGCCAGCCGTCCCCCTGCCGCGTACAAAGTTCCCACCAAGAGCTCACTGCTCTCGGTTTGCCACTGACTGCCCCAAAACCACCCCCCTGCTCGTCATCGTTTACAATAAAACAGCCACCGTGGCTGTGTGGCTTGCGGCTGGTCAGAGGAAAACCACCCCCGAGACAACAATGCCTTGTGGTTGTTGGTGAAAAACCCCTCACCGAGACCTACTGGTCTCGGTTCCCGTGACCAACAGACCCAAAACCTCGCTTTCAAATCTTGATTCACTTTCTTTAACATGTTTTTACCCTTTTTAATAAGAGAAACCGTGATCTGTAAAACAAAAAGGAGAAAAGAGGTTTACCTGACGGTTTAGACTCGATGATACATATACACGAACACAAATTCAACCCTTAATCAAAGATCAACAACTTTCTTCCCTCATTCTTTTGCCTAAAACTGGCGGCCACATATTAAGGGTGCTAGGGTTTTATTTTTATTTATTGTAAATTAGAGAATGAAGGTATTAGATTACTCCCTGTGTTTTATTTTTCATCATGGGTTGGGCCTAAAGGCCCTTTCTTGTTTCTCTTTTGTATTACACGCCAGCCCGACATACATACATAAAGTTTTCGTTTTCGTTTCACGTTTTAACGTATATAGTACGTGTTCGTGTTTTTAAAGCCGTGTCTTATTTCTTGGAGTGTTTAAATATTATACGTAATTATTAATCGTGCATAAATGATATACGTAGTTCTTGTAATTTAATGTTCGTGACACGTGTCGTACATTATAAATGGAAAGTTTTAATTTATTCGTGTTTTTACGTAGTGTACTTGATGACGTATAGTCCCCAGCCGGGTCATGGACCCGACCCACGGGTACCACCCGCATCCGGCCTGTTACTAATGGGTTGGATTAATATCATTTAAAGCTTATGGGCTTCGAATGAACAGTGGCCGCATACATGTGTGCGGCCCACAACCCGTCACGGCCGATACAGGGTTAGACAGAATCATAATCTTAGATTGGGATTTACCCCAAAGTAGAGGATATACACTCACCATAATTAGAAGATAACAATCAAACTAATTATGGCACTTATCCTTTGCTTGGGGCCGAAGCATCGGTGACAGCCCACTAGGGTTTCACTACCTATATAAGGAACCCCCAAGTGTTCTATAAAGGTATTACATTCTACATACTGTAAACTCACGTCCGATTCTTAAACCCTAACCGATTACTTACTCTCACGCCGGAGTCTAATCGTGGGATACATTCCCACGGTAAGCCTAACGCGTGTTTCTTTAGTGTGCAGGATCTCAGCAAGATAATTCACTTGGTGCAAGAGCCGGAGCCCAGCCAACCCGAATTAAGCCTAATTCGGGTCTAGCAAGGATCATCCAACTTTTGTATCAACAAGTTGGCGCCATCCGTGGGACCAATACACTAAGCTAGAGCAAATCTCATCTCGATCTCTTTCAATGATGAAAGGACATCCGCAAGGGAATCCCAGGAACACGAATCCTGCGAATCAGAAGTCCACGGGGGACGTGATACTCATCCCTACTCACTCCCCTAGCAACCAACGGGTGGACCGAATAACCGGAGTGTTTTTCAGTCCATGGGTGGGACAGTAATACAAGAGATTTTGTATGTAAAAAGTTATCGTCTCGGTCTTTTCGAATTGATTACCAGTTGAAAGTGCGACTCAGTCGTTCTTGGTTGAATATAAAGAAAAAAGGTTATCTATTTTAAATTAAAAGTAAAATGAAAATGTAAATGTCGTTGAGTAAAAGTGGAAGCTTGAAATTTAAAACTAAAAATTAATACTTAAAAATAAATGACGAAAAATTAAACTTTAGAAAGTAATTTTAAAAACTTAATAAAAATGCAATCTTGAATAAATCTAAAATAAAAACAATTTAAAATAAAGTTTAAGAACATGGCGGGAAAAATTAAATTGATAATTAAAAATAAAAATAGAAAATAGAAACTAGAACTCCATCGGAATATCCTGGTGTCGGAATCCCATCGGAATAACTCTAAAAATGTATCGGAATAACAGTTAATGAAAACAATTGGAATAACGAAAATCGAGTCTGTCGGAATATAAGAAAAAGAAACTATCGGAATAAGGGTGACCCAAAGCTATCGGAATGATCCATCGGAATATCAATTAATCACCACAGTCGGAATCTCGATCGGAATGACAGTAGGAAAAACAAAACCCTTTTCCGACGCAATTAAAATGGAAATAAGCAAAACCGAATAAGCTATGTTTAAATAAGCACTAATCGAAACTTACCAAATCAAACAATAAAAAGAAATAGATAAGCACTAATAAGAAACTTTCAAAACACTAAATAAACAAGATTTATAAGATAAACTACAAGAAAAAGATTAAACTTATGAAAACACTTAAAATTGAAATAAGCATAAAGATTAAAACTTGAAGATCAAACAAATCAAACAAAAGATTTTTTAAAACAATAAGAGAAGAATGAGAATGATTAAAAACTCGAATTAAAAAAATTAAAGATCAAAGATTTAACACAAGATTAAAGAGAAAGCTTGAAAAACATTAAGAAAAACTAGAGAGAGAAAGTATATTAATCTACTCCTAAATACCTTACACAAATTAAAAGTAACTAAAAATTATCTAACCACCTCCTAATGACACATTAGGAGGGTATTTATAGGAGGAGTAAAATGTTGATGCTTTCTTCTTGTCTCGACTCGATTTAAATTCTTTGTCTTTCTCGACTTCGTCTCGGGATTTGTCGATATAAATTGAACTCGTCTTATAATTTTATTCTTTAATTAGACTTGGTTCTTCGACTTCATTAAACTTCCGTCTTTAGACTTTTTCTTCGATAAATCTTCAGAATAGGCCTTGGAATTCCATTCTTTTTGCGCTCTTAATCTTTTGACTTTGTCTTTTCTCGTTTTCTTCGATAAAAGCCCGTGAAAGCCCGTGTTTTCTTCCCTTTTCACATTTTGGTCCTAAATCACAACAAAAACACAAACCACGCATAATTCCGACATTTACGACATAAAATACACGTTTTGGCTTGGTTATTATTATAGTTAAGTGGTAAAAGGATGGGTGTTTTCACACCTATCAGACATGCACGTCCGCTAATACCCCACCACCAACCATGACCATGGACAACCCTGAACCAAGGAGTGCGCCTAAGGCCCCTAACAAGGAGCCACGTAGGCCATCAACTGAAGAAGAAGTGGAAGTCGAACCACTTAGTGAGGAAGACCTCGCTCGTGTTCTCACGCAGA
This sequence comes from Glebionis coronaria, assembly GCA_025667525.1. NCBI lineage: Eukaryota > Viridiplantae > Streptophyta > Magnoliopsida > Asterales > Asteraceae > Glebionis > Glebionis coronaria. Next base: position 462,097,456 of record CM046881.1, read on the forward strand.
ACTTTGAGAGGATCGTCCCGGGTAAACCTAGGTAGGAACCTCCAATCTAGGCTTAACTTTGGCAGGGCCGTGTCCGGTACCTCTCTTTAGAAGAAGAAGAGGGAACGAACCCAGGAACGAAACCTCTTTGAGGAGAATCCCCAACCTCAGAATGTGTTCGAACGCATAGGGGATCGTGTTATGCAGGAACTGATGCAATCTCGTGAAGAAGGAGATAGATCCGACGATTCAACTGAACGGCCGGACTTAGAATTAATCAGAAGCAATCGCCGCACAAGCGTGTGGGATAGGGTGAATACAGGGAGGAAGGCTCCTAGCTCTTCTCATAAAAGCGATCCTCAGCCGAGAGGAGGGGCACCGCCCCCTTCCCCCGGCCCCTTAGGAGAGGATTCGGATGATCATCCACCCAAGCGTCGCCGACCTAGGCGTACTCCTTTACTGCCATCGAACGATGAGGGGTACTACGGTGGCCCTTATTATCGTGAAGTGGAAGGGGAAGATCTCTCCCGCCCATGGTGTGACCCTAATCTCACCCGTCCATGGTGTGATCCTAGGGAAGATCCTTTTACCCTCCGCATATGGAATTACTCCGAGGATAAGAAGCGTCGCATGCCATCGTGCGTCAAAACTTATGATGGGTCGGGTGATCCGGATGATCACCTAAAGATATTTGACACACAGGCAATGCCCGTGATTGGTTTGAGGGACTTCCTCCCCGAAGCATCGACAGCTTTACTGAGCTGCGCACTGCATTCAAAAACAATTATACCCAGCGAAAGAATTATAATAGGGATCCGGTCTCATTAGCAACCGTCAAACAACGGCCTGGAGAATCTACGGAGGCTTTCACAGAACGTTTCAATGATGAGTGCACACGTATAAAAACGATGCCGGAGCTCCTAAAAATTTCCGATTACATGCATGCCATAACAGACAAGGAATTAATTAGGCGCCTCAATGACAAGCGACCAGAGAAGTATGACGACCTCATGGAAAGGGTCATGAATTTTATAGAAGGAGAAACCGCGGTAGCCGCGGCCTATCCTACAAAGGGAAACAACTATCGATTGAACGACCAGCCAGGAGACAGTCGGGTGGTCAAAGCAACCAAGGCAGTGGAAGGAGCTCGGACTACAAGAGCGAAAACAAAGGAGGACGGCTGGATGACAAATTCACCCCCTAAAGATGTCTTACCGGGAAATCTTGTTGACAGAAGGGGCGAACTTCCCAAGGCCTCCCCCAATGACGACCCTGGTGGACCACCGTCAAGGAAATCGCTTCTGCGAATTCCACAATGACAAGGGCCACGACACGGAGGAATGCATCCAGCTTAAGAAGCACATTGAGTCACTGATCAAGTCAGGTAAACTCAAACATTTGGTCAAGGATTGGAGATGGAAAGGATAACAAAAAGCACGATAAGAAGGATCCCCAAAAGGACAAACCTTCGACTATATACATGATCCAATCTTGGCAACGCCACACAAAGCAGAAAGTTAGTCAAAAATTTTCCCGCTGCAGAGAAATCTCATTCCCTCCAGTTACGGTAAGTGACGTGGCGGATGCACCTCTCACGATAAAGGTAAGCATTAGAACACATAATGTCCACCGTATGTATGTGGATGGAGGGTCGTCGGCGGAAGTACTCTATGAGCATTGTTTCGTACAGCTACGGCCACAGATAAGAAGCCAATTAGCACCGGCTACGTCGCCGCTCATTGGCTTTAGTGGAGACACTATCTGGCCAATAGGATAACTACGTCTGCTAGTAACCATTGGGGACGAAGAGCATTCCACTACGACATGGATGAACTTTATGGTGATACGCTCACATTCTCCCTACAATGGGATTATTGGAAGACCAAGCATCCTGGCCATACGGGCAGTTCCTTCCACGGCTCACGGGATGATTAAGTTCCCTGTTGAAGGGGGAATTGTTAATATCTACAACTCGATCATGCCAGCATCTGAATGCCATGTCGTGACGGCACCGGTCCAGCCTGTTCCCATTAAGGATGGATCACCGCCCCCCAATTGGAAGGTGGCAATCCATCCCGATTACCCGGAACAAGAGGTGTCTATAGGAGGAACGCTCTCGGATAACGGCAAGAGGGCCATGTGCTCTCTCCTGAAAGCGAACCCGGATGTATTCGCATGGGAGCCTAAGCATATGACAGGTGTGCCGCGCTCGATAGCAGAACACAAACTTCAAATCCGCCAGGGATATCCTCCTGTTAAACAAAAGAAGCGTGGTCAAGCACCAGAGCGCAGTCAGGTAATACTGAATGAGGTACGAAAATTAGTAGACGCGGGAATTATGCGCGAGGTGTACTACCACGAGTGGTTATCCAACCCAGTCATGGTCAAGAAGCATGACGGGAGTTGGCGCATGTGCGTAGACTTCACTGACCTGAACAAAGCTTGTCCGCAGGACTGCTATCCGTTACCGGAAATTGATTGGAAGGTGGAATCCCTATGTGGGTATCCTTTCAAGTAGATGGCGGAGGAAGATGAGGAGAAGACGGCGTTTCATACCAGTCAGGGCGTGTACTGTTACACAAAAATGCCGTTCGGACTAAGAACCCCGGGGCGACATATCAGCGAATTGTTGATAAAGCCTTCGACTCATGGATAGGCCGCAACCTTGAGGTCTACGTTGACGATCTAGTCATCAAAATTCATACGGAGGAGGCACTTCTCCGTGACGTCCAGGAGACGTTTGACACTTTGAGGAGAATCAACATGAAGCTGAATAAAAAAAACGCACGTTTGGGGCAACTGAAGGGATGTTCCTCGGATACATGATTGATCCAAACGGAATCAAGCCTTGCCCGGAAAAGACAGACGCGGTGATACAGTTACCATCTCCTCAGACACGAAAAGAGGTACAATCATTAAATAGAAAGCTGGCCGGGCTAAATAGGTTCCTGTCGAAATCCGCAGAGAAATCACTACCTCTATTCAAGACGCTCAAGAAATGCATAAAGAAAGGATATTTCCGCTGGACAAAGGAGGCAGAAGAGGCCTTTAAGCAACTTAAACATCACCTCGCAACTCTTCCTATGCCAGTTGCTCCCCGACCTAAGGAAGAGCTCATTATGTATCTGTCCGCTACACATGGAGCAATAAGTGCAATACTGATGACGAACACGGATCAATTCAGACTCTGGTCTACTTCATAAGTAGAACACTACAAGGGCCAGAGCTGAATTATTCCTCTATGGAGAAGTTGGTGTTATCACTGGTATACGCCACGAAAAGGTTGCGCCGGTACTTTCAGGCGCACCTAATTGTGGTTATCACTGATCAGCCAATAAAACAAATCAGCCAATAAAACAGATCATCTCCAAACCAGATGTGGCCGGTAGGCTACAGAAGTGGAGCATTCTACTAGGAGAGCATAAAATCTCCTATAGACCAAGGACAGCGGTCAAAGGCCAAATCTTGGCAGACTTCCTAATTGAGAAGCCAGAAGAAGACGGACCAGTAATACAACGAGAGGAAACTCCAGTAGAACCATGGGTTTGTTCACTGACGGATCCTCATGCACGGACGGGTCAGGAGCTGGCCTCATCCTACCAATCCGGAAGGAATGGAGTTTACCTACGCCCTGCGTTTTGAATTCACAACCACTAATAATGAGGCAGAATATGAAGCGTTGATTGCGGGTTTAAAAATCACCGCTAGAATGGGAGTCCGCAACCTTGAGGCTTACGTGGACTCACAGCTTGTCGCGAACCACATTCTAGGAGGTTACGTAGCCAAGGAGGATAACATGGTCCGATACTTGAAGAAAGTCAAGTCACTCATAGCTACCTTCAGCAAGTTTTCTATCAAGCAAGTACCAAGAGGTGAAAACAAGAAGGCGGATGCTCTTAGCAAGATTGCGTCTACAAGTTTCGCCCACTTATCCAAGCAAGTCTTGGTAGAAATACTAAAGGAAAAGTCTATAACGGAAGGGGAAATCGTAGCTATAGTTGAGGAAGATGGAACTACATGGATGACCCCGATCATCGGCTATTTGACTGATGAAACCCTTCCGGATGACGAGAAAGCGGCACGGCGTATTAGAAGGAAGTCGTAGCACTTTGAGCTTCGAGAAGGTATTCTCTACAAGCGCTCCTTCTTACAGCCGTTGTTGCGGCGTGTCGGGCCGCGCCAGGCTACCTATGTGATCAGTGAGATACATGAAGGGTCATGCGGTATGCACGTAGGTCCCGATCCGTAGTGGCACGAGCTATACGAACAGGATATTATTGGCCTACTATGCATAGGGATACACATGACATGATTCGTAAATGCAGTGATTGGCAAGTGCACAGACCAGTACTGCGACATCTGCAGCAAGAACTGACACCCATCACATCCTCATGGCCATTCTATAAGTGGGGGATTGCCATCGCAGGACCTTTTCCCATGGCTGCAGGGGGAGTTAAGTTCTTGATCGTCGCAATGGACTACTTTACACGATGGATAGAAGCTAAAGCGGTTAAATCCATTACAGGCAAGCAGGTTAAAAAGTTTGTTTGGGAAAACATTGTGTGCCGTTTTGGCTTGCCAGGAGAAATCATCTCGGATAACGGGAAGCAGTTCGCGGATAATCCATTCAAGGATTGGTGCGCGACATTGAATATCACGCGGCGCTTCGCATCTGTTAAGCACCCGCAGACCAATGGTCTTGTGGAACGAGCAAATAGAAGCTTAGGTGAAGGCATCAAGATGAACGAAGTGCCAAGTGGGTAGATGAGTTGTCGCATGTTCTATGGGCGCATAGGAATATGATTAAAACAGCCAATGGGGACACTCCATTTGCGCTGGCCTACGGGACTGAGGCTGTTATACCAGCAGAAATTGGAATGCCGACCATCCGCACGGCGAAGGTCAATGTCGTCACGAACGATGAGCAACTCCAGATTAATCTGGACTTGTTGGAAGAAAAAAGAGAAATAGCGGCTATCAATGAGGCCAAGTCCAAGGCACGGATGAAGGCTTATTATGATGCCAAGGTTAAAGGTGTTTCCTTTCGCCCGGGGGATTTTGTTTATCGTGCCAACAAGGCAAGTCGCGCGGAGAATACCGGAAAGCTGAGCCCTAAATGGGAAGGGCCGTATGAGGTTACGGAAGCCTTAGACGGGGCACGTACAAGTTGCGTGACATGGATGACCGTGACTTGGAACGTACATGGAATATCTGCAATCTTAAAAAATGCTATCTTTGAAAGGCTACGGCTTCCGCATGGACACTTCACTATAATTGGCTTCAATGAAGATCCATGTATTCTATTTTGTCTTGTTTTCATGCTTTCTAGGTTCTATTTGTTTTAGGATTTTTCATTCTTGTCAAAAAACAAAAATCGTAAATGTTCTAAGATATGGGTGCCCGTAAAGTGCGGCTCACAAAAGTAGTGGTTGCAACAACAACAGAAGTGTGGCTGCCCGACCAAGATATGGGTGCCCGTAAAGTGAGGCTCACAAAACATAAATGCAGATCTTTTCATCACTACGTATTAATAAGTGTGTAAACACTTATCCTTTTGCCACTAAAATCTATGAAAAACAAGACCTAATCATGTGTTTAATATCGTAAAAGTCGGAATTACGCGTGGTTTTGTGTTTTTGTGTGAAATAGGTACAAAAGATTAAACAGAAAGAAAACACGGGATTTCACGGTCAATTGTTGAAGAAAAGTCTAAGAAAGAGACAAAGTCAAAGTCAAAGAACCAAAAATGTACCGAAGATCACGAAAACCGGCAAAATCGACACGACTTTGAAGAAAAGATCAACAAAGCCAAAAGACAAGTTCGTTTTCAAGGATTAAGATTTATCAAGTTAAATGGGCTAAGTGGGACCCACACTTAAGCTTAATGGGCTTCAAGGCCCATTTATGGATTATTAAGTTAACTATTTGGTCAAAGCCTGATCTAAGCCCAATAATAGAGTTAATAAGTTTTATTTTGGTTAAAGCCCAAAACAATTTAAATAGGACGGATGTATTAAGTTATTGGGCCCAAGCCCAAGTAACTTATTTAAGTGAGACGGCTAGAAAATTTTGTTAAGGGTCCAAGCCCATTACACATGATTTGAAGACGGTGGAAGTAAACATAAAAGTGAAAACTCTCCACTTTATTTGGTCAAACATACACACCCTCATCGTTACAAACAAAGAAGTGAGAGAAGGAAAGAAAAACACAGCCATACCCACACCCAAACCCTAAATCAGAAAATTGGGGCTTTCTTAAATCACAAGATGTGAACCCCACACGCCTAAATTAATTGCCTACTAAATTGGAATGAAGAAGATGGTGGTCCTCAATCAAACATGGCACCCTCCCTTTCATGTGATTGGTCCTCACACCTCACCACAAATCATCCTCCGATCATCTAAAGCCATATCAGCTTGGAGAAAGCACAAGAAACACAAACCCATCCACGGTGTGTTGGGTCTACTAGATGTAGATCTTGCAACCTGTCAGGACCGGTGAATGACTTCTGTAATCACAAGTCAAATCACAAAGAGACTCTATACACAATATGAATGTAGAATATAAATATAATCAAGGAGAACAGAATAACTATAAAGACTTGATCCTTTCTAAGGATTTCTAATATTGATAATCACTAGAACTACGTTTGGTGAAGGTGTGTAAAACCCTTCTGCCTAAGGTTCCTTTTATACTACAAGGAAACCCTAATACAGCATTAAAGAAAACGTGTAAAACTGATATGCATATCCTTTCCTAACATATCTCATGCATATCCTAACAGAATATTAAGTAAATAATAAAGTTTGACTTCGACTAGGACCAGGAGCAGGACTTGCTCCTACTACTACTAGGACCAGGAGGAACTACATACCTCCTAGTCTACCTATTACATTTAACTATTACAATGGTCCTAACAATCCTCCCCTAAACTTGAATTTGACCTGTTGAGTTCAAGTTTCCTGGAAAACGTGCAAATAAAGCTCGAGGATTGTATCAGCAAAACAAATAGCAGCACCAGAAAGATAAGAATCAGAGTAACCGCCGCAACATGAAACACTAGAAGCTTTTCCAAAGCTTGGAACAAATCAGCATCGTGTTGAATCTTTTCAGCAACATGAGCAGATTTGATGAGCCTTTACCAAGTAGCTGCTCGCTCTTGGGCTAGCCAGTCTTTCTGGTGGAATAAGCATCACCCTGGGAGACTAGAACCCAGCCCAACTCTTAGAACGTGAATCAATGGTGAGTGGGAGTACCCTGATGATTTTAGGCAAACCATCACAGCCGGTAACGAATTTGATACGTCTTTACCAGAAGCCGTACCCCTCTGGACTCGCCAACTCTTAGCAATGAAGCATCGGTGAGTTGAACACCCTATAACTTTAAGCAAGCTATTACAGCTATCAACGGATTTGATAAGATCTTTACCAAGAGCCGTACCCCCTTAGATTAGCCACTTTTCAGTCCAAGACTATGGCAAGTGAAAACCATCCAGTTTTGGGTAACCTGGCAACCATCAACGGATTTGAGAATCGCACCAGGAGCCGTACCCTCAAGGTGAATCAACTTTTTCTTGTCGATGAGACATGGTAAGTTGAGAACCATTTGTTGTGTGGACCAGGTCCAACACCAAGTGAAACCAGTAACCAGCACAATCAGAAATCAGTAACCAGAAACCATAGTGTGAAGCAGCAAGGGGTATCATATTCACAAGTATAAAATCCAATATGTGTTAAAAGTATAAGCAGATATTATATAAAAAGTATTTTTTTTTCTTTATTTTTTTTAACTATAAAGAATGAAATTTACCAACCACTTTACATATTGGTGAAAAGAATGATAATATGAACAAATGAACAAACGAAAATACAAAACAGAAACACTTACAACCCAACCACATCACAAACCAGAAGCAGCCTTCTTATCTGCTATCAAACGAGCCTGAATACCTTCCACCAACGCCGTGGCCATAGAGGACTCATTTCCTGATGGAGCATTGGAAATTTGCAAATGACTAGCCAACATCGCCTCCATCGAAGAAATTGTCAAAGGATAATCCACGTCTGTCAGCATAAAAACCATATGACCAGATTCTAATTCCAATATATGCACACCACATCCTGCATATAACTTCCAGCGCTGAATCACCCATTGCATCTGATCCTTCCATATGCCCGAAACAGGAGCATTAGGAGGGGCATCCAACATCAGCTTAAGATCAGCCCAGATACGCAGACCAGGCCATGAAGACACAGCCATGGGGTCAAAAGGCATGCTAGAATCCACAAATCCATATAACGCCATAAGATCCATATGGTCAGCCCAAGACAACACACCCTGCAAACCCGTAGCCAAACGCACAGACCTATCACTCAAAGTAATTCGATGGGATACCCCACCAGGAAGAGTTGTGGAACGCTCAACCGTGTAACCAGTAATGTTCCCATTTCACAACGGCAAATCAGAATCACTGTCAGAAGCTGCATCAATCAAATTCTCAGGATCACGCTTCTCATAAGGGACTGTCTTACCACGGCGAACACGTCGAGCTTGTTTCTGGCGAAGCGAACGTCTAGGTGAGGGATCACTAGGTGTAGGTTCAACCTTTACCGTAACCTCAGCAGCAGCAGTGGGAGCAGGAGAAGTAGACTCATGAGTTTGCCTACCCAATGTATCAATAGGAGCTGCATCAGAAGTAGGAATTGGTTGAGTGCCAGGAACCGGTGGTGATGGAGATGGCAGATCAGGTGTAGCAGTTGTGGTGGTGGTAGTAGCAAAGGTGGCGGTGGTAACAGGTGTGGTGGTGGAAGCATGAGTGGTGGTGGTAGCATGACCAGCAGAAGAACCCAAAAGAGCAACCAAAGGAGTAGTAGAAGTACCAACTGAAGTAGCCACAAAACCGGATGGACTAACAACAGAACCAGGAGTAGGAGCAGATGAAGGACCAGTAGAAACAGCAGGCATAGAAGAAGTCACCACACGAGGATGATAGATAAATCATTCCGGCATTGGTTGACTCTGACGCTTAACCATACGCTCATAAAGTGCCTTGAGTTCATCAAAAGTTAAAGCCCGAACCCTGTCCCATGTCCAAGGAGCATTAAAATGACAGCGGACTGATACTTCACATAGCGCTGCATCTGCTTACGCTCCTCAGTTCTGGATAAAGGTCGGTTCTTTCTCTTCTCCCGAAGCTGTGCAGCAAGAGCCAACTAGTGCTTGCGCATCAATACCATGGCTCTTGGAATACAGTTATACTCATCAACATCATCACCCAAAAGATCGGTAAACTGAGCATAATCCCTGGTGAGAATAGTCAACACCTGCATCCACTCACTATCACTCCAATGCATTGCATCGTGTTGAACTTGTTCACGCCTCTGCTGTCGAAGCTCCTCTTCTGCAGCCCTATCAACCTCATCAATCTCAGCTTGGATCCGACGAGCAGCCTCCTCACCTAGCCTTTCCTCCTCAAGCTGTCTACGTGTACGCTTGCGTGCTGGTGAAGGAGCATCAGTCATTGGGGCTTTCCCTTTCGAATCATGGGAGGGACCAGCATTGGAACCAACAGCAGGACCAGAATCACCATCCATAGGAGTGGGAATAGCAGCAGGAGAAGGAACACTGGAGGATGTCGGAGGAACCGGCAAATCATCATACACTTTATCAGCAAAGGCAGCCTTTGCCAATAATGTCAAACCATCCTCAACATGCTCCGTACCCTCCTCATCAGAATCTGAATGGATCACATGCTTCTTTCGGCGTCGTTGCTGAGTTTCCAAAGCTTTGATGCGATCAGCCAGAGGAAGAACAAACTCCCTAGTCAGTTTCCGGTGTTGGTTCAAATCAGCTTCCAATGAAATCATCCGCTCATGGTACCTGCGCATAAGATCAAGCAAAGACATAAGTGTAGTAGGCTCCTCCGCCTGCCCACCAAGAGAACTTGGGCCAGGGAAAGCGTCATTGGAGCCCGATGCAACAGATGGGTCAACCTGTGGAGTACTAGCACCAAACGGTTTATCAGTCGAGTGTGGAGCAGGACTAGGAGGTGGAGTCTCCACAAATGGAGACTTTTGTGGGACTGAAGAAGGACCAGCCTTGGAAGGGGATGGTTTTTCAACCACCACCTCCTCAACCAGCTCCTCCTCAACCACATGAGTGGCACCATCAGTAGGAGCCTCCTCCTCCATGGGGTCATCATCAATCACAACAAACTCAGGAACCTCCTCCTCCTCACCCATAGGACCCTGAGCCAGTCCCAACATGGCCTCAGTCAGGGGCCTCCACTCCCCAGTAAACCCATTGACCATATTGTAATACACTTTTGTAGTAAGCTTAGACGGAACATGTTCAGTCCTATCACGAGGAATGCAAACCAGTATTTGCTGAAGAAACCTAGGATACATAAGAAACTTCTTTCTAGAACCAGCATTAGAGAGATTACTAACCATCCCCTCAAGTAGATAATGAGAAAAGTTAAAAACTCTACCCTGGGCTAAGCAAATAAGACCAGTAGCCAAGGGAGTAGGGAAAGCATCCCAACTCCCAGACTTGGGACTCATACAATGGATTAGAAAGTGCACCAGAAGCTTCCATTAGGGGGAAAATGTTGGGAATAAAATATGGGTCAGATCACCAAACGCTGATAGAAGAAAGTCAACGCTGATAGATTGACTTTGGACGCTGATAGAAGTCAACGCTGACAGCCTTGAAGATTGACACTGATAGAATATCTTTTGTTTATTTGTTTCTTTATTTATGTATGGTAAAGATAAGCACGACATTGTATTTTCTATTATTATCTTTACCTAGAATAGTTGATTCGTAGCTTATTGTACAAGACTTCTTGTTCTATAAAAGAAGGTCTTTTAGGTTAAAGTCATATATCAGTTTTCATAGTATTCGCAAGTTAAACCTTTCATTGTAATCAACACGATTATTCTAATACAAGTGAAAGTTTGTTTAACATCATTGTGTTTTAGATCAAGTGTTAATTCCGCATAACACTTTGTTACTTTATTCATAAGCAAAGGTTTCTCTACGTGTTATACTTGATCTAATCTCGTATACACAAAGCTAATCGATCTAAGTTTGGGATCAACAAGTGGTATCAGAGCTTGTTGAGAAACTTTTGATCTTTAAGTAACGCAGAACCCTAAAACACCAAACCCTAAAAACCCTAAAATTCTCAAAACCCTAAAAACATCATGTCTGGCACAAATCAACCTCCTGCTTTGCTTCAAAACAACTTCTCAAACCCTAGTATCAAAATTCCCATGTTTGATGCCAGGAACTTTGAACTTTGGAAGTCCAATTTTGAGCAATACATAGCTATTCATGACTACACTCTTTGGGAAATTATCGAATATGGGAACACATTCGATAAAGCAGCAAAGATTACTGCTGCTATTGCCGCAAGGACAGCTGTTCCTAATTGTCCTGAAGCTGATAAAGTGGAAAAGCCTGATGATGGGAGAGCGGTAGCTGTTGAAGATATAGCCAAGAAGAGGGTGGACATGAAAATTTTGAACATCTTGAAACATGCCCTAGGTCATGAGAATCAGCATAAGTACAAACGTTTTGAGTCTGCAAAAGAGCTTTGGGAAGCTCTTGAAGTAGCACATGGTGGCAATGCTGACACAAAAGAAGAAAAGAAGAAGCAACTCTTGCATGAGTATGCTGTCTTTAAAGCTCAACCTAATGAGAATCTCAGCAGTGTGAGAAGTAGACTTCTTGACATCACAAGTCAACTTTCCTTCATGGGAAAACAGATTGATGACCCTGAATTGAATGCTACTTTTCTCAAAAGCCTTGGTGATGTATGGAAGATTGAGACAAGATCTATTCTTGTCAATAACACCCACAAGACTTCCAGGTTTGATGACATCTTCAACAAGTTAAGGCTGTTGGAGAATGAATGGCAATTGGAGAGTGATAACAAATCTTCCAGTAGCAACATGGCTTTCTTTTCACAAAGTGAAGGCCAATTTGATTCCATGAACTTCTATGGACATTCAGCAACTGGATCTCAAGGTGTCAGCGCTGGATGTCAATCTGTCAGCGCTGGATCATATCCTGTCAACGCTTTGTACTCAAGCGCTGACACACACAATCATGGCGCTGATAGAATTAAACCTGCTGGTTTTGATCTTGATACTGTGTGTGCATTCATTGCTTCTTTGCCTAGTGATTCAAGGATTACTTATGAAGATCTTGAGCAGATAAGTGATGAGCAATTGGAAGAGATGGACATCAAGTGGACTATGGCTCTTGTAAGTTTAAGAGCAAACAGGTTCAATAAAAGGTTCAAGAAGAAGATGACCTTTAATGCTAAGGATGTTGCTGGCTTTGACAAGTCCAAGGTAGAGTGCTACAACTGTCATAGGATGGGGCACTTTATGAGGGAATGTAGATCTCCAAGGAGATCTGATGCTGGGAAGCCTTCTAGCCAAATGATTAAGAACCCAGATCCCAAGGCCATGGTTGCTGTTCAACAAATTGATGGTGTTGGAGAATGGGATTGGAGCTGGATGGCTAAGAATGAGGAAGAGGACAGAGCTTTGGTTGCTGAAGTTAAAGAAGAGCATGCTGAATATGCTCTCATGGCACACTCCTCCTCTTCATCAGATAATGAGGTATATGATGATGCTTTCTGTTCTAAGGGTTGTCGTTTAAATACTGAAAAATTAAAACAAGAGATAGTTAAATTATTAGATGAGGCAAGTACTGAAAGATGCAAAGTATCTAACTATCAAATTGCTCTAACCCAAACAGAAAAGACAGTATCTGAGTATAAGAAAATGGAGTTTGATTTAAAAGATCAAATAAACATCTTAAAACATGAGTTATTTCAGAGTAAAGATGTGCAAGATATAGTAAATAGGGTTAATCTTGATTTGATAGCTCAGTTAGAGGAGGCTAACAAAAATAAAGATAATGTGAGTCTTAAAATCCAGAGGTTTGATAAGGCCACACAAACCCTAGGAGAGTGTGTTAGTAAACAAAGAGACTCTAAGGATATGAGTGGGATTGGGATGAATAATTATACTGTTGTTCCACCACCAGCTGGGGATTTCTATGGTGTCCAATCAAAGGACTTATCTTGGACTGGCTTGCCAGAATGCCAAGAGGAGGAGTTCATTCCTCCACCTAGAGTGACTTCCCCAGTTAAGGAATATCAGCAAAAGCTGACTGACCTAGAAGAGTGGAAGAAAGCTAACCACACTTTGTTTGTTAAGGGAGGGTTATTGTGTGAAAGTCCAAATGAGCCCACACCAATCACAAAACCAATTGATGATCCAAAACCTATTAAGATCACACACCCTACCACTGGCAAACCTGTTGACCTTGGCCCACAAAATGTTAGAAAACCTAGTGTTAAATATGCAGAAATGTATAGAAATTCTAGGTCATCAAAAAGCCAAGTTAGTAACCATGGAACAGGCTTCTTTACTTCTAGACCTAAGACTATGTCTAGAAAAGCTTGTTACACATGTGGGAGCTTTTCACATTTGGCCTACAAATGTGTCAACGCTTCCAATGTCAACGCTGACAGGAACCATTTCAGCGCTGACAAAAGTCAACATAGGTCAAACACTGTCAGACCCAATACCTTTGTGAACAAAAGTTCACAAGTTGTTAGACCAGCCCCATTCTTTTCAAGAGGGTCTAACACACAAGGCCTAAGACCCTTTCAAAAGTCAAATACTTGGTCAAATAGGCAATGGGTTCCTGTAGCAAACCCTAGGTTCAACGCTGATAAGAGCAATCGGGGCGCTGACAGGAGTAATTTCAGCGCTGACAGACACACTGCTAAACCTAGGTATTTGCAGCCACAGGGAAATAGGTCTAAAGCTTCTACTAGCTTAACATGGAGACCAAAACAAGACCAGAACCCTAATAATACTGGTATTTCTATGACATGCAACAGGTTTCATTATATTTCAAAGGCATTGTCAACACCAATTGGGGTTAACTGGGAATTTCATTCAAACAGGGATGAAAATGGGGTTGTTATGAGAACCAAGTCTGTTCTTGTTGAACAACCAAATGAATCCAAGTCTTCCAAGGCTTGGGTTCCCAAAGAAAACTAATGTGTTTTCTTTATGTGCAGGGCATTCAGAAGAAGATCAATGACTATGGATACTGGGATAGTGGATGCTCAAGGCACATGACTGGAAAGGAAGACTATCTGACCAATTTCTCTCCTATTCAAGATGGTGATAAGGTATACTTTGGAGGTGGCTACGGCACAATCACAGGAAAAGGAACCCTTGTCACCAACAATCTTAGGTTTGATAATGTCTTCTTGGTGAAAGACCTGGACTATAATTTGTTTAGTGTATCACAAGTGTGTGATAACAAAAATAAGGTTCTTTTCACAGATACTGAGTGCTTGGTGTTAAGCAAAGATTATAAGCTCCCTGAGGAGAAATACATAGATTTTAGAACACCAAGGCATAAAGACATATATAATGTGAATCTTAATGGAATTAAGGTAAATAATAAGATGTCATGTCTGTATGCTAAAGCCTCAGTAGATGAAAGTAATCTTTGGCACAGGAGACTAGGGCACATAAACTTTAAGAATATTAATAGGCTTGTGAGGCTTGGTTTAGTTGATGGTTTGCCTGAAAAGGCTTTCCACAATGACCACTCTTGTGTTGCATGTCTTAAGGGCAAGCAGCACAAGGTCTCATTCAGGTCTAAACAGGTGCACTCTAGTTCTAAACCCCTTCACTTATTGCATATGGACCTCTTTGGTCCAACTAATATAGAAAGTTTGAAGGGTAAATCATATTGTTTTGTCATTACTGATGATTACTCCAGGTTCACATGAACTTTCTTTTTAGCCAAGAAAAGTGAAACTGCCCTAAGTCTGATTAATTTTATTACCCAGATTGAAAAGAAAAATGGTAATGAGGTCAAAATTATTAGAAGTGACAATGGGGGTGAGTTTAGAAATCAGTTGTTGGATGATTTTTGTGCCAAGAAAGGGATTACTAGGCAGTTTAGCATAGCTAGAACCCCACAACAAAATGGGGTTGCTGAGAGAAAGAATAGGACCCTTATTGAAGCAGCCAGAACCATGTTGGCTGATGCCCACTTTCCTATAGCTTTTTGGGCTGAAGCTGTTAACACAGCTTGTTATGTTCAAAATAGGGCATTGGTCAACAAGATACATAATAAGACACCTTATGAATTACTTTGGGGAAGGAAGCCAAATATTGGTTTTCTGAAGCCTTTTGGATGTCATGTAGTTGTTCTAGAAACTAGTGAGGCCCTAGGTAAATTTGATTCAAAAGGTGATGAAGGCTACTTCATGGGTTATTCAGTGCAGAGTAAAGGATATAGGGTTTACATTAAAAAGGAAAAACGTATACTTGAAAAGGTACATGTTAGGTTTTTAGAAAGTAAACCTAGTGATCCTGAGAGTGGTCCAAATTGGTTGTTTGACTTAGAACCTTTATCTAGAGCTTTAAATTATATGCCTGTTACTGATCCAGACATTGTGAAGGTAACTTCAAGTGTTTTGGAAAAGAGAATTGGTAATGTTTCAGGTATACAGGTTGCTAAGGAGGATGGACCACCAGCAGTTGAATCATCTCCCACACAAGAATATGTTACACTTCCTATATGGACAGATGAGTATTATGCTGCTGCTACTGCTGCAAGGAAAGATAATGGTGGTGTTCAAATACCACCAAATACAAACATGCATGATTCTTCAGGCGCTGACAAAGGAAAATCAAGCGCTGACACGACCAATTCAGACGCTGATGGCTCCAACGCTGACAACACCAGTTCAGGCGTTGTTAGCCCAAACGCTGACAAACAAGGATCAGACTTTGGAGACACCTTTACACAGCTTTTCTCTTCTCATTTTGAACAGGGTGGACCTTCCAATATTCATGAAGAGATTCCTGTTGATCAAGAAGAATCTGAAGAAGATATTGGCAACATGGAGCGTGAAATTGAGGACACCAGACTTTTTGAAGGAGGAGTTCTCACTTCCACAGCAAAGGATCACCCCACATCTCAGATCATTGGTGATGTTATGGCTCCAGTTCAGACAAGAAGATCCCATCAAGGTCTTGGTGGATTTATTGCCAATATACACAAGAAGGTTGATACCCCTCTTGTACAAGCATGTTTGTTTGCCTGTTTTCTGTCACAGGAAGAACCCAAGAAGATTTTTGATGCTCTCAAAGAACCAAGTTGGGTGGAAGCAATGCAGGATGAGCTTCACCAATTTGCTATACAGGATGTTTGGGAGCTGGTTGATTGTCCTAGATATGTGAGACCAATTGGGACAAGATGGGTTCTAAGGAACAAGAAAGATGAAAGAGGCATTATGGTCAGAAACAAGGCACGTTTGGTAGCTCAGGGTTATACACAAGAGGAAGGCATAGATTATGAAGAAGTCTTTGCTCCAGTTGCAAGAATTGAAGCTATCAGAATTTTCTTAGCTTATGCTTCTTGCATGAATTTTACTGTTTATCAAATGGATGTGAAGAGTGCTTTCCTCTATGGCACAATTGTTGAGGAGGTTTATGTAATGCAGCCTCCTGGTTTTGAAGATCCTGAGAATCCAGACAAGGTTTATAGAGTAAAGAAGGCAATGTATGGCCTTCATCAAGCCCCGAGAGCATGGTATGGTACATTGTCCACCTACTTGGTGGAAAATGGTTTCAAAAGGGGCACCATAGATCAGACACTATTTACAAAGAAGAAAGGAAAACATGTGTTGCTGGTGCAGGTCTATGTTGATGACATCATTTTTGGGTCTACTGATCCAAAAATGAGTGAGGATTTTTCCAAGCTCATGACAGATAAATTCAAGATGAGTGCAATGGGTGAGATGAACTTCTTTCTAGGTTTACAAGTTCAGCAGAAAGAAGATGGTATCTTCATCTCTCAAGACAAATATGTAGCAGAAATCTTGAAGAAATATGGTTTTTCTCCACATGAGAAGGAGGCTTCCACTCCTATGGATAGACAA
The DNA here is from genome assembly GCA_025667525.1 of Glebionis coronaria. Classification (NCBI taxonomy): domain Eukaryota; kingdom Viridiplantae; phylum Streptophyta; class Magnoliopsida; order Asterales; family Asteraceae; genus Glebionis; species Glebionis coronaria. The sequence goes on from CM046881.1 coordinate 462,114,438, forward strand.
TACCCTTGGGGAAAAATTGGAGCTGGAAAGGATGTGGATGTTAGGCACTATAGATCAATGATTGGATCATTGATGTATCTTACAGCCTCAAGACCTGACATCATGTTTGCTGTGTGTGCATGTGCACGCCATCAAGTGACTCCCAAAGAATGTCACCTTTTTGCTGTGAAGAGGATTTTTAGGTACCTAAGATGTTATCCAGATCTTGGATTATGGTACCCAAAAGATTCTCCCTTGGACCTTATTGCATATTCAGACAGTGATTATGGTGGTGACAAGTTTGATAGGAAATCCACAACTGGTGGATGCCAATTTCTTGGGAGCAGATTAATATCTTGGCAATGCAAGAAACAAACAGTGGTGGCCAACTCTACAACTGAAGCAGAATATGTTGCTGCAGCTGCTTGTTGTGGACAAGTCTTATGGATTCAGAACCAGCTGTTGGATTATGGGTATAATTTTATGCATACCAAGATTTTTGTAGACAATAACAGTACTTTATGCATTATTAAAAATCCTGTACATCATTCTAAAACCAAACACATAGAAATTAGACACCATTTTATAAGAGATTGCTTTGAGAAAGGTTTAATACACCCAGATAGGGTAGATACTGAAGATAATGTAGCTGATTTATTAACTAAACCTTTTGATGCTGGAAGATTTCAATATTTGGTAACAAATATTGGAATGGTTAATCTCACTTAATATGTGTTTTGGAACCTTTTTGTAAAAGTATGTACAGGATATGCATTGTTATTGGTCTTTGTGATGATTTAGATTTTCCACATTATTTTTCTAACACTGACAAAGGTAAATGCAACGCTGTCAAGTGTTATTTTGCCATTGTTGGAGATATTATTGTCTAACGCTGACAAGAGTTCCTTCAACGCTGATAAGTGTTGTCGGGACGCTGTTAGCAACAAATGTTAGTTTTGTGGTTTTCATCTAAATGTGCAGGTAATGGTAGCTTTATGCCATTGGATACAGAGTTGCTTATGGATCTTTGAAAGAGCTATTTGGACATGTTTTGTTTATGGATGATGGTTGGAATATTTATATTCCTATCTTGACATAAATTTTTTTAATGTTCATATATATATTTTGAGAACTCATGTATCATAGTTTAAGGGGAGGTTTAAGGAACCTTTAGGACTCTTGGGTATTCTTAGAATACTCTCATCACAATTCTAGATTGTGTCCACAGGTGAGTATGGGTTAGTTTTACTAAACCATGAGGCACTGTAGCATGCATAGTATATCAACTTTGCATGCTGCCAAGACATTTTTGACTTAGAATTGGTTATGGTCTGATGGGAGACTTGGGAATACTTTGGATATGGGTTTACCTGGGAGTTACAAAGAATTTTATGAAATAACTTTGTTGGTAGGTATTTTGGTTAGCAAGGGACTCTAGAGGACATTTGTGTCTATCTTGCTTATGCAAGTGTGCATAAATGGACAGTGCTTGCCGCCCAGTAATTATTATCAACTTGTAAGATATTTCCCTTAGGATAAATTACTTTGTTAAGGTCTTTTTCTTTTTAAATATTTTTATTTTTACTTTTTAGACGCTGACAAGGCTTTAGGAAAACGCTGACAAGAAAATATAGCCGTTGGGCGCTGATGGGCTATTTTTGACCGTTGACACCTAGTGGGCCCTACCCAGTTGTTATTTTTTGACTAATCTTTGGCCGTAATTTTGGGGAGAAGTTACTTTTAATTAATGCATGAGATAAGTTATATTTGATTCAAGATTTTCATGATTGCTCTTTGAATATAACCGCCTCATTTTTGACCAATCAAAATCATGCATCTCTCCTATAAATTTGGCTAATCTTTTTATTCTGGGTATTCATATTTTCTTGTCTAACACTTTTTCTCCTAGATTTTTCCCATATCACATAACTTAAACAGCTTTCAATCATGGCACCCAAATTCAACTCAAAGAATTTAACATTGGAGTTCAAGAGCCAACACAATATGATCGCTTACTTGACTGCTGATGATGCTTTATTTCCTCAGTATTCACAGATGGTGGCATTTTTAAATGCATCTTCATTGAGGTATGCACTTTCTCATACACCATTAGTCCCTGTCGCACACATTAGACAGTTTTGGAACAATGTTAGTTCCACAACAACTAATGGAGTGACCACATTAACCTCTACTGTTCATGGAAGAACATGGGTGGTCACTGAAGCTTTGGTTCGCCAAGCTTTGCGTCTTGATGACGCTGATGGTGTGACTACCCTTGCCATTGCAACAATAGAACAGGGTCTTAGGGAATTGGGTTATCCTATTCCTGCTGATGTCACTTTAAATAAATATCATAAGCAGGAATTTCCCTCTGACTGGAAATATTTGATACATGTCCTTTTACAATGCTTAAGTCCAAAATGTACTTCTTTTAATGAAATAAACAGGTCAATAGCAAGTGCTTTGGTTTGTATAACACGTGGGCTTAAGTATAATTTTTCAAAAATGATTTTTGAAGGGATGTGTAAAAACAAGGGGAGTAAAATGACTTTGGCTTACCCTAGATTTTTGCAAATGGTCTTTGATTTACAAGCATATTGTTCTAGGGATCATGAAACTTTTTATGAGATCCCTAAACAACAGAAAACCATTTTTGCTAAAATGAGCTCCACCAATGAATCCATACCTCTTACCCAACCAATGCTTGAAGTAATTCAGGCTGCACAACCACAACCACAACCACAACCAGACCCTGAACCCCAACTTGAGCCTATTCATGAACCATCACCTTCACCAGAAAACATGGACATTGACCAACCCAGCGCTGACACTCAAAATGTGGGCGTTGACACAGCCAATCCCAACACTGATACAATTCTTGAACAATCCCAAACACCCCTTCATCAACCCACACCCACCCAATCTACTTCATCTTCCACCCCATTGCAATCTAGGTTGACTAAACGCCAAAGGGTTACTGGAGTGTTCTCCTCTAGTGATCCTAGCCTTGTAGCAGAGAGAACCACCTCCACAAGTGTGGCTGGTGAAATGGGTGAGGCTGGGGCTATTGACACAGGCTTAGACGCTGGTCAAGACAGTCCTAACATCATTAAGACCTCATCCATGCCCCATGATTCTATTTTGGGAGGTCAAATCCCCATTCTAGCTGAGGGCAGATTGGAACCTATGACAATAATTGAATTGACGGCGGCTGTCATTAGCTTGCAAAAGCAAAATGTCAGTCTTGTACAAACTGTCGACAACCAGGGAAGAGAACTCCAAGTTTTGAGGGAGAGAGTAACTGTTTTGGAGAATCCAAGTAGCAGGAGTTTAATGGAGGAATCTTCCAAAGGGGAGGATAAAGAGGATGAGGAGGATGAGTTGATTCACACAGCTAGTGAAAAGAGTTCAGAAAAGAGTTCACAATTTAGTGAATCTTTGCAGATTGCTGAAGCTCTCACCAACTTGAAGAAGCATCCAGTTGTTGATATATCCAAGATGACACCAAAGAACTTGGAAGGATCTTTCAAAGAAACATTGGGCGCTGATACAGGTTTGAACGCTGACACATCCAACGCTGATAAAGGTAATCGTGGCACTGATAGGAGCAACTTGGACGCTGACAAAGTTGCAGGTAGTGTTGATGTATTCCAGCCATCAACAATTATCAGAGATGTGTCCACACAGGTTTCTTTTTCTACTTTACCAATTATTGATCCAAAAGACAAAGGTAAAGGTATTTTGATTGAAGAAGATGTTCTAAAGAAAGATGCAGCACAAATAGCATTTGATGAACAGTTGGCTGCACAACTTGTGGAAAGAGATTTGAAGAGGAGTAGAAGATCACCATTTGTTGTTTCTGAAAGTGAGGAAGAAAGTGGTGATGGAAAAGATGATGATAGCTCAGATTCAAGCATTCAAATTATTGAAGATCCAGAAAGGCTTGAATATGGGGATGAGCTAGCAAAGGAAAGGTTGAGTGAGTTGAAGAATCAGGTTGATTGGGACCTACCAGAAATCACCAGAATGTACCATGCTTGGGAAGACCAGGTGATGGACAACCCAGGTATGAGTTTATCAGATCAAATTTGGGGGTTGGAAGTTCTTCTTAGGGTACAAGAAGACATAAAGGTGATTATGAGATTTAATGCACAAGAGGTCAAAACCTGGCTCAAGAGAGATAGAAGGCAGTTGTACTATAAGTTGCTTAGATGTCATCAGCCTAATTGGACATCAAAGAAGTTGCTGGCCTTATCTTTTGAGGAGCTAGAGTATAGGGCACATCCTATTTGGAGGAAGGTGCAAGAACAGAATGTCTACCAGTTTCTTTTAGAAGAAAGAAAACAAGAGCTTGCAGAGGAGATGCAGATTCAAAAGGAAATAAGGATTGCTCAAAGACCAGTGAAGAAAGGAGATCCTTTCCAGTTTCCTAAAGACATGGATGTGTATTTTCCAACTGAAGGTGTTATAAGGAAGCATCTCAAGCTTTCTCCCTTGGAAGCTTCAGATTTGGTAAATGTAGTACCTCTAGATGACAGAAATCCAATCATCAGTTTTGATGAAGATGAGTGTGGATTTTGGAAGGTTGGACGATTTGGAAAGGAGGTACATACTTTCACTTCAGTTATTTCTATATTTGCAAGCATAGACAGGGAAGACTTGGTGCATCTATGGAGGTTAATAGAGGCCAAGTATACAGCTGAAGCACCTACTTCAGCTAATGGAATAAGACTTTGGAACACATTTATGACTTTGTGTGGTCCAAAAGAAGCAGATCCTGCCATTTGGAAGGATCTTGAAGATGATCTCAGTAATCTTCATTGGAGGCTATATTCTACTTGTGGTGTATTTCATATGAGCTCTACAAAGTTTTCAGAATATTTGCTTGTGGATGCTGACTATTTCTTGTCCAAAGAAGTATTGGAGAAGATGCTAGAGACACCCTTGGAGATTGATTATACGAGTGATGTGGCCAAGGACTTGATCAGATATGTTTATCACCAACATAAGAAGTTATTGAAAGATTCCTCCTAAGCCTTTAGTTTTTATTCAGAAACTTGATCATTGGAATGGATATCAAGTTTAGGGGAGGATTGTTGGGAATAAAATATGGGTCAGATCACCAAACGCTGATAAGAAGAAAGTCAACGCTGATAGATTGACTTTGGACGCTGATAGAAGTCAACGCTGACACCCTTGAAGATTGACACTGATAGAATATCTTTTGTTTATTTGTTTCTTTATTTATGTATGGTAAAGATAAGCACGACATTGTATTTTCTATTATTATCTTTACCTAGAATAGTTGATTCGTAGCTTATTGTACAAGACTTCTTGTTCTATAAAAGAATGTCTTTTAGGTTAAAGTCATATATCAGTTTTCATAGTATTCGCAAGTTAAACCTTTCATTGTAATCAACACGATTATTCTAATACAAGTGAAAGTTTGTTTAACATCATTGTGTTTTAGATCAAGTGTTAATTCCGCATAACACTTTGTTACTTTATTCATAAGCAAAGGTTTCTCTACGTGTTATACTTGATCTAATCTCGTATACACAAAGCTAATCGATCTAAGTTTGGGATCAACAGAAAACCTATTTTTCTGGAAGTTAAACTTCCCCCATGTTCGTATCCAAAAGCAGCCATCCCCTCCAATACCTCCGAATTGGGGATGGATTCAACACCACCCTCATCCTGAAGATGAAGGGAAGAGCGAATAGAAGCCTCAGTCACCACATATGCACGTCCATCTATGGTAGCATGAAGTGTACGTGGATGACCAACCACATCCACAAGTCGAGCAGACGCCCAAAATTGACGAATAACACTATCATAAATAGTGGGACATACAGTAAACGCAAACCTTAGGTTGGAAGCTTCAATGAAATCTAGAATGTCAGCAAAATGTTCACGATGTGGACCATCACCCAGATAAGCAACTCGGTTGTGAGCAGGTTGGTAAGCAAGAGCAGCCATGGATCTTGATTAATTGATGGAAGAAGGATTTTGTGTTAGGGTGGAGAGAGTAGAATCGGTTTTGTGTGTGTGTTGATTGGAATGAGTGAGTCAAGGTGTTAAGTTTGACCATTAATAAGGAAAATGGTAACTGTTCATTGACCCCTATTAATGGGGGGTTGCCCTTTCAAATTTAGACATAATTGCATAGTAACCACTTGCCCTTTTAAACATAATTATCAACTCCCAATTTACCATAGTTAATTAAAAATGTAAATACCAGGATTGGGAGCGTTGACCAAAAGTCAAAGCACACAATGGTCAGACCAGGAGCAAAACGTGATTAACAAAGGACAAAAGGAATGAACAGTGTCCCAGACCAGTACCAAAAGCCAATCACCACCTGACAAGGAAGGATTTTGAACCACCTGAAGCCAACCAATTATGACTAGAAGCTGACCAACGAGGACCAGAAGCCAGTCATGTAAGACCATACCCACTAGAAGTGAGCAAAAACTTCCACCAGAAGTAACACACACCACCAGAACCAATATAAGAAGTTGTTAAAATCTATCAATACGTTAGTCTGTCCTACGAATATGTACACAAAGCCTCCCCTTAGGCTTAGCCTCCCCTCAATCCTAGACCTCAAGGATTGACCATCCCAACGTGAACCACCAAGTGGTTAAACCGAGGACCATCAAATGCTTTAGTCAGCAAATCAGCAACATTATCATCCGTATGAACTTTAATAACCTGTATCAGCTTCTTCTCATTGGCATCTCGTATAAAATGATGCCGAATTTCAATATGCTTCGTCCACTGATGAAAAACAGGATTCTTCACAATGCAAATAGTGCTTTGATTGTCAATAAAAATTTTGGTGTTCATAAAATTGAAACCATAATCCAACATCTGATTTTGGATCCACAAAACTTGTCCACAACAACTAGCAGCAGCAACGTATTCAACTTCTGTTGAAGAAGTAGCTACTATTGTCTGTTTCTTGCATTGCCATGAAATAAGTCGACGACCCAAGAATTGACAACCACCAGTAGTAGACTTTCTGTCATTATTAGCACCAGCATAGTCACTATCACTATATGCTTCTAGAACAAAAGGTGATTCTCTAGGATACCATAAGCCCAGTTTAGGTTGAGCCTTGATATACTTGAAAATCTTCTTAACTGCATTTAAGTTCGAAACTGTTGGAGTCACCTGGTGTCTAGAACAAGCACTTACTGCAAACATGATATCCGGACGTGATGCAGTCAAATACATGAGGGAGCCAATCATAGACCTATACATGTGAACATTGACCGGGGGGTCTGGCTCATTCTTAAGTTTGATTTTAGCAACTTCATAAGGAGTCGCTGCTGGTCGAAGAGGATCCATGTCAAACTTCTGAAGAATCTTATGAACATATTTATCTTGACTGATGAAAATCCCATCCGATTGTTGCTTGACCTGAAGACCAAGGAAGAAAGAAAGTTCTCCCATCGTACTCATCTGAAATTCGCCTTTCATCAAGTGTTCAAACTCATCACACCATTCCTTCCTAGTAGAACCAAAGATAATGTCGTCCACATAAACCTGAACAAGGATAATGTCCTTGGTATTCCTCCGAAGAAATAGTGTTTTGTCAATAGTACCCCTTCTATAGCCATTCTTTAACAAGAAAGTGGAAAGACGCTCATACCAAGCTCTAGGAGCCTGATGTAATCCATAAAGAGCCTTGACCACCTTGTAAACTTTCTTGGGATGAAGTGGATCTACAAAGCCCTTAGGTTGAGTGACATACACCTCCTCGTCAATTTTGCCATAGAGAAATGAACTCTTGACATCCATCTGAAACACCGTAAAGCCCACATAAGAAGCAAAAGCCAAAAACAGACGAATGGCCTCTATCCTTGCAACCGGAGCAAAAACTTCAGTGTAGTCAATGCCCTCAATTTGAGTGTGGCCTTGTGCGACAAGCCTAGCTTTATTCCTTACGACAATTCCCCGTGCATCCTTCTTGTTCTTGAGAATCCATTTGGTATTGATTGCTGTCTTTCCATCTGGTAAGTCAACCAGAACCCAAACATTCTGAAACAAGAATTGCTGCATTTCCTCCTACATAGCCTCCACCCAACTTTGGTCCTCAAGAGCATGAGAAACTGACCTAGGTTCCACCTGTGAAAGAAAACAAGCAAACAAACAGTGTTGAAAGTCCGTATGATTATTAAGCTTTTGATCTTCGATATAGCTCACAAGAGCATGATGATCAGACGAGGCCTTCTGCTGCATTCTGCGTGTCTTGACAGTAGAACCAGGATCTCCAATGATTTGAGTGGTAGGATGATCTTTGTGTGATTGCAAGACTGGATTGGAAGAGACCTCCACTTCTGGTGCCAAGTTATTGAGATCACCAACAAAGTCAGCATCATATGAAGCATTGTGGAAGATCCCATCTACTGGTTGTTTATGAATGTCATCCAGCTTGGTAGAAGACTTCTTTTGATGGTTCCCCAAATCAGAAGGACTGGATAAACGAGTATTGGAATCAGACTCACTAGCTGGAGTACCAGTAGGTGATAAGCTAGCACTAGGAGCAGAAGCTGGGGGTACCAGGATCAGCTGTGTCAGTAGGCTTATCCAAGGGAAACTCAAAACCACCTTGAGCAGCTGCTTTAGTATCTTCTTGTTGTTGTTTGAGTAGATTGTCAAGAGCTACTTGGGAATCCTGTACATCCAATGGAGTTGCATCACTAGGAGGAGTAGGAGATACAGAGGTGGAGTAGGATGGAACCACAAAAATGTCATCCTCATCATCTGAATCAGAAAGATTAGTAGGAACACCATTACTAGAAGTTGCAAACACTTGTGGTCCTGCACCATGGTTAGTTTTGAAACGAAAATATCCTAACGAATCACTAAGATAATCAAGATCAAAATACCATTCTGGACCCTTGCCTTGGATGTTTGACTTCTCTTCAAAGTACCTGAGATTAATAGTTTCAATGATCTGCTTGGCTTGGAGATTGTAGACACGATAAGCCCGAGAGTGAGCTGAATATCCCACAATGTATCCTTCATCCGCCTTGCCATCAAACTTCCCCAAATAGTCACTAGTATTCAGAATGGTGACTGGACACCCAAAAGGCTTCAAATGAGCAATATTAGGAACTTTGCCCGTGAGCAGCTCATAAGGAGTCTTCTTGTGAGGATTGGTAATAGAAACCCTATTCAAAACATAACTTGCAGTATTAACAGCTTCTGTCCAGAACATGGTTGGAAGCTTGGAATCGGCAAGCATAGTTCTTGCTGCTTCTATTAGTGTCTTGTTCTTTCTTTCTGCCACACCATTCTGTTGAGGAGTCCGTGATGCACTATAATCTCTTTTGATGCCCTTAGCATTACAAAGTGCTATGAGGTCTTTATTTTTGAACTCGGTTCCATTGTCGCAACGAATACCTTTAACCTTCTTGGTCAACTGGTTCTCAATAAGGGTAAGGAAATCTCTAAGAATTGAGTAGGTCTCACTCTTGGCAGCCATGAAGAACACCCACGAAAACCTGCTATAACCATCAGTTACCACCAGACAGAATTGCTTGTGGTCAATGCTTCTAATAGAAGTAGGACCAAATAAGTCCATGTGTAGTAGCTGCAATGGTTCAGTGATAAGACTAAGAGCAGTAATGGCCTTGAAGGATGCTTTGTGCTGTTTGCCTTTGCTGCAAGCAATACAATTTATATCATTTCTAAACGACTTGGGAGGTAAACCAGAGACCAGGTTCAGATTTGCAAGTTTGTGAATGGTCTTGATGTTCACATGCCCCATCCTTCTATGCCATTGAGTGGCTTCATCTTCTGAGGCTTTAGCAACTAGACATGCTAGTTGACCAGTAGGGTTGACTTCATTCAACTTGATGCTATAGAGATTGTGTCTTCTAGGGATTCTGAGTAGAACTTGTGAGTCATCCGGAAGCTGAAAATCTTTGGAAAGCACAAGTGCATCAGTATCGGTGAAGAGAACAAACTGCTTCTTGTCACAAATCTGAGAGACCGATATCAAGTTGAAGTGCTGAAGTGCTTCCACATAGTAGACCTGCTCAAAATTTAGATTAGGGGTCTTTATCGTTCCTTTGCCAGTGATCCTGCCTTCACCCCCACCAAAATAGACCTTGCCTCCATGAAATGGTACAAATTTAGAGAGAAGACTTTTATTTCCTGTCATGCTCCTGGAGCAACCACTATCTACAATGCCTAGACTAGGATCTTGGTATGGAGTAACCTACAACAACAAGTTAATAAAAATGCAAAAGTTAGTGTCTTAAGGGGACCCAAACCTTTTCAGGTTTGAGCCTGCCTTGTGGATCTTTAGAAGAGTGCCAAGAAGATTGATGAGATCCACCGTTGTTCCTTGGTTGCCTATGCATCATATGGGTATTATTATTGGACCAAGAACAACCTGCTGAGGGCTTAACAGCAGTTCCCAAACTTCCCAAACCAAAATACGTGTGGTCCAAATTATGTGGATAAACTGGATTAAAATTTTGAAAATAATTACTAGTGGTTTGTAATCCAAAGTGTCTCCAATGATCAGAAACTAAAGGAGAGGACCTTCTAGAAGAAGGAAACGATTGAGCACTAGGATTAAGCCTTCTAGAAGCATATGGGGCAGCTCCTGGTGGACCAGGAGCAGGAAAAGCATGATTAACAGAAGCATGTGTGTCATAATAATCACAATCTTTAATTAAATGAAAGGCACTGCCACAAACAAAACATGTTTTGAAAGACCTTTTATTAGAATGAGATTGTTTCATACTGCCTACTTTATTACATACAACTCTAGGAGAAACATTCTTCCTAGGACTCAATAAACTAGGACCAGACACACTTGACATAACAGCAACTCTTTCTTCACACTTCCTAGCACCAGTAACAGCATGATCATTCAACTTGGAACTTGTAGGTCTTGACTCTTCACTTGAACCACTAGATGCAGAGTCACTGGCTTTATCACTGAAAGTACATGAGACCAAGTCATTAATATTAGTAGAACTTGTTGGGGACTCAAGCATCTGTGATCCATCCAAGTCATTATGCCATGAAGTGGGCATAAAAGTTCCAGTAAGAGGAGGAGGGACAACATGCATTTCTGCTGCTGGTTTAAACCTATTGTAACTAGGTTTTCCCTCATCCTCTTTGTCGGAATCAAAGACACTTGAAAAAGATAAATCAAACACATCTTCTGAATCAATATATTTTTCAAATCCTAAGCCTCTTTTAGTTCTGCCAGACATGCTACTATCAATTAGTTTTGAAAGATTTTTAGGTGCCTTTTGCCATTTTTCAAATCTTAGCATTGTAGCATCTAATTTTCCTTGCATCTCCTCTTTTTCTTTGATACTAGCATCTCTTACTGTTTCTATATATTTAAGCATATTTGTCGTGTTTTCTAAATCGATGCTTAGTATCCTGATTTTATCCTCATACGCACGTTGTGTATCTTGTAACCACCTCTTTTGTTGTTCCAATGTGTTTAATGAAGCCTTATAGGCTTGAACCTCTAAAAAATACTTATCATTTTGATCATTTACTTCATTAAATTGGGACAACAATTCTGAGTATTTATCATGACAACCAAGAGGACAATGTTGTACCTGAGGTGAGATGCCCATAAGAGCAAACTCGTCTGCTTCTTCTGCATCAGAGAGATTCCCAGCAATCATTGCAAATACGTCAGTCGAGGATTCAGCAGATTCAAAAGTAGGAGTCTGATGATCATTCCAGTTGACCATAGAGTCAACAGATACTAGTGCCTTCTTATCATCTTGTACCTCCTGAACCTTAAAAGCTGAGTACCTGCTCTTCTCCTGATCATTCTTGGTAGGGCACTCCCTTGCAAAGTGACCTTGTTGCTGGCAGTTATAGCATCTAACCTTGCTTCTGTCGAATCTTGCTGGCTCCCGAGGGTTGTAATTAAATTTCCGTCCTGCTTTCTTCTCAAACTTGTGAACCCTAAGAGTAAGCATGACCATCTGCCATTTAAGATCCATTTCATCCAGGTCAAGTTTATCGACCTGTTTGAAGTCATCAAAAGCAAGTTGTTGTTGAGCATCAACATCAGCCACAAAAGAATGGAGAACCGCTTCTACCATACTACCAGGCTTGGCAGTAGGATCAGGAGCAGAAGTATGCTGAAATGTATGCTGAGAGGAGACAGTATTGCTTGGGCTACTTGCATATGACATGGGACTAGATGCCATAGAACTCATAAAGGCTGAATTAGCAGGAGTGGGAAAAGAGTCACTCGAAAATCCTCTCACATGAGGTTCGAAAGTTCTGAGCTTATGAAATAGATCATCAAAGTTAAGATAGTCAAGCCCACCTTTGGCTTTGAGAGAGATCACCACCTGATTCCATGAGTAGGGTAAGGCTTTAAGAAACCTTGCATTAATATCACCATCATCAGGCTTTGACCGAAGTTGATTCAAATGGCTCAATATCTTCTGGAACCTATCATACCCTTGATGAAGACCTTCAATTTCTGAGATTTTGAATTCTGTGAATTCATCTCTCAGCATGGATCTTCGCATTTTCTTTGACTCCTCATTCCCACCAAACCTTGCTTTTATGCCATTCCAGATTTCTCTGGCATCATCCAAATGGTAGAAGTCACCCATGTGATCTTCAGGAATAGATTGAAGCAAAATCGTTTTTGCTTTGACCTCCTTCTGAATAGCTATGATTTCCTCATGAGATTTAGGGTCAAGAAGGGTAATATTACCATTCTTGTGTCTTTCAGTAAGCTTCCTGCTGTTCCCATTCAGAATGATCTTCCAAAGATCTTGATCACTATTGGTGATCCACCATTCCATCTTCATTGCCCAGTTATCATATTCACCCTTTTTCAGAAGAGGGAATTTACCATTCGTGTTTGTGACCGTAGCAAGGATCTGCTGAGGTTGCACAATTTTAGGAGTGCTGTCTTCTCCTGTTTGAGTAGAAGTTGAGGCAGACATGATAAAAAATGTCAGTAATAAGAAAACTTGATTCTTCTTTGTATAGAGACCCTCCCAGGCTCTGATACCACTTGTTGGGTCTACTAGATGTAGATCTTGCAGATTGTCAGGACCGGTGAATGACTTCTGTAATCACAAGTCAAATCACAAAGAGACTCTATACCCAATATGAATGTAGAATATAAATATAATCAAGGAGAACAGAATAACTATAAAGACTTGATCCTTTCTAAGGATTTCTAATATTGATAATCACTAGAACTACGTTTGGTGAAGGTGTGTAAAACCCTTCTGCTGAAGGTTCCTTTTATACTACAAGGAAACCCTAATACAGCATTAAAGAAAACGTGTAAAACTGATATGCATATCCTTTCCTAACATATCTCATGCATATCCTAACAGAATATTAAGTAAATAATAAAGTTTGACTTCGACTAGGACCAGGAGCAGGACTTGCTCCTACTACTACTAGGACAAGGAGGAACTACATACCTCCTAGTCTACCTATTACATTTAACTATTACAATGGTCCTAACACGGTGGCAATCCGTGTGATGGGTAAATGTTTTTGAGCCGTAGATCAAGAAAGAGAAGGAGAAAAAAAGGATTAAACGGACAAGATTGCAAGATGTGCTCACCAAGTGTTCATCAATAGTTTTAGGGTTTGCCTATAAAACCCCCTTCATTCTGTAATTTTTAATTGTCCAATTTTTATTTTCCTAGTTATTTTATACTAAATAGTTTTTAGGTTAAATGTAATTTTTCCTTTCTAGTATTTGTAATCTCTTTTTAATATTAATAAAGTTAATTTTCATTTAAATCGTGTCTTACTTTCTGTTAAGAAATTTTTATTTACAATTTATTCTATTATCTGTTTGGTTATAATAACTTCTATTTTATTTATCAAGTTAATCTATAGCTTGCTTTGAATAAATAAAATGAATATTGGAAGAAACTTCCCTACTGGAAGTTTTTATTAAATTTAGTTCGAGTAGTAGTTTCTGGTTCGTGGTTCGATGATGATGTTTGGTTAAGGTGGTGACTCGGTTTAAGAAGGAGGCTCAACGCCTACCTTCTACTCAAAGGTTTCGTCAACAGGTTTGAATTCCTTTTTAGTTATTTTTGATTTTAGATTAATTTTAATATTTGTTTAAGTTTATGTTATTTAGTCTGCTAGTTGTTAAGATTAATTTTGTGTAGTGGATTTTTATGTGTTTAGTTTTGGAAATTAATCTTAACTGCTAAGTTTAAATCTGCTTAATCTGTTTTGGAGTCTAGTTTTGATTAGGATTTGGGTTATTGATATTAACTGTTTAATCTGCTCTATTTTACTGATTTTGTTGAGTTTATATTTTGGTTCATCTTAAAGGATTTTAGTTATAATAGTTAGCTTTGCTTCTTTGCTTATTTGCAGTTTAGATTTGCTTAATTTCAGTTTAGGTATTATTAGCTTATTTGATTTTGTTGATTTTAAGATTTGCTGTTATTTTCAGTTTTATTAGAATTTAGTTTGCTAGTCGGTTTTTTATTTGAGTCTGCCATGCTTAATTTGGTATATCTGTTTTCAGTTAATTTGCTAGTCATTTATAGTTTTATTTGGTTTAAGCCTAATTTTGCTTATTATTTTTGCTTATCAGTTCTTACCTGTTGATTCTTATTTGCTTATTATTTTACTGTAATTCTAGCTTTGCTATATAAGCTATCAGACTCACTTGGTCTGATAGATTTTAATCTGTAAAAAAAAAACAAGCAATTCGTCCACTACTAGACTCGAACCCTTGGCCTCTCTTATATCAACCCAACGAGATAACCATTTGCTCTAGCCTTCTATTTGTGTTTTAATACCCTTCTTTTAATTAATATAGCCTGTCTGTAGCTGTCAGTTTTGATTAATTAGTTTAAATACAAGTTTTGTTTAGTTAATTTTAATTAAAAGTTTTTACATATTTAATGTTATAAAGTTTAAAAATAAAAAAAAATAAAAAAATAAAAAATAAAAAATAAAAAAATAAAAAATAAAAAAACACAATAAATATTTTATTACTTTTAATAATTTCAATAGTTTTTAAAATTAGTTTTTAAAATTAGTTTTTAATCAGATTAGTTTTATATAAAAATTAGTTTAAATAGATTTTGCTAAATTAAAAGTGAGAGTAATTTCTTTTTAAATAGTTTTCAAATTTGTTTAAATAGTTTTATAGTTTAAATTAGTTTATAATTTTTAAATTAGTTTAATTAGTTTTAATTAAGATTTTTATTAGTGAAAAAGTATTTTTAATTAAATGTTTCCTTTTTAATTAGATTAAATAGTTTTTAGTTTTTAAATACCAAACAAGTTTTTATTAACCAAGAACAATTAATCTCTACGTATTAATTGGATATCAATTCGAGTGAGTCGAGGAACGAAAAAGAGAATAAAAAGAATGCAAAAATTCATACATCAAATTGGCGCCGCTGCCGGGGATATCAATTGGATATCAATTTAATGTATGAATTTTGCATTCTTTTTATTCTCTTTTTCGTTCCTCGACTCACTCGAATTGATATCCAGTTAATACGTAGAGATTAATTGTTCTTGGTTAATAAAAACTTGTTTGGTATTTAAAAACTAAAAACTATTTAAAATTATAGACTAAAACTTAACTATTTAAAAATTATAAACTAATTTAGACTATTTAAAATAAAGCTATTTAAACAACTATAAAAACTATTTTAAATTTAAACAAAATTTAAATCTATTTAAAAAGAAATTACTATTATCTTATTTAAAAAGAAAATACTTTTAACTATTTAAATCTTAATTAAACAAGTAAACTAATTTAAAACTATTTTAAACCTAATTAAATCTATTTAACAAAAACTTTTTTATTTAAACAAAACCTATTTTAAACTATTTTATATAAAACTAAATTAATTAAAAAAAGACTAATTTATTTAAAAAACAATTTAAATTTTTAAAACTAAAAGTAAATTTAATTGAAATTTATTTAAAATAAAAATTAGTATTATTAAATCTATTAAAACTGTCAGCTAATTACAAATACTATATTAAAAATAAAAGTAGTATTAGAACTCAAAAGAGAGCCCGGAACAACTGGTTATCACGTTTAGCTATTGTACTAGAGGTCACGGGTTCGAGTCCTGTATGGACGATTTTTTTGTTTATTATTCTTTTTTTTAAAAATGAAAATAACCAAACAGACCAAATGAGTCTGTTGGCTTTATGCAGATCAGCAAATCTAACTCAACAAAATCAAATAAGCAAATAAGACCTAATACTGAAAATAAGCAAATAGACCTAAACAATCAGCAAAAATAAGCAGAACTATCCTAGCAAACTTAAATCAGCAAAAGAGAACTAATGAAAGTTCAAAAATAAGAAATAAACGTTAAATTATATAACTAAATACGAACCAAGCTAGAAAACTATTGAATGAGAACCAAGCTTACACTATTGAACAATCAACTACTAAAAACTAAGCAAAACAGGCATAAACTAAAACCAAATCTTAACAATATACTATCAAATATACTAACTAGCAGATATTAGCAACAAAATCAGCAAACTAAACTTATATTACTAAAAACCTTTAAACCAGCAGATTAAATTCCAAAAAAAAATTATAACAGACTAAAAACTTAAGCAAATTAAATCATCAAATCAACTCCAAACATATTTCAGCAGATAAAAAAAACTTACAGTTTAAATAATAAAGCAGACTAAGATTATCTATATCAACTAAATAAAACTTGCATATTAAAAACTCTAATCAGATTAAATTATTCAGCAACAAACATAAGCGAAATCTTAAACCTAAATCATATTAAAATCAACTAAATCATCAAACTAAAACAGATTATCACTAGATAACATAAACATAACAGAAAAACAATTATATCTAACAAACATAAAATATATAGAAATAGAAGTGAACCTGGTGACGAAATCTTTTGAGAAGAAGTACGACGCTGAACCGACTTATCTAAACCGAGACCACTATATCTTCACCGAACCTCGAACTAAACTTAAACTAAAACACCTTAATCTCGAACCACCCTTTATGGCTCGAACCAAACATCCATGAACCAAACAGTTTATGTTGAATCAAACCAGTAGGGTTTGACTAAATTCCAATCTTACTTTATTATTTAATATTGCAAGTGATTAAAAATAAATAATAACAAAGCAGTAATGACAAGTTTATAAGACGAAATAGAAATTTTTATTAATTTAAAATAAACATTATAACTTTATAAAGGAAAATTACATTAATCCTATTTCTAAATCAAAATAAAAACAATAAAATAAAGAAAAATGGAATATATAAAAATTACAGAATATGGGGGTATTTATAGCCAACCCCCATGGCTTGTTGAGGAAGTTTGTTGAGATGAATACTCGATCTTGACCATCCAAATCTTTATTTTCTCTCTTATCTTGATCTTGCGGCTCAGATTACACCCCTTGCACACGGATTGCCAACGTGTCAAGGGGTTGTGCTTGTTGTGCTTCTTCGAATCTGAGGTGGCTACAACTGATTGGAGGAGTGGTAATGGTGATGTGTGAGGACCAATCACATGAAAGGAAACTACCACGTGAATATGTTTACTCCATCACTATGCTTCGATAAAAGGGGTGATTTAATTGAGGTGCGTGTAACACACGCGCCTTTAAATCAAGAAGCCCCCATTTTTTGTTTATTACTTAGGGTTTGAAGGTGAAGGCTGCGTTTGTTTTGGTGAGAGAGAGAGTGAAAGGTAACTTTGTTTTCATCGAAAACAAATGTGTGTGTGGGTAATGGTTTCACCTAGTTAAAGTGACAAGTTTTTTTTCCACTTATATCCTATTTTCACCGTCTCATAACCCTTATGGGCTTTGCAACCCATCACACTCCTTTACGTCTCTTCATGGGCTTGTAATAAACTTGGGCCAAAATGTTTATTTCTTCACATCCGTCCCATATTGTTGTTTTGGGCCTTTTGACCCAAAAGTAAATAAACCATCTTCTTAAATAGGCTTTTGGGCCCATTAAGCATAAGTGGGACCCACTTGGCTAGAATCCTTCATAAACTTAATTCTGTGAACAAAACGACTTGATTTTTGTCTTTTTGGTCTTTTCTTCAAATTCCGTGTCAATTTTGCCGGTTTCCGTGATCTTCGGTACACTTTTGGTTCTTTGACTTTGACTTTGTCTCTTTCTTTGACTTTTCTTCAGCAATTGACCGTGAAATCCCGTGTTTTCTTTCCTTTTGGTCTTTTGTACTTATTTCACACAGAAACACAAAACCACGCGTAATTCCGACTTTTACGATATTAAACACATGATTAGGTCTTGTTTTTCTTTGATTTTAGTGGCAAAAGGATAAGTGTTTACACACTTATTACATATATTTAGAAACTGTCGGTTGGTATGATGGAGAAATAATAAAGTAGTGAAGGAAAAAGGGAGAAAAAGTGACCAGGTTGCTGCAAGCAGAGGCAACATGTTGATCCCTTTGACCAAACCCTTGTTTGGCCTGTTACAATGCAAACGCAGAACTGATTTTTGTTAAAAAAATCACCACTTTTACTCACTTTAGACTCCGACTCGCGTTATTTGACTAAAAACATTGTTTCAGACAGCTTTAGTGTTTCGGCCGAAGGTCGAAACAGATCAGAATGTGCTCCAAACGACCCATTTACAGTCTGCGCAAAGTTTAATTTTTTTAAAATGTGCAGGATTTCTAATCTGCAAGTGTTTTGCATAACTGAATTTGTAAAGTGATTACCTGATACAGTTCAGGTCAAGGCATTTCTATATATTTCTTAAGTGTAAAGTTCAAATAATCAGAGGGTATAGGAAATAATCAACTCAAAGTAAAAAGGATATGTACCTCAACGATCGCATTGGCATCCGACACCTTTTTTGCAACAAAAGGGTTGTTTGGTTTCTGGTTTAACAACAACCAAACACTTCTTTTGATGCAGAAGGGAGTTTACATCCTAGTTTAACAGCAGCCAAGTACCCCTATTTCCATTTGCTACTCGTAGAAAATATTTAGTAGGCTCGGATAGGGCGATATTTAGAAGGAAGAGGGAAAACGCGCCATGACTGCACCCTACACAGGTTGCTCTACCAAGATCGCACAATCTCAGCTCTCACCTAAGTAGTTTTGTAACACCCCATTTTGTTAAATAGAACATCAAAGGATAATTATGGCATGTCATCAAAGCATGCAAGGTAAATGTCTAAAACATTAAATGACCATAAAGGGAAATACCAGAATCAAACGTCGGTAGTCCAACAGAAGCTCACACACATGAATATAAGTACTGAAAGGAAAGGACTAAACAATGTCCAAAAGAAATAATGTATCAAAATGCATAAGGTAAAAGAAGCTGGATAGCTTCCGTCCAGATGCACATACTCTCAAGGTCCTAAGTGCGTCCCTGAGTACCTGCCGTTTGGGAACATGAAAAGGAAGCGACTGAGCAAAACGCCCAGTGAACAAATATATAACATAGTATGAATGACATAACATAATAAAGACTAATAGCAGCGGGAATGTATAAGTCTTGGAAAACCTGGTACATGTTTATAAAATTGGTTTTATAGTTTGAAAAACTTATGATTAACTTATGAAAAAATGTATTTAAAATTTAGCCAAGAGCCCATATAGGTCATGAGGTATCAACGTGCATGAATACATAGAGGGGTGATCTCATCATGCATTTAGAGGGGTTGTCTCTAATTATACTGGTCTGGGTAGGAGGGATCAACTCCTTGTGAAGGATGCAAGGCACACACCACATTCACCATGAAATTCCTATAAAACATGTAACTAGGATACACCCATACACCCCACATGATAATATAAATAAATGGCTAAACTTGAAAGGGACGCCACGAGCAGTCACTCCGTCGTGGGGAAGTCATAACACTGGTGCCTCCAATGTTATGGTTATGGTACCTCCATAACTAGGTGGAACTGACATGCATGTATATAGCTCAGGCATTTAAAATAAAACATAAGCATTCAAAACATATAAAATAACTAGGGAAAACAGATGGCTGCAGACGGGGAATCCTAATAAAGGAAGAGAATGTCCATACTGAAGGACGGAATATCCGTACCTTATGTCCAGTAGTGAAGCTAGAAGGAAAGCTTAACGATCTTCTCCGACTTCGCGGAAACTACATAAATAAGGGACATGAATGAGTTGTCTGATTACTGAGTGTGTTACAGGTTATGTGTGTTCTTAACTTATTTTATATGTTCTTGTCATGTTTTACTGTTTTAAATGTTATCTTGCATTTATTCATGTTTTTACATGTATTCTTATTAAGTATTTCATGTATTACTGTATTACTATACTTGTAGTGTCATAATAAGTAACTTTCTAAAAATAACAGGTTTCCAAAAATAGAAAGTTTCCAAAAATAGAAAGTTTCCAAAAATAAAGAGTTTCCAAAATAGAAAGTTTCCAAAAATAGAAAGTTTCCAAAAATAGAAAGTTTCCAAAAATAGTAAGTTTCTAAAAATAGAAAGTTTCCAAAAATAGTAAGTTTCCTGCAAATAGAAAATTTCCATAATTAGAATTAAGCTGAATTAATAAGTCTAAAATATAAGCTAGTGCTTATTAATCATAAGTTATAAGTCATGATAGTTTATTAGTAAAGTCTATTAAATTAAATACTTAGGCTAAAGTAATTATTAATTAATAATGATAAAGCATGGTTTATTAATTAATAAAATATCCTGGTCAATTTAATAAACTTTACCTTATAAAATTTAATTAAATTTAGTCATGGTCTAATTTAATTAATTCTAATAAAAATACTTAGGTTATACATGTATTATTAGTTCTAATAATAAACCTTAGTCATAGTTTTAATTAAATAAATTAATTAGTTCATGTAAATTAATTTAATTAATTAACTAATAAAATAATGATTAATAAAATGTATCCCGAGCCCCGAAACTCGAGACCACAAAACCGAGCACCAACCACCACCACACAGTCGGCAGCTGGTGGTGGTGGCCGGCGGCTGCTGCCACTGCTAGGCTTCGGTTCACACTGGCCTAGCCGGTGCTCCTCTCACCGAGCCAATCTACCCACCGAGACCATATAGGTCCCGGTTCCCACTGTTTCTCCAAAGTTACCCCCCGTGGGGGACCTTGGCTTGCGAATGACCTCAAACAAACACCACCGTCCCGTGTAGGGTTGCGGCTGGTGGTACCAAAAGACCACCGAGACCATGGTTGGTCTCGGTTGGTGTGCGGCCGGAACAAAACAAACCAAACACCCTTTTTCCTTGATTTTAATTATTCCATAACATGTTTAAATAATGATTTAACCAAAAGATTCATGCACATAGATCATTAGTTAAAATAAAGATTAAAAAGAAAAGGTTATGGTTATACCAATTGCGTGAATAGATGTAGGATTGGAACACGAACACGAATACCTAAATACCAAAGATCAAGAATCAACAAATCGTCCTTGTCGGTGGGTTGGTTGTCGCGGCTCAAAGGAAGAACAAGGGGGCTAAGGTTCTTTTGTTTTTGCTAAAAATGCATAATGAATTCCCTGGAATTAATGTTTACTAGTTAGTTTCATAGTGGGCCGGCCCATGAGGCCCTTCCCTTTCTTTTGTCTTAGCCGCGACCCAACACAAGCCCAACACCATTTGCATACGTTTTTCACGTTTAAATATTATTCGTGTATGTTCGTGTTTAGTGTTGGTGAATTAAATATTATACGTAATATTTAACGTGCATTAATAATATACGTAGTTCTTGTAATTTAATGTTCGAGACACGTATCGTATATTATAAATGGAAAATTTTAATTATTCGTGTTTTTATGTAGTGTACTGTTCATGGCATTTTTATGCGGGTTTTACAAATCTTCCCCTCTAAAAATAATAATTCCTCCCCGAATTATAGATAACGTAAACTAAAAGAAAATATACCCGAATCAAAACTGGAAATGAGGGTAAGAAGCCCAGATAGACTCCTCCGTCTCCCAAGTGGCTTCCCGCTCAGGATGGTCCCTCCAAAGGATTTTGACGAATGGAATCGTGTTCTTCCTCATGAATCGCTCTTGACGATCAAGAACTCGTTTGGGTTCCTCGACATAAGAAAGATCGACACGAATCTGCTCGAGTGGATATTGAACCATATGTAGCGGATGATAGTTGTACCCTCTGAGTAAGGACACATGGAAACCATTATGGACGTGAGATAGCTGCGGAGGTAACGCCAGACGATACGATACCTCACCGACACGTTTGAGGATATCAAACGGTCTGATGAATCGAGAACCGAGTTTTCCCTTGATTGCAAAGCGTTTAACTCCACGTGCCGGTGATACCTTGAGAAATACATGATCACCCACGTTGAAGTACAAATTACGGTGCTTGTCGGCATAGCTCTTTTGACGTGCAGGGGCTTCTTGCAGCTTCGTCTTGGCAACAGCAACCTTCTCGTTGGTCACCTCTATCATCTCCGGACCCTCAAGAATTTGCTCACCAACCTGATCCCAGCAGATTGGGGCGCGACACTTCCTGCCATACAACATCTCAAATGGTGCACACTTGATACTTGCGTGCTAACTGTTGTTGTATGCAAACTCTACTAAGCAGATATAGTCATCCCAACTTCCTGTCCATTCTAAAGCACAAGATCGCAGCATGTCCTCTAGTGTCTGAATGGTACGCTCCGACTATCTATCTGTTTGAGGATGAAAAGTCGTGCTAAGCTTAAGTCTGGTGCCCCAAGTTTTCTGCAGACTTCTCCAGAACCTAGATGTAAAACGAGGATCTCTGTCAAAGATGATACCGGATGGAGTACCATGTAGTCTCATGATCCCCTTCTGATAGATATCATCCAATTTGCTAACTGAATCATCCTTGCGGATTGGTAGGAAATGAGCGGATTTGGTGAGTCGATTAACAATCACCTAAATGGCATCATGTTTCCTCTTGGTCTGCGGAAGTCCGGTGACAAAGTCTATGGAGATCTTGTCCCACTTCCACTCTAGAATGTCTAATCGTTGTAGTAACCCACTAGATCGTTAATGCTCAATCTTAACCTGCTGGCAGGTTAGACATATGGAGACAAAGGTAGCCACATCCTTCTTCATACCACTCCACCAAAAATGCTGCTTGATGTCATGGTACATCTTGGTGGAACCAGTATGTATAGAGAATGGAGAGTTGTGAGCTTCAGTCAGCAAAGCGTCCCTGGGTGTAAGATCATCAGGAACACATAGTCTAGTGCCCTGCCATAAGATACCATCATCATCTACCCAAAACTCCGTCTACTAGTTGATGTTCTGAATAATCGCCCAGATTTCACTATCATCCTTCTGAGCTTCCTTGATCTTAGAGAGTAAGTCTGGCTCAACTCTAAGATTAGCCTAGTAGCCATGCTATCCATGTACCATAAACTCGATGTCCAGTCGTTCTAAGTCACATATAATTTCCTCTTATATCTTAATGATGTTGATCATGCCCGACTTCCTGCTAAGTGCATCAGCCACTACATTCGCCGTACCGGGATGATACTGAAGATTGATGTCATAGTCCTTCAGCAACTCTAGCCACCTTCTTTGCCTCATGTTCAGTTCACGCTGGGTGAAGATATATTTCAGGCTCTTGTGATTTGTGAAGATATCACATGATTCGCCATACAAGTAATACCTCCAAATCTTTAGTGCAAACACAACAACTGCAAGCTCCAAGTCATGGGTAGGATAGTTCTGTTAATCCCACTTTAATCCATAACATAAGATTTAGA
The DNA here is from genome assembly GCA_025667525.1 of Glebionis coronaria. NCBI lineage: Eukaryota > Viridiplantae > Streptophyta > Magnoliopsida > Asterales > Asteraceae > Glebionis > Glebionis coronaria. Next base: position 462,138,170 of record CM046881.1, read on the forward strand.
TAGAGAAATAGAAGAAAGTTAGAGAGAGAAAGTAGAGAGAATGGTGGAAGGTTAATGTTTACTAGAGAGAGAAAGTAAAATGAACCAACACCCTCTTCCACACATGGAAGAGGGTATATATACCCATGAGCTTGGTAGGCTCATAGGCTTGTTTCTTGGGCCGGGCTTAGCCTATCTTGGACATAAAGCCCCTACCTTAGACAATATTAGCTTAAGGTCCAAGCCCGGTTAACCCTACTAACCTATTACAATACAAGACCATTAACGACTAAGATGACCTATTACATTCTTGTTTGACTATATAAAATATAGGGCTAACAATCTCCCCCAATGTATCGGTCATCTTTAAAATGCATAAGATGATTGAGTGAATACATTCTTGTAGAGGTGATCTTCCTTCTTTGGTCTTGTATCTTGGTCTTGATCTTGTTTGTAACGGCTTTGTTCCTTAATGCCTTTGTGATCTTTATCTTGAGCCTTCGTCATTTGACTTTGAGTGCTTGAGATCTTCAATCTGTCTTTGATAGTGTTCATCTTGTGCTCTTGTAACAAGATGACCTATTACATTCTTAAGTATCTTGATTGATTGCCATCTTGTGCTCTTGTGACTTCTGAATCGACATGTTCACACTTTGTTGATTTCGAAAGGCTAACAATTTCCTATACAAGTATAGTTGTAGTTAATCCTTCAGATATCCATCAGAGTTGCGGAAGACTTTAACTTTTAGTATGAACATGTGAAGACGACTTCGGTTAGAGCACAACTACGCCACCATCTTGATATGCAACAACATATATAGACACGGATGAAATGGCTTTGAACATTTCAACCTAACTCGGTAGCATTTTACCTCCGATCGGTGAAGACCGCTATACGATATTAGATATCATACCTGTGATCGGGTAGATTCGATTAAGAACCTCCTTGACAGGGTTTCCCGGTGGTAATAGCTAGTTCTCTTTACTCGACCGTCTCAAAGCAGACTACGAACGTAAAGAGTGAATCATAAGGATAAATTATCCGTCTGATTAGAGTCGTCAATTCAGAATTCCTGGAACAAGTTTGGTTCTATAAGAATCTTACCATTGTTGATTTCCAGTTTGTCACAAGCTTGATTCATAGAGAATCTTGCGAGTTACCTACCGCAGTGTTGTTTGAGGTTGACACTGGAAGGACTTCCATTCGTCACTGTGAACACTAAAGAGTGTCACTCTGAATGTTCTGGCAAGATCACACGAATTTTGCAAAGAAGCCTGAAATCAAGTTTGAATCAGTTAAGAATCCAAACTTAGTTGCATTCCAGTTCTCACAAGTTTGATTCGTGTATAGTCGCACAAGTTACCTTCCATGAGCTTGTTTGATGCTAGCTCAAGCAGGATTTCCATCTTCATTATGAATTGTATCACTCAAATGTTCTGGAAATATCACAAGGATAATGCGTAGGACTCGATTGTGTCCTAATGATATGATAGACAGATCTCGTTTGGCTCTAGACTCGATAAGTGCATTTTGGTAATCGGAGGCTGGAGCAGACTGCCACCTTTTCAATATTAACTAACACGGAGTGAGAAAGTCAATAGATACGTGTGTATCTCCGTGACAATGAGACAAGTTTCTTTTAAGAGAAACTCGAATGGTTGGGGAAGGGTTGTGCATCACATCACTGGGTCCATGACACTTGTCTTCTATAAATGTGTTAACCCGGTTTCTGCCTAAGTTGCAAAGAATATTCAACTCCTTCAATGCTTACCAATACGTCATCACTAGCACTTTGTTGTGATTGTTCCTATGCTAACTTAAGTAATTGGTCCACATTCAGCTTCATTCCACTCCATCTTTCCTAAGGACAAATATTTCTAGCTATGGAATGTCCTTGGGTAGATCCCTCCGGTTCTAGTTGGATCATATGACTTAGTTTCCTATCCTAAACCACCTTATGACTCCATCGTTCCATCGTGGATAGTAGGTATTTAGGGTATCGATGGTAACCATAAAACCATTGAAAACCATTCAAAGTGCTTGATAAAAATCAAAATTTTTAACACTTTGAAAGTTTTACATTTCCGAAAAGCTCCCCTACACACATGCATCGATATACGAAATAGTTTAGCATGTGAAGGAAAGAGTTGCACTTGAGTCTTTAAGATCACATGTTGCGATATATTACATTTTAATCACATTTTCTCCCCTATCTCTAATATAAAAACTTAATATTAGAGATACCAATTGATTAAAATATGACAATTTCTGAAACCGATTGGGAGAGAAACATGTGTGCACGCATGAATCATGGAACATTATAGTCGGGTAGCTCCCCCTCAACAATATATGTGTGTCATGAAACAAAAATTTGTCAATATTTTGGAAAAACGACACCACAAAATATGTTGAGGTACGGAGTTGAGATGCCTTTTCCGATATAATATATTACATTTGACAATTTTATATCATTTTCGGAATGTGTTGGATACATAAAGTATGACAATATCTGAGATGTACCCAACAACATTAAAGGCTTGATTTTAAAACGCTCCCCCTAAAAAATTTGTCAAAATAACATATGATATTTTTGAGATATAAAAACCATTTTATGAGGAAGGGGAGTGTTGAACACACAATTTTGAAAGATTTAGAAAAACCTTTTGAGACATTCTTGAAAAATTGTATTCAACGGTTTTAAAATAATCATGATAGAAGACTTCTCTTCTATAGTTTTAGGAAAGCGCACTGAAACGTACACTTCCCTTTTGGGTCTGTTTTTCATGAGCTCAAAACTTTAATTGTTTTGTGACTAGCTCATGACCGAGAAAAATTAATTTCCTGTTGTGAAGGATAAGTTATCATCGTGATAAACTTTCCGTAAGTTGAAGTTCGAGTTCTAAGCTGACATTTACTTAGAAGTCGTTTTCATGAACTTAAAAACTTTGAATGTTTTCATGAGAAGCTCATGACCGAGAATTATGAATTTCTCGTTGAGAAGGATAAGTTATCGTCCGTGATAAACTTTCCTTATTTGAGGTCTGAGTCCTAAGCTGTGATGTGCTTAGAAGTCATTATGAGAGAATATCAAGCAGCTTCATTTGCCAGAACCTCCAAGTCATCTGGAGGCATATACTTCATACCAAGACGACCAACGAGATACGCAAACCTATCTTTTAATAGAGCTTTTGTAAACAAGTCTGCCAGCTGGTACTCAGTTCTGACAAAGTATAATTCCACGATACCGCGCTCCACTTTTTCCTTGATGAAGTGATATCTGACGTCGATGTGCTTGGTGAGGGAGTGTTGAACCGGATTGCAAGAGATGGCTATGGCCGACTTTGAGTCACAATACATAGGTATTTTATCAAAGTTGAAGCCATAATCCGTGAATTAAGTTCTCATCCAAAGGACTTGAGCACAACACGCGGATAGAGACACATACTCTGCTTCAGCGGATGATAGCGAGGTGCAATCCTGCTTCTTTGACGACCAACTCACGAGCTTGTCTTCCCCTAGAAATTGTACGACACCAGAGGTGCTCTTTCTAGTATCAAGGCAACCTGCATGATCAGAATATGAAAAAGAAATTAGATGAAAACCGGTTTCCTTTAGATACCAGAGTCCCATGTGAATGATATTCTTAAGGTACCGAAAGATCCATTTAATCTCCTTGAGGTGCTTTTTAATAGGTCTGGCTTGATAACGTACACAATAACATGTGGCACGATGAATATCAGGCCTGCTGGCTGTAAGGTACATGAGAGACCCGATCATACTGCGATATCGTGTTTTATCTATAGGCGGTGAGTACAAGTCAACGTCTAGGGATGAGGTCGACAAAGGTGTACCAACGCGAGCACATGAGGTCATACCATGCTTTTGAAGTATCTCTGGAGCATACTTTGCTTGGTTGATAAAGATACCACATGGGGATTGATTAATCTGGAGGCCTAAAAAGAATTTTAGCTCCCCCATCATTGATATTTCAAATCTGCTGTGCATTAGTTTTTCAAAACGTTTTGAAAGTTTTGGGTTCCTAGAACCAAAAATAATGTCATCAACATAAACCTGCACCAGCAGTATGTCATCCCCATATTTGTTAATAAAGAGAGTAGGATCAGTAGAAACTTTGAAGAATCCTTTGGAAACCAAGAAGTTTGATAGTTCTTCGTACCACGCCCTTGGAGCTTGTTTAAGTCCATATATAGCCTTCTTGAGACGGTAGACTTTGTCAGGATGATGAGGATCAACGAATCCTTCCGGCTGATTCACATACACTTTTTCCTTCAAATGACCGTTGAGAAAAGCAGTTTTAATGTCCATCTGATAAATTATGAAGCCCTTATGTGCAGCAAAAGCAAGGAATATCCTGACTGCTTCTAAACAAGCAACTGGAGCAAATAATTCATCGAAATCTATTCCTTTCTTGTTGACGGTATCCCTTAACCACAAGACGAGATTTGTTTTTGATGATTGTTTGTTCTTCATCCAATTTGTTTTTCCAGATCCATTTAAAAGCGAGAAACGTTGTTCCATATGGTCTGTCGACAAGTTCCCATACTCCAACTCTTTCAAATTGATGAAGTTCGTCTTGCATTTATTCAATCCACGCGTGATCAGTCATGGCTTGTTTGATGTTTGTAGGTACAGTGAAACTCACGTTGAGTGCATACATACATACATACATCGCCATCGGTTTCGAGTTGTCTGCGTGTTCGAACCAATTGTGAAGGATTTCCAAATACTTGAACCAATGGATGATCACGAGTCCAATGGTGAGTGGATGGATATTGTTGATAGAATGTGTGCATGTTTGACGGTTCAACGTGTTGAGTAGTAGACTCTCCGACTTCACGTACCGGTGTACCGAATGGGTTGATAAATTCTTCTTCGTCAGACAGTGCATCGACTGTGTAAAACTCACATGCTTTTACCATGAATAATACCCTTATGATCGTACGTACATGATTAGAACTTTCCTTTTCTAACACGTTTACGTTTCACGATAGGAAATTACAAGTATTACGTACGTGTTATAACACGACAAGTATTTAATATGTATTAAGAAACGATAATTATTTCAATAATAATTATAATCACGAACATACGAACATGGAATCATGAACGTAAAGAAACACGAACCCATTAATATGTATTTACGTAATTATTATTACGAATACGTACAAGTATATAATATAACACGCACAATTTAAAATAAAATCATGTAAACACGAACACGAGAACACACATAATATTAGACACGAGAAAACATTCGGGTTACCCCTTGTGGGCCCTCTTACCCGCGGCTAGAACACAAGAAAAGGGCCAAGCCCATTTGATTTTATTAAAACAAGAATAAAGGGAAAATATATTTTCATAATTACAGAAAATTAGAAAATAAACAAAACCCTAATCCCTCTTTTTCCCTTCTTGGCTGCCGGGTACAAACACACACAAAGGGTGTGTTGGTTGATTTTGGTGATTGATTTCTTGCAAGATTGTTAGTGTTATCGTTCTCCATTGTTTCACGTAATCGGTAAATCCTTAAACCCCTTTTTCTTTTTATGTTCTTATTTAATTGAACACATGAAATCATGAGTGATATAAAAACAAGAAATCATTATGTAAATAAATCATGGGGGGTAAATTAATCATGGTTTTAGGGGTGTTTGTTTTGGTCCGACGCAAGAACCGAGACCAAAAGGTCTCGACTTGTTTTTGTTTCGCACCAACCGAGACCTCAAGGTCTCAGTGTGGTGTTGTGTGTCTCGACCGCAAGAGCAGAGGGAACCCCGACCTCGGTCGGGGTGTGTTTGGTGTTCGGTTGGGTCTCGGCAGAAACAGGAACCACCACCGGCTTAAGCCGGTGGCTAATTATGGAAAGCAGGGGGAAACCGCCGCATGGCAGCGGCTAGCCAAGACCAAGGGAACCACCAGCTCAGCCGGTGGCACCTTTACACAAACAGTGGCAACCGGCTAAGCCGGTTAGCCACTATTAAGGGTGCGTTTGTTGACCGGTTCACGGGTCCGGTTCACGGGCACGGTTCACGATATTATTTTACAAGGTTAATTAGTTTTACGAGATTAAATTAAATTAATTAAAACATGTACATAATTAATTTAATTTATACATGACTTAGGTTATTATTATTATTAATAATACATGGATTTTAACCTAAGTATTTACTATTTAAGTTAGACTATATAATTAATTAATTATTAAACAAGCCTTATAATTAATTAATTTACATGACTTAGGTTATATAATAATAAATATTAATACACGTTTTAACCTAAGTATTATTACTTTTTATTTAATTAAATCACGTTACATTTAATTAAATACTTTAACCTATAGTTTATTTAATTTACATGAAATAATTAATAAACTATACTATTTAATCACATGACTTAGAATATAATTCAGTAAACACTTAAGCTTATATTATTAGCTTAATAATCCAGTTTATTTCTATTTATGGGAACTTTCTATTTTTAGAAACTTATTTAAATAAGGCAGCTAATCTATTTATGGAAACTTTCTATTTTTAGAAACTTATCTATTTTAAGAAGTAAATCTATTTTTGGAAACTTTCTATTTTTGGAAACTTTCTATTTTAGGAAACCTGCTATTTTTAGAAAGTTACTTATTATTACACAACAAGTATAATAATACAAGAAATACAAGTAATACTTAATCAGAATAGACAGAATACATGATAAACACAACATAACGTTAAAATCAGTAAAACAAGACATGAACATATAAAACAAGCTAAGACATGATATAAAATCAGTTACGTACTCAGTAATCGGAATACTGATACGCGTATATTATTTATGTAGCATTAGTGATATCGAAGTAGGACTCTCTTCCGTTCGTCTTCTTCGTTCACTGGACACAAGGTACGGACTCTCCGTCCTTTCAGTATGGACATTCTTCTTTATTAGGATTTCCCCGTATGCAGCCAACTATTTTCCCCAGTATGTGTTTATATGTTTTTGAATTGATTATGTTTAATTAGATACCTAAACCCATATACATGCATGACCAGTTTCACCTAGTTATGGAGGTACCATAACCTTAACACTGGAGGCACCAGTGTTATGACTCCACCACGACGGAGTGATAGCTCGTGGCGTCCCTTCAGCTTTTGGCCATATTATTATTATTATCATGTGGGGCATACGGGTGCATCCTAGGTTACATGTTTTCAGCAGATTATTCAGGTGGATGTGGTGTGTGCCTTGCATCCTTCACAAGGAGCTGATCCCTCCTACCCAAAACATATAAATAAATTAGAGGCAGCCCTCTAATTTGTATGACGAGGTAACCCCTCCAAGTATTCATGCACGTGGATATTTCATGACCTATATTGGCTAAATGGTAAACATGTTAAACAGTTTTTATAAGATAAACATAAGGCTTTTCAAACTATAAAACTAGTTTTATTAAGATATACCAGGTTATCCAGGACTTAGTCTTTTCTGCTGCGTTATGGTTTTATGCTCATATTATTCATGATATACTTGTATATCTGTGTACTGAGCGTTATGCTCAGCCCTTTTTCCTTTCATGTTCTTAAAACGGCAGGTACTCAGGGACGCTCGTAGACTTTAAGCGTACGTGCATAGGGATTGGAAGCTTCCTAGCCTTCATTACTTTATGCATTTCCTATTACTTTTGATACCCATTTCCATGGACATTGTTTAGTCCTTTTCATTTACAGTACTTATCTTTGTGTGTAATGAGTTCTACTTTTGGGGTACCGATGTTTGTTTCCGGTATTTCCTTTATGGTCATGTGATGTTTTATACATTTATCCTTGTATGCTTTGATGACAGCCCATAACACGTGACATTCCATTTACCAAAATGGGGTGTTACAATTATGGTATCAGAGCCAAGGCTTCGACCTGTAGGATCTCAAAACGCGACCTGTGATTAGTGGTTAGTCACTATGGTCTTCCTAGAACTGACAGTCGGTTTTCATGCATTCATCATTTTCATGCATACATATATATGTCATTGTCGCAGGTTTATGACTTAGTAATGGTTGGTATAGGACTGGCCCTATTTAGTCGCATGTGTTTTATCAAAATTTTTAACTTTAGGACCGACCCATCGGCGTCCCCTTGCCATGTCTTTTATTTGAGTGAACTGACCATAGGCGTTCACTCTCGAGCATACAAAAGTTTTCATAAAACTGCATCATGCATTCATGTACTAATTTTCTTGCATAAAATTTTTCTCATGATTTATTGGTATAAATTTTTTTCATGTATATAGTTTATGTTTTGATCAGTTTAATCATGTATTTTATGTTATACTGTCAGATGGTTCTCACACGCGAGCAGGAACAACTCAATGCAGCAATCCAAGCTGCAATGCAAGCTATGCTTCGTCAGCTGAGGAATGAAATCAGGGCTGAAGTGCAGGCTGCCAACAACCAGCACCATCAGCCTAATCCTCCTCCTCCTCCTCCAGCAACATTGGTCACATGGATGGAGAGATTCAATAAGCTACGCCCTCGAGCTTTCGAGAGAACAGATAGCCCCAGTGAAGCTGAAAGCTGGTTGGCTCACATTGAGAAGATCTTCGATGCTATGGGCTGTGACCCCGTCTTCAAGTTGAGGTTGGATGCTACCGGTTCGAAGGTGACGTGCTATCATGGTGGATGGCACTGAAGCAGTCTGAGGCAGGTGATAATTGGGTGGTTGGTTTGACTTGGGCTCAGTTCAAGGATTTGGTGATGGGACAATTCTTTCCTAAGGCTGAGCAAGACAAGCTGAAAGGAGAGTACCACGGAATCCAACAGAGAGCTGGGGAGAATAGCAACGAGTTCATACAACGCTTTCTTCGCTTGACTGGTTTTCTTGGTGCAACAGCAGGTACTCCCGAAGAGCAAGCACACCACTTCCGGTGGGCTCTTCGTACATCGGTCGCAAACAACTTGGTGTGTGCTACGTTCAACACGGTGGCACAAGTGGCCGATGCAGCACGTAAGCTGGAGATGCTGCAAGAAAGAGATGAGTTCGGGGAAGCAGAGAGACCCGAGAAGAGGTAAACATTCGTATTCAGCGGTGACCAAACCGTACTCTTTCAGTATATTTACATCTCTTTTAAACTGTATCTTCCAGGCAGAAGACTGGGGACCGGTCTCAGCCGGCTACTCAGCAACAACCTACTCAGCCCAAGGGAAACGGTCAGACTCACGACCGTTCTGCTCCGGATAGGCATGGCGGTAATGATAATTACCGTAACAACGCTGGACACTCCAACAACAGCAGGTCCTTTTACTCTCTCATTTTCTTATGATTACATGCTATAGTTCGTAATTCTGACACATTATAGAATCTTTACCAGGAATCATGGAAACGAGAGGGACCAGAACCAGAGAGGTTCACAGCCTAACCGTCCAGCTATCACTGGTATTCCATTTTACGATTTATCCGCATTGTCCTTTGTACCTTTATCATGTCTCATGTATATTGTTCTTATTAGGCTCACAGCCAGTCAGGACACCGACTGGAGGATATACTCATCCTCTTTGCACTACCTACAACTGTAGGCACCTAGGGCCATGCCGCCGCGATAGCGATGCATGCTTCAAGTGTGGTCTTCCTGGCTATCGCATGAAGGACTGCCGCAAGGGCGAGATGGAGGGCACATCGGGACATGCTGATACAAAGTCGCCTCCTACCAGTGGACGCGTTTACACGACATCTCGCGATCAGGCCAACAAGTCTATAGGTACCATCACTAGAATCTTGTATATGTATGGTCAAGCTGCATCTGTTCTGTTTGACACGGGTGCTACTCACTCGGTCATTTCTACTGCTTATGCCAAGAATGTTAGGATACTCCCCATGCTACTAGAGAATATACTGAATATTTCCACGCCTGTGAGAGACTCTGTGCGCATAACACATGTGTACAAGAGCCTTCCCTAGAGTTTGATGACAAGATTCGTCCTGTTGACGCACTTCCCCTGGACATGAATAATTTTGACATGATTTTGGGCATGGATTGGCTATCCAAGCATCATGCCACCATAGACTGCCATTCATATCGAGTCATCTTCGGTGATGTTAATGCACCAGAGTACATTCACAACGTGTTCGCACCCGGAAGGTCTGTACAAATCATATCAACCCTGCAAGCACGTGCATTACTTTCACATGGTTACGAGGGCTATCTAGCTACTGTTCATGACATGGATGCTGAATCCCCATCAATTCAGAATCAACCGATAGTGTCAGAATTTCCAGATGTATTTCCAGAAGAGCTTCCGGGCATACCACCTGCACGTGAAGTAGAATTATCGAGCTCATCCCAGGAGCTGAGCCGATTTCCAAGGCTCCTTATCGCATGGCTCCCATAGAGTTGAAGGAGCTGAAGGATCAATTACAAGAAATTCTGGAACGAGGATTTATTCGACCGAGCGCATCTCCATGGGGCGCACCGGTCTTATTCGTTAAGAAGAAGGACGGTAGTATGCGTCTTTGCATAGACTATCGCGAGCTCAACAAGATTACCATCAGGAATAGGTATCCACTATCACGCATAGATGATCTGTTTGACCAACTCCAAGGGGACAAACATTTCTCCAAGATTGATCTAAGGTCGGGCTATCATCAACTACGGGTTAAGGAGAAGGACGTCGCCAAGACTGCTTTTCGTACACGCTATGGCCACTACGAATTTGTAGTCATGCCATTCGGCCTTACCAATGATACAGCAGTGTTCATGGATCTGATGAACATAATCTTCCATGAATTTCTGGACAAGTTCGTCATTGTCTTCATTGACGACATCCTGATTTTCTCTAAGTCCAAGGAGGAACACAAAGACCATCTTCGTACAGTACTACAGATTCTTCGCTAGAAGCAGTTGTATGATAAATTCTCCAAGTATGAGTTGTGGTTAAACAAGGTAGCATTCTTAGGTCACATTGTATCAGCAGAAGGAATCACGATGGATCCAGCAAAGGTCGAGGCTATCACCAAGTGGTTAAGACCGACATCAGCGACTGAAGTCCGCAGTTTCCTATGCTTAGCTGGTTACTACCGTAGGTTCGTGGAGAAATTTTCCCGTTTAGCACTACCATTGACCAAACTGATGCGGAAAGGAGAGAAATTTGTCTGGACTGAAGAAAGAGAGAAGAGCTTTGAAGACCTGAAGCAGAAGTTAGTATCTGCACCGATTCTTACTCTCCCATATGGTACATGTAGATTTCAGATCTACAGTGATGCATCGGGGAAGGGACTTGGCTGTGTTCTCATGCAACATGGGAAAGTGATCACGTACGCTTCACGGCAGCTTAAGCCTTATGAGGAAAATTACCCTACGCATGACTTGGAACTTGCAGCAGTCGTGTTTGCATTAAAGATATGAAGGCACTACTTGTATGGAGAATCATGTGACATTTTCATGGACCACAAGAGCTTGAAGTATATTTTCACTCAGCGTGAATTGAACATGATACATAGGAGATGGTTAGAGCTGTTGAAGGATTATGACATTAATCTGCAGTATCATCCCGGCAAGGCGAATGTAGTGGCAGATGCACTTAGCAGAAATTCCGGAATGATCAACGGCATTGAGATAAAGGAGGAAATCATTAGAGAATTAGAGCGACTAGACATGGAGATCATGGTACGTGGACATCACGGTTACTAGGCTAATCTTAGAGTGGAACCCGAGTTACTCTCTAGGATCAAGGAAGCTCAGAAAGATGATGGTGAAATATGGGCGATAATTCAGAATTTGGAGAAGCAGACAAAATTCCGGATAGATGCAGATGGTATCTTATGGCAGGGCACGAGACTTTGTGTTCCTGATGATCAAGAACTCCAGGAAGCATTGTTAGCTGAGGCTCATAGCTCCCCATTCTCCATTCATCTTGGTTCGACCAAGATGTACCATGACATCAAGCAGTACTTTTGGTGGAGTGGTATGAAACAGGATGTTGCAACTTACGTCTCCAAATGTTTTACCTGCCAGCAGGTTAAGATCGAACATCAGTCATCTGGCGGTCTTCTTCAATCGTTAGATATTCCAGAGTGGAAGTGGGACAAAATCACAATGGATTTTGTTACTGGTCTTCCGCCGACAAAGAAGAAGCACGATGCGATTTGGGTTATCGTTGATCGACTTACCAAATCAGCTCATTTCTTACCGATCCGCAAGGAAGATTCGGCCAGTAAACTCGCCGATACTTACAAGAAGGAGATCATGAGACTTCATGGTGCTCCATCCAACATCGTCTCAAACAGAGATCCTCGGTTCACTTCGCGATTCTGGAGAAGTCTACAGAAAGCTTGGGGGACAAAACTTAAGCTTATCACGGCTTTTCATCCTCAAAAAAACGGGAAATCAGAGCGAACGATCTAGACATTAGAAGACATGTTGAGGTCATGTGCGTTGGAATGGACGGGTGATTGGGACGATTATATATGTTTGGTGGAGTTTGCATACAACAACAATTGGCACGCAAGTATCAAGTGTGCTCCATTCGAGATGTTGTATGGCAGGAAGTGTCGCGCCCCAATCTGCTGGGATCAGGTTGGTGAGTGAACACTTGAAGGGCCAGAAATGATAGAGTTGACTAACGAGAAGGTCGCAGTAGCTAAGCAGAAACTGCAAGAAGCACGGTCACGTCAGAAGAGTTATGCAGAGAAGCATCGTAGGGACTTACATTTTAACGTAGGAGATCACGTTTTCCTTAAGGTTTCGCCGGTACGTGGTGTTAGACGTTTTGGAATCAAAGGGAAGCTCAATCCTCGATTCATTGGACCATTTGATGTCATTGAGCGAGTCGGTGAAGTATCTTATCGTTTAGCGTTACCTCCACAGCTTTCTCACGTTCATGATGTTTTCCATGTGTCCTTACTCAGAGGGTACAAGTATCATCCCCTTCACATGGTTCAGTATCCACTGGAACAGATTCGTGAAGATCTCACTTTCATAGAAGAACCCGAACGAGTTCTTGACAGACAAGAACGAGTCATGAGAAGGAAGACGATTCCATTCGTCAAAATCCTTTGGAGGGATCATACCGAGCGGGAAGCCACTTGGGAAACATAGGAGTCTATCCGGGCTTCTTACCCTCATTTCATATTTTGAATTCGGGTATGTTCTTCTTTTCTAGTTTACATTATCTATAATTCGGGGACGAATTATTCTTTTTAGGGGGAAGAGTTGTAAAACCCGCATGCTTTTACCATGAATAGTACCATTATGATCGTACGTACATGATTAGAACTTTCCTTTTTAGCACGTTTACGTTTCACGATAGGAAATTACAAGTATTGCGTAATTTTATAACACGACAAGTATTTAATATGAATTAAGACACGATAATTATTTCAATAATAATTATAATCACGAACATACGAACATGGAATCATGAACGTAAATAAACACGAACCCATTAATATGTATTTACGTAATTATTATTACGACTACGTACAAGTATATAATATAACACGTACAATTTAAAATAAAATCATGTAAACACGAACACGAGAACACACATAATATTAGACACGAGAAAACATTCGGGTTACCCCTTGTGGGCCCTCTTACCCGCGGCTAGGACACAAGAAAAGGGCCAAGCCCATTTGATTTTTTTAAAACAAGAATAAAGGGAAAATATATTTTCATAATTACAGAAAATTAGAAAATAAACAAAACCCTAATCCCTCTTTTTTCCTTCTTGGCCGCCGGGTACAAACACACACAAAGGATGTGTTGGTTGATTTTGGTGATTGATTTCTTGCAAGATTGTTAGTGTTATCGTTCTCCATTGTTTCACGTAATCGGTAATCCTTAAACCCCTTTTTATTTTTATGTTCTTATTTAATTGAACACATGAAATCATGAGTGATACAAAAACAAGAAATCATTATGTAAATAAATCATGGGGGTAAATTAATCATGATTTTAGGGGTGTTTGTTTTGGGCCGACGCAAGAACCGAGACCAAAAGGTCTCGGCTTGTTTTTGTTTCGCACCAACCGAAACCTCAAGGTCTCGGTGTGGTGTGTTGGGAATAAATTATGGGTCAGTTCACTAGACGCTGATAAGAAGAATTCAAGCGCTGATAAGATGACATTGGACGCTGACAGCCTTGAAGATTGACACTGATGGAATATATCTTCATACGAATCTTTTTGTTTATTTGTTTCTTTATTTGTGTATGGTAAAGATAAGCTCGACATTGTATTTTCTATTATTATTTTTACCTAGAATAGTTGATTCGTAGCTTATTGTACAAGACTTCTTAATCTATAAAAGAAGATCTTTTAGGTTAATGTTAATCATCAGTTATCATAAGTTTTCACAAGTTAAACCTCTTTCATTGTAATCAAGTTCGATCATTCTAATACAAGTGAAAGTTTGTTTAACATCTTTGTGTTTTAGATTAAGTGTTAATTCCGCATAACACTTAGTTACTTTATTCATAAGCAAAGGTTTCTCTACGTGTATTACTTGATCTAATCTCGTATACACAAAGCTTAATCGATCTAAGTTTGGGATCAACAAGTGGTATCAGAGCCTGTTGAGAAACTTTTGATCTTTAAGTAACGCAAGAACCCTAAAACACCAAAAACCCTAAAAACCCTAAACTTCTCAAAACCCTAAAAACATCATGTCTGGCACAAATCAACCTCGTGCTCCAGTTTTGCTACAAAACAACACCACAAACCCTAGCATCAAAATTCCCATGTTTGATGCCAGGAGCTTTGAGCTTTGGAAGTCTAATTTTGAGCAATATATAGCCATCCATGACTACACTCTTTGGGAGATTGTTGAATATGGGAACACATTCAACAAAGCTCAAAAGATTGCTAATGCTATTGCCACAAGGATTGCTGTTCCTAATTGTCCTGAAGCTGATAAGAAGGAAAAGCCTGAAGATGGAAGAGCTGTATCTGCTGAAGATATAGCCAAGAAAAGGGTGGACATGAAAATCTTGAACATCATGAAACACGCCCTAGGTCATGAGAATCAGCACAAGTACAAACGCTTTGAGTCTGCAAAAGAGCTTTGGGAAGCTCTTGAAGTAGCACATGGTGGCAATGCTGACATAAAAGAAGAAAAGAAGAAGCAACTCATGCATGAGTATGCTGTCTTTAAGGCTCAACCCAATGAGAATCTCAGCAGTGTGAGAAGTAGACTGCTTGACATCACAAGTCAACTTTCCTTCATGGGAACACAGATTGATGACCCTGACTTGAATGCTACTTTTCTCAAAAGCCTTGGTGATGTATGGAAGATTGAGACAAGATCCATTCTTGTCAATAACACCCACAAGACCTCCAGGTTTGATGACATCTTCAACAAACTAAGACTGTTGGAGAATGAATGGCTTTTGGAGAGTGATAATAAATCTTCCAGTAGCAACATGGCCTTCTTCTCACAAAGTGAAGGCCAATTTGATTCCATGAACTCCTATGGACATCCAGTCACTGGATCTCAGTCTGTCAGCGCTGGATCATATCCTGTCAACGCTTTATACTCAAGCGCTGACACTCACAACTTTGGCGCTGATGGAATTAAACCTGCTGGTTTAGATCTAGATACTGTGTGTGCATTCATAGCTTCTTTGCCCAGTGATTCAAGGATTACATATGAAGATCTTGAGCAGATAAGTGATGAGCAATTGGAAGAGATGGACATCAAGTGGACTATGGCTCTTGTAAGTTTAAGAGCAAACAGATTTAATAAAAGGTTCAAGAAGAAGATGACCTTTAATGCTAAGGATGTTGCTGGATTTGACAAATCCAAAGTTGAGTGCTACAATTGTCATCGGATGGGGCACTTTATGAGGGAATGTAGATCTCCAAGAAGATCTGATGCTGGTAAGCCTTCAAGCCAAATGGTTAAGAGCCAAGATCCCAAGGCCATGGTTGCTGTTCAACAAATTGATGGCGTTGGAGGATGGGACTGGAGCTGGAACTTTTTGGCTAAGGATGAGGAAGAGGACAGAGCCTTGGTTGCTGAAGTTAAAGAAGAGCATGTTGAATATGCTCTCATGGCACACTCCTCCTCTTCATCAGATAATGAGGTATATGATGATGCTTTCTGTTCTAAGGGTTGTCGTTTAAATACTGAAAAACTAAATCAAGAGATAGTAAAACTATTAGATGAGGCAAGTGCTGAAAGATGCAAAGTATCTAATTATCAAATTGCTCTTACCCAAACAGAAAAGACAGTAGCTGAGTATAAGAAAATGGAGTTTGATTTAAAGGATAAAATAAATATCTTAAATCATGAGTTACATCAAAGTAAAGATATTCAAGATATCACAAACAGGGTTAATCTTGATTTGATAGCTCAGTTAGATGAGGCTAACAAAAATAAAGATAATGTGAGTCTTAAAATCCAGAGATTTGATAAAGCCACACAATCCCTAGGAGAGTGTGTAAGTAAACAAAGAGACTCTAAGGACATGAGTGGGATTGGGATGAAAGATTATACTGGTGTTCCACCACCAGCTGGGGATTTCTATGGTGTCCAATCAAAGGACTTATCTTGGACTGGCTTGCCAGAACTCCAAGAGAAGGAATTCATTCCTCCACCTAGAGTGACTTCCCCAGTTGAAGAATACAAACAAAAACTGACTGACCTAGATGAGTGGAAGAAAGCTAACCACACTTTGTTTGTTAAGGGAGGGTTGTTGTGTGAAAGTCCAAATGAGCCCACACCAATCACGAGCCATGATCCTACACCTATTAAAATCACACACCCAACCACTGGCAAAGCTATTGACCTTGGCCCACAAACTGTTAGAAAACCTAGTGTTAAGTATGCAGAGATGTATAGGAATACTAGGTCACCAAAAAGCCAAGTTAGTAACCATGGAACAGGCTTCTTTGCTTCTAGACCTAAGACTATGTCTAGAAAAGCTTGTTACTCATGTGGTAGCTTTTCACATTTGGCATACAAATGTGTCAACGCTTCCAATGTCAACGCTGACAGGAACCATTTCAGCGCTGATAAAAGTCAACATAGGTCAAACACTGTCAGACCCAATACCTTTGTGAACAAAAGTTCACAAGTTGTTAGACCAGCCCCATTCTTTTCTAGAGGGTCTAACACACAAGGCCTAAGACCTTTCCAAAAGTCAAACACTTGGTCCAATAGGCAATGGGTTCCTGTAGCAAACCCTAGGTTCAACGCTGATAAAGGCAATTGGGGCGCTGACAAGAACAATTTCAGCGCTGACAGACACACTGCCAAACCTAGGTATTTGCAACCACAGGGAAATGGGTCTAAAGCTTCTACTAGCTTAACATGGAGACCAAAACAAGACCAAAACCCTAATTCTACTGGTCTTTCTATGACATGCAACAGGTTTCATTATATTTCAAAGGTCATGACAAGACCAATTGGGGTGAACTGGGCATTTCATCCAAAAAGGGATGAAAATGGGGTTGTTATGAGAACCAAGTCTGTTCTTGTTGAACAACCAGATGAATCCGAGTCTTCCAAGGCTTGGGTTCCCAAAGAAAACTAATGTGTTTTCTTTATGTGCAGGGCATTCAGAAGAAGATCAATAATTATGGATATTGGGATAGTGGATGCTCAAGGCACATGACAGGAAAGGAAGACTATCTGACAAACTTCACTCCTATTCAAGATGGTGATAAGGTATACTTTGGAGGGGGCTATGGCACCATCACAGGAAAAGGAACCCTTATTACCAATAATCTATGTTTTGAGAATGTCTTCCTGGTAAAAGAACTGGATTATAATTTGTTTAGTGTATCACAAGTGTGTGATAACAAAAATAAGGTTCTTTTCACAGATACTGAGTGCTTGGTGTTAAGCAAAGATTACAAGCTCCCTGAGGAAAAATACATAGAATTTAGAACACCAAGGCATAAAGACATTTATAATGTGAATCTTAATGGAATTAAGATGAATAATAAAATGATGTCATGTTTTTATGCTAAAGCCTCAGTAGATGAAAGTAATCTTTGGCACAGGAGATTAGGGCACATAAACTTTAAAAATATCAATAGACTTGTGAGGCTTGGTTTAGTTGATGGTTTGCCTGAAAAGGCTTTCCACAATGACCACTCTTGTGTTGCATGTCTTAAGGGCAAGCAGCACAAGGTCTCATTCAAATCTAAACAAGTGCACTCTAGTTCTAAACCTCTTCACTTATTGCATATGGACCTCTTTGGTCCAACTAATATAGAAAGTTTGAAGGGTAAATCATATTGTTTTGTCATCACTGATGATTTTTCCAGGTTTACATGGACTTTCTTTTTAGCCAAGAAAAGTGAAACTGCCCAAAGTCTGATTAATTTCATTACCCAGATTGAAAAGAAGAATGGTAATGAGGTCAAAATTCTTAGAAGTGACAATGGGGGTGAGTTTAGAAATCAGTTGTTAGATGATTTTTGTGCCAAGAAAGGGATTACTAGGCAGTTTAGCATAGCTAGAACTCCACAGCAAAATGGGGTTGCTGAAAGAAAGAATAGAACCCTAATTGAAGCAGCCAGAACCATGTTGGCTGATGCCCACTTTCCTATAGCCTTTTGGGCTGAAGCTGTTAACACAGCTTGTTATGTTCAAAATAGGGCATTGGTCAACAAAATACATAATAAGACACCTTATGAGTTACTTTGGGGAAGGAAGCCAAATATTGGCTTTCTCAAGCCTTTTAGTTGTCATGTAGTTGTTTTAGAAACTAGTGATGCCCTAGGTAAATTTGATTCAAAAGGTGATGAAGGCTACTTCATGGGTTATTCAGTGCAGAGCAAGGGATATAGGGTTTACATTAAAAAGGAAAAAACGTATACTTGAAAAGGTACATGTTAGGTTTTTAGAGAGTAAACCTAGTGATCCTGAAAGTGGTCCAAATTGGTTGTTTGACTTGGAACCTTTATCTAGAGCTTTAAATTATATGCCTGTTACTGATCCAGACATTGTGAAGGTAACTTCAAGTGTTTTGGAAAAGAGAATTGGTAATGTTTCAGGTATACAGGTTGCTAAGAAGGATGGACCACCAGCAGTTGAGTCATCTCCCACACAAGAATATGTTACACTTCCTATATGGACAGATGAGTATTATGCTGCTGCTGCTGCTAGAAAAGATAATGGTGGTTTCCAAATACCACCAAATACAAACATGCATGGTTCTTCAGGCGCTGACAAAGGGAAATCAAGCGCTGACAAGAGCAATTCAGACGCTGATGGATCAGACGTTGACAACAACAGTTCAAGCGTTGTTAGCCCAAGCGCTGACAAACAAGGTTCAGACGTTGATGACACCTTTGCACATCTTTTCTCTTCCCATTTTGAACAAGGTGGACCTTCCAATGTCCATGAAGAGATTCCTGTTGATCAAAGAGAGTCTGATGAAGAAGATATTGGCAACATGGAGCGTGAAGTTGAGGACACCAGACTTTTTGAAGGAGGAGTTCTCACTTCCACAATAAAGGATCACCCCTCATCTCAGATCATTGGTGATGCTATGGCTCCAGTTCAGACACGAAGATCCCATCAAAATCTTGGTGGATTTATTGCCAATATACACAAGAAGGTTGATACCCCTCTTGTACAAGCATGTTTGTTTGCATGTTTTTTGTCACAAGAAGAACCCAAGAAGATTTTTGATGCTCTCAAAGAACCTAGTTGGGTGGAAGCAATGCAGGATGAGCTTCACCAATTTGCTATACAGGATGTTTGGGAGCTGGTTGATTGTCCTAGATATGTGAGACCAATTGGGACAAGATGGGTTCTAAGGAACAAGAAAGATGAAAGGGGTATTGTGGTCAGAAACAAGGCACGTTTGGTAGCTCAGGGATATACACAAGAGGAAGGAATAGATTATGAAGAGGTCTTTGCTCCAGTTGCAAGAACTGAAGCTATAAGAATTTTCCTAGCTTATGCCTCTTGTATGAACTTCACTGTTTATCAAATGGATGTGAAGAGTGCTTTCCTCTATGGGACAATTGTTGAGGAGGTATACGTTATGCAACCTCCTGGTTTTGAAGATCCTGAGAATCCAGACAAGGTTTATAGAGTGAAGAAAGCTATGTATGGACTTCATCAGGCCCCAAGAGCATGGTATGGTACATTGTCCACTTACTTGGTGGAAAATGGTTTTAAAAGGGGCACCATAGATCAGACATTGTTCACAAAGAAGAAAGGTAAGGATGTCTTACTTGTCCAGGTCTATGTTGATGATATCATTTTTGGATCCTCTAATCCAAAGATGAGTGAAGACTTTTCCAAGATTATGACAGATAAATTCAAGATGAGTGCAATGGGTGAGATGAACTTCTTTCTAGGTTTACAAGTTCAGCAGAAAGAAGATGGTATCTTCATCTCCCAAGACAAATATGTAGCTGAGATCTTGAAGAAATATGGTTTTTCTCCACATGAAAAGAGTGCTTCCACTCCTATGGATAGGGAACACCCTTGGGGAAAAATTGGAGCTGGAAAGGATGTGGATGTTAGGCACTATAGATCAATGATTGGTTCATTGATGTACCTAAGATGTTATCCAGATCTTGGCTTATGGTACCCAAAAGATTCTCCATTGGAGCTTATTGCATATTCAGACAGTGACTATGGTGGTGACAAGTTTGATAGGAAATCCACAACTGGTGGATGTCAATTTCTTGGGAGTAGATTGATATCTTGGCAATGCAAGAAACAAACAGTGGTGGCAAACTCTACAACTGAAGCAGAATATGTTGCAGCAGCTGCTTTTTGTGGACAAGTCTTATGGATTCAGAACCAGCTGTTGGATTATGGGTATAATTTCATGCATACCAAGATTTTTGTAGACAATAACAGTACTTTATGCATTATTAAAAATCCTGTACATCATTCTAAAACCAAACACATAGAAATTAGACATCATTTTATAAGAGATTGCTTTGAGAAAGGTTTAATACAACCAGATAGGGTAGCCACAGAAGATAATGTGGCTGATTTATTAACTAAACCTTTTGATACTGGAAGATTTCAATATTTGGTAACAAATATTGGAATGGTTAATCTCACTTAATATGTGTTTTGGAACCTTTTTGTAAAAGTATGTACAGGATAATGCATTGTTATTGGTCTTTGTGATGATTTAGATTTTTCCACTTTATTTTTCTAACACTGACAAAGGTAAAAGTAACGCTGATAAGTGTTATTTTGCCGTTGTTAGAGATATTATTGTCTAACGCTGACAAGAGTTCCTTCAACGCTGATAAGTGTTGTCGGGACGCTGTCAACAACAAATGTTAGTTTTGTGGTTTTCAATCTAAATGTGTAGGTGGTGGTAGCTTTATGCCATTGGATACAGAGTTGCTTATGGATCTTTGAAGAGCTATTTGGACATGTTTTTGTTTATGGATGATGGTTGGAATATTTATATTCCTATCTTGACATAAATTTTTAATGTTCATATATATTTTGAGAAACTCATGTATCATAGTTTAAGGGGAGGTTTAAAGAACCTTTAGGACTTTTGGGTATTCTTATAATACTCTCATCACAATTCTAGATTGTGTCCACAGGTGAGTATGGGTTAGTTTTACTAAACCATGAGGCACTGTAGCATGCAAAGTTGACAAACTATGCATGCTGCCAAGACATTTTTGGCCTAGAATTGGTTGTGGTCTGATGGGAGACTTGGGAATAGTTTTGTTATGGGTTTACCTGGGAGTTACAAAGAATTTTATGAAATAACTTTGTTGGTAAGTATTTTGGTTAGCAAGGGACACTTGAGGACATTTGTGTCTATCTTGCTTAAGCAAGTGTGCATAAATGGACAGTGCTTGCCGCCCAGTAATTATTATCAACTTGCAAGATATTTCCCTTAGGATAAATTACTTTGTTAAGGTCTTTTTCTTTTTAAATATTTTTATTTTTATTTTTTAGACGCTGACAAGTTTTTCTCCAAACGCTGTTACGTCCAATCGTGACGCTGACAAGGCTTTAGGCAAACGCTGACAAGAAAATATAGCCGTTGGGCGTTGATGGGCTATTTTTGACCGTTGACACCTAGTGGGTCCTACCTAGTTGTTATTTTTGACTAATCTTTGGCCGTAATTTTTGGGAGTTGTTACTTTTAATTAATGCATGAGATAAGTTATATTTGATTCAATATTTTCATCATTACTCTTTGAATATAACTGCCTCATTTTTGACCAACCCAAATCATGCATCTCTCCTATAAATTTGGCTAAACTTTTTGTTCTGGGTATTCATATTTTCTTGTCTAACATTTTTCTCCTAGATTTTTCCCATATCACATAACCTAAACAGCTTTCAACATGGCACCAAAGTTCAACTCAAACAATCTGACATTGGAGTTCAAGAGCCAACATAATATGGTAGCTTACTTGGCTGCTGATAATGATTTGTTCCCTCAGTATTCACAAATGGTGGTATTTTTAAATGCATCCTCAATCAGGTATGCACTTTCTCATGAGCCACTAGTCCCTGTCGCACACATTAGACAGTTTTGGAACAATGTTAGTTCCACAACAGCTAATGGAGTGACCACATTAACATCTAATGTTCATGGAAGAACATGGGTGGTCACTGAAGCCTTGGTTCGCCAAGCTTTGCGTCTTGATGACGCTGATGGTGTGACTACCCTTGCCATTGCAACAATAGAACAAGGTCTTAGGGAATTGGGTTATCCTATTCCTGCTGGTAAAACTTTAAATAAATATCATAAGCAGGAATTTCCCTCTGACTAGAAATATTTGATACATGTCCTTCTTCAATGCTTAAGTCCAAAATGTACTGCTTTTAATGAAATAAACAGGTCAATTGCAAGTGCTTTGGTTTGTATGTCACGTGGGCTTAAGTATAACTTTTCAAAAATGATTTTTGAAGGGATGTGTAAAAATAAGGGAAGTAAAATGACTTTGGCTTACCCAAGATTTTTGCAAATGGTATTTGATTTACAAGAATATTGTACTAGGGATCATGACACTTTTTATGAGATCCCTAAGCAAAAGAAAACCATTTTTGACAAGATGAGCTCCACAAACAGATCTGTCCCTCTCACCCAAGCCATGCTTGAAGTAATTCAGGCTGCTCAACCACAACCAGACCCTGCACCTCAACTTGAGCCTATCCTTGAACCATTACCTTCACCTGATCACATGGACGTTGACCAACCCAATGTCAACGCTGACACTCAAAATGTTGGCGCTGACACAGCCAATCCCAACGTTGATGACATCCCTGAACAATCCCAAACACCCCTTAACCAACCAACACCCACACAATCTACCTCATCTTCCACCCCATTACAATCTAGGTTGAATAAACGCCAAAGGACTACTGGAGTGTTCTCCTCTAGTGGTCCTAGCCTTGTTGCAGAGAGAACCACCTCCACAAGTGTGGCTGGTGCCATGGATGAGGCTGGGGCTATTGACACAAGCTTAGATGCTGCTCAAGACAGTCCCAACATCATTAAGACCTCATCCACGCCCTATGATTCTATTTTGGGAGGTCAAATCCCCATTCTAGCTGAGGGCAGATTGGAACCTATGACATTGACTGAATTGACGGCTGCTGTCATTAGCTTGCAAAAGCAAAATGTCAGCCTTGTACAAATTGTCAACAATCAGGGCCGTGAACTCCAAGTATTGAGGGAGCGGGTAACTGTTTTGGAGAATCCAAGTAGCAGGAGTAGAATGGAGGAATCTTCCAAAGGGGAGGATGAAGAGGATGAGCTGATTCATACAGCCAGTGAGAAGAGTTCACAATTTAGTGAATCTTTAAATGTTGCTGAAGCACTCACCAACTTGAAGAAGCACCCAATTATTGATACATCCAAGGTAACTCCATTGAACTTGGAAGGATCTTTCACAGCAACAATGGGCGCTGATACAGGTTTGAACGCTGACACATCCAGCGCTGACAAAGGTAATCGGGGCGCTGATAAAGGTAACTTGAACGCTGACAAAGTTACAGGTGGTGTTGATGTATTCCAGTCATCAGCAATCATCAAAGATGTGTCCACACAGGTTTCTTCTTCTACCTTACCTATTATTGATCCAAAAGACAAAGGTAAAGGAATTTTGGTTGAAGAAGATGTTCCAAAGAAAGATGCAGCACAAATTGCATTTGATGAACAGTTGGCTGCACAACTTTTGGAAAGAGATTTGAAGAGGAGTGGTAGATCACCATTTGTTGCTACTTCTGAGAGTGAGGAAGAGAGTGGTGATGAAAAAGAAGGAGATAGCTCAGATTCAAGTGTTCAAATCATTGAAGATCCAGAAAGACTTGAATATGGGGATGAGTTGGCAAAAGAAAGATTGAGTGATTTGAAGAATCAGATTGATTGGGACCTTCCAGAAATCACCAGAATGTACCATGCTTGGGAAGACAAGGTAATGGACAACCCAGGAATGAGTTTGTCAGATCAAATTTGGGGGTTGGAAGTTCTTCTCAGGGTACAAGATGATATAAAGGTGATTTTGAGGTTTAATGCACAAGAGGTCAAGACTTGGCTTAAAAGAGATAGAAGGCAGTTGTATTACAAGTTGCTTAGATGCCATCAACCTAGATGGACATACAAGAAGTTGCTGGCTTTATCTTTTGAGGAGCTAGAGTATAGGGCACATCCTATTTGGAGGCATGTGCAAGAAAATAATGTCTACCAGTTTCTTTCAGAAGAAAGGAAACAAGAGCTTGCTGAGGAAATGCAGATTCAAAAGGAGATGAGGATTGCTCAAAGACCAGTGAAGAAAGGAGATCCTCTCCAATTTCCCAAAGATATGGATGTGTATTATCCAACTGAAAGTGTCATAAGGAAGCATCTCAAGCTTTCTCCATTGGAAGCTTCAGATTTGGTTAATGTAGTACCTCTAGATGACAGAAATCCAATCATAAGTTTTGATGAAGATGAGTGTGGATTTTGGAAGATTGGCAGGTTTGGAAAGGAGGTACACACTTTCACTTCAATTATTTCTATCTTTGCAAGCATAGACAGAGAGGACTTGGTGCATCTATGGAGATTGATAGAGGCCAAGTATACAGCTGAAGCACCTACTTCAGCAAATGGAATAAGACTATGGCACACATTTTTGACTTTGTGTGGTCCAAGGGAAGCAGATCCTGCCATATGGAAGGATCTTGAAGATGACCTCAGTAATCTTCATTGGAGGCTTTATTCTACTTGTGGTGTATTTCATTTGAGCTCTACAAAGTTTTCAGAGTGTCTACTTGTGGATGCTAACTATTTCTTGTCCAAAGAAGTATTAGAGAAGATGAAGGAGACACCCTAGGAGATTGATTATACTAGTGACGTGGCCAAAGACTTGATTAGATATGTTTATCACCAACATAAGAAGTTTTTGTAAGATTCCTCCTAAGCCTTAAGTTTTTATTCAGAAACTTGATCATTGGAATAGATATCAAGTTTAGGGGAGGATTGTTGGGAATAAATTATGGGTCAGTTCACTAGACGCTGATAAGAAGAATTCAAGCGCTGATAAGATGACATTGGACGCTAACAGCCTTGAAGATTGACACTGATGGAATATATCTTCATACGAATCTTTTTGTTTATTTGTTTCTTTATTTGTGTATGGTAAAGATAAGCTCGACATTGTATTTTCTATTATTATCTTTACCTAGAATAGTTGATTCGTAGCTTATTGTACAAGACTTCTTAATCTATAAAAGAAGATCTTTTAGGTTAATGTTAATCATCAGTTATCATAAGTTTTCACAAGTTAAACCTCTTTCATTGTAATCAAGTTCGATCATTCTAATACAAGTGAAAGTTTGTTTAACATCTTTGTGTTTTAGATTAAGTGTTAATTCCGCATAACACTTAGTTACTTTATTCATAAGCAAAGGTTTCTCTACGTGTATTACTTGATCTAATCTCGTATACACAAAGCTTAATCGATCTAAGTTTGGGATCAACATGGTGTTGTGTGTCTCGGCCGCAAGAGAAAAGGGAACCCCGACCTCCGTCGGGGTGTGTTTGGTGTTCGGTTGGGTCTCGGCAGAAACAAGAACCACCACCGGCTTAAGCCGGTGGCTAATTTTGGAAAGCAGGGGGAAACCGCCGCATAGCAGCGGCTAGCCAAGACCAAGGGAACCACCGGCTCAGCCGGTGGCACCTTTACACAAACAGTGGCAACCGGCTAAGCCAGTTAGCCACTATTAAGGGTGCGTTTGTTGACCGGTTCACGGGATCACGGGCACGGTTCACGATATTATTTTACAAGATTAATTATTTTTATGAGATTAAATTAAATTAATTAAAACATGTACATAATTAATTTAATTTATACATGACTTAGGTTATTATTATTATTAATAATACATGAATTTTAACCTAAGTATTTACTATTTAAATTAGACTATATAATTAATTAATTATTAAACAAGCCTTATAATTAATTAATTTACATGACTTTGGTTATATTAATAATAAATATTAATACACGTTTTAACCTAAGTATTATTAATTTTTATTTAATTAAATCATGTTACATTTAATTAAATACTTTAACCTATAGTTTATTTAATTTACATGAAATAATTAATAAACTATACTATTTAATCACATGACTTAGAATATAATTCAGTAAACACTTAAGCTTATATTATTAGCTTAATAATCTAGCTTATTTCTATTTATGGAAACTTTCTATTTTTAGAAACTTATTTAGTTAAGGCAGCTAATCTATTTATGGAAACTTTATATTTTTAGAAACTTATCTATTTTAAGCAGTGAATCTATTTTTGGAAACTTTTTATTTTTGGAAACTTTCTATTTTTGGAAACTTTCTCTTTTAGGAAACCTGCTATTTTTAGAAAGTTACTTATTATTACACAACAAGTATAATAATACAAGAAATACAAGTAATACTTAATCAGAATAGACAGAATACATGATAAACACAACATAACGTTAAAATCAGTAAAACAAGACATGAACATATAAAACGAGCTAAGACATGATATAAAATCAGTTACGTACTCAGTAATCGGAATACTTATACACGTATATTATTTATGTAGCATTAGTGATATCGAAGTAGGACTCTCTTCCGTTCGTCTTCTTCGTTCACTGGACACAAGGTACGGATTCTCCGTCCTTCTAGTATGGACATTCTTCTTTATTAGGATTTCCCCGTATGCAGCCAACTTTTTTCCCCAGTATGTGTTTTATATGTTTTTGAATTGATTATGTTTAATTAGATACCTAAAGCCATATACATGCATAACCAGTTTCACCTAGTTATGGAGGTACCATAACCATAACATTGGAGGCACCAGTGTTATGACTCCACCACAACAGAGTGATAGCTCGTGGCATCCCTTCAACTTTTGGCCATATTATTATTATTATTATCATGTGGGGCGTATGGGTGCATCCTAGGTTATATGTTTTCAACAGATTATTCAGGTGAATGTGGTGTGTGCCTTGCATCCTTCATAAGGAGCTGATCCCTCCTACCCAAAACTTATAAATAAATTAGAGACAGCCCCTCTAATTTGCATGACGAGGTCACCCCTCCAAGTATTCATGCACGTGGATATTTCATGACCTATATTGGCTAAATGGTAAACATGTTAAACCGTTTTTATAAGATAAGCATAAGGCTTTTTAAACTATAAAACCAGTTTTATTAAGATATACCAGGTTATCCAGGACTTAGTCTTTTCCGCTGCTTTATGCTTTTATGCTTATATTATTCATGTTATACTTGTATATCCGTGCACTGAGCGTTATGCTCAGCCATTTTTCCTTTCATGTTCTTAAAACGGCAGGTACTCAGGGACGCTAGTAGACTTTAAGCGTACGTGCATAGGGATTGGAAGCTTCCTAGCCTTCATTACTTTATGCATTTACTATTACTTTTGATACTCATTTCCATGGACATTGTTTAGTCCTTTTCATTTACAGTACTTATGTTTATGTGTGATGAGTTCTACTTTTGGGGTACCGATGTTTTTTCTGGTATTTCCTTTATGGTCATGTGATGTTTTATACATTTATCCTTGTATGCTTTGATGACACGCCATAAACACACGTGACATTCCATTTACCAAAATGGGGTGTTACAGACTGCTTGATTGTTGTTTCCTCCTGTAACATCGACAGTTGGTGATGTTGGTTGTATGATGGTTTCTTGAGTTTGTTGAGTATCCAATGGAATTGTATCTTAAGTAACAATTTCTAAAGTGGATGCAGTTGTGTCTTGTTGATTTTGTTCGGGTGCATCAGTAGTATTGACAGTGGAAGGCTTTGACACATTTTGATTGTTTCCATAGTAATATTCATCAAACATTGGATCATATAAATCAACCAACTCATTCATTTGTGTCTTATCTGTTGAGTCTGCTTTAGGAGTACTTTCTTGACGTTCTTGCACAGGACGTACACTGTTTTGTGTAGGTGCCATTGCTGGACATTGAGGTACGGGACTTGAGCTATTGTGATCAAGTACCATTTGTGGCAATTCATCAAAGTTTACATGAATTTTTTTGATATTAATCCTTGTTCTCTTGTTGTAAACTCGATACCCTTTCGACAATGTAGCATACCCCACAAAAATACATGCATCACCTTTTTCTTTCATCTTGTCAAGATTATCACCGTCTTTAAGAATGTAGCATAAAGATCCAAATACGTTAAAGAATTTAACAATAGGTTTCCTGCCATTTATGATGTGGTAAGGTGTTTTTTCATGTCTAGGGATGACGAGAGAACGATTCTGAGTATAACAGGCAGTTGCAATTCTTTCAGCCAAGAAGAATAGTGGCAATTTTGAAGCATAAAACATTGTTCGAGCTGCCTCAACCAAAGTACGGTTCCTTATTTCGACAACGCCATTTTGTTCAGGAGTTCGAGCAATAGACGTTTGATGTTCGATGCCTTCTTCTTAAAAGTAAGATTGCAAAGTCTTGTTCAAAAATTATGTACCTCTATTACGGTTAAGACTTGAGCTTGAAGATTGCGTTGTATCATCTTGAGAAAGTTTTTTAGAACCTCCGGTGTTTCATCTTTGGACCTTAAGAATTATGTTCATGTATATCTTGAGTAATCATCAACAATCACGAGAATATACGTTTTCCCATTAATACTCTCTACACGCATGGGACCACATAAATCCATGTGTAGAAGTTCCAATCGTCCTTTTGAGCTTGAGGTTGTATACGTTTTGAAAGAATTTCATTTAGCTTTCCCCAGCTCACAAGAAGAACAAAGATGGTCTTTGACGAATTTTAACTTAGGAAGACCGGTCACAATATCATTCTTCGGAAGCAAGTTGATGGTGTCAAAGTTGAGATGTGACAATCGTTGATGCCATAACCATGCTTGAGATGATGAAGCTTTAGCCATTAAGCAAATTGGATTTGTTGACGATGTGTCTTGAAGAGTTACTGTGTAGAGATCAGAACCACGAGAACCTGTAAGAAGGTCATTGCTATCGTAGTCTCTAACATAGCAAGTAGTTTTCCGAAAAGCTACTTCCAAATCCGCATCACAAAACTAACCAACCGAGAATAAATTGTGATTCAGTCCCTCGACGTAATAAACCCGTTTGATAGTAATATTCCCTTGAACTAAATCACCATATCCAAGTATCGGTGCAAACTGATCATTTCTAAACTACACCGTACCCAGAAACTTCTCCACGAAGTTACTGAGAAGCTTGAGATTGCCCGTCATGTGCTTTGTGCACCCGAAGTCCATTATGAATAGAATTATTTTGACGAGCTGCAGAAGAATTAGGAGACAATGTAGCATTTGACAAATGGGAGCCCTTGATAGAAACGGGTTCCAAAATAGTAGTGGGCCTAGATGCTATCCTAGAGGCAAGCTGATATTCATAGACCCAGGTGGTTAACTTAGGTATCCATTTGTATCCGGGTGGTGTAAATCTCGAATACCCCCGTGTACATGTCCTAATCATGTTCTCATAAAGCTTCTTTAACCTGCTTTGTTTACGCAGAGTAGTGGATTCTAACGCACTTAGTTTCTTAAGTGGTCGAGCAATGGATTGGTTCAAAGTTCTTGTGGGTTTGCTAGTACTAGTGGGCACAAGAATAGGCTTCCTAGTTCTAGCATTCATGCCATTAGGATTAAAAGCACAAGCATCATGATTGAAAGTACGAACACATTTTCCACATTCAACATAAGCAAATTTAACATTCGAGGTCTTAGCATTCAAACCGTCATTACATGCAGTTATAGACGTTTTATTCTTAGAAAACTTAAAATTCCTACGGTGGTCTTCTACTTCCAACTTCTTTCCTTGACTATTTTTAGGCATGACCTTATCTTGCATTCTAGTGCTCTTAAGCTGTGGTCCGCTAATGCTAGTAGTGAGAATTACTCCTATAGAAGAAGACACACGTTGATTAGTTTTCCTAATATACCGAAGTAACCGCGATGTTCCAGTTTGAGTGGGCCTAGTGTTCATCTTATACATTCCTGGTGCTATCACATTTGTGCTCTTATCATTTCCTATCTTAGGCAAAGTCTGTGTGGTTTTTCCCAAAATAGATAATTTAGGAAATTTAACCGCATTCGATTGATGAACGGCGGATGATTTAACCAAAGCAGACTTTCCTTTCATTTTCTCAATGCGTTTTTGTAAATCACTGATGGCTATGTCCCTTTCTTGTAGCTGAGCTTTCAAATCATTTATTTTGAAACCTTTTTCATTCAATTGACGAACCGAAGAAGCTGCCAGTTCTTGACACTTTTTATGTGAAAGTCCCTAATCAATGCAAGAAACCCTAATCTTAACTTAATCAACACAAGGTATTACTTTTCAAACGTAATCTTATTATTGTATAATAAAGAATTACAAGTGTTACGGATAACATAGTTTGATGACAATGTGTTGTGCACACTTTGAACAACAATAAACCCTAACTTATGAATACAGTCGTAGTTGTTTGATTCACTAAGTTATATGCACTAATGTTCTTAATATCTCAAAGTGTTAAACATTAATGCATGGATACACATCCTATTTATAGTGTTACGAGTTTGACTTAAACAGTACGTGATGTCGACTACACAAGCTTTTACAAGTTCCCACATCAGTCACATGATGTCCTTCTATTCTTGGTAGTCTTCCATTATGCTTTAAGGAACAGTTGTCAAAAATAGTTTCCTTATTCTTCATAGTCTCGAACACACAAATGGCATGTCCAAAGTGTGCTGAGAGTTATCAGGGTATTGCCACCCCTGTTAACTCTCAACCCCTCAGAGTCCCTGATACATCTTGGCTGTTATCCATCACAGCCAATGAGTATGTCTTCAGGTAATCTTCGACTTCCTGACAATGTCTCTGACATGGACTCCTCCGAGGTTGCTCACAGAGACTTGGATCTCTGTGAGTCTTGCGAAACTTGCCTGCCTCCTAGGCACAGGCAAAGGACTATCTAACAGCCTAATTATGTTTAAATCAATGATCAGGGAATCTACCAAGTTTAGATTCCCAACAATCTCCCCCTATTTAAACATAAATAATGCTAGATCTAACTAAGTTAAGGTAAGTGAGTTTAACAGCTTCTTCTTACACATAACAGATCTAAACAAACATACCTCATGATTTTATTAAGACTTAAAGAAAATTACAAGTGCATTACATAAGTAAAATAAAAGATGAAGGTAAAAGGGCTGTGAACATCTTCAATAGTCATCATTTTTGATTCTTTCTTCAGCTTCAGCCAAGTCTAATCTGTTATCAATTTCATCCTGCAAAGTCTTTGCAAACTTCTTGGAATACTCTGTGTTGATCTTGAGACACTTCTTGTGACAGAGTAGCTGAATAGTTGAAGCCAAGCACAACTCATCTTCCCTCTGAAAAGCATACTGGCAAGCCTTGTTCATGAATGCCATTCCTCTTTCAGGCTCTGTGTATGTCTGACCATCAACAGGGCCAACAATACCATTTGGGAGGATCAAATCCCTGTGCATACCATCCACATGAACATCTTCAGTAACAAAAGTTTCATTAACAATTTGTGAAATTCTTCTCCTTTTGTTGCCTGTCTTTGGGGGTTCTTGTTCAAAAAGCTGTGGTGGGGGATCAATCTTGAGTTTGGCTGCTGTTTCCTTGATCCAGTTAAACTTGGCCTTATTAGTTTTAAGCAGAAGGAAATTTGCTTGTCCAGACTTTTTGGCAGCTAAGGCTTCGAGTTCGAA
Organism: Glebionis coronaria; assembly: GCA_025667525.1. NCBI lineage: Eukaryota > Viridiplantae > Streptophyta > Magnoliopsida > Asterales > Asteraceae > Glebionis > Glebionis coronaria. Next base: position 462,170,331 of record CM046881.1, read on the forward strand.
CCATTCTGATAACCCAAGTGTTTTTAACCTGAAGTTGTCAAACACATCCATATTTCTCTGTTGATTTTTCCTCCATAAGATCATCTGTGGGGTGTTTGTGGATTTATGAATGGTGTATTTGAACTTGGTTATCTTGCCAGCAGCATATCTGTTGTTCACGCAGGCATCATAGTCAGCTTTGACTTTCCTTAAAGCCTCAGCGCGTTTTGTTTCCATTTCCTTCAACCTTTGTTTTTGTTTTTCCCTTTCAGGTGGTGTCATCTTCCTCAGAGTAGCTTCATTCAATTCTTTGGCTGTCTTGAGCTCATTTAGTCTTTTGAATTCTTCAGCCTGTTGCTCTATTTCTTCAGGGGTCAAAGGAATCTCATCGGAAGGTGTAAAGGTTGAGAATTGGGAAAGATCTGTGGTGGATCCTCCTGTCTCTAGCATCGCAGCTATCTTCTTAAGTTTGGTATCAGTATCAACCAAAACTATCTCCTTTCCTTTCTTTGAGACAGAGGACTCCACACTTATGTTTTTCAAAACATCCGCTCTTTTGATAAACGCTGTCTGAGCCTGAGTTTGAATAGCTTTGGGGAGAGAGCTAACAGTGATTTTTAATTTCTTGGCAGCTGGCTCATCATCATCCTCAGGCTTGCTGGTGTTAACCAAAACCAGAGACTTTGATGAGTCAGCTCCATCTTGAGTTTGCTGCTCCCCCTGAGTATTATCCTCATCATCAGGTATTATAACTGGTGTGATGACTTGGAGAGGAACAGGTGTAGTGGTGGGGTTAGCTGATGATGAGCCTTGTTCAGCAGATGCAAGGCTGAGTGTTGTATTTTTCTCCCCCTCACGTTTATCCTTACTTCTCAGGTGTTTGGATGAACGTGCCTGAAAACGTCTTGCAATCTGCTCCACAGAGGCAGCCATAGCACGTTGTCTTTTTCTTGAAGCTCTGGCAATCTTTAGTAGGAGGTTGGCATTTGCATTAGTATTTGCCTGAACACGCCTGATAATAAAGTTAGCATGGTTGTATTGCCTGGTGCGAACAACATTAAAGTTCCTGTGCATGGTGTGTTCATGTTCATGGAACATAGCAGGGACGGCTGAGTCAATGGCATCCTTGATTCTTGTTGAAAGATGACCGAGTCCCTGGGCTACACCTTTTCTTGCACCATCCTGAATTGGCTCAGTGACAGCCTCAGTCACAACCTTTTTGATGATGCCTGGAAATTTCACAGTAAAGTTGTGCATCTCAGACTTGATCACATCCAGTTTCCTTGATAAGCGCTCATTATCAGATTGATGATGGACTAGCTGAAGATTCTTGATATTGAGGCTTTGCTGAGCATAGTCATCCCCCCTTGGTATTAAGTCAAAGTTGGTCTGGGCAGGATGATCAAACATGAGAAATTCTGCTGTTGGATCATAAGTTGGTCTTAGGAAGACTGTTGTTGCTGAGGTAGCAGAGTTTGGAGTATCAACAGCTTCCTTGAGAGGAGAAGTCTTGTCACCAGCTGGTGTAGACACAGCTATTTCTTTAGGAGGAGAGACAGACAGCTGATCTTCCTCATCTTCTTCATCCTCTTCATCGAACATTCCCTCAGGGAATTCATCTTCAGGCATTTGCTCAATATCAGAGACATAATCCTCTAATGAGAGCATTTCTTCATCAGCATTTATCACAGGCTCCTCATCATTTGGTTTGTCCTGAGTCATTGTATCAGCCTCCTTTTCTTGTTGTACCTGAGACTCGATGACTGGCTGTACAATTTCAGCCTGCAAATTTGTTGTAATTAGTAACATGGAAAAATATAAGGGGAATTGTCGCCATTTCGCTGTCCCAGAGAGGCTGAGAGTGATTGCTCAGCCACTCCAAAGGATAAATCCTTGGGATTCTTTTAAGTGTGAGTAAATTGTGGTTAATGATCGCCATTCGCTGCCCCTAGGAAAGCTGAGTGTGATTATTCAGCCCCCCCAAAAGGTAAAAACCTTTGGGACTTTTTGATTGTGAAACATATGTTGTTTAATGATCGCCAGTCGCTGCCCCTAGGAAAGATGAGTGTGATTATTCAGCCCCCCCAAAAGGTTAAAACCTTTGGGACTCTTTTAAGAGTGAAACATATGTGGTTGTAGGTCGCCTGTTACGCTGCCCCTAGGAAAGCTGAGGGTGATGATTCAGCTCCCCTTGAAAGGATAAATCCTTTGGGACTCTTTTAAGGAGGGAACCAAGAGGCTGTGTGAAGTACAGCTGATCAAGGTTGAGACATTAGTGTATTCAGGTTGTTGTTAGCCTGAATACTGTCTAGAGGGTGCAGGGTCATCGGGGTGCTTTATAAACACAAATGAATCATTCCCTGGTGCAAAGACAGGGTGTATAGAAGTCTTAAAGTATTCTAAGTGTAATGACAGACTTCTATGGGTCGAGGATTACCCTAACTTCACCACTCTCTCCTACAGACAAATGAGAGTGACTGCTTGTGAACCTCTAAAAATGTACACTGATTACCTGTGAGATATCAGCTTGATCAGGCTGGTTTCCTGTTGTCTCAGCTGACTTAGAGACACTAGACGCCTGTTGATTGTCAGCCAAAGAATCCGAATCCACAAGAGTATCTGGACCAGAGGAGGTGTCAGTCTTCTTTCCTTTGGCCTTAGTAACAGCTTTGGAGTGGGAAGAAGAGGGGATTTTCTTCTTCTTAGGCTGTTGGCCAGATGAAGCCTTGGACTTAGTAGTTTGCTGCCCAGAGGTCAAAGACATAGACTTGCCAGCAACACTAGAAGTATTCACCTTCTTAGAGGAAGGGAGCAAGGGCTTCTCAGCGTTTGGTACCTGGTTGGCCACATTCAGCATATGGGCGGTGACAGGGACATCTTCAGCTCCTATTTCCTTGTAGATGGCGCCGGTGATGCGATAGGGCTTAAGAGCAGTCAAGGCCTTGTTGTGGTAGTTATCTCCCAACAGACTTTCAAAGATCAGGGACAGGAAGCGCACATAACAAATATTCTTTTCCCTGACCTGATTCCTTCCCTTCAGCTGTTCTACCAGGTTTGAGAAGAGAATTCTTCCAACGTCAACATCAGCTCCCCAGATTAATCCATAAGCAATAGCCTGATGGTTGAAAGACATCTGATCCTGTGATCCCTGCATTCCTCCCAGGGACTTAACAATGTGGGTGAAGAGGACACGCCACATAGGAGTGAAGTACTTAATCTTCAGAGGGGATTTAGCGAGTACTTCAGCAGGTGTAAGTGCAGGGTTAACATCATGGCAAGGGTTGAGTGTGGCCAGGGCTTCCTTGATAGCCTTTTTGTCAACTACCTTCAGGCATTCATCTCCATGCTTCAATCCGGCCACACTTGAAAAGTATTTAAGGGAGAAGGCAAAAGGATGTTCATTGCATGAAAGGCTAAATGTGATGGTGTCTTCTACCACTTCAGCAGAATACTAGAATTCCCTAAGGTATTCTTGGTAAAAGGTGGATGGGGATTTGGTGAAGGCTTCATTTAGGTCACAATTCTGTGTACCTGTTGAAGACGGTGGCGTTGCTGTGTACCAATTAAAGACGGTGGTGTTGCGGTGTACCTGTAGAAGTCGTTCCCACATGCTTATGTTCTTTCTGCATCAAAGTTCAGCAAAAATTCAAGAAAGTACAAGATGAAGTCTTCCGCTGTACCAAACTCTGAAGCTTTCGAGAATTCAACAAAAAGACATAAGTGTGTGGAACATGGAGTCACGAGGAGGCAAAACTCACAAGAAGGTAAAGATCGCACGTGAAAGGCCAAAAGAACAATGCTCTCAAGCCAAAGACAAAAAGATCAAATCAAAATATTCACAACAAAAAGAAAAAGAAGAAAAGACTACGAGCTAAAGAACGAAGACTTAGTATAGTATGCTAGGTTTAGAACTTTGTAACGTGGAGTGACCTCCCTTAGGGGGAGATTGTTAGAAATACGTTTTTACGTATATTAGAAGTATCGGTCACTCCACAATATTATTTATGTTGTAATAGCTCGTAGTTAACAAATAGTTAATAGTTACTTATTTAGTTAAGTAAGAACCGGTCCATGGGCTTGTCATGGACCGGCCCAAGCCCAATGTTGCTTGGAAGTATAAATACCCCTTTCCTCCTTGGAAAGGGGTTGGTTGTTGGACATTTCTAGTTTCCACTTAATGAAATAACACATAGTTTTCTCTCACTTTCTCTCTCTAGTTTCTCTCTCTAGAAATCATCAACCCACTTCATAGATTCATAGGTTATCAAGATTCTACATTTGGTATCAAGAGCTATGGGGTGATTTAAGGTAATGATTTGTGTTATCTTTTAGTTTTTGATTGTATTAGTGTTCTTTAAGAAGATCATCTTGATTATTGGAGTTTTTGGTGTTTTTGTGATTGGGATTAGTACTAGTTTTTACTTATTATTGTAGAAATCACAAAACTTTTTGGGTTATTTGGTAAAAATCTGGGCTTAATCTTCATTTTTTTGGTCGACTGTTCATACGAACAAAGTTTCTGATTACCCAGCAAAGTTCCGAACCAACACCAAAAAGTTCCGAACCAAAAAGTTCCGGATCAACCAAAGTTCCGGATCAAGAAGTTCCGAACCAAAAGTTCCGGATCAAGGAAGTTCCGAACCAAAAGTTCCGGATCAAGGAAGTTCCGAACCGAAAGTTCCGGATCAAGGGAAGTTCCGGATCAAGGAAAGTTCCGGATCAAGGAAAAAAGTTCCGGATCAAGGAAAGTTCCGGATCAAGGAGAAAGTTCCGGATCAAGGAAAGTTCCGGATCAAGGGAAAGTTCCGGATCAAGGAAAAAGTTCCGGATCAAGGAAAGTTCCGGATCAAGGAGAAAGTTCCGGATCAAGGAAAGTTCCGGATCAAAGGAAAAGTTCCGGATCAAGGGAAAGTTTCGGATCAAGACTTCCGAACCAAAAGTTCCGAATCAAGGTATTCCAAGCCAAATCTTCCGAATCAAACTTCCGAATCAACAAAAAAGTTCCGAATCAAGGGTTATTTTACTTGTTTTTTTCGACGATTTTTTAGAGGATTTAATCTTGGTTTCTTACAACAAAAACTCAACACAATTCACAAGCTTTACTTCACTGCTCGATCAACCGATAATCTTTGTCTCTTTGAAGTGAACAAAATGAATCCGAATTCAGTAATGCCTCAGATGACATCACTTACGGATATTTCCGTCATTACGGGAACGGATAATCGCCCGCCAATGCTCATCAAAGAAGTTTTTGAAGCATGGCAAGGCTGGATGATGTCTTACCTTAAGGGAAAACCGGTTTATGGGAGGCTTATGGTTAAGTCAATTTTAAATGGTCCACTTGACTATGGTACCATCGTGGTCAACAATGTGACTCGACCAAGAGAATTTGAAGAACTTACACCAGCTCAACAACTTGTTGCCGATGCGGACGAAAAGGCTCTTCAAACCATTCTCCAAGCTCTTCCCCATGACATCTATCGGATGGTAAGTCAGTATCCGGTGGCAAATGATTTATGGGAACGTCTAAAGGTGTTGCTACAAGGTACGTGTCTCACCAAACAGGAAAGGGAATGTCAGTTGTATGATCTGTTTGATAGATTCACGTACAACCCAGGGGAAACGCTTCACGATTATTACTTCAGATTCACCACACTCATGAATGATCTGAATGTATACAATCTTGTGATTGCTCCATTCCAGGTTAACACCAAATTCTTGAATACTTTACCTCAAGCTGAATGGGGTGAGTCTATTACCGATGTTAAGTTAACCAGGGATTTGCATAAGTGCAATTTGGATCAACTATATGCTTTTCTTCAGCAGCATGAGAAACATGTGATTATGCACCGTTCTCCACGAGGTATGTACCCTGATTTATTAGCTTTGATGGCGAATCAACCAAGCTTGTCTCACAACAACACTCCTTATATTTTGGGACATCAAGCCTATCATCCATCACCTTACATGACACCAACCTTTCCCCAATACTCGATTCTACCGCAACCACCCACCTCACATCAGCAACAATATCGGTTTAGTGCACCTTCATCACAATATGCTACACAACCTCACCCAGCAAGCATTGCACCTTATGCTCAATCTTCATATTCTTCTTATCAAGAGAATGCAGCATATCCAACAAGCTACCCTGATCAAATGAGTATTCCTTCTAGTGATTATGCAGCTCATCAAGACCAAGCAATGTACTGTGATGATGAGGAAGTCCCCATTCCTGTATTCAAACAAGGTGCTGACCCAGTTGAAGTGTTAACCACTATGTCTGCTTATCTCACAAGGACTTTAAGCAAACGAGGATTTAGGGGATCAGCTCCTACCAACAATCAGTTGAGGAATTCATCCAATTCTTGCCAACAAGCAACTATTGAGAATGGCAGGGTAATGGTTCAACCTATTCAACCATATCAGGGGAGACCTACCACATCAACTACCAATGCTCGCACGGTCAATCCTGCTCCAATGGTCAATCCTGCTCCACGGGCTAATTCCACAGGCAAGTTGAGAATGATTACATGCTACAACTGCAAGGAAGAAGGTCACATGTCCAGGGATTGTAAGAAACCCAAGAGGAGAAGGGATGGACAATGGTTTGCAGAGAAGATCTATCTGGTGAATGCTCAGGCACAAGGAAGGGAACTTGATGAAGAGGAGCTTGCATTTCTTGCTGATCCAGGGATTGCTGAACAAGACACTGTCACCACACAGAATGCATCATACCAAGCATATGATCTCGATGCGTATGACTCAGACTGTGATGAATTTCAATCTGCAAAGGCTGCTCTCATGGCAACTATCTCCAGCTTAGGGCCAGAAAAGAGATCTGAGGTACTTATTAATACCACCGATAATGCCACTGATGCTAGTATTCAACCACATCAAGTTGTGCAAGAGAGTGCTGATTCGAATGAGTCTTCGGTGGTGAGTCTTTCAAATGAGGAGACAATCAGTGATAGAAATATCAATGTGAGTCCCCAGACTTTGAGTGAATCACAACCGGGAGCCATTTCGCATACGCCTACTCCTGCTCAACAAGATTTGGTCATGGTTCCTGCTACATTACTTAGCCAAATGAATGCTGCTCTCTTAGAAACCCTAGCTAAGAATAAGAATTTGTCTGATGAGCTTGCCTTAAGCAACGAGAAAGTTCAAACTTTGGAATTAGTGCCTTCGTCTAGTGTTCTAACAAATCCCGAATATGATCACTTTCGAAACAAACAAATGGGTCACTTGCAAGAAATTGAAAACTTAAGAGCAAATCTTTCTAATGAACTTAAAGAAAAGGAGTTAGTGGTCACTAATTTTCAAAAACTTCAAACGGATTTTGAATCACTCGAGTCTAAGAAGAATGAAATGGAGATTAATGCTGCTAATAAGATTAGAACTCTAGATTATTTGCTTTTAAGACAATACGCTGCTTCTCAACTAGTACACTTATTTGATGCTTCGTTTAGAGAATTTAACTTATCACGTCAAAAAGGCCTTCCCCCTAACCCACGGTATGCAAAACAAGCTTTAAGACATAGTCCTAGACTTTATAATGCAACTCAATTAGGATTGGCCTTAGACCCGATTGTTTTTTTCGATGATCGAACAAGTAAGGATCTAGTTGATGAGGATCGGTCATACAATTCTGCAAAATATCCCGAGTGTGATTATTTTAAAATGAATAAGGAGCTTGCAAAAACGGATTTTAGAATTCACTTCCATGTGGACAAAGATCTCATCACAGCACCAACCTACATATTAGATGAAGAAAAACCTAGTACATTTCCTACACTTGTCAACATGGAAGGTCCTAAGGAAATTCCAAAGGATCTTCCACCTGTTAGCACTGTATGGTTAAACTTGCAAGAGATTAATCAATACTTTACTAATTTTGACAAGGTCATTTTGGAATGTACGACTTCAAATGGCTTAAACGCCGGAGAATGGGCTTTCGAACATATGAACGAGGTGTTTAAAAATGAGATCAATCCGTTTGTCGAAAGTCTAAAAGGAACTTTTGCATCTCTTAAGGAAAATCTTGTGTTTGAAATTGGTGAAGTTCAAAAAGTGTTTTATCAAATGGACACCGCTTACGAACTACAACTAATTGAAAAAGAAAAGATTTTAACCGAATATGACCGATTCTTGTCTGCAGTAATCTCGTGTGATGTGCTTACTACTGTAAATGTTAATTATTCGAATGAGCTTACATCCGCTATGATTAATTGTGATGCTGTGCATATATGTGATGATATGTGTGATCTCTCTGTAAATGTTGCTGATACTGTAAATGAGGTAGATAATCATTCTTGTCACGAATCTAACGCTGAGTTTTTAAAGCTACAAGATTCTTACAATTTACTTTCAAAACGCTTTAATCAACTAGAACAACATTGTATATCTTTAGAATTAAAGCAACAAACTCAAAATGAGGATCTTTTGATATCAAATAGTTGTGAAAATGGTGTTGAGACGAGTGACAAGATGATTGCAATTGTTAAGGCATTAGAGGAAGAGATCATGAGATTGAAGAGAGATGTGTCATCAAATGAAACACTAAAATTGGAACTAGAGGCTGCAGAGTCTAAAAACCAGGCCTTAGAAATTAGACTTTCGTCTATTCTAGGGGAGATGGATCGTGCAAGACAGGGAATGTCCAAACTTTATGGTTCACTAGAAGAACGCTTCGCTTTTAATGCGGCACAGCAACAATTTTATGTTGAACAATTGAACCAAAAATGTGAGGAAATCTCTGACTTAAACATCCTGCTCATTGACAAAAACATGGTTTTGGCCGAGTTAAAGGAGACACTTCTTCTCACCCGACAAGAAGTTGTTGATAACTTAGCTACCGACTCTGCACCGTCCACTAGTGCTCCAACAACCAAGTCAGTAGTGCTTTATAAGAACCCGCTTCATAAGAGAAACCCGGTTACCTACGATGATTATATGAGGAATGCCATTAAGCATGTAGATCTTGTTAGGGATATCTTAGACGATCTTTATGCCTTAGATCCCTCAAGTAGCTACTATTATTCGGCTCATGAATATATTAAGCGAGTTCAATATTGCTTAGCATATTTGCAATACATAGGTACACCAGGTTCTGCACTACTCACTAATAGGCCCATTGCTGTAACTCCATTTAATAAGACTCCAGGAGCAAAACCGTCATTGGCACAATCAAGTAAGGCACCTTTAAAATCTGTTGCTAATGTTCCCACTTTGCCTTCTATAGGATTAAAAGAGACTACTAAGGCTAAAGGATCGCCACTCAAGAAAGATAAGATCAAGCCCTCCACTAGTAGTGCCAAAAAGAAGAAAGTAAAAGCTCACCATAGGAATGTTAGTTCAGTTTTAAATAAAGAGAATCATGTTAAGACTAAAAGCTCTGCGCCTGTGCAGAAGCCTAAACCATTCGTGAATTCTAATTTGAATTGTTGGAATTGTAATGAATGTATGTTTTCCCAACGTCATGATTTATGTCTTATTGATCATGTAAATGAAATGAATGCCATTAGGAATGGTCTTGAATGGAAGCCAACGGGTAGAACTCGTGCCCAGGTTGGCTGGCAATGGCGTCCCACTGGTAGGACCTTTACATTAGATGGAAAAATGTGCCCTTTAACTAGGAATGCATCCATTGAGGTTAGGTCTGAGCGTCCTTTAGTTAGGAACACTCGCACTCAAGTATGGAAACAACGCCCTTTAATTAGGTCAGCCCCCACTATAGTGCCTATCAGTGAAGAAATACCACAGGATTTAAGCCAACTAGAATCTACACCACCAACTAGGAAGAAGAAGGCTAGGAAATCTAAGAAACCTAAAGTTAGCAAATCTAAGATTATTAAATCTGTACCTGCTAATAACAAGGAACATTCAGATTCCGATACCTCTACATTGTCTTCGTGTGGTGATATTTTCAGGTGGTCCAAATCATCCTCTGGTATTTGGACTCCGGTTGTTCAAAGCATATGACCGGAGATCGCTCGATGCTCCGAAATTTCGTCAGCAAGTTTCTTGGTACGGTTAAATTCGGGAATGATCATATAGCAAAGATAATGGGGTATGGTGAATATCAGATTGGAAACGTTACGATTTCAAGGGTATACTATGTAGAAGGTCTTGGTCATAACTTATTCTCAGTAGGACAGTTTTGTGATTCCAACCTAGAGGTTGCTTTTCGACAACACACTTGTTTCATCCGCAACTTGGAAGGAAAAGATTTGTTGAAGGGATCTCGTGGTGCAAATCTTTATACGTTGTCCCTACAAGACATGATGGCCGCTTCTCCAGTATGTCTTCTCTCTAAAGCATCTAAGACCAAGTCTTGGTTATGGCATCGCAGATTATCTCATCTCAACTTTGATGCTATTAACCATCTGGCTAAAAACGAATTAGTTCGTGGTCTTCCAAAGCTAAAATTTCACAAGGACCATTTATGTTCCGCGTGTTCAAGGGGGAAAAGTACCAAGAAATCTTACAAGCCCAAAGCTGAAGACACCAATCAAGAAAAACTTCATCTTTTGCATATGGATCTTTGTGGGCCAATGAGAACTGAAAGTGTGAGCGGTAAGAAATTCATTCTGGTTATTGTGGATGATTTCTCCAGGTTTACATGGGTAAGATTTTTACGTACAAAGGATGAAGCACCGAAGGCTATCATCACTTTTCTGAAATTCATTCAGGTACGTTTGAACACCACTGTCCGCCGTATTCGTACAGACAATGGAACAGAGTTCGTCAACCAGACTCTTCGTGATTACTATGAAGGAGTTGGTATTTCACATGAAACATCCGCTGCACGCACTCCACAAAAAAACGGTGTCGTTGAAAGACGGAATCGTACGCTTATGGAAGCTGCTAGGACTATGCTTATTTATGCGAACGCTCCATTGTTCTTGTGGGCAGAGGCTATATCTACTGCATGTTTCACCCAAAACCGTTCTATCATTCGGAAACGCCATGGAAAAACACCTTACGAGCTTCTACATGACCGTAAACCCGATGTTTCATTCTTTCATGTGTTTGGTGCTCTTTGTTATCCAAACATTAATAGTGAGAACTTGGGCAAGCTTCAACCGAAAGCCGATATAGGTATTTTCATTGGTTACTCACCGTCCAAGAAAGCATACCGAATTTACAATCGTCGTCTTGGCAAGATTGTAGAAACTATGGACGCAGATTTCGATGAGCTGACAGCGATGGCTTCTGAGCAACACAGCTCTGAACCCGCGCTTCATGAGATGGGAACCGGTGCTATTAGTTCCGGATTAGTTCCCAATAATCCTACTTCTACATCATTTTTACCACCTTCAAGGCCCGAGTGGGATAAACTGTTTCAACCGTTGTTTGATGAATTCTTTGATCCCCCAAATGATGAAGTTCCAGCACCTGTAGTGATAGCTCCAATACCTGAAGTTGTTGCTCCTGCTAATGAAGCTTTATCTAATGCATCTTCAATTAACATTGAACCGGATGCACCTTTACCAAGTGATTCTCAAACTACACCTGAATCGTCACCCCTACTTGTGCCTAATGATGTGGAAGAGGATTCTACTGATCACGATTTGGAATATGCTCACTTAAAAGAGCTTCCTTTCTTTGGTATACCGTTTCCTGAAAACCATTCAGCCGCGTCAACCTCAGAAGAAGCTCCTTCTATTGTTCACTCCAGACCACCTAGGATTGAAAATCATAGTACCAAATGGACAAAAGATCACCCAATTAGGAATGTCATTGGAGATCTAGATAGACCAGTCTCTACACGCCATCAATTACAAGAGAGTGCACTGTATTGCTACTTTGATGCATTTCTCTCTGAAGTTGAACCTAAAAATTGGCAGCAGGCTATGACTCAATCATCTTGGATTGAAGCCATGCAGGAGGAACTAAATGAATTCCAACGACTTGAAGTATGGGAATTGGTTCCTCTCCCTGCCAAGGTTAACATCCTTACTTTGTTATGGGTTTATAAGGTTAAACTCGATGAGATGGGTGCAGTATTGAAGAATAAGGATAGATTGGTCGCTAGAGGATATAAACAAGCCTTGGGTATAGACTTTGAAGAATCTTTTGCTCCTGTGGCAAGATTGGAGGCTATTAGACTATTCTTTGCGTATGCTGCTCATATGAATATGATCGTCTATCAAATGGATGTGAAGACGGCATTTTTGAACGGTGAACTAAGGGAAGAGGTCTATGTTCGTCAGCCGGATGGGTTCGTTAGCACGGAGTTTCCTAATCATGTGTACAAGCTTAAGAAGGCTCTCTATGGGTTGAAACAAGCTCCACGCGCGTGGTACGATTTCCTCTCAACATATCTCATTTCGGAAGGCTTCTCCAAAGGCAAGGTGGACCCCACTCTATTCACTCTCAAGGAAGGCAACGACATGATTCTGGTACAAATTTATGTTGATGATATAATATTTGCTGCCACTAACATAGAATTGTCAAATCGCTTTGAGAAGATAATGTCCACACGCTTTCAGATGTCGATGATGGGAAAAATTTCATTTTTCTTAGGATTACAGATTTCTCAGAATCCCAGAGGCATCTTTATTAATCAATCCAAATATGCTCTAGAATCTCTTAAGAAATATAACTTTGAAAATTGTGACCCCGTGGACACTCCAATGGTGGAGAAATCCAAGTTAGATGAAGATAGGAATGGGACTATTGTCGATCCAAATCTTTACCGTGGGATGATCGGCACCCTTCTATATTTGACTGCTAGCAGGCCTGATTTGCAATTTGCTGTATGCATGTGTGCCCGGTATCAGGCTCGGCCTACCGAAAAGCACCTACATGTTGTGAAAAGGATCTTTTGGTATCTAAAAGGAACACTTCATCATGGTCTATGGTATCCGAAAGATTCCTCTATTGCTTTAATATCATACGCAGATGCCGATCATGCTGGATGTCAAGACACGAGGCGTAGCACTTCTGGATCTGTGCAACTCCTTGGAGATAGATTGATCAGTTGGTCTTCAAAAAGGCAGAAAAGCGCTGCAATTTCTAGCACGGAGGCTGAATACATCGCCATGTCCGGTTGTTGTGCTCAAGTCCTTTGGATGAGATCGCAATTAACTGACTACGGTTTGGGATTCAACAAAATCCCGATGTATTGCGATAACAAGAGCGCCATTGCCCTTTGCTGCAACTATGTTCAACACTCCCGGGCCAAGCACATAGACATTCGCTACCATTTCATTAAAGAGCAGGTGGAGAACGGAGTGATCGAGCTGTATTTTGTCACTACTGAGTACCAGCTGGCGGATATGTTCACCAAAGCCTTAGATGGAGGACGAATCGAGTTTTTGATCGACAAGCTTGGCATGAAATCATTCACTCCAGCGACTCTCAAAGAGTTGGCAGAAGAATCAGCTGAATAGTGGTGGTAAACTATTCAGAGTATCCTTTGTTCGTGATCATGTATATTATAGTAAATATATAAACCGCAAAAGAAAAATACAAAAATATAAAACCAACAAAAACCATAAAAAATATAAAACCTAGAAAAACCATAAAAATTATAAAATCAAGAAAAACCAAAAATATTTTTTCGTTTTTAAAAAACGGGCATGTCTTTTAGTACGGTAATATTTACGGCCTTAGAAATGTCGATTAATATTGACACGGTGCCATAAATAGAGTCCGTATAAAAGTTGTACATTTTTAAAACATGCCCATTATGGCTTGTAGTTATTTCAGACTGCAACCCGGTTTTCATATTAAAGTCACGTATTTCCTTGGAAAACGTTGGCTCAGAACGGGAATTAATTTTCTCGGGCATGATTTACAAGCCAAATCATGCAAAGGGATCAAGTTTACTTTACAACTTGGTCTAACACGAATTAATGTACGTCTCAGTGCATTAATTTATTAAAATAAGAGAAATCTTATTGACACCACGAATCAATCTTTTTCAAGATACTTTATTGGAAAAGTTTTCATCAATATTTGACTCTTTAAACAATGACTACAGCTCTTTAAATAGAAAACGGGTCATCGTTTAAGGGGGAGAAAATATTAAATCATCTTCGTCATTAAATCGATCTTTTCAAAAGTGATTGTGGAAAATTAATGGCTAAATGGTAAATGAGTGGTCTTGCTTTAGAATTTGACTTGTGCTCGTTCAATGTGATAGGACTTGCTTTAGATTTTGGAGATTTGCAAATAGGTTGCGATTGCTAAGTTGTGTGAAAGTTAATAGTGGCTAAGTTTAACAAGGGTTAGGAAAAATGAAAAGTAATAAACCAAAAAGGAAAAAAGGTGTGAAAATGTAGGGTTAAAAGTGACAAGTTGAGAAAGTTGCAAAAAATTTTTGACCTAGTCAACCAAAACCCCCCTTGCGTATCATTTCCCTCTTCACTGTTCCTTTTTCACTTGCCGCCATTGATAACACACACACAAGCTTTTTCAAACCGCATTCTACTCAATTCAATCCTTTTCATTCGCTCTAAAAAGGTATTAACATTGAAACTATAACTTATAATTCGTCTTAATTCATCTCTTAATCTATTAATTGATTAGGGTACTAAACTTTATTCAATTAGGGTTCGTATGTCTTAATTAAGGGTTAATTGATTAGGGTTTTAGATGGGTTATGCTCGGAATATCTTTAGATTGTGGTTAATTGCCTTAGCTTGCTTTAAATCCCACAAATGCGTTTAGAATAAGCTGCTATGATGAACTTCCGAATGAACTTGGATAAAAACTTCCGAATGAAGGAATTTTCTGAAAAACTTCCGAATGAAGGAATGTTCCGAACAAACTTCCGAATGAAGGAAGTTCCGAATGAAGGACTTCCGAATGAAGGAAGTTCCGAATGAAGAACTTCCGAATGAAGGAAGTTCCGAATGAAGGACTTCCGAATGAAGAAGTTCCGAATGAAGGACTTCCGAATGAAGGAAGTTCCGAATGAAGAACTTCCGAATGAAGGAAGTTCCGAATGAAGAACTTCCGAATGAAGAAGTTCCGAATGAAGGACTTCCGAATGAAGAAGTTCCGAATGAAGAACTTCCGAATGAAGAAGTTCCGAATGAAGGACTTCCGAATGAAGAAGTTCCGAATGAAGAACTTCCGAATGAAGAAGTTCCGAATGAAGGACTTCCGAATGAAGAAGTTCCGAAAGAAGGACTTCCGAATGAAGAAGTTCCGAATGAAGGAATGTTCCGGATGAAGAAGTTCCGAATGAAGGAAAGTTCCGGATGAAGAATTGTTTGATTGAAAGTATTTGCATGCTATAAGTACTTGTTGAATTATGTTGTTGAAATATGTTATGCTTAGATATAAGAATGATACATATCTATATATGTTTTTTTTGTGCATCAACCTTTCATGTCTTATCTTAAGCAGATACAATGACTAATCCAACAGTACAAGAAATCCAAGACTCTCAGGCAGCCGCAATTGCTGAAGCACGAACTCTCAAGTTCATAGCAAACAATTATCGGCTGAAGCAAGTTTCAAAGTCCACTCATCATGGGTTTAAAGTCGCAATAGCAATCCTTGATCAATCCCATTTCAAGAATGCTTTAAGAAGTAGTGCCTCAGTGCCTTATGATTACATGTATGAGTTCTGGGCTACCAAGGAAAGCACTTCGAACAAGATCACCTTCACCATCGACAACAAACAGCAGACACTTACTGTATCATACTTCCGTAAGATATTCGGCATTAGGGATTCACCCAAAGGTATGGTATTCTCAAGGGATCCTACTAAAGACGAACTCATGGAGTTATTTGATGCTATTGGATGTCCTGAAATACGAGTTGCGTCTGAGTTTACCACTACTAAAGTAGGACAACCTTGGAGAGCATTGTTGGGTATTCTCAGTAGATGTCTTACACCAAAAACAAGTGGGCATGATGCTTTGCGCAGTCCAATAATGAACATCTTCCATGGGATGTACAAAGGCGCAAATTCAGATTATGCTTTATTGTTATGGGAAGAATTCACCTTTCAACTATTTCATAACAAGAAGCTGAAGACTAATTTCTTTGCTTACCCTCGATTTATCAAGCTTATCATTAACTATTGTATGAAGAATGACGTTACAATTGATAGGCGTGCAGCAAGTCGTCATCACACTGAAGAGGCTGATCATATTGTGGATTTAAGGCATGAAGGACCAGTTGGTGGTGTTATTCCTGGTCCTATTCCCGATTACCTTCTGACGGAAAGAATTAAGGGTTCTGCTGATTACAAGCTACTGCAGCTAGAAATCAAGAAGCTAAAAGCAAGCCTTCAGACTGGAGAAGACTCGTCTACTACGGTCAAGAGTAAAGGTAAACGCAAGCAACCAGCTGCTTTACCTGAACCCGAAACCAAGAAGAAGAAGACTGAGGTTAAGAAGGGAAAGGGTAAGGCTGATGAGTTAGCTCTACGAGACGAAGAAGATGTTGTTGATCCTACTCTTGACAAGGCAGAGAGAAAAATGATGAAGATAGCTATTCAAAGGAGTAGGAAAGATACGGGCGGTAGTGGTTCAGGTGCAAGGGTAAATATTAAAGAAGAGTACGAGGAGCCAGAGGATATTGATGAGTTTGGGTCACCTGAAAGGTATTCTACTTCGAAGGAGACATCAATCCCAGTTTCAGCAAGTGTGGAAAAGGAGTCTGTTGCTCCTACGATCATGGTGTCAACTCAACCTTTAGCAACTCAACCTCCACCAAT
Source organism: Glebionis coronaria (assembly GCA_025667525.1). Classification (NCBI taxonomy): domain Eukaryota; kingdom Viridiplantae; phylum Streptophyta; class Magnoliopsida; order Asterales; family Asteraceae; genus Glebionis; species Glebionis coronaria. The sequence goes on from CM046881.1 coordinate 462,186,997, forward strand.
ACAACCCTTACCAACCAGATCGGCTTCAACACCATTTCTTCCACCACCAATAACTCCCATCCTTAGTACCGTAGTAACAACCGAGCCTCTTCAATCAACCCAGAGCAGCTCTGCAACATCTACAATGGCTGCATTGGTGATGGCCGAAATGTTGGACAAACATACGGATAATCACAAAAGAGAAATGGATGAACTTCGCCAAGAGCTACGTAGACGAGTTCAAAGTGAAGAAGCATCTAGGAAAGCTCAAGAAGAGATGCTTGCTAAGTTCGCTGCAGATATGGAATTGACGCGAAAAGCTCATGCAGAAGAACTAGCTCAGGTTAAGCAGGCTGAGGCTGATAAGCATGCTGCACGTATCACGAGACTTCAAGCGATGAGGGATAAATACAAGGAGCAAAAAGAAGCACTTGAAGCTTCTGTTGAAGAGAGAGTGCAAGAATCCGTTGAATCCATTATGCCTAAACTGCGTGATGAGTTAAAGACACTAGCAGCTGATAACTTGATGATCAAGTCATCCAATCCTTCAGAATCCGCCTACAAAATTGCTTATGAGTTAACGGATTTTGAATTAAAGAAGATCCTCAAAGCTCGTATGGTGGAACTTGGATCGTTTGATAAATCTAGGATTCAACGGGCTCTCTACAAATCCCTAAATGACACTATCATGGAGGATGATAGGTTATTTAAAACGTTTGGAAGTGTGGTACCATACCACATTCTGCCTGAGGAAGAAAGGGAAGAAAGTGAAGAAGCAGAGGGTACGGGTGAAGAAGAAGGTGAAGAAGAAGAAGAAGAAGAAAAGGATGATGACGATGACAATGATGGTGATGATGATGAGGATGATGATGATGATGATGATGGCGATGATGGTGGTGATGGAAATGAGGAGAGTGCTAGGGGGAGCAATGAGGATAGCGATGGGGATGATGATGGGGGTAAACAGCCTGAAAAGGGGGATAAGGTTGCCAGCTCAAAGAAACCTACTAAGTCTGGAACCAAGTCCAAGAAAGATGCATCGGGAAAGGAAAAATCTTCCTCCACGGAATCAAGACGATCCAAGTGGCGCCACGATGTGAATGCTACTACAGCGTCATCGATTCCTGGTACATCTATCGCTGTAACTATACATGTTACCACTAACCCTATTAGTTCTGTTGTTGTTGCTCCTGTGATTGCAGAATCGGTAACTGAACCTGAAGCTGTACAACTCTCACCCGTTCATGACACTGCCGAGATGCCTGAATCAGAACCAGCAAATGTTCAAGTTTCCACTCCTCTACAACAAGAACCACAATCTACTGTTCCTGAATCAAGCACAAGGGACTGGGCAGACACGTTGGAAATTGACGAGACTGCACCACCACAAGCTTGGATCACGGCAGCGGCTCTATATGATCCAATCACGGACGCTGACAGAGATGTTCTATATCTCCGTATCCGCAGTCCGATTGACTTGTGTGCATTTCTTGCTCATGAGTATAAGACTTCGGTTACTCCGTCTTTGGTGAAGAAATCACTTAAGGATAAAAGACTTCGCGCCAAAACCAGGTTAACCCGAATGGAGTTCGAGTACTATGCTGATGAGATCCTGAAAGCTCTGAATACCATTCAACGGCCAGGTCTTCATGATTCAGAAAGAGCTCCACCTCCACTTGATCCTACTCAAGATAATCAGATTGCTCTCGACTTCTTCGTCACCTATGATCTTGAGTATCTTTTGAAGGGTTCATCAAAGTATGCAACCTCCTTGACCTTGCTGAAAGCTGCCAACTGGGGGACAATACCCTGGATCGAGGAAAAGGTAAATCGACTCTGGGTCCCAAGGGTAACTCGTAATTATGATATGTATGCTGTTATAGGTGCATCTCATTGGGACGAACGAGTCCGAAGGGCGTACAGGGGTTGCTGCCTAGTCAATTCAGGAAGCAACGTTAGATCCGATATCCGCATCTCCAGTATTTTAGGGCTGAAAACTGAAGCCAAGAATGGCTATTATCATGTGACGGAGATTCGTCTGAAAAGGGAGGATGACAGAGAATACAAAATCCAGCAGGGAGACTTTTCTATCATTCGCCTTGAGGATATCGAAGACATGTTGCTTCTGATGACCCGTGATCAACTCACACATATTCCTCGTGAAGACCTCATTGCCTTGTATACAGCACTTCGTATGTTCACACGAAGCGTTGTTATCAAGAAAAGAGTTAAAGATCTTCAGTTGGGAGTCGAAAGTTACCAAAGGAAGCTTAACCTAACCCGTCCAGTGAATCAAGTGTTACCTCAACATGTCAACAGATGTCCCTATACCGGTATCTCGGTTCCGAATTGTGGGATTTTCTACTTGAACAGTCGAGGGTTAATGAAGTTTATGAGGGTGGGTGAGCTTTATAAGTACAGTGATGGGACTCTCATCTATGTCAGAGGAAAGTTGGATCATCTCAATACGGGTGGGACTTTACCAGAGATGACTGAGGATTGGCATCAGGGTTACCGGCAAATGGCGAAGTATGTGATCAAGAAGATTGATCAAAAGCTCCGTGAACGTAGATTGATGAGGAGTTTGGAAAGATTCGTTGGTGGTAGACCATATGGAGTGCACCACAAGTTACTGCAACGATCCATTTAATGGGTCGTACATTTCAGGTCCACTTTATATTGGTTTTTATTGTGAATATGTAAATTTGTGAATATTGTGCTTTAATGGCTTGATGTAGTGTTAAGGTATGATAATTGTTCAAGAATTTCTCACGAGATTCTAAATCTTTCAAAATATATCATACTAAAGCACTACAACTATCCCTTATTAAATTAAGGGGGAGCATTAACATGTTCTATGGCCAAACATCGATTTTATTTTTACCCAAAGACCGGTTAATCCATTCAATATCCCAAATATTAATGGTTAACATTTTGGATAAGGGGAGAAAATGGGATTAAGGAGACTTAAGTGATACTTGGCTAAAAGATGAAAAAGACTTAACGATAATCCAACTTAATATGTGTAAAGCACGTGTTAAGGGGGAGCGTTTTTGATGATCAAAAACACCCAAGGTACGAAACTTTTGATTTCAATATCAGAAGTACTTTAGGTGATTTTCAATGATTTTTCATGGTGGCAATTCCTTCCCAAAACACGCTTAATTCACGACGAATGTGGTGACAAAAGGGTGGTAGGAATAGGTTTAGTCCAATGATTCATCAGAGCCGATGGAATCTTCCCAAGGACAATTCCCTAGATAGAATTAGAAGTCCTAGGAAAAATGGAGAAAGAATGTGAACGTAGCTGAATGCCGACCAAGTACGTAAGCTAGCACTGGAACAATCACAACAAGGTGCTAGTGATGACGTATTGGCAGAAACCAGGTCAATACATATGCTTTTGAGGTCATTTTTGCTAATGATTCTCGGTATTGAAGAAAGACATCATGGACCCAGTGATGCAATGCACAACCCTTCCCAGCTAACTCAAATATCTCTCAAAAGGTATTTGTTTTAATCACACGGAGATCAACACGTTATCTATTGGTTTATTCACTCCGAATAGACTGGTATTGAAAAGGTGGCACTCCTCTCCAGCCATCGCTCACTAAATCAAAACGCACAATCGAGTCTAGAGCCAAGAGATCATCAAAAGTCTCATTAGGACACTTTCCATTTATTCCTTGCTTTCTCACACACTGTGAAAAGTAAGAGATTTTCATGAGTCCTACGCAATATTCCTGTAATATTGCCAGAACATCCGAGTAATACGTAAGTATTACAATGAAGATGGAAATCCTGCTTGAGCCAACATCAAACAAGCTCATGGTAGGTTACACGTGCGGTTCTTTTAGAACCAATCTTGTGAAAAACTGGAAAGAAACAGTGGTTTAATTCTTAATTGAACTAATATCGTTCCAGGCCTCTTCGCATTATCATATGATCTTGCCAGAACACTCAGAGTGACTCTTTATTGATCACAGTGACGAGTGGAAATCCTTCTAGTGTTAACATCAAACAGCACTTGGTAGGTGACGTGCAAGATTCTTTATGAATTGAGCTCGTGACAACTGGAAAGCAACGATGGTGAAAATCTTAATTTAAATTCACTTGTTCCAGGTTCCATGAATTGACGGCTTCAAATCACAAGGATAATTTATCCAAGTGATTCACTCTTTATGTTCGCAGTCAGCTTTGGACGGTCGAATAAAGAGAACGGGTTTACCCGCGAAATCCTGTCAGGAAGTTACTTTATTGAAACTATCCGTCACGGGTACGATATCTAATATCGTCCAACGGTCTTCACCGACCGGAGGTAAAATGCTACCGAATTAGAATAAAATGTTCAAAGCCATTTTATTCATGTCGTTGCTGTGTACCTGTTAAAGACGGTGGCGTTGCTGTGTACCTGTTGAAGACGGTGGCGTTGCTGTGTACCAGTTAAAGACGGTGGTGTTGCGGTGTACCTGTAGAAGTCGTTCCCACATGCTTATGTTCTTTCTGCATCAAAGTTCAGCAAAAATTCAAGAAAGTACAAGATGAAGTCTTCCGCTGTACCAAACTCTGAAGCTTTCGAGAATTCAACAAAAAGACATAAGTGTGTGGAACATGGAGTCACGAGGAGGCAAAACTCACAAGAAGGCAAAGATCGCATGTGAAAGGCCAAAAGAACAATGCTCTCAAGCCAAAGACAAAAAGATCAAATCAAAATATTCACAACAAAAAGAAAAAGAAGAAAAGACTACGAGCTAAAGAACGAAGACTTAGTATAGTATGCTAGGTTTAGAACTTTGTAACGTGGAGTGACCTCCCTTAGGGGGAGATTGTTAGAAATACGTTTTTACATATATTAGAAGTATCGGTCACTCCACAATATTATTTATGTTGTAATAGCTCGTAGTTAACAAATAGTTAATAGTTACTTATTTAGTTAAGTAAGAACCGGTCCATGGGCTTGTCATGGACCGGCCCAAGCCCAATGTTGCTTGGAAGTATAAATACCCCTTTCCTCCTTGGAAATGGGTTGGTTGTTGGAAATTTCTAATTTCCACTTAATGAAATAACACATAGTTTTCTCTCACTTTCTTTCTCTAGTTTCTCTCTCTAGAAATCATCAACCCACTTCATAGATTCATAGGTTATCAAGATTCTACATGTTTGGTGCCTTAATCCATCCAATGGCGTTGTTGGAGGTGAGGATGCTCTCGTTGATCTCGAAGTTAACATTTGAGGCTTTGGGAACTGAAAACGCCATGGATTTGAGGTTGACGGTGAAAGAAAATGGCGGATGGTTAAGAGAGATAAGAACTTAGAGAGAGAAGTAGATTTTAGAATGGTGGTGGGTGAGAAGAGAAAGGAGACAATATATATTCAAACTTAAGTGAACAGTTATTCAACTGTATTAAATGCAAGGTGCGAAAATGACTGCTCAAGTGGGTCCCCTTAACCTTTCAAAAAGTTTGTCTCCTCGTTATCCGAAAAATAAATGATTAAATATTTGAGAATGTTTTTTGCATTTACTTGGAAAGTAACTACCTAGTTTCATGTGAAAAACATTTAATATAGAATCAATCATTTAATGAACACATTTAATATCAAGCCACAGGCTTTGAGATATTGAGCATCCCTAGCTCAACAACTAGCTTGTTAAACGAAGGTTCAGCCAAAGGCTTTGTAAAGATAGCAGCTAGTTGCAGCTCTGTGGGAACAAAATGCAGCTCAATATCTCCCTTCATTATATGATCCCTGATAAAATGATACCTGATATCAATGTGTTTGGTACGAGAGTGAAGAACATGGTTGTTGGATATGGCAATGACGTTGGTGTTGTCACAAAAGATTGGTACTTTGTCATACAAGATTTCATAGTCAGCCAGTTGACTTTTCATCCAGAGCACCTGAGCACAATAGATGGCTGCAGCGACATATTCTGCTTCAGCTGAAGACATAGCCACAGAGTTTTGCTTCTTAGCACTCCATCCAACCAATTTTCCTCCTAGGATTTGGCAGCTGCCTGAACTGCTTTTCCTGTCAATACAGCATCCAGCATAATCTGAATCTGAATAGACCTTGAGATCAAAGCCTGATTCCTTTGGATACCATAGACCTAGGGATGGTGTTCCTTTGAGATACCTGAAAATTCTCTTAACAGCCACTAGATGGGATTCTTTTGGGTTAGCTTGGTACCTTGCACAGAGACATGTGGAGAATTGGATATCTGGACGACTGGCTGCTAGATACATGAGTGACCCAATCATGCCTCTATATAAAGTCTCATTGACAGAGACCCCTGACTCATCAGGGCCCAAATTGTTGGGTGGAAGCATGGGGCATTTCACTGATGCACAATCAGCTAAGTCATATTTTTTAAGTAAATCCTTAACATACTTTTCTTGACAAATTGAAATTCCCTTAGGACATTGTTTAATTTGAAAGCCCAAAAAGTAAGTTAATTCACCCATCATACTCATCTCATATTTCTTGGTCATTAATTTAGCAAAACGTTTACTAAGATTGACATTTGTTGACCAAAAATGATATCATCCACATAAATCTGCACAATGATGAAATCACTCTTGTCCTTGAAGGTAAAGAGTGTTTTATCAATAGAACCCCTGACAAATTTATTTTCAGTTAAGAAATTTGAAAGAGTTTCATACCATGCTCTTGGAGCTTGTTTCAGACCATACATTGCCTTGTGAAGTCTGTACACATGGTTGGGAAACTCGCTGTTCTCAAATCCTTCAGGTTGTGCAACATACACTTCCTCAGCCAAATCACCATTGAGGAAGGCACTCTTAACATCCATCTGATACACAGTGATGTTCATATAGGCAGCATAAGCAAGGAAGATTCTGATGGCTTCAAGTCTAGCAACAGGTGCAAAAGTTTCATCATAATCAATTCCTTCAGTCTGAGAGAACCCCTGTGCTACCAGTCTGGCCTTGTTCCTGATGATGTTCCCAATTTCATCCATCTTATTTCTATAGATCCATCTAGTGCCTGTGATATTCTTTCCAGGTGGAGCTGGCACTAGTGTCCATACTTTGTTCCTTTTGAACTGATTGATTTCTTCTTGCATAGCAGCTAGCCATCCTTCTTCTACCAGAGCCTCAGCAACCCTTTTAGGTTCAATTTGTGAGAGAAATTCAGCAAAGAGACATTCATTGGCTGAGGCTGACTCTGAGTCTTGAATTCGCTGTCTGGTTATGACCCCTGCATTTGGTTCCCCAATAATATTGACAAGAAGAATGTGTTGATCTCTTGACCACTTATTTTGAGGAGCTGGGGATTCAAGGACAGGGGTACTTGAGGGCACAGCTGGTACAATTTGAGTCTCATCCTGCTGACTAGGAGGGCTTTCTTCAAAGACTACTTCAGTGTCAGAGTCTTCTTCAGCCATATCAAGGGAAGCTGTTTCATTATCAGCAGGAAAATCTTCAGGGATTTGAAGAATTGGTGAGTCATCAATATCATGAGAAGGACCATAAGAGATTTGAGGTTCTTCGTCATCAAGTTCCTGAGAGGTAGGAACTTCTATGTTGTGAGTTGACAAAGGGTCAAAGGCAGGGACATAAGGAGTGAGAGTGTTGGAGTGATGATGACTGGTAGGTCTGGGTTCTGTGAACTCATCACTTGGGAAAGAAATATTTTCATTAAAATCTATTTCATCACCCTCTGTTCCTGTTCTCTGTATGACTTCATCATCTTCATTGAATCTAACATGGAATGTTTCTTCTACTTCTTGTCTTCTGATGTTGAATACTCTGAAGGCTTTGGCTGTTGGAGAGTATCCCAAAAAGAAACCATCATCAGCCTTTTCATCAAACTTTCCAAGTTTATCCCTGTAGTTATAAATAAACACAGGACACCCAAACACATGAAAATAGTTGACGTCTGGAGATCTTTTTCTAAAAACTTCATAGGAGGTTTTACCATGTCTTTTGACAATGATTGATCTGTTTTGAGTATAGCAGGCAGTGTGAACAGCTTCTCCCCAAAATTGCTTTTGTAAGGCTGCACCATTTAACATAGTTCTTGCTGCTTCAATCAAAGTCCTGTTTCTTCTTTCAGCCACACCATTTTGTTCAGGAGTGCCAGCTGAAGAGAAGTTCTGAGAAATCCCTTTTTCATCACAAAAAGATTCAAGTTGATGATTCTTGAATTCTGTACCATTATCACTTCTTAGAGCTTTGACTCTAATATCATTCATATTTTCAACCTGTCTGATGAAGGACATGATGGTTTCAGCTGCATCACTTTTCCTTCTGAGGAAGAACACCCATGTGTATCTTGAAAATTCATCAACTATGACCAAGGTGTATTTGTTGTGATTAATGGTTTGAGGTTTGACAGGCCCAAACAAGTCCATGTGAAGGAGATGTAAGCACTTGTCAATAGAGAATGATTGCCTAGTCTTGAATGAAGACCTGTGATGCTTTCCTTTGACACAGGCAGAACAAGTTTTGTCTTTGGAAAACATTACTGAAGGTAGACCAGCAACCAAGTTTTGAGTGGCTATCTTATTGATGTTCTTGAAGTTGAGATGAGACAGTCTTTTGTGCCACAGCCAATTGACACTTTCAGAGGCTTTAGCAAGAAAACAATTTGAGCTGTCTTCAGAGCACACAGCCATGTTGATGACATAAACATCTCTCCTTCTAGGTGCAATCAGCACAACATCATTGTTTTTGTTGAATATGGTTCCCTGAGTCTTAGTAAACAAAACCTTATAGTCAGCATCACACAATTGACTGATGCTAATAAGATTGTGTTTAAGACCATTCACATATGCAACCCTGGTAAATGTAATCCCATTGCAGTTCACTGAGCCATATCCTTCTGTGTCACATGAAGAGTTATCTCCAAACACCACTTTAGGACCTGACTCCTTTGAGTATCTGTGCAGGTATTATTGAATCCCTGTCATGTGTCTAGAACAGCCACTATCTAGATACCATACCGATTCCTTGAGATATTTCTGCACAGATACATAGAAACAGATTAGTTCCTATGGTGAACCCACTTTCCAGTGGGTTACCTGAATTTCTTATTAGCAACTCTTGTGTTCCTGAAAAACTTTTGGTGTTGGGATGGACAATTCATTGTTTCATGGTTATAACTCCCACAGATATCACACCCAGGGAAGTCACCACACTCGTCTGAGTGATGGTCTGTGAACCCAAAGAATTTACAGGGAGGATAAGGTTTTTAATTTCCCTGTTGCCTTTTGGAACTCTGTGGTCTGTCCCTAGAGGGTGTCTGAGCTCTTTTAGCTGCCATGTGTCTGTCATGATCTAAGGTCGAATGGTGAGAATTTTTACATACATTGCAATAAGGTTTGATTAACCTTTCCCCTTTAGGTTCACCTAGGACTGACTTAGGTTCATGAGAAGTAGAGCATTCAGCGGAAGGCTTAATGTGTTGTTTCAAGAGTTCTACTTCTTTCATAAGAGACAACAGGCGATCTTTAGTGGTAGGTTCAACCTTATTCACAGCTTTAGTAGTAACAGGCTTAAAAGCTACTTGTTTACCAGTTTGTTTAGCAGGCACATGAAAAACTTTAGCTGGAGGATTCTCAATATCTGTCCTAAGTTCATCCTTAGCAGATCTAGAAGAACTGCTAGGTTCAACTCCAGAGAGTTTGGGCAAAGGTGGTAGCTCAGCCACATCTTCAGAGACAGGGTCATTTGTCAAAGAGGTATCTGACATATGAATAGTCTCTGTAGATTTAAAGACAATGTCTTTGGGTTTGGTGAGAATCCTCAGCTTATTTTTCTTAGTAGATATATCCCTTTTTAAGTCAGCAGGCACTTCATCCCTAAGCAATTCATCAATAGTAAACCTAACACACAGCCATTTTTCAATAATCTTGTTCAATTCAGAGACTTGATCATTTAAAGCTATGTTTTTCAAGGTTAATCTAGCTACTTCATTTTGCAGGGATATTTTCTCTAAATTAACCCGCCTGAGAGTTTCACATTCAGCCTTAGCATTTATCATTTCAGATTTAATAGAGTGAAACTTATCAAGTAGGTTCTTTCTTTGTTCCTCAACAAAGTGTAAATCAACAATGGTGTAATCAAGGACATGCTTACGTTCATCACTATCAGACATAGATAAAAGCCTGTGTACCTTTTTCATTGTGATGTCAACCCATTTTCCTGATCTAGCATCACCTTTTCCAACAGCTGGTTCATCCTCAGATATCGCCATAAAAGCCCTGACTCTTGTGGTGTCTTCTTCATCTGAAGTCAGTGGTTCATCATTCCAATCATAAGTTTCAGCAACCAACCCTTTCTCTGTCTTTTTCTCACCACCTTTCTTTTTGGACAGAGCTTCAATCTTCAAGTTCATTTGTTCTAACTCAGCTTTAAGTGCCTTGTACTTATTTTTGTAATCTTTCTTCTCAATGTCTGAAGAATTGGATTGAGATGAGTTGTTATGTTGTTTGAACTTGTAGGGTTTGGATGAAGATGATGGGTAAGAGGGTGAGGATGTCTTGGTAGAAGGAAAATCTTTTTGATAATGTCCAAGCTTTCCACAGGCAAAACATGTTTCTTTTGACCTGTCAGTTGGTTTACTAGCTGATCCTACTCTTCCAGATCTTTTGTAGTATCTTCTTTGGTTGGCTAGCAACGCTCTTTCATGGAACTCTGCATTGAGGTCTGACAAGAACTCTTGGCTGCTACGGGTATCTTCTTCAATATCAGAATCGCTGTCATGAGGATGTGTTGCAGAGATCAAAGCTTTGGAAGATGCTCCTTGGACTACAAATCTTTCAGTCTCTGATTTGTAGATATTATCGATCAGCCCTTCTTCATAATTGTACTTACCATAGAGCTGAGCAAGGGTATCATTTTTTATTGAGTTGTTAGCTCTCTGAGTCTGATTCATGCTCAGCCACTTTCTTGGAAGGCTGTTGACAAAAGTAGCATTGATCTCAGCTTGACCAATAGTGACATCATTCATAGCCAGGTCATTTAGAAGAATCTTCAGCCTAGTATAGGTTTGCTGAACCTTTTCACCTTCAAGTGACTTAAAGGCATTAAACTGAAGTCTGAGTGCCTGAATCTTTGTCTCTCTTGTTTCAGAGGGTCCTTCATGGCCAAGAATGAGGTCTGTCCACATTTGTTTAGCTGTGGGACGCTGAATGACAGACTTCATGATATGCTTGGGAAGACAGGAAATTATGATGCTTTTGAGACGTTTATCTTGGTTTGCTAATTTCCTATCAGCTGGAGTCCATTGTTTGAGAGGTTTGGGAAGAGGGTTTTCTTCAGTGGATGTAAGCACCATGGGAATATATGGACCATTTTCTAAAATTTCTAAGAGAAAAGGTTCAAGCCCATCAAGGTATACAAGAAATTGACTCTTCCAACTGGCAAAATCTTCTTCATCAAAGACTGGTACACTGGTTACGTGTGATCCACCTCTTGAGTCAAGAAGTTGGGGTAGATCATCGTCATTGGCAGGAGGGTTAAGTCTTGGTGAAGATGGGTTTGTGGAAGGTGATTGTGGGTTAGAAGTTTCCAGCATGGTGGATCTTGATTATAAAACTGAGAACGATGTTTCTTGAAGGTTTTAATATCAAACACCGCTCTGATACCAATTGAAAGTCCCTAATCAATGCAAGAAACCCTAATCTTAACTTAATCAACACAAGGTATTACTTTTCAAACGTAATCTTATTATTGTATAATAAAGAATTACAAGTGTTATGGATAACACAGTTTGATGACAATGTGTTGTGCACACTTTGAACAACAATAAACCCTAACTTATGAATACAGTCGTAGCTGTTTGATTCACTAAGTTATATGCACTAATGTTCTTAATATCTCAAAGTGTTAAACAGTAATGCATGGATACGCATCCTATTTATAGTGTTACGAGTTTGACTTAAACAGTACTTGATGTCGACTACACAAGCTTTTACAAGTTCCCACATCAGTCACATGATGTCCTTCTATTCTTGGTAGTCTTCCATTATGCTTTAAGGAACAGTTGTCAAAAACAGTTTCCTTATTCTTCATAGTCTCGAACACACAAATGGCATGTCCAAAGTGTGCTGAGAGTTATCAGGGTATTGCCACCCCTGTTAACTCTCAACCCCTCAGAGTCCCTGATACATCTTGGCTGTTATCCATCACAGCCAATGAGTATGTCTTCAGGTAATCTTCGAATTCCCTGACAATGTCTCTGACATGGACTCCTCTGAGGTTGCTCACAGAGACTTGGATCTCTGTGAGTCTTGCGAAACTTGCCTGCTTCCTAGGCACAGGCAAGGGACTATCTAACAGCCTAATTATGTTTAAATCAATGATCAGGGAATCTAACAAGTTTAGATTCCCAACATTATGATTATGAGATTTATCACCTTTTTGTAAAGAAATTTCAAGAGAAATGGAGTGTTTCTCAAGTTGGGAAAAACTTTTTGAAAGTTTGTTATATGACTAAATTTGTTTCGAAAGCTCAACTTTAAGATTTTGACATTTCTCATCCATTTCTGACACTAGACATGCTACATGACAATATTGATCAAGATCGGTATACACACAAAGTATATCATTCATATGGTATTCCTTAGAAAGTCGATCAATTTCGTTAGAAAGTTGGTGTTCTTGTGTCTTTAATTTTGTTTGAAGAAAATCAACTTCATCTTCAAGAGATTTAACATATCTTAAATCAGTTATCATTTCCTCAGTGAGAGCGTCATAAAACATTTCCACATTATTTGAAAGATCATCGATGGTTGGAACAATACATTGTTGAATGACGACTTCTACTTGTGGGTTAGGTTTAATATTCCAAACGGTATCTCTAGAAACTTTTTCATAATCGACAACACCTTTATACAAATTTAAAACCCCTTGTTTAATAAACTCAAATTGCTGAACACTTTTACTTTTCTCATCCCATTTACGTTTTTCATCCGAAATTTTTTTTCTAACAAAATTGATTGCTTTTTGAAACCCCTTTTTAAAGAAACTTTCTTTTCCGTTTCATGACTCAGTGGTGGAACATTTGTAAACATCTTTTGTTCTTTTGAAAGTTCTTTTTGAGGAACAAACTTAATATGATTATTAGAATCAGAAAGGTTTATCAAATCACTTAAGTTCGATCGACTTCTTCATGATGACAAATTATTTCGTCGCAGTCAGGGGAAAGCATAAGGGCAAGATTATCAACATAACAACCGCTATCATAAAGAGCAGGCTTGATACTTTGAACTTTCTTGAGATAGTCAGGCTTAACAAAACTCGTTTTCATATTTCTATTGAGCATGTTCATAGTTTGAATAGACTGACCCATTTTGTAAACAATGTTGTTTAACGTTTCGACTCTCTTTTTCAAAGCAAGAATTTTTTCAATATCCTTTTCTTCACGAGTTTTATAAAGCTCAGTTTGTTCTTTGTTAACCGACTCTAATTCAGTAATCTGGATTTTATGTAGCAGCAGCTGTTCTTCAAGTTCCGATATCTTTTGTTTTACATATGAATTTCATGTGTTACTTCAGAACAATATTATTCGTTGAGCACCTTACGTTCATATACCAAACCATTAGCTATTGTAACTCGTCGATCGACTTCTTTTACATAATCACACTCTTTAAGCCTGTCTACCTCCTCGGCTAAGGATGTGTTTGCTTGCTTCAAACGTTTATTAGCCTCTTTGTTTTCCTCAATTTCATGTTCTAAAGAATCAATAATAGACGCAAGCAAATCACGGTTCTCATCCGAGTCAGTATCCTGAGCAGCATTGCTGTCATCATTACACATATGCTGTGAATCCATAGAGATATTGCTATCCTCCGTGTCCATTACATATGTGTCATTGATGCTTTCGGGTTGCTCAGGATGCCGTGGTTCATTAGCAAACACATTATAGTTATCGTATGATGGTACCTTTTCAATTGGCTCCGTATCAAAGATAGGTACATAATTGTCAGCAGTCTCTGGATCACTTCTTGAATCTTTGCCATGCAGACATAATGTGCCTCCAACTCTTAATCATTGGCTTCATCATCAGTGTCGTCACGCCAATCAACTTCATCTGCTGTGAGTCGAATCCCTGCTTCTTCTTTCTTACACAACAATATCTTTTCCTTGTGATATCCAGAATCCTTAACCCGTTTTGGATTCTTACATTCCATAGCCATGTGACCAAATCCCTTGCAATTGAAGCATTGAATCCCACTCTTCTGCACAACCGGAGTGCCAACAATATCTCTAGCCCCAACTTGACTCGGCATCCTCTGATTATCATACCTAGCATCACGATCATACCTTGGAGTATTGTCAACTTCCTTATATCAAGTATTGGAGGATGATCTAAGGTTGTTGTTGGTAGGTTTGTAGATCTGATTATATGTTGTGGTGAGTAAAGACATGAGTTCTTCAATCTTCTTATCCCTTGTAGTTTGTTCATCGTCACTGTCTCCATCTGACTCGGTGTCATACTTTGGAGATGGAGTGGGGAAAAATGCTTTTGCTTTGTTTCTTGCGGTAGCTAGAGGTTTGGTGGATGAGCTAGATGACCTTAAGGAATGAGAAGGTGCATGTTGACGGTGAACGGGTTGTGTTGAAGTAGCAGCCACAAAAGCAATAGAGTTAGCAGACCGCTATGCCTTTTTAGCCCTAAGTTTATTCACTTCATTCTGATGTTGTTTCAAGATATCATAAAGTTTGTGATATGAGATAGTCTTGATATCATCCCGTTGCTTAACCAAAGTCACAAACCTTTGCCATTCCGGTTTGAGTTGAAGTAAAAACTGAACATTGGCATGATGATTGGAGATGGTGCACAAATTTCTGACAAGCTCATTCATCAATTTGTAGAATCTCGAGTAATATGAGTGAATGGATTCACCATCTTCGAATGTGAATTTTCCGAACTCCCAAAGTAGATTAGTCTCGAGATCTTGAACATTGATCGACTCACCTTGCTTCAATCGATGAATTGCATTCCACATTTCCAAAGCATTAGGACATGCATCAACCGTGGAATAAATCGTTATCAATCCCAGTGAGTATGTAGTTCACAGCATCAGCTTCAGCTTGGAGGAGTTTCTTTTTCTCAGTAGTACATGTGTCGAAATTCTCCAAAGCTCGTGTAGTTGATGAAGTACCATCCTCTGCTTGTGTGGTAATGGGTCTGAATTCAAAAACTGGAGGTGCATTCTCAAGGAAATGACGAAGAGCGGTTCGGTTCTCCTTAGTGTCGAGAAATATTAGAAAACGAGATGTCCACTGAATGTAACAACCGGCTGTTAGCACAGGTGGATTTCCGTTGCCACCTTGTTCCAAACGAACTTGATTAGCATTCACAATGTTATTGTTGTTTGACATGGTAGATACTTATGAATGGATTAGGATCTTAGTGGATGTGTTGTGATGAGGTGTGGTTGAAATTTCGTAGTAATCCGAGAATCTTCAGTCCGACAATAAATTCCTCAGTTCGACAAAACGGTAGACCGGAAAATTTTGTATCATCAAAATTTGAAGTCGAGTTAGAAATAGCCAAAAACTAGTATGGAAAAAATTTGATTTTACTTAACCTAAAAAATTTAACTCCTTTTTTTTGGTAAACTATGATCCGGGACTAGTCTAGATAGTGGCTAAGTCTAAAAAGTACTCGAACAAAATTTAGCATTGTCAAATTTTCGCAATATCCAACACTTTTTGCAATGTCAACAGATCTCACAATAAATCCAAACTTCACAATATCCAAAATTCACAATCTTCGCAATGTTCCAAACGTGAAAACTTCACAATGTTCCAAACGTGCAAACTTCACAATGTTCCAAACGTGCAAACTTCGTAATGTTCAAAACAAAGTCTTCGCAATGTATAAGTGCAATCTTCGCAATGTCGAAAACCAGTATCTTCGCAATATCAAGTATCAATCTTTGCAATATATAAACCCTAATGTATTACGAAGATATGAACTTCGCAATACAGAAACCCTCACGTATAGCGAAAAGACAAGTCTCAGAATATGAAAACCCTAGCTTATTACGAAGTAAAGATTTCGAAATGAGAGTTACTGTTCCGTACTTTTAAAGAAAAAAAGAGTTTTTTGCTTAGAAATCCGTGATTTGAACCAATCCAAAGCACCCAAATCCCTACCACAACTATGTAGGAGATATGTGGATCACTTGGAACAACAAAAAACACGAAAAATTTTGAAGCTTGGGTATAAATCAATCAAAAACTCACGAGATCAGTGAAAAACACACCAAAAATCTTCAATCACCTATCCACTATAGGCTCTAATACCAAATGTTAATCCCACTTCAATCCATAACACAAGATTTAGATAGAGAAAGAGAAGAAAGTTAGAGAGAGAAAATAGAGAGAATGGTGGAAGGTTAATGTTTACTAGAGAAAGAAAGTAAAATGAACCAACACCCTCTTCCACATATGGAAGAGGGTATATATACCCATGAGCTTGGTGAGCTCATGGGCTTGTTTCTTGGGCCGGGCTTGGCCTATCTTGGGCATAAAGCCCCTACCTTAGATAATATTAGCTTAAGGTCCAAGCCCAGCTAACTCGACTAACCTATTACAATACAAGACCATTAACGACTAAGATGACCTATTACATTCTTGTTCGACTATATAAAATATAGGGCTAACAAGTTCTCATAAGGCTTAAGCTGTCGTGATGCGTAAGCAATCACTTTCCCATGTTGCATGAGAACACAATCAAGACCCTTCCCTGAAGCATCACTATAGATCTAAAATCCACTTGTGCCAGATGGTAGAGTAAGAATAGGTGATGTTGGGTCAGTATTTACTGACCCTGAAGTAACTCTAGGATTTGAATATGAAATCCCCCTAAGTGTTTCATGCTCAGCAGTAATGCCAGTCTGCTGAAGGATGACCAGAGGAACAAAGTTCCCACTGAAGACGTTATAGCTGAAGAAAGTTCAACACTCCCCTTCTAGTAAACTTAGAAGACAAAGGAGTCTTCACTTCAAATACTAGGCGGTCTAGTTGCCGAAGAACAAGGACTGAAGAAGGGCTTTCAGTTCAGTTTGGTTTGACAATACCAAACTGAATGATGTCGATCTCCTCTAGGATACTAAAGACTCTTCAGTATTCTGATGGTTTGCATTAGGCGGGAAAAGATAACTTTAAGTCAAAGTAGGTTGCTTGTATACTTAGATATAAGTACAACCTTTATCTTTTCTAGAATAGTTTAATATGTACTTTGTACTGTTTATCCAGCATGGGCATCAACCACCCACTGGATAAACCCATACATTGAAACATGCAAAATGCAAACCCTAGTTTACACTGCCTGTATAAGGAGTGTACATTGGGAGAGAAAGGGTTAACCAATACAAGAGCTTAAACTCTAGAAAACCTTTCTCTCTCGATACCAACTAAACCATATAGCCAAGATGCATATGAACGTTTAGATTGGAGCTTAGACTTTAACTTTGGTTAGACGTTTAAGTAGAGGAGATCAAAACCCATTGTCATTCAACCACTTTGTTATTCCGCAAACAAAGTGGGTTATAGATTCTTTATTTGATTCTAATAAAAGTCTATACGTTGAAAAGTATATTGGTATTGTTGTTTTAATCTTTCATAATTCTTATCTATTGTTAAAACAACACACTTGAGTCGAAGTAAAGAGTTATTACTTAAGATAATAAGTAATAACGAATTACAAGGGACCAACAAGTAGTATTAGAGCAGTTTGATTAGCTAAACTCTTATTTTATTAAACTGCTCATTTAAAAGTTTTCAAATCAAGATCCAAAAATGGCTCAAGTTATACCACAAACCCTAGAATATAGGGGTGGCCAACTCAATGCTGCTCTTGTACTAGAGGTAGCCAATTTTACAAATTAGAATAAGAGGTTTCTTGTCCACATGGTTGGGACTGAACCTCAATTCCTTGGAATCATTAAAAATGGTCCTTTTGTTCCTATGGTTTGGGACAATAAAAAACCTGAAGTATAATGGACTGCCGATGAGAGAAAAGCTACTAACCTAGATCAGTGTCTCAAAAGTCTCATCATGTCTGTGCTTCCAGATGACCAAATGTATTCTGTTGTAAATTACAAAACAGCCAAAGCTACATGGGAGGACCTTATTCTTTACCATGAGGGACCCTCTGATGTAAAAGAAACCAGAATCATGGATTTAAAGCTTCAATACAACACCTTCAAGCACAAAGAAGGGGAAACCCTCACACAGACATTCACCAGATACAAAGCACTAATGAATGAACTTGTGATTGATGGTGTTGAGCTTTCAAAACTTGAAATCAACACAGTTTTTGTTAATGCATTGCCAAAGAAGTGGCTCAGTTTTTGCCAAAGCTTGAGAAATGCTAATCACATTAAAGATTGTGATCTAGCCTCTCTTTTTGGGAAACTTACATATGAAGAAAACCTAGTTGATAGGATTTATGAAGGCTCAAGCAAGAGTAAAGCACTAACCATTGCTACACCCTTGTTTACAGATTTCTTCAGTGAAGCTGTCATTCAAGACTACCAAGATAGTCCTGATGATGAGGAAGACACTAGATCTAGTGAGGAATATCTGAATGACCTCAAAGAGGAATTTCATGAAAGGGCACTTCTGGCCAAGTCTAGAAGGTTTTTTAAGAAAGGTGGCAAGTTCTCTAGCTCCACAAAAGCTTCAGTTGACACTGAATGCTACATATGTGGGAAGACTGGTCACTATGCTAGGGATTGTTATTCAAAAACATCTCTCCCTTCATATTCCTCACCAGCTCAATCAAGACCATCTAGTCAATCATCATTTCAACCAAAACAAATTGCTTCTACTTCATTTTAGCAAAATAGGGTTGAACTCAGACCAAAAAAAAACTTTGAGGCCAAATACAGAGAAATCAAGGCAAGATTGGCCTTAATGAGTACTGAAAGCTCCTCATCCAAGACTCCCAAGCAAGACAAGAACAAAGGGCTTGTTGCTGAAGCCTATGAATGGGATGGAGAAGATGTTTCTTCAGATGATGATGAAATGGTTAATGTGAAAGTGCCGATGGCACTTGCTGATGATGAAGGAGCTAATTTAAATGATGTGACCAGAGAAAGTGCCAGAAATGGAGAATGGGTCAATGTCACAATAAAAAAGGTACAAACTCTTGTTGAATTAGAAGATAAAGATGACATTAAATTTGTCTTTGATTACTTGTGCATTGATCTAAAATTTGTTGAAGAGCAAAGAAACAATTTTCTTGAAAAATTTCATAAACTTGTTCTAAAACTTGAAGATTTTGAAAGTAAGCAAATAGAGCTAAAAGAAGCTAAACTTAATATTCTTACTTTTCAACAATTTAACAAAGAAATTTTGGAGGAAAATAACTCCCTTAGATTTGAACTAAAAGAAGCAAAAGATATTGTTAAATCTTGGCTTAGAAACTCTGATAGGGTAAATCAATGTAAAAGTAAACAAATACCTGCTCAAAAGAGGAAAATGCTTGGTGCTGAAGGATCCTTCAGCACCAAACCTATTGCCTTTGTCAAAGCCTCAAATGAGGATGGTAGCTCGATCCCTGACATTGAAAGGTCAGGTGAAGAGAACTTACCCAATTATAACATTGGACGAATCCTTCTTCCTGAGTTTCAAGAAAGTGTTGACACTTCAGCACCAGTTGAGTCCTTAGTTACTGAGGATGACTCAGATGATGATATAGAGAATGAAGTAAGTACCCCACTTCCTCCTTTGGAGAAGCTGGCTGGTGCTGAACCCTCTACTAGACCAAATACTATCCAGTCTATCATCAAGTCACACACCACACACAAAGGTAGTTCTTCCAAACTTGTCAAAATTGACATTTCAAAGAACTCTTCAGCTCCCGCTGAAGGTTCATATATGGGAACTACCTCTTTAGTTTCAACAAATAAACTATTAAATGCTAGATCTGAGGAAGATGAGAGAATGTCTCTTGTGATGCAAGAGATCAATGATCTCAAATTGCAACTCAGGCAGCAGCAACACCAACACGATTCAGAGATGAACCTTTAGATTATCCTCATTTCAATTACAAGACAAAATTTAAAAAGTCTTATGATTTATGTGGTCTAAACAAACATCTCACTGAAACTTGCCTAAGAGTGATTTATTGTACTAAATGTGAAAGGACTGATCATCGCACTTGTGAATACACTCAGTATATGCTGGCCAAAACAAGTGCTGATGCTCACAAAACTAAAACATCTCATTCCAGGCGAAATATGCCTTTCCCACCATGCATTCATTGTGGTATGGGCAATCATCACTCAGATGACTGCCACTATTACCCTGTTTATAATATTTTTAGAAGTTATGACCATGACACTCATGGACATAATCGTATCATCTCACTCAGAAGAGGTATTAAACCAGAAACCCAAACTCTATTACTAAATGTTGTGAAACTTGTGGAAGCAATGTCCACACTACATCTGATCACAACCATATAGAGTGGTTCAAAAGAGGTGAATCCCTCTAGGCTAAGAAAGCAAAAGCTGTTCAGACCTTTTCTTCTTTTAAGCAATCACACATACCCTCTACAAGAGGACCCTTCAGATCTAGAACACCTTCTAGATCTAAAACCCCCACCCAACAAAGGTGGTTTTCAAAACAAAACTGACCATTTCCTTAACTTGTGCAGTGTGATCTCAGGAAGCCTATTTGGTACTTAGATAGTGGCTACTCAAGGCATATGACTGGCACCAAAAGTTATCTGCACAAGTATAAGGAGGAACAAGGTCCTAAAGTTGTTTTTGGTGATAACTCATCAACTACTACTGAAGGATTTGGTTCAGTAAAATGCAATGGTATAGTTTTCTCAAGGGTAGCATATGTCAATGGATTGAAGCACAACCTCTTCAGCATAAGTCAACTTTGTGATGCTAAGTATCTTGTGCTGTTTGATGACAAAAAAGGTACAATCTTCAACTCCAATCATGAAATTGTGATGATTGCTCCAAGAGTCAAAGATGTTTATGTTATGAACATGAACTCTACTCAGGAGACATGCTTCTTTGCTAAAGCCTTCAATATTACCAATTGGCTTTGGTATAAGAGGCTCTCACATCTCAATTTCAAAACAATAACTCTGTTGGCAAAACAAAATCTTGTTATTGGTCTTCCTTCACTTGTCTATTCCAAGGACAAACCATGCTCAGCATGTGAAAAAGGGAAACACCATAGGGCCAGTTTTAAGACAAAGCAAACTTTCTCAATCAAAGAAAGTCTTCATTTGCTTCACATGGACTTATTTGGCCCATATCACCTAGGTCCATTTTTCATGAAAAATATACACTTGTCATTGTTGATGAGTACTCTAGGTACACCTGGGTATATTTTCTGACAAAGAAAAGCCATGCACCATATGCCATCATGTCATTCCTCAAAAGAGTTGAAAATCAAAATGACACTCATGTCAAACAAATCAGAACTAACAATTGCACTGAATTCAAAAATCACACACTGATCAAATTCTGTGATGACAAAGGAATTTCTCAAGGTTTCTCATCTCCTTACACACATGAACAAAATGGTGTGGCTGAAAGAAGGAACAAAACTTTGATTGAAGCAGCAAGGACAATGCTTGCTGGATCTGCTCTCTCAAAGCATTTTTGGACGGATGCTGTAGCCACTGCTTGCTATACTCAAAATAGATCCATCATTGTGAAGAGACACATGAAGACTCCCTATGAAGTCTTCAGGGGGAGAATTCCAAACATCTCATTCTTACATGTGTTTGGGTGTCCAGTATTTATTCACTATCACAAGGATCACCTTGGAAAGTTTGATGAAAAATCTAATGATGGTTACTTCCTTGGATACTCTCTAGTATCTAAAGCATACAGAGTCTTCAACACAAGAAGACAATGTATCGAAGCAACCTATCACATCACCTTCAATGAAAGTTCTGAAGCTCTCACTTTTATAAATCCATCAGATGATGAACTTCATATTCATGAATCTCACAATTATCCATCTGATGAATTTCAACATTATGAGCCTTCTCAAAAATATCAAATAAGCAACTCAGTCCCTCATATTGATCCATTTGAAGATATGACAAGTCCTACAAAAGGAAATCCTTCAGTATCACATACTGATGGTTGTCAATCAAATAATGATCAATCTCAATATGATCAAAATGATCAATCATATGCAACTGCTGATGAACAATCTGAGCCCCTTGCTCAAAGCTCTCCTTCCATCTCTAGGGAATTAGGTCTTGGATATGTTGCTTCTGACCAAAAAGGAAGCCCTCCATTGATTGAGCCTTTGTCCACTGAATATCCTTCAGTAGACACTAGAGATAATCCAAGTCCAAGTCCATGTCATGGACTTCCAAGCTCTAGCTCTAATCATGATACAAGTACCTATTCTCCAGCTCCACAAAAATCTTGCACTCAAAATAGTCACATACAGCTGGTGAACATAATAGGTAACCCTGGTGAAGGTAGAGTCACTAGATCTATGGCAAAGAAACTAAGTGTTGCTTCGTCTAGAGAATGCCTCTATGCAAATTTTCTCTCAGAAATTGAACCTACACAGGTTTCTGAAGCACTCACTGTGAAACCCAGAACCCGAGGTCACTTACTTTACCCTAAATTCCGAATATTTTTGAAATTTTTAAGAAATTTTGTTTATTATATATTTGATTGTTTAAGTTGAAACCGACGTTTAAGGTCGTAATCTTAACGATTGACGATTTGAGAAAGCCGACGACGACTACGATCCCGATGGATGCCCAATTTTTACGTTTTATTGTCGCTTTGTCGATATTAGAATTTTTCGAGAATTATTTTTAGTTCGTGTTAAGTCGAGCCGGGTGCGTTTTATTTTATCCCGGGTGCGTTTAAATTGCTTTAAAAGTATTTCCGAGTGTTCGGGGCGACCCCGAAACCCGCTAATTTTCAAAATCAACTAGTAAGTAGTTTCCCGCTACTAAAATTTGTCGTTTAAAAATAAGGCCAAAAAAAACAAAGATGGCAAAAGAGACCCCTCAAAATTTTACAAAATGGGAGGAAGTAAAAACACACATCAAAAATTCATTTCAAAATTTTCTCTCCTTCCTCCTCTCTCTCTTTGGCCGTCGGCCTCCAAACCACCACCACCATAATTTTTTTCCCTTTTGATTTTAAACAATCCAAGTTTAGACCACTTCTTAGATATCCTTTGTAAGTATTTTGTTACAATCCATTTCAACATGCACTAACTTTAATTCTTCAAGAATCAAATATTTTTCAAAAACATGTTTTGATGTAATTAGACTATTTGCATGTTTAATTGGTGTATTGGTAATGGATAATCATCCACAAAACCAACCAAAATCAATTTGGTTTGGGTGTTTTGGACTCCAACACCCCACGGCCAAATGGGGGTGTTTGGTTGTTCATGGTGTTTGATGTTTTGTGATGTGGGTTTGTGTTGAGAATGATGTTTTTGATGTTTTTAGATAGGTTAAACTCATTGCATGTGCGATTTAGGATTTGGGTTTTAATGAAGATTTGTTTTTCCTAGTAGTATAGGATGATTAGGATGTTTGTGATGTTTATAAGTGGTTAGTATAGGTCTAGGTGATGTTAGAATGGGATGGAAACAAGTGTTGAGTTGATTTTGAGGAAGGTAAAATTAGGCAGATTGTTTAAGCATGTTTTCGTGGGTTTAATTATGAAAACAGGTCATGAGGCTTGGATGTAGTCGTAGAGCATTGTCTTAGCTTCGATTTGGTATAAAAATGAGCTTACGACTCCAAACGAGTCAAAAGTTATGCTACTTTGAAACTTCGTGTACACGTAGTATTGATTCGGTTTTCGTATTTTGATTTTTAGGTCACGTGTTAGATTTTCCGGGGCAACCACATCGTCGGTGATATTTTTTCTACGTCTTCGCAAGAACCACTACTACTATGCAAGGTGAGTTTATAGCCTCGCTTTATAACACTTTTAAATTGTTTTACCCGCGAGGGGGATGCATGCTATTTTAAATAAAACGAACATAAGTCATGAATGATTGTTGGACCCGAAAGTTGCGCGAATTGTGTTGAGTACCTAGTTGCAAAAGACCCTATATTTATGAACTATTAACTATTGTTTAATCCTCGTGTGGATTGGAAATATCCGCTTATACAATTGATAGTACTATGGGGTTAACGACCCTATCCGAGACGAGAGCTAGTACGTTGAGTACCCTCTGCGGACGGATAACTTGTGATAAGAAATAAGGTATTTTTGCAACTAATGCCTTTAGAAGGTGCACTGGTTACATCTTAATCATGCCGGTAAATGTACGCAGGTGATTGAGTTAACAGATTAGTGTCATGAGCTTAAACACAATTATTAGCTATTGCTAACGATAATAACCTTGAATGATAGATTGTTTGATCGACAATTCTATAAATGATCGTGATTGATTTTATGCACTTATGTTCAAAACTGAGATTATAAAACCTATAAATTTCGCTCAACATTATTTGTTGACCCCTTTAAGCATGTGTTTCAGGTAATCGATGATATGGTAGCAGGGAGCATGCTAGGATGGAAGTTGTTGTGGCTTGGCGGTCTACTTTGTCTTTCCTCCCTTTTTATAACTTAAACTTTTATATTATGTCATGTGAAACAAGTAATGTACTTTTGGGTTGAGATTCAGTGTGGACCTAAACGCAACTCTGTTTTGTATTTTCTATGGGGTTTGGGAAGCAGTAGACTTTGATATTTTAACAATGTTTAATTTATGTTTAAATATCTACGCCTCTTTGAGCCGTTCGAAATAGCTTGTGTATAATGATAACTGCCTAGCACCCAAATGTTGTAGTTCCGCTGCGCATACGATTTGGGGGTGTTAGACTCACACACCCTGTATGGGTGGATGCCATGCAAGAGGAACTTAATCAATTTGAAAGAAACAAAGTCTGGAAATTGGTTCCTCTTCCATATGGTAAATCAACCACTGGCACCAAATGGATTTACAAGCTCAAAATAGATGAAACCAATGCAGTGACAAAAAATAAAGCTAGGCTGGTGGCTCAAGGATTCAATCAAGAGCCTGGTGTTGATTTTGATCAAACCTTTGCTCCAGTTTCACGTATGGAATCCATACGAATCTTTCTTGCTTATGCCATATAAATGAACTTCATTATCTACCAAATGGATGTCAAAAGTGCATTCCTAAATGCTGACCTAAAAGAAAAAGTTTATGTTACTCAGCCTCCTGGTTTTGAGAGTAGTAAATACCCAAATCATGTCTACAAGCTTTACAAAGCTTTGTATGGATTGAAGCAAGCTCCAAGAGCATGGTATGAAACTCTCTCAACATTTCTCATTGAACATTTATTTGTCAGAGGAAAAATATATAACACCTTGTTTATCTATAAATCTAAAACTGACACCATTCTGGTACAAATTTATGTGGATGACATAATATTTGGTTCCACAAGCTTGAAACTTTACAAACAATTTGCCAAGCTTATGATCAACAAGTTTGAGATGAGTATGATGGGTGAACTCACAATAATGTACACGGAGTATTGATTTTTTATATGTATTATGGGTGAACTCACAATGATGGGTGAACTCACAATGATGGGTGAACTCACATACTTCCTTGGTCTTCAGATTAAAAAATGATGGGTGAACTCACAATGATGGGTGAACTCACAATGATGGGTGAACTCACATACTTCCTTGGTCTTCAGCAAGTTTGAGATGAGTATGATGGGTGAACTCACAATGATGGGTGAACTCACATACTTCCTTGGTCTTCAGATTAAAAGATCTGACCAAGGCATTTCCATCAATCAAGAAAAATATGTCAAGGATCTGCTGAAAAAGTATGATATCAATTGTGTTTAGTGAAGACTCCAATGGTACGCCCTAACAACTTAGGACCTGATCTCAATGGACAATCAGTCAATGAGACTCAGTATAGAGGTATGATTGGGTCACTCATGTACTTAACTACAAGCAGGCCTGACATTCAATTCTCTACATGTCTTTGTGCAAGATACCAAGCAGATCTAAAGGAGTCGCACCTTACTGCTGTAAAGAGAATCTTCAAATACCTAAAAGGTACACCAAGTCTAGGTCTTTGTTACCCCAAATCCTCAGGTTTTGACCTAAAGGGGTATTCAGATTCTGACTATGCTGAATGCAATTTGGACAGAAAAAGCACTTCTAGTGCCTCTCCAATTGCTAGGTGGCAAACTTGTGTGTCGAAGTGCTAAAAAGCAACAAACAGTTGCCATGTCTTCAGCAGAAGCTGAATATGTGGCAGCTGCTGGATGTTGTGCCAATGATCTTTGGATGAAAAGCCAACTGGCTGATTATGACATAGAATATGAAAAGGTACCAATCTTTTGTGATAACACTAGTGCTATTGCAATATTCAACAATCCATTCCTCCACTCAAGAACAAAACACATTGATATCAGATATCACTTTATCAGAGATCACATTGTGAAAGGGAAAATTGAATTACATTTCATCCCCACTCAATACCAATTGGCTGATATCTTCACCAAACCATTGGATGAACCAACTTTCAAAAGATTGATAATGGAGCTTGGTATGCTGAACATTGATGATACAAAACCTGAACCTTCAACATTCACTAAAGAAGCTTGAAGGTTCAGCTTTTCATAAAAGATTTTGATTAATGTTAAGTAGCATTGTCTGAGTAAAGGAGTGTGCAATGTCATGTGTCTATTTCACTTTATGTGATTGTGTATATGATGTTTTGTCGCCTTATCTGATTCACTAAAGCTGAACAAATAATCACCAGTCATCAAAAGGTTCCTTCAGCAATGCTGAACAAATTTTTAATACAACTGAGTAGCTAGGCCTGAGTAGAGGAGCGTGCAATGTCATATGTCTTGTTAACTTATGTGAACATGTATACAGGGTTTTGTCGCCTCATCTGACGCACTGAAGCTCACAAGTATTACCATCAGCTTCAGCATATCTGAGCAACAACATTTAAAACCTATCAATCATGTGATTCAAAAGAGTTTATGGCATTAAATTTCTTGTGAATAAAACAAACAATCTTTCAAAAAGGTGTCATTTGTTAACTAAGGAAATTTAAAACGTCTCCATCCACAGTCAACAACTCCCTGACACATGGGGCGTTTCACTGTTCAAAGCAACAGAAAATCATACCTTTTTGTAGAACACTAATGAGAAAGTTTGTGCCAAATGTTCATAAGAAACCCTAAAAGATTTATAATTTTTTTCAAATGGTTTTAGAACTTTTTACAAATCAGTTAAAGTTTTTATATAATCCCTAACAATTGGATTTCATTCCACGCTTACAAATCTTTTCATCCAAAAACACACACAAACTCTCTCTCCTTCAAAACACATACATAAACATCAATGGCTGAATCATCTTCCACCCCCAAGATTGCCAAGATCACTCTTAACCCATCCACTCATGTTAATTATCCCATTGATGAAATCTTCTTCAAACCCAACAACATCACCTTACTCAAACCTGAATCCATTAAGTCTGTTCCTGGGGAACAAGTTTTGACTTATCTATCCAAAAGTGTTTTAAGGTTTGCTTTATTTGAGGATCCTGGGATGATGTTTCAAAATGTACTAAAAGAATTTTGGTTCACAGCAGAGGCTTCTAATAATAAGAAGTCCATTGAGTTTGATTCTACCATGGTTGGGATTCATGGCAAATTTGGGTTAAAGTTATTTAGAAAAGTTTTGGGGTTAGATTATTTGGAAAACCCTAATGATTATGAAGCAGTACCTGATGATTTTATGGTTGTCAAAAATTTCTTTAAAGAGATTGGGTATACTGAAGAAATTACTAAAAATGGGGGGTTAAAAAGAAGTTCTTTACCACCAAGATGGAAATTGCTGATGTCCATTCTCATTGAATGTTTGGGGGGGGGGGGGGTTGGGAACTAGAGGCCTTGACCAGATCAACCAAAAAGATGCTATTACTTTATACTCTCTAGCCAAGGGTGTCAAAGCTGATTTTGGAAAGCTGATTTTTGAAGATCTCCATGGGAAGCTAGAGAAAAAGACTAGAGAGAAAAATGTTGTGTACACCAGATCTCACTCGCTGGAACATTCCAGTCAGCACCATTGATCCTCCTCTTACACAACCCATGTTGGACATCTGCTTAGCAAATGGTCCAGTAGTGTAAAAAGCTCCCAAAGACACTTCTCCAATTGGAGAAGGGGATCTAAAAGGCAAAAATCCTGGAGCTTCATCTAGACCTCGTAAGAAGCAAACGTCAATTAATACCAAGAAGGTTAGACGTGAGTCCAGAAAGAGGAAAACCCTCACACAATCTTCCTCAAAGAAGATTGATGATGATTCCCAAGTCCATGCTTTGAAGAAGACCAAGTCCCTGGCCAAGGACAAGAACCCCAACCAGCCGTCACCTTCAGTCTCTGCTAGAGGTGATATGCATAAAGAGGCCCAGCAGGCAACCCCTCTCTCAACTTCTTTAGGAGAGAAGGGTGAAGATGGAGCTCACCCTCAGCTCAGTAGTATGGAGTCAGCATTGGTAAGTACTTTCATTCTGAATACAAGTCATACTTCATTACCAATTTCTATCACTAACTTTAATTTTTCAAGAATCAAAGATTTTTCAAAAACATGTTTTGATGTAATTAGACTATTTGCATGTTTAATTGGTGTATTGGTAATGGATAATCATCCACAAAACCAACCAAAATCAATTTGGTTTGGGTGTTTTTGACACCAACACCCCACGACCAAATGGGGGTGTTTGGTTGTTCATGGTGTTTGATGTTTTGTGATATGGGTTTGTGTTGAGAATGATGTTTTTGATGTTTTTAGATTGGTTAAACTCATTGCATGTGTGATTTAGGATTTGGGTTTTTATGAAGATTTGATTTTCCTAGTAGTATAGGATGATTAGGATGTTTGTGATGTTTATAAGTGGTTAGTATAGGTCTAGGTGATGTTAGAATGGGATGGAAACAAGTGTTGAGTTGATTTTGAGGAAGGAAAAATTAGGCAGATTGTTTAAGCATGTTTTTGTGGGTTTAAATTTGAAAACAGGTCATGAGGCTAGGATGTAGTTGTAGAGCATTGTCTTAGCTTCGATTTGGTATAAAAATGAACTTAAGACTCCAAACGAGTCAAAAGTTATGCTACTTTGAAACTTCGTGTACCAGGAGATGAGAATCCACATAATCCGAAATTATGTTTGGTTTTAGGTCAAATCCCGGGGACCATAGATAGAGTTTTATAAAGAATTGAAAGTTGTTATTTGGTGATAAACCTGTATTTTTGAGTCTATTTTTAGACTTATGGGTCAAATTAGCTAATGGTATATTTTAAATGAGTCAAAGAAGTCTTACATCGTAAAGGTGCAAAATCTGTCCGAAAAGTTTAAGTCTAGTGATGTAAAGAGTAATGGGTCTTAAAAGTCAAAACTTTTTATGGAATTTAAATGGGATTTATACAGGTTGTAAGGGATTTTTACAAATTTTCTCATAATTTATAGTGATGCTTAAGTGTTAGAAAACAGGCTGTACTTTTGGCAAGTACCGACAAAATTGTAAAATGGGAAACATTTTTAATTACATAAATAGATAGTACGAGTCTAGTAATAATCACATGTATGAGTTTTGGCGTGAGTTTTTATAAGTATTAAGTGTCTTTATATACGCGTGTTTAGTACAATAATGTACATGGAGTATTGATTCGGTTTTCGTATTTTTATTTTTAGGTCACGTGTTAGATTTTCCGGGGCAACCACATCGTCGGTGATATTTTCGTTACGTCTTCGCTAGAACCACTACTACTATGCAAGGTGAGTTTATAGCCTCGCTTTATAACACTTTTAAATTTTTTTACCCGCGAGGGGGATGCATGTAATAAGTGTGAAAACACTTATCCTTTTACCACTTATTTCCTATAATAACAAGACCAAAACGTGTAATTTATGTCGTAAAAGTCAGAATTATGCGTAGTTTGTGTTTTTATTGTGTTTTAGGACCAAAATGTGAAAAAGGAAGAAAACACGGGCTTTCACGGGCTTTTATCGAAGAAAATGGGAAAAGACGAAGTCAAAAGATCAAGAGTACAAAAAGAACGGAAGTCCAAGACCTATTCTGAAGATTTATCAAAGAAAAAGTCTAAAGACGGAAGTTTATTGAAGTCAAAGAACTTAAGTCTAATAGAAGAAGAAAATTAAAAGACAAGTTCAAATCCCGAGGCGACATCGAGAAAAGACGAAAAATTAAAGTCGAGTCGAGAAGACGTGAAGAAAGAAAGAAAGAAGATGCAACACATGCACTCCTTCCACCTTCCCTATAAATACCCTCCTAATACACATTAGGAGGGAGTTAGTCATTATTTTTCTTTCATTTTTGTAGTTTAAATTCTAGAGAGAGAAAGCTTAACTTTCTCTCACTAGAAAACTTCATCTTTTATCTTTCTTGTTTTCATCTCATTAATCTTGTCTTAATCAAACCTTACTTTTAAGCTTAATCTTGTCTTAATCTTCATCTTATTAATATTTCTTGTTAGTTACAATCTTGTTTTCATCATCTATTTATCAAGTTTTTACATAAAGTTCATGTCTTTTTGATGTTTCGTGGCTTAAAGTTAATGTTTTTATAAGTTTTGATCTTCTCCCTAGCTTATTGGTAGCTTATTGGAGTTTTTCTTGGCTTATTGTCCTTGAAAAGTGGTTAAAAAGTTGCTAAAAATTGTCTTTGTCCGAGATCCTATTTTTTAGGAACATCTGATTCGATTTTGCAACTTTTCCAAAGTTGCGAAATTGAATCATTTTTTTTCTGGTTGCGAATTTTATCTCCCTGAAGTTGCGAATTTGATCTCCCTGAAATTGCGAATTTGATCTCCTAAAAGTTGCGAATTTGTTCTTTGCCATATTGCGAAATCATACTTTGAGTATTGCGAAATCTGGTTCATTTTGAAGTTGCGAAATCTTGCCTTAAATAGTATTGCGAAATCTTGTCCTGAAGTTGCGAATTCTTTTGTTTTTTAGCATTGCGAATTTGAATTTAATTGGAATTGCGAAATCATTCTTTTTTTTCCCAATTGCGAATTTGAATTATTTTCTCATTGCGAAATCATGGTTCTGTATTGCGAAATTGTGTTTTAGGAATTGCGGAATTGTTCCTCTTATTGCGAAATTATTGCAACTTTTCTATAATTGTGAAATTATTAAGTTTTTATCTAATTTAATTTTTAAACTTATTTTTCCCGCCAATTTCTTCAAGTTTCGTTTTCATTTATTTGTTTTATTTTTCGTACACTTTATTTTAACTAGTCCTTTCTTAGTTTCTTTTTAAAAGTGTTTAATTTTAAAAGTTTTCATTTTTACGTTTAATTAGTTTAATTTCTCGTCATTTATTTTTGAAAGTCGTTATTTAGTTTAATCTTTAAAACTTCTACTTTACTCGACGATACTTTCTTATTTGCTATTAGTTAAAATTAGATAAACAAAACCAAACCATTCTCTTGTTCACCAAAAGACGATTGAGTCGCACTCTTAACCGGTAATCAATTCGAAAAGACTTGGGACAACAAGATTATATACTTAGCCAAAAGCGAAGTATTAAATGGCGCCGATGCCGGCTCTTTTCGTTACGATTAAAGGTTTTTAGTGAGAGACGCATTGAATTTTGGGATCCGTTCTTTGAACGTTATTTTCCTTGCTTTAAAAATTTTCAAAAAAAAAATCCTAAAAAATATAAAACTTTTCAAAAATACAAAAACATTGAAAAAATCATTAAAAGCAATTCTTTTCCAAAGGTTTTGCACCAAAAAGATTATATAGATATTCTTTGTGTATATTTTTCTTCAGCAGGTGTATGCGTACTAGATCTTCGAACTATTCTGAGCCCTAGACTCGTGAAGATTTAGATATGGCTGGTGTTAATAACAACAATAATCACCCACCTCAACCCAATTTGAATAATAACAACTACAATGTTCTCTTACCTGATTTACGGACAATGGAGGAATTGTGTCAACCCACCATGAACGGACGCGGAGGCCTGATTGCGCCAATGCACGTCACGGCTCAGGAGTTTTCGTTGAAACATCACATGATCCAGCAAGTGCAAACGAACCCATTTCGTGGAATTCCGGATGATGATGCCAACAAACACCTCGACAAATTCATTACCATTACCCAAAGCATGAAGTGCTCCGGTGTTTCTATGGATGACCTTCGCCTTCAACTTTTTCCCCACTCGCTTTCACACCATGCCGAAAAATGCTTTGACCGTCTTCCTAAGAATTCTATTCATACGTGGAATGACATGACTCAACGCTTTTTATCGCGCTACTTTCCCCCATCCATGGTCACTAGCCTTCGTAACCAAATCAGTGGATTCATGCAAGAGAATGATGAATCGCTCTTTGATGCTTGGGAACGATACAATGATTTGATCGACCGCTGTCCGAATCACAATATGCTCCCCGTCACTCTCATTGACACCTTCTACAATGGTCTCACTTTTCGTGATCGTGACACGATCAATGCCGCCGCCGGTGGTACTTTTATGAAAAGGAGACCGGAGGAGTGTCGAGAGTTGATTGAAAACATGACTACTCACCACAAGAATTGGGATTCCTCCGCATCCTCAAGATCTAATTCGAGAGTCAATGTTTCTTCTACTACTTCCAATCCTGAGATATCCGAACTTACCCGACAAATCGCGAGTATGCACAAGGATTTCATGTCCATAGCCACAAACCAATTTCAACAAGCTAAAGCCGTTGCTATTTCTTGTGACACATGTGGTGGTCCTCATTCTTACAATGATTGTCCTTCTACTCAAGGCAATTATTCTGAAAACATTAACGCAGCTTACGGCACTTATCCCACGGGAGGCTATCAAGCCCGCCCTCAAGGAGACCGTGGCTTGCTAAGTTATCGTTCGAACAACTATCTTTCTCCTCCCGGTTTCCCTCCTACCAACCAAAACCAACAACAAAGCTATAACCGAAACAATCAATCTCAACCTCGTGCTAACAATCAATATCAATCCCAAAGAAACCCATACCCAACTCAAGGAAATTCTCAAGCTTATCAAGCTCCACCTCTCAATCAACCGATGGCAGGGAGTCCAGACATCGAGACGTTCATGAAGACTAATCGGGAGCTGGTGACGAATCTTCAGAGTCAAGTCATCAACTTGAAGGGTGAAATGGCAAAACAAGGGAACGATATTCGAGCCGAGCTAAGGAATGATATGGCCAAACACAGCAATGAAATTAATGCAAACATGCAAAACTCTTTTAATAATCAAGCGGTTCACCTTCGTGATATGATTGGTTCACTCATCCAAGGTAATCAACCCTCTTCTTCGGGTACTCTTCCGAGTAATACCATTGCGAATCCAAGAGGGGAGATGAAAGCAATCACTACTCGTAGTGGAAAAGGTTATATGGAACCCGAGCTTCCTACACCTCCACCCGTGATTGTGAACATGGAACAAGAGCAACTTTCCCCACCTCCTTCACCTTCTATCCCCATTTCCCCACCACCCATGGTTGTGAGTGATCCTACTCCCTTAAAGCCTTCTTCTTCATCCAATATACCTTATCCTTCAAGGTTGAGGAAAGAGAAGCAAAAGAGCAAGGATGATATTCAGGTTTCAAACTTTCTAAAAATGTTTAAACAATTGAATTTTAACATCTCCTTTGCCGAGGCTCTCGCTCACATGCCCAAATATGCTAAGATGTTTAAAGATCTTCTAAGTGATAAAGAAAAGCTTCTTGACATTGCTCAGACCCAACTTAATGAGAACTGCTCCGCAGTGCTCTTAAGAAAATTGCCCACCAAACTTGGTGATCCGGGTCGCTTCTTGATTCCTTGCAACTTCCCGGGAGTAGAGAATTGCATGGCCCTAGCCGATCTAGGTGCCAGTATAAACTTAATGCCTTTAAGTGTTTGGAAGCAATTATCTCTCCCCGGGCTTGTCCCCACCAAAATGACTTTGCAATTAGCCAATCGTACGGTTGCTTATCCAGTGGGGATAGCCGAAGATGTCTTTGTTGGCGTTGACAAATTCACCTTCCCGGCGGATTTTGTTGTCGTTGACTACGAGATGGATCCTCGTGTTCCATTAATTGTTGGACGTCCATTCCTGAGGACCGGTCGCACTCTTATTGATGTAGCCGCGGGCGAAATAATCATGAGACTTGGTGACGATAAACACTTCCAACCAATCTACTATGCTAGCAAAACAATGACGGGGGCTCAATTGCATTATACGACAACCGAAAAAGAGCTTTTAGCTGTTGTCTATGCTTTTGAGAAATTTTGCCCCTATCTTGTTTTATCCACCACCATCGTTTACACGGACCATTCCGCGTTGAAGTACTTGATGACTAAGCACGACTCCAAGCCAAGACTTCTTCGCTGGGTTTTACTCCTTCAAGAATTCAACATTGAAATTCGCGACAAGAAGGGTGCTGAAAACCTGGCCGCGGATCATCTGAGTCGACTTGAGGATCCATATCAAGGGGATCATCCGAACAAAGAGATCAATGACTCTTTCCCCCTTGAGACCTTAATGTCTATAAATCTCAATCTGGATGACACCCCGTGGTTTGCCGATATTGCAAACTACTTAGCGGGTGGTGTTCTCATCAAAGGGTTAACATCCCAACAAAAGAAGAAGTTCTTGAATGATGTTAAGACTTACTTTTGGGATGACCCTTTTCTATTCAAACAATGTGCGGATCTGATCATTCGTCGATGTGTTGACGGACCGGCAGCTTTGCAAATTCTTGAAGCTTGCCACAAAGGACCCACCGGTGGTCACTTTGGTCCCAACTACACCGCTAAGAAAGTGTTTGATTCTAGATTCTATTGGCCCACCATTTATCATGACGCTCACGAAATGGTTAAGCATTGTGATGCTTGCCAACGTCAAGGCAAGATCACACATAAGGATGAGATGCCTCAAAATTTCATACAGGAATGTGAAATCTTTGATGTATGGGGCATCGACTTTATGGGGCCATTTCCATCCTCCAAAGGGAACAAGTACATCCTCGTCGCCGTCGACTACGTTTCTAAATGGGTTGAAGCCAAGGCTCTCCCTACGAATGATGCGAGGGTGGTTGTGAACTTTTTGAAGCAGCTTTTCGCTCGATTTGGCATTCCTCGTGCTATTATCAGTGACCGCGGGACTCATTTTTGCAACGATCAATTTGCAAGAGTCATGGCTAAGTATGGTGTCAATCACCGTCTTTCCATCGCCTATCATCCCCAAACCAATGGGCAAGCCGAGATTTCTAATCGTGGCTTGAAGCGAATTTTGGAGCGTACTGTGGGAGAGCATCGCGCCGCGTGGGCCGATAAGTTAGATGATGCTCTGTGGGCTTTCCGTACTGCTTACAAGACCCCGATCGGTTGTACACCTTATCGTCTTGTGTACGGGAAAGCCTACCACCTACCCATCGAGCTGGAACATAAGGCACACTGGGCCTTGAAGTGGGCTAACTTCGACATCAACAAAGTCGGTGATCATCGCAAGATTCAACTCAACGAGCTAAATGAACTGAGGAATGAAGCTTATGAGAACTCGCTGATCTACAAGGAGAAGACGAAGATCATTCATGACGCAAAAATCAAGAACCGAGAGTTCCACGTTGGTGATCAAGTCTTACTCTTTAACTCTCGGTTGAAGATCTTCTCTGGCAAGTTGAAGAGCCGCTGGTCTGGTCCATTCACCGTCGCCAAAGTCTTTCCATATGGGACCATTGAGCTTTCTCAGCCAAATTGGCCCAATTTCAAGGTGAATGGCCAGCGTCTGAAGCTGTACTTTGGTGAGTACATCTCTCATGAGATGATTCCATCCCTCACACGTTCCCCATGAACTAAATTGGGTCGAGTCAGGCTCGTGACTCGGTGAACAAAAACAAGCGCTTCTCGGGAGGCAACCCGTGATCTATCCTTTATTACTTTCATAATAAGTGTAGGGGAAGCCCCGCATATGTTTGTTGTCTTGTTTCTTGTGCTGTGCAGGGATTAAAACTTCAGAGAGCATCTTGATGACTTTTGACGAACCATGATACCGTGTTCCCATCTTCCCGGTTCTATCCTAAACTCTTGTGATTCAATATTTCATATTTTATATATGTTCACATTGAATTCACTTTAGTTGTCCTTTCCTTAGCAAGATTTAAACAAAGTGCACAATGTCATAAGTGTAGGGGAGTTTACTCCCACATGCTTAAACATTGAGGACAATGTTTATCTCAAGTGTAGGGGGACTTCTATCGAAGTAAGTGGTCTTTTCCATGAATTTGCCCTCATTTTAACCGGAAAATTTGATTTTTTGACATTTTTCAAAATTTTTAATCTATTTTGGCCTAGTTGTATAGTTGTATTTGCCTTTGTTATGATTAATTTCTTTCCATTACTAGAATAATTCTTCAATAAAGTGGTTTTAGATTTTTTCTTAGTCGTGAACATTTTGACTCAACCCGAGTTTACTTACCTAAGTTTGTTCTAGCTAGTATCCTTAACATGTTTAAGTCAAGTTTTGCTAGGCTTTTATATAGGGAGCTATAAAACGCGAAAGTCTTAACTCTCACGGGTTAAGAACAAGAACTTTTCGCAAGTTCCTATAATTGATCCTAGAGAGTCGTTTATCAAGGGAACTTTAAAATGCGATTTCTAAACTTGAAAAAGTCTAAGAATTTGCAAGATCCTATAGGCGACTCGAAAACCCAAAACTTTGATTTAATAGGCTAAGCATCCACGAGTCTCATTCCTTGAGATTTTAAATTGTGGAGAACGAGAGATGATAGAGTTAATTATAAGTTCGGTATTCTTTCGTGAATTTATGTGAGTTAATTATAAGCCTATTCTCCCTCCGCTTGTTAATAAATTTATCTGCAATAAATAAGGTTGTACGATTTAAAAGGTTACTTAGCTTCTAGCCCCAGATCGTTTAAAAGTTGCTCGGTACGGATTAGAGTGCATAGCCAAGGCATAACTTATTGAAGCGGGATGCGAAGATTGGCGAGTCCGAAAAGGCCCTAACAAGGCACGAGGGCTACATTTTGTTGCTAAAGATCCCAAGTGATGTGAAGAATCATTTATCGAAAATCAATATGAAGGATCGAGACACACGACGAAAAGCAAGAACTCCCCAAAAGTCATGGAGAAGTCTATCCGAAAAGACCCTAACAAGGTATGAGGATAAATAGATCCAAGTCCTAAAAGGAGGCGGATCGTTGTATATCGAAGTCCAAAATAAAGATTGGAGAAAAATGAAGAAGTCGTGGTCCAAAGATGAAGAATCTCTCAAAACTTCAAGTGAAGAAATTCCTATTATGAAGAGGAGACCATTATTTCAAGAAAGTCTCTCGAAGATTCGAAGTATGAAAACGCTGCCAAATATCGGTCTGAGAAAGGTCTCAAATCGTGAAGCGAGTTATGCCAAGATATGAACTTTATAAGGTCCCGAGAAGCAGTTTTAAAAGATTTGGTCCTTTAGCTAACTATTGATTAAATCGTTCGCCTTATTTTCGGACTAAATAACTATCGAAATAAGTCAAACAATGTATCCTCGTGATCATTCAAGACAAAAATAAAATATAAGAGATACACCTAGGAATAAGGGAGTCTAAGTAAATAATTGGCTCACATGAGTTCGTGTTAGTTTGCTAACTTATAATAACAATGATCTCGTTTTTAAGCTTGGTATGGGGAACGTGAAACTTGAGGATGATAAACGTTCATGACTGCCAAAACCCAATGTAAGTTTTTAATTTCTTTACTTGTTTTTACCTTTTTATGTTTAGTACTTAATAAAGGCCAAGGTGGGTTATTTATGATGGAAAATGTAAACCGTGCTTTAATTAATGCATTGCATGAGGGCATTGCAATGGTCAAGTGTAGGGGATTTAATAAGTGTGAAAACACTTATCCTTTTACCACTTATTTCCTATAATAACAAGACCAAAACGTGTAATTTATGTCATAAAAGTCGGAATTATGCGTGGTTTGTGTTTTTATTGTGTTTTAGGACCAAAATGTGAAAAAGGAAGAAAACACGGGCTTTCACGGGCTTTTATCGAAGAAAATGGGAAAAGACGAAGTCAAAAGATCAAGAGTACAAAAAGAACGGAAGTCCAAGACCTATTCTGAAGATTTATCAAAGAAAAAGTCTAAAGACGGAAGTTTATTGAAGTCGAAGAACTTAAGTCTAATAGAAGAAGAAAATTAAAAGACAAGTTCAAATCCCGAGACGACATCGAGAAAAGACGAAGAATTAAAGTCGAGTCGAGAATACGTGAAGAAAGAAAGAAAGAAGATGAATCACATGCACTCCTTCCACCTTCCCTATAAATACCCTCCTAATACACATTAGGAGGGAGTTAGTCATTATTTTTCTTTCATTTTTGTAGTTTAAATTCTAGAGAGAGAAAGCTTAACTTTCTCTCACTAGAAAACTTCATCTTTTATCTTTCTTGTTTTCATCTCATTAATCTTGTCTTAATCAAACCTTACTTTTAAGCTTAATCTTGTCTTAATCTTTATCTTATTAATATTTCTTGTTAGTTACAATCTTGTTTTCATCATCTTTTTATCAAGTTTTTACATAAAGTTCATGTCTTTTTGATGTTTCGTGGCTTAAAGTTAATGTTTTTATAAGTTTTGATCTTCTCCCTAGCTTATTGGTAGCTTATTGGAGTTTTTCTTGGCTTATTGTCCTTGAAAAGTGGTTAAAAAGTTGCTAAAAATTGTCTTTGTCCGAGATCCTATTTTTTAGGAACATCTGATTCGATTTTGCAACTTTTCCAAAGTTGCGAAATTGAATCATTTTTTTTCTGGTTGCGAATTTTATCTCCCTGAAGTTGCGAATTTGATCTCCCTGAAATTGCGAATTTGATCTCCTTAAAGTTGCGAATTTGTTCTTTGCCATATTGCGAAATCATACTTTGAGTATTGCGAAATCTGGTTCATTTTGAAGTTGCGAAATCTTGCCTTAAATAGTATTGCGAAATCTTGTCCTGAAGTTGCGAATTCTTTTGTTTTTGAGCATTGCGAATTTGAATTTAATTGGAATTGCGAAATCATTCTTTTTTTTCCCAATTGCGAATTTGAATTATTTTCTCATTGCGAAATCATGGTTCTGTATTGCGAAATTGTGTTTTAGGAATTGCGGAATTGTTCCTCTTATTGCGAAATTATTGCAACTTTTCTATAATTGTGAAATTATTAAGTTTTTATCTAATTTAATTTTTAAACTTATTTTTCCCGCCAATTTCTTCAAGTTTCGTTTTCATTTATTTGTTTTATTTTTCATACACTTTATTTTAACTAGTCCTTTCTTAGTTTCTTTTTAAAAGTGTTTAATTTTAAAAGTTTTCTTTTTTACGTTTAATTAGTTTAATTTCTCGTCATTTATTTTTGAAAGTCGTTATTTAGTTTAATCTTTAAAACTTCTACTTTACTCGACGATACTTTCTTATTTGCTATTAGTTAAAATTAGATAAACAAAACCAAACCATTCTCTTGTTCACCAAAAGACGATTGAGTCGCACTCTTAACCGGTAATCAATTCGAAAAGACTTGGGACAACAAGATTTTATACTTAGCCAAAAGCGAAGTATTAGCATGCTATTTAAAATAAATCGAACATAAGTCATGAATGATTGTTGGACTCGAAAGTTGCCTGAATTGTGTTGAGTACCTAGTTGCAAAAGACCCTATATTCATGAACTATTAACTATTGTTTAATCCTCGTGTGGATTGGAAATAGCCACTTATACAATTGATAGTACTATGGGGTTGACGACCCTATCCGAGACGAGAGCTAGTACGTTGAGTACCCTCTGCGGACGGATAACTTGTGATAAGAAATAAGGTATAATTGCAACTAATGCCTTTAGAAGGGGCACTGGTTTCATCTTAATCATACCGGTAAATGTACGCGGGTGATTGAGTTAACGGATTAGTGTCATGAGCTTAATCACAATTATTAGCTATTGCTAACGATAATAACCTTGAGTGATAGATTGTTTGATCGACAATTCTATAAATCATCGTGATTGATTTTATACACTTATGTTCAAAATTGAGATTGTAAAACCTATAAATTTCGCTCAACATTATTTGTTGACCCCTTTAAGCATGTGTTTCATGTAATCGATGATATGGTAGCAGGGAGCATGCTAGGATGGAAGTTGTTGTGGCTTGGTGGTCTACTTTGTCTTTCCTCCCTTTTTATAACTTAAACTTTTATATTATGTCATGTGAAACAAGTAATGTACTTTTGGGTTGAGATTTAGTGGGGACCTAAACGCAACTCTGTTTTGTATTTTCTATGGGGTTTGGGAAGCAGTAGACTTTGATATTTTAACAATGTTTAATTTATGTTTAAATTCTACATCTCTTTGAGTCGTTCGAAATAGCTTGTGTGGAATGATAACTGCCTAGCACCCAAATGTTATAGTTCCGCTACGCATACGATTTGGGGTTGTTAGATATTGGTAATCTGAGCCATGAATATAGAGAACTAGGTCATTTTGAAAAATCCTAAACTATAACTTTTCGTGTCGTAAGAAATTGTCCAAGCACACAACTATCCTGCATGGCTCCGGTAAGGTCTACTTTTAGTATTGATGGAAATAGATGTATCCCCTTTAAATTGAAATGAATATATGAGTATTTATTACGTAAATACTGAACTACTATATGTAAATGTTGAAATTATACGTGGAGTACTCGATACCGTAATTCTTGTATTAAATATGGATGAACATCATATTATCGCGTTTTGGGCATGTGTACCACCTTTGCATTGCATTTGCATGCATATAATTATAAATATTGAATGATGACCTTACGTACCCTCCAAAATTTCCTGTGATTGCAGAGATGGCCAAGGTACCACCTGACGGGAATGAAAACAGAATTGTGGAGGAAACCGAGAGAGAAGAGGCAAGGGAAAACGTTGGAGCAGCTGTTGTAGGACGAGCCGAGGCAGAAAATTTGCAAGCTCAGATCCCCGGTCGAAGAATTACTCCTGTCCCCAGGCCTGCCCGTATCTCTCGTCTGATCGGTATGTCAGGTATCGCTAGAAGGTCCGACGCCCCGGCTAGTGCTAGTTCTCTCCATGAGGACATCACAAGGGTTACTTGCCCTGGGCCAAGACAGTATGGTGACGTTCCGTTTTTCTTGAGAAGGATTGATAGGCTAATGTACGAACGTTACGTAGTGGAGACAAGAGTGATTAAGATGTTTGACGAGAACGAAAGGGCATATCAAAAGTTATTAACAAGGACCGCAAGGGCTGAGTACAATGGAGCATCGACTAAGAATGATATTGATAGCTTAAGATCCATGATAGCAAATTTGAGTGCAAGTCTAGAGAGGGTTAAGGAAGACCAGGCTAGGTTAGTCAGGATGCAGAGTTAGGAGC
Source organism: Glebionis coronaria (assembly GCA_025667525.1). NCBI lineage: Eukaryota > Viridiplantae > Streptophyta > Magnoliopsida > Asterales > Asteraceae > Glebionis > Glebionis coronaria. Next base: position 462,228,395 of record CM046881.1, read on the forward strand.
ACCGTGTAAGATCATCCCTACCGCAAGACTGGAGATTCGTGGATGACTCTGAGTTGGAGGCCAATGATTTCATGGTTCAACCGCCCTCCAGGGGTGAGTGTGTTGATTTTGGGAATCAGGTAGCACCGGAGTTTGGGTCTACTTCTAGAAGGAAGAGGGTGGCAGAGTGTGAGTCGAACAATAAAGGGAAGAGAAAGATGGACGAGGAAGAACATAGTGAGGAAGAGCCAGAGGAGGACGAGGAAGAACCACCGTCCAAGAAGTCATGTGTATCACCACGTGGCTAGTTACTTGTATTTCATTTTTATCTTTTGATCGTTGTAATTGAACTTATTTAGACTCCCGTATGATGACATTGTGATGAAAACTTGATTACTTTAAGTTTGTTGGTGTATGGTTGTAGTGGCATTACTTGTCATAGATTTTGGTTGATCTATCAATGCAATCCATGTTTACCTTTCATAATCTATGATAAGTCTTGAATTTTCTCTTTTGTGATGTGATTGATGAATATTAGTAACCTTGTTGATGTGTTGTTGTACTTATATTATGTCCTGAAAAAGAAATCCTTCTTAATCTTGATATGTATACTTACCTTGTTTTCTATTTCCCTGTCATTGTAGAGAGGTGTAACTAAGACTTCACCATGCCTCCAAAGTTGACGACCGCTCGAGTAAACATCATGATTCAAGAGGCAATTGCAAATGCTCTTGAGGCATTTCGTGCGAACAGAGACCAGGGTCAAGGTGGAAATGTGGAGAGGCAACCAGCCCCAAGGGAATGTTCATACGCTGGTTTCGTGAAATGTGGTCCCACACAGTTCCGTGGTACCGGTGGAGCTTTGGAACTTCGTAGATGGGTGGAAAAGATTGAGAGCACTTTCGAAATTAGTGGGTGCTCTGAGGCAAACAAAGTTAAATTTGCAGCTGCTACTTTCCTGGATGATGCTTTAAGCTGGTGGAACAACCAGGTGGCTACTGTCAGATTGGTAGTAGCAAATGGAAGAACTTGGGCTGCAACCAAGGCACTTTTGACTAAGAAGTTTTGCCCCGAGGAAGAGCTGGGTCAGTTAGAGGATGAGTTGAGACACTTGTCGTTGAAGAATAACGACATCACTGTTTATACAAGAAGGTTCAATGAGTTAATCCTGTTGTGTCCTGATGCATTCGCAGAAGATCGCAAGAAGATGAAACAATATATCAAGGGTCTGTCGAGCAACATTAATGGTGAGACTACTTCGTCAAAACCCGAATCATTTGATGAAGCCGTACAGATGGATCATGCACTGATGGATGTTAAGTTACAAGACAAGAAATACTATATTGCTGAGGGAAACAAAAGGAAATGGGAAGCTGCCCAGGTGAGTCAACCACAAGGACATAATCGTGGGGGTAATCGCAACAACAATCAAGGACCGAATCATAACCAACAGTTTAACCAAAGGAGGAATGATGGGATGAGAGCCGCTACTACCCCCAGAGGAATCAAGGTCAATCCTCAATGTGGCCATTGTAATTTGTACCACATTGGGAATTGTCCTCCTGCATGTGGCAAGTGTGGGAAGGCTGGCCATAGAGATGTAGAATGTCGATCTAGAGGTGTGGCTACAGGGGAGAATGCCACTAGAGTAATGGTTTGTTTTGGTTGTGGAGAAAAGGGGCACACACAAGGAAACTGCCCGAAAGTTGGGAATAGACAGGGTGGAAATGCTGTTGATGTCGTATACAGAGTGGGTACCGTTGACAAACCTAAAGGCCTGAATGTGGTGACCGGTACGTTTCTACTTGACGCTCATTATGCTAGTGTATTATTTTATTCTGGATCCGACAAAAGCTTTGTAGACGTAAAATTTAGTCGCCTTATCAATAGAGAACCGGTGATGCTAACGATTAACTATAATGTGGAATTAGCCGATGGAAAGATTGTTAGTACTAATTCTATACTAAGAGAGTGTTCCTTTAAGTTAGGGAATTATGCCTTCGATATTGACTTAATGCCTTTAGAGCTAGGATCTTTTGACGTGATTATTGGGATAGATTGGTTAATGGCGCATAGTGCGGTGATTGTTTGTGGAGAATGGTTGGTCCAAATCCCGTTGAGAAATAGGGTATTGACTGTGAAGGGTAATGAATGTACTTCTCGTCTGACAGTAATATCTTACTTGAAGATGATGAGGTATATGGAAGAAGGATGCGATGTATTTCTAGCGCAGATTTCTAGTGATGGTGATGTAGAGACAAAGTTGGAAGAGGTACCTGTGATTCGAGAGTATCCGGAAGTTTTTCCTGATGAGTTGCCGGGTTTACCGCCCTCTCGTGAAGTGGAATTTCGGATCGATTTGATGCCAGGAGTTGCACCAGTTGCTCGTGCACCTTATCGATTGACACCATCAGAACTGAATGAGCTATCTGATCAATTGAAAGAATTGATGGATAAAGGGGTTTATTAGACCGAGTTCATCGCCATGGGGAGCGCGTGTGTTATTTGTAAAGAAGAAGGACGGGTCGTTTAGAATGTGTATCGACTATCGAGAGCTTAACAAATTGACGGTTAAGAATCGGTATCCATTGCCGGAGATTGACGATTTATTTGATCAGTTGCAAGGATCCTGTGTGTACTCGAAGATCGACTTGAGATCAGGGTATCATCAACCGCGAGTTAGAGAGGAGGATATTACTATAACTGCTTTTCGTACGCGATATGGACATTTTGAATTCCAAGTGATGCCTTTTGGATTAACGAATGCGCCTGTAGTGTTCATGGATCTTATGAATCGAGTGTGCAAGCCGTATTTGGATAAGTTTGTCATTGTATTCATTGATGACATTCTTATTTACTCCAAGAGCAAAAAAGAACATGAGAAGCACTTGAGAACGATATTGGAGCTGTTGAAGAAAGAGAAGTTGTACGTAAAATTCTCCAAGTGTGAATTTTGGTTGGAATTTGTACAAATTCTTGGGCATGTGATTGACAACAAAGGAGTTCGTGTAGATCCTGCCAAGGTGGAGGGAATTAAAGAATGGTCGGCACCGACAACGCCGACTGAAGTTCGACAATTTCTTGGTATAGTTGGTTATTATCGGAGATTCATCGAAGGGTTTTCGTTGATTGCAAAGTCGTGACCAAGCTTACTGAGAAGAATCGGGTGTTTGAATGGGGAAATGATGAAGAAATCTCTTTTAAAACAGTTAAGGACAAATTGTGTTCTGCTCCGATTTTGTCATTGCCGGAAGGAATCAAAGACTTCATGGTTTATTGTGACGCGTCTCATAAGGGTTATGGAGCTATTTTGATGCAACGTGAGAAGGTGATCGCTTACGCATCGAGGAAATTGAGGAATCACGAGGAAAACTACACTACGCATGATTTGGAACTGGGAGCTGTAGTTTTTGCGTTGAAATTATGGAGACACTACTTGTATGGGACTAAGTGTGTTGTATTCATTGACAACAAGTGTTTGCAGCACATATTAGACCAGAAGGAGTTGAATATGAGACAAAGACGATGGGTGGAGCTACTGAGTGACTATGACTGCGAGATTCGCTACCATCCTGGCAAGGCGAACGTTGTAGAGGATGCACTTAGTAGGAAGGATAGAGAGAAACCTTTGAGAGTCAGAGCATTATTGATGACTGAGGGTGTTGATTTGACCAGAACGATATTAAAAGCACAAGAGAAGGGATTGATGAAAGAAAATATTGGCGCCGAGAATCTGGGAAGACTGAAGAAACCTCTTTTCGTGGTAAAGTCAGACGGGCTGAGATATTTTGAAAATCGGATTTGGTTACCGCTATGTCCAACTAAGAAAGGAACGCCTGGAGTGCAAGATTTGGTCATGAATGAGTCTCATAAGTCGAAGTACTCAATACATCCTGGAGCGGATAAGATGTATCACGATATGAAGAAAGTCTACTAGTGGCCGAATATGAAGGCATAAATTGCTCGTTACGTCAGTAAGTGTTTAACTTGAGCGAAAGTTAAAGCTGAACATAAGAGACCGTCTGGGTTGTTGGTACAACCTGAGATTCCAAAATGGAAATGGGAAAATATTGCTATGTTTTTTCGTGACGGGTTTACCTAGGGCTCCTAGTGGTTGTGATATGATTTGGGTGATTGTGGACAGATTGACGAAATCTGCTCACTTTTTACCTATGAAGAAGACAGATAGCATGGAGAAACTTGCTAGTGTGTACGTGAAGGAAATTGTTTGTCGACATGGAGTGCCTTTATCGATCATTTCGGATCGTGACAGTAGATTTACTTCGGAATTTTGGAAATCTCTTCAACGTGCGATGGGAACCAAATTGAGTTTGAGCACGGCCTATCATCCTGAAACTGATGGCCAAAGCGAACGAACAATTCAGACGTTGGAGTACATGCTTCGAGCATGCGTTATTGATTTCGGAGGAAGCTGGGAACGCCATTTGCCTTTAGTGGAGTTTTCGTATAATAACAGTTATCATGCGAGTATTAAGGCTGCACCATTTGAAGCATTGTATGGAAGGAAATGTAGGTCTCCTGTGTGTTGGAGCGAAGTGGGAGAAAGTCAGTTGACTGGGCCCGAAATGGTTTTAGAGACTACAGAGAAGATTGTGCAAATCAAGAACCCTTTACTTGCTGCGAGAAGCCGACAGAAGAGTTACACCGATAATAGGAGGAAACCGTTAGAATTTGAGGTCGGAGATATGGTCATGCTTAAGGTGTCACCATGGAAGGGTGTGATACGCTTTGGAAAGAAAGGAAAGCAAAGTCCAAGGTATATTGGACCATTCAAGATTATTAGACGAATTGGACCTGTAGCTGTTAAGTTAGAATTGCCGAATGAGCTTAGTGCTATTCACGACACGTTTCACGTATCGAATTTGAAGAAATGTTTGGCGGATAAGGAATTGGTGATTCCTTTGGACGAGATTCAGCTTGACGATAAAATGCATTTTGTGGAGGAACCAGTGGAGAGTATGGACCGAGAGGTTAAGAGACTGAAGCATAGTAGAATTCCCATTGTAAAGGTACGATGGAATTCTAGACGTGGACCGGAATAAACTTGGGAACGTGAGGACTTCTTCAAGGAGAGATATCCTCATCTGTTCTAGCGGCACGAAATGTGAGTATAAGAAGATGCGAGCGCCGGGACGTCGCTCTCTTTAAGGAGGGGTGGATGTGAAACCCAGAACCCGAGGTCACTTACTTTACCCTAAATTATGAATATTTTTGAAATTTTTAAGAAATTTCGTTTATTATATATTTGACTATTTAAGTTGAAACCGATGTTTAAGGTCATAATCTTAACGATTGACGATTTGAGAAAGCCGACGACGACTACGATCCCGACGGATGCCAAATTTTTACGTTTTATTGTCGCTTTGTCGATATTAGAATTTTTCGAGAATTTTATTTTTAGTTCGTATTAAGTCGAGCCGGGTGCGTTTTATTTTATCCCCGGTGCGTTTAAATTGCTTTAAAGGTATTTCTGAGTGTTCGGGGCGACCCCTGACTCCCGCAAATTTTCAAAATCAACTAGTAAGTAGTTTTCCGCTACTAAAATTTGTCATTTAAAAATGAAGCCAAAAGAAAACAAAGATGGCAAAAGAGACCCCTCAAAATTTTACAAATTGGGAGGAAGTAAAAACACACATCAAAAATTCATTTCAAAATTTTCTCTCCTTCCTCCTCTCTCTCTCTTTGGCCGTCGGCCTCCAAACCACAACCACCATAATTTTTTTTCCCTTTTGATTTTAAACAATCCAAGTTTAGACCACTTCTTAGATATCCTTTGTAAGTGTTTTGGTACAATCCATTTCAACATGCACTAACTTTAATTTTTCAAGAATCAAATATTTTTCAAAAACATGTTTTGATGTAATTAGACTATTTGCATGTTTAATTGGTGTATTGGTAATGGATAATCATCCACAAAACCAACCAAAATCAATTTGGTTTGGGTGTTTTGGACACCAACACCCCACGGCCAAATGGGGGTGTTTGGTTGTTCATGGTGTTTGATGTTTTGTGATATGGGTTTGTGTTGAGAATGATGTTTTTGATGTTTTTAGATAGGTTAAACTCATTGTATGTGTGATTTAGGATTTGGGTTTTTATGAAGATTTGATTTTCCTAGTAGTATAGGATGATTAGGATGTTTGTGATTTTTATAAGTGGTTAGTATAGGTTTAGGTGATGTTAGAATGGGATGGAAACAAGTGTTGAGTTGATTTTGAGGAAGGAAAAATTAGGCAGATTGTTTAAGCATGTTTTCGTGGGTTTAATTTAGAAAACAGGTCATGAGGCTAGGATGTAGTTGTAGAGCATTGTCTTAGCTTCGATTTGGTATAAAAATGGGCTTACGACTCCAAACGAGTCAAAAGTTATGCTACTTTGAAACTTCGTGTACCGGGAGATGAGAATCAACATAATCCGAAATTATGTTTGGTTTTAGGTCAAATCTCGGGGACCATAGATAGAGTTTTATAAATAATTCTTTGGTGCTAAACCTGTGTTTTTGAGTCTATTTTTAGACTTGGGTCAAATTAGCTAATGGTATATTTTAAATGAGTCAAAGAAATCTTACATCGTAAAGGTGCAAAATCTGTCCGAAAAATTTACGTCTAGTAATGTAAAGAGTAATGGGTCTTAAAAGTGAAAACTTTTTATGGAATTTAAAATGGGATTTCTACAGGTTGTAAGGGATTTTTACAAATTTTTTCATAATTTATAGTGATGCTTAAGTGTTAGAAAATAGCCCGTACTTTTGGCAAGTACCGGCAAAATTGTAAAATGGGAAACATTTTTAATTACATAAATAGATAGTACGAGTCTAGTAATAATCACATGTATGAGTTTTGGCGTGAGCTTTTATAAGTATTAAGTGCCTTTATATACGCGTTTTTAGTACAATAATGTACACGGAGTATTGATTCGGTTTTCGTATTTTGATTTTTAGGTCACGTGTTAGATTTTCCGGAGCAACCACATCGTCGGTGATATTTTCGTTACGTCTTCGCTAGAACCACAACTACTACGCAAGGTGAGTTTATAGCCTCGCTTTATAACACTTTTAAATTGTTTTACCCGCGAGGGGGATGCACGCTATTTTAAATAAAACGAACATAAGTAAATAATGATTGTTGGACCCGAAAGTTGCCTGAATTGTGTTGAGTACCTAGTTGCAAAAGACCCTATATTCATGAACTATTAACTATTTTTTAATCCTCGTCTGGATTGGAAATAGCCGCTTATACAATTGATAGTACTATGGGGTTGACGACCCTATCCGAGACGAGAGCTAGTACGTTGAGTACCCTCTGCGGACGGATAACTTGTGATAAGAAATAAGGTATAATTGCAACTAATGCCTTTAGAAGGGGCACTGGTTTCATCTTAATCATGCCGGTAAATGTAACACGGGTGATTGAGTTAACGGATTAGTGTCATGAGCTTAATCACAATTATTAGCTATTGCTAACGATAATAACCTTGAATGATAGATTGCTTGATCTACAATTATATACATGATCGTGATTGATTTTATACACTTATGTTCAAAAATGAGATTGTAAAACCTATAAATTTCACTCAACATTATTTGTTGACCCCTTTAAGCATGTGTTTCAGGTAATCGATGATATGGTAGCAGGGAGCATGCTAGCATGGAAGTTGTTGTGGCTTGGCGGTCTACTTTGTCTTTCCTCCCTTTTTATAACTTAAACTTTTATATTATGTCATGTGAAACAAGTAATGTACTTTCGGGTTGAGATTCAGTAGGGACCTAAACGCAACTCTGTTTTGTATTTTCTATGGGGTTTGGGAAGCAGTATACTTTGATATTTTAACAATGTTTAATTTATGTTTAAATTTCTACGTCTCTTTGAGTCGTTCGAAATAGCTTGTGTGTAATGATAACTGCCTAGCACCCAAATGTTGTAATTCCGCTACGCATACGATTTGGGGGTGTTAGACTCACACACCCTGGTTGGATGGATGCCATGTAAGAGAAACTCAATCAATTTGAAAGAAACAAAGTCTGGAAATTGGTTTCTCTTCCATATGGTAAATCAACCACTGGCACCAAATTGGTTTACAAGCTCAAAATAGATGAAACCAATGCAGTGACCAAAAATAAAGCTAGGCTGGTGGCCCAAGGATTCAATCAAGAGCCTGGTGTTGATTTTGATCAAACCTTTGCTCCAGTTGCACGTATGGAATCCATACGAATCTTTCTTTCTTATGCCGCATACATGAACTTCATCATCTACCAAATGGATGTCAAAAGTGCATTCCTAAATGGTGACCTAAAAGAAGAAGTTTATGTTACTCAGCCTCCTAGTTTGAGAGTAGTAAATACCCAAATCATGTCTACAAGCTTTACAAAGCTTTATATGTAATGAAGCAAGCTCCAAGAGCATGGTACGAAACTCTCTCAACATTTCTCATTGAACATAAATTTTTCAGAGGAAAAATAGATAACACCTTGTTTATCTATAAATCTAAAACTGACACCATTCTGGTACAAATTTATATAGATGACATAATATTTGGTTCCACAAGCTTGAAACATTGCAAACAATTTGCCAAGCTTATGACCAGCAAGTTTGAGATGAGTATGATGGGTAAACTCGCATACTTCCTTGGTCTTCAGATTAAACAATCTGACCAAGGCATCTCCATCAATCAAGAAAATATGTCAAGGATCTGCTGAAGAAGTATGATATCAATTGTGTTTAGTGAAGACTCTAATGGTACCCCTTAACAACTTAGGATCTGATCTCAATGAAAAATCAGTCAATGAGACTCAGTATAGAGGTATGATTGGGTCACTCATGTACTTAACTACAAGCAGGCCTGACATTCAATTCTCTACATGCCTTTGTGCAAGATACCAAGCAGATCCAAAGGAATCACACCTTACTGCTGTAAAGAGAATCTTCAGATACCTAAAAGGTACACCAAGTCTAGGTCTTTGGTACCCCAAATCCTCAGGTTTTAACCTAAAGGGGTATTCAGATTCTGACTATGCTGAATGCAATTTGGACAGAAAAAGCACTTCTGGTGCCTGCCAATTGCTAGGTGGCAAACTTGTGTGTTGGAGTGCTAAAAAGCAACAAAAAGTTGCCATGTCTTCAACAAAAGCTGAATATGTGGCAGCTGCTGGATGTTGTGCCAATGTTCTTTGGATGAAAAGCCAACTGGCTGATTATGACATAGAATATGAAAAGGTACCAATCTTTTGTGATAACACTAGTGCTATTGAAATATCCAACAATCCAGTCCTCCACTCAAGAACAAAACACATTGATATCAGATATCACTTTATCAGAGATCACATTGTGAAAGGGGATATTGAATTACATTTCATCCCCACTCAATACCAATTGGCTGATATCTTCACCAAACCATTGGATGAACCAACTTTTAAAAGATTGACAATGGAGCTTGGTATGCTGAACATTGATGATACAAAACCTGAACCTTCAACATTCACTAAAGAAGCTTGAAGGTTCAGCTTTTCATAAAAGATTTTGATTAATGTTAAGTAGCATTGTCTGAGTAAAGGAGTGTGCAAAGTCATGTGTCTATTTCACTTTATGTGATTGTGTGTATGATGTTTTGTCGCCTTATCTGATTCTTGAAGCTGAACAAATAATCACCAGCCATCAAAAGGTTCCTTCAGCAATGCTGAACAAATTTTAATACAACTGAGTAGCTAGGCCTGAGTAGAGGAGCGTGCAATGTCATATGTCTGAGCAACATGTATATGGGGTTTTGTCTCCTCATTTGACGCACTGAAGCTCACAAGTATTACCATCAGCTTCAGCATATCTGAGCAACAGTATTTAAAACATATCAATCATGTGATTCAAAAGAGTTAATGGCATTAAATTTCTTGTGAATAAAACAAACAATCTTTCAAAAAGATGTCATTTGTTAATTAAGGAAATTTCAAACGTCTCCATCCATAGTCAACAACTCCCTGACACATTGTGCGTTTCAATGTTCAAAGCAACAGAAAATCATACCTTTTTGCAGAACATTAATGATAAAGTTTGTGCCAAATGTTCAAAAGAAACCCTAAAAGATTTATAATTTTTTTCAAATGGTTTTAAAACTATTTACAAATCAGTTAAAGTTTTTATATAATCCCTAACAATTGGATTTCATTCCACGCTTACAAATCTTTTCATCAAAAACACATACAGAAACATCAATGGATGAATCATCTTCCACCCCCAAGATTGCCAAGATCACTCTTAACCCATCCACTCATGTTAATTATCCCATTGATGAAATCTTCCCCAACAACATCACCTTACTCAAACCTGAATCCATTAAGTCTATTCCTAGGGAACAAGTTTTGACTTATCTATCCAAAAGTGTTTTAAGGTTTGCTTTACTTGAGGATCCTGGGATGATGTTTCAAAATGTACTAAAAGAATTTTGGTTCACAGCAGAGGCTTCTAACAACAAGAAGTCCATTGAGTTTGATTCTACCACGGTTGGGGTTCATGGCAGATTTGGGTTAAAGTTATTTTGAAAAGTTTTGGGGTTAGATTATTTGGAAAACCCTAATGATTATGAAGCAGTACCTGATGATTTTATGGTTGTCAAAAAATTCTTTAAAGAGATTGGGTATACTGAAGAAATTACTAAAGGGGGGGGGGGGGGTTAAAAAGAAGTTCTTTGCCACCAAGATCAAAATTGATGATGTCCATTCTTATTGAATGTTTGGGGGGGGGGGGGGGGGGGAACTGGAGGCCTTGACTAGATCAACCAAAAAGATGCTATTATTTTATACTGTCTGGCCAAGGGTGTCAAAGCTGATTTTGGGAGGCTGATTTTTGAAGATTTATGGGAAGCTGGAGAAAAAGACTAGAGAGAAAAATGTTGTGTATACCAGATTTCTATCTCTCCTCTTTGCTGACCATCTTGGAAATGAATTTTCAAAAATCAATTGAGAGAAACTAATTTTTAAGACCTTCGATCTCACTCGTTGGAACACTCCAGTCAGCACCATTGATCCTCCTCTTACACAACCCATGTTGGACATCTGCTTAACAGATGGTCCAGTAGTGTACAAAGCTCCTAAAGACACTTCTCCAACTGGAGAAGGGGATCTAAAAGGCAAAAAGCCTGGAGCTTCGTCTAGACCTCGTCAGAAGCAAACATCAATTAATACCAAGAAGGTTAGACGTGAGTCCAGAAAGAGGAAAACCCTCACACAATCTTCCTGAAAGAAGATTGATGATGATTCCCAAGGCCATGCTTTGAAGAAGACCAAGTCCCTGGCCAAGGACAAGAATCCCAGACAGCCGTCACCTTCAGTCTCTGCTAGAGGTGATATGCATAAAGAGGCCCAACAGGCAACCCCTCTCTCAATTTCTTTAGGAGAGAAGGGTGAAGATGGAGCTCACGCTCAACTCAGTAGTGTGGAGTCAGCATTGGTAAGTACTTTCAGTCTGAATACAAGTCATACTTCATTACCAATTTCTATCACGTGTCACTCTAAGTCTGCATCAGGGAATGATGTGCCAGCAAATCTAACAGCTGATGTTGACCCTGGCCTATCTATTTCTATTGATGTATCTCCCCCACAACAGGGTTCTACTAAAGGAACCAAAAACATTATCATTGATCTAAACTTATTAGGGACTCTTTCTCAGGATCCATCAGGTCAAACCAACACTGGTGGTGAAGGGCTTGAAACTGATCCACACACTAAAGATGATGCTCAGAAGATTACCAAGGAAGTGAATCTCACCACTGCATCCAAGGTGGGACACTTGCCTACATTTGTTGTCAGCATGTCTGGGGATGACTTGGAAAAAGAACTAGGGTTCAGTGAAAGAATTCCAGTCAATCTAGATGACAGTGATGAAGAGACTGCTGATGCAACACAAAAGCCACCTTCCCCCAGAACTAAACAGGTACAAGAATTAACAAATCAAGTGTTGATTCTTCAATCACAGGTGGCCAGACTGAAGGAAGAAAAGGTGTTTGCTGACATTGAAATCTCAACTCTCAAAGCAAGACCAATTCTTCCTTCTGTTGAACAAATCAAGGATGTCATCATTGCTGCTTTAAAGCCTTTATTCCAAGATGTGGCCACCACCACTTCCTTAAAGCAAGAGATGTCCTCTCTTATGGAATCCATCAACGGGGCTTCCATAGAGTTTCCACCAGAATTCACACCAGTTCCTGGCCAAGTTAATACCTTGTGTGATTTTGTGTCAAAGATCAAAGATAGAGTGGCGTTGCTGGAGAAACAATAGCTGACCATATCTGATGAGGTTCAGCATAAGCTACAGGCCCTTGTAACTGTTCAAGCCATGCTGGCCAAGGTAACTACCACTCTTAATCATTTTTGTGGCCTCTTCCCCTGCTGGTGGGTCATCAGAAGCTGCGGGGCAGTCTTCTACTGAGGGGGAGAAAAACACAATCCAGTAGCTCTTTCAGAATCATGTCCAAAAGAAGGCTCAGAAACAATCCATTGTCTCTGAGTCACTGATCACTGAAAAGAGCCCAACAAAGGGTAAGGGGGAGTCATCAGCCAAAGATGATCATATGCAAGGGCTGACCACAAGTGGGGAAACACCTGATAGTGGTTCACCTCCCTTTATACCTAAAAACAAAGGAGACTTTACTCTGAATGATCGTTTGATCAGAGCTGGAGTGGCCACTCAGGAAGAACTTGACAAGTTATACAAGCTTCAGCAAGAAAAAAAGCTAAGAGATCTGAAGCTAAGCTTGTATGAACAAATTGAGAAAGTTGAAGTAGAAAGTGTCTTCAAGAAGAAAGTGTTATATGAAAAGTTTTGTATAACAAGGCTTAACAGAAGAAATATCTCACCAATCACCAATGTTGATATGTTGACCAGCAAAGGTGACATCCATCTCAAGTTCTATAGGGGTGATGGAACTGATGAGATACTTAAAAACTTTCAAGGAAAAGAACTCTCTTACACTGAATGGATTGAAATGAGTGTGATGATGGAGAAAAGAAAATCCAAGAGATGGGATGAAGTTCGCACCAGAATCGAGTACTATATGAGAAATCATGAAAGACTAGGTGAGATTCTGACATCAACACTCAAGTTTCTCTAGAAGATCAAGATCCAATACTGGAGCTTAACAAAAGAGCAAATCTGATACAACCTGAAGTGGGTAACATCTTTCTCACTACAAAGAAATACAAAGGCTTTGTTCAGTTTCAAAATCATCTCCTTGGTCATGTACTGGACGAACCAGAACTAGGAATGATATGTTCAATCATCAAGAACGTCAAGACTTTGTGGCCATAAGTGATCTTGATGAAATGAACAAGGAACTTCTCTTGAATGTTCAAAGGATCTTTTACTCTCTTCATGGTGGTCCAGGACTTACTGATGCTGCTAAAACCTTCAGCATGTGCTTGCTTGCTATATTGGACCACAGAAACTCAGATCCATTAACTCATACTTCCATAATTGAAGAACTTAGACCTAAGGAGAATTGAATAATCATTTATATGGATTTTGTTGTAATTTGTAATGTTATTGAATAAATGATTATCTGATGTTTATAAGTTATTAATTGTTCAGTGCAAGTAAGAAGAAGTTGTTATGCTCATTTACTACTGACATTAGACTTAGGCTATTTGTATATCCAAATAAGGGGATATTGTTGGGTCAGTATTTACTGACCCTGAAGCAACTCTAGGATTTGAATATAAAATCCCCTTAAGTGTTTCATGCTCAGCAGTAAGGCCAGTCTGCTGAAGGATGACCAGAGGAACAAAGTCCCTACTAAAGAATTTATAGCTGAAGAAAGTTCAACACTCCCCTTCCAGCGAACTTAGAAGACAAAGGAGTCTTCACTTCAAATACTAGGCGGTCTAGTTGCTGAAGAACAAGGAATGAAGAAGGGCTTTCAGTTCATTTTGGTTTGACAATACCAAACTGAATGATGTCGATCTCCTCTAGGATAATGAAGACTCTTCAGTATTCTAATGGTTTGCATTAGGCGGGGAAAAGATAACTTTAAGTCAAAGTAGGTTGCTTGTATACTTTGATATAAGTACAACCTTTATCTTTTCTAGAATAGTTTAATATGTACTTTGTACTGTTTATCCAGCATGGGCATCAACCACCCACTGGATAAACCCATGCATTGAAACATGCAAAAATGCAAACCCTAGTTTACACTGCCTATATAAGGAGTGTACATTGGGAGAGAAAGGGTTAACCAATACAAGAGCTTAAACTCTGGAAAACCTTTCTCTCTCGATACCAACTAAACCATATAGCCAAGATGCATATGAACGTTTAGATTGGAGCTTAGACTTTAACTTTGGTTAGACGTTTAAGTAGAGGAGATCAAAACCCATTGTCATTCAACCACTTTGTTATTCCGCAAACAAAGTGGGTTATAGATTTTTTATTTGATTCTAATAAAAGTCTATATGTTGAAAAGTATATTGGTATTGTTGTTTTAATCTTTCATAATTCTTATCTATTGTTAAAACAACACACTTGAGTCGAAGTAAAGAGTTATTACTTAAGATAATAAGTAATAACGAATTACAAGGGACCAACATGTGCATATACTAACTTCTCCCCTTTTCGCATCAACTTAGTCAAGGGCAAGGCCAAACGTGAAAAATTCTCCACGAACCTGCGGTAATAAGAAGCTAAGCCCAGAAAACTACGAACCTCAATCGCCGATGTCGGTCTTGGCCATTTTATGATAGCCTCAACCTTTGCAGGATCCATGGTTATTCCTTCTATAGATATGATGTGGCCCAGAAACACCACTTTGCTCAACCAGAATTCGCACTTGGAGAACTTGGCATACAACTGCTTCTAGCGAAGTCTCTATAGTACTATACGAAGATGCTCTTTGTGTTCCTCCTTGGATTTAGAGAAAATCAGAATATCATCAATGAAGACGATAACAAACTTGTCCAAAAACTCATGGAAGACACGGTTCATCAGATCTATGAAGACTGCTGGAGCATTGGTAAGTTCGAAAGGCATGACTACAAATTCGTAGTGTCCATAGCGTATACAGAAAGCAGTCTTGGAGATATACTGCTCTTTCACCCGTAGCTGATGGTAGCCAAATCTCAGATCGATCTTAGAGAAATGTTTGGCGCCTTGAAGTTGGTCAAATAGATCATCTATACGTGGCAAAGGATATCTAATTCAGATTGTGATCTTATTAAGCTCATGATAATCAATTCATAGACGCATACTGCCATCCTAATTCTTCGGGAACAACAATGGTGCACCCCATGGAGTTACACTAGGGCGGATGAAACCTCGCTCCAAAATTTCCTGTAGCTGCTCCTTTAACTCCTTGAGCTCAATGGGAGCCATACGGTAGGAGATTGGTTCATCTCCTAGGATGAGCTCAATACCAAACTCTACTTCACGAGCAGGTGGTGTGCCCGTAAGATCTTTAGCAAAAACATCGAGGAATTCTGACACGATAGGCTGATCCTGAATTGATGGAGATTCAACCTCAATATCATGAACAACCGCTAAGAAACCCTCGCAACCATGTGACAGTAAGCCATGTGCCTGCAAGGCTGAAATAATTTGTACATACTTTCCTGGTATGAAACCATTGTGAATGTACTCTGGCGCGTTGACATCACCGAAAATAACCCGATATGAATGGAAATCTATGGTGGTGTGGTGTTTGGATAGCCAGTCTATGCCGAATATCATGTCAAACTCACACATGTCTAACGGAAGTGCATCAGTTTCACAAATTCTGTCATCGAATTGTAGAGGAAGATAATTGTACCCATGTGTGATGCGCATAGAGTCTCTCAGGGGTGTGGATATGTTTATGACATTTTCTAGTGGCATAGGGGATATCCTAACACGATTAGCATAAGTAGTGGATATGACCGAATGAGTCGCACCCGTGTCAAACAAAACGTAAGCAGCTTGACCATACATAAGCAAGATTCCAGTGATGGTACCTGACGACTTGTTTGCTTGGTCCCACGTGGTAGTATACACACGCCCAGTAGTTGGAGGTGGCTTGGTATCAACATGCCCTGAAGTACCCTGAATCTCACCCGTCTTACAATCCTTCAAGAAGTGGCCCTGCTGGCCATATTTGAAACATGTGCCATGATAGGTGTGAAAACACCCATCCTTTTACCACTTATTTCTGGATAAAACGAGACCAAAACGCGTATTTAATATCATTTGTTTGGAATTATGCGTGGTTTTTGTGTTTATTGTGTTTTCAGAGCCAACCGGATGGATATTGGAGAAAACATGGGATTGCACGGGTTTTATCGAAGAAAAAGACTCAAGACGAAGTCTATAGTCCAAGAGATGCAAATGATTTGAATTCAATGGGCCTATTTGAAGATTTATCAAAGAAAAGGACCAAAGATGGAAGATTTACATATGTCGAAGGAACTCAAGTCTATTAAACGAAGAAATTAGAAGACAAGTTGAATTTAATCGTCGACAAATCCCGAATCAGAATCGAAAACGTCAACTTTTCTGAAAAGACGAGAAGACAAGAAGAAAGGGTGAAGGCCCACTCACCAACCAACCACTTGGCCAATAAATAGGATCCACCTTCACACTTTTTGAGCTAGTTTTCATTTCCAGTACTTTTCTTTTCTTTCGTAGGAAGCCAACACCATTAAGGTGTTGGTGATTTTTCATTTTTGTTTAATCTTTAATCTTGTAAGTTTTTAATCTTTAATTTTGTTTACTCTACCTTAATCAATCAATATATTCCTTCCATTAATCTTGTTCATCTTCATATTTTTGATTTAAAGTTTAAAGTTCTTATTTGGTTGATTTGATCTTCAAAAGTTATTGGGTTTTGTGTTTTTATTGTTGGGATTTGATGTTTATGGTTGATAAATGATTAGTGTTTAGTTTGGTTTAAATCTTTTGGTTAAATTTGGCTTGTTTGGATTAAAATCGTATTCCCCTGTTCTTCGCTGTTCTTCATCTCCAGATTCCGGATCAGTTGTTATATTCCGAACCAAGCACTGTTACTTTTATTCCGAATCAAGTTTGTTCATCCGGAATATTTTATATTCCGGATCAAAGCCTTTCATTCGGAATAATCTATTATTCCGGATCAACTCAAACATTCCGGATCAACTCCATTATTCCGGATCAAATTAATTATTCAGTATCAAAGCCTTTCATCCGGAATAATCAATTATTCCGGATCAACTCTTTTATTCCGAATCAGTCACATTATTCTGCATCAACCTTCATTATTCCGCATCAACCTTACATTCCGGATCAAGCACTTCCTTTCAATTATTCCGGATCAAATTTATTCCGGATCAGTTAGTTCATCCGGAATAATCAATATTCCGGATGAGTGGCATTATTCTGAATCAAGGTTTTTAAGAAAATTATTCCGCATCAAGCCCTTATTCCGGATCAACACCATTTATTCCGCATCAACAACTTTATTCCGGATCAACTTTCTATTCCGAATGAAGTGTTTTCTAGTAAGGGGTATTTACTGTTTCTGTTTTATTGTTTAATTTTAATTCGATTTCAGTCTTATTTTATTAACTGCTTTTAGTCTAATTTTATACCTTTGTGCATTTAAACCTTTTTAGTAGAATAGAAAACCAAACCCTTTTTAGTAACCAAGAACAACTATTCCACTTTGAGCCGTGATCAATTCGAGAAGATTCCGAGAATTATATATCTGAACCCCGTGCAAAACACTAGTATTAAATGGCGCCGCTGCCGGCTCTTCTCGTAAGGATTAACAGCTTTTTGTGAGAACTTGGATTTTGGGATCCGTTCGCCGTGAACGTTACTTTTTCATAAAAAATTTCAAAAACCCAAAAAAAAATATAAAATTTTCAAAAAAACAAAAAAAAAATTAAAAAACATAAAAACCAAAAATATTTCTTGTTTGCTTTGTTAGTTCTTTTGCGGGTGTATGCGCACTCGATCAACATCTTATCAAGAGCCAGAGACTCTCGATAACTTAGACATGGCCGGTGTACACAACAACAACAATAATCCACCTCAAAACAACATAAATAACAACAACAATGAGCCTCTACCGGACAATCGCCCTATGATTGAACTTTTGCAAGCACATGTAGACGGCAACAATGATCCAATTGTCATACCCGCGATTGCATCCAACAACTTTGGGCTCAAATCCGGCTTTATTCAGATGGTCTCTGCTCAACCATTCTTGGGACGTACCATTGATGATCCTCATGACCACATCAAAAGGTTCCTGTAACTCACAAATACGGTCAAATTCAATGGTGTTCCACAAGAGGTAATCCGTTTACAACTTTTTCCTTTCTCCTTAGAGGGACAAGCCCGACATTGGCTTGCAAAAGAACCGCCACAAAGTATTCTGACGTGGACGGATTTGGAGACCAAATTCATAAACTACTTTTTCCCACCCTCTCGTACTACCGCTTTGCGGAATGAAATTATTAATTTTGAACAAAAGTACGATGAGTCTTTTAGTGAATCTTGGGACCGTTTTAAAGACCTTTTAAGAAAGTGCCTACAACATGGTTTTACCAAAGTGCACCAAATTAATACCTTTTACAATGGTTTAAGCATGAATGACCAAGATTCACTAAATAGTGCCTCAGGGGGTAATATTTTGGTTAAGAGTTCTAATGCCGCTTGGGATATTATTGAGAATAAGTCTCGTGTGCAAACCAAGAGTGTTCGGACCAATGCCGCTAGTGCTAGTACTAGTGACAACCACAAGCGACTTGACAAAATTACTACGCTTCTTGAATCGCTTGCTACCCAAACCGCTAGCAACACCAACAGCATCAACGCAAAAAACGCTCAAGTCAATGCTGTAAGCCAACCATGTGAAATATGCGGGGGTCCTCACTCTTACACCACTTGTACCTCCACCCAAGACTATCCTTCTGAGAATGTTAACGCTGCATACGGTACCTATCCTCCGGCCGCTTATCAAGCTCGTCCTCAAGGAGACCGCAACTTGCTCAGCTATCGCTCAACCAACTTCCTTTCCCCGCCCAGATTTCCTCCTCACAACCCAAACCAACAACAACACCTCAATCGCCCTCCTCAACAACAACCTCGTGCACCATACCAACCACCTCAAAGACAACCACATACACCTCAAAGAAACAACCAAGTTTACCAACAACCTGCTTATCAACCACCCGCCTACCATGCTCCTCCTCCCAACCAACCCACCGCATTACACCAAGATGTTGAAACCTACATGAGGACTAATGATGTGATCGTGGAAAACCTCCAGCGGGAAGTGCTCAACTTGAAAGCAGATATGGTGAAACAAGGAAACGATCTTAGAGCTGATATGCGAAACACTTTGGCAAGTCAAACGAATGACTTAAGGAACATGATGGCTGGTTTCTTCTAAGGTAATCAAACCTCTTCTTCGGGTACTCTTCCGAGTAACACCGTTGCGAATCCAAGAGTGGAGATGAAAGCAATCACCACTCGCAGTGGCAAAGGTACTAAGGAACCCGAGCTTCCTATACCTCCACCGGTGATTGTGACTAAGGAAAACGAGTCACCTACTCATATTCCTCATCCTTCTACTTCCCCAATTTCTCCACCTCTTACTTTTACCCCTCCTCCACCCAAGGATGTGAGTGATCCTACTATTCCAAAGCCTTCCTCTTCTTCCGATATACCTTATCCCTCAAGGTTGAGGAAAGAGAAGCTCAAAAGCAAGGATGATATTCAAGTTTCAAACTTTCTCAAAATGTTTAAACAATTGAATTCTAACATCTCCTTCGCTGAGGCTCTCGCTCACATGCCTAAATACACGAAAATGTTCAAAGATCTTCTTAGCGACAAGGAGAAGCTTCTTGATATCGCTAACACCCAACTTAATGAGAATTTCTCCGCAGTGCTCTTAAGGAAATTGCCAACCAAGCTTGGTGATCCGGGTCGCTTCTTAATCCCTTGCAACTTCCCGGGAGTAGAGAATTGCATGGCCCTAGCTGATCTAGGTGCCAGTATTAACTTAATGCCTTTAAGTGTTTGGAAGCAATTATCTCTCCCTGAGCTAGTCCCCACCAAAATGACTTTGGAATTAGCTAACCGTACGGTTGCTTATCCAGTGGGGATAGCCGAAGACGTTTTTGTAGGAGTCGAAAAATTCACTTTTCCCGCCGATTTCGTCGTCGTCGACTACGAGATGGATCCTCGTGTTCCATTAATTATTGGTCGTCCATTCCTGAGGACCGGTCGCACTCTCATCGATGTTGAAGCGGGTGAGCTTATCATGAGAGTGGGTGACGATAAAATCGTCTTCAACATGGGAAAGCTTTCTAAACAACCTTATTCATACGAGAGTGTTAATTGTATCGACGTTCTTGATGAGGCTTTTGAAGAACAGTTCAAAGATGCTTGTAAAAGTATACCTACCTCTCCTCCCAATGTTGAGACCGTTTCCTCTATTGATTCATCACTAACTCTATTTGGAGAAAGTGATTTCCTTTGGAAAGATTTTGAAGCAACCATGGGAGATGTGAACTTAGAAAATGACGATTCTCCCACCGATTGGGATGAAGACATTCGTCTCATTGAGAAACTTCTCAAAGAGGACCATATTTCTCCACCATCTCCCAAGGCTATTGTTATCGATGTACCGAATTTGAATACGCCTCCCATCGAAAATCCTCCGGATCTAGAGCTTAAGGAGTTGTCGTCCCATCTCGAGTACGTGTTCCTTGAAGAAAAGAAGAATTCGCCCGTCATTATCGCGAAGGACTTGAACGAAGAAGAAAAATCTCGCCTCATCATCGTGCTTAAAGATCATAAGAAGGCAATTGCTTGGAAAATTTCCGATATCCGCGGAATTGATCCAAACTTTTGTACTCACAAGATTCTCATGGAAGATGACTTTAAACCCGCAATCCAGAGCCAAAGAAGGGTTAATCCTCGCATTCATGACGTCATCAAACAAGAGGTTATCAAACTTCTAGATGTTGGCTTGATTTACCCTATTTCAGATTCGCCATGGGTAAGTCCCGTCCATTGTGTGCCCAAGAAGGGCGAAATAACCGTTGTTCCCAATGAACACAACGAGTTGATTCCCACTCGTCTCGTTACTGGGTGGAGAGTTTGTATCGACTATCGCAAACTCAATGATGCCGCGAGAAAAGATCACTTTCCTCTTCCTTTCATGGATCAAATGCTCGAGCGTCTAGCGGGTAATGACTATTACTGCTTCTTAGACGGTTTCTCCGGGTATTTTCAAATTCCCATCGATCCCAAAGACCAAGAAAAGACCACATTCACTTATCCATACGGAACATTTCTTACAAACGTATGCCTTTTAGTTTATGCAATGCTCCTGGGACATTTCAAAGGTGTATGATGGCTATCTTCCATGACATGGTTGAAGAAACTATGGAAGTCTTCATGGATGATTTCTCAGTTTATGGCGATTCTTTCTCTGCTTGCCTTGCCAATCTATAACGTACGCTTAAGCGGTGTGAAGACACTCGCCTTGTTCTTAATTGGGAAAAATGCCATTTCATGGTAAAAGAGGGCATCGTGCTAGGATACAAAATCTCCAAAGCCGGTCTTGAAGTGGACCGTGCTAAAGTCGATGTTATTGCTAAATTGCCTCCACCTTCAACCGTGAAGGGTGTGAGAAGTTTCCTCGGTCATGCGGGCTTCTACCGTCGATTCATCAAAGATTTTTCTAAGGTAAACGGGAAACCCGACTCTACGAACCCGAGGAAAGGCTGCACAGCAGTAGTAGGGGCGTTAAGACCGGAGCTTTTTGTAGTGCTAGCAGGAATGCAAGTGAATGAATCCCATCCCCTAGCGAGTAAAGTGCTTACGCCCCTTTAGAGAGAGGGACCCGCTAGCGCTTGACTAATAGAATAGGAGGCTGAGAAGCTCTTGCTTGCTGTCTACTTCGCGAGCCTTCACTGCCCCGTTCTGTAACTTACCTTCTTTCGTCCGTCCACGACGCTCGCCCGATGACCCACCTCTTGGAAAAAGATACTCCTTTTATCTTTTCCAAAGAGTGTATTGAAGCCTTCAACCTTCTTAAGGATAAGCTAACTAAGGCACCGGTCTTGGTTACCCCTAATTGGGAGCTGCCTTTCGAGTTGATGTGCGATGCTAGCGATTTTGCTATTGGAGCGGTTTTGGGCCAAAGAGTGAATAAACATTTCCAACCGATCCATTACGCTAGCAAGACAATGACAGGGGCTCAATTTCATTACACGACAATCGAAAAAGAGCTTTTAGCTGTTGTCTATGCTTTTGAAAAGTTCCGCCCCTATCTTGTTGATGTGAGTATAATTACACTTGTTTAGGAAAACACGGTAAAAGCGGTAAGTATTAACGAGTGATTTAGGAAAACCACAAGTTATGACCCAAATTAAGTTCGTTCTCGAGAAGGCAAGTGCGTTGTGTGTTGAAATGATTAATTTGTTTGATTTTATTGATGAGAAGAAAAGAAAATGGAAATGAGAAAAGATTGACGGTTACGATTACGAATTAAACTACGACGACAAAGACGTACACGTAAAGACGTGAAAAAGCTACAAAATTAAAAACTTTATGATGACCTAAAAAAAACAAAATAAAGATTAAAAGAGCTAAAAAGAAGTCTAAAATGATATAAATAAGTATAAAAATCCAACAAGAATATTTTAAAACCTTTTATTAATTAAATATTCAATTTTAAATGCTAATTAAAGCCTTAAAATTAAATATAATTAATAGAAATGTCCAAAATATTATTTTATTGAATTAATAACTTACTTATATTATTAAAAGACTAAAAAGTAGTTTTCCTCAATTTTAAATACTATTTTTCTATTTTTAAATTACTAAAAACTATTTTAAAACTAAAATAATTATAAAAAATAATAAAATAATGCTAAAAATAGTCTACCAATTTTAAAAATCCTATTTTACTCTAATGAACAGAAGAAAAATGAAAAAGTTGGAAAAATATAAGTTTTACCACTAAAAGACAAAAACAGCTTAATTAAAAACCCTAATTAACTTAAATTAATTCTAAAAAAAATGTAAAAAGATGAACAGTAAAATCTTTTTATCCCAAAACTCTTAAAATATTATTCTAAGTTCAAGAAAATTGATTAAACTGAAAAATATTACTTTTTGGCACTAAAAGACAAAAACAGGAACTTTAAAGTTAATTAAAAATAGCTAATTAATCTAAAAATTACTAAATGAACAGTAGATAAAAATTTAATTAATCAGAAAAATCCTAAATTAAATAAGAAAAATAATGGAACTGGTTTGAAGGTCTAATTCAACTTTTGGAGCACTAAAGACAAAAAAGGAAGAAAACAGATAGTGACATGTGGACTGGATTTGTCCTCTAGCTAAGCAGTGGAAACCAGTGAACTACCAGTGGGAAAGGAGTTCCCACTGTTAGTGTATAATTTTGTGCAGTTGAGTATTAAGCTTAGGAAAGCTTAATTGGGGCTTATTTTTGGACAACAAGGCAACCCTATACTCAGTTGAGTATAGGGAGTCAATAATCAACACAAAAATCACCAAGTTCTAACACAAAATCCACACAATAAGGCACAAAAGTTTCTGATTTAGCATAAATATAGGTCTGTGAACAGTGAACCCAAATACAAGCTCAAATCTGACTTTCTATGGCCAATTACTTGGAAATAAGCTCACAAGCATGCATAAAAACGACACACAATCCTCAGGCACCCTAAAAGCTAACACCCTTCAAGATCCAAACACAAAATTCAACAATTTGAAACAGATTATGGCAGATTTCTGAATTACTATCCTCTCAACTTTTTTTAACATGCAAATAGTTTCAAACCTTTACCAAACTAAAATCTAAACTTCACACTACCTATTATTCACTTAAGAAATATACCTAAACAAGTTTCAAACACAAGCAACAATTTTTTATCCTACTTAACCCCGTATCCAAACACCCTTTAATATCTGAAAATCATAAATCTTCAAAACAAATCTATTCTAAGCTACCCAACACAGATTGAAATAACTTGTAACACACTTACCATCCTTAAACAAGCAATATCAGACCATTTATCAAACATCTAAACATTTTTTTTAAGCGGATTGCACATAAACCATTTAAATCAGAAAACTCAAAACAGAAACAAGGATTTACCTTGTGGGGCCCACATCCAGGCCCCACAATGGCGGCTTTTCCATCTCCATACAGTCTCGG
Organism: Glebionis coronaria; assembly: GCA_025667525.1. Taxonomy (NCBI): domain Eukaryota; kingdom Viridiplantae; phylum Streptophyta; class Magnoliopsida; order Asterales; family Asteraceae; genus Glebionis; species Glebionis coronaria. The sequence continues at coordinate 462,252,584 of CM046881.1, forward strand.
GACTGTGCAGATCTTTTGAACAAAAGGTAAGCTAAAATCAATCCTGCTAAGATGGAAAGAACAAACCAAAACAATAATAACTGATTTTTTTTTTTTACTTTATGTATATTTTTTTCTTTCTTCTTTTTAAAATAAAACACTTGTAACTTGGTTAATCAAATGAACTGAATTTTACCAAAGGATTTTCATAAACCAACTACAATGAAATTAAATTTCCCAAACAGCTTTTCATGAACCAAAGGTAAAATTGCAAATGAAACCTTGAACACACTCACATTCAATAACTTAAAACTGGAATTTAAAAAAGTAAATGGTACTCAGTATGTTTCTCAAAACAGAACTTTCATAAATCATTAAAGAAATTACAAGATAATTTTTTAAAAAAAAACTGAGACAAAAAAATATGAGCTAAACCCTAACGCCTTTTATAGGCTTACAATGAAGATTCTAGAAAGTAAAACCCTAATGGTTAACTCCCAAATGTGCCCTTGGATATCCTCAGCATATTCGGTTCTTGATTTGAATTTTTCTAGTCAAATTTGAGCCATGTGAATGATTTTGATGGAATCATGTGAATGCCAGCTGCCAAATCAATCTTGAACGTTTATTTTCACCTTTGGGGACACGAAATTAACTGGGGGCGTCGATTTGCTGTCAAGCCTTGTCTTGGAGTAGCAGGGGAGCCACGTGGAGGTCCCACAAGGTGAGAGTGATAGGTGTTGGGAGGTGGGTTTGAGTTCTGGTGGGGTTAATTTGTGATCTGGAGAATATTGGGTTTAATCGTTTGATTAATTTGAAGTAGAGGATTAGGGTTCGTGACATAGGATTAGGGGGTTTAGGGGAGAGATGAGTGAACAGGGAGTGTTTGGCGCCCAAAGATTAGTTTAATAATCCGTTTAAAACGAATTAAAATATTATTTAAGTTTTGACTGGGTTGGTTGGGTCGGGTAAAGGGTATGGGTATTTGGGTAAACGGTTTGGGTGGGTCGGGTTAGATGAGGTGTCAGATGTTGGTTGGTTGGTGGAGTTTAATTGTCTCCCAAGATTGCCCCCTCATGTTTTCTTTTTTCAACATTTTGTTTTATCAGCTCAAAACAAAACTTTTCTTTGTAGATAACTTTGGCAATGTGTCATTTTTGGCACATATTGTTTCCATACTTCAAACAAGGACTAAACATGAATTTCCTTCAATATTCAAGGGCTGATTTTGGCATGTTTTCAACTTCAAGACTTTGACTTGATTGTTGACTTCTTGAAGGACCATTATTGGCAAATTTAGATTTGATGAGGGACTAAATTTGCCAATTATTCAAAGTTAAGGGTCCTTTTTGTAATTTTGACAAACTTTAGGGACCAAACTTGTAATTATGAAGATACAAGGGTATAAAGTGTCAATTCTTCAAACTTGGAGGACCAATCTTCATGATTCTTCAAATCTTCAAGGGTTTTCTTTGGAGAATTCTTCATTAGGGCTTGGTTCAATGTGCGGCTTCGTTTCCCGTGTTCGTTTTTGCATGATTCTTATGATCTTTTGTCATTTTCTCAATATCCGTACCTAAAATACACAAGCAACAAACACAAGCATATATTTGGCATTTATGATGATATTTTATGTATTTTAAGTCCAAAAAGAACGATGAGACCATGTATAAAAGCCGTCTCATCACTCCCCCATACTAAACCATTGCCGTGCCCTCACGCAATGCTAGAATAAAGTATCTACGCAACTCCAAAATTCCATTTTATTCACTTTTATTGAAAGGTAAACTTACTACACTACTACTATTACTACTTCTTGTGTTTTAGACATAATGTATGATTTTCATCGCAAAATAGGACGTTTAGGTTCATAGAATAAGAACACGTGAGTGCCTCATAGAGATAAATTCATCGTCCTCGATTTTCACCCAATTCCATGCTAAGCGTGTAACGAGATCATTGTTTTCATAAGTTAGCAACACATTCATTACTCATGAGTGTTAATTAAGTCCTTAATCTCCCTTATTCCTAATTGGTATCTCTTATATTTTATTTTGTCTTAATGTTCACGAGGATACATCATTGACTTATGCGTAAATAGAGATTAGATCCAAAAATAGAGCCCTAACGGTGTAACCTAAATCATCAAATTAATAGTTCATCCTAATAGACAACGATGTCAAAAAATTAAGTCAACAAAAAGGATCGATAAACACGGTTTTATAACGGTTTTGAACATGAGACTTATTACCAGATTTTTATTATCCGCCTCATTATCGGTGGTTTTATTATCATGGTTTACCTCCATCTTTTATTTAGCTTCGCCATGAAGCTTTTATTATGACTTCGGTCTTGCCCTTGTCTTTTATTATCCACCATCATCGGTGGTTTTATTGACTTGACGTATATCCTCACGCTAAGGCGAATTTTGGATCTTTAAGGTTTCAAAGATTAAGGCTTGATTCACTTTCAACTTTGCATAGATTTTTCGGCTTTTGGGAGCTTCAAATTTTTGCTTGATTTAGGTGAGCACTTGAAATCTTATTATTAGGTGAAACCTTTGATTATTCGGGTGCCAATACTTCAAAACCATGACGCTGGCGAATCCTTAATGTTTTCCCAATTTAATTACATGGAAGCTACCAAAACAAACTAGAAACCAACAATAGAGACTAAACCGCTAAATCAATACTTATTAGCAATTTATTTATATACAAGCGTGGGGAGAAAAAGTAATAATTACTACACATAAGATCGTGAAAGATTACATAACTTATAAAAACGCTATCATTTCTCATCCTCATTTAAGAGACTTAGCCTAAAAAGTTAAGGAATCGAAGCTAAGTGCTCAACACGCACGGTCGAGTCAAAAATTACTCTTATTCTCGCCATCGGAAAATCTACATTCGTGTCTTAAACACTTATGAAAACATGAGGAAAAAATTTAAATTTTGGCCATTTTTAGCCTTATTTAGCAACAAAACGAGAGACAAAAACAAAAATTTTGGAGTGCACGAGGGCGTAAGCAAAGTGAAGTATCTATTCACCCCCCCATACTAAAGTTAAACATTGTCCTCAATGTTTCGAGTCTAAGGGTTGGAAAACCCCCATACTAGAGACGTAGTCGAATGCTTAATCTAGCATGAAAAAGGTGGAACCAAAGAATTAATAGCCGTTTATGAAGTGTGCTAAAAACCTAAGGTTAGAACAATAAAGGATACATCATGTGGATATTGAGAAATGTCTTCAAAGCAAACGATCAAGGGTCTCGTAAACGAACACGAGAGGCTTGAATCGTGAAGATGATGATCTAAAAACCACATATCACAAACAACCACGGAACAAAGGTTGGAAGGGCACGAATCCCCACACGTAAGCTACATTAGACTAAGAAAGCGATAATATGTACATAGGATAAGCATGGGACTCCCCCACGAGGCACCTCGTTTTTGATTACCGAGTCATGAGCTCGACTCGATCCCCTCAATACTAATTATCATTGGGGAAGGTGACTTGGTCGAGGTAGTTCAAGGATGGAACTTCCCCACCGAAGTAGTGCTTCAACCTATGTCCATTCACCTTGAAGTTAGGACCATCATCTTGAGCTAGCTCGATGGTCCCATAAGGAAATACTTGAGTCACGGTGAATGGACCGGACCAACGGGATTTTTATTTACCGGAAAATATTTTCAATCTTGAATTAAAAAGTAAAACTTGATCCCCAATGTTAAAAACCCGGTTTTTAATTTTAGAATCATGCAACTTTTTAGTTTTCTCTTTGTAAATCAATGAATTTTCATAAGCAATATCCCTTAATTCATCCAATTCATTTAATTGCATTTTCCGGTGTTTTCCCGCGGTCTCCATGTCATCATTACAATGCTTTAGGGCCCAATAAGCCTTGTGTTCTAACTCGATAGGCAAATGACAATTCTTTCCATACACAAGCTTATAGGGAGTGCACCCAATGGGTGTCTTATGAGCGGTCCTAAAGGCCCATAAAGCATCGTCTAACTTATCCGACCAAGATTGTCGGTTTTCCCCCACGGATCTCTCCAAGATCCTCTTCAATGCTCGGTTTGAAACCTCGACTTGCCCACTCGTTTGTGGGTGATAAGCCGTAGAAAGACGATGTGTAACCCCATATTTCCTTAGAACCCTTTCAAATTGGTCATTACAAAAATGGGTTCCACGATCGCTTATGATAGCACGAGGGGTTCCAAACCTAGCAAACAAACTTTTCAAGAACTTAACTACCACACGAGCATCATTGGTGGGCAAGGCCTTCGCCTCCACCCACTTAGAAAGGTAGTCAACCGCAACAAGAATATACTTATTACCACGAGATGATGGGAACGGCCCCATAAAGTCTATGCCCCAAACGTCAAAGATCTCACATACTTGAATGATATTTTGTGGCATTTCATCTTTTTGTGAGGCTTTTCCTTGTCGTTGGCATGAATCACAAGACTTCACAAGATCTTGTGCATCTCGGTAAATAGTAGGCCAAAAGAAGCCGGCATCAAACACCTTTTTAGCCGTGAGATTAGCACCGTGGTGACCACCCGTGGGTCCCTCATGGCAAGCTCTAAGGATGTTAGAAGCTTCGGTGCCAAATACACAAAGGCGGATGATTTCATCCGCACAAGTTCGAAACAAGTAAGGGTCGTTCCAAAAATAGAACTTGACATCACGAAAGAATTTTCGTTTTTCTTGAGTTGTCATACGCTTAATGATGAAGTTACCCGCATGGTAATTTGCAAAATCCGCAAACCATGGGGTGGAAGAATCAAGTTTGGAATTCACTACACCAAGTGTTTCAAGCGGAAATGTTTCGGTGATTTCCTTAGGCTCGTAAACACTTTGGTGAGGATCTTCCAAACGAGAGAGATGATCGGCCGCTAGATTCTCGGCTCCTTTTTTGTCAACGATTTTGTGATCAAATTCTTGAAGGAGGAGAATCCAACGAAGTAATCTCGGCTTTGCATCTTGTTTAGCCATGAGATACTTGATAGCCGAATGGTCCGTATACACTATGCATTTCGTCAAGACAAGGTAAGGTCGGAATTTCTCAAATGCATACACCACGGCAAGGAACTCCTTCTCCGTTGTAGTGTATTTAAGTTGAGCCTCGGTCATCGTCTTGCTAGCATAGTGAATAGGCAAGAAATGCTTATCATGACGTTGCCCCAAAACGGCCCCAATAGCGTAATCACTTGCATCACACATAAGCTCAAAGGGGAGGTTCCAATTTGGAGCAACAAGAATGGGAGCTTCGGTAAGTTTCCTCTTAAGGATCTCAAAGGCTCGTACACAATCTTCGTCAAAGACAAAACGTGCTTCTTTTTCAAGAAGATGTGTAATGGGTCGAGAAATCTTCGAGAAATCCTTGATGAATCGTCGATAAAAGCCCGCGTGGCCTAGGAAACTCCTAACTCCCTTGACGGTTTTGGGATGAGGTAATTTGGCGATGACGTCTACCTTAGCTTGATCTACCTCAATCCCCGCTTTCGAGACCTTGTGCCCTAAGACGATTCCACTTCTAACCATAAAATGACACTTTTCCCAATTGAGCACAAGGTTGGTTTCCTCACAACGTTTTAACATTCTCTCAAGGTTCGACAAACACGAAGTAAAGGAATCACCAAACACGGAAAAGTCATCCATGAAGACTTCCATCGTCTTCTCGATCATATCATGAAAAATAGCCATCATGCATCGTTGAAAAGTTCCCGGTGCATTACAAAGTCCGAATGGCATTCTACGATAAGCAAACGTTCCATATGGACACGTAAACGTAGTTTTTTCTTGATCACGAGGATCGATGGGAATTTGGAAGTAACCGGAAAAACCATCTAAAAAGCAATAGAAATCGTTTCCCGCAAGACGCTCCAACATTTGGTCCATGAAGGGCAAGGGAAAATGGTCTTTTCGAGTGGCTTCATTTAACTTACGATAGTCAATGCACACTCTCCATCCGGTCACGAGTCTAGTGGGAATTAACTCGTTGGCATCGTTTGGCACAACGGTCATCCCTCCCTTTTTAGGGACACAATGAATAGGACTCACCCAAGGGCTATCGGAAATAGGGTAAATCATTCCCGCGTCAAGGAGTTTAAGGACCTCCTTTTTGATGACGTCGTGAATTTTGGGGTTCACCCTCCTTTGACTTTGGATTGTTGGCTTGAAATCTTCCTCCATTAATATTTTGTGTGTACAAAATTTGGGATCGATTCCCTTAATGTCGGATAACTTCCACGCAATCGCCCCTTTTTGGTCCTTAAGAACATCGACAAGTGCGGTTTTTTCATCATTCGAAAGTTCCTTTGCAATAATAACCGGCAACTTGTCGTCCTCCTCCAAATAGACATATTCGAGGTGAGGAGGTAAATCTTTCAACTCGAGGATAGGTGGTTCCTCAAGTGAAGATTTGGGCTCGATACTCATAACCTCCTCGGGTGGAGGAAATGGGAAATCGTTGAGAAAATCCTTGATAATCGAGAAGTCCTCATAGTTGTCGAGGTCTTCGTCACAAGTACGTGGAACATCGAATTCTTCCAACGTAAAACCACCACCTTCAAAAGGAGTGAAGGTTGGTGTCGAATTATCAAGAATTGGATCTAACATAGTGGGATTGCCACTAGTTTCTTCATCACCAAACCCTAAAACTTCTTGTGAAAATTCCTCGCAAACCACGTCGATCATATCAACGAGGTTTATGGTAGCAACGGAATAAACATGAGAAAGTTGAGAATTTTGAGTTGCGTTTATAACAAGTTCCTCGTCGTTGAAACGTAAGGTGATCTTTCTAGCATGCACATCAATCAAAGCCATAGACGTATCTAAAAATGAACGACCTAAAATAAGAGGAACTTGAGGATCCGTGGGGATGTCAACAACAATAAAGTCTACGGGATAGTAGAACTTTCCCACTTTCACAAAAACGTCTTCCGCCAATCCACATGCAAGAATCGTGGAATGGTCGGCCAACTCAATAGACATTCGTGAAGGAGTAAGATTAGGAAGATTGAGCGACTTGTAGATTGCAAGTGGCATCAAGTTAATGCTAGCACCAAGATCGGCCAAGGCATAGCATTCTTCCATATCTTGAATTGCACAAGGGATCAAAAATTTACCGGGATCACCGACTTTTTGAGGTATGCGATTAAGATAAACCGACGAACAACTAGACTTGGTGTAATTTCTCCTTGTTGTTCAACATACTCTTAAAGTTAGCGGCAAATCGAGGCATCATGACCAAGGCATCGGCGAAACTCACATTAAAGTGCAAATCACGAAACATTTTCATAAAAAGCTCAAATTGATAGTTGTCGCGCTCTTGTCGTTTCTCCTTCCTAAGTCTCGATGGGTAAGGCAAGGGTGGTGTGGGTTGGGGCATAGGCATAGCCTTTGGAATCTCGGGTTCCAATATGGGTGATGGGTCAACCGTAGGCGTGGCATGAGCGGTACTTTGTGGGCTTGAAATATGCTCCTTTTCGACCACCACCTCGGGTTCTTCCTCAATTTCCTCCACCGTTGGAGTAATTGGTTGAGGAGTCGGTTCTTTAAGTGCCTTACCACTTCGTGTGGTAATCACTTTCATCTCTCCCTTCGGGTTTGGAACGGTGTTACTAGGCAAACTACCCGAAGTAGAGGCTTTGTTTCCCATTACGGCTTCTAATATTGCATTAAGCTTAGCATCAAAATTATTAAACTTCACATCTTGGATAGCGGCTTTTTGGTCAATTCTTTGTTCAAGCCTAGCATGACTTTGCTCTATCTTGTTGTTTTGACCTCGAATTTGGTTAGCAAAATCATTTTTCAATTCATTTCTCATGGCTAGATTTTCCTTAATAAAAGTAGCTAACTCCTTTGCATTCTTAGCCGTGTCCTTAGCTTGATTAGCCATTTGCTCTTGAATGTTTTCCAAAATCTTATCATTTGAAGTAGCGTAATTCAAAAAGTCTATTGGAAGTTCTTTATTATTTTGAAGACCTTGACTTGCATTTTGAAAATTACGGTTTTGATTTTGATTTTGCAATTGGCTACTACTACTACTCCCTTGATTCCCATAGTTGTTATTACCCTTATAATTGTTCCTTTGATTGTTTTGGTAACCAACTTGATTGTTTCGATAATTGTTAGCATTTTGATTTGGTGAAAAACCCGGTGGAGTCAATTGATTAGTGCGAGGAACTTGACCGTTTTGGTTATAAGTTCCCGCGGCCGCGAAGGCACTCGAAGTGTTACCACCGTTGGTAATGCACTCGGAATAATCGTGAGCTCCACCACAATACATACAAGAAACCTCAACCGCTTTAATCGTAGCGGGAGCGGGTTGTTCACCAACTTTAAACTCAACTAACAAGCCTTTCACTATATCAAAAATTTTGTTCTCCAAATTAGCCTCGACTTGGCAAGCATCAACGGTGTGTGACAAACTAGGTGAAGATGAAGACGAAGCCTTACGAACACTCGACGTGCTACGAGGACTATACACCTTAGACCTATTCTCAATAATTACCAATGCTTCCTCGACCGTTTTACACAAAAAATTACCACCCGCGGCGGCATTAAGATAATCACGCTCATGATCGTTCAAGCCATTGTAAAACGTGTCTATTTGATGTAAGTCGGAAAAACCATGATGAGGACATTCGTGCAACATTTCCTTAAACCTATTCCAAGCCGTTGAAAAACTCTCATTATACTCTTGCGAAAACTTTGAAATCTCGTTTTTCAAGTGCGTAGTCTTAGAGGGCGGAAAAAATTGGTTCACGAATTTTGAAACGAGATCCTTCCACGTCAATATAGAATTGGGTGGCTCTTTCTCTAACCAAATTTTTGCGGGCCCCGCTAAGGAATACGGAAAAAGCATCATCTTAATCGAGTCGTTTGAGACGTCCTTAAACTTGCATGTGGCGGTGAGACGATTAAATTGGCGAATGTGGTTATGCGGGTTGTCCTTTTCGTCCCCTCGAAACTTGTTGTTTTGAATCATGGACAACAAACCCGTCTTAACCTCAAAATTCTCCGCAAGGATAGCGGGAATCACAATCGCTTCTCCATAACCCTCGGTGGGTGCTTGAAGCAACTCCATCATAGTTCGATTAGCCATGGGTGCTTCTTTCACTACAATGGGTTCGTCAATAGGAGAGTCCTCACTAGTAGGAGTGAGTGATTTGTTTCTTCGTTTACGAGCACGTCTAGCTTTAGAGCGAGTTTGCATAAACGTCACGTACAACGAGAAGGCGAGCAAAGAAGATTCTTTTTGGTATTTTTACTTTTTCGATTTTTTTTTGTGGTTTTTGATTGTTTTTAACTTTTTTGGATTTTTTTTTTTGGAATGTATTAAGTAGACCAAAATCTACAAATCTCCTCCTTAATCAAATCTCTTGATTAAAAAGGCCTCAAGGAATGAAAACGATCACGTGAAGTGAACGCCTTCGATGACTTTAGAACGATGGTGGAACACCAAATCGTTCAAGAGGGTTTAATCAAATGAAACCAAGAAAATATATATGATACTTAGTAATACTTTGGGCGGCAAAACCCTCGATTCACTCTCAAAATCAAATACGCACAAGCAAGCGGAGGAAACGAGGCGGCGCGAAGCACTTAAGAGCCTTTTTCCTTTAGGTCGTGAAATACAACCGCCTTATACCCACCTTATAGTTTGTATTATCAAAATCAAGCTTCACGAAAGTATTTATCTATTTTTGCCTTTTTTCTTTGGTTTGAGATTCGAATACAATGATCGAGTGATGAAATCCCGAATCAAGGTTGTGATTTCTCACGTATTTGGAGTACTTGTAAATTTATTGTTCTACGTATACAATATAGTAATAATATTCACACAAAAATCGAAAAACGATAATACGTATTAATAGAGTGCTATTAATACAAATACTTTTATGGCTAATATAGAAAACAACAATGGTTCAACCAAAACACAACACGCCTCCCCGGCAGCGGCGCCAAAAATTGATGTGAGTATAATTACACTTGTTTAGGAAAACACGGTAAAAGCGGTAAGTATTAACGAGTGATTTAGGAAAACCACAAGTTATGACCCAAATTAAGTTCGTTCTCGAGGAGGCAAGTGCGTTGTGTGTTGAAATGATTAATTTGTTTGATTTTATTGATGAGAAGAAAAGAAAATGGAAATGAGAAAAGATTGACGGTTACGATTACGAATTAAACTACGACGACAAAGACGTACACGTAAAGACGTGAAAAAGCTACAAAATTAAAAACTTTATGATGACCTAAAAAAAACAAAATAAAGATTAAAAGAGCTAAAAAGAAGTCTAAAATGATATAAATAAGTATAAAAATCCAACAAGAATATTTTAAAACCTTTTATTAATTAAATATTCAATTTTAAATGCTAATTAAAGCCTTAAAATTAAATATAATTAATAGAAATGTCCAAAATATTATTTTATTGAATTAATAACTTACTTATATTATTAAAAGACTAAAAAGTATTTTTCCTCAATTTTAAATACTATTTTTCTATTTTTAAATTACTAAAAACTATTTTAAAACTAAAATAATTATAAAAAATAATAAAATAATGCTAAAAATAGTCTACCAATTTTAAAAATCCTATTTTACTCTAATGAACAGAAGAAAAATGAAAAAGTTGGAAAAATAGAAGTTTTACCACTAAAAGACAAAAACAGCTTAATTAAAAACCCTAATTAACTTAAATTAATTCTAAAAAAAATGTAAAAAGATGAGCAGTAAAATCTTTTTATCCCAAAACTCTTAAAATATTATTCTAAGTTCAGGAAAATTGATTAAACTGAAAAATATTACTTTTTGGCACTAAAAGACAAAAATAGGAACTTTAAAGTTAATTAAAAATAGCTAATTAATCTAAAAATTACTAAATGAACAGTAGATAAAAATTTAATTAATCAGAAAAATCCTAAATTAAATAAGAAAAATAATGGAACTGGTTTGAAGGTCTAATTCAACTTTTGGAGCACTAAAGACAAAAAAGGAAGAAAACAGATAGTGACATGTGGACTGGATTTGTCCTCTAGCTAAGCAGTGGAAACCAGTGAACTACCAGTGGGAAAGGAGTTCCCACTGTTAGTGTATAATTTTGTGCAGTTGAGTATTAAGCTTAGGAAAGCTTAATTGGGGCTTATTTTTGGACAACAAGGCAACCCTATACTCAGTTGAGTATAGGGAGTCAATAATCAACACAAAAATCACCAAGTTCTAACACAAAATCCACACAATAAGGCACAAAAGTTTCTGATTTAGCATAAATATAGGTCTGTGAACAGTGAACCCAAATACAAGATCAAATCTGACTTTCTATGGCCAATTACTTGGAAATAAGCTCACAAGCATGCATAAAAACGACACACAATCCTCAGGCACCCTAAAAGCTAACACCCTTCAAGATCCAAACACAAAATTCAACAATTTGAAACAGATTATGGCAGATTTCTGAATTACTATCCTCTCAACTTTTTTTAACATGCAAATAGTTTCAAACCTTTACCAAACTAAAATCTAAACTTCACACTACCTATTATTCACTTAAGAAATATACCTAAACAAGTTTCAAACACAAGCAACAATTTTTTATCCTACTTAACCCCGTATCCAAACACCCTTTAATATCTGAAAATCATAAATCTTCAAAACAAATCTATTCTAAGCTACCCAACACAGATTGAAATAACTTGTAACACACTTACCATCCTTAAACAAGCAATATCAGACCATTTATCAAACATCTAAACATTTTTTTTAAGCAGATTGCACATAAACCATTTAAATCAGAAAACTCAAAACAGAAACAAGGATTTACCTTGTGGGGCCCACATCCAGGCCCTACAATGGCGGCTTTGCCATCTCCATACAGTCTCGGGACTGTGCAGATCTTTTGAACAAAAGGTAAGCTAAAATCAATCCTGCTAAGATGGAAAGAACAAACCAAAACAATAATAACTGATTTTTTTTTTTACTTTATGTATATTTTTTTCTTTCTTCTTTTTAAAATAAAACACTTGTAACTTGGTTAATCAAATGAACTGAATTTTACCAAAGGATTTTCATAAACCAACTACAATGAAATTAAATTTCCCAAACAGCTTTTCATGAACCAAAGGTAAAATTGCAAATGGAACCTTGAACACACTCACATTCAATAACTTAAAACTGGAATTTAAAAAAGTAAATGGTACTCAGTATGTTTCTCAAAACAGAACTTTCATAAATCATTAAAGAAATTACAAGATAATTTTTTAAAAAAAAACTGAGACAAAAAAATATGAGCTAAACCCTAACGCCTTTTATAGGCTTACAATGAAGATTCTAGAAAGTAAAACCCTAATGGTTAACTCCCAAATGTGCCCTTGGATATCCTCAGCATATTCGGTTCTTGATTTGAATTTTTCTAGTCAAATTTGAGCCATGTGAATGATTTTGATGGAATCATGTGAATGCCAGCTGCCAAATCAATCTTGAACGTTTATTTTCACCATTGGGGACACGAAATTGACTGGGGGCGTCGATTTGCTGTCAAGCCTTGTCTTGGAGTAGCAGGGGAGCCACGTGGAGGTCCCACAAGGTGAGAGTGATAGGTGTTGGGAGGTGGGTTTGAGTTCTGGTGGGGTTAATTTGTGATCTGGAGAATATTGGGTTTAATCGTTTGATTAATTTGAAGTAGAGGATTAGGGTTCGTGACATAGGATTAGGGGGTTTAGGGGAGAGATGAGTGAACAGGGAGTGTTTGGCGCCCAAAGATTAGTTTAATAATCCGTTTAAAACGAATTAAAATATTATTTAAGTTTTGACTGGGTTGGTTGGGTCGGGTAAAGGGTATGGGTATTTGGGTAAACGGTTTGGGTGGGTCGGGTTAGATGAGGTGTCAGATGTTGGTTGGTTGGTGGAGTTTAATTGTCTCCCAAGATTGCCCCCTCATGTTTTCTTTTTTCTTCATTTTGTATTATCAGCTCAAAACAAAACTTTTCTTTGTAGATAACTTTGGCAATGTGTCATTTTTGGCACATATTGTTTCCATACTTCAAACAAGGACTAAACATGAATTTCCTTCAATATTCAAGGGCTGATTTTGGCATGTTTTCAACTTCAAGACTTTGACTTGATTGTTGACTTCTTGAAGGACCATTATTGGCAAATTTAGATTTGATGAGGGACTAAATTTGCCAATTCTTCAAAGTTAAGGGTCCTTTTTGTAATTTTGACAAACTTTAGGGACCAAACTTGTAATTATGAAGATACAAGGGTATAAAGTGTCAATTCTTCAAACTTGGAGGACCAATCTTCATGATTCTTCAAATCTTCAAGGGTTTTCTTTGGAGAATTCTTCATTAGGGTTTGGTTCAATGTGCGGCTTCGTTTCCCGTGTTCGTTTTTGCATGATTCTTGTGATCTTTTGTCATTTTCTCAATATCCGTACCTAAAATACACAAGCAACAAACACAAGCATATATTTGGCATTTATGATGATATTTTATGTATTTTAAGTCCAAAAAGAACGATGAGACCATGTATAAAAGCCGTCTCATCACTTGTCCTTTCTACCACCATCGTGTATACCGATCATTCCGCGTTGAAGTACTTGTTAACTAAACAAGATTCCAAACCAAGACTTCTTCGCTGGGTTTTGCTACTTCAATAATTTAAAATCAAAATTCGTGATAAGAAGGGAGCTGAAAACCTAGCTGCGGATCATCTCAGTAGACTTGAGGATCCTTATCAAGGGGATCATCCGAACAAAGAGATCAATGACTCTTTTCCCCTTCAGACCTTAATGTCTATCAATTCGAATCAAGATGAGACCCCGTGGTTTGCGGACATTGCAAACTACTTGGCGGGTGGAATTCTCGTTGACGGGTTAACATCCCAACAAAAGAAGAAGTTCTTTAAAGAAATTAAGACTTACTTTTGGGATGACCCGTATCTCTTCAAACAATGTGCTGATTTGATTATTCGCCGATGTGTTGATGGACCGGCCGCTTTAGACATTCTCGAAGCTTGCCACAAAGGACCCACCGGTGGTCACTTTGGTCCCAACTACACCGCCAAAAAAGTGTTTGACTCGGGATTTTATTGGCCCACCATTTATCGTGATGCTCACGAGATGGTTAAACATTGTGATGCTTGCCAAAAACAAGGCAAGATCACACATAAAGATGAGATGCCTCAAAATTTCATACAAGAATGTGAAATCTTTGATGTATGGGGCATCGACTTTATAGGGCCATTTCCTTCATCTAAAGGAAACAAATACATCCTTGTAGCCGTTGACTACGTTTCTAAATGGGTTGAAGCCAAAGCTTTACCCACTAATGACGCAAGGGTGGTTTGTAACTTTTTGAAATCGCTGTTCGCTAGATTCGGTGTGCCTCGTGCCATTATTAGTGATCGCGGGACTCATTTTTGCAATGATCAATTTGCAAGAGTCATGGCTAAGTATGGTGTCAATCATCGTCTTTCCACCGCATACCACCCACAAAGTAATGGCGAGGCTGAAATCTCTAACCGAGGATTAAAGCGAATTCTTGAACGAACCGTGGGAGAGCATTGTGCCTCATGGGCCGATAAACTTGATGATGCTCTGTGGGCTTTTCGTACCGTATACAAGACTCCGATTGGTTGTACACCATATCGTCTCGTGTACGGGAAAGCATGCCACCTCCCCATTGAGTTGGAGCACAAGGCTTACTGGGCCTTGAAGTGGGCTAATTTCGATATCAATAAAGCCGGTGACCTACGCAAGATCCAAATCAATGAGCTTAATGAACTCTGGAATGAGGCTTATGAAAATTCTTTGATCTATAAGGAAAAGACTAAGCTCATTCGCGACTCTAAGATTAAAAACCGAGAGTTCCAAGTTGGATACAAAGTTTTACTCTTTAACTCTTGGTTGGAAATCTTTTCGGGCAAGCTAAAATCTCGTTGGTCCGGCCCATTCACCATTGCCCAAAATTTTCCATATGGTACTCTCGAGCTCGCTCAACCTAATGGACCTAATTTTAAGATGAATGGCCAACGAGTGAAGTTGTACTTTGGTGAGGACATCTCTCAAGAGATGATTCCATCCCTCACCACGTTTCCCATGAACTAATTTTGGGTCGAGTCAGGCTCGTGACTCGGTTATCAAAAACAAGCACTCCTCGGGAGGCAACCCGAGTATCTATCCTTTTTCGTTTTAACCTCCTAAGTGTAGGGGGCCTGTATAGGTTGTTTGTGTTTGTGTGGTGATGTGCTTACAGGGATGAATGCACTTTTGGAACCTTTGAAGAACCGTGCTCCCGTGTTATCCAAAATCCGGTTCTATCTCTCAACTATCGTGATTCAATTTTCTTCATACTCACATTTGAAATTGATCACGTTAGTCGTCTCTTCCTTAGCTTGATTTAACCAACGTGCACAATGTCATAAGTGTAGGGGAGACTTTTCCCACATGCTTAAACATTGAGGACAATGTTTATCATAAGTGTAGGGGGGACTTCTATCAAAGTTTAAGTGGACTTTTCCATGAAAATGCCTTCATTTAACCGGAAAATCATCTTTTTCAGCATTTTTCAAATTTTTTAATTAACTTTGGCCATTTAGTCATAATTTTTAAATTTTTATCGTTGCTTTCATATGTATATATCCCGCAATAAAGTCCAAAATATCAATAAAGTAGTGTAGCTAGTTTTGAAATCTTTGACATATTAGGCCCGTTGCGATTATTTTGACTCAACCCGAATAGACTTATCCAAGTTTATTCTAGCTAGTATCCTTAACCATGTAGACCTTAATTGGTTTATTAGGCTAAGCATCCACGAGTCTCTTTACTTGAGATTTTAAATTGTGGAGAACGAGAAATGATAGAGTCAATTATAAGTCGGTATTCTTGCACAAGCACACTTGGTGTGATTATCTGCCTATTCTCCCATCACTTGCTAATAATTTATCTACAATAAGTAAGGTCGTACGATTTGAAAAGTTACTTAGCTTCTAGCCCAAGATCGTTTAGAAGTTGCTCGGTAATGATAAGAGTTCATAGCCAAGGCATAACTTATGAAGCGGGGCGCGAAGATTGGCGAGTCCGAAAAGGCCCTAACAAGGCATGAGGATTCAATCTTATTGCTAAAGATCCAAGGTGATGTGAAAAGCTTATTCCCAAAATCAATATGAAGGATCAAGACTCACGACGAAAAGCAATCAACTCCCATAAAGATCATGGAGAAGTCTATCCGAAAAGACCCTAACAAGGTATGAGGATAAATAAGTCCAAGTCAGGAAAGGAGGCGGATCGTTGTATCTCAAAATCCCAATTAACGATTGAAGAAATAATGATGAAGTCGTGGTCAACAAAGTTGGAGTATCCCTCAAAAGTCTCCAAGTGAAGAAACTCTATTAACGAAGAGAAGACCATTATCTCAAGAACGTCTCTCAAGATACGAAGTATGAAGTACATGTCAAATATCGGCCCGAGAAAGGTCTCAAATCGTGAAGCGAGTTATGCCAAGATATGAACTTTTTGATATCCCGAGAAGCAGTTTTAAGAGATTTTGACCTTTAGCTAACTATTAATCAAATCATCCTACTTTGCTTTCAGCCTAAATGAACTATCGAAATAAGTCCAAAAATGCATCTTCATGATCATTCTAAGACAAAAATAAAATATAAGATACACCTAGGAATAAGGGAGTTTAAGCATATAATTAAGCCATGTGTGTAAGTGTTTGATTTGCTAACTTATAATAACAATGATATCGTTTTTAAGCTTAGTTTGGGGAACGTGAAACTTGAGGATGATAAATCTTCGCAGCACCAAAGCCCTAATGTAAGTGCTTGATCTCTTTGCAAGTTATTTCCATGTAGCTATTTTCTAGTGAAAATGGTTTTATATCCTTTTGTTTCCTTTAAAGTTTTAATTTCTCTTAGTACTCTAGTTTTTGTTTTAGTAGTATGTTAATAAGGCCAAGGTTGATTGATTATGAGAAAAGTGTAAACTTGCTTTATCACTAAGCATTGCATGAGGGCATGGCAATGGTTAAGTGTAGGGGATTTGATAGGTGTGAAAACACCCATCCTTTTACCACTTATTTCTGGCTAAACGAGACCAAAACGCGTATTTAATATCATTTGTTTGGAATTATGCGTGGTTTTTGTGTTTATTGTGTTTTCAGAGCCAACCGGATGGATATTGGAGAAAACATGGGATTGCACGGGTTTTATCGAAGAAAAAGACTCAAGACGAAGTCTATAGTCCAAGAGATGCAAATGATTTGAAGTCAATGGGCCTATTTGAAGATTTATCGAAGAAAAGGACCAAAGATGGAAGATTTACATATGTCAAAGGAACTCAAGTCTATTAAAAGAAGAAATTAAAAGACGAGTTGAATTTAATTGTCGACAAATCCCGAATCAGAATCGAAAACGTCAACTTTTCTGAAAAGACGAGAAGACAAGAAGAAAGGGAGAAAGCCCACTCACCAACCAACCACTTGGCCTATAAATAGGATCCACCTTCACACTTTTTGAGCTAGTTTTCATTTCCAGTTCTTTTCTTTTCTTTCGTAGGAAGCCAACACCATTAAGGTGTTGGTGATTTTTCATTTTTGTTGAATCTTTAATCTTGTAAGTTTTTAATCTTTCATTTTGTTTACTCTACCTTAATCAATCAATATATTCCTTCCATTAATCTTGTTCATCTTCATCTTTTTGATTTAAAGTTTAAAGTTCTTATTTGGTTGATTTGATCTTCAAAACGTTATTGGGTTTTGTGTTTTTATTGTTAGGATTTGATGTTTATGGTTGGTAAATGATTAGTGTTTAGTTTGGTTTAAAATTTTTGGTTAAAATTGGCTTGTTTGGATTAAAATCGTATTCCCCTGTTCTTCGCTGTTCTTCATCTCCAGATTCCGGATCAGTTGTTATATTCCGAACCAAGCACTGTTACTTTTATTCCGAATCAAGTTTGTTCATCCGGAATATTTTATATTCCGGATCAAAGCCTTTCATCCGGAATAATCTATTATTCCGGATCAACTCAAACATTCCGGATCAACTCCATTATTCCGGATCAAATTAATTATTCAGTATCAAAGCCTTTCATCCGGAATAATCAATTGTTCCGGATCAACTCTTTTATTCCGAATCAATCACATTATTCCGCATCAACCTTCATTATTTCGCATCAACCTTACATTCCGGATCAAGCACTTCCTTTCAATTATTCCGGATCAAATTTATTCCGGATCAGTTAGTTCATCCGGAATAATCAATATTCCGGATGAGTGGCATTATTCCGAATCAAGGTTTTTAAGAAAATTATTCCGCATCAAGCTCTTATTCCGGATCAACACCATTTATTCCGCATCAACAACTTTATTCTGGATCAACTTTCTATTCCGAATGAAGTGTTTTCTAGTAAGGGGTATTTACTGTTTATGTTTTATTGTTTAATTTTAATTCGATTTCAGTCTTATTTTATTAACTGCTTTTAGTCTAATTTTATATCTTTGTGTATTTAAACCTTTTTAGTAGAATAGAAAACCAAACCCTTTTTAGTAACCAAGAACAACTATTCCACTTTGAGCCGTGATTAATTCGAGAAGATTCCAAGAATTATATATCTGAACCCCGTGCAAAACACTAGTATTATGCCACTACCACGGCGGCACGACCTTGGGTGTCTGCGATTGCAAGTGGTGCAAATAGGGTGAGTGTACCCTCCAACAAGTGCTCTAGCTGGCTGGGAGCCAGATGAAACTACATGGTTGGGCTATGAACCTCTACGGTCCTGATCCCGTCCATTGCCACTTTTCCAGTGTTCCTGCTGTTGCTGGAGTTGTTGGAGTTGTTATGGTAGTTGTCACTACCGCCACACCTATCAGATGCAGAACGGTCCTGAGTCTGACCGTTTCCCTTATGCTGGTACTGCTGAGTGGTCGGTTGGGACCAGTCCCTAGTATTTTGCCTCTTCTCAGATCTGTCAGCTTCAACAAACTCGTCTCTCTCTTGCAGCATCTCTAGCTTGCGAGCTACATCTGCCACCTGCGCCACAGTATTAAATGTAGTACACACCAAGTTGTTGGCGACAGAAGTACGAAGAGCCCAATGGAAGTGATATGCCTGTTCTTCCGCTGTCCCGGCTGATGCGCCAAGGAAACCAACAAGTCTAAGGAATCTCTCCATAAATTCCGTACTATTCTCTCTAGCTCTCTGTCAAATGCCATGATACTCCTTCTTGAGCCGATCCTGTTCAGCTTTCGGAAAGAACTGATTCAGAACCAACTCCTTAAACCGCGCCCAACTCAAGCTAGTAACCCAGTCGTCACCTCCATTCGTCTGCTTAAGTGCTTTCCACCATGCCAGCATGTCTCCCTCAAAATTGTATCAAGAAAGCATCGCCTTAAATGCAGGATCACACCACATGGCGTCAAAAATCTTCTCAACGTGTGCAATCCAGATCTGAGCCTCAGATGGACTGTCAGTCTGCTCAAAAGATTTAGGTCGTTGTTTACTGAACCTTTTCCAACCATGTGATAAGAGTAGCTGGTGGAGGGGGAGGAGGGTTGTTCTGATTTTGGTGCTAATTATGAGTGGCTTGAACATCAACACGAATCTCATTTCTGAGTTGGGGAAGTAAAGCTTGCAGAGCAGCTTGAATGGCTGCCTGCAGATCTTGCTCACATGTGTTAACCATCTGACAGTTTAAAAATAAATGCACCGATTGATCTGATTAGAACATAAGATAAACATATGAAAATGATGCATGAAATAGTTTATGAAGGCATAGCCCACGAAAATGACATGAGTTTGGGTGAACGCCTATGGGTCGGTTCACCAAAACAAAATTGACATTACGAGAGTGAACGTCTATGGGTCGGTTCACTAAAACCAAATTGACATGACGAAGGTAAAAGCCTATGGGTCGGTTCACCAAAACAAAATAATTCGAATAAAAAGCACATGCGACTAAATATGGTCAGTCCTGTACCAACCATTACTTAGTCAAAATACCTGCAACAATGATACATGAAACAAATGCATGAAAACAAACTGTCAGTTTTAGGAAGACACTGATGACTACCCACTAGTCACAGGTCAAGTTTTTAGAGCCTACAGGTCGAAACTTGGCTCTGATACCATAATTGTAACACCCCATTTTGATAAATAGAATATCATATGATAATTATGGCGTGTCATCAAATCATGAAAGGTAAATGTCTAAAATATCAAATGACCATAAAGGGAAATATCAGAATCAAACGTCGGTAGTCCAACCTAAGCTCACACACATGAATATAAGTACTGAAAGGAAAGGACTAAATAATGTCCAAAAGAAATAATGTATGAAAATGCATAAGGTTAAGGAGGCTGGATAGCTTCCGTCCAAATGCGCATACTCTCAAGGTCCTAAGTGCGTCCCTGAGTACGTGCCGTTTGGGAACATGAAAAGGAAAAGGCTGAGCAAAACGCCCAGCGAACGGATATATAACATCGTATGAATGACATAACATAATAAAGACTAATATCAGCGGAAATGTATAAGTCCTGGAAAACCTGGTACATGTTTATAAAACTGGTTTTATAGTTTGAAAAGCTTATGAAAAACTGTATTTTAAATTTAGCCAATAGCCCATATAGGTCATGAGGTATCAACGTGCATGAATACATAGAGCGGTGACCTCATTATGCAATTAGAGGGGTTGCCTGTAATTATACTGGTCTCGGTAGGAGGGATTAACTGCTTGCGAAGGATACAAGGCACACACCACATTCACCATGAAAAATCCTATAAAACATGTAACTAGGATGCATCCATACGAGCCACATGATAATATAAATAAATGCCCAAAACTGAAAGGGACGCCACGAGCAATCACTCTATCATGGGGAAGTCATAACACTAGTGCCTCCAGTGTTATGGTTATGGTACCTCCATAACTAGGTGGAACTTGCATGCATGTATATAGCCGAGGCATTTAAAATAAAACATAAGCATTGAAAACATATAAAATAACTGGGGAAAACAGATGTGTTGATCCCTTTGGTTGGATCTATATTCTGTTAAGAATTAGTATAATAGTTTGTAATCAAACTAAAACACTTTGAGCACTCTTATTAAACACGAAATAAGTTATGCGGAATCTAACTTATAAAGCACAGAAGAACATAATTACTTTTAACTATTCGATTCTCTTATTAATCGACTTGTATGAGGTACATGAAAGACATTGTACCTATGTTCCTTTTATAGAGTAAGGAACCCTAGAAACCTTAGAATATTCTATAAAGATAACTATATCACAGACGATATATTATCAATATTCTAACTATTTAGGTATATCACATAAGATATACTCTAACTATAACTATGACATATCTTATACAAAGATATATTCGTCCAAATCATCATAGCGGTACTTACTTTATAAGTATCAGTACTTACTATGTACCGCGTTAACACTAACGGTACTTACATAACACTAACAGTACTTGGAATACACTAACGGTACTTGACACTTAACAAATAATTCCCAACAATCCTCCCCTAAACAAGAAATGATAACTTTTTGTCTTCTTGTTTCTTTTGTACTGGATATATTAGAAATACATGTCCTCAGTCTTTCCTTCATCCTTGGATTGAACTTGGTAATTTGTATTTGCATCCAACTGAATGTAGCCAAACACTTCATATGTAGATCTTCTTCTGATAAGATAATCTTCAAACATTATGAGCATCATCTTTATCTTCAAACTATGATCTTCTTGTGTCTTCTAAACATTCATTCATCTTTGTAGCATCAGTATTTGTCTTCTTGAGTTTAGTCCTTGAACTCTTGATCATAAATCTTCCATTTGATTTGATGATAACAGAACCTTCTAAGTATTATATCTTTTAATACTTCTTTGTCTGCAATCTTCATACCTGAAATAAAACAGTTAACAACAAAACACCAATCTGTATTGGCTTCATGATTTTTCGCAAATCACCAGCTATCAACGGATTTGATAAATTCTTTACCAGTTAGTCGTACACTCTAGAATAGCCAATAATTTATTCGCAAAAAATAAGGTGTAATGAAAACCTTACAATTTTTGGTAAATTATCAACCATCAACGGATTTGATGAAGTCTTTACCTAGTACCTTTTATCTAGGACTAGCTAACTCTTTGTCTCGAAACAAGGTGAGTTAGAACCATATAGTTTTTAGCAAACTATCAGCTTTCAATGGATTTGATAAGTCTTTACCACAAACCGTTTGCTTATGGACTAGCCAGTTCTTATGTGCGTTAGACATGGTGAACTGAGAACCATTTATGAAGTGTGACTGAAAGTCAAACACTTAAGATTCTTTCTCAGCTTCTTCCTCATCTTTCAAATCCTTGATTTATTGTTTAACCCTTCTGATCAACTCCAAAGCATCAGCAGACTCTTCTGTAACCTCCAATTGTTGTTCTAACATCCTTTCCAACAATTTTATTTTGAAGGGGTAAGTCTTCTCTTGCAGCATATAATATGTAACATCATCTACATCCAAAATATGCAATCCACATGACCTGTAATATCTCCAGTAACTAGGAACCTGATTCTCTAATTCCTTCAACATTTCTTGATCACATTTGTGTGGCTCATACATAAAGAGAAATTCCCTATATAATAGTGATACTTCAGTTTTACCTGCACTGGCATCTTCAACTAATCTTACCAGATCTTGAATATCTTGTCTATCCAGAATGTGAAGAATATCTTCCAAAAGTCCGAATATCCTTTTTGTGCCATCAGATCTCTGAATTCCATGAGCTTCAAGTCCTTGATCTGTAGAGTAAATCCACTTAACAATGGATGCTCTTTTTCCAAAAATCTATGTATCAAAACATTGATCTTCAAAGTTCACAATCTTCAAGTACTTCCTTAAGCTCTCATCATCATCACTATCTTCTGCTATAGTTTTAGCTCTCTTAGCTTTCTTCTTTAGCTTTGTTGATCTTTTCCTTTTAACACTCTTGGAAATTCCTTCAAGTTCTGTTGAACCCTCTTCCAAGCTTGTATGTACCGTTTCCTCAGTATGTATTGTTGAATGTGTATGTATTGCTTGTACATTTTCAGTCTGAGCAATTCCTTGAGTTTCAACTCCTGTATTCATCCTTTGAGCAGTCTCTTCCTCCCTTGAACTTACTTTCTCCTTTCTATTCTTCCTCACATAAGTGGTTTTGATAGGTGGAGATGCACTTGTAGGTTCAACAGTACTTGGCTCAATTCTAGGAGTACTACCAAATTGTCTTTGTTGTCGTAGACATTTCTTGAATTCTTCAACAGCTTTATTGTCTGCTTCAGATCTAATCTCAACCAAATTCAATTCAGTCCTCTTACTTTTCTCATACAAAGTCTTGATTTCTTCAAAAGTTTTCTGATCAGCTGAATATGAGTAAATCCTTTTACTTTCTTTAGAAATTTCATCATTTGATTTCTAATCTGCATAGTAGTTGTAGGCTTAATCTTTTCTTTCCTTCTCTTTTCAGCAAAGACTCTTTGTTGCTCCCTTACCAGATCATCAATCAATCTTGATTTTTCTTCTTCATCATATGCATATTTTTCTTCAGCTATCAATGAGTCTGCAAGAAGCTCACTTGCATGTATCTCAGCTTGAATCCTGGCATAGTCTTGTATGTTCCATTCTTGTTGTATCCTTTTAGCTTCTAACAAATTTTGCTTTGCTGCAAGTTCTTCCCGCAATTCATCTTCACGAATTTGTGCTTGCATTCTATAAGAAAATTCCTCATCATGGTCAATTTGATTAAATCTGTACATGACTTTGTTTATATCATCATCTGAATCACTTTCATCTTCAGATTCTGACTATAATTGCTTCTTCCCCTTATCCTTTGGATTTATCTTAGGTAGATTCTTCTTCAGTTTGGCAACTACTTCTTCATTAGCTAACTGTTGAATAACTATACCTTTTGTAGGGTGTGAAGCTTGTACTTTCTTACCTTAAATTTGATCCTTTGAGGCAAGAACTTCTTGTTGTGTCTTTTTCTCCACTTCTTCTTGTTTAGTCTTCTCAACTAAATACTTCTTTAGATCAAGCAGCAATTTGGCTAAAGTCTCATTTTCTCCAAATGAACCTTAACTTTCTAGTGAAGGATGATCACCAGCGGTACATGCAATTGGCTTAGCAGTACTTGCAATTGGCTTAGCAGTACTTGGGTCTTCAACAATGTCAGCAGTACTTGCAGTTGGCTTAGCAGTACTTGGATCTTCAACAAAGTTGACTTCACCAGTATTTGACACACTTGTTTCTTCAATCACTTGTGTATCCCCAGATGCTTTATCTTCCATAGAAGCCATCATATCAACTTACACTTCTTCAGTCTTTTCGGACTTATTGCTTTGTGGTGATAGATCAGGAAGCTGGTTAGAAATTTCCTCCAACTTCTCATAGAAAGCATTCCAATTTGCTTGAGGTGGTGATTGAACTGATGGTTCTGGCTGAGTTGCCAATGTTTCTGCAACTTGTTGCTCCTCTGGTTGATTTACCAACTTTTCTTGAACTTGTTCTTGAACTTGTGGTTCCTCTGGAGTAGGTTGTGGGTCTTGCTGTTGAATCTCCATGTCTGAAGGTTCATCCACACCAGTCTCTAAACCAGTTCCATCTTTAAAAGTACCCATGACATCTTCATCCAATTCAAAATTGATGTCATTTCCAGATATCCTTGTTTGATTATCAGAAGAAGGTGGTTGTTCTTCATTATTCCTTCCCTGTTCCTCAATATTCCTCCCCTGTTTGGTTGCATTCAGTTGCCTTTTCTTGAGGTTCCTGAACCTTTGCTTCCTGATTGCAGATGTCTGAAAAGATCTATATTGCCTCATCCAAGATGACACTTTGTTCCTTAACTTGAGTAGGCTAGCTTCCAATTCAACAATTCTCTTGTCTTGAACAAGCTTATCTTTCTACAATACCTGTACCTGTTGGGACAAACTTGTACACAAAGCAGTTAAATTTGCAACATCCACCACCTCTGGTGCTTGTGCTTGTGGTGAACCACTAGCAGCAATAGAAGCAGCAGGTGTGTGGATCATCTCATTAGTGTTTGGTGGAATACCAACAATGTGAGAAGAAGATTGTGAATCTTCTAGAGAGTGGGACCTCTGGTGAGAAGGAGTTTGCTGAGAAGCACTAGCATTGCTAGGTTCCTCACCTTCTTGATTGGCAGGTTGGGCTAACATATGAGCAAACAATGGTGTTACAGTTCCTGAAAAGGTATTGCCTTGTTTGTTCAAGAAAGAGAAAGTTCTCTTTGTGAATGAAGGAACATCCCATGTATCAGTTAATGCTGGTAGGTTAGGTATTTGGTCACTAACTAAATCCTGAATGAATCTAGGATACATTAAGAACTTCTTAGTGCCTTCCAAATTCCTAGTCATGCCTTCAAAATTTAATTTTGAAAAATTAAAAACCCTGTTATTTGCCAGAAAAATACCAGCAGATGCTAATGCAGCAGGTATTTGATCAAAAGATTTACTTTTTGAACTTAAACAGTGAATAATAGCATGAAAAAACAATTTCCATTGAGGTAAAAATAATGCTTTAAAGAAAGTAAGACTTTCCCTACCACCCCCATAGCCCATGGCTGCAAGGCCATCATGAATCTCTGTATTATTAAGCATACTAAGTCCATTTTCATCATTAAGTCTCAAACTTGCTGTTAGCAGTACCTCAGTGACATATATATTCCTCTTATTTACCTTAGCCTTAATGCAAGGTTGATCAAAACGAGTACCTAAAACAACAGTATCCCAAAATTGTTCAACAATGGGTATAGAGACAACTGGACTTACAGTGAGTGCGAAGCGAATATGACTTCGAGAAAGGAAACCAAGCATCTCATGGAAACCAAGTGATTCATCATTCGTAGCAAGATTCGCAACTAAATTATGCTTAAAGATTACTTGTAAGGCAGCCATTAGTATTTTTGATGATCGAAAGATTAAAGAGCGGGTTATAGAATCAAGAGAGAAAAATAAAAGATTAGGTGAATCAATTGTGTAATTGGGGTAAGTATTTAAGTAAATAACAAACCCAAGCGCGAAGAAACCGCCAAATTTACAAAAAAGACCCTTAACGGTACAACGGACATGTAGCGGTACATGGAACATAAGCGGTACTTGGTTTTGTGCTAGCGGTACTTGGAGTGACAACGGTACCTCACAATTTTGACCAGTTCATGCTTTCCACTAGACATGTAACCTCTTTTATCTTTTTCTATAAACCTGCAATAACATCAAAAACACAAAGCATAGACTACACAATAAAATTTATATAAAACTTGTACAGCTATTACCTCCCCTCAACAAATGCAGCATGTTATTGGTTGAGCATACCAATGTGTGTCACCAGGAATTCGAATCTCTTTGCATCAAATGCCTTGGTCAACAAATCAGCTACATTGTTGTCTGTATGAATCTTCAAGACTTGAATAAGCTTTTTGTCATAAGCATCTCTTATAAAGTGATGTCTTATTACAATATGCTTAGTCTTGGAGTGAAATACTGGATTCTTGACAATGCATATAGTACTTTCATTATCAATGTAAATCTTGGTGTTCATGAAATTGAACCCATAGTCCAACAATTGATTTTGAATCCAAAGTACTTGTCCACAGCAATGAGCAGCAGCTACATATTCAGCTTCAGTTGTAGAAGTAGCAACAATGGTTTGCTTCTTACACTGCCATGATATGAGTCTTCTGCCTAGGAATTGACAACCTCCTGTTGTGGATTTCCTATCATGATTTGCTCCAGCATAGTCACTATCTGAGTAAGCTTCCAATTCAAAGGTGGAGTCTCTAGGATACCATAATCCTAAATTAGGTTGACTTTTAAGATATTTAAAAATCTTCTTCACAGCATATAGATGTGACACCTTTGGATGAACTTAGAATCTTGAACATGCACACACAGCAAACATTATATCTGGTCTTGAAGCAGTAAGATACATCAATGAACCAATCATTGACCTATAGAGATGAATGTCAACATCCTCTCCATGTTCATCTTTTGATAAAGATTTCTTAGCTTCAAAAGGTGTGCTTGTACTCCTTGTGTCCAGACATGAAAATTTCTTTAAGATTTCAGCAACATATTTATCTTGGCTGATAAATATTCCATCTTTCCTTTGTTTGACTTGTAGTCCCAAAAAGAAAGTTAGTTCTCCCATAGAACTCATTTGAAATCTTCCTTTCATCAAAGCTTCAAACTCTTCACACCATGTCTTCTTGGTAGAACCAAAAATGATGTCATCAACATAGACTTGAACTAGAATGATGTCTTTGGCATTTTTCTTGATGAACAGAGTTTTGTCAATGGTTCCTCTCCTATATCCATGTTCTAGCAGAAAGTTGGATAAAGTTGCATACCAGGCTCTTGGAGCTTGATGCAGACCATAAAGTGCTTTGATAACTTTGTAGACTCTATTAGGGAATTTAGGATATACAAAACCTGGAGGTTGTGAGACATATACCTCCTCTGAAATAGTACCATATAGAAAGGCACTTTTCACATCCATTTGATAGACTATAAATCCCATATATGATGCAAAGGACAAAAATAACCTAATGGCTTCTATCCTTGCCACTGGTGCAAAAGCCTCATCATAGTTTATCCTTTCTTCCTGTCTGTAGCCTTGAGCAACAAGTCTTGCCTTGTTCCTCACAACAACCCCTCTTTCATCCTTCTTGTTCTTGAAGACCCATCTTGTACCAATTACTCTTTTTCCTGAGGGAAGATCCACAAGAATCCAAACCTTTTGTAGCTCAAATTGTGTTAATTCTTCTTGCATGGCATCCACCCAACTTTCTTCATCAAGAGCCTGAGAGATATTTTTGGGCTCTACTTGAGATAAGAAACAGGCAAACAAACAATGCTGAGTATCTTTATGATTTGTTCTCTGCTGTTGTTTGACATAACTCACTAGTGCATGAGTTTCAATATTGGTTTGCAGTTGTCTTTTGGTTTGTACAGCAGATTTTGGATCACCAATAATCTGAGTAGCAGGATGGTTGTTGTTGACTTTATGAGTGGGAATATAACTGACTGGAATTCCTGTTTCCAATTTGTTGAAATTAGTTACTGCACCCTGCTCATCATAGGATGCTTAGGAGAAGATTCCTTCAGCTAGACTGGCATATAAGTCTTCATCGTCCAATGCTTGCAAAATCTCTTCTAGTGAGTCAGCAGATCTAGCAGATTTTGACTTAGCAATACTTGCAGATGAAGTATCGCTAGGTATAGTATGTACTGCTGAGTGTTGTGACTCAAAAGATTCTTCTCCTGAATGCTTATTATCAGATGTAGCATTCTTTTCTTGATCTTGAAGCCTCTGAAGCTCCTGAGAGGCTTGGTCATCATTTGATGGCATGGTTTGCTTCTTGGGAGTTGCAGACATAGGAGTAACAGTAGGCATATTTGTCACATAGATGTGAACATCTTCATCTGATGAAGAAACATCTTCTTGAGTACCTTCATTAGTTGCACTTGACTCCTCACCTGTATTGTTAGTTTGACAATCCTTTTGCAAAGAGTAGTAATCTATGGAGTTAGTTAGATAATCTAAATCAAACATCCAAGCATAACCTATTCCTGGAACATTGGGTTTATTTTCTAAGAAATTGACATGAGCATTTTCTTCAACTTTCTTAGTTGCCAAATTGTAAACCCTATATGCTTTACTTTGCAATGAATATCCTACAAGATATCCTGGATCAGACTTTCCATCAAACTTTCCCAAGTAATCAAGAGTATTTAGTATGGACACATGACACCCAAAAGGTTTTAAATGACTTATGTTAGGCTTTACATTAGTCAAAAGTTCATAAGGTGTTTTGTTTTGAGGCTTAGTTACTAGGACTCTATTTAACACATAACATGCAGTATTGATTGCTTCAGCCCAAAAGTTATTTGGCAAAAGTGAATCAGCCAGCATAGTTCTAGCAGCCTCAATTAATGTCCTATTCTTCCTTTCAGCTACTCCATTCTGTTGAGGAATTCTAGGATTACTAAATTGCCTCTTAATTCCTTTAGACCTACAGAATTCATCAAAATCAGCATTCTTAAATTATGTTCCATTATCAGTCCTAATGATTAAAACCTGTTTGTTAAACTGCTTTTCAACTAAAGTGATAAAATCCTTTAGTAATTCACTTGTTTCACTTTTAAGGGCTAAAAAGAAAACCCAACTGAATCTACTATAATCATCAGTTATGACTAGACAAAAGGTCTTATGGCTAATGCTTCTTATAGAAACTGGACCAAATAAATCCATATGCAAGAGATGCAAAGGTTTTGTCACAGTATTTACAGTCTTGGTCTTACAAGAGGCTCTATGTTGTTTACCTTTTTGACAAGCAGCACATGTGAAATCATTTTGAAAAGATTTGTTAGGTAGACCTCTAACCAAATTCCTTTTAACCAATCTATTAAGATTCTTAAAATTCACATGACCCAACCTTCTATGCCATAAATTTGACTCATCTAGAGAAGCCTTAGCTAGCAAACATGTAATACCACCTGTTGGAGTAATAGTATGAAGATTAAAGGTGTACATATTATCTTGCCTGGGTACTTTAAGCAGTATTTGAGATTCCTTGGGCATCTCAAAGTCTTTGGACAATACCAAGCAGTCTTTGTCTGTGAATAGCACCTTGTTCTTTTTATCACACATTTGTGATACTGAAAAGAGATTGAACTCATTCAATTGTTTCACGAAGAAAACATCTTCAAATTCCAACTTTCCTGTGTTGATTTTCCCTTTGCCAGTGATTCTACCTTTGCTTCCCCCAAAGGCTACTAGACCTCCTCTGAATTCTTCAAATTCAGCAAGAAAAAATTTGTTCCCTGTCATGTGTCTTGAGCATCCACTATATACAATTCCTTTATCTTTTAATTCATCAATGAGATTCCCCTACAAACAAATAAAACTTATTAGTTTTTAACAGGGACCCAAGCCACATTTGGCTCGGATCTTGTGGGACCTACACATTTTAGAGTTTGTACTGAAGCATTCCCAGTAATGCTACTTTTACTCTTATACTTCATGGTTTTATGTATGTAGTCAAATTCATAGGGTGACTCTATGTGCTTTGACTTTTTTAACTTAAGTACTGCCTTAGCGGTACTTGCTTTAACACATGGTATATCTCTTTTAGGAACCCACATTTGTACTGGTTTGTTCTTGTCCTTACTTCTAGGTGTTTTAACTTTTTCAAAAACTTTATTAGAAGTCTTGGAGAACATTGATTTTACAGACTTTAAACCAACAGTACTTGAGTTTGGTCTAGCAGTACTTATAGATTTAGGCTTGCCGGTACTTGGTTTACCAGACTTTAAGGATACAAGTCCTTGCTTCATAAGTACTGCCTTAGGAACAAAACTTTTGGTAGGATTATTTTTAACCTGTTTAACTACCCTTGCATGATCAAACTTAGGTTTGTCATCTTTAAGTTTCTGTTTCCTATTACCTTGTGCATTTTTCCAATTACTGTTTTTCATGACCCTTTGTGTAGCCTTCTGTTTCACAATTTTATCTTCATGTAATGTACAGTCTTTGATAAAATGACTTAGAATACCACAAACATAACATCCTTTTCTTCTTAAAGAAGACCCAAATGGTTGTTTTGACTTTACTTTTTCAAAACCTAGCACAGCCCTTTTGGTTTTAGTATGTTGTTTATTGTTTTCCAATATCTTGCTAGGAGTTTTTACCTGCTTGGGAGCAGAACTAGTCTTAGATTCCTTATAAACAAAGTTGTTCATTAGAGGTGGATAAACAATATTCTTGGTCACATCAGTATTTTCTTGAGACACAGTACTAGAGTTAAATACATTATTAATCTTAGGATCTTCTAACTCTATACTAGTATCATTACAAGGAGGCATGAAAATTCCAGATACCGGTGGAGGAACAGCCTTCATTCCTTCAGCATATCTATCATTTTCGGGTGTATCATCTACCTCACCAGAACTATCAAAAATCCCTTTTGATAAGTCCTTGTTAGTTAAGGTTATCTCAGGTTGATCCTCAATATATCCTAGGTCTGTTTTATCATAATACCCCATTTGTGAATTAATCAACTTTCCCAATCCCTTAGAGGATTGTTGCCATTGACTAATTACTTCCCTCTCTTTACAAAGACAGGTTTTTAAATCTTCATTTTCAGTATTTATTTTTAAAATTTGTCTTTCAAAAGCTTTTATTTCCACATCTTTTTCCCTCATTTGAAGAGTCAAAATCCTAATTTTCTCTTCATTGTTTTGTTGAGCCTTTTTGTACAAAACTATATTATCTTTAATTTTAACAACACCCTGTTTGAAAGCCTCTACTTCTACAGTGCATGTGTTAACTTTTTGATACTGTTCCTCTAGTTCTACTTTTAGACTACTACATTTAAGAATACAATCTTTAGAAAAAGGGTGTATGTGACAACCCAAACCCGAAGTCATTTATTTAATATTATATAATATTATTTTTACGAATAATTTTGAAATTTTTGATGAGTCGAATGAAATGACGATTGATGGTTTTATTTAAAACCGACGTTGGAGGTCTTATTTTTATCTTTTTCCTAATAGCGAGGATTATTAGTGACCACGATATCGACGGATGCCCGAGATTTTATGTTTTATCATTTGTTGTCTCGATGTTTATATTTTTGACGTTTTTATTTTAAGTTCGTATTAAGTCGAACCGGGATCATATTATCATCATATTTTGAGTGCGTTTTAACTTTTGAAAAGTATTTTAACGAAACCCGAGCCTCGTTAATATTTTCAAAATTGACAATTTACATTTTCTACCCTTACAACTATTTAATTTCATTTTGGACCAAAACTATCACAAATTGGCAAAATCTACCCCTCCACCCCACTATATAATGATTTTCCACTATCAAATTCTTATAAAAAATTCATTAAAATAAAACAAACACAATCTCTCTCTTTCTTTCTTTGTTTGCCATCCATCACCACAATCAAAACACCATGTTTTTATTTTTCTACTTTGATTCATGAGAAACTAAAACAAGTCCCATCTTGCAAATTTCATGGTGATTCTAATGGTATAATTTTTATCCACATGCATTAACTTTTCAAAAAGTTTATTTTTCTTGATGAACTAGTGATGTTTGATCCATTTTTATGATGATATATATGTGTTATTGTTATTTTATTCAAGAATTGTTGGTTGCATGTTCATTATTTTTTAGTGGAAAATTTTTGTATGATCATTTATATGTGTTATGGGTTAGTTAAGTTGTTAGTAATGATATTAGGGTGATATTAGGCATATGAGAATGATTAAAATGTGGTGAAAAATTAATTTTGATGGATTTTTAAAAGTATATTTTTAAACAGATTATTAAACTTAATTTTCTGAAAATATGAGTTTGAGTTTAAGATGAACTAACTAGATATTGTTGTAGAATTCTTTTAGCTTCGATTTGATATAAGATAGAGCTTCTAGCTCCAAACGAGCGAAAAGTTACGTTAGTTTGATTATTTGTGTACCGGGAGACGAGTATCGTCACAATATATAATTTGTCGATATTTGGATGGAATCTCGGGGACTATAAAATGGATTTTTAAAATGAGTCATGGACTGATTTTGAATGATATGTATGATGATGTTGAGTTATTTTCAAAGTTGAGTGTCGGTTTTGTAACCGGAGAAAAATAAATGGTTTAGAAGACTATATGAGTTGTTGACGTAAAACTGTCCGGTTTTTGTAGTTCAAAGATGTGTCGGGCAGGGAACTTTAAAAGTAAAATCTTTTGATGGGCTTTTAACATGTCTTTCTATATATAGTAAGTGAGGTTTCTGATTAGTATCATAAATATTTGATGTGTTTAAGTGGGGTAAATGAGCCCGTACATTTGGTGTACCGGCAGATTTGTTTCGAAAGAATTAACTAATAGAATAAACATATAGAATGAAGTAAAAGGTCACTTGTATTGTTTTCATTTTGGGTTGAGTGTGATTTTATGATTTTGAGTTTCATGTTACTAAGTATGGATTTTACTCGAGTTTATTATTGATGAACGCGCCTTATTTGATAGGTTGCGGTTTTTGTGTTTATCGGGCATCAACTATCGTCGAAGATCGTCTTACTACTGCTATTACTCCAGGTGAGTCTATAGCCTCGCTTTTGTAATTGTTTGAAAGATTTTAAAACCCGCGAGGGGGATACATGCTATTTGAAAGTAAAATAAACACAAGTCATGATTGATTGTTTGGACCCGAATGTTGCCTTTGTTGCCCTTGTTGTTTGAATTGTATAAGTACCTAATTTGCAAAAGTCCCTAAATTCATGAGCCGTTAACTATCTTCTGACTTGATGTTGTAAGTTGGGAATAGCCGTTTATTCTAATAATAGTACTATTGGGCTGACGACCCTATTTGAGACCAGGGCTTTACGCTGAGTAACCCGCTGGGAAGGATAATTTTACGAGAATGAGAATTGGTATTTTTGCAAATGATAACCCAGTAGGGGCACTGGAATTTCATCTAGGCATGTCGGCTTTAGGCGTGGGTGACTAAGTTAAGGGGTCGGTGTCATGAGCTTAATACAATTCTATAGCTATTGCTATATGCCAGATTACCAGAATAATAGATTGTATACGTAGCAATTCTATTAAATGATCTTGATTGATTTTTCTCTTGTGTTCAAATGTTGATTTGGAAAACCTATACACTCGCTCAACCGTTGTGTTGATGATTTTAAGTATGTATTTCAGGTGATTGAAGTTAATGAATTACGGAGCTTGCTGGAGAAGGATTGCGGATTGCTTTTGTGGTGATTGGTCTAAAACGGATTTCTTTCCCTTTTGTCATAAAAGTAATACTATACGGTCGAGTACTTTGGTAAAGTGTTGGTGGATTTGATAAAATCTTTGGGGGACCTAAATATTACTCTGATATTTCTAAAATTGTTTTACTTGGGATTGAAAGTTTTAGACAGTGGTTAAATTATATTCTTTTATATTTCAAATTTATCATTTTGAGTTTGTTCAAAATGTCTTGTGTAACAATGTTTGTATTTAGCACCCAAATGTGTACTTCCGCTGCGCAATGTAATTTGGGGGTGTTAAAGATTGGTAATCAGAGCTTTTTAGTTATAGCGAATTAGGTCGATTTTTGAAAAATGTCCTAAACTATAACTTTGGTGTCGAAAATATTTTACAAAAGCAACGCAACTTCTCCGCAAGACTCCGGTAAGATTATTTGTTTTGTATTGTTTTATAATTAGATGTATCCCTTAAAATTGAAATGATGTTAAAGTATTTATTAAGTAAATACTATGATGATATATAATGATGTTTCGATGATGTATCGATGATGTATTGATGTTGTTGAAAGTACGTTGAGTACTTGTTATCGTAATTTTCTTTATGTAATGAATATGTATATAATTTTAAATAATGACCTTATATACTGCCGAGGGTCTGGGACAGTAGACCAGATGTTGAACGATTTTACAACTGATTTCTTGCGACTTATATCGGGCATGAGAAATTTTGATTAGCTGATGTATGATAGATATGTGGTTGAAATTGGTGTGAATAGGAGGTTGATGTGAAAGAAAACTTGTTTTAAAGGTTGTATTTGGTATGTGGAGATTTGAGTTGTTAGGACTTGGAAGATGGATGAGATTGCTAGTCTTGGGTCGATTGTGATGAATCTGTGTGCTTGAATTGAAGGGTTTAAAGAGAAATAGGTCAGCTTTGAAAGGATGAGTGAGTGGGAGTCTCATGTGAGATCAATTCTGAGTAGAGTTTGGAAGTTTAGGAATGTTGAAAGTCGTACTGAGATTTGCCTGGTGATTGATCTGCCGTGTATGAGTGAGTATTTGGATTTTGAGAGTGAGCTGCCATCAGGTTATGGATTTGACCTTGAGGTGTGAAAAGGGAAATAGACGAGTGTGAAGAAGCTGACAACAATGTTAAGGAGGATGAGGAGCTGCTGTCTAAGGAACAAATCGCTTGATGGATTTCTTTGTATCTTATTTTCTTTTGTGATCGGACTTATTTAAACCCTTGTGTTGTAGCATTGTGATGGAACTTAATATCTTTTAAGTTTGTTCGGTAGATGATTGTAGTGACAGACAGTGCCACTATCCTGTTGAATCCTCAACGCAATCTGAATTACCCTCATGATCTATGATGTGCCTTTATTAACTCTTTTGAGTTTTGGTTGATGAACCATTGTATTTTGTGTTGTTCGTGCATGTAGTATCCATGAGACATCCTGATAAAGAATTCCTTCTTTATTGTTGATATGTATACTGATCATGTTTCTTTCTTCTGTGATGATGGAAGAAGAAGTAAGGGAAGCATATTTCTATCATTAGTAGATCGCTACGTGACTAAGTTTCTTGAAATATGTTGCCAAAACTAACGACTGCTACTGTGAACACTATGATCGAACAAGTCGTTGCTAGAGCATTTGGAGCTGGTTGTGCTGCAAGGAATCAAGATGTTGGGGTTAGTTTTGCTAGAGATAATGATGCTGCTGAACATAATGATGATGTTGCTGATCCAGATGATAGTGTTGCTGCTGTTCTGCAAGTTCATAAGAACATATATATGTTGGTTTTCAGAAGTGGGGTTCTACACAGTTTTGTGGTATTAATAGTGCATTAGAATGGCATAGCTGGATTGATAAGATAGAGAGTACCTTGAGATTATTGGGTGTTCGTAAATTAATAAGGAGAAATTTGATGCTGCTATATTTCAGGATGGTACACTAAGATGGTGGAATACCAAGTGACTACTTTAGGATTGGTTGTGACTAATAGTAATGCATGGACCGTGATGAAAGGACTATTGACTGCTAGGAATTGTCCCGAGAAGGAACTGGGACTGTTGGAACCCAAATTGAGATAATTAGTGCTAAGGGACAATGATATTACTGCTAACTGGGAAATTTATTTTTTGAGCTATATCTGCTATGTCCTGATACTTTTGTGAATGACCATAAAACAACGAAGCAGTATATTAGAGGATTGTCTAGTAATATCAAGGGTGAGGCTATCTCTTTAAGACCTAAATCTTTCAATGAAGCTGTTCAGATGGCGCATGATTTAATGGATGTGAAAGTGCAAGATAGGAAAGACAGTATTGTTGAAAAATATAAGAGAAGGTGGGAATACGCTCAGTCCAACCTGGATCAAGGTTAGAATCGTAGGGATTACAGTAATAACAATAACCAAAGACAGAACCGAAATCAGTATTTAAACCATGGAAGGAATGATGGGATTCGTGCTGCCACTATGTCTAGAAGTGACAAGATAAATCTCGAGTGTGTTTGTTGTACTCTATATCATGTAGGTAATTTTCCACAATTGCGACTAGAGTTAGGACAACCTAGTCATAAAGCTGCGAAGTGTAGGATAAGAGGATTAGTTACTGGAATTTGTACCCTGGAATTATGATATGTTTTTAGCCGTGTTGAGAAAGGACACAAACAAAGGAATTGTCCAAGGCAAGGAAATTGACAAGATAGGAATGCCGCCGCTCCAGTTTACATTTGAGTGATGCTTACAAACCTTAAGGTCTGGATGTTGTAAATGGTATATTCTTACTTGAGATTCTTTATGTCAGTATGTTGTTTGGTTTCAGATCGGGTAGAAGCTGTAGAAATGTAAATATTTAGTTGTTTTATCAACGGAGAGTCAATAAGATTGACAATTAACTATGATGTGGAGTTAACCGATGGAAAGGTTTCTAGTGTTAGTTTTACACTGAGAGTGTGTTCCTTGAATTTAGGAAAGTAGGTGTTTAGTATCGACTTGATGCTTAAAGAGTTGGAACCTTTGGATGTGGATTATTGGTATGAATTGGTTAGTGGTGCGAAGTGCTGATGCTTGAGATTGGAATAATCTTCACTATAAACTGATAGCTGCTGGCTTAGATTTTGCTGCAAAGCTGAGTGTTGACTATGAGAGGTTATGAGTGAATTTTCCGTTTGAGAAGTATCTTGTTTGGAAACAAGGAAGTATGTGGAAGAGGAATGTGATGTATTCCTAGCTCAGGAAATTAGTGATAGGGTAGTTGAGGAGAAGTTGAGAGATCTGTTAATGACTCGAGAGTATTCTGAAGTTTTCCTGAAGTTTTGCAGAGTTGTTGCCGCCTCATGAAGTGGAGTTCGTGTCGATTGAGTGTTGTAAACAATAGGTGTAGTGCTTCTGCGTTTCGTTGTGTAGTGCTGCTGAGTTTTGTTGAGTATTATTTGTATGCTTATCATTTGGCACCGTCAGAATGGAATGAGTTATCCGGTCAACTGCGAGAAGTGATAGATAAGGGATGTATTAGATTAAGTTTTGTTTCTAATGATGATCGCTTGTGTTGTTTGTCAAAGAAAGACGGATTGTTTCGGATGTGTATTGATTATCGAGAGCTTAACAATTGACAGCCAAGAATCGGTATCCACTACCGAGGATTGATGATTCGTTTGATCCTTGAAACTTGTCTGGATCCATTGTGTACTCAAAGATCGCTTTGAGTTCTAGTTATCATTAATTGAGAATTAGAGAAGGAATATATTCCTACAGTTGTTCTATGTACTTAATGTGGGTACTTTAAGTTTCAAGTGGTGTTTTTGGAATTGACAAACGCGTATGTCATATTCATGGATTGGGTGAATCTTGTGTGTAAGATGTCCTAGGATGAGTTATTCATTATATCTATTGAAGATATTCTATTTTATTCCAAGGGGAAAAGGAGGAATATAAGTAGCAGATGAGGATAATTTTTGGGATGGTTGGAAAAAGAGAAAATGTATGTAAGGTTTCCTATGTGTGAATGTTGGTTGAAATATTTGCGTTCTCTAAGGCAGTTGATTGACAACAAAGGTATTCGTGAAGATCTTGCCAAGATTGAAACGATTAAGGATTGGTCGGTACCAACGACGCTGATGGAAATCTGTAAATTCCTTGGTTTAAGTTAGGAATAATCGGAGGTTTATCGAAAGGTTTTCACTGATTGTTAAACCATTGATTAAGCTGACTAAGAAGAATTGGATGTGTGAGTCCCACTTATACATTTAAATTTTAAGTTTTAAGATCTGATCCTTATCAGATGAGGAAGCTGTATATTGAACACTGAAGGGTAAGTTGTGTTCTTCACTGATGTTGTCATTGTTGAAAGGATCTGAAGTATTTATAGTTTGTAGTTTGTTGTGATGTGTCTCATAAGGGTTATGTAGTTGTGGTGTTTGCTTTGAGATGGTAGAAATATTACTTGTATGGAATCAAGTGCGTAGTGATAAAGGGTCATAGAAGTTGCTCCATAATTAATTTCTTGGGATGATAAAAGAAATGAGTAGAGGATTACCAGTTATATTGTTTCGAGTATTTGAGTATGTTGATGATTATGACTGTGAGTGATTATGACTACGAGATTCGCTACCATCCGGGAAAGGCGAATGTGATAGCTGATGCACTTATCAGGAAGAATAAGGAAAAAGCTTCTAAGGTTTGAGTTTTGGTAATGACAGAAGTGTGGGATTGATAGCAAGGATATGAAATTTTAAGTTAGTGGTCTGAATTGAGAAGGATGTCAAGGTAATTGGTTTCAACATTTTGTTAAACCTATGGAACGGATTTTGTTGTAATGCCAAGTTAGGCATGGTATATTGAGCACTCCTAACATACTTAAGTTGAGAGAGTAAGACTTAGTAATGAAGGAATCTCACAAGTCAAGTAATCGATACGATTTGGTTTGGATAAAGATGGAAGTTGAGTTGAGTATTGTGTGTTATACAGAGACTGATGAACAGAGTGAAAGGACGATTCGAACGTTGAACGGTATGCTTGTACGTGTGTGATTGACATAGAAATTGTTGGAATTTTTATATGACGATGATTGTCATGCTAGCAATGAGGCTGTACTGTTTGATCGTACATAAAGAACTTCAATTTGTGAAGGTTAAAAATTGTGAGTTATGGACGTAAGTTAGGTTTTCGGTGTATTGCAGAAATGTAGGTGAAATTGAGTGACTGAACTAGAAGTGATATTAACAATATTGATATGATTGTATGGGTTAAGGACCGTTTATTAGTAACAAGGAATGTCAGAAGAGTTATGTTGGTAATCGAAAGAATTCGATGGAGTTTGAAATTGGGAAACGTGGTTATGCTTAAGGTGTCGTTATGAAGAGTGAAATTTGTTTTGAGAACAACAAGGAAAGAATTCAACTTGAAGATAAGTTTCTTTTTAAAGAAAGAACTGTGAAGAGTTCTTATGAGGTCGAAACATAGTAAGGATTATATTATGAAGATACAAGAATTCCAGGAGTGGAATCTGAAATGGTGAAGGAAGCATGAGGAATTCTGTAAGGAAAAGAGCTCTCATTTGTTCTGGATGTATGGAATGTGAGTATAAGAGGGGCCGAGCGTCGGGACGTCGCTCTCTTTTAGGAGGGTAGGATGTGACAACCCAAAACCAAGGTCATTTATTTAACATTATATAATATTATTTTTACGAATAATTTTGAAATTTTTGATGAGTCGAATGAAATGACGATTGATGGTTTTATTTAAAACCGACGTTGGAGGTCTTATTTTTATCTTTTTACTAATAGCGAGGATTATTAGTGACCACGATATCGACGGATGCCCGAGCTTTTATGTTTTATCATTTGTTGTCTCGATGTTTATATTTTGACGTTTTTATTTTAAGTTCGTATTAAGTCGAACCGGGATCATATTATCATCATATTTTGAGTGCGTTTTAACTTTTGAAAAGTATTTTTACGAAACCCGAGCCTCGTAAATATTTTCAAAATTGAAAATTTACATTTTCTACCCTTACAACTATTTAATTTCATTTTGGACCAAAACTATCACAAATTGGCAAAATCTACCCCTCCACCCCATTATATAATGATTTTCCACTATCAAATTTTTATAAAAAATTCATTTAAATAAAACAAACACAATCTCTCTCTTTCTTTCTTTGTTTGTCGTCCACCACCACAATCAGAACACCATGGTTTTGATTTTTCTACTTTGATTCATGAGAAACTAAAACAAGTCCCATCTTGCAAATTTCATGGTGATTCTAATGGTATAATTTTTACCCACATGCATTAACTTTTCAAAAATTTTATTTTTCTTGATGAACTAGTGATGTTTGATCCATTTTTATGATGATATATATGTGTTATTGTTATTTTATTCAAGAATTGTTGGTTGCATGTTCATTATTTTTGAGTGAGAAATTTTTGTATGATCATTTATATGTGTTATGGGTTAGTTAAGTTGTTAGTAATGATATTAGGGTGATATTAGGCATATGAGAATGATTAAAATGTGATAAAAAATTAATTTTGATGGATTTTTAAAAGTATATTTTTAAACAGATCATAAAACATAATTTTCTGAAAATATGAGTTTGTGTTTGAGATGAACTAACTAGATATTGTTGTAGATAATTCTTTTAGCTTCGATTTGATATAAGATAGAGCTTCTAGCTCCAAACGAGCGAAAAGTTGCGTTAGTTTGATTATTTGTGTACCGGGAGACGAGTATCTTCACAATATATAATTGTTGTCGATATCTGGATGGAATCTCGGGGACTATAAAATGGATTTTTAAAATGAGTCATGGACTGATTTTGAATGATATGTATGATGATGTTGAGTTATTTTCAAAGTTGAGTGTCGGTTTTGTAACTGGAGAAAAATAAATGGTTTAGAAGACTATATGAGTTGTTGACGTAAAACTGTCTGGTTTTTGTAGTTCAAAGATGTGTCGGGCAGGGAGCTTTAAAAGTAAAATCTTTTGATGGGCTTTTAACATGTCTTTTTATATATAGTAAGTGAGGTTTCTGATTAGTATCATAAATATTTGATGTGTTTAAGTGGGGTAAATGAGCCCGTACATTTGGTGTGTACCGACAGATTTTTATCGAAAGAATTAACTAATAGAATAAACATATAGAATGAAGTAAAAGGTCACTTGTATTGTTTTCATTTTGGGCTGAGTGTGATTTTATGATTTTGAGTTTGATGTTACTAAGTATGGATTTTACTCGAGTTTATTATTGATGAACGCCCCTTATATGATAGGTTGCGGTTTTTGTGTTTATCGGGCATCAACTATTGTCGAAGATCGTCTTACTACTGCTATTACTCCAGGTGAGTCTAT
Source organism: Glebionis coronaria (assembly GCA_025667525.1). Taxonomy (NCBI): domain Eukaryota; kingdom Viridiplantae; phylum Streptophyta; class Magnoliopsida; order Asterales; family Asteraceae; genus Glebionis; species Glebionis coronaria. The sequence goes on from CM046881.1 coordinate 462,293,768, forward strand.
AGCCTCGCTTTTGAAATTGTTTGAACGATTTTAAAACCCGCGAGGGGGATACATGCTATTTGAAAGTAAAATGAACACAAGTCATGATTGATTGTTTGGACCCGAATGTTGCCTTTGTTGCCCTTGTTGTTTGAATTGTATAAGTACCTAATTTGCAAAAGTCCCTAAATTCATGAGCCGCTAACTATCTTCTGACTTGATGTTGTAAGTTGGGAATATCCGCTTATTCTAATAATAGTACTATTGGGCTGACGACCCTATCTGAGACCCGGGCTTTACGCTGAGTAACCCGCTGGGAAGGATAATTTTACGAAAATGAGAATTGGTATTTTTGCAAATGATACCCTAGTAGGGGCACTGGAATTTCATCTAGTCATGTCGGCTTTAGGCGTGGGTGACTAAGTTAAGGGGTCGGTGTCATGAGCTTAATACAATTCTATAGCTATTGCTATATGCCAGATTACCAGAATAATAGATTGCATACGTAGCAATTCTATTAAATGATCTTGATTGATTTTTCTCTTGTGTTCAAATGTTGATTTGGAAAACCTATAGACTCGTTCAACCGTTGTGTTGATGATTTTAAGCATGTATTTCAGGTGATTGAAGTTGATGAATTGCGGAGCTTGCTGGAGAAGGATTGCGGATTGCTTTTGTGGTGATTGGTCTAAAACGGATTTCTTTCCCTTTTGTCATAAAAATAATACTGTACGGTCGAGTACTTTGGTAAAGTGTTGGTGGATTTGATAAAATCTTTGGGGGACCTAAATATTACTCTGATATTTCTAAAATTGTTTTACTTGGGATTGAAAGTTTTAGACAGTGGTTAAATTATATTCTTTTATATTTCAAATTTATCATTTTGAGTTTGTTCAAAATGTCTTGTGTAACAATGTTTGTATTTAGCACCCAAATGTGTATTTCCGCTGCGCAATGTAATTTGGGGGTGTTAAAGTGTACCTCAGTATCTTCATGAGAGAGATCCCATTAATCCAAGCTCTTCTTCTTCTTCTTCTGCCCAATTCACCACTCCATCTACAGTAACCAATGCTTTGGTTCCTTTAGGACTCCTGCTGTTTCCTCTTGGAAAGTTTTCAGTTATTCTTGGACTGGTTCTATAGCTTTTCTTGGACTTCAGATTGCTTGTCTCAGCTTTATCTCTATTGCATTCTCTTGCAAAGTGTCCATTTCTTCCATAGTTATAGCATTAAACTTTAGACTTGTCATATCCTAATGGCTCATTAGGATCAACAGTCATTTTTCTTCCAGTCTTCTTGAAGAACCTATTAGATCTTACTGACACCATTGCAGCTTGCCATTTAAGATCCATCTCTTCAACATTAGCATCATCCATTTGAAACAAGTCATTGAGAGTTAATCTTGGCCTGTTGCCTTGTCCAGCAAAGAATGAGAATGCATCATTATCACTAAACAATGGTGAAGACCTTCCATGTGGATTTTGAGAGATCATAGGATTGCTTTCAATATTTGTGGGTAAGTACTGCTTGTAAGTCCTCCAGCAGTATTTGTGAAGTAAGTACCGCTGCTAGATCCACTAGCGGTATTTTAAAAGTAAGTACCGTTGTTCCCATCTGACACAAAATCCAAATTAGACTTTGAAGCAGTTGCTGTCTTTACTTTAGTGCCTTTCACATCCATCTTATATGCTCTAAGATTGTTGTAGAGATGATCAAACGGAATTGTTTCCAAATCATCTCTTGTGATGAAGTGCATAGCCATTGCTTTCCACTCTGGTGGAACACTTCTTAAGAATTTTAGATTAGCTTCTTCATTAGGGATTACTTGTCCATAAACTGCTAACTGAATAAGCAACTTGCTGAACCTTCCGTATCCACCATGGATTCCTTCCATACTGGTAATTGAGAAGTTATCAAATTCTTGCTTAAGAACAATCTTCTTGATTTTCTTAGATTTGTCATTTCCTCCAAATCTAAGTTTTATAGCATCCCACATAGCTTTGGCATCTTTATAATGATGAAAGCTTGGTAGAATGTCTTCAGAAAGAGCCATAGCCAAAGCAGTTCTGGCTTTTCTTTCTCTGATCTCTGCTTGTATCTGCTCAGCAGTCACAGCAGGTAGAGCATAGCATGTACCGACTGGAAACCAGTGTAACTTCTTTGGTGTGTTCCCATTCTTGATAACTTGCCACACAGTATGATCTGTGTGATTCAAGTAGTGTTCCATCTGCATAGCCTAAGTCTTATAATTGTCACCTTTGAGAACTGGGAGTTTAACAGCAGACAGAGTATGAGAAGGTGTTGGTGTAGAGGTAGCTACATCATTCACGACATGAGCACCTTGTGTTGGTGCAGGATGCACAACTTGTGGTTGTCCTTGTGGTAGAACAGGATCAGTGTTCTGAACATCATCCAAGTGAGCATTAACACCATCTGGTTGAGACATTGAGATTTGGTATGTGTGGAGTGTATAGGTTCGTGTTCTTCTTTTTTAGAGTTTCTCAACAAGCTCTGATACCACTTGTTGATCCCTTTGGTTGGATCTTGTTGAAAATACGTTTTACGTATTAGGAAGGATCGGTCACTCCAACATTAGTTCGTGTAATAGCTCGTAGTTTAGTCATTTGCATTTACTTAAACGAAGCCCAAAACCGAGCCCATGAAATGTATGGGCCGGCGGCCAAATGTAAGCCCAAGCCCATGACAAGGGCTTGGGTATATAAACCCTCTCCTTTGATGGAGAGGGTGTGGTTTTCATTATTTTACACATAGTTCACTTTAACTTTCTCTCTCTAAAGTGTGAAATCCACCATCTCTCTATCTCATTCTCTCTCTAAAAAACATAAGCATAGATTTACAAATCAACAAATGGTATCAAGAGCTTGGGATGAAATATAGGTTTGTTTGTGTGATTCGTATGTTCTTATAAGCATTTCGTGGCTTTTTGAGTTCATTTTGCCGAATCATCAAAAAAAATTTTGTGTTTGTTCGTGATTTCAAGAAGCATACCGTATTCAGTAGGATTGTAGTGTTTTTGGTGTCTTGATTTTGGTTAAAACACAATCTTTCTTGGATCAAAAGTGCAAAAAGGGTGTGTTCTACATTCCGAAATTTCAGCAGAAGCATCCATCGGAAAGTACAACTGTACTTGGGCCTCCATCGCAATAACTTAACCATCGGAAAGGGTTAGGTTTCTACATTGCGATCGTTGGATTTTTATCACTTATTCCGATCTGAATCATTCCGATAGCTATTGCGATCTGAGATTCCGACGGGTATAAGGAAGTATTTTAGGTCGTTACTCTGCTCGAATTTTGTCAGCTACTTTGCGATCTGGGTATTGCGATCTGAGTATTCCGATAGTTCATTGCGATCTGAATCTTTACGATAGGACTTTGCGATCTGAATTATTGCGACAGCTTTGCATTGCGATCTAGGCATTTCGATACCAACAACATTTCGACAGTTCTATATTCCGATCTGACATTCCGATCCGGTATTACGATCTGACATTCCGATCTGGTATTACGATCTGACATTCCGATCTGGCATTCCGATAATCACAATTTTTTCCATAAAAAATTTCGAACGATCGTGTGTAATTTTGACTTGGAATTTTTGGTTTATCGAGAACATATTTTAGGGGATTTTAACATTGTTTCTCGATTTTAACTCACAACAACACAAAAATACTTAACCTTATTTCATTGTTCGATCAACTTTGTAAATCTTAACTTATTGAAATGGAGTACACATCTCTTACGGATAAGTCCATCCTCTCGGGTACGGATAATCGTCCACCAATGTTGGTGAAAACTATGTATGAGGAATGGGCTTCCCGAATGGAACTTTATATGTTGAACAAGGAGAATGGACATCTAATTTGGGCATCGGTGCTCAATGGACCATTAGATTATGGTACTGTGACGGAAGGTACGACCACTCGTCCTCGCACAACGGGTGAGTTGACTGGAGATATGAAGATTCAAGATAAATGTGATAAGTATGCTACAAACATCATTCTTCAAGCCCTTCCTCCAGATGTCTACAAACTCGTCAGCAAACATAAAGTTGCCAAAGAGTTATGGGATAGAATTCGGGTTCTAATGCAAGGCACCTCGTTAACTAAACAAGAACGAGAGTGTAAGCTTTATGATACTTTTGATAAGTTTGCCTATGTGCCAGGGGAGACTCTCAATGATTACTATCTGAGATTTACCCTATTGTTGAATGAGCTTAATATCTATGGCATGGCAATCCCTACCTTTCAATTGAACACCATGTATTTGAACACTCTTCCTCCAGAATGGAAAAAATACGTGACGGATGTTAAATTGGCTAAGGACTTGCATAACACCAATGTGGATCAACTTCAAGCTTTTCTTCAACAACACGAATGCCATGTGATCGAGGCTCGGTTGTCTACACCTCAAGTTCATGATCCACTTGCAATGTATGCTTCTCAACAAAACATGGCTTATACTTATCAACAACCATCATACTTGCAGCAGCCACCACCACACATCTATCAGCAACCACAGCAACCATCTTATCAACCACCAATGATGCCACAGCAAGAATATCAACAAAGTGTTCATCAACAAGCTTTTCAACAGCAACCACCATATCAAACATCACCATCACAAGCCAACACTTCTCCATTGGGCTATACTCCTCAGCAAGGATATTTTCCAATTGAAGCACAACCAGCACAAGCTTTCTACTCTAATGAACTTCCACCAATCCAAGCACCGGTCTTTACTCCAAATGATACGCCAGCTGATGTTCTAAACCATCTCACCGCCTACTTGTCAAAACTTGTTGCAACTAGAGGATTTCCACCAACAAACAATCAGCTCCGCACCTCATCAAATCCTCGACAACAAGCCACTGTTCAAGATGGTCAAGTGACGGTGCAACCTATTCAGGGAAGGCAAAATTCATATGGACCTCCTACAAGGACTGGGAACAATCAAGCTGTGAATTCTCAAGCTAATGGAAATGGGAGTCCTATTGGTCCTAAGAAGGTTGTGACTTGCTACAATTGCCGAGGACAAGGTCATATGGCTAGGGAATGCACTCAGCCGAAAAGAAGAAGGGATGATGCATGGTTTCGTGAGAAGATGTATTTGGTTGATGCTCAGTCTAAGGGGAAGATTTTGGATTCAGAGGAGTTAGCATTTCTTGCAGACCCAGGGGCAGCAGATACTGAAGGCATTGCAGTCGTTTCTACCTCTAATGCAGCTTATCAAGCAGATGATCTTGATGCTTATGATTCAGATTGTGATGACATTCACTCTGCCCAAGCTGCTCTCGTTGCTAATCTTTCTCACTACGGTTCTGATGTCATCAGTGAGGTACCCACCACATCTAATAATATTGATGATAACCAACATCAAGTTGGGCATGAAAATGACAACCTCGAACAGCATTCGGGAATTAGTAATTCAAATGATGTGGTACCCAAACCTACACGTTTGAGTGAACCTCAACCAAATGCTACGACGGGTATGGAATCTTATGCTCAACATGATTTGGTCATGGTGCCTAAACATATTATTGATCAAATGCATATGGCCCTCAGACAATCCGTAGATACGAATTCCACCCTAACTGCTGAGCTTGCGTTGCATAAAGAAAAGGTCAAAACTTTTGAAATGGTCCCTCAAGAAGAGAAAATAACATGTTCTGAATTTGACCAATTTCGTTTTGAAAAGATTGAACACTTGAAAGAAATAGAATCATTAAAAGCTAATCTTTCCAATGAATTAAAAGAAAAAGAGTCGGTTGTCACTGATTTTCAGAAACTTAAAATGGATTTCGAAACTCTCGAGTCTAAAAAGGTTGAATCGGAAATTAATGCTACCAAACTTCTTAAATTCAAAGAACAACAGCTTTTAAAACAATACGCTTCCACAGAAAAGGTTCATCTTTTAACTAAATCATTTAAAGAATTCGAACTTAAGCGTCTTCAAGATTTACCACCTAATCCCGGTTATGCAAAACAAGCTCAGGAATATATTCCCGGTCTTTATGATATGACCATAATTGGAAAATCGAAAGAAGCACCTTTTGTTCGTAGTACTGAAGAGACACAATCACTTGGGGATGAAACTCATTCTAAAATGCTTTCAAAATTCCATACAATTGATTATGATCAACATAACAAAGATCAATTTTCGAAAAAGACACGCATTCGCTTACAAAAGGAATTAGCCGAATTAACAGTTCTTGTGCCCCAAAGTTTGTCAAATGAAAACCTTCCTAGTACGTCTCCTACACTCGTCAAAAAGGATTTAACGAGGTTAATTCCACCGGTAAGTAAGGCGTCCGTTAACTTAAATACGGTTCACCAACACTTATCCGATTTTGACAAGGTCATTTTGGAACGTACGACGGCCACGGCCATAACGGAAGGTGAATGGAACTTTGAGCACACTAGAGCTGCGTTTCGAGATGAAATTGTTCCGTTTGTAAAGAATGTTAAAGCTTGTCTTCGTAATATTGATCAAGATTTGTTTTTGGAAATAGAAGAAGTTAGACGTGTTTTCAATGAAATGGAAGATGCTTATGAAAACAGTTTACTTGAAATAGAACGGGTTTCACGCCATAATGATCTGCTTCTGAATCAAGTGATGTCTCATGATATAGTTTCTGTCTGTGTGAATACAAGTGTTGATAATGATTCTCTTGTGCATAATGTTGAATCTGTGGATAATGTGGTAGATAGTACTTGTCACGAATCTGGCGCTGAATTTTTAAAGCTTCAAGATTCATATTCTTCGCTTTCAAAACGTTTTGATGAGATTCAAACACATTGTATTTCGCTTGAATGCAAGCAACAGTTTATTCAAGAAATCTTTGAAACGTCATTCGAAGGTGTTAATATCGATGATGCAAATTTTGAAAAGAATTTTCGATTGAATTTACAATCAAAACAGCGTCAGCCAAGTGACAAAGTTGCTAACTCTTTGCCGATAGAAATAGAGAAATCTAAGGAGCTTAACTGTGTGAACGTACTTGAGGCCGCTGAGAATTTTAAACTTGATCTAGATAATCGAGTTTCCAAGATTTTGTCCAAAGTTGATAACTTAAAACAGAAAAATACACGACTCTTCGATTCAGTACAGCCCGCATGTGTTGATACCACTGCACAGAATCAATCATTGATTGAACAATTGAATCGAAAGTTGATGGAAATATCTGATTTGAGGGAACAAATTTGCGATAAGAATCTGGTCTTGGCTGAGTTAAAGGAAACACTTCGTACTCTCAAAGGTAAGAATGTTGTGGATAACGCAGCCACTATCTCAGCATCGTCCTCTAGTGCAATCAAAAGAACCCTTATAGCCGTCACACCACTTAACAAGGGCCCTAGGACTAAACCATCTCAAACTTTGGTCACTAAAGATAAGGCGGAATCAAAATCAGCTTCTAATATTCCCGTGTTGCCTTCTACAGGAGTAAGCACCACTACTAAGGCTCAAAGATCTAAGCTTAAAAGAAACAAGAAGAATGATAGGATCTTGCCCCCATCTAGTAGTCAAGTGAAGAAGAAAGTAGAAGCCCATCCTAGGAATGTTATTTATGTTTTGAATAAAAAGAATCATGTAGCTAAACCTAAAGGCTCTGCGGTTGTGCAGCGTTCTAAGCCTACTGTGAATTCTAATTTAAAATGTTGGAATTGCAATGAATGTATGTTTTCTAGTCATCATGATTCTTGCCTTATTGACCATGTGAATGAGATGCATGCCCGGAAAAATGGATTAGAATGGAAACCGACTGGGAAAGTGTTAACCCAAGTTGGTTGGATGTGGCGCCCCACTGGTAGGACTTTCACTATAGTAGGAAATATATACCCTTTAACTAGGATCACTCCCACTGAAGTGAAGAAAGCGTGCCCTTTAACTAGGAGTACCAAGGCTACCAAAACACAAGCGTGTCCTTTAACTAGGAACACCAACACTACTGTAGGAACAAAGTGCCCTTTAAATAGGTCTACTCCCACTGTAGTGCCCGCAAATAATCCAAAACCTAAGAAAGTTGGAACAGTAAAACCTGTTAGTGCTAAAACTATCATTAGAAAACGCAGGAAACCTAAGGGTCTCAAAAATGTTAGCAATTCTGATAATTCTATATCTGTATCTGCTAACACTCCGGAACCAATAGTTTCCAATGCATTGTCTACTATTGTTGTTGAAAACAGGTGGTCCAAATTGTTCTCTGGTATTTGGACTCTGGTTGCTCCAAGCATATGACCGGAGATCGCTCTCAGCTCAGAAATTTCGTCAGCAAGTTTCTTGGTACGGTTCGATTTGGAAATGATCATATTGCAAAGATAATGGGTTATGGTGAATATCATATTGGGAATGTTATAATTTCAAGAGTGTATTACGTGGAAGGTCTCGGTCACAACTTTTTTTCTGTGGGACAATTTTGTGATGCAAACCTAGAAGTTGCTTTTCGAGAGCATACCTGCTTCATTCGTAATTTGGAAGGGGTTGATTTATTGAAAGGTACTCGAGGGAATAATTTGTATACTTTGTCTCTACAAGACATGATGGCCGCTTCTCCCGTATGTCTTCTCTCCAAAGCATCGAAGACTAAGTCATGGTTATGGCATCGACGGTTATCTCATCTTAACTTTGACGCTATTAATCACTTGGCGAAAAACGAACTTGTTCGTGGTCTTCCTAAACTATCATTTCACAAGGATCATTTGTGTTCTGCGTGTACAATGGGGAAAAGCACTAAGAAATCTTACAAACCCAAGACGGAAGACACCAACCAAGAGAAACTTTATCTGTTGCATATGGATCTTTGTGGGCCAATGCGTGTTGAAAGTCTTAGTGGCAAAAAGTACATCCTCGTCATTGTCGATGATTACTCTCGGTTTACATGGGTGAAATTTCTTAAAGCAAAAAATGAAGCACCTAAATTCATCATCAGATTTCTCAAGATGATTCAAGTGCGACTCAACACTACTGTCCGACGCATTCGTACAGATAATGGAACCGAATTTGTGAATCAAATTTTGCGTGATTATTATGAAGAAGTTGGCATTTCTCATGAAACATCCGTTGCTCGCACTCCACAGCAAAACGGTGTCGTTGAAAGGCGAAATCGCACACTTATGGAAGCTGCTCGAACGATGTTAATTTACGCAAAGGCTCCATTGTTTTTATGGGCAGAAGCAGTATCTACAGCAGTGTACACCCAAAACCGGTCATTAATCCGTAAACGCCATGGTAAAACACCTTATGAGCTTCTCCATGGTAAAGTACCAGATTTATCCTATCTTCATGTATTCGGTTCTCTTTGCTATCCAAATAATGATGGTGACAATTTGGGAAAACTTCAACCAAAGGTTGATATTGGTATTTTCATTGGTTACGCACCTGCAAAGAAGGCATACCGAATCTACAACCGTAACTCTCGCAAAATCCTTGAAACTATGAATGTTGATTTTGATGAGCTGACAGCAATGGCTTCTGAGCAAAGCAGCTCTGAACCCGCACTTCATGAAATGGGACCCAGTAACATTAGTTCTGGTCTTGTCCCAAACAACCCTACTTCATCATCATTTACACCACCTACTAGGAAGGAATGGGATACGTTGTTTCAACCTTTCTTTGATGAATTCTTTACTCCTCCAACTATTGTTGCTACAGAACCTGAGGTAATAGCTCCGGTAACCGAAGTTGTCGCTCCAGCAACCGAAGCACAATCAGATACATCTGCACCTACAATTGGTCAAGATATACCATCCACAAGTAATTCTCAACCAACACATGTAACAACTACCCACGTCATGCCTATTGATGAGGAAGAGGATGATGATGATCACGATTTGGATTTCGCTCAAATGCGTGAACTTCCATTCTTTGGTGTATCTATTCCCGACCCTAATCAAGCCGGGTCGTCCACCTCAGAGGAAGCTCCTTCTACAGTTTACTCCAATCCACGGATTCGTGAACATGACAGCAAGTGGACAAAAGATCATCCTATAGATTCTATTATTGGTGACCCTAATCGTCCGGTATCCACACGAAGTCAGTTACAAGAAAGTGCAATGTTTTGTCACTTTGATGCTTTTCTCACTGAAGTTGAACCTAAGACATGGAAAGAAGCTTTTACTCAATCCTGTTGGATAGAAGCTATGCAAGAAGAACTTAATGAATTTATACGTCTTGATGTATGGGAACTTGTCCCATGCCCGGATCAAGTGCAGTTACTCACTTTGAAATGGGTTTACAAGGTGAAACTCGATGAGTTAGGTGGAATATTGAAAAACAAAGCTCGACTAGTAGCTCGTGGATACAAGCAATTATTGGGCGTCGACTTCATGGAATCCTTTGCACCTGTTGCCCGTTTGGAAGCTATTAGACTATTCCTCGCTTATGCAGCCCATATGAATATGATCGTCTATCAGATGGATGTGAAGACGGCATTTCTTAATGGTGAAATCAAGGAAGAAGTCTATGTTCAACAGCCGGATGGTTTTGTGAATCCTAATTATCCTAATCATGTGTACAAGCTTAAGAAGGCTCTTTATGGGTTGAAGCAAGCTCCACGCGCATGGTATGATCTATTGTCACAATTCCTCATTACTCAAGGCTTCGCAAAAGGCAAGGTGGATCCCACGCTGTTCATTCAGAAACGAGGTAAAGATATGATAATGGTACAAATATATGTTGATGATATTATATTTGCAGCCTCGACCCAAACCTTATCGGATGAGTTTGGGACACTCATGTCTTCCAAGTTTAAGATGTCAATGATGGGCAAGGTATCATTCTTCTTAGGTCTTCAGATATCTCAGAGTCCCAGAGGCATCTTTATCAATCAATCCAAATATGCCCTTGAATCGCTTAAGAAATATAAGATGGAATCTTGCGACCCCGTGGACACTCCAATGGTGGAGAAAACTAAGCTTGATGCAGATCCACATGGAGTTGCCGTTGATCCGACACTTTATCGTGGAATGATCGGTACTCTTCTGTATATCACAGCCAGTCGCCCTGATCTTCAGTTTGCTATATGTATGTGTGCCAGGTATCAAACTAGGCCTACTGAGTTACACTTAGCTACTGTTAAAAGGATCTTTCGATATCTTAAAGGAACCATTAATCGGGGACTTTGGTATTCGAAGGACTCTTCTATTGCACTAATGGCATATGCAGATGCGGATCACGCGGGTTGTCAAGATACAAGGCGTAGCACGAGTGGAACTTTGCAACTACTAGGAGATCGACTAATCAGTTGGGCATCGAAAAGGCAGAAAAGCGCTGCAATTTCAAGTACGGAAGCAGAATACATAGCTATGTCCGGTTGCTGTGCTCAAATTCTTTGGATGAGATCACAATTAACCGACTATGGTCTAGGTTTCAACAAGATTCCGATGTACTGCGACAACAAAAGTGCAATTGCCTTATGCTGCAACAACGTTCAATTCTCCCGGTCGAAGCATATTGACATTCGCTACCACTTCATCAAGGAGCAAGTAGAAAATGGAGTAATCGAGCTTTACTTTGTCAGATCTGAGTATCAATTGGCGGATATCTTCACGAAGGCTTTAGATCGCGCTCGAATTGAATTTTTGGCCGACAAGCTAGGAATGAGAACTTTCTCGCCTGAAACTCTAAAGGAACTAGCAGATGAAGCGAAAGAATAGTCTTGGTAAAACTATTCTCCGTATCCTTGGTGATCATCTGTATATATTGTTTATATTTTTATCCACAAAAGCAAAATACAAAAATATAAAACCATATAAAAACCATAAAAATTGAAAAATTCATAAAAATCCAAAAATATTTTTACTTTATTTTTCAAAGGCATGTCTTTTGGTACGATAATATTTACGGCCTTAGAAATGTTGATTAATATCTACACGGCGCCATAAATAGAGTTCGTACAAAAGTTGTAAATATTTCATAAAACATGCCTAAATGGCTTGTAGTTATTTCAGACTGCAACCCGGTTTTCACATTAAAGTCAGGTATTTCTTATGAAAGCTTTGGCTCTCAACGGGAATTAATTTTCTCGGGCAAGGTTTACTTTAAAACCTTGTAAGGGATCAAGTTTACTTTATAACTTGGTCTAACACAAATTTATGTACGTTTCAGTGCATTTATTTGTTAAAACAAGAGAAGTCTTGTTTTTATGAAGCTATCATCTCTACAACCATTGCTATCTACAATTGGTATCTACATACTCGACGATGCGACTACTCAACCGACGACTACAGCTCTTTCGATAGAACACGAGTCAACAATTGAGGGGGAGCAATTGTCAAGCATTCAGAATCTTCGATGCCGAACGTGCCAAGTTCACAAGTTGGTGTCAAGACAACAATACCAATCGTACATGTGGTGTCAAGAGATGACTTCAGACGTGACGAGGCGACCAACATATACTGACAAGAACCATTTGATCTTATCATATGATGTTCTCATCAATCAGGTCCAACCTTGTCAATTCTTTTCTAATATGGTGAATATGTGATCATGTTACAAATCAGTATCATATCTCATGCGTTTGATATCATGAAGATAAAACGGACTTGCATTTTCTTCCCAAAACCTTTGTTAAAACTTCATTAAATCAATTGATATTAAAAACATCGATTGGGTTAATTTTTTTAATATGGGGGAGAAAATGTGATTTAATATGGGATATTATCACAAATGGTTTGACTTAATGTGCTGGCTCATCCCGACATGTGCGAAATGTTTTCGAATATCGTAGCATATGTTAAGGGGGAGCAAAATAGATTTGCTATATCAAAATGGATTTTCATGGTGACATATACTTACCCTCAACCCATTTATTTCACGACGATGAAGATTGTGGTGACATAAGGATGGTAGGATAGGTTAAGTCCTATGATTCTTCCAGAACCAGAGGAATCTTCCCAAGGACATTCCATAGCTAGAAATAGTAGTCCTTAGGAAAGTTGGAGAAAGATTGTGAACGTAGCTGAATGCCGACCAAGTACTTAAGTTAGCACTGGAACAATCACAACAAGGTGCTAGTTATGACGTATTGGTAAGCATTGAAGGGGTTGAAGAATGAAAAAGAATTGTAAAGATAAAGGGTGTAAAGAAAGAAGCCCTCCTTACAACTTTAGGCAGAAACCGGGTCAATACATATGCTATTGAGATCATTTTAATGATTCTTGATATTGAAGACAGACATCATGGACCCAGTGATGCAATGCACAACCCATCCCAGCTAACTCAGATATCTCTCAAAAGGTATTTGTTTTAATCACACGGAGACAACGCATTATCTATTGATTTATTCACTCCGAATAAATTGGTATTGAAAAGGTGGCACTCCTCTCCAGCCTCCGATCACTAAAATCCAAAGTGCACGATCGAGTCTAGAGCCATTTGAGATCATCAAATATCTCATTAGGACACACTTTCATATTCCCTTGCTTCTTCACACACTGTGAAAAGTAAGAAAGATTTTAAGAGTCCTACGCAAAATCTTCATGATCTTGCCTGAACATCCGAGTAATACGAAAGTATTTACAATGAAGATGGAAATCCTTCTTGAGCGAATATCAAAAAGCTCATGGTAGGTGACTTGTGCGATTCTTTATGAATCAAACTTGTGATAACTGGAAAGCAACAGCTGTTTAATTCTTAACTGAATTTAAACACGTTCCAGGCCTCTACGCAATATCTTAGTGATCTTGCCAGAACACTCAGAGTGATACCTTAGTGTTCACGGTGATGAGTGGAAATCCTTCTGGTGTTAACCTCAAACAGCACTTGGTAGGTAACTTGCAAGATTCTATACGAATCAAGCTCGTGATAACTGGAAAGCAACGATGGTGCGGTTCTTAATTGGATTTCACTTGTTCCAGGAACATGAATTGACGGCTTCAAATCATGCGGATATTATTATCCAAATGATTCACTCTTTATGTTCGCAGTCAGCTTTGGACGGTCGAATAAAGAGAACGGGTTTACCCGCGAAATCCTGTCAGGAAGTTACTTAATTGAAACTATCCGTCACGGGTACGATATCTAATATCGTCCAACGGTCTTCACCGACCGGAGGTAAAATGCTACCGAATTAGAATGAAATGTTCAAAGCCATTTCGTTCATGTCTACTTATGTTGCGGCATTTGAAGACGGTGGCGTTGCGAGATCCAAGAAGAAGTCGTCCCCGCATGCTTATACTTTATGCACTTAATACCTCATCTAATTCAAGAAAGCCTAAAAGTGAAGTCTTCCGCTGTATCAAACTCTGAAGCTTTCAAGAATTACAAAGGTATAAGTATGTGGGACGTGAGGTCACGAAGAGGCGAAGATCACAAGTGATGGATGCACAAGATCAAGGCAAGAGATTAATGCTCAAAGATTTATATCAAAGATCACATCAACATGTTCACCAGAAAAGAAAAAGAAGAAAAAGAAAGACGAAGATTACGAGCTCAAGACAAGCATAGTATGCTAGGTTTATTTTACTATTGTAACTTGGGTAACGCCCTTGTTTGGAGTGACCTCCCTTAGGGGGAGATTGTTGGAAATACGTTTTACGTATTAGGAAGGATCGGTCACTCCAACATTAGTTCGTGTAATAGCTCGTAGTTTAGTCATTTGCATTTACTTAAACGAAGCCCAAAACCGAGCCCATGAAATGTATGGGCCGGCGGCCAAATGTAAGCCCAAGCCCATGACAAGGGCTTGGGTATATAAACCCTCTCCTTTGATGGAGAGGGTGTGGTTGTCATTATTTTACACATAGTTCACTTTAACTTTCTCTCTCTAAAGTGTGAAATCCACCATCTCTCTATCTCATTCTCTCTCTAAAAAACATAAGCATAGATTTACAAATCAACAGATCTATATTCCGTTAAGAATTAGTATAATAGTTTGTAATCAAACTAAAACACTTTGAGCACTCTTACTAAACACTAAATAAGTTATGCGAAATCTAACTTATAAAGCACAGAAGAACATAATTACTTTTAACTATTCGATTCTCTTATTAATCGACTTGTATGAGGTACATGAAAGACATTGTACCTATGTTCCTTTTATAGAGTAAGGAACCCTAGAAACCTTAGAATATTCTATAAAGATAACTATATCACAGACGATATATTATCAATATTCTAACTATTTAGGTATATCACATAAGATATACTCTAACTATAACTATGACATATCTTATACAAAGATATATTCGTCCTAATCATCATAGCAGTACTTACTTTATAAGTAGCAGTACTTACTATGTACCGCGTTAACACTAACGGTACTTACATAACACTAACAGTACTTGGAATACACTAACGGTACTTGACACTTAACAAACAATTCCCAACAAGATGGCTGCAAACGGGGAATCCTAATAAAGGAAGAGAATGTCCATACTGAAGGATGGAATATCCGTACCTTATGTCTAGTAGTGAAGCTAGAAGGAAAGATGAACGATCTACTCAGACTTCGCGGATACTACATAAATAAGGGACATGTATGAGTTGTCTGATTACTGAGTGTATTACTAGTTCTGTGTGTTCTTAACTTATTTTATATGTTCTTGTCATGTTTTACTGTTTTAAATGCTATCTTGCATTTATTCATGTTTTTACATGTATTCTGATAAATTATTTTGTGATAACCCAAAACCGAGGTCATTGCTTAATCTTATTTTACGATTATTTTTGAAATTTTTAGATGAGTTTGAATGATATTTATATTTGGAGGTTCAAGTTTAAACCGATGCTGGAAGGTTTATATTTAATATTTAATAAGTATAAGGAGTATTAGCAAGCGTGATGTCGATGGATGCCAAATATTTTACGTCTTATTGTCGGTTGTTCGATTTTTGTCATTTTTCATGTTTTATTTTAAATGACGTGTTAAGTCGAGTCGGGAGTCGATATTATTATATTTGAGGTACGTTTTAAATTTTTAAAAGTATCTTTACGAAACCCGAGCCCCGTAAATATTTTCAAAATTGACTAATAATTATTTCCCGCTTTTTAGCTAACTATTTTCATTTTGAGCCACTACTATTGCAAAATTACAACATTGGTCCCTCAACCACTATATATAAACTTAAAATTCACACACACATCACATAATTCCCACTCAATTTTTTTTCATCCCCTCTCTCTCTCTCTCTCTCTCTCTCTCTCTCTCTCTCTTCTTGTAGCCGTGACCCCCAACCCATCAAAAACCACACATATTCAATTTTTGCTCCATTTTCACAATGATTTGAGCTAAACTAACACAAGACCCTATCTTAGAATTTCATAAGGATCATTTTGGTGTAAGAATTTTACACATGCAAGGGTTTTTATTTTTTTCATGTTGGTAGGTGAAAGCCATGATCATGCATGGAGTCTTTGGCATGATCAATGGTGATTCTTGCAAAAATTTTGTTAAAAACTTGATTTTGATTTGAAGGTTTTGATTTTTATGATGATTTGAATGTTACGGTTCATATATGTTGATGTTAGGGTATTGGGATGAACATTTCTATGGTTGGTTTTGGTCAAAAATGTGATTTTGTACAAGTTTTTGATAGTCATTTTATAACAATAAGTAAACTGTAAATTCGGGATTTTTATGTTTTGATAATGGCTTAACTTATCGCCTAGGGTTGTAGATAATTTGATTAGCTTCGATTTGATATAAAGTAGAGCTTCTAGCTCCAAACGAGCGCGAAGTTATGATGTTTTGATTATTCGTGTACCGAGAGACGAGTATCGGCACTACATATAGTTGTTGTCGATATTTGGATCGAATCTCGGGGACTCTAAATTGAAGTTTTGAAATGTGTAACCTATTGATAATGAAGTGTGAACCTTAGAGGGTGAGTTATTTTAAAACCCGAGTGTCGTTTTGTAAACGGAGTCATTTAAAGAAGTTAAAACGGTTGTATGAAAAATTAACGTAAATCTGTCCGGATTTTGTAGTTTGAAGATGAGTCGGGTAAAGGACTTTAAAAGTAAATTCATTTGATAAAATTGTAGGAGGACTTTCTATATATAGTAAGTTAGTTTATCGAGTCGTTTCATAAATGTTTGACGAGTTTAAAAGGGGTAAATAAGCTAGTACATGTAGTATGTGCCGGCGGACTTTGTAAAAAGTGTAAAATGGTAAAGTAAATGTGTAGTAGAGTATAATGAAGTTATTTATATCGTTTTATCTCGAGTTTATCGTGACTTTATGATTCTGAGTTTGATGTTGTTATGTATGATTTATTTCTCGAGTCATTATTAATGAACGCGCCTTATTTGATAGGTAGCGGTTCTCGTGTTTGAAAGGCATCCATTATCATCGACGATCATCTCGCTAGATCTATTATACTAAGATGAGTCTGTAGCCTCGCTTTTCATGCTAGCTACTAAATGTTTTATACCCGCGAGGGGGATACATGCTATTTGAAAATAAATGAACACAAGTCATGAGTAATTGTTAGACCCGAATGTTGCCTAAAGTTGATTACATTGTATTGAGTACCTTGTTGCTAAAGACCCTAAATTCATGAGCCGTTAACTATCTTCTGACTTGATGTTGTGAGTCGGGAATAGCCGCTTATTCTAATGATAGTACTATTGGGTTGACCACCCTAGCTGAGACCAGGGTATTACGTTGAATAACCTCTGGGAAGGATAATTCACGAGAATAAGTATGTGGTATTCTAGCAACTGATACCCTAGAGGGGCAATGGATTTATTCTAGTCATGCCGGCATTTGGCGTGGGTGACTATTTGGTTAAGGGGTCGGTGTCATGAGCTTAAATACAATTTTTATTATTGCCTTGAATATAGATTGTGTGTACGACAATTCTATAAATGATTATGATTGATTTTGTTCTTGTGTTCAAATGTGATTTGATAAACCTATAGACTCGCTCAACATTATTGTTGACTCGTTTTAGCATGTGTTTCAGGTAATAGGAAGTGATGAAGCATGGAGCTTTGCTGTGGAGGTTGTGGCTTGGCTTTTGGAAGAGTGTTGGTCTAAAAACTGTTTCTATCCTTTACTGTAACAATTTATTTTATGTTGATGTACTGTACTAAACTTGTTGGTTGCTGGTCGAGATCCATGGGGACTAACCGCTTTACTCTGGTGTCATTTTAGTACAATCATGGGATGAAATTTATGTTTTAGACCTATTATCGAAATCTTGTTTTTATTTATGTGTAAACGTCTCACTTTTGAGTCGTTCAATATACCTTGTGTGATGATGCTTGTGTCTAGCACCCAATTGTGTATTTCCGTTGCGCAATGTAATTGGGGGTGTTAGAGATTGGTAATCAGAGCTGCAAGTTATAGAGAACTGGGTCGATTTTAAAAATTGTCCTAAACTATAACTTTAGTGTCGAAAGTATTTATTCTTCAAAAGCACACAACTCCTCTGCAACGCTCCGGTAAGATCACTTTTAGTTTTGTTTTGCATTATAGATGTATCCCTCATAACTGAAATGATTTCCCGAGTATTTATTAAGTAAATACTAAGATATTGTATTGGAATTATTGAAAGTACGCTGAGTGCTTGTCAGTATCATATTTTTTTTGTGAGCATTGCATAAACATCATTTGCATTGTGTTGCATAGCATGGATTATGTATAACCCATTTGCATAAGCATTGCATACTAATTTTTATTTTATTAACAATGACCTTAAGTATCCTTGAACCCTTATAATTGTAGAAAATGGCTGATTTACCTCGTGAGGATGGATGGATTGATATGACTAATGTATTGGACGGTGAGGAAGTAGATAACTTTGGTGCTAGTGACGATGAGGAGCCTTTTGAGTATTTGGATGATGGGATTCGACCTACTGCAGTTGGTCAGACAAAGCCTGAATTGATACAAGGTAGTTATGTTCCAAGGGTTAATGTTGTGCCACAGACTGATCCAGATTATCAGCGACCTGTTGTTCGTTCTTCGACGCCTACTTGTGATGCTTATGTTAGCAGTTTGCCTGGGATTGCATTTGCTAGGGGTGATGTTCCTGTTGAGTCGAGTAGTGCTGCTAGTGCTCAATCTATTCATGATGGTATTTCTAAGGTTTATTGTCTAGGTCCTAGGTCTTATGATGATATTTTATGGTTTCTTAAGAAGTTTGATAGGTATTTATTTGAAAGGTATTTGGTTGAAACCCGTGTGATTAGGAGGTTTGAGCAGAATGAGAAGAAGTTTGACAAGTTTGCTAATAGTGTGAGGAGATCAGAGTTTTTTAGGGCAAGGGAAATGGATGAAGTTGTTAGGTTAAGATTTATGGTGTTGAATTTGAGTAGGCAAGTTGAAAGGTTTCGTGAGGAGCAAGAAAGGAATGCAAGGTTGAGTGCATGGGGTTTGCCTATGAGATCTTTTCCTAGTCGAGGTATGGTGATTCGTGATGTGCCGAATCAGGTTGAAGCTCAGGTGTTGGTGAAGCCAAGTGAAGGAGGTAGTCGAAAGGGAAAGGAAAAAGTGGAGGAAGATTCTGAGGAAGATGATAGCAGCAGTGATGATGAGCTGATGTACAAGAAGCTGCGGGGATCTGATGTTTAGTTCTTTTATGTTGTTTTTATTAGCCTTGTTGTAATAGAACTTATGTAGACTCGTACTGTAGTTTGTGATGAAACTTAATGACTTTTATGTTTACCGTGATGAAGGGTTGTAGTGACATTACTTGTCACAATTTTGTGGAAATTTTCCAATGCAATCCAAATTACCTTCATGACTTATGATTTGTCTTATTAGTTCTTTTGTGAATTGGTTAATGATTCATTGTGAACTATGTTGTTGGTGCATGTAGTATCCATGTTACATCTTGATAGAGAAATCCTTCTTCATATCTTGATATGAATACTTACTTGTTCTTTTTCTTTTATGGTTACACAGGAAGGAGTTGGGAGGCATTTTTCTGACTTTACTAAATTGTTGTTTGGTTAGTTTCCTAAAAACATGCCGCCTAAATTGATGACTCCTACTGTTAATACTATGATTGAGCAAGCTATCACTAGAGCTTTGGAAGCTGAACGTGCCGCGAGGAACCAAGAGACTGAGAATAGGAATGCTGCTGGTCAGGTTGGAGGGAATGTTGAAAATCCAGTTGCAGGTAATGCTGATGAACAGGCAGGAGGAAATGCTGCAGGACAAGTTGGAGGTAATGCTGCTGTTCAGCAGGTTCAGAAGGAATGTTCTTATGCTAGTTTCATGAAATGTGGACCTACCCAATTTCGTGGTACTGGTGGTGCTTTGGAATTAAGGAGGTGGATAGAGAAGATTGAAAGTACTTTTGAAATCAGTGGATGTTCATAAGCTAGTAAGGTGAAATTTGCTGCAGCTACTTTTCAGGATGATGCATTAAGCTGGTGGAATAGTCAGGTAGCTACTGTGGGTTTGGTTGAAGCTAATGCTAGAACATGGACTGTGACCAAGGGGTTGTTGACTGCTAAGTTTTGTCCTGAGGAAGAGTTAGGTCAGTTGGAGGATGAATTGAGGCATTTGGTGCTGAGAAACATCTGATTTATGTTTGTTGTGTCCTGATGCTTTAACTAATGACTGTAAGAAGATGAAGCAGTATATCAGAGGTTTATCTAGTAATATCAAGGGAGAGACTACATCGTCGAAACCCTAGTCATTTTATGAAGCTGTTCAAATGGCTCATGCTTTAATGGATGTAAAGATGTAGGATCGAAAGGATAGTATTGCTGAGGGGAATAAGAGAAAGTGGGAAGCTACACACTCAAACCAAGGGCAGAATCGTGGTGGTTATCGTAACAACAATAATCAAGGATCAGAATCAACAATATAATTTGAGAAGGAATGATGGTGTTCGTGCTGCCACTGTAAATTAAGGTAACAAGGTGAATCCAAAGTTTGGTCGGTGTAATCTGTATCATGTTAGAAATTGTCCACCTGCTTGCAACAAGTGTGGGAAGGCCGGACATAAGATGGCAGATTGTAGAAACAAGGGTGTGGCCACTGGAGCCAATACTGTTAAGGTAGTTAACTATTCTGGATGTGGAGGCTGTGGACATAAGCAAGGGAACTGTCCGAGGGTTGGCATACGACAGGGAGGCAATGTTGTTGCTGTTACTACTGGGATTGCTGCTCCAGCCTATGTCGTGGGAGATGCTGACAAACCTCAAGGGCCGAATGTGGTGACTGGTACGTTCTTACTTGATGCTTGTTATGCTAGTGTGTTATTTGATTCTGGATCTGATAGAACTTTCATAGATGTTAGATCCAGTCAGCTATTGGATAGAGAACCAGTGAGATTGACAACTAGTTATAAGGTGGAGTTAGCTGATGGTAAGGTTGTAAGCACTAGTTCATACTGAAAGGTTGTTCCTTGAAGTTAGGTAATTATGTGTTTAGTATTGATCTGATGGCCTATAGAGTTAGGATCTTTTGACGTGATTATTGGAATGGACTGGTTAGTTGGTAATGGTGCAGTAATTGTTTGTAGAGAAAGACTAGTCCAGATACCGCTAAGGAATAGGGTATTGACTGTGAAAGGTGATGAATGTACTTCTCATTTGAGAGTTGTTTCTTGTTTAAAGATGATGAGGTATATAGAAGCAGGTTGTGATGTGTTTCTTGCACAGATAAGTAATGATGGTGTGAATGAAAGGAAATTGGAGGATGTGCCTGTGATTAAAGAATTTCCTGAGGTTTTTCCTGAATATTTTCCAGGATTACCGCCGCATCGTGAAGTGGAGTTTCGTATTGATTTAATGTCGGGATCTGCGCCTGTTGCTCGTGCACCATAACGTTTAGCTCCATCTGAGATGAAATCTGGTCAATTGAAGGAATTGATGGATAAGGGATTTATTAGACTGAGTTCGTCGCCATAGGGTGCTCCTGTTTTGTTTGTTAGGAAGAAAGATGGTTCTTTTAGAATGTGTATTGATTATAGAGAGCTTAACAAGTTGACTGTCAAGAGTATCCACTGCCGAGGATTGATGATTTGTTTGATCAGTTGCAAGGGTCTAGTGTATACTCGAAGATTTAAGGTCTGGGTATCATCAACTGAGAGTTAAGGAAGAAGATTTTACTATAACAGCTTTCCGTACTCGATATGGACATTTTGAACTTCAAGTGATGCCTTTTGGGTTAACGAATGCGCCTGCTGTATTTATGGATCTGATGAATCGTGTATGCAAGTCGTATTTGGATGAGTTTGTTATCGTATTCATTGATGATATTCTCATTTACTCCAAGAGTGAAGAGGAACATGAGAGGCATTTGAGAACATTTTTGGAATTGCTGAAGAAAAAGAAGTTGTATGCAAAGTTTTCTAAGTGTGAATTTTGGTTGAAATCAGTGCAATTTCTGGGGCACGTGATTGATAGTGAAGGTGTTCGTGCGGATCCTGCTAAGATTGAGGCAATTAAGGATTGGTCTGTGCCGACGACGCCGACTGTAGTTCGCCAATTTCTTGGTTTAGCTGGGTATTATAGAAGATTTATCGAGAAGTTTTCACTAATTGCTAAGCCGTTGACTAAGCTTACTAAAAAGAATCGAGTGTTTGAATAGGGATTGGAAGAGGAATCTGCATTTAGTACGCTGAAGGATAAGTTGTGTTCTGCGTCGATATTGTCTTTGCCAGAAGGATCTAAGGATTTTGTAGTGTACTGTGACGCGTCTCATAAAGTATTTGGGGTTGTGCTGATGCAAAGGGAAAAGGTAATAGCATATGCATCGAAACAATTGAGGAAGCATGAAGAGAATTACACTACTCATGATTTAGAACTTGGGGCTGTTATTTGTGCTTTGAAACTGTGGAGACACTACTTGTATGGAACCAAGTCTGTAGTTTTTACTGATCATAAGAGTCTGCAATATATTTTGGATCAAAAGGAATTGAATATAAGGCAAAGGGGATGGGTTGAGTTGCTGAGTGATTATGACTGCGAGATTCGTTAACATCCTGGTAAAGCGAATGTGGTAGCTGATGCACTTATTAGAAAGGAAAGAGATAAGTCTATAAGAGTTAGAGCTTTGGCAATGATGGAAAGTGTTGATTTGACAGAAGCGATATTGAAAGCCCAAACTAATGGTTTGAAGGAAGAGAATGTTAAGGCATAAAATTTGGGTAGAATGTTGAAACCATTGTTTGAAGTAAGGTCAAATGGATTGAGGTATTTTGAGAATAGGATTTAGTTACCATTGTGTCCGTCTGAGGAAGGTTCTTTAGGAGTGCGAGATTTAGTGATGAATGAATATCATAAGTCGAAGTATTCAATACATCCTGGATCGGACAAGATGTATCAAGATCTTAAGAAAGTTTATTGGTGGCCGAATATGAAGGCAGATATAGCACAGTATGTTAATAAGTGTTTAACTTGTGCGAAAGTGAAGGCTGAACATAAGAAACCGTCTGGATTATTAGTGCAACCTGAGATTCCTGAGTGGAAATGGGAGAAGATTACAATGGATTTTGTGACAGGTTTGCCAAGGACTGCAAGTGGTTGTGATATGATATGGGTGATTGTAGATAGATTGACAAAGTCTGCTTACTTTTTGCCAACGAAGAAGACGGATAGTATGGAGAGGTTAACAACAGTGTATGTGAAGGAGATTGTTTGTCGACATGGTGTGCCTTTGTCGATAATTTCTGATCGTGATAGTAGGTTTACTTCAGAATTTTGGAAGTCTTTGCAGAAAGCGATGGGAACGGAGTTATGTTTAAGTACAACATATCATCCGGAAACTGATGGACAAAGTGAGAGAACGATTCAAACGTTAGAAGATATGCTTCGTCCGTGTGTGATTGACTTTGGAAATGGTTGGGATAATCATTTTCCATTGGTTGAATTTTTGTACAATAACAGTTATCATGCTAGTATTAAAGCCGCTCCATTTGAAGCTTTGTATGGACGTAAGTGTAGATCACCAGTGTTTTGGAGTGAGGTAGGAGAAAGTCAATTGACTGGACCTGAAATGATATTTGAGACGACTGAAAAGATTGTGCAAATTAAGAAGCGTTTGTTATCTGCCAGAAGTAGACAAAAGAGTTATGCTGATAACTGAAGGAAACCATTGGAGTCTGAAGTAGGAGACATGGTTATGTTGAAAGTATCTTCGTGGAAAGGAGTGATACATTTTGGAAAGAGAGGAAAGTTGAGCCCGAGATATATTGGACCATTTAAGATTATCCAAAGGATTATATTGATGGCTTATAAGTTAGAGTTGCCTGATGAACTTAAGGATATTCATAATACTTTTCATGTGTCTAATCTGAAGAAGTGTTTAGCTGAAAGGGATGTGGTGATTCCATTGGAGGAAATTCAACTTGATGATAAGTTGCATTTTATAGAGGAACCTGTAGAGAATTATGGATAGGGAAGTTAAGAAGTTGAAGCATAGTAGGATTTCAATTGTGAAGGTGAGATGGAACTCTAGACGTGGGCCAGAGTTTACCTGGGAACGTGAGGATTTCTTTAAGGACAAGTATCCTCATTTGTTTAGGAAGGATTAAGCGCCACGGACGTCGCTTCTTTTAAGAAGGGGGGGATGTGATAACCCAAAACCGAGGTCATTGTTTAATCTTATTTTACAATTATTTTTGAAATTTTTAGATGAGTTTGAATGATATTTATTTTTGGAGGTTCAAGTTTAAACCGATGTTGGAAGGTTTATATTTAATATTTAATAAGTATAAGGAGTATTAGCAAGCGTGATGTCGATGGATGCCAAATATTTTACGTCTTATTGTCGGTTGTTCGATTTTTGTCATTTTTGATGTTTTATTTTAAATGACGTGTTAAGTCGAGTCGGGAGTCGATATTATTATATTTGAGGTACGTTTTAAATTTTTAAATGTATCTTTATGAAATCCGAGCCACGTAAATATTTTCAAGATTGACTAATAGTTATTTCCCGCTTTTTAGCTAACTATTTTCATTTTAAGCCACAACTATTGCAAAATTACAATATTGGTCCCTCAACCACTATATATAAACTTAAAATTCACACACACATCACATAATTCCCACTCAAATTTTTTTCATCCTCTCTCTCTCTTCTTGTAGCCGTGACCCCCAACCCATCAAAACACCACACATTTTCAATTTTTGCTCCATTTTCACAATGATTTGAGTTAAACCAACACAAGACCCTATCTTAGAATTGCAAAAGGATCATTTTGGTGTAAGAATTTCACACATGCAAGGGTTTTTATTTTTTTCATGTTGGTAGGTGAAAGCCATGATCATGCATGGAGTTTTTGGCATGATCAATGGTGATTCTTGCAAGAATTTTGTAAAAACTTGATTTTGATTTGAAGGTTCTGATTTTTATAATGATTTGAATGTTACGGTTCATATATGTTGATGTTAGGGTATTGGGATGAACATTTCTATGGTTGGTTTTGGTCAAAAATGTGATTTTGTACAAGTTTTTTATAGTCATTTTATAACAGTAAGTAAACTGTACATTCGGGATTTTTATGTTTTGATAATGGCTTAACTTATAGCCTAGGGTTGTAGATAATTTGATTAGCTTCGATTTGATATAAAGTAGAGCTTCTAGCTCCAAACGAGCATGAAGT
Organism: Glebionis coronaria; assembly: GCA_025667525.1. Lineage (NCBI taxonomy): Eukaryota > Viridiplantae > Streptophyta > Magnoliopsida > Asterales > Asteraceae > Glebionis > Glebionis coronaria. The sequence continues at coordinate 462,319,277 of CM046881.1, forward strand.
TATGATGTTTTGATTATTCGTGTACCGGGAGACGAGTATCGGCACTACATATAGTTGTTGTCGATAATTGGATCGAATCTCGGGGACTCTAAATTGAAGTTTTGAAATGTGTAACCTACTGATAATGAAGTGTGAACCTTAGAGGGTGAGTTATTTTAAAACCCGAGTGTCGTTTTGTAAACGGAGTCATTTAAAGAAGTTAAAACGGTTGTATGAAAAATTAACGTAAATCTGTCCGGATTTTGTAGTTTGAAGATGAGTCGGGTAAAGGACTTTAAAAGTAAATTCATTTGAGAAAATTGTAGGAGGACTTTCTATATATAGTAAGTTAGTTTATCGAGTCGTTTCATAAACGTTTGACGAGTTTAAAAGGGGTAAATAAGCTAGTACATGTAGTATGTGCCGGCGGACTTTGTAAAAAGTGTAAAATGGTAAAGTAAATGCGTAGTAGAGTATAATGAAGTTATTTATATCGTTTTCTCTCGAGTTTATCGTGACTTTATGAGTTTGAGTTTGATGTTGTTATGTATGATTTATTTCTCGAGTCATTATTAATGAACGCGCCTTATTTGATAGGTAGCGGTTCTCGTGTTTGAAAGGCATCCATTATCATCGACGATCATCTCGCTAGATCTCTTATACTAAGGTGAGTCTGTAGCCTCTCTTTTCATGCTAGCTACTAAATGTTTTATACCCGCGAGGGGGATACATGCTATTTGAAAATAAATGAACACAAGTCATGAGTAATTGTTAGACCCAAATGTTGCCTAAAGTTGATTACATTGTATTCAGTACCTTGTTGCTAAAGACCCTAAATTCATGAGCCGTTAACTATCTTCTGACTTGATGTTGTGAGTCGGGAATAGCCGCTTATTCTAATGATAGTACTATTGGGTTGACCACCCTATCTGAGATCAGTGCATTACGTTGAGTAACCTCTGGGAAGGATAATTTACGGGAATAAGAATGTGGTAATCTAGCAACTGATACCCTAGAGGGGCAATGGTTTTATTCTAGTCATGCCTGCATTTGGCGTGGGTGACTATTTGGTTAAGGGGTCGGTGTCATGAGCTTAAATACAATGTTTATTATTGCCTTGAATATAGATTGTGTGTACGACAATTCTATAAATGATTATTATTGATTTTCTTCTTGTGTTCAAATGTGATTTGATAAACCTATAGACTCGCTCAACATTATTGTTGACTCGTTTTTGCATGTGTTTCAGGTAATAGGAAGTGATGGAGCATGGAGCTTTGCTGTGGAGGTTGTGGCTTGGATTTTAGAAGAATGTTGGTCTAAAAACTGTTTCTATCCTTTACTGTTGAACAATTTATTTTATGTTGATGTACTGTACTAAACTTGTTGGTTGCTGGTCGAGATTCATGGGGACCAAACGCTTTACTCTGGTGTCGTTTTAGTACAATCATGGGATGAAATTTATGTTTTAGACCTATTATGGAAATCTTGTTTTTATTTATGTGTAAACGTCTCACTTTTGAGTCGTCCAATATACTTTGTGTGATGATGCTTGTGTCTAGCACCCAATTGTGTATTTTCGCTGCGCAATGTAAATTGGGGGTGTTAGATATTGCATGTATTACTATATTACTATACTTGTGGTGTCATAATAAGTAACTTTCTAAAAATAGCAGGCTTCCAAAAATAGATAGTTTCCAAAAATAGAAAGTTTCCAAAAAAAGAAAGTTTCCAAAAATAGAAAGTTTCCAAAAATAGAAAGTTTCTAAAAATAGAATGTTTCTAAAAATAGAAAGTTTACAAAAATAGTAAGTTTCTAAAAATAGAAAGTTTTCAAAAACAGTAAGTTTCCTAAAATAGAAAGTTTCCATAATTAGAATTAGGCTAGATTAATAAGTCTAAAATATAAGCTAGTGCTTATTAATCATAAGCTATAAGTCATGATAGTTTATTAGTAAAGTCTATTAAATTAAATACTTAGGCTAAAGTAATTATTAATTAATAATGATAAAGCATGGTTTATTAATTAATAAAATGTCATGGTCAATTTAATAAACTTTACCTTATACAATTTAATTAAATTAAGTCTTGGTCTAATTTAATTAAGTCTAATAAAAAACTTAGGTTATACATGTATTATAAATTCTAATAATAAACCTAAGTCATAATTTTAAATAAATAAATAAATTAGTTCATGTAAATTAATTTAATTAATTAACTAATAAAATAATGGTTAATAAAATGTATCCCGAGCCCCGAAACCCGAACACAAACCACCACCACACAGCCGGCGGCTGGTGGTGGTGGCCAGCGGCTGCTGCTACTGCTAGGCTTCGGTTCACACCGGTCTAGTCAATGCTCCCCTCGCCGTGCCAATCTACCCACCGAGACCATATAGGTCTCGGTTCCCACTGTTTCGCCAAAGGCACCCCCTGTGGGGGACCTTAGCTTGCGGTTGACCTCAAACAAACAGCACCGCCCCGTGTAGGGTTGCGGCGGGTGGTACCAAAAGACCACCGAGACTATGGTTGGTCTCGGTTGGTGTGCGACCAGAACAAAACAAACCAAACACCCTTTTTCCTTGATTTTAAATATTCTATAACATGTTTAATTAATGATTTAACCAAAAGATTCATGAACATAGATCATTAATTAAAATAATATTAAAAATAAAAGGTTATGATTATACCAATTGCGTGAATGAATGTAGGATTGGAACACGAACACGAATATGTAAATACCAAAGATCAAGAATCAACAAATCGTCCTTGTGGGTGGGTTGGTTGTCGCGGCTCAAAGGAAGAACAAGGGGGCTAGGGTTCTTTTGGTTTTGCTAAAAAATGCATAAGAATTACCTGGAATTAATGTTTACTAGTTAGTTTCATAATGGGCCGGGCCATGAGGCCCTTCCCTTTCTTTGTCTTAGCCGCGACCCAACACAAGCCCAACGCCAGTTGCATACGTTTTTCACGTTTAAATATTATTCGTGTATGTTCGTCTTTAGTGTTCGTGAATTAAATATTATACATAATATTTAACGTGCATTAATAATATACGTAGTTCATGTAATTTAATGTTCGAGATACGTGCCGTATATTATAAATGGAAAGTTTTAATTATTCGTGTTTGTTGGAAACTCACTTTATGTGACGACATTTAAGAATTCCCATTAGTTATCATAGTCACACACGTTTAGACTAGACTAGGTTCTTGTACTGTTAAGCATATCGTGTGTGACTATATATACCCCTCTTTAGCTTCCAAGGAGGGGTGTTGGTTGTGTCACATTTTCACTTATATTCATTTTACTCATTTTCACACACATCTAACCTCTCTCTCTCTCTAAGCCAACAATGGCTTCCACCACCATCTACCACCACATTAGACCACCGGATCGTATTTAGCATTTCTACATTTGGCATCAGAGCCACGGTTCCATCCTTGGATCGTGTTTATATATTCGATTTGGTGGTCTAATCTTTTCTTTGTGTCTCGTTATATCATCTTTTTGTCTGATTTGTCAAAAATTTTGTCACGTCTTATTATTTTTTGTCCAAACTGTCCAATTGTTTCTCGGTTTAATCATCATATCATTGTTGCCTTTTGGTCCACATCTGATTTTCAGAAACATCCTTGGTCAAGTTGCTGTCACAAGAAGTCAAAACTGGTTTTCTTAATATATCATTTTTCCTAGTTTCAAGAAGTCAAAACTGCCATATTTAGTTAAATCTGGTGGTTTTAGTGACTGATTTTGATAAAAAAAAAATTTCTGGTAAGTTTTTGTATTCACATGATGAAGATGACCCAGAAAACTTAGATCCAGAAAACACGGGAAAAAGTACACTTTTGGATTTCAGCTACATGGTACGATCGCATGATTGCGATGGGTTGTATTTTTGACACATTCCGATGGGTTCGACATACCCATTGCGATGGACTCATTCCGATGAGTCACATTGCGATGGGTGGTCGGATCTGTCGCAATGGCATATGTATAACGTCATGCTGCCCATTTTTTCCCAATATTGCGATGGCTGGTAACCATTGCGATGGGTACCATTGCGATGGGTACCATCGCAATGGGTACCATCGTAATGAGACTTCTTGGACTGCGATGGATCATATACTTTTGACTGCGATGGGTTTTAAGAAAGTCATTGCGATGGATTTTTTTTATTGCGATGGGCTTTATTAAAACATTCCGATGGAATACTTTATTTGACTCCGATGGGTTAAAAACGTTTGACAGTTTAAATCTTTCATGACCAAAATTGTGACCAAACCGAACCCATTTCAACCGAGTCAACTCGGTCATTACCGAGTTGACTCAGTTAAACTCACTGAGTTGACTCGACAGCCCACCTTATATCACCACAACTCCATCATACACTAATCCTAAGCCCATCGTCACCTAATCCCTCTATAAATCAGCACTCGCCTCAAAACATATTCACGATCTCAGATTTGTTCATGATAAGAAACCTTTAAATATTTTTATGAATGAACAACATGCATCATAGATCTTATTATATATGGTCTAAACCATCTTTTATATACGAAAATAAATAATGAGTTATAACAAATATGTTATAATCATTATTCTGTTTCGAATCCACAAAACAAAACCGACATGCAATTAAATATCAGGACCTACCCGAGATCTTCATATAAAGATCTTGATGTTAAGATTATTTCTTCATGGATCTTGCTTGTATTTTGAAGATGGAAATTCGTTTGATGGAAATTCCTGAATCACGCCACATCTGGGTTCTGTTTGATCAGAAATGTGGTATTACAAGTTATTGATTAGTGGGGCTCGCGTGATTGATATTGAGATGAGATTGGGAGATGGGTGACTATTGGGTGGCATGTACTCATTTAAGATGATGATGATGGCAGATTTGAATGAGATTGGATTGAGATAGGTGATTATTGGGAGCTTGGTTCGGTAGTATTGTCAGTTTAGAGAAAATAAGGGGCGGAGTATTTGATGGAATGAGATTAGGTCACTGTGAGAGTAATTAGGGGGTTTTATTTATATCCCATATCTTGCCTTTCTTTTGGACCGTTTCTTTTTGTGGTTACTTTTGGCTACACGTGGGCACCTTGAGAAAAAAGGGGCGGAATTTACAAGAAATGAGATAGGGCTATAGATCGGGTCTTTATCTCATATGGGCCATGACACACGAAATGGGTCTTGGAAGAATTGGGTTGGGCTTCAGAATTGATGGACACTCGAATTTTTTTTAAACATTGCATCATGGGCCGTATGTTTTCAAACTATATATACACAAAAAAAAATTTTTGTTTCAAAATTATTCATTTTGAATAAAAAGTTTGTGTATTATGGTTTAACTTGGACATTATAGAGACAAATGTGATGTGACAAAGTGACGTGACAAAATAACGTGACGAGAAAAATATGACGAGAATTTATTTGAGACGAGCCCAAGAAAAAAAAATGGGCGATTTTTTAGTGAATACAGATTTTTTTTTGGATCGGATATTAATTACTTGAAGACGGAGACGAATTTCTTCGAAGGCGTGTACTTATTATATCCTTGAACAGATAACTTGCTCGTGCTTAATCTTAGAATGAAGACTTGGTTATCTGGTTTCCGGGTTCGGGGTGGATGGTTGATGACTCGGATAACTATCACTCAAAGGGGTTACTTTGTTGTACTCAGTGTCACGCGCATAGTCGACGTGGATAATTTCAAGAGGGGTTGTGCTTATAGACATCTTTAGTGATGCATTGGGTACTTAAAATTTTATCCACCGTTCTTCATTCAACAATAGTGCAAGCTTAAGTCACAAGATCGAAGGATTCTTATTCAGTTTCATATTTGATGTATCTGGTTCATTCCATCAGTGGTCACTTCAAATTGCCTTTAAGTGGGTTGGTAAAGGTGGCCATGGAGAGTTTATGAGAAGAGATTTTCGATCAACAGCTGATTCTCACCGAATATAATTAAGCTTATTTATTATTCTCTCGAGATTTCCAGGTTTATGTGCTTACGATTTATTGATGGTTCCGAGTTTCGAAACCATCAAGGGGGAAGAAGAAGACACATCGAACGCACAACGAGTACACGTGATGAACGTCATACCTTCTTTTGATTTAAAGACATTCCGGGATGACATTTGTCATAGCCGCAGAGAAAATCAGTGTTTTAACTCGTGGCGTTATCAATCTCTAAACGATATGTGCATTTCCGGGACTTAATTGACTCTGGTGTTACGACGTCAACTTCATGAATGGGATAAAGTGTCTACTTCAGTATTTGAGCTTCATAATTGGGATTGATTTACTTTCTTCAACTATGTGGGGAAAGAAATGTCTTGATTCTTTCTGGTATGCATAACTTGAACTTTCAGGGGGAAGAAAAATTCAGAAGAATTATTCAAGCGTGAGAAGAGAAGTTGTTGATCTACTTGGTGTACCCCAAACTTTCAATCTCTCTTAGCAACATTATCATGTTATATGATGGGATTTGCTTGTTAGATTCCGTTGTGCGCTTAATCATTCTAAGCTTTATTGAAAGCTTTGAAGTTGCTTACGAGGATTGTCGATTTGGGGGGAAGCTATTTAAAAAGCTTCTACATCAAGTTTATGTGGCATGAATTAGGGGGAAGCTAATTCAGAAGCTTCTCCTTAACCAGAAGTGTATGGGTTACTTAGCTCGTGCCGTTACAGTATTTCTACTACAAGTTAAAGATGAGTCGTTTTGAAGTCAAAGGCCTTAGAAGACATCATCAGCATTGGACGCTTTATGAAAGCTCTTGTTCTTATCATTATGTACTTGTTAGGAAAAAATATTGTAAGGAATTCTACACGTCGTCCCATGGGGGAAGATTGTTGGAAACTCACTTTATGTGACGACATTTAAGAATTTCCATTAGTTATCATAGTCACACACGTTTAGACTAGACTAGGTTCTTGTACTGTTAAGCATATCGTGTGTGACTATATATACCCCTCCTTAGCTTCCAAGGAGGGGTGTTGGTTGTGTCACATTTTCACTTATATTCATTTTACTCATTTTCACACACATCTAACCTCTCTCTCTCTCTCTCTAAGCCAACAATGGCTTCCACCACCATCTACCACCACATTAGACCACCGGATCGTATTTAGCATTTCTACAGTGTTTTTATGTAGTGTACTGTTCATGGTATTTTTATGCGGGTTTTACAAGTTCAGACTCATCATAGCCTAAGGAACATTGGGTTTTGAAAGAGAGAAAGTAAATCAGAACGCATGTAACAAATGGAAACATATACTATAAAAATGAGTTCAAGAGGCTCAGGTCTATTGGAGAGAATAGTATGAAACAAAGAGGACAAAATCGCCATTGCTGCAAAACATTTAAGAATGAATTACCCCGCTAAGCTACGATTAACCGCAAACTTTGTTCAATTCACTCGGACGACAATCCACAAATTTCACATATATGTGCTATGATCGAATGAATATGAAAAATTGGCTGAAAGTTTTTGCTTTTGTGTCTTACTTGGTAAGATGAATGAGTCCTCACAACCTTAACTACTATATCAACATATTCCTATATGTTGCAAACACAATGTATATATATCAAATCTAAGTTCTACAAGTAATCTAATAAGTACATTATGAATAAGAACATCTCAATTATAACTATGATGTCCTAAATTCCTTTAGAAACCCTAAAATCCCTATAAATGTATTGTAAACTCAAGAATGGTGAACTATGAATGTACAACACATATGAATAAGTAATTATGGATTATAAAAAACTTGTAAACTATCTTTTGAAGGTATAAATTCATCTAATAATAGTAAGTACAAACCCTACAAAGCTAAGTACAAATAAATATACATAATAGTCTAGATCACCACCTAGAAATCCCTTGTAAACTAATATTTCAAGCAATATAATTACACAGTATCTGTATACGAATATCAAATACCAATGTACAAGTTATAATATATCATATAGAAGAAATATTTTATTATAAAACACTAACTATAAGTAATCTAAAGCTAATTACAAGTATAAGACCTAGTAACTTGGATTAGCACCTAAAATCCATTTCACATTGAATTAGAGTCTAATATTTTATAAACAATTATAAAACTCAACTAATTATCATATTAAGATCATACATTTATCCCAAGATAAGTTACAAATTACTAAAGCACAAAGTACAAGTTTTCAAAGCATAGAACTATAAGCTAACCTAATTACACCTAGGTTATGATTACCTTATACAAACCCTTAAACCAAGTATGTAGAATCAGTTGAAGTCATAAACATACCATATAATACCTAGAATAAGTTTACATGGGGAGATATACACTAATTACCCAAAGTACAAAGTCATTAGGCTTAATGATCTAAAAATAATTGTATTAAGAATTTCACTTAGAATCAATATCTAGTCTTTTATGACAAGTCTAACAACACTCATATCATTACATTTAGGTTATAAAATTATCTTAGACCAATGTACAAGTACACTAAAGCATAAGGTACAACATTTCAATGCATGACTTATAAATTAGGTCAAAATAGGTATTTCCACCCTTTAGACATTTTTACTTGGAATAACTTAGTAAAACTAATGTAGAGACTTCATGAACACACTGATGACAATGTATGATGTATAAATTGAGTTTACATCAGTAAATAAATCAATAATAGTCTTTAATAAGGATTAAACCCTAGATCACTAGAAAACCTAATCCGGCTAGGTTTTCTTCCCAAATTCACTTCAAACCTTTGTTAAACTTCAAACCAAGGAACCAAACTTCTTAAATACAATTTTTAAACCCTAATTACACCCTAATCTATCACTAATCACATTCCTAAACCCTTTGTTAAAGCAATGATGCCTAAAAACGTTACTTGCATTTTTCGGTCTCGCTTTGTTTTGATTACGATAATATGTAAAAACAAGCATTTACGAAAACAACGAAAAACGAATTCTTGAGTTCAAGTATTTTTCATTTCAACCATTATCACTTAAGGTATGTACAAACAAGTACTCATCCTAATTAAGTGATCAAGGACTTAATCTTTTCTTAAAACTCACTTCTTATTAAGTGTGACAAGTTTTTATTAAACTTTAATTTTAAGAAAATGTTTTATTAGATTAATAATTTGAAAATTTGAAAATGGCATATTCTATCTAGGTTTGGAATATCCTTTCAAGATATTTTAATCTCTAGATTTGAAACATACCACTAAAAGACAAAAAGGAGCAGAGTCTACTCCGACGGCTCTTTAAGTAGCTATGCAGTTGCCTATCGATAAGGAACCGCGGGTAGCTATAAGGAACTATGGGCAGATATAGCCGTTGGAGCCTTGTCTTATAAATAGTGGACCATTCTCAGATTTTCTCTTCACCTCTTTTACACATATATTTCTATATTCTTTCATACTTCTAAAATCACTCAAATCCTTGGTCATTTTGTTGATTACTACTTGTTTAGAAATGAATCATTCTTCTCTCATCTCTTCCTCTTCAAGTGCAAAGAGAAGAACACTATCATCCTTGAAGTGTTGTGTCTACCTCAAAGATCCATTGAAGATCAAATCTTATTTATTCATTATTGTGTGATTGTTGTGAAGATACAAGTAGTTGTGTCTATTTGGAAGTTGTGTATGTATTAAGGTTAATACTTGGCCCTTAAAGTATATTGGTGTAGATTGGTCCTAGCTAAGATTAGGGCTCGACTTCTAGCTTAGAGTCGGAAATTAGATAAGCAATGTTGTGTATGGTTTCTCCACTTTAAGGAGCTTGTTGATTAGTGAACTCTCGAGTAAGGAGTACTCGAGGAGTGGAGTAGGGACGATGAGTGAGCTTCGTTGCCGAACCACTATAAATCCTTGGTGTTTGGTTTGATCTTTCTTTCCCTTATCTCTTTATATTCATTATTATTTATACTTGTGATTATTGGTTTAGTTGCACTATCCCTTGTTCATATTGTGTATAAGAAGGTTTCACATATTTGCTCAAGCCTAAGTTTTTGAAAATGATTTTTGAAAACCGTCTTTTAACAAGTGGATTTAAGAAACTATTCAACCCCCCATTCTAGTTTCTACAATTGGTATCAGAGCGTGGTTGCTCAAGCCTTTCTAAAATATATTGTATTTTAAAACTTGAATCGATCTATGGTTTAACAAATTTAGACTTCTTTGACATATTAGGCCCGCCATGAATATTTTGACTCAACCCGAGTTTGGTTATCCGAGCTTACTCTAGCAAGTATATAAACATATAGACCTTTATTGGTTTATTAGGCTAAGCATCCATGAGTCTTATTGTTTGAGATTTTAAATTATGGAGAACGAGAGATGATAGAGTTTGAAGTAAGTGTAAAGGGCTAGATAAACCTCATATTAAATACTTGTAGCTTTTATATCCCCTTTCGTAACCTCTAATTTCTTGTCAACGCATGTATATATTGTTAATAAACAATCAAGAAGGGTTTTAATTGGTTTGTAGTATCTTATGCATTTTTGACTAATCGTGCGTGGTTGGTATAAGTACGTCTTAAGATTCTAATTTAGAACGTTTTATGTATACTAGACTTATGTCATGCTTAATACTTAGCGGGTGTTTTTCCTTTTATTATTGTCATTTTATTTGTGAGGAATAAAGAAAAATAAGAGCGGCTTGAGTGGCTAGAAAAAAAAGAAGAAAAATAAAAAGAAAAAAATTATACCAGACTCCCAAGAGGGTCAGTGAAGTGTTAATTATAGTAGTTATTAAATTCCAATATTACTCTCATAAGGGTTGCAGGGATTTAATAGTTGCTCCAATCCAATATTACGTTGACGGGTTGCGGGATTGAAGATCCAAGGTCTCAAAAAGGCGGCGGATATAAATTATTGTGTGAGTTTATTTTTCTTTTCTTAGCGAGTTAATAGCTACTTATTAATGCTTGACATAAGGATCTTACACATAAGGAGAATGACTTATTATATTGGGTCGGACTTATATTAATTGTGGGCGGTTTTTCAAGTAATGGATGAGATGGTTACTTAGGATTAAAATCGTGCTTCCTTATTTTCAGATTTTATACTTCTTATATTTCACGCTTTAAATAATGACAAATTTGCTCTCAAGCAATTTGGTTAAATAATAATTGGTCTTTGAGATAAAATAAGTGGGAGTATAATGGTAACACAATTAATTTGTATGAATAAGTCGATGCACTTTCACTTATGAATGACAATGATCTCGTTTTTAAGCTTGGTATGGGGAAAGTGAAACTTGAGGATGATAAGTATTCATGGTACCAAAAGCCTAATTAAAGTCACTGATTTCTTTATGAGTTATTTCTATCAAACCATTTTAAGAAAATACAAAAAATAAATAAATAGAGTTTATATTTTGCATTGCATTCTTAAAAATTAAAAATCATGCATCATGTAGCATAGTATAGTATATTAAATCATAAAATGGCCAAGGTAGATTAACTATGGGAAAAGTGTAATCTAGAGCTTTAAAATACTGTATTGCATGAGGTCATGACAATGTTCAAGTGGAGGGGAGTTGATAAATGTGAAAACACTCATCATTTATAACCTAAAGACCACTTAAAACACGGGCAAATACATTATATATAACTTTAAAATATCATAATTAGCGTGTATTTGTGTTTTGTGTGTTTCAGGTAAATACGATACATTGTGGAGCAAACACGCGCTTTCTCGGGTTTTATTCGAAGAAAAGACGAAGAAAGGACAAATCAAGCTTAAGGACCAATATTGCTAAGTTCATAAAGATTCAAGGACCATTTGTGTTATTCTCCAAGTTATATCAAAGACATGATTTAATTAATGGATTAAAGAGACAAATAACAAAAATGGAAAATAGAAGGACTTAAAAAGGAAAAAGGAACTTTGTATAAACAATATCACTGGATAGTGTTTATCTTATCTTCATCAACAACATACAGCAGCGACGGTTTTCATCTTATGACACCAGACTGATTCGTAGAAGAGAAAGAAGAATCAGGCGAAGGATAAAGAAGCAAAATGGTTGCCTGAACCTCCTTCACACAGCTTTATACGTTAATTACACTCAAACTTCCCAAATCAAAAACCCCCAAATCCCTGGATAAACCCTAATCTAAAGTCTGCCACGTGGATCTCCTTGTTTGGTCGATACACGTTATCTCAACATCCCTCACTCCAATCTTACCTCTATAAATATCCAACCCCACCCTTATTTGAAGATGGTTAGAATAGGTGTAACTTTCACACACTCAATTAGATTAGTTAGTAGGAGTAGTATAGATAAATGTTTTCATATTAGTTAAAAAGTTGTTCAAGCTTTCTGTTAATTCTGTTGTAGTTAGTTTGAGTTGTAACCGATTCTTACCTTTCCTCCATTAATGAAATAATAAGCTTTCTTATTTTTCTTTACTAATTCTTGTTATAATTGAATTTGACTTTTCTCTATTGATGAAGAACTTAAATTTTTTCTGTCACTCTCTTTCATTTTTTGTTATGATAAGTTATTTCAGTTTGTTTAATTGGTTAAGAGCTTGTATTTGAGAAGTTAAAATTCTGTGCAAGATTCATTCAATCTCTTATTCGTATTGGTTGATTTAATAAGCTTTTCTTCTTGTTATTGTTTTTGATATTAGAGATTTCATTAGCCTTTGATGATTAAAAAAACATAATAGAAGATCGGTTGGTTTAGTTAGGTGATTGTTGTGAAATAGTCGTTTTTTAACTGCACTTCATTAATAAGAAACGTTTTCAAATCAAGTTTAGCTTTTGAAAAGTTCTATCTGCTTGTTATAGTGATATTAAAGGAAGCTTTCTTTTATTTCTTTTACTTTTGCCTTAGTATTACTATATTGTTCACAGCATATTTGCATTTTAATTTCTACTTGAGGCTACTGTTCATGATTTGGTTTTGTTAAACAGTAATCCTGTTTTGGTTGTAAGATTGGTGATAAGCTGATACATTTCATCACCGAGATCAGAAGTTTGCGTTTTTCTTCTTTTCATTCTGTTTATGCAGGTACTTGGTTTATATCAGTTCAGCGAGTAACAAGTTTATTCCTACGCCGATCTTGAAAGTTCAGAGATGGTGTGTTTGGATGTAGCTTATAGTTTTCTGGAACGAGCTTGTCACGATTTGATAAGTTAGCTCAGCGCTAGACTTCGTCATCAAAGGACTAACTTCAGTAGAAACATGTTAAGCGCGTTTCATTTTTCTACAAACTCCTTGTGCAATCTGCTAGTTTGTATTTGATAGTGAAATTTTTTTGTAATTGTATGAATTGATTAGTTGTTGACTGTTTTAGTTTAATACCTTGATTCATATGATTCCTCTTTCAATTTCTGCATTTGTAGTGTAATATTGATAGTTGTTTTGTAGTAAAGTTCCAGTTTTAATTTCTGTACTTCTAGAATAATATAGTAGGAGGTCGTTATAGTATAAAGCTGCTAGTTGTCCGTTTTGCTGATATGAATTAGATGATAATTTGTTTGATCTCTATTGCGTTTTCATTCTGCCCTATAAGTGTAGTTGATAAGATTTTAGCTAGTGTTTGGTAAGAAGACAATAGGATCATCATCAGTTCTTGCATCAATTTTAAGACAAAAAGTGGAAGTTTACATCAGTAGCTTAGTTCATTTTGGGTCATAGATTCTTAGTTGATCAATTTTGCATCATTGAATTGTTGTAGTATAGTGGAAAACTGAATATTAAAAAGCCAAGTCAGTTTAAGTAATGAAATGAGTAGACAAATTAAGTGGTATGGTAAAATCAACATTTCATCTATCTGTGATATGTAGATGTAGAGTTTAGTAAATTGACTCATATAGTCCTTCCATTGTATACACTAGTCGCATGTACAGTCCACTGTCTAGGTAGTTAAAGTAGTAAATCCCTCGTAGTTAAATTGGTTAGCATTGTTAGTCCAGTAGTTAAATGCTTCTAGTGAAGCTCGTTAGTCGGATAGTTGGATGATTTCCTTTTGGTTTTGGGCCTAGAGAGAATTTGGGCTTATGCATTTAACGATTTTGCATCTTTAGTAAATATAGGAATTGGTTATCAGTTGAAATTAGTAGTATTAGATAGATCGATAGATTACTGTAATAACAATACTTAATTTTTTTAGTTTTTAAACCTGTTTAAGCTCGATATATATCTAGGGATATTATATTCAGATTTTTCTTTGTTTTACGTGCATTTTATATTTACGTGTTGTATCTGTAATTTGTTTTTATAGAATTGTACATATACATAAGTAGTTAATATTTTTACTTTTTTACGTGTTTTGTGCAAGTAGCTTAAAAACCAAAACTTACGGACTATAACCAAAAACAATTAAGTCTTTGCTTGAAAAGGTTAAATCAATTCGGCCCGTCATGAATATTTTGACTCAACCCGAGTTTTCTTATCTGAGCTTACTCTAGCTAGTATCCTTAACCATGTAGACCTTTATTGGTTTATTAGGCTAAGCATCCACGAGTCTCATTATTTGAGATTTTAAATTATGGAGAACGAGAGATGATAGAGTTTGAAGTAAGTGTAAAGGGCTAGATAAACTCATATTAATTACTTGTGGCTTTTATATCCCCTTTCGTAACCTTTAATTTATTGTCAACGCATGTATATATTGTTAATAAATAATCAAGAACGGTTTTAATTGGTTTGTAGTCTCGTATGCATTTTTGACTAATCATTCGTCGTTGGTGTAAGTACGTCTTAAGATTCTAAGTTAGAACGCTTTATGTGTACTAGACTTATGTCATGCTTAATACTTAGCGAGTGTTTTTCCTTTTATTATTTTCATTTTATTTGTGAGGAATAAAGAAAAATAAGAGCGGCTTATAAAAAATGAGTGGCTAGAAAAAAAAAAGAAAAAAAATTATACAAGACACCCAAGAGGGGCAGTGAAGTGTTATATATAGTAGCTATTAAATTCTAATATTACTCTCACAAGGGTTGCGGGGATTTAATAGTTGCTCCAATCCAATATTACCTTGACGGGTTGCGGGATTGAAGATCCAATGTCTCAAAAAGGCGGCGTATATAAATTATTTTGTGAGTTTTATTTTTCTTTTCTTAGCGAGTGAGTAGCTACTTATTAATGCATGACATAAGTATCTTACACATAAGGCGAATGACTTATTATATTGGGTCGGACTTATATTAATTGTGGGCGGTTTTTCAAGTAATGGATGAGATGGTTACTTAGGATTAAAACCGTGCTTCCTTATTTTCAGATTTTATACTTCTTATATTTCACGCTTTAAATAATGACAAATTTGCTCTCAAGCAATTTGCTCAAATAATAACCGGTCTTAGAGGCAAAATAAGTGGGGGTATAATGGTAACACAATTAATTTGTATGAATAAGTCGATGCACTTTCACTTATGAATGACAATGACCTCGTTTTTAAGCTTGGTATGGGGAAAGTGAAACTTTAGGATGATAAGTATTCATGGTACCAAAGCCCTAATTAAAGTCATTGATTTCTTTATGAGTTATTTCTATCAAACCATTTTAGGAAAATACAAAAATAAATAAATAGAGTTTATATTTTGCATTGCATTCTTAAAAATTAAAAATCATGCATCATGTGGCATAGTATAGTATATTAAATCATAAAATAGCCAAGGTAGATTACTTATGCGAAAAGTGTAATCTAGAGCTTTAAAATATTGCATTGCATGAGGCCATGGTAATGGTCAAGTGGAGGGGAGTTGATAAATGTGAAAACACTCATCATTTATAACCTAAAGACCACTTAAAACACGGCCAAATACATTATCTTTAACTTTAAAATATCATAATTACGCGTGTATTTGTGTTTTGTGTGTTTCAGGTAAATAAGATACATTGTGGAGCAAACACGCGCTTTCTCGGGTTTTATTTGAAGAAAAGACGAAGAAAGGATAAATCAAGCCTAAGGACCAATATTGCCAAGTTCATAAAGATTCAAGGACCATTTGTGTTATTCTCCAAAGTTATATCAAATACATGATTTGATTAATGGATTAAAGAGACAAATACCAAAAATGGAAAATAAAAGGACTAAAAAAGGAAAAAGGAACTTTGTATAAACACTATCCCTGGATAGTGTTTATCTTATCTTCATCAACAACATACAACAGCGATTGTTTTCATCTTATGACACCAGACTAATTCGAAGAAGAGAAAGACGAATCAAGCGAAGGAAAAGAAGCAAATTTGGTCGCCTGAACCTCCTTCACACAACTTTATACGTTAATTAGACTCAAACTTCCCAAATCAAAAACCCTCAAATACCTGGATGAACCCTAATATGAAGTCTGCCATGTGGAGCTCCTTGATTGGTCGAGACACGTCATCTCAACATCCCTCACTCCAATCTCACCTTTATAAATATGCAATCACACCCTCATTTCAAGATAGTTATAATAGGTGTAATTTTCACACACTCAATTAGATTAGTTAGTAGGAGTAGAATAGATAAATGTTTTCATATTAGTTAAAAAGTTGTTCAAGCTTTCTATTAATTCTGTTGTAGTTAGTTTGAGTTGTAACTGATTCTTACCTTTCCTCCATTAATGAAATAATAAGCTTTCTTAATCTTCTTTACTAATTCTTGTTATAATTGAATTTGACTTCTCCCCATTGATGAAGAACTTAAATTCTTTTTGTCACTCTCTTTCATTTTCTGTTATGATCAGTTATTTCAGTTAGTTTAATTGGTTAAGAGCTTGTATTTGAGAAGTTTGTAGAAACTAGAAGGGGGGTTGAATAGTTTCTTAAGTTTACTTGTTAAAGATTGGTTTTTAAAAACATCCTTTTCAAAAACTTAGACTTGAGTATTTATGTGAAACCTTCTTATACACAATATGAACAAGGTAAAGTGCAACTAAACTAATAATCACAAGTATAAAGAATAATGAATGTAAAGAGATAATGGAAGGAAAAATCAAACCAAACACCAAGGATTTATAGTGGTTCGGAAACGAAGCTCACTCCTCGTTCCTACTCTACTCCTCGAGTACTCCTTACTCGAGAGTTCACTAATCAACAAGCTCCTTAAGGTGGAGAAATCGTACACAACATCGCTTAACCATATTCCGACTCTAAGCTAAAAGTCGAGCCCTAATCTTAGCTAGGACCAATCTACACCAATATACTTTAAGAATCAATTATTAACCTTATTACATACATAACTTCCAAATAGACGCAACTACTTGGATCTTCACAACAATGAATAAATAAGTTTGGATCTTCAATGGATCTTTGAGGTAGACACAACACTTCACGGATGATAGTGTTCTTCTCTTTGCACTTTGAGAGGAAAAGATGAGAGGAGAAAGATTCACTTCTAAACAAGTAGTAATCAAACAAATGATCAACGATTTGAGTGATTTAAGAAGTATGAAAGAATCTGGAAATGTATGTGCAAAAGAGGTGAATTGAAAGTCTGATAATGGTCCACTATATATAAGGACAAACATCCAACGGCTATATCTGCCCGTGGTTCCTTATTGGAGGCCGCGGTTCCTTATCGATAAGGAGCCGCTATAGGAGCTAAGGAACCGCCTGCATAGACTCCGCTCCCTTTTGTCTTTTAGTGGATTGGTTCAAATCTGGGGATTAAAATATCCTGAAAGGATATTCCAAACCAAGATAGAATATGCCATTTTCAAATAATTAATTTAATAAAACATTTTCTTAAAAAGAAAGTTTAATAAACAAACTTGTCACACTTAATAAAAAGTGAGTTTTAAAAAAAGATTAAATCCTTGATCACTTAATTAGGACGAGTACTTGTTTGTTTATACCTTATGTGATAATGGTTGAAATGAAAAATACTTGAACTCAAGAATTCGTTTTTCGTTGTTTTCGTAAATGCTTGTTTTTACATATTGTCGTAATCAAAACAAAGCGAGACCGAAAAATGAAAGTAATTTTTAGGTATCATTGCATTAACAATCTCCCCCTTTTTGATTCCGATAATACATAAACTCAATCACCTAATAAAACAAGATTTTCGAAGACGAGTTTATATCATTTCTCCCCCTTTGTCGAAGCAAAAAGGTTGTAAAAGTCTTTGAAGAAGAAAAGAACCGGACTTTGCAAATGCTCCCCCTTGGTGCTTACTCCCCCTTTCTTGGGGCACCAAGGAATCGATATATGGTGACAAGCTACATAGAAGGGTTAGTAGTAGAGAAGAGACACCTAATAAGATATAGCAAAGGTCACACAAAAAAATTAAGAGAAGAGACAAAAGATCCAAGATAAGTCATGTTAAAAGAAAACATGATGAGAGATACAAGGAAATAAATCATTCAAAGATGTATGAGACACAAACATAAGTCAAAATAAAAGCATAAATCTAATCCTAGTTAAACTAGAACTCTAAGATTTTCTTGAACTAGATGTCTTGAGAATAAGCAACCGATGCTTAGATAAAAGACAAGGTAGTGGCGGAAGTAGGTGGTGGTGGCTTGGTAGAGATCTCATAGTCATAGTGAAGAGGAGGTTTGACTAAGAGACTCTTGATGTAATTGATTGTGGTAAAATACACCTTTTAGGAAAAAGGCGTAAAAGCGGTAAGTATTAAACAAATGATTTTAGGAAAATCAAGTGTTAATGACCCAATTAAGTTCGTTTCCAAAGGAGGTATATGTGTGTGACTAAAATGTAACAAGCTTTGAGATTAATATTTGAGAGAAGGGGATGAGAAAATAGAATGACGAAGACGTGAAATTAATTACTACGACGACTAAACGTAAAACCGTAAAAAAGCCTAAAATAAAAGTTAATTCTAAAAATTCCCAAAAATCACCAAAAATTAAGTTAAATAAACTAAGAGTTTATAAATGATCAAAACTTTTTCAAACCTTTTAATTAATTAAATATTAATTTTTAAATGCTAATTAAAGCCCTAAAAATCAAATTAATTATCAAAAAGCCCAAATAAAGATTTTTCACTTGGTAAACCTCTAAAATGACCTAAAAAGATTAAAACTATTTTTATAATTTTTTAAACTAATTAAAACTATATAAAATGATTTAAAAACTATTTAAATTTAAAATAATTATAAAAATTAATCTAATGATGATAAAATTAATCTAAGAGTTGCAAAAATCCTATTTTATTGTATTAAAGCTAAGAAAAATATAAAAAGTGCAAAAATGTGAAATTTGAAAAATAATAATAAAATAATATTAAAATAATATTAAAAATCCAAAAATTATAAAAAATTATAAAAAATTATAAAAACTTGCAACTATTTTATTTTAACCTAAATAATTAGAAAATGAAAGTGAAATTACAAAATTACCCCTAATGGGCCCCCAAATGGGCTAAAACCAAAAACAGTCAACCTTAATGGGCTTTTAGGCCCAAAAAGTCAAACTAGACCCAAATGACCTGGAAAAGCCCTATCTGACCCAAAACTTAATTCTAAACACAAAAGTCTGAAGGCCTAAAAGCTGATTTTGAGCTTATCACAGCTTAAATAGTCAACAGCTTATTCTTATTGGGCCAATAAGCCCATTAAGCAATAAGCCAATGCCATAAGCTCTGCTTAAGCACACAACCTTTTTTTGAGATGCCTAAGAGATATGTGAAAAAAAAATTTGAAAAAGCAAACTCAATAAGCCAGAAATAAGCAAAGAAAAATTTCACAAAAGGACAAAATAGTCGACTTGGAGTTCTAGACCACCCCATGACTTGATTCAACTTGCAAAAGACTATAAATAACTTAATTAAGCCAAATCAATCAAGAAAAGTTCAATAAGCAAAGCTGAATAAGCTGGATAATCCAATAAGCACTTATGAAAAAGTCAAAAGAGTTGGTTTTCTAGTCAAAGCTTAAAGTCAACCCTCCAAATGCTCCACTATGAACAAATGGGTCAAATAAGGAGCACCTATTACAAATTTAAAGTTGTTTCACGTTTGAATAAGCTGGAATAGCTTATTGATAAGCTGAACCCCAAATTACACTAGCAGGGGAAACTTTCAATAGGAACTGGTTCCCATTGCTTTGACTTTTTGACTAGAGATTTGTGAGAGATTTACTATGATTTGATGGATAACAAAGGCACCCTTACAACCAGTAAGTTGTAAGGAGTCACAATCAAGCAAAATATCACACTTCCAATAAGCCAGTAAGCACAGAATAAGCCAACAATGGCCAGATATGATACAGACTTAGCATATAAGCAGTTATGAACTCTTAAGCAATTTTAGCATGAATAAGCAAACCAGAATGAACCAAATGCATACACAAGCTATAATAGCTGTTAATAAGCACAAACAAACTTATTTCAATCAATGAATCAAAGATTACAAGCAGATCAAAGCATATGTAGGTTGCTGATATGAACTTCAAGAACACAAATACTTTTTCTGATAAAGATGACCACAAATCCAAATTCAGCACTCAAATCCTACTTCCCTGGTTGTATTAACTTAGATTTAACACTTGTTACCCCTATTCTATGATTAGATCTAGGTGTCCTCTAAATTTCAGCCAATATTACCAAGTAATTTAGATTTTTTAGCCTATTGTTGGATCTAGGTGTTAATAGCTACCAAACTTGCAGATAACAGACCAAATACACTAGTGAGACAAGAACAAACACAAAGCACCTATAATCACTTGTTCAAAACAACACAAAACCAAATCAAGCTGTTAACCCAAACACCCCTTAATAATCTGTTTAGCAAATTTTTCAAAGGATTATTCAGATTTAACAAACCAATCAAGTTCAAATCAACCTAATATCATGCAACAATCTCCAATACACAAGATCAGAACACAAAAACACAGATAACCAACAAATCATGCAAACTCATCAAATATTAAAAATAAATTCAGAAAAATGAAAAAGGGAAGAGATGCAAACCTCCAAGACTTACATCCAAGCCTTGGAATGTTTGAGCCGAGGTGCTAGCAAAACAAGCACCAGGTTCCTTGTACCTGCTAAGATCAACAAACACAAAGGAAGAACACAAAATATGAAACCTGATCTTTTTGAAACACAAGCTTTATTACTTAAAACCTTGCCTCAAAAACCATCAAACAGATAAGTGGAACTCAGATTTTATCTTCTCAAACACCAAACTTTTATCAAACACAAAGAGAAATCATAATTTTCAGAAAATCAACTTTTATTTAAATAAAAAGAAATTACAAAGATTAAAGATAAAATCTGGAATAAAGGGCACATCAAAAGTTGAGGCTCCTTTTATAGGCACTAGTAGAAGATTCTAGAATGTAAAATACAAAGAAACCCTAGCTAGAAATTTCCCAGAATGCCCTTGAGTGCTTGTTGTTGTTGAGCTGTCCATTTTGATCAAAACCGTTCATTTTAGCTATGTAGTTAAGCTATGAGTCTAAGCTGTTGATTTGGCCACGTCAGATTCCTTGGAGAGGAAGTTGTGTTTTCATTGGTGGACGAGGTTGAGTGTGGGGTCACTTGGGTAGTGGGATTGAGGGTTTTGTGTGTGGGATATGTTTCTGGGCGTGTGAATCAAGTGTGGGTATGGGTAATTACAATTTACCCTTTGTTTTAAGTAGGGTAAGTTCTGGGTTCTTGATGGTAAAAAGTAAAACATTTGATCCGTTTTTGTGGGGAAAAAGGTGTTTGGCGCGTGTTTTTCTGGTTTGAACTTAGGGAAATGACAATAGTAGTCCTTGTGTTTTGGTTAAGAGTGTAAAACACGTTTTTTAGCCTTTAAACTTGTTTCCCTTTGTTAATAAACTTTCAAAGTTCACACATTGGCCACAAAACTTTTGCAAAAGGTTTTCAAGGGTTGATTTTGCCACTTTTTCATATTTGAAGGACTGATTTTGGACATTCTTGATCTTCAAAGGTCTTCATTGTATCTTTGACTTCATGAGAGACCATAATTGACAATTTAGAATTGTTGAGGGGCTAAACTTGCCAATTCTTCAAAGTTGAAGGACCATTTTGTAAAATTGACAAACTTAAGGGACCAAACTTGTAATTATGAATATACAAGGGTTTTAAATATCATTTCTTCATATTTTGAGGATCAATATTGTACATCTTCAAGTCTTCAAGGGTTTTTCTTGGATAATTCATGAATCTAGGGCCCGGTTCTTTGTACGGCTTCGTTTCTCGTGTCCGTTTTTCCTTGTTTCTTGTGATCTTTTGTCTTTTTCACGATATCCATACCTAAAACACACAAGTAAACAAATACAAGCATATATATATATATGGTATTTTATGACATTTTAATGCATTTAAAGCCCGAAAAGAACGATGAGATCATGTATAAAAGCCATCTAATCAGTAATTCAACTCTTCATATATATGAGCTATAGCAAGATGTTGATATTGACAACAATGACAATATGTTCCATGATGCATGACATTATCATGTGAAGGAGGAAGAACACTAAAGGCTAGTGGTGGAAGATAAGAAGTTCCACAATCAACATTCTTAGAAGAAGAAGAGATGTGATTTTGAATGTTCTTGGGTGAATTGGGATTGAAAGCAATTGGAGAGAATGGAGGAGAATCAAAGCTTTCATTTGGGGAATAAGACATTTTGATTTGAGGAAGGATGCAAAATGCTTAAGGTTAAATAGAGAAAGCCCAAGATATTTTATGGGTGGTCAAAGGGTTGAAACAAAGATTCCAAAAAGTGTTGAAACAAATTTGGAGTTTCAGGAATACCCGAAAAAGAGGTTACTAGGCGCGGTTCTTTATCACCACAGGCGGTTCCTTATCTCTAGGGAACCGCAGTTTCAATATAGAACCGCCCACAGTGGGTTAATTTTGGTGATAAGGGAGGATTTTCCAATTCAGCAAATCCTATTTTTTAGTCTAACTAATCATGGAGATATGCTTAGAAGCAAAGATAGACAAAGAAAACACACAAGAAATCACCAAACAAGGTTTTGACCAAAATACATGGATTTTAAAGAAAATCGATGTAGGAGGTGTGTAGAACTAGACACAATGTCATGACACAATGAACCTCATAGTTCTCTTTTGTTCTTGCTATATTTGAGAGACCCATACATATGAATTATGTAAGCTCATTATGAATAGCAAGAAGCAATGAAAAACGTTTTTAGATTGAATTAACAATGCAAAAACATTTCTCGACCCTTTTCGAAAGTACTTTGAGAGTTTTGAAAAGAGAAGAGAAGTTTTCCAAAAAGAGTTTACGATACTCAAAATCTCAAAGAAAGAAAAGACTCAAAAGAGAAAAAGACTCGATTAATTAAAATGCATAATTAAGGAATATGTTCCATTAAACCTAGACCTAGACGCAAATAAAAGGTTCCCTCTTAAGTGGCTTAATGAAGATGTCGGCTAAGTTTTCTACCGAGGGCACCTTTTCGATCGAAATGTTCCCCTTTTGAACATTATCCCTAAGAAAAAGGTGGTGAATCTCTATGTGCTTAGTTCGTGAATGTTGCACGGGATTCTTGCTAAGGTCTATTGCACCCTTGTTGTCGCACATGATGGGAACATCATCAAGAGAAATCCCGTAATCAACAAGCGCTTGCTTTATACATAGAGCTTGTTGACAAGCTTTACCGGAACTCACATACTTGGCTTCCGTGGTGGATATAGCAAGAGTGTTTTGTTTCTTGGAGAACTAAGAAGTTAAACAACAACCCATGAAGGTACAAACTCCACTAGTGCTTTTCCGGTCCACATAGTCTCTCGCATGATCCGAGTCCGTGTAGACAATGGTTTCTACACCGGTCCCTTTAGGATACCATAATCCTAAATGTATAGTGCCCTTAATGTATCGGAAGATACGCTTAACCGCTTCAAGGTGAGAGGTTTTGGGAGCCTCTTGGAAGCGAGCACAAAGGCAAACACTAAACATGATATCCGGTCGACTTGCCATTAGGTACAACAAACTACCAATCATACCTCTATATTTGGTGTTGTCTACCAAATCACAATCATCATCTACGATGAGCTTAGTATCCGAGGCCATAGGGGTCTTCATTGTTCTAGAGTATTCTAATCAAAATTTCTTTAGCATTTCTTTAACATACTTGGATTGATTAAAGAAAATACCATCGTCCATTTGTTTAATTTGGAGTCCTAAAAAGAAGTTAAGTTCTTCCATCATACTCATTTCAAACTTGTCATGCATGATTTTGGCAAAGTCATCACACAATGATTGACAAGTTGAACCAAATATAATGTCATGAACATATATATGTACGATAATGAGGTGAGAACATTTCTTCTTTGTAAAGAGTGTATTGTCTACCATCCCCATGGTATACTCATGTTTTACAAGAAACGCTTTAAGTCTATCATACCAAGCTTTGGGTGCTTGTTTGAGACCATAAAGAGCTTTCTTAAGCTTGTAAACATGATCCGGTTTCTCAAAATCAATGAAGCCGGGAGGATGAGCCACATATACCTCCTCATTGATCAAACCGTTAAGAAATGCACTCTTTACATCCATTTGTTGAAGCTTAAAGTCTAAGGCACAAGCGTAAGCTAAAAGGATTCTAATGGATTCTAATCTTGCTACGGGTGCATATGTCTCGTCATAATCAATGCCTTCTTGTTGATTATAGCCTTGAGCTACAAGTCTAGCCTTGTTACGAGACACAACACCATTTTCGTCTAACTTATTCCTATATACCCATTTGGTTCCTATGATGGTCGAACTTCTAGGTGAAGGAACAAGTTCCCAAACGTCATTAGCAATGAACTGATTCAATTCTTCTTGCATAGCGATGACCCAACTCTCATCCATCAAAGCTTCTTTAACATTCTTTGGTTCAATCAAGGAGATGAAACAAAAGAAGTTACTTTAATTTTAGACTTAAGATCTTAGGGTCCTTTGATTTAATTCGCCTATGACGTTATCGAGAGCATGATCCTTTGACTCCTTAATGTTTACTCCCTTTTCAACACTAAGGTCTTTAACTCCTATGTCTCTAACATCTTTGGCATTAACTATGTCTATTTCATCCAAGTCATCATCTACCAAAGGTGGTGTCTTAGATGAAGGAGGGGTTTCATCAAATGTCACGTTAAGTGATTCTTCAATTACACCTGAGGTTCTATTGAGGACTATGTAGGCTTTGCTAGTTTGAGAGTAACCTAGAAAGATACCTTCGTAAGACTTTGGGTCAAACTTGGTAAGGTAATCTTTGGTGTTAAGAATGAATCACTTGCTTCCAAACACCCTAAAGTATTCCAATGAGGGCTTCTTACCCTTACGAATCTCATAGGGGTTCATTCCTAGAAAAGGTCGAATGAGAATTCGGTTGAGAATGTAGGTCGATGTGTCTACGGCATTGCACCAAAATTTTTGAGGCAAAGATTGCTCATTTAACATCGTCCTACTAATCTCTTGGATGGTCCTATTCTTCCTTTCAACTACTGTGACAATCCGTCAATTTATGGTTGATATTTTATTCTCAAGTATAATTTAAAAACATTATTTAAATGTTATATTATGAACTCACTTATTTTTGGGAAATAATTTGGATTTACGTCTTGAAGTAGCGTCGACTACGTCTAAACCGGAGGATTCAACGTTACGTGCTTACGTTTACATACACCGTCTTTGGTGACAGTCCGACATTTCAGAAAATAAATTTATCCTTGAATATTATTTTGGAGTTTCAAATTTGTGTTGGTTCATAAACTCACAAATTTACGAGAAGAGATTAGGACTTACGATTTTAATTTAACGTCCTTTACGACTAAACCGGAAACCTTAGGATTACGTATTTACGTTTTCGAACTCCGTTTTTGATGAGACAATTTTTATTAGATTCGTTTTGTGCCGTTGATTCATAATTTATAAAAACGTTTTTCGTAAAACGACCCGAGGGCACGCAAATCGAGGAAACTAGAATCGAGGAGTACCCGTAATTAAATGGGGATGAGACAAGTGGGACACTTGCCCCACCCCCACAAACCCATGGCTACACTAGACACCACATCACAAGATGTGGCAAACATATAGCTTAAAACTTACACATGTAAGTTAAGCTTACAAAGTAAGCTTTCACTACACCAAAACTAGCACCTCAAACCACTCTTCTCATTTACAACATGCAAACAACTTCATCTCCTCCCCTTCTCTCTATAAAATGCCGTCCACTTCCACCCTAAACACCCTCATTTGATCAATTTAAACCACAAAATCATGTGTTATTCACACACATGTTGAAGTCCTTTTGAAACCCTATTGATTGGTGGTGATTATAACATCCAAGGAGGAGTTTCCATGGAGTCTTGGGGCTGATTTTCCACAAGGTGTTCATGAATAATGGTGGTCTTGAAGATGGTCTTGGTTATTCACAAGTTTCTCCATCAAAATCCATATTTTGATCACAACCTACATCATCATGGTGGTATAAAGATTGTTCTCCTCATCCTCTTGTTATTTTTGATTATGTAATCTTGTATTTCTTTTACTTATGTATATGTATATGATGATGAATGATGATTAAAAATATTGTGTGGGGATTTGGTGTTGATAAACATGCTTAAAAAGATGAAAAACTATAAGAAACAAGGCTAAAATCTTGTTTAAATTGTTGGCTGTATAAAACAGTAAAGAATCATATGATGAACTGATAAAAATGGCATAGATTAATGGATATACAGTAAGTAATATGTCTTGTACACATGTGAGAGTTGGCCATGCAATGGAATCATTAGGATGAGTGAGATATGATCAAAACAAGTTTAGAGTACAAATATGAGTTCACTGTTTTGGACGATTTTTAGAAAATACTTAGAGGCTGAGTCAACAGTAGCTATAGAAGAGTTAAATGGATCCCATATCATGTAGTTTATGTCAAAAAAATTTGAACTTCTAACTCCATATAAAACTCTAGATATGGCAGTTTTTGTGAACATGAAAATAAAAATCAGATTTTGGAAATTAAAGTATAATAGTATTATATAAGCACTCAAATAAAAATAGTATAAAATGTGAATTAAAACCCACTAACTTATATAATACATTTATATAAATAGGTATAAGGATAAATAAATGGACACTTTATAAAAATGGTAGTTTGATAAGTTTTATAAGTTGTAAAACTATAAACATGATTTTTACGACTTTTTCGGCTATTACCGTAAAATTAACGTTTTTGTTAAATAAAACTTAGACGGTTGGACCCGTCTAATGTGAACTTTTATAAACTCATATACTGATATATAAACATATATAACAAGTAAAAACCGATAAAACCCGAACTATATAACATACGGACATTAACGGACTAAGTTAACGTTATTGGACAAATAATACAACAAAATGGACTAAAACACTTATAAACTTATTTATTGGGCTTAACCCATTTGGGCCCAATATGTAAAGTATAAATACTGATAATACAAGTATGAAATGGATTAATACAAGTTAATAAACTTATAATAGGCTTATTGGACTTAAAACACGTAAATAGGCAAAACTAGAAAACTAGTATAAAAGTTATCGACACATAACACTAAAATGAGTAAATGAGAATATGTAAACCCACTTGATCATCATATATATATATATTCATCATATTTATACATAATTGTCATTTTTATAAAGTCATTGGACAAGAGTCTAAGACGATTATTATTTGTCTAGGTTTCCGTGATTGAAGCACGTACCGTACGTCCGAATTGCCGTTAACCCGCCTTCCCACATCAACGTGAGTTCATAGCTTCGCACTCTTTTAAATGTTTTTATGAAATGTTTTATAAACCCACGAGGGAGATAACATGTTATTTTTTATAAAATAGGACACCATTTGTCCCGATTGTTTGTTTATTGATTTGGACCCGAATGATTGTATGGCCCGATTGTATGACCCGATAAAGGATTAAATGACCCGATAGATGAAATTGGATTATTAAAGTTAGGTTATGTCACTAAAAGTCCCATTAGCATGAATTGTGAACTACCGGGATTTGGTAGACGCTTATGCATATAATAGTACTATTTGGGGACGATCACCCCAGTTCGCGCCTTGACGGTTGATCCCCGTCGTGCCACATTGATTGGTAAGCGAATTTATGTATGAGTAGATTTCCATAGCGTGACCTTTGTGACGACACGCTAATTTAGATGGGAAAATTGAGTTCGGGCTAGCTACCCGTTGTTTGGTTTAGTAAGGTAACAATGTCATGCGGCTTATAATAATCCAAAAATTAACGAATTACTGCTTACAATGTATTGCCTGACTAGCAATACGTGGTCATACTATTGATATTATGTTCGTGTATTGGTTTTATATAACCATATTCATATAACGGTTTTTATTTAATCTATAAAACGTTATAAAACGTATTGTATGATGTTTTTAACGACAATGGTTCGTATAACGATTTTTAAGGCAAATGCCTATATTATGATTTTGATAAGGATTTGTATAAAATGACTTTGGCTATTTTATGGCCTATTACAATGAATTGTACAAAATGATTTTCGGTAATAATTTTATATCGATGTTAAATTGATGGATTTTATTAAACTCTATGAATTCACTCGGCGTTATCGCTGACCTTTTATTTTAACATGTTTTATCTCAGATACTTGAAGGTAATTCTCGGGAAGACAACAAGAATTCATGGCCCGCACCTAAATACTTATTTCCATTCAAATGCTTTATAAAACCTGTATTAAATACAATGACTTGGGACCTATGTAACTTTGATAATTATGAATGGAAATGCTTTATTATTAAACGACGCGATTTTTATGCGTTGTCTATGATGTGAGTAATGTGCTATCCCGTAACACCAACGAGTCTTCCGCTGTATTGAATTGTATAAATTTGGGGGCGTTACAGTTTGGTACCAGAGCTCTCGTTATAGAGAACGAAAGATTTTTAAAACCAAGGTTTTGAATAAAACATTTCAACATCTTTTAACTATAAACATTTTTCTAAAAATGTCTAAAAATCTTTTGACTACAACGGTGCTGAAGAATTCCCGAGTTACCGACAAGGCCAGACTGAGAAGTGTTATTTTAATATATATATATATGTAACTTGGATTATATATATATATATATATATATATATATATATATATATATATATATATATATATATATATATATATATGATGTAATTTTATTACATGATTGTTTGATGATTATTTTAATATTTATACGAGGTATTTATACGACGTAGATTGTCATAAGGAACCCTAAATCCCCTAGTAAATTAATCGAAGCCATTCTCGTAGGAATTCTAGCTATCCTAGATCTAAACCAAGTTGTGGATATTTATGATCCCAACAAATGGTTGATATTCGTAGAAACGTTAATATTAGTTGATTGTGATATTGAAAAAGAATTGGCGAGATTAAATCCGATATCGATGTCATGACGATCTTTCCTTATAGAGTGGAGTTTGACAAAACGATACCACCTAGGAAGATGTCATCTGATTCGTTGTCATCCAATTCTTAAAGTTGAAATCGAAAGGGTGAATGTTGCACTTAAGGCTGTCATTGGAACCATTACCCAAAAGCCTCATGCCACTAATACCTTTCCGAGAAGTCTAATTGAATGTATGAGTCATTTCATACTAGTGTCTCATTTGATAATTGTTGTTGTAAGAGCTATAGGATTGGAAATTAAGTGTTGACCATATCGAGCTTTTATTGCCCTTTTAAGATCTAATAATATGATTGAAAGTATTGGAAAATGAGGTAGGATATCGAATTGAGTATAAGTTGGTTGAAACTTGAATAAAGTAAAATTTAACCCGTATGGAATATGAGATTCTTAAGCGGAAGTCGTTAAGTTCTGTGATTGAATTATAAGGGTTTAATTGATTGTTGATTCGTGTTAAGGGTTGTTCCTAGGCCATTGTCCAATAATGAGGATGCCCAGTGTCCAGGAAATAAAATGAAGAAATCTTCTTCTAAATAGGGACCGATGGATCTTCCGGGACAGGTGGAACCCCCATGACTCTTGTAGATTAGTATTCATTGTGGTATCTTTTAAAAATCCCTAACTTAACTGAGACATCAGTTGGTAGGATGAGTTCTGAGAATTGTATGACATAGTGACACGTAATGTGTTACGGTACAATTTTGACTTGTTTGTGATTAATGAAAAAGACTACCTTTGATTGCTAAATCATACATGTATCGATGATATCTATCTTTTCTTGCTTCTTCCTAATGTTCGCACTAGTGATGCAACCATTGAACAAGTACTCATCTCGATTTGAGTTACGTTGTGGGTTATTCTCTTTTGAGTGCCATCAAGGTCATGAACCTCATGATTACTTGGCTAAACTCATTTCCTATCATATTGTAGTTAGTTCTTGGTGAACAACTCTTCATCACTCTTCTGCAGATCACTCATTGTTTTTATAAAGTTAAAGCAGTATCCCTTGAGAAAATTTGGGTTTTCATCACCCTATGGATTATTTAAAGTGAGACTTACAAAATGATCGTTATCAAAATGAAGTTGTTTATAAAACACCTTGGAAAACTTAATTGTTTTTATAACAAAGAAAATCTTTGTAAATTTATTCTTGATTCTTATTTAAGAATTAAGCATGAAAATGTTTTTATATTAGACATGATGATAAAATTTTGACGAACTGAGTATTGCATCGTTAATCTTGAAATTGTATATAGTTGCGCGCCTACATACAATTTGGAACGGACAATGCAAGGCTGATTAGTAGTCACCATAAAACTGATTAATAAACACTACATTTTTTTTTTGAAGATTGTGAAAGATTAAATTTTATGAGATCTACAAGAAGTGAAAAATAAGGACATAATGTTAGGGACACCTACATATGTTCCTGTAGTATCTATTCTTCTGAGTCGAATTTACTCATCTGTGGAATTTGTCTTATTTGACAATTGATATTCCCTTCTTGTCCAATTCTCCCGTAGTGAGATTCTTAGGAAAAGTATCTGATTACCGAGTGTTGATACCCGACTGGATGTATTGACGTTCTTATCATTTCTTATGATTTGATTTCATCTGAATGACATGGGTAACGATCCGTGGAGCTTTCGAATGCGTACTCGAATCATGAAAACATCGGATATATTCATATTCATTAAATGTTTTTGTCTGTATCTGATTTGAAATTCTCTCGCGTAGATTATGCGTTGACCTTACTCTTTTAAGGTTAGTTATGTCTCCAGATATCCTTTAACTTGTGAAGGATTATGAGTTATTATTAGACTTTTGAGAAGTTCACATCTTATCGACGGTAATGAAACTGGAAGGTTGATAGTGCCAGTAGAATGGATTGATTGATTATGACATGGCGACATTGTCTTAATTGATGGGAACTCGAGTAGAATTCCCCTAAATGATAAGATGTTGATTATCGAAAGTGATCTAAATAATTCCTGATGGATGATTATATCCTGCGTTTAGACTTGACATTTTACCGTGAATGGTTGTGAACTAGTCATAGATATTATAATCTAAAAAGAACCTAATATGAATTTATTAAAAGATAATTCTGTTATTTGAAACTTTAGTAAGTATTTGCTGATGAATTACCTAGACTTTCGCCATTAAGGCAAGTTGAATTTGGTACTGATTAAATTCTGGGTGCTGCACCTGTGGCGTGTGCACTGTAAGTCAGCACCATCTGAATTAAAGGAATTACCGTACAACTGAGAGAGTTGTCGGAGAAAGATTTTATTCTACCGAGCTCGTCATCATGAAGAGCTATGGTGTTATCATTCCTTATATTTATAGATTACTGTGAACGGAGTAAATTGACAATCGAAAACGATATCCATGACTCGAAATGGAAGATTTGTTCGATCATTTACAAGGTTCTAGCATATGTTTTAGAAATTTGATCCATGGCATGGTTATCATCAATTTCGCATCTGCGAAGAAGATTCTCTATTCCAATCACTACATCCGGTACTTATAATGAACATTATGAGTTTCACGTGATGTCGTTTGGATTGACTAATGCACATGTAGTATTCATAAATTTGGTGAATCTAGTGTGTTGGATGTAATTTGATAAATTCATGCTTGTGATCATTAAGGATCATTTGTTTATTTATAAGAATAAGAATGAGTTAATAGTTATTGATAGATTGCCCTGTATTGGCCGAACAATGAAAACCTGTACCTTGAATAATTGATATGTGATTAAAGACTTAAACCTTTACATTATTTGACTATGTGATTAATAGATAATGGAATCTATATTGACTTTTCAAAGATTAGAGCCATTAAGGCTTAGGGTTATAGCAAAAAGAAAATGGAAATATGTTTTGACAAATGTTTTAACAAATGATTTATAAGGGATCATTCCCTTATAACCAAAACATTTAACTAAACTCTTGTTTAGGGGTAAATATTTTTGCATACCTTAAGACAACCTAAGCGGAATTGAGGAAACTATTTAAACCATGACTTGAAATTGAAACGACACTTTTTGCTTTTTTAACTAAGAAAATTTGACCAAAGTATAACCAAAGATTTTTCAAACATTTACGAATCTTATTAATTATTTTCGATAAATCAATAAAAATCGCATTAATTAAATTCAAATTTATTTTTGAACATTTTATATAATTGGTCGAACTTAGGAATTTAAAATTTTTACGTTTACGTTTCATAAAAATTTAATAATTATTATTTAATTACTTGTAATAACTATCGACGCTTTAAACATCGGATTGAGAAAAACTGATAAAAATAATAGCTGAAACGAAACTGAAACTTAGAAAATATGACGAATGGTGAACGTAATTACTGACGCATAATATAGAAAGAATATCTGAGTGAATTGTGGACATGATAACTATATCATTGTGAATATAGATACCGACGCATTATGTAGAAAAGATAAAGAACCAATTAGGACATGTTCCTTAATAATGAAGGTGCAAAATAAATTGCCAAACGATATAAAAATAAACAATGTTTGTAAAAAGGATAATATAGATAATAAAAAGGGATTCGCGACTAATATGAATCATTAGAATTGAGAAGTCGATGGCGTTAAATGTTTTAAAAGGCCACTTGCGGTTGCCTAAATATAGAGTATTGTGAGATATAGTTATGTGGGAATCTTGTAAGTATAAGTATTCTATTCCTGTCATTTCTGATTAAATGTATCATTATCAGAAGAAGTTGAACTAATGGCAAATTATGAAGGCAGAGATCGCCTCATACATTAGTAAACGTCTAACTATTGCAAAGGTCATCATCTGAATTTGATTTTATTTGGGTCATCGTCGATAGACTGACCAAATCTGCTAATATCATTCATGTTAATGATAGATTCTTGATGAAGAAATTGACTCTTTTGTATTTAAAGGAGTTGTGTAAACATAATGTGCCTGTATCGATCATCTCTAACAAGATCCTCGCTTCGCATCGAATTTCTAGAGATTTGCTCAGAAGTCATTGAGAACGAACCTTGATGAGAGTACTGTGTACCACCCCAATCGAAGGGACGAGGTAAAGTAACGATACAAAATACTATAAGCGTTGTTCTATGTTTGAATGATTGACCTTTGGTAATAGACCGTATAATCGTTTTCCTTTAGAGAGATTATCATTGATAATTATCGTATTAGGATCGAGATCGAATCTTGTTAGGATCTAAATATTAGAGCATCTGTAAGCAGGAGTTGAGATAAAGACACCCGAAAAACACCCATTGTGAGTTGGACATGTCTTTTAGGTTTAAGGTTTCCTATGATGGCGAACCTAACCTTGCAAAATACTCGACCCGCGAGACTTGAAATGAGTGTTGAAATTAGGATTTGATTATTGACTGCCGATAGTGGGCAGGAGGTTATGTGAATATGAAATGTAGATCTTGAAGTGCCAGATGGGTAGCGAAGTTATGCCAAAAAATTTAACCTTGGAAAAATGAATTAATGATCTGAAAGATCATGGGATATAAGTCCCCGTTGTATGGGACCATTGAGATGATGTAAAAGATTGGTTTGAAAGGCATATAAGCTGGATCTACCCTAGGACTTCAAGAGATGCGTGAATTATGTTTCGTATATCGAACTTGATAAAATATCTATCAAGTGAAAATCTGAATTCTTCTTAATAAAGCTTTGATCGGCGAAAAGTTGCATTCATCAGAAACCCGTGAACATCATGGATAGAGAAAGTAAGTCAACATTTAGCCTGATCTTATTCCCGTAGTTATGTTTCATGAAACTCGCGTATTGTAATGGATTACACTTGTGAGAAAAGACCGAATGTGGAGGAAATACCCACATGGCTTTAACTCTATAAGAAGCGAGTAGTAAGGTAAAATGATCTTTGAGGACAAAGATCCTGTTTAGGGGTAAATGCTGTGACAATCCGTCAATTTATGGTTGATATTTTATTCTCAAGTATAATTTAAAAACATTATTTTAATGTTATATTATGAACTCACTTATTTTTGGGAAATAATTTGGATTTACGTCTTGAAGTAGCGTCGACTACGTCTAAACCGGAGGATTCAACGTTACGTGCTTACGTTTACATACACCGTCTTTGGTGACAGTCCGACATTTTAGAAAATAAATTTATCCGTGAATATTATTTTGGAGTTTCAAATTTGTGTTGGTTCATAAACTCACAAATTTACGAGAAGAGATTAGGACTTACGATTTTAATTTAACGTCCTTTACGACTAAACCGGAAACCTTAGGATTACGTATTTACGTTTTCGAACTCCGTTTTTGATGAGACAATTTTTATTAGATTCGCTTTGTGCCGTTGATTCATAATTTATAAAAACGTTTTTCGTAAAAAGACCCGAGGGCACGCAAATCGAGGAAACTAGAATCGAGGAGTACCCGTAATTAAATGGGGATGAGACAAGTGGGACACTTGCCCCACCCCCACAAACCCACTGCTACACTAGACACCACATCACAAGATGTGGCAAACATATAGCTTAAAACTTACACATGTAAGTTAAGCTTACAAAGTAAGCTTTCACTACACAAAAACTAGCACCTCAAACCACTCTTCTCATTTACAACATGCAAACAAATTCATCTCCTCCCCTTCTCTCTCTAAAATGCCGTCCACTTCCACCCTAAACACCCTCATTTGATCAATTTAAACCACAAAATCATGTGTTATTCACACACATGTTGAAGCCCTTTTGAAACCCTATTGATTAGTAGTGATTATAACATCCAAGGAGGAGTTTACATGGAGTCTTGGGGCTGATTTTACACAAGGTGTTCATGAAGAATGGTGGTCTTGAAGATGGTCTTGGTTATTCACAAGTTTCTCCATCAAAATCCATGTTTTGATCACAACCTACATCATCATGGTGGTATAAAGATTGTTCTCCTCATCCTCTTGTTATTTTTAATTATGTAATCTTGTATTTCTTTTACTTATGTATATGTTTATGTTGATGAATGATGACTAAAAATATTGTGTGGGGATTTGGTGTTGATAAACATGCTTAAAAAGATGAAAAACTATAAGAAACAAGGCTAAAATCTTGTTTAAATTGTTGGTTGTATAAAACAGTAAAGAATCATATGATGAACTGATAAAAATGGCATAGATTAATGGATATACAGTAAGTAATATGTCTTGTACACATGTGAGAGTTGTCCATGCAATGGAATCATTAGGATGAGTGAGATATGATCAAAACAAGTTTAGAGTACAAATCTGAGTTCACTGTTTTGGACGATTTTTAGACAATACTTAGAGGCTGATTCAACAGTAGCTATAGTAGATTTAAATGGAGCACATATCATGTAGTTTATGTCATAAAAAATTGAGCTTCTATCTTCATATAGAACTCTAGATATGGCAGTTTTGGTGAACATGAAAATAAAAATCAGATTTTGGAAATTAAAGTATAATAGTATTATATAAGCACTCAAATAAAAATAGTATAAAATGTGAATTAAAACCCACTAAATTATATAATACATTTATATAAATATGTATAAGGATAAATAAATGGACACTTTATAAAAATGGTAGTTTGATAAGTTTTATAAGTTGTAAAACTATAAACATGATTTTTACGAATTTTTCGGCTATTACCGTAAAATTAACGTTTTTGTTAAATAAAACTTAGACGGTTGGACCCGTCTAATGTAAACTTTTATAAACTCATATACTGATATATAAATATATATAACAAGTAAAAACCGATAAAACACGAACTATATAACATACGGACATTAACGGACTAAGTTAACGTTATTGGACTAATAATACAACAAAATGGACTAAAACACTTATAAACTTATTTATTGGGCTTAACCCATTTGGGCCCAATATTTAAAGTATAAATACTGATAATACAAGTATGAAATGGATTAATACAAGTTAATAAACTTATAATAGGCTTATTGGACTTAAAACACGTAAATAGGCAAAACTAGAAAACTAGTATAAAAGTTATCGACACATAACATTAAAATGAGTAAATGAGAATATGTAAACTCACTTGATCATCATATATATATATTCATCATATGTATACATAATTGTCATTTTTATAAAGTCAAAGAGTCTAAGACGAGTATTATTTGTCTAGGTTTCCGTGATTGAAGCACGCACCGTACGTCCGAATTGCCGATAACCCGCCTTCCCACATCAACATGAGTTCATAGCTTCGCACTCTTTTAAATGTTTTTATGAAATGTTTTATAAACCCGCGAGGGATATAACATGTTAGTTTTTATAAAATAGGACACCATTTGTCCCGATTGTTTGTTTATTGATTTGGACCCGAATGATTGTATGACCAGATTGTATGACCCGATAAAGGATTAAATGACCCGATAGATGAAATTAAATGGATTATTAAAGTAGGTTATGTCACTAAAAGTCCCATTAGCATGAATTGTGAATTAACGGGATTTGGTAGACGCTTATGCATATAATAGTACTATTTGGGGACGATCACCCCAGTTCGCGCCTTGACGGTGAACCCCATCGTACCACATTCATTGGTAAGCGAATTTATGTATGAGAAGATTTCCATAGCGTGACCTTTGTGACGACACGCTAATTTAGATGGGCAAATTGAGTTCGGGCTAGCTACCCGTTGTTTGGTTTAGTAAGGTAACAATGTCATGCGGCTTATAATAATCCAAAAATTAACGAATTACTGCTTACAATGTATTGCCTGACTAGCAATACGGGGTCATACTATTGATATTATGTTCGTGTTTTGGTTTTATATAACCATATTCATATAATGGTTTTTATTTAATCTATACAACGTTATAAAACGTATTGTATGATGTTTTTAACGACAATGGTTCGTATAACGATTTTTAAGGCAAATGCCTATATTATGATTTTGATAAGGATTTGTATAAAATGACTTTGGCTATTTTATGGCCTATTACAATGAATTGTACAAAATGATTTTCGGTAATAATTTTATACCGATGTTAAATTGATGGATTTTATTAAACTCTATGAATTCACTCGGCGTTATCGCTGACCTTTTCTTTTAACATGTTTTATCTCAGGTACTTGAAGGTAATTCTCGGGAAGACAACAAGAATTCATGGCCCGCACCTAAATACTTATTTCCATTCAAATGCTTTATAAAACCTGTATTAAATACAATGACTTAGGACCTATGTAACTTTGATAATTATGAATGGAAATGATTTATTATTAAACGACGCGATTTTTATGCGTTGTCTATGATGTGAGTAATGTGCTATCCCGTAACACCAACGAGTCTTCCGCTGTATTGAATTGTATAAATTTGGGGGGTGTTACAACTACCCCATTTGATTGTGGAGTGCGTGGAGCCGAGAAGTTATGAATAATACCATGAGCTTCACAAAAGGCACCGAATTGCACTTTGTTATCAAATTCCCTACCATGATCCGTCCTAATAGAGACAATTGAACATCCTAGTTGATTTTGAATTCTTTAACTAAAGGTTTCGAAGTGATCGAAAGCTTCATTCTTGGACGCCAAAAATCTAGTCCAAGTGAATCTAGAGTAGTCGTCAACTATAACTAGGGTATTAAGGTTACCTCCATAACTCCGTATGGTGGAAGGTCCAAAGAGATCCATATGTAGGAGCTCTAAGCACCGAGAGGTCGAAACCAAATACTTGGCTTTATGACTTGAGTGAACTTGCTTCTCAATTTTGCAAGCATCACAAAAGTGACTATCAAACTTCATCTTGGGGAGATGTCTTACCAACTCCTTAGAGACTAAAGATTGAATTAAACGCATATTAGTGTGACCTAATCTCCTATGCCAAAGAGTAGAACTATCATCTAAAGTCACTAGACATAAGTTGTCCTTGGACTTCCTATTAACCTTCATGACATAAAGCCCATGCTTTCTAACACCTTTTCCAATGACTTTTCCATCTTTTACGATTTCACTATCATATTCCGAAAAGATGACCTTACACTTATTGTCACAAATTTGACCTATAATTAGAAGGTTAAAACCTAAGTTATCTACGTGCTCTACGTGCTCTACGTTTTCTAGAGTCATAGAGTCAAGAGAGATCGTACCTTTTCCAATGATATTACCACGTCGATTACTTGTGAATGTAACGTTACCTCCATCATATGCTTTGTAGTGCGAGAACAAACTTTGATTACCCATCATGTGTTTAGAACAACCACTATCCTTAATCCACTCGTCGGGCTCTAAATCGATTCCCAAGCATATCTAGGTAACAACACACAAGATCAAACATTTGGTCCCGAATATCTCATGGGTCTAAAATTGTTAGTTCCAAACATCCTTGCATTTGGTTGGGATGCATGAATGAAGGAGACATTCCCCATGGGGAAAAGTATTGTTTTTGAAAATTATTCCAATTTATATGGCCATTTTGTTGTCCATAGTTTCTCCTAGGTTCTTTGATCTTGATCTAGAATTATTATTATTCCTCCTAGGTTTTGGAGTTTTACTTCTAGGTCGTGATTTAGCTTGATCATCTCTTTTTGGCGTAGGTGTTCTACTTATAGGTTTAGATTCATTTCGTACTATTGGAGGATTAGATGTTTGTCTAGATAAGTTTCTAGTTCCCATTAGAGGTTTACTCAAGGGCTTGTAGAATTTATCTAGAGTAGATTTTTCAATTATAGGTACTTTGACCTTGTTAATAAGAATATGTT
Organism: Glebionis coronaria; assembly: GCA_025667525.1. NCBI lineage: Eukaryota > Viridiplantae > Streptophyta > Magnoliopsida > Asterales > Asteraceae > Glebionis > Glebionis coronaria. The sequence goes on from CM046881.1 coordinate 462,358,341, forward strand.
TTGGTCCTTCACCTAAAATGGACTTTTCAGAAAGTTCAAGATTTTCACAAAAATTTTCTTCTAGCCGCGGTTCTTTAGCTCCACCCGCAGTTCCATAGCAATAAGGAACCGCCCCATATATTGGAGAACCGCGTACAGGGGAGTGTTTTTCTGAAATCCTAACTTGTTTTGGTTCACTAATTGATGCTTCATTAGTGTTATATCCTAACCCAAGTCTTTCCTTAGAATGAATTTGTTTGTTTAACATATCATCAAGAGTATTAGTACCTCTCATGAACTTTTCAAGTCTAATGGAGGTGCTCTTAAGGTTTTCATTTTCTTGTCTAAGGTTTTCACATTTAAGCATCCTAGATCTACTTCTTTGTTTTTCTCAAGCTTAGCTAATTTCTCTTTTAGCTCACTAATCTCATTTTTAAGCTTAGTTCTAGTTGATTTTAGCATTTTGTTCTTTTCAATGAATTTAAGACTAAGGCTATGCAAGTTATTGTATTGACCTTCTAATTCACTATCATATTGAGAAGAACTATTATTGCTATAATACTCGGTCTCGGAATGTACCTCTTTAGAAGTGTGAGCCATGAGACATTTCTTATCTTTGGGGTTGTCATCAACATCTTCACCGCTATCGCTCCATGAACCTCCAACAAACGTCGTGTGGTTCTGTCGCGTGAAGGCTTAGGACAATCACCGATGAAATGATTCGGATCACCACATCTAAAGCATTTCCTATCACCTTTATCATCTTTGGCAAATCGGTTTTTGGAGAATGGTTTCTTGTCGTTGTTTGGTTGCCTCACGTATTGACCTCGTCTTTTAAAGAACTGTTGGAAATACGTTTTACGTATTAAGAAGGATCGGTCACTCCATTAATAGTCCATGTAATAGCTCGTAGTTTAGTTATTTATCTTTATTTAACAAACAAATCCAAGCCTAGCCTATAACATGTGTAGGCCGGCTCAAATGTAAGCCCAAGCCCATGACAAGGGCTTGGGTATATAAACCCTCTCCTTTGATGGAGAGGGTAGTGGTTCTTTATTTTACACATAGTAAACTTCATTTTTCTCTCTCTAGAATTGTGTGAAATCAACCATCTCTCTATCTCTTTCCCTCTATAAAACATAAGTAGGATTTACATATCCTACAAGTGGTATCAAGAGCTTGGGATGAAATATAGGTTGGTACTTGTGTAGTTTATGCTTTCTTATGCATAACGTGTGGTTTTGATTGTTTTTTACCGAATCATCAAAATTTTTTCGTGTTTGTTTGTGTTCTAAAGTCGAATACATTCTTTAATCATGTCGTAGTGATTTTGGTATATTGGTTCTGATTAAAACACAAGTCTTTTGGATCAAAAGTTGGGAAATTTCTTGTTTTTCAAACTTTCCGAAATTCTAGCAAGTGTTTCCATCAGAAAGTACAAGACTGTGTGATTTGATCGCAATAACCTATTGGTTCTACTTTGCGATCACTGTATTTCGACACCTTATTCCGACGTGACATTCCGATCGAACATTGCGATCTGGGATTCCGACGGTTTTAAGGAATCTTGAGTCGTTACTCTATCCAATTTATTTTAGCTATATTCCGAACTGTACATTCCGATAGTGGTATTCCGATCTGGACATTCCGATAGTGGCATTCCGATCTGGACATTCCGATAGTGACATTCCGATCTGGAGATTCCGATAGTGACATTCCGATCTGACATTCCGATAGTGACATTCCGATCTGGACATTCCGATACCAGCAACATTCCGACAGAAAAGAGTATTCTGACAGAAAGCAACATTCTGACAACTGCACATTCCGATAAAATTTGTTTTTGGATACTTAGAGGATCTTTTCTATCTTGCTTTTATTTGGTAATTTTGTAAATTTCAAAAACAAACACAACAAAAAGGATAAAAACATCTTTCACAACACAAAAACACTTAACCTTATTTCATTGTTCGATCCACGTTTGTAAATCTTAACTTATTGAAATGAAGTACACATCTCTTACAGATAAGTCCATCCTCTCGGGTACGGATAATCGTCCACCAATGTTGGTGAAAACTATGTATGAGGAATGGGCTTCCCGCATGGAACTTTATATGTTGAACAAGGAGAATGGACATCTAATTTGGGCATCGGTTCTCAATGGACCATTGGTATATGGTATTGTGACGGAAGGTGCCGTTACTCGTCCTCGCACAACGGGTGAACTAACTGTAGATGCTAAGATACAAGACAAGTGTGATAAACAAGCTACAAATATCATTCTCCAAGCCCTTCCTCCAGATGTCTACAAACTCATCAGCAAACAAAAAGTTGCCAAAGAGTTATGGGATAGAATTCGTGTTCTAATGCAAGGCACCTCGTTAACTAAACAAGAACGAGAGTGTAAGCTTTATGATACTTTTGATAAGTTTGCCTATGTGCCAGGGGAGACTCTCAATAATTACTATCTGAGATTTACCCCATTGTTGAATGAGCTTAATATCTATGGCATGGCAATTCCTACCTTCCAATTGAACACCAAGTATTTGAACACTCTTCCTTCAGAATGGAAAAAATACGTGACGGATGTTAAATTGGCTAAGGACTTGCATAACACCAATGTGGATCAACTTCAAGCTTTTCTTCAACAACACGAATGCCATGTGATCGAGGCTCGGTTGTCTATACCTCAAGTTCATGATCCATTTGCAATGTATGCTTCTCAACAAAACATGGCTTATACTTATCAACAACCATCATACTTGCAGCAACCACCACCACACACCTATCAGCAACCACAGTAACCATCTTATCAACCACCAATGATGCCACAACAAGCATTTCAACAAAGTGTTCATCAACAATCTTTTCCACAGCAACCACCATATCAGACATCACCATCACAAGCCAACACTTCTCCAATGGGCTATACTCCTCAGCAAGGATATTTTCCAATAGAAGCACAACCAACACAAGCTTTCTACTCTAATGAACTTCCACCAATCCAAGCACCGGTCTTTACTCCAACTAATACGCCAGGTGATGTACTAAACCATCTCACTGCCTACTTGTCAAAACTTGTTGCAACTAGAAGATTTCCACCAACAAACAATCAGCTCCGCACCTCTTCAAATCCTCGACAACAAGCTACTGTTCAAGATGGTCAAGTAACAGTGCAACCTGTTCAGGGAAGGCAAAATTCATATGGACCTCCTACAAGGACTGTGAATGCTCAAGCTGTGAATTCTCAAGCTAATGGAAATGGAAGCCCTATTGGTCCTCAAAAGGTTGTGACTTGCTACAATTACCGAGGACAAGGTCATATGGATAGGCAATGCACTCAGCCGAAAAGGAGAAGGGATGAAGCGTGGTTTCGTGAGAAGATGTATTTGGTCGATGCTCAGTCTAAGGGAAAGATTTTGGATTCAGAGGAGTTAGCATTTCTTGCAGACCCAGGGGCAGCAGATACTGAAGGCATTGCAGTCGTTTCTACTTCTAATGCAGCTTATCAAGCAGATGATCTTGACGCATATGATTCGGATTGTGATGACATTCACTCTGCCTAAGATGCTCTCGTTACTAATCTCTCTCACTACGGTTCTGATGTAATCGGTGAGGTACCCACCACAACCAATCTTGGTAATGATGATAACCCACATCAAGTTGGACATGAAAATGACAACCTCGAACAGCATTCGGGAACTAGTAACTCAAATGATGTGGTACCCAATCCTTCACATTTGAGTGAACCTCAACCAAATGCTACGACGGGTATGGAATCTTATGCTCAACATGATTTGGTCATGGTGCCTAAACATATTATTGATCAAACGCATATGGCTCTCAGACAATCCGTAGATACGAATTCCACCCTAACTGCTGAGCTTGCGTTGCATAAAGAAAAGGTCAAAACTTTTGAAATGGTCCCTTAAGCAGAGAAAATAACATGTTCTGAATTTGACCAATTTCGTTTTGAAAAGATTGAACACTTGAAAGAAATAGAATCATTAAAAGCTAATCTTTCCAATGAATTAAAAGCAAAATAGTCGGTTGTCAATGATTTTCAGAAACTTAAAATGTATTTCGAAACTCTCGAGTCTAAAAAGTTTGAATCGGAAATTAATGCTACCAAACTTCTTAAATTCAAAGAACAACAGCTTTTAAAACAATACGCTTCCATGGAAAAGGTTCATCTTTTAACTAAATCATTTAAAGAACTCAAACTTAATCGTCTTCAAGATTTACCACCTAATCCCGGTTATGCAAAACAAGCTCAGGAATATATTCCTGGTCTTTATGATATGACCATAATTGGCAAATCGAAAGAATCACCTTTTGTTCGTAGTACTAAGGAGACATAGTCACTTGCGGAAGAAACTCATTCTAAAATGCTTTCAAAATTCCATACGATTGATTATGATAAGCATAATAAAAATCAACTTTCCAAAAAGACACGAATTCGCTTACAAAAGGAATTAGCTGAACTAACAGTTCTTGTGCCCCCAAGTTTGTCAAATGAAAACCCTCCTAGTATGTCTCCTACACTTGTCAAAACGGATTTAACGAAGTTACTTCCACCGGTAAGTAAGGCGTCCGTTAACTTAAACGCGGTACACCAACACTTAGCCGATTTTGACAAGGTCATTTTGGAACGTACGACGGCCACGGCCATAACGGAAGGTGAATGGAACTTTGAGCACACTAGAGCTGTGTTCCGAGATGAAATTGTTCCGTTTGTAAAGAATGTTAAAGCTTGTCTTAGTAATCTTGATCAAGATTTGCATTTAGAAATCGAAGAAGTTAAACGTGTTTTCAATGAATGGATGATGCTTATGAAAACAGTTTACTTGAAATAGAACGGGTTTCACACCAAAATGATCAGCTTCTGAAGCAAGTGATGTCTCATGATAAAGTTTCTGTCTGTGTGAATAAAAGTGTTGATAATGATTCTATTGTGCATAATGTTGAATCTATGGATAATGTGGTAGATAGTACTTGTCACGAATCTGACGTTGAATTTTCAAAGCTTCAAGATTCATATTCTTCGCTTTCAAAACGTTTTGATGAGATTCAAACACATTGTATTTCGCTTGAATGCAAGCAACAATTTATTCAAGAAATATTTGAAACGTCATTCGAAGGTGTTAATATCGATGATGCAAACTTTGAAAAGAATTTTTCGATTGAATTTACAATCTAAACAGCGTCAGCCAAGTGACAAAGTTGCTAAATCTTTGCCGATAGACATAGAGAAATCTAAGGAGGTTAACTGTGTGAACGTACTTGAGGCCACTGAGAATTTAAAACTTGATCTAGATAATCAAGTTTCCAAAATTTTGTCCAAAGTTGATAACTTAAAACAGAAAAATACACAACTCTTCGATTCAGTAAAGCCCGCATGTGCTAATACCACTGTACAGAATCAGTCATTGATTGAACAATTGAATCGAAAGTCGGTGGAAATATCTGATTTGAGGGAACAAATTTGTGATCAGAATCTGGCCTTGGCTGAGTTAAAGGAAACACTTCGTACTCTAAAAGGTAAGAATGTTGTGGATAACGCAGCCACTGTCTCAGCATCGTCCTCTAGTGCAATCAAAAGGAACCTTATAGCCGTCACACCATTTAATAAGGGCCCTAGGACTAAACCATCTCAAACTTTGGTCACTAAAGATAAGGCAGAATCAAAACCAGCTTCTAATATTCCCGTGTTGCCTTCTACAGGAGTAATCACCACTACTAAGGCTCAAAGATCGAAACTTAAAAGAAACAAGAAGAATGATAGGATCTTGCCCCTATCTAGTAGTCAAGAGAAGAAGAAAGTAGAAGCCCATCCTAGGAATGTTATTTCTGTTTTGAATAAAAAGAATCATGTTGCTAAACCTAAAGGCTCTGCGGTTGTGTAGCGTTCTAAGCCTAGTGTGAATTCTAATTTGAAATGTTGGAGTTACAATGAATGTATGTTTTCTAGTCGTCATGATTCTTGCCTTATTGACCATGTGAATGAGATGTATGCCCGGAAAAATGGATTAGAACGGAAACCAACTGGGAAAGTGTTAACCCAAGTTGGTTAGATGTGGCGCCCCACTGGTAGAACTTTCACTATAGTAGGAAATGTGTGCCCTTTAACTAGGATCACTCCCGCTACAGCGAAGAAAGCGTACCCTTTAACTAGGAGTACCAAGGCTACCAAAACACAAACGTGTCCTTTAACTAGGAACACCAACACTACCGTAGGAACCAAGTGCCCTTTAAATAGGTCTACTCCCACTGTAGTGCCCGCGAATAATCCAAAACCTAAGAAAGTTGGAACTATAAAACCTGTTAGTGCTAAAACTCACATTAGAAAACGCAGGAAATCTAAGGGTCTCATAAATGCTAGCAATTCTGATAATCTTATATCTCTATCTGCTAACACTCCGGAACTAATAGTTTCCAATGCATTGTCTACTGTTGTTATTGAAAACAGGTGGTCCAAATTGTTCTCTGGCATTTGGACTCTGGTTGCTCCAAGCATATGACCGGAGATCGCTCTCAGCTCAGAAATTTCGTCAGCAAGTTTCTTGGTACGGTTAGATTTGGTAATGATCATATTGCAAAGATAATGGGTTACGGTGAATATCATATTGGGAATGTTATTATTTCAAGAGTGTATTACATGGAAGGTCTCGGTCACAACTTATTTTCTGTGGGACAATTTTGTGATGCAAACCTAGAAGTTGCTTTTCGAGAGCATACCTGCTTCATTCGTAATTTGGAAGGGGTTGATTTATTGAAAGGTACTCGAGGGAATAATTTGTACACTTTGTCTCTACAAGACATGATGGCCGCTTCTCCCGTATGTCTTCTCTCCAAAGCATCGAAGACTAAGTCATGGTTATGACATCGACGGTTATCTCATCTTAACTTTGACGCTATTAATCATTTGGCGAAAAACGAACTTGTTCGTGGTCTTCCTAAACTTTCATTTCACAAGGATCATTTGTGTTCCGCGTGTACAATGGGGAAAAGCACTAAGAAATCATACAAACCCAAGATGGAAGACACCAACCAAGAGAAACTTTATTTGTTGCATATGGATCTTTGTGGGCCAATGCGTGTTGAAAGTCTTAGTGGCAAAAAGTACATCCTCGTAATTGTCGATGATTACTCTCGGTTTACATGGGTGAAATTTCTTACAACAAAAAATTAGGCACCTAAATTCATCATCGGATTTCTCAAGATGATTCAAGTGCGTCTCAACACTACTGTCCGACGCACTCGTACAGATAATGGAACCGAATTTGTGAATCAAATCTTGCGTGATTATTATGAAGAAATTGGCATATCTCATGAAACATCCGTTGCTCGCACTCCACAACAAAACGGTGTCGTTGAAAGGCGAAATCGCACACTTATGGAAGCTGCTCGAACGATGTTAATTTACGCAAAGGCTCCATTGTTTTTATGGGCAGAAGCAGTATCTACAACAGTGTACACCCAAAACCGGTCACTAATTCGTAAACGCCATGGTAAAACACCTTATGAGCTTCTCCATGGAAAATTACCAGATTTATCATATCTTTATGTATTTGGTTCTCTTTGCTATCCAAATAATGATGGTGACAATTTGGGAAAACTTCAACCAAAGGCTGATATTGGTATTTTCATTGGTTACGCACCTGCAAAAAAGGCATACCGAATCTACAACCGTAAGTCTCGCAAGATCCTCAAAACTATGAATGTTGATTTTGATGAGCTGACAACAATGGCTACTGAGCAAAGCAGCTCTGAACCCGAACTTCATGAAATGGGACCTAGTAACATTAGTTCTGGTCTTGTCCCAAACAACCCTACTTCATCATCACTTACACCACCTTCTAGGACTGAATGGGATACGTTGTTTCAACCGTTCTTTGATGAATTCTTTACTCCTCCAAGTATTGTTGCTCCCGAACCTGAGGTAATAGCTCTGGTAACCGAAGTTGTCGCTCCAGCAACCGAAGCACAATCAGACACATCTGCACCTACAATTGGTCAAGATATACCATCAACTAGTAATTCTCAACCAACACCAGAATCAACTACCCATGTCATGCCTATTGATGATGAAGAGGATGATGCTGATCACGATTTGGAATTCGCTCAAATGCGTGAACTTCCATTCTTTGGTGTACCAATTCCCGACCCTAATCAAGCCGGGCCGTCCACCTCAGAGGAAGCTCCAACTACAGTTTACTCTAATCCATGGATTCGTGAACATGACAACAAGTGGACAAAGAATCATCCTATAGATTCTATTATTGGTGACCCTAATCATTCGATATCCACACGAAGTCAGCTACAAGAAAATGCAATGTTTTGTCATTTTGACGCTTTTCTCACTGAACTTGAACCTAAGACATGGCAAGAAGCTTTTACTCAATCCTGTTGGATAGAAGCTATGCAAGAAGAACTTAATGAATTTATACGTCTTGAAGTATGGGAACTTGTCCCATGCCCGGATCAAGTGCAGTTACTAACTTTGAAATGGGTTTACAAGGTGAAACTCGATGAGTTAGGCGGAATATTGAAGAACAAAGCTCGACTAGTAGCTCGTGGATACAAGCAATTATTGGGCATCAACTTTATGGAATCCTTTGCACCTGTTGCCCGTTTGGAAGCTATTATACTATTCCTCGCTTATGCCGCCCATATGAATATGATCGTCTATCAGATGGATGTGAAGACGGCATTTCTTAATGGTGAAATCAAGGAAGAGGTCTATGTACAACAGCCGGATGGTTTTGTGAATCCTAATTATCCTAATCATGTGTACAAGCTTAAGAAGGCTCTCTATGGGTTGAAGCAAGCTCTACGCGCATGGTATGATCTATTGTCACAATTTCTCATTACGCAAGGCTTCACTAAAGGCAAGGTGGATCCCACGCTGTTCATTCAGAAACGAGGTAAAGATATGATTATGGTACAAATATATGTTGATGATATTATATTTGCAGCCTCGACCCAAACCTTATCCGACGAATTTGGGAAACTCATGTCTTCCAAGTTTAAGATGTCAATGATGGGCAAGGTATCATTCTTCTTAGGTATTCAGATATCTCAGAGTCCCAGAGGCATCTTTATCAATCAATCCAAGTATTCCCTTGAATCGCTTAAGAAATATAAGATGGAACCTTGTGATCCCGTGGATACTCCAATGGTGGAACGAACAAAGCTTGATGCAGATCCACATGGAGTTGCCGTTGATCCGACACTTTACCGTGGAATGATTGGTACTCTTCTGTATATCACAGCTAGTCGACATGATCTTCAGTTTGCTATATGTATGTGTGCTCGGTATCAAACTCGACCTACTGAGTTACACTTGGCTATTGTGAAACGGATCTTTCGATATCTTAAAGGAACCATTAATCGGGGACTTTGGTATTCGAAGGACTCTTCGATTGCACTTATGGCATATGCAGATGCGGATCACGCGGGTTGTCAAGATACAAGGCGTAGCACGAGTGGAACTTTGCAACTACTAGGAGATCGATTAATCAGTTGGGCATCGAAAAGGCAGAAAAGCGCTGCAATTTCAAGTACGGAAGCAGAATACATAGCTATGTCCGGTTGCTGTGCTCAAATTCTTTGGATGAGATCGCAATTAACCGACTATGGTCTAGGTTTCAACAAAATTCCAATGTACTGCGACAACAAGAGTGCAATTGCCTTATGCTGAAACAATGTTCAATTCTCCCGGTCGAATCATATTGACATTCGCTACCATTTCATCAAGGAGCAAGTGGAAAATGGAGTAATAGAGCTTTACTTTGTCTGATCTGAGTATCAATTGGCGGATATTTTCACGAAGGCTTTAGATCACGCTCGAATGGAATTTTTGGCCGACAAGCTAGGAATGAGAACCTTCTCGCCTGAGACTCTTAAGGAATTGGCAGATGAAGCGAAAGAATAGTGATGGTAAACTATTCTCCATATCCTTGGTGATCATCTGTATATATTGTTTATATTTTTATCCACAAAAGCCAAATAGAAAAATATAAAACCATATAAAAACCATAAAAATTGAAAAAACTAGGAAAATCCAAAAATATTTTTACTTTATTTTTCAAAAGGCATGTCTTTTGGTACGATAATATTTACGGCCTTAGAAATGTTGATTAATATTGACACGACGCCATAAATAGAGTTCGTACAAAAGTTGTAAATATTTCATAAAACATGCCTAAATGGCTTGTAGTTATTTCTGACTGCAACCCGGTTTTCATATTAAAGTCAAGTATTTCTTATGAAAGCTTTGGCTCACAACGGGAATTAATTTTCTAGGGCAAGGTTTACTTTAAAACTTTGTAAGGTATCAAGTTTACTTTATAACTTGGTCTAACACAAATCTATGTACGTTTCAGTTCATTTATTTGTTAAAACAAGAGAAGTCTTGTTTTTATGAAGTTATCATCTATACAACCATAGCAATCTACAATTGGTATCTACATACTCGACGATGCGACTACTCAACCGACGACTACATCTCTTTCAATAGAACACGGGTCAACAATTGAGGGGAAGCAATTGTCAAGCATTCAAAGTCTTCGATGCTGAAAGTGCCAAGTTCACAAGTTGGTGTCAAGACAACAATACCAATCGTACACGTGGTGTCAAAAGATGACTTCAGACGTGACGAGGCGACCAACATATGCTGACACGAACCATTTGATCTTATCATATGATGTTCTCATCTATCAGGTCCAACCTTGTCAATGTTTTCAAATATGGTGAATATGTGATCATGTTACAAGTCGGTATCATATCTCATACATTTGGTATCATGAAGATAAAATGGACTTGCATTTTTCTTCCCAAAACCTTTGTTAAAACTTCATTAAATCAATTGATATTAAAAACATCGATTGGGTTAATATTTTTAATATGGGGGAGAAAATGTGATTTAATATGGGAAATTATCACAAATGATTTGACTTAAAGTGCTGGCTCATCCCGACATATGCGAAATGTTTTCGAATATCGTGGCATATGTTCAGGGGGAGCAAAACAGATTTGCATATCAAAATGGATTTCATGGTGATTTATACTTACCTACAACCCATTTATTTCACGACGATGAAGATTGTTGTGACATAAGGATGGTAGGATAGGTTAAGTCCAATGATTCTTCCTAAACCGGAGGAATCTTCCCAAGGACATTCCATAGCTAGAAATAGTAGTCCTTAGGAAAGAGGGAGAAAGATTGTGAATGTAGCTAAATGCCGACCAAGTACTTAAGTTAGCACTGGAAGAATCACAACAAGGTGCTTGTTATGACGTATTAGTAAGCATTGAAGGGGTTGAAGAATGAAAAAGAATTGTAAAGATAAAGGGTGTAAAGAAAGAAGCCCTCCTTACAACTTTAGGAAGAAACCGGGTCAACACATATGCTATTGAGATCATTTAAATGATGCTCGATATTGAAGATAGACATCATGGACCCAGTGATGCAAAGCACAACCCATCCCAGCTAACTCAGATATCTCTCAAAAGATATTTGTTTTATTCATACGGAGACAACGCATTATCTATCAATTTATTCACTCCGAGTAAATTGGTATTGAAAAGGTGGCACTCCTCTCTAGCCTCTGATCACTAAAATCCAAAATGCACGATCTAGTCTAGAGCCATTTGAGATCATCAAATATCTCATTAGGACACACTTCCATAATTCCTTTCTTCTTCACACACTGTGAAAAGTAAGAAAGATCTTAAGAGTCCTACGTAAAATCTTCATGATCTTGCCTGAACATCCGAGTAATACGAAAGTATTTACAATAAAGATGGAAATCCTTCTTGAGCGAATATTAAAAAGCTCATGGTAGGTGACTTGTGCGATTCTTTATGAATCAAGCTTGTGATAACTGGAAAGCAACAGTTGGTTTAATTCTTAACTGAATTTAAACACGTTCTAGGCCTCTACGCAATATCTTAGTGATCTTGCCAGAACACTCAAAGTGATACCTTAGTGTTCACAGTGATGAGTGGAAATCCTTCTAGTGTTAACCTCAAACAGCACTTGGTAAGTAACTTGCAAGATTCAATATGAATCAAGCTCGTGACAACTGGAAAGCAACGATGGTGCGATTCTTTAATGAATCAAAATTGTTCTAGGAATCAGAATTGACGGCTTCAATCATGCGGATAATTTTATCCAAATGATTCACTCTTTACGTTCGCAGTGGATGGTCGAGTAAAGAGAACGGGTTTACCCGCGAAATCTTGTCAAGGAGATTTTTAATTAAATCTACCTGCCACAAGTACGATATTTTATATCGTCCAACGGTCTTCACCGACCGGAGGTAAAATGCTACCGAATTAGATGAAATGTTCAAAGCCATTTCGTTCGTGTCTACTTATGTTGTGGCATTTGAAGACAGTGGCATTGCGGAATCCGAGAAGAAGTCGTCCCCGCATGCTTATACTTTATGCACTTAATACCTCATCTAATTCAAGAAAGCCTAAAAGTTAAGTCTTCTGTTGTATCGAACTCTGAAGCTTTCAAGAATTATGAACGTATAAGTATGTGGGACTTGAAGTCACGAAGAGGCGAAGATCACAAGTGATGGATGCACGAGATCAAGGCAAGAGATTAATTCTCAAGATTGATATCAAAGATCATATCAGCATGTTCACCAGAAAAGAAAAAGGAAAAGAAAGACGAAGACTACAAGCTCAAGACAAGCATAGTATGCTAGGCTTATCTCATTATTGTAACTTGTGTAATGCTCTTGTTTGGAGTGACCTCCCTTAGGGGGAGATTGTTGGAAATACGTTTTACGTATTAAGAAGGATCGGTCACTCCATTAGTAGTCCATGTAATAGCTCGTAGTTTAGTTATTTATCTTTATTTAACAAACAAATCCAAGCCTAGCCTACAACATGTGTAGGCCGGCCCAAATGTAATCCCAAGCCCATGACAAGGGCTTGGGTATATAAACCCTCTCCTTTGATGGAGAGGGTAGTGGTTCTTCATTTTACACATAGTAAACTTCATTTTTCTCTCTCTAGAATTGTGTGAAATCAACCATCTCTCTATCTCTTTCCCTCTATAAAACATAAGTAGGATTTACATATCCTACAAGAACTTCTTAAAGTCTCTAACCGCCATGTCATACTCCTCATCATCACTATCCGAGGAGCTTTCATGGTCACTTTGCGTCTTCTTGGCCTTGAGTGCAAGAGACTTTCTTTCACTCTTGTTTTCACCATTTCCGAGTCCTTAAAAATTATCATCTCGTGAACCTTCAAGTTACTAATGAGTTCATCGAGTGATAATTTGGCGAGATCCTTTGATTCTTCAATCGCTGTGACTTTAGCTCTCCACTTTTGTAACACCCCCAAATTACCACGCAGCGGAATACCACTTTGGGGCGCTACTAATAGCACATCACACACAATCATAGAAAACGACCTCAAAAGAGACGTTAAAATGTTATAAAATCTTGTCTAAAAAGTATTTCCCATCCCAATATATAAATCAGAGTAGCGTTTAGTCCCAAAAACCGTTACCAATCACAATACATTCAATGCTTAAAAGCAGTTTATTCATTTCAAAGGATGGAAAAGTAAACAAAGATTTAGACAAGTAAGCACCAACTTCCTCCTCGCATGCTCCGCGGCTATCCATCTTGATTACCTGAAATACATGTGTAAAATCATCAACACAAAGGTTGAGCAAGTCTATAGGTTTTACAAATCATTTTGAACACATGCAAAGATTATAAGTTTGTGGCATACTTGAAGGCAACAAACATCGAATTTGCATCAACAATAATAATTGTATATAGCATAAATTGCATTAAGCTCATGGAACCGAGCCCTTAGACATTCCGTTAGGTCTAATAAGACAAGAGATTTATTAATTGTCGTTACCTCCAGATTATTGGTACATTGCCGTATACCTGACTTCTCAATACAATATGTTCAAACAGTGTGGAGGTCGGGCCTAAGCTTCTGTGACAAGTCCATACAAACTGAACCGGGGTGGCTTCCCCCATAGATCTATTAATTGTACTAGTGGTTAACTCATCATAGGTTAATTACCGGTCCACAATTGAGGATTTAACAATGGCAATCACTTAATGCAATTTGAAGGCAACCACGGGTCCATTCATAGAGGGACAAGCATACCATAAAATATTTGTGTTCTAAGTTTATAAAAACATGTATTCCCCCTCGCGGGTTTAAAAACCATTTAAAAGATAGTATAAAAGCGAGGCTATAGACTTACCTTAGATACTACACAAAGCTAGTAATAGTAGTGATCGCCAAAGTGATGATGCCTCCCAAATATACACATCAAAAGCCGCCACCTAACAAATAAGGTGCGCCTTAGCCACATACTTATGTATTTCAAAAAATACTTAATATAATAAAACCAATGACTCAAAATAGTATGTACATAGACATAACCAATCATTGCAAGTGAATTCCTTCTAAACCCCACAACATGTACTAACTTTCCAAACTAGCACCTTTGATATTGATCCATCTCAAGATGCCAAATCAATACGGTTCAAGTACCCTAAATGGGTCTCCAATCTCAGAATATACACTAACACATAAGACATATATCCTTTTAGAACTTTGAGAAGCTAATAGATTAGCCTCTCGCCTCAAACTATGACGCGAGGTTAAGTACCTCCCAAAAAGTACTCAGCCGGTACTTACCAAAAGTACACGTTGTTTTCCCCTACCTAGACAACTCTGTTTTCGACGAAACTTGGTGACAAACTCACTTATAATCTGTAAAAGACTCAGTTTAAATTTCATTCAATAATTCCCATTTTAGAACCACCTGCTCGACACATCTTTAGACTTTAAAAACCGGACAGTTTTGCATACTTGCATCGTAAAACCATTTTGACCTTGTTAAACATTTCCATTTACAAAATCGCTACTTGGCTTTGAAAATAGACTCAAAATGATAAGTTTAGAACCCAACAACATCCTTTGATCAGTTTTAAAACTCAACTTATAGTCCCCGAGATTCGATCCAAATATTGACAACAATTTCGTATTGTGTCAACACTCGTCTCCCGGTACACGAATAATCAAACTAGCATAACTTTTGACTCGTTTGGAGTTAAAAGCTCTATCTTATATCGAAACGAGCGTCTCGACGACTACTATAACAATATCCAATAATACCAACATTTAACCAACATATACTATACGAAAATCGGCCTTAAACCCACTGATGTAAACTGACACTTTAAAAATCACTTCAAAACTCATTTTGACCCATTTCCAACTTCACCAACACCTCAAATAACCCATATTAATTATTCCTAACAACACCTAACACCTAGATTCACTTGCATGACCAGATGCATTCACCAAAAATTAATAATTACTTGCATGCACTCAAATAAAAATTGTTATAATAATAATAACATATAAATGAAACCTTACATTTATTTTAGGAGATCAAATGATCAAGAATACCATAAAGCCCCAAATTTTAGTGGCTCCTATGGTCAAAAACACCAAGATAAAATCTTTTCCAAGCTTGTTTGATTGATTAGAATTGATCCTAACAACAAAGACAATGCATGCAACCATTAAAAATGGATCAAATTAACACTATATCTTTATGAAAAATAAAAGTTGTTGCATGTTGATAAAAACTATACCAAAATGTTTATCTTTCAATTATAGGAATGGGTCTTTGATTGAATTTTCAAGATCATGAAATTTGATGGTGGATTTGGGTGGTGGTGTTGTTGTGAGCTAGAGAGGGAAAGGAGGAGAGAACATAAAATTTTTGATGTTAAAAATGGAGTGTGTGTGTTGTTTTGAAGTTTATATATAGTGGACGGAGGTAGAAAGTGTAAATAAGGTTATCTTTTGGCCTTTGTTGCAAAATAACTTTTAAAGAGCGGGAATGGTACCTAGTCGGTTTTTTAAAAATTTACAGGAGTCGCGTTTCGTCCCGGATTCATAAAAATATAAATCTCGTTTGTTAAACTGATCAGTTAAATAATTAAACGCACACGAAATGAAATAGTAAGGTTCCGACTCGACTTAATACGTAATGAAATAAAAATTTCAAAAATATCAAATATCAAAATAATCGATACTAAAATATAATATTTAGGCATCCATTGGCATCGCGATCACTATTAGTACTCTTCAATCGTCACAACAATTAAATATAGTCACACATTATCGGTTTCAACTAAAACCATCAAATATAATAATTCTCATTATTACTTAGAAATTAAAATTAAAAATCCGTTATATAATTAGTATAAAATAATGACGTTAAGTTCGGGTTATTACATTCTCACCTCCTTAAGGGAGTGACGTCCCGGCGCTCGACTCACCTCATACTCGTATTGTGCACTACTTGGAAGGATGAGAGCACTTCTTATAAATAAGTCCTCACGTTCCCACGTGATTTTCGATCCACGATCTCTACTGGTTCTTCTTACAAAACACAATTTATCGTCAAGTTGTATCTCACCAAAAGAGGATGAATAAATCCTTATCCACCAATCACTCCTTCAAGCTCGACACATAAAAATTTTATGAATTTCACGAAGCTCATTTGACGACAAGAACGGATGACAGGACTTTCGGGTAATTCCAGTCAAAAGGAAGGTTGCAAATTAAAGGATATTCATTGGCCTGATAGCCATGGACACACATCAAAAAGAACTAACAAGAAAAAAAAATCGTCATCGGATGGTGCTCACACGCGGATCCTTACTCAAAAGATAAAACAAAGACACCATCTCACTTCCGCCCACGTGCATTCAAGTCTCAATAAACATCGTCGTTGGAAGTCAAAAAGATATTACATGGTAAGTGTTCTCCATGATCGGACGTCATTGGACAATGCCGTCTCAAGTTCTCACAACTTACGATCATTAGAGTAGATCACATACCATATAAGTACATAAAAAGAAAAGGTCGAACAAAACATAAAATATAGATCTCTACCGTTGATTATCGAGAAAAACCTTGAACGATCCCTTGATAATAACCACTTGATCTCCAGAGTCTTTCCACGTGCGGTATCGGCTACATCATACTCCTAGAGGCGGTAACGAATTTATTAATTCCAATCATTAAGAAATTCGGTCCGTTGGCGATGATTCACAACATATTGGACATAACATTAACTACTGCTCCAGTGTTCAACATACAAAGGCATCCCACTAACTTCTGCTTCAGCATTCATCATATAAAGGTGGCCCAATAGTTTCTACTTCCGTGCTCAAGGTGATGCATCATATTCCTCATTTAATTCGTCATGCTGGCCTCCAAGAGTTTCTTCATCAAGAAAAGTCTTCGGTGACCCTTCAATAGTAGCAATTAAGATCCCAACATCTTCACATCCATGATAAGTCGTCGTTGATAGCTTGATCCTTAGTCAATCTACAAGTACATACATAAATCCTGGTGACACTTAAACAAGTCGCATATTCTCGGAACGGTCAATGGTTCTTAAAGATTTGCTTATAAAGCTCACGATCATCGAGACACATTAGAAATGGTCCATCGAAATAAATCATAACTCGAGAGAAGTACAACAGGTTACTCCTACATATATGATAATCGACAATCATCATAACGACGACGACACTGAACGATTCATATCAACGAAACACGATTCGAAGGAAGACGTACGCACACCAAACATCCACAAATCGAGCCACACATACTTGGGCCCACTCATTTACAACTCCATGTCTACATTAAAAGGCGTCCCCTTTCATGTATACAAGATTTTATAAACTTACGGTTTGGGAACTTATAACTTTCTTGTTCAAATGAAAAGGCGTCCCAATCCATTTCAACAAAATGATTATAAGTCATCCTACTCAAGTATTACCACCTCTCAACACGATATCATATCAAAATACCATAGTAAATACAAGGTGTCAATAAACTTATATCATGATTTCCGTATTCAAACGTCCAATTCCATCTGAATAAGGAAAACATGACAATCTAAGGTCCAGTGGTTTAAAATTTTCTTATTAAAATGTCCTAATCCATTTAAATAAGACAACCTTAAACGACTCTTAGTTGGACGAGTTAAAATCTCTATATCTAAATGTCCCATTCCATTTAGATACACAGTATTAAGTCACTCAACCGAATGGCTACTACGAGCATATCATTGTTATACCCAAACTATATATATTTAATTAGGATATATATATCTTAGGTCCAACATTGGCATCCTCCTTTTCGCCAATAAAACGTAGTCATATAAAATCAAATCACACGTCACATTACATAGAAGATGTCCACTCGGATAAATGATTCTTCAAAATCATAAGTAGTAATGAAAACACAAACATCGCATTTATCAATTACGTTTCGAAAGAAGATGTCCAAAAATGGCATATCACGATACGATGATAACAATCGAACTTAAACAAGTCGATATGCGACCGGTTACGAAACCATATATACATACTCAAAGTATCAAACGAGTTTCATACTCATATTCAGATAACATAATCATCAATATCGGTGATTGGCAGTGAAACCAAATTCCGATACAAAACCGTATTATAGAGTGTACGACAATCATTCAAGGAACATTGCTTCGCGTGCAATGCGTTTAAATATCATAGTATATTCATAAATATACATACTACCATACCTATATACACATAGTATCACATAATCACAATCAATAAAAAGTAATACAAGAATAGCCTTACCAGAGCCATGCGGAGTAGTTGCGTGCTTAAAACCTTTTAGAACACACCAAAAGTTATAGTTTAGGACATTTTAAAAATCGGCCTAGTTCTCTACAACTTGTGGCTCTGATACCAATCTGTAACACCCCCAAATTACCACGCAGCGAAATACCACTTTGGGGCGCTACTAATAGCACATCACACACAATCATAGAAAACGACCTCAAAAGAGACGTTAAAATGTTATACAATCTTGTCTAAAAAGTATTTCCCATCCCAATATATAAATCAGAGTAGCGTTTAGTCCCAAAAACCATTACCAATCACAATACATTCAATGCTTAAAAGCAGTTTATCATTTCAAAGGATGGAAAAGTAAACAAAGATTTAGACAAGTAAGCACCAACTTCCTCCTCGCATGCTCCGCTGCTATTGATGAGGCTGCTTTTATACATGGTCTCATCGTCCAAAACGGCCTTAAAATGCATAAAATATCATAAAAAATGCCAAATATATGCTCGTGTTTGTTACTTGTGTATTTTTAGGTACGGATATTGAGGAATTGGCAAAAGATCACAAGAATCATTCAAAAACGAACACGGGAAACGAAGTCGCACAATGAACCGGGCCTAAGTTTGGAATTTTGCAAAAAGACCCTTGAAGAATTGAAGATTGGCAAGAATGGCCCCTCATCTTTGAAGAACTTGTCACAATTAACCCTCCAAATGTTAATTGTACAAGTATGGTCCTTATTATTTGAAGATGGTACAAGACCAGTCCATCAAGTTTGAAGAATATACAAAAGATACCCTTGGATAAAGTTTTAGAAGATTTTGTGCCACTTTTGACAACTTGTCCAAAGTTGTCAAGTGCAACTTGGGCGCTGATGGCATTTAAAAACAAAGTGGAAAGAATGAAATACTTGGGGACCAAACCTGCCAAACTACTAAACCCATCCACCCAACCAGACTTTTCCACCTCATCACAACCCACCCATTAACCCATATCCTACCCAACCCGTACCCACCACCCACTAACCCAACCAGTTTATTTAATAAATTGGTCAAACCCCAGTCAAAACTCCCATTTCCCACCATAACACTTTTTTTAAATTCGTTTTTACCCAAAAAGGATTAAACCCCCCTCCCTAATTACCATAAACCCTAAATTACCCCAGACTCAATCAACCCCAAATCAAAGGGTTTTTACCCCTTATTATCCAGATGGGTAATTCACTTTACCCTCATCCTATCCCACTCAAAACCCCTTTCCCCAACACAACCATGTGAGCAGTAGGACCCTCCCCTGCCCATCGTTTTCACACCAAAACCCCAAACCCGACAAATCAAACGGCAAAGCCTCACCCCTTGGTCCCCAAGCGTAATTGAACGTCCAAGATCAATCCTACACAGCTGGACTTCTGAAAGATCACATGGAGGCAAGAATTTGACCAAAGATCAGTCAACAATTCAAAGACTTCAAGGGCATTTAAGGAATTTGAAGAACTAGGGTTTTAGGGACTAGAACCTTCCTTGTACGCCTATAAAAGGCAGCTTAGTTTAGTCATTTAGCTTTGTTCCAGTTTTTTTTAGCTTTGCACTTGTAATCCCTTTTTAATGAAATAAAAGTTTGGTTTTTGTGTTAAACAAGTATAATTCCTTTTTAGGTTTGTTAAAAGTTGTGTATTGTGTTGAAAGCTAAGAAACTGAGTTCCATTTTATCATTGTGAACACTTGTGTGTTTTGAGGTTTTTCAAAAAGTTTTTTTTAAAGGTTTTAAATATTGGTTCAAATTTCTGAAATCAAACTCCCTTGAAGTGAAAGTGGAAAGGAAGTTTGATTGGTGAGTTTGGATTTGTTTAAAACCTGTTAAGTTTCAAAGGTTATTGGGTTTCAAAAGTTGGTAAGTTTCAGAAAATCAGAAAAGTGCATTTTCTTTGTGTTTTGTTCTTAATTTGCAGGTTTGTTGTTGATTAAGTTCTGCATACACCCCAATGTATAAGGAGGTGACAAAGCTGTCACAAAGAGCCTTGGATGTAGGGCTCTTAGGTAAAAATCCTTTTCTCTTTTTAATTTTTCAGTTTTGATGTTGATTTGAGTGATCTTGGTGAAAACTGCATGTTAAGTGTTTTTATGAGTTTGATTGAAGTTTGTTTGATGTTTTATGCATGTTAGAAGCTGTTAGAATCAGTTAGGAGTGGTTTAGCATAGGTTTTGTTTGAAAAATTGTTGAAATCAGTTTTAAAGGGGTGTTTGGATTTACACATTGTTTGAGTTTTCTTGGTTGAATTTGTGTTAAAACCTGATTAAAAACACTTCTTTGGTGCTTCTCATATGATATGTGCTCATTGGAATCAGTTTAATAGATTATTATACACATTTGCATGATCAAAGTTGGTAAAAAGAGCTAAAATCAGAAATCTGCTCTTGGTGAATGATTTTGTTGAAAATTGGTGCTTGGATCTTGTAACCTGCTAGGGTATAGGTTGATTTGAGATTTGAGAGTGCTTGTATGCTAGATTAAGTGATTGTATGCAAGATTTGGGAGTTGGAATCCCATATATGTGCATCTAACTTGGTGAAAACAGTCCCCAGACCTAGTGTTTACATCAGCAACATTAATTTGCTTGTGTATGCATTTTTTGTGAAATTTTTGTGTGCAAGGTGTGTATTTTTCTGCTTGTTTGTGACTCCCTACACTTCAAAGAGTGTAGGGGTGCCTTGTTTATCCAAAAACATCCACAAGAACTCACACCAAGCTCCTCTTGGTAGTTTATACACAAGTGAAGAACATTCACTTGTTCATCAGAAACAAGTGCCTACCTGGGCACGTTTTGCTTGAAATTTGATCTAATCTTGGCTTAATTTAGATTGTGTTTGTGATTTGGGGATTATAAAGGGTACTGGATTGAGTTTCCAAAAGCTAAAAAGAAAAAAAAAATAATTTGCCAAAAAGGACGTGGCCAGGACTCGAACCTGCGCCACTCCTCTCACAACACAACGTGCTAACCATCCGCGCCCTAGGGACTTTGACTGATAGGATTGGTTTCAAAAGTTATTTAAGGTGTGTTTGAGTTTGCTTTTGTTTAATAAGCCGTAGCTTATTTGATTATTTTCAGCTTATTTGTTAAGCTTTTTGGCTTCCTTTGATTTTTCCTAGGTTAACATTAGAGTTTAGGATTTTTCTGTTTTAAAGTTTTATTTTTTTTACATTATTTAATTATTTATTAGAATTATTTTTAGTTTTAAATTTAGAAAGTCATTTAAAAATAGTGACCAGTAATTAAAAAAATACAAAAAATAGTTTTTAGGTTTTAATTTGTATTTTTGAGGTTTATATATCAAAAAGTTTTCAAAAACTTTAATTTTTAATTTTATTTGATTTTAGGTTTTTTATTAAACTTTAAAAATTAATATAAAATTAATTAAAAGGTTTTAGGAACTTTAATTTGCATTTTCTTCTTAATTAGAATGTTTAGGATTTTTGAGAATTTTTTAGAATTTATTTGAGAACTTTTTATTTTTTTGGAATTTTTTAATATTATTTTATTATTAAAATTAAAAAGTTTTATTTTTATTTCTTTTTCATTTTTCCTAGATTCTTTAGCATTAATTTGGACTTTTACCATTTTTAGAATAATTTTATAGCTTTTAGATTTATTTTTATATTTATTTTAAGTTTAATTAGTTTTAAATAGATTTTAATAGTTTTTAGGAGTTTAAAAATAGCTTAAATTGGTTTTAAAATTTTTAAAAATAGTTTTTAGTTTAATTAGGTCATTTTTGAGGTTTACAAACTATTGAATCTTGTTTAGGGCTTTTTAATATTTAAAAGTGATTTTTAGGGCTTTAATTAGCATTAAAAAGTCATTATTAAATTAATTAAAAGGTTTTAGCAAGTTTGGATTTTTTGTAAACTCTTAGAATTTTATTTTGGATTTTTAGTAATTTTTAGGAATTTTTAGATTAAAATTTTAAATTTTGTGCTTTTTACGTTTCTACGTCGTAACTTTCTAGTAGTGTTTTTGCCTTATTTTTCTATTTTTTTCGTCTTCGTCATTTTCTCTTCTTTTCTTCTCATTAATAATCAAAAACATAATCAATCATTCATTATACAACACACGTGCCTCCTCGAGAACGAACTCACTTTTAGGGTCTTTCACACACGGTTTTCCTAAATCGTCGTGCACGCTTACCACTATATTTTTAGTTGCTTACTTTTTCCTAAGGCAAGTTGACTAAATTTACTACTATCAATTTTTGGCGCCGCTGCCGGGGAGGCGTGTTGTGTTTTGATTGAAACATTGTTGTTTTCTATATTAGCCATAATAGTAATTGTATTAATAGCACTCTATTAATACGTATTATCGTTTTTCGGTTTTTGTGTGAATATTATTACTATATTGTATACGTAGAACAATAAAATCACAAGTACTCCAAATACGTGAGCAATCACAACCTTGATTCGGGATTTCATCACTCGATCATTGTATTCGAATCTCAAACCAAAGAAAAAAAGGCAAAAATAGATAAATACTTTCGTAAAGCTTAATCTTGATAATACAAACTATAAGGTGGGTATAAGGCGGTTGTATTTCACGACCTAAAGGAAAAAGGCTCTTAAGTGCTTCGCGCCGCCTCGTTTCCTCCGCTTGCTTGTGCGTATTTGATTTTGAGAGTGAATCGAGGGTTTTGCCGCCCAAAGTATTATTACATATCATATATATTTTCTTGGTTTCATTTGATTAAACCCTCTTGAACGATTTGGTGTTCCACCATCGTTCTAAAGTCATCGAAGGCGTTCACTCCACGTGATCGTTTTCATTCCTTGAGGCCTTTTTAATCAAGAGATTTGATTAAGGAGGAGATTTGTGGACTCATTGTCTACTTAATACATTCACCAATTTCCAAAAAAGTTAATACAATCAAAAACCACAAAAAAAAATTGAAAAAACACAAAATACCAAAAAGAATCTTCTTTGCTCGTCTCCACGTTGTACGTGACGTTTATGCTCACTCGTAATCAAGCAAAACGTGCACATAGACGCAAGAACAAAACTCCTACTAAAACTCATTCTAGTGAGGAGTCTCCAAGTGAGGAACCTATTGTAGAACAAGAAGCTATCATGGCTAATCGTATTATGATGGAGTTGCTTCAAGCACCCACCGAGGGTTTTGGAGAGGCCATTGTGATTCTCGCCATCCTTGCGGAGAACTTTGAGATCAAGACGGGTTTAATGTCTATGCTTCAAGCAAACAAGTTTCGCGGTCACGAAAAAGACAACCCACATTATTACATTAGGCAATTTAATCGTCTTACCGCGACAAGCAAGTTTAAGGATGTACCACACGATGCCATTAAGATGATGTTGTTTCCTTACTCGTTAGATGGACCCGCCAAGATTTGGCTTGAGAAAGAACCGCCGAATTCGATTTTGACATGGGCCGATCTCGTGTCTAAATTTGTGAATCAATTTTTTCCACCATCTAAGACAACACATTTGAAAAACGAGATTTCACGTTTTACACAAAGACCAAATGAAAGTTTTTCAATGGCTTGGGAAAGGTTTAAAGAAATGTTACATGAATGTCCACACCATGATTTTTCCGAATTGCATCAAATTGACACTTTTTATAATGGGCTTAATGAACATGAACGAGATTATTTAAATGCCGCCGCGGGTGGTAATTTTTTGTGCAAAACGACCAATGAGGCTTTGAAAATCATAGAAAATAGGTCTAAGGTCTATAGCCCTCGTAACACACCGAGTGTTGCCAATTTGGGCTCGTCATCATCTCGTTCCATTAATGCCTTGCAAGATGAAGCAAATGAGGAGAATCGGTTTTTCGATAGGTTTTCGACTCTTATGTCTCATTGGAAAGCTCAAGAAGCTTCAAATTCCGCTTCGGTTAAAGCGATTGCTAAGAGTTGTATTTCGTGTGGTGGAGCTCATGATTTTTCCGAGTGCATTACCGCGGATGGTAACACTTCGAATGCTTATGTAGCCACGGGAACTTATAACCAAATCGGCCAAGGTTCCCGCCAAAATCAAGCTCCACAAAATCAAAATGCTAATAACTATCGAAACAACAATCAAGGTGGAAATTACCAAGGAAATCAAAGGAATTATAACAAGGGTAATTATCAAAATGGTAATGGGCAAATTTCAAACCAAAACCAAAACCGTGATTTTCAAACTCCTACTCAAGGTTTTCAAAATGCTCACACTAAAAATTTGCAAGGAGAATTTTTAGATTATGCTAAGGCTAATGATGCTAAGTTTGACAACATGCAACGTGAGATGATTAGCTTAAGGTCCGAATTGAAAAACAAGCTTAAAAACAAACTTGCTAATGAACTTAAAACTCATGCTAATAAAATGGAAGGAAATGTCACACGACTCCAACAAAATCAACAAAAAATGGAGCAAGGACAACATGAGATTAAGCAAGAATTGTTAAAAGCGGATGCTAGGCAATCTAAGTTTGAAGACCGTATGGCTAAAATGTTTGAAGCTATCATGTGTAAGCCCTCTTCTTCGGGTGGTCTTCCTAGTGATACCATCGTGAACCCGAAAGGAGAATTGAAGGTTATTACTACTCGTAGTGGTAAAACTTTCAAAGAACCTATTTCTCGTCCAAGTACTTCTATGGAGAAGGAAAAAGAGAAAGAACCCGAGGTTGTGGTTGAAAAGGAGCACATAGCAAGCCCACGAAGTACCGCTCAAACCACACCTACGGTTGAACCTACACCAATCATGGAACCCAAGATTCCAAGGCCGATGCCTATGCCTAATTTGCCCCAACCCACACCACCTTTACCCTACCCTTTAAGACGAGACAAGGAAAAGGCACAAGAACGAAATAATTATCAATTTGAACTCTTTATGAAATTGTTTCGTGACTTGCATTTTAATATAAGTTTTGCCGACGCCTTAGTCATGATGCCTCGATTTGCCGCGAACTTCAAAAGTATGTTGAATAACAAAGAGAAATTGCAAAAATCGTCTAGTTGTTCATCGGTTTTTCTAAGCCGCATACCTCAAAAAGTCGGTGATCCCGGAAAGTTTTTAATCCCATGTGCTATCCAAGACATGGAAGAATGCTACGCCTTGGCCGATCTTGGTGCTAGTATTAATTTGATGCCTCTTGAGATTTTTAAATCGCTCAATCTTCCAAATCTCACTCCTTCAAGAATGTCAATCGAAATGGCCGATCATTCTACGATTCTAGCTTGTGGAGTTGCCGAGGACGTCTTTGTGAAAGTTGGAAAGTTCTACTACCCTGTAGACTTCATTGTTGTTGATATTCCCATCGATCCTAAAGTTCCGTTAATTTTAGGTCGATCTTTTTTGGATACCTCGAGAGCACTTATCGATGTGCATGCAAGAAAAATCACTCTTCGTTTCAATGAGGAAGAACTCGTCATTAATGCAACCCAAAACTCCACTCTTTCTCATGTTTATTCCATCACATCTTTGTACAATGTCAATCCCATCAAAAGCATTTGCAAAAAGATTTCAAATAGAGTTTTAGGAGTTGTTGAGAAGAATGAAGTTCCGTCCCCTCCGCCGATGGAGGTTAAGAGTGTTAAGCCTATGATTCCAATCTCGAGAGATTCTTCGGATGATGAATACGTTGATCCCGATGGGGAGGTTTTCTTTGTTAACAAAAGATTTGAAAACTTGCCACCACCTAAACCAAAAAGATTTCAAAATGTGAGAATTTTTAGTGTGACTAACATTGTTTTAGATACACCAAATATTTTTGACATAATTAAATCGGGTTTTCACAAAGAGAGTGTTAAAGATGAAAAAGGAAAAGATTTTGAATTGAATTTAAAAGATTTTTCTACAACTCTAACTCCGTCATCACCGCGTTTATTGAGTACTACAAGCTCGTCTTCTCCTTTTGACGATGCTTTGTGTGGACTTAGTGTGGGGGAAGCCCCTTATGTTCCCTCCCCTTTCTCCACCGAGGACGAGATATTTGATCCTAGAATTGCTTATATAGGGAAATCTCGGTCTTCCACCGATGCAATAAATGGAAAATATTTTCATTTGATTGGTGCGAGTCTACCTCGAGTAGCTCAATGTTATGACTTACCCATTGTCCAACCCTTCTATTTCTTCTCTCCTATTTTCTTCTATCCCATTGGGATTTGTGTTGGAGTAGTGTTGCTTCGTCTTTCATCCGAAAACGAGGACACTATCTTTGACCCCGGTATACGTTTATCGGGTTTTTAAAGTACTCCACGTACTTTTGGGCCTTGTTTATCATGTAAGCCCCACCAAAAATTGACCATACCATGACTATCCCTAAATGATCACATTTATGGGGATTCGAGTCGAGCTTTTGACTCGGTTATCAAAAACAAGGTGCCTCGTGGGGGAGACCCATGCTTATCCATGTACATATTATTGCTTTCTAATTAGTGTAATGTGAGGGGATTTGTGCCCTTCCAACCTTTGTTCCGTGGTTGTTTGTGAATTGTGGTTTTTAGATCATGATCTTCACGATTGGAGCCTCTCGTGTTTCGTTTTATGGGAGCACTCGATCGTTTGTTTTGGAGGCCTTTCCCAATATCCATATGATATATCCTTTTATGTTCTAACCTTAGGTTTTTAGCACACTTCATAAACGGCTTTTAACTTATTGGTTACACCCTTTCCATGCTAGATTAGGCATTCGACAATGTCTCTAGTATGGGGGTGTTTGCACCCCTAGACTCGAAACATTGAGGACAATGTTTAACTTTAGTATGGGGGGGTGAATAGATACTTGCCTTGCCAAACCTTCACGTTTTCCAAAGTTTATCGTTTTGTTTATCGTTTTGTTGCAAAATAAGGCTAAAAATGGCCAAATTTTAAAATTTTTCTCATATTTCATAAGTGTTTAAGACACGAATGTAGATTTTCCGATGGCGAGAATAAGAGTAATTTTTGACTCGACCGTGCGTGTTGAGCACTTAGCTTTGATTCCTTAACTACACATTAGGCTAAGTCTCTTAAATGAGGACGAGAAATGATAGAGTTAATTATAAGTTACTATGCTAAACGTAGAGTACTCGTATTCTTTCAAAAACTCATGTGTTCTCGTTGTTTGCTTATTCTCCCTTCGCATGTAAATATTTTTTGCTTAATAAATATTGATTTAGCGGTTTAGTTAGGATTGTTGGGTTTCTAGTCTTTTCTAGTAGCTTCCGTGTAATTAAATTGGGAAGACATTAAGGTATCGCCAGCGTCACGGTTTTGAAGTATTGGCACCCTAATAATCGAAAGCTTCACCCAATAATAAGATTTCAAGTGCTCACCTAAATCTAGCAAACAATTTGAAGCCCCACAAGGCCTAAAATCTATGCAAAATTGAAAGTGAATCAAGCCTTAATCTTCGGAGCTTTAAAGATCCAAAATTCGCTTTAGCGTGAGGATATACGTCTTTGGCTAATAAAACCACCGATGATGGCGGATAATAAAAGGGAAGGCAAGACCGAAGTCATAATAAAAGCTTCATGGCGAAGTTGAATAAAAGATGGAGGTAAACCAAAGATAATAAGGCCCTTCCGTTAGGGGGCGTATAAAAGTCTTGGTAATAAGTCTCATGTTCAAAACCGTTATAAAACCGTGTTTATCGATTCTTCTTGTCAACTTAATTTTTTAACATCGTTGTCTATTAGGAGGGGTTATTGATTTGATGGTCTTAGTTACACCGTTAGGACTCTATTTTTAGACCTAAATCTCTATTATCTCATAAGTCAACAATGTATCCTCGTGATCATTAAGACATAATAAAATATAAGAGATACAACTTAGGAATAATGGGAGAATAAGTACGTGATTAGGGCATATGAGTAGTGTTAGCATTACTAACTTATAATGACAATGATCTCGTTGCATGCTTGGCATGGAATTAGAGTGAAAATCGAGGACGATGAAATTATTTCTAACGAAGCATTCACGTGTTCTTGTTCTATGAACCTAAACGTCCCATTTGGCGATGAAAATCATACATTATGTCTAAGACACAAGTAGTAGCAATAGTAGTAGTGTAGCCAGTTTTTCATTCGAATAAAGTGAATAAAATTAAATTTTGGAAGTGCTTTGATACTTTATTCTAGCATTGCGTGAGGGCACGACAATGGTTTAGTATGGGGGAGTGATGAGACTGCTTTTATACATGGTCTCATCGTCCAAAACGGCCTTAAAATGCATAAAATATCATAAAAAATGCCAAATATATGCTCGTGTTTGTTACTTGTGTATTTTTAGGTACGGATATTGAGGAATTGGCAAAAGATCACAAGAATCATTCAAAAACGAACACGGGAAACGAAGTCGCACAATGAACCGGGCCTAAGTTTGGAATTTTGCAAAAAGACCCTTGAAGAATTGAAGATTGGCAAGAATGGCCCCTCATCTTTGAAGAACTTGTCACAATTAACCCTCCAAATGTTAATTGTACAAGTATGGTCCTTATTATTTGAAGATGGTACAAGACCAGTCCATCAAGTTTGAAGAATATACAAAAGATACCCTTGGATAAAGTTTTAGAAGATTTTGTGCCACTTTTGACAACTTGTCCAAAGTTGTCAAGTGCAACTTGGGCGCTGATGGCATTTAAAAAAAAAGTGGAAAGAATGAAATACTTGGGGACCAAACCTGCCAAACTACTAAACCCATCCACCCAACCAGACTTTGCCACCTCATCACAACCCACCCATTAACCCATATCCCACCCAACCCATACCCACCACCCACTAACCCAACCAGTTTATTTAATAAATTGGTCAAACCCCAGTCAAAACTCCCATTTCCCACCATAACACTTTTTTTAAATTCGTTTTTACCCAAAAAGGATTAAACCCCCCTCCCTAATTACCATAAACCCTAAATTACCCCAGACTCAATCAACCCCAAATCAAAGGGTTTTTACCCCTTAATATCCAGATGGGTAATTCACTTTACCCTCATCCTATCCCACTCAAAACCCCTTTCCCCAACACAACCATGTGAGCAATAGGACCCTCCCTGCCCATCGTTTTCACACCAAAACCCTAAACCCGACAAATCAAACGGCAAAGCCTCACCCCTTGGTCCCCAAGCGTAATTGAACGTCCAAGATCAATCCTACACAGCTGGACTTCTGAAAGATCACATGGAGGCAAGAATTTGACCAAAGATCAGTCAACAATTCAAAGACTTCAAGGGCATTTAAGGAATTTGAAGAACTAGGGTTTTAGGGACTAGAACCTTCCTTGTACGCCTATAAAAGGCAGCTTAGTTTAGTCATTTAGCTTTGTTCCAGTTTTTTTTAGCTTTGCACTTGTAATCCCTTTTTAATGAAATAAAAGTTTGGTTTTTGTGTTAAACAAGTATAATTCCTTTTTAGGTTTGTTAAAAGTTGTGTATTGTGTTGAAAGCTAAGAAACTGAGTTCCATTTTATCATTGTGAACACTTGTGTGTTTTGAGGTTTTTCAAAAAGTTTTTTTTAAAGGTTTTAAATATTGGTTCAAATTTCTGAAATCAAACTCCCTTGAAGTGAAAGTGGAAAGGAAGTTTGATTTGTGAGTTTGGATTTGTTTAAAACCTGTTAAGTTTCAAAGGTTATTGGGTTTCAAAAGTTGGTAAGTTTCAGAAAATCAGAAAAGTGCATTTTCTTTGTGTTTTGTTCTTAATTTGCAGGTTTTTTGTTGATTAAGTTCTGCATACACCCCAGTGTATAAGGAGGTGACAAAGCTGTCACAAAGAGCCTTGGATGTAGGGCTCTTAGGTAAAAATCCTTTTCTCTTTTTAATTTTTCAGTTTTGATGTTGATTTGAGTGATCTTGGTGAAAACTGCATGTTAAGTGTTTTTATGAGTTTGATTGAAGTTTGTTTGGTGTTTTATGCATGTTAGAAGCTGTTAGAATCAGTTAGGAGTGGTTTAGCATAGGTTTTGTTTGAAAAATTGTTGAAATCAGTTTTAAAGGGGTGTTTGGATTTACACATTGTTTGAGTTTTCTTGGTTGAATTTGTGTTAAAACCTGATTAAAAACACTTCTTTGGTGCTTCTCATATGATATGTGCTCATTGGAATCAGTTTAATAGATTATTATACACATGTGCATGATCAAAGTTGGTAAAAAGAGCTAAAATCAGAAATCTGCTCTTGGTGAATGATTTGGTTGAAAATTGGTGCTTGGATCTTGTAACCTGCTAGGGTATAGGTTGATTTGAGATTTGAGAGTGCTTGTATGCTAGATTAAGTGATTGTATGCAAGATTTGGGAGTTGGAATCCCATATATGTGCATCTAACTTGGTGAAAACAGTCCCCAGACCTAGTGTTTACATCAGCAACATTAATTTGCTTGTGTATGCATTTTTTGTGAAATTTTTGTGTGCAAGGTGTGTATTTTTCTGCTTGTTTGTGACTCCCTACACTTCAAAGAGTGTAGGGGTGCCTTGTTTATCCAAAAACATCCACAAGAACTCACACCAAGCTCCTCTTGGTAGTTTATACACAAGTGAAGAACATTCACTTGTTCATCAGAAACAAGTGCCTACCTGGGCACGTTTTGCTTGAAATTTGATCTAATCTTGGCTTAATTTAGATTGTGTTTGTGATTTGGGGATTATAAAGGGTACTGGATTGAGTTTCCAAAAGCTAAAAAGAAAAAAAAAATAATTTGCCAAAAAGGACGTGGCCAGGACTCGAACCTGCGCCACTCCTCTCACAACACAACGTGCTAACCATCCGCGCCCTAGGGACTTTGACTGATAGGATTGGTTTCAAAAGTTATTTAAGGTGTGTTTGAGTTTGCTTTTGTTTAATAAGTCGTAGCTTATTTGATTATTTTCAGCTTATTTGTTAAGCTTTTTGGCTTCCTTTGATTTTTCCTAGGTTAACATTAGAGTTTAGGATTTTTCTGTTTTAAAGTTTTATTTTTTTTTCCAATATTTAATTATTTATTAGAATTATTTTTAGTTTTAAATTTAGAAAGTCATTTAAAAATAGTGAACAGTAATTAAAAAAATACAAAAAATAGTTTTTAGGTTTTAATTTGTATATTTGAGGTTTACATATCAAAAAGTTTTCAAAAACTTTAATTTTTAATTTTATTTGATTTTAGGTTTTTTATTAAAATTTAAAAATTAATATAAAATTAATTAAAAGGTTTTAGGAACTTTAATTTGCATTTTCTTCTTAATTAGAATGTTTAGGATTTTTGAGAATTTTTTAGAATTTATTTGAGAACTTTTTATTTTTTTGGAATTTTTTAATATTATTTTATTATTAAAATTAAAAAGTATTATTTTTATTTCTTTTTCATTTTTCCTAGATTCTTTAGCATTAATTTGGACTATTACCATTTTTAGAATAATTTTATAGCTTTTAGATTTATTTTTATAATTATTTTAAGTTTAATTAGTTTTAAATAGATTTTAATAGTTTTTAGGAGTTTAAAAATAGCTTAAATTGGTTTTAAAATTTTTAAAAATAGTTTTTAGTTTAATTAGGTCATTTTTGAGGTTTACAAACTATTGAATCTTGTTTAGGGCTTTTTAATATTTAAAAGTGATTTTTAGGGCTTTAATTAGCATTAAAAAGTCATTATTAAATTAATTAAAAGATTTTAGCAAGTTTGGATTTTTTGTAAACTCTTAGAATTTTATTTTGGATTTTTAGTAATTTTTAGGAATTTTTAGATTAAAATTTTAAATTTTGTGCTTTTTACGTTTCTACGTCGTAACTTTCTAGTAGTGTTTTTGCCTTATTTTTCTATTTTTTTCGTCTTCGTCATTTTCTCTTCTTTTCTTCTCATTAATAATCAAAAACATAATCAATCATTCATTACACAACACACGTGCCTCCTCGAGAACGAACTCACTTTTAGGGTCTTTCACACACGGTTTTCCTAAATCGTCGTGCACGCTTACCACTATATTTTTAGTTGCTTACTTTTTCCTAAGGCAAGTTGACTAAATTTACTACTATCAATTTTTGTGGTGATTTTGTATATACTTTATTTTAGGAAAAACAAAGCAACACAAATAGTGGTAAGCGTGCACGACGATTTAGGAAAACCGTGTGTGAAAGACCCTAAAAGTGAGTTCGTTCTCGAGGAGGCACGTGTGTGGTGTAATGAATGATTGATTTATGTTTTTGATTATTAACAAGAATAAAAAGAAGATAAAATGACGAAGACGAAAAAAATAGAAAAATAAGGCAAAAACACTACTAGAAAGTTACGACGTATAAACGTAAAAAACACAAAATTTAAAATTTTAACCTAAAAATTCCTAAAAATTACTAAAAATCCCAAAATAATATTCTAAGAGTTTACAAAAAATCCAAACTTGATAAAACCTTTTAATTAATTTAATAATGACTTTTTAATGATAATTAAAGCCCTAAAAATCACTTTTAAATATTAAAAAGCCCTAAACAAGATTCAATAGTTTGTAAACCTCAAAAATGACCTAATTAAACTAAAAACTATTTTTAAAAATTTTAAAACCAATTTAAGCTATTTTTAAACTCCTAAAAACTATTAAAATCTATTTAAAACTAATTAAACTTAAAATAATTATAAAAATAAATCTAAAAGCTATAAAATTATTCTAAAAATGGTAAAAGTCCAAATTAATGCTAAAGAATCTAGAAAAATGAAAAAGAAATAAAAATAAAACTTTTTAATTTTAATAATAAAATAATATTAAAAAATTCCAAAAAAATAAAAAGTTCTCAAATAAATTCTAAAAAATTCTCAAAAATCCTAAACATTCTAATTAAGAAGAAAATGCAAATTAAAGTTCCTAAAACCTTTTAATTAATTTTATATTAATTTTTAAAGTTTAATAAAAAACCTAAAATCAAATAAAATTAAAAATTAAAGTTTTTGAAAACTTTTTGATATGTAAACCTCAAAAATACAAATTAAAACCTAAAAACTATTTTTTGTATTTTTTTAATTACTGTTCACTATTTTTAAATGACTTTCTAAATTTAAAACTAAAAATAATTCTAATAAATAATTAAATAATGGAAAAAAAATAAAACTTTAAAACAGAAAAATCCTAAACTCTAATGTTAACCTAGGAAAAATCAAAGGAAGCCAAAAAGCTTAACAAATAAGCTGAAAATAATCAAATAAGCTACGACTTATTAAACAAAAGCAAACTCAAACACACCTTAAATAACTTTTGAAACCAATCCTATCAGTCAAAGTCCCTAGGGCGCGGATGGTTAGCACGTTGTGTTGTGAGAGGAGTGGCGCAGGTTCGAGTCCTGGCCACGTCCTTTTTGGCAAATTATCTTTTTTTTCTTTTTAGCTTTTGGAAACTCAATCCAGTACCCTTTATAATCCCCAAATCACAAACACAATCTAAATTAAGCCAAGATTAGATCAAATTTCAAGCAAAACGTGCCCAGGTAGGCACTTGTTTCTGATGAACAAGTGAATGTTCTTCACTTGTGTATAAACTACCAAGAGGAGCTTGGTGTGAGTTCTTGTGGATGTTTTTGGATAAACAAGGCACCCTTGTGCTCTTTGGAGCACAAGGAGTCAAATATAAGCAGAAAACAAGCACTTTGCACACAAAAATTTCACAAAAAATGCATACACAAGCAAATTAATGTTGCTGATGTAAACACTAGGTCTGGGGACTGTTTTCACCAAGTTAGATGCACATATATGGGATTCCAACTCCCAAATCTTGCATACAATCACTTAATCTAGCATACAAGCACTCTCAAATCTCAAATCAACCTATACCCTAGCAGGTTACAAGATCCAAGCACCAATTTTCAACAAAATCATTCACCAAGAGCAGATTTCTGATTTTAGCTCTTTTTACCAACTTTGATCATGCAAATGTGTATAATAATCTATTAAACTGATTCCAATGAGCACATATCATATGAGAAGCACCAAAGAAGTGTTTTTAATCAGGTTTTAACACAAATTCAACCAAGAAAACTCAAACAATGTGTAAATCCAAACACCCCTTTAAAACTGATTTCAACAATTTTTCAAACAAAACCTATGCTAAACCACTCCTAACTGATTCTAACAGCTTCTAACATGCATAAAACACCAAACAAACTTCAATCAAACTCATAAAAACACTTAACATGCAGTTTTCACCAAGATCACTCAAATCAACATCAAAACTAAAAAATTAAAAAGAGAAAAGGATTTTTACCTAAGAGCCCTACATCCAAGGCTCTTTGTGACAGCTTTGTCACCTCCTTATACACTGGGGTGTATGCAGAACTTAATCAACAACAAACCTGCAAATTAAGAACAAAACACAAAGAAAATGCACTTTTCTGATTTTCTGAAACTTACCAACTTTTGAAACCCAATAACCTTTGAAACTTAACAGGTTTTAAACAAATCCAAACTCACAAATCAAACTTCCTTTCCACTTTCACTTCAAGGGAGTTTGATTTCAGAAATTTGAACCAATATTTAAAACCTTAAAAAAAAACTTTTTGAAAAACCTCAAAACACACAAGTGTTCACAATGATAAAATGGAACTCAGTTTCTTAGCTTTCAACACAATACACAACTTTTAACAAACCTAAAAAGGAATTATACTTGTTTAACACAAAAACCAAACTTTTATTTCATTAAAAAGGGATTACAAGTGCAAAGCTAAAAAAACTGGAACAAGGGCTTTACACAAGTTGTAAGCTCCTTAAATAGATAACAATAGAACTATCTAGACTATGAAACCCTAGTTAATGAAATGCCAAAGTTGCCCTTTGAAAATTTGACTGAAAATGGGTCAAAATCGTGCCATGTGATGAGCCAGCTGGTGTTGGTGATGTTTGAATGAATCTTGGGCGTCCATTTGAGCTTGGGGACCAAGGGGAGTATCCTACACGTTGGTTTGGTCGGGTTTTGGGGTTGTGGGAAAGAGACGGGTGCAGGGAAGGTCTTGGGAGGGGTCCACAACGCATGTGATGGTGTTTTGTGGAGTGGGAAATGGTGAGGGCATGGGTAATTAGTGATCTGGAGTGTTTAAGCCAAAAACCCTTTGGTTTGTTCTTAATTGGTCCTGGGGATTAGTAGGGTTCTAGGGTGATTAGTGGCTGTTTTAATCCAAATTGGGTATAAATGATTTTAAAACTTGTGTTTAGGAGGGAAGTGGGTTGACCACTTGACCACTTATTTATATAAACCGGTTAGGGTAATGGATACTGGACTGGGTAGGGTCGGTTTTGTGGGTGGGTGGTGGGTAAATGTGTGGGGTTTGTGACGTGTCAAGATCTGAGTGGGTGGGAAAGTTTGGTGGTTTTTGATTGTATTAACTTTTTTGGAAATTGGTGAATGTATTAAGTAGACAATGAGTCCACAAATCTCCTCCTTAATCAAATCTCTTGATTAAAAAGGCCTCAAGGAATGAAAACGATCACGTGGAGTGAACGCCTTCGATGACTTTAGAACGATGGTAGAACACCAAATCGTTCAAGAGGGTTTAATCAAATGAAACCAAGAAAATATATATGACATGTAATAATACTTTGGGCAGCAAAACCCTCGATTCACTCTCAAAATCAAATACGCACAAGCAAGCGGAGGAAACGAGGCGGCGCGAAGCACTTAAGAGCCTTTTTCCTTTAGGTCGTGAAATACAACCGCCTTATACCCACCTTATAGTTTGTATTATCAAGATTAAGCTTCACGAAAGTATTTATCTATTTTTGCCTTTTTTTCTTTGGTTTGAGATTCGAATACAATGATCGAGTGATGAAATCCCGAATCAAGGTTGTGATTGCTCACGTATTTGGAGTACTTGTGATTTTATTGTTCTACGTATACAATATAGTAATAATATTCACACAAAAACCGAAATACGATAATACGTATTAATAGAGTGCTATTAATACAAATACTATTATGGCTAATATAGAAAACAACAATGTTTCAATCAAAACACAACACGCCTCCCCGGCAGCGGCGCCAAAAAAATGATGTAGTGACTTTGTATATACTTTATTTTAGGAAAAACAAAGCAACACAAATAGTGGTAAGCGTGCACGACGATTTAGGAAAACCGTGTGTGAAAGACCCTAAAAGTGAGTTCGTTCTCGAGGAGGCACGTGTGTGGTGTAATGAATGATTGATTTATGTTTTTGATTATTAACAAGAAGAAAAAGAAGAGAAAATGACGAAGACGAAAAAAATAGAAAAATAAGGCAAAAACACTACTAGAAAGTTACGACGTAGAAACGTAAAAAGCACAAAATAAATTGCATGTTAAGTGTTGTTTTGATTGGTTGGAAATTGCTTGGTGTTTTATGCATGTTAGAAGCTGTTAGAATCAGTTAGGAGTGGTTTAGCATAGGTTTTGTTTGAAAAATTGTTGAAATCAGTTTTAAAGGGGTGTTTGGATTTACACATTGTTTGAGTTTTCTTGGTTGAATTTGTGTTAAAACCTGATTAAAAACACTTCTTTGGTGCTTCTCATATGATATGTGCTCATTGGAATCAGTTTAATAGATTATTATACACATTTGCATGATCAAAGTTGGTAAAAAGAGCTAAAATCAGAAATCTGCTCTTGGTGAATGATTTTATTGAAAATTGGTGCTTGGATCTTGTAACCTGCTAGGGTATAGGTTGATTTGAGATTTGAGAGTGCTTGTATGCTAGATTAAGTGATTGTATGCAAGATTTGGGAGTTGGAATCCCATATATGTGCATCTAACTTGGTGAAAACAGTCCCCAGACCTAGTGTTTACATCAGCAACATTAATTTGCTTGTGTATGCATTTTTTGTGAAATTTTTGTGTGCAAAGTGCTTGTTTTCTGCTTATATTTGACTCCTTGTGCTCCAAAGAGCACAAGGGTGCCTTGTTTATCCAAAAACATCCACAAGAACTCACACCAAGCTCCTCTTGGTAGTTTATACACAAGTGAAGAACATTCACTTGTTCATCAGAAACAAGTGCCTACCTGGGCACGTTTTGCTTGAAATTTGATCTAATCTTGGCTTAATTTAGATTGTGTTTGTGATTTGGGGATTATAAAGGGTACTGGATTGAGTTTCCAAAAGCTAAAAAGAAAAAAAAATAATTTGCCAAAAAGGACGTGGCCAGGACTCGAACCTGCGCCACTCCTCTCACAACACAACGTGCTAACCATCCGCGCCCTAGGGACTTTGACTGATAGGATTGGTTTCAAAAGTTATTTAAGGTGTGTTTGAGTTTGCTTTTGTTTAATAAGCTGTAGCTTATTTGATTATTTTCAGCTTATTTGTTAAGCTTTTTGGCTTCCTTTGATTTTTCCTAGGTTAACATTAGAGTTTAGGATTTTTCTGTTTTAAAGTTTTATTTTTTTTTCCATTATTTAATTATTTATTAGAATTATTTTTAGTTTTAAATTTAGAAAGTCATTTAAAAATAGTGAACAGTAATTAAAAAAATACAAAAAATAGTTTTTAGGTTTTAATTTGTATTTTTGAGGTTTACATATCAAAAAGTTTTCAAAAACTTTAATTTTTAATTTTATTTGATTTTAGGTTTTTTATTAAACTTTAAAAATTAATATAAAATTAATTAAAAGGTTTTAGGAACTTTAATTTGCATTTTCTTCTTAATTAGAATGTTTAGGATTTTTGAGAATTTTTTAGAATTTATTTGAGAACTTTTTATTTTTTTGGAATTTTTTAATATTATTTTATTATTAAAATTAAAAAGTTTTATTTTTATTTATTTTTCATTTTTCCTAGATTCTTTAGCATTAATTTGGACTTTTACCATTTTTAGAATAATTTTATAGCTTTTAGATTTATTTTTATAATTATTTTAAGTTTAATTAGTTTTAAATAGATTTTAATAGTTTTTAGGAGTTTAAAAATAGCTTAAATTGGTTTTAAAATTTTTAAAAATAGTTTTTAGTTTAATTAGGTCATTTTTGAGGTTTATAAACTATTGAATCTTGTTTAGGGCTTTTTAATATTTAAAAGTGATTTTTAGGGCTTTAATTAGCATTAAAAAGTCATTATTAAATTAATTAAAAGGTTTTAGCAAGTTTGGATTTTTTGTAAACTCTTAGAATATTATTTTGGGATTTTTAGTAATTTTTAGGAATTTTTAGGTTAAAATTTTAAATTTTGTGTTTTTTACGTTTCTACGTCGTAACTTTCTAGTAGTGTTTTTGCCTTATTTTTCTATTTTTTTCGTCTTCGTCATTTTCTCTTCTTTTTCTTCTTGTTAATAATCAAAAACATAAATCAATCATTCATTACACCACACACGTGCCTCCTCGAGAACGAACTCACTTTTAGGGTCTTTCACACACGGTTTTCCTAAATCGTCGTGCACGCTTACCACTATTTGTGTTGCTTTGTTTTTCCTAAAATAAAGTATATACAAAATCACTACATCATTTTTTTGGCGCCGCTGCCGGGGAGGCGTGTTGTGTTTTGATTGAAACATTTTGGTAATAAGTCTCATGTTCAAAACCGTTATAAAACCGTGTTTATCGATTCTTCTTGTTGACTTAATTTTTTAACATCGTCGTCTATTAGGAGGGGTTATTGATTTGATGGTCTTGGTTACACCGTTAGGACTCTATTTTTAGACCTAAATCTCTATTATCGCATAAGTCAACAATGTATCCTCGTGATCATTAAGACAAAATAAAATATAAGAGATACAACTTAGGAATAATGGGGGAATAACTATGTGATCAGGGCATATGAGTAGTGTTAGCATTACTAACTTATAATGAAAATGATCTCGTTGCACGCTTGGCATGGAATTAAGGTGAAAATCGAGGACGACGAAATTATTTCTAACGAAGCATTCACGTGTTCTTGTTCTATGAACCTAAACGTCCCATTTTGCGATGAAAATCATACATCATGTCTAAAACATAAGTAGTAGCAATAATATAGTGTAGCTAGTTTCCATTTCAATAAAAGTAAATAAAATTAAATTTTGGAGATGCTTTGATACTTTATTCTAGCATTGCGTGAGGGCACGGCAATGGTTTAGTATGGGGGAGTGATGAGACTGCTTTTATACATGGTCTCATCGTCCAAATCGGGCTTAAAATCAATTAAATATCATCAAATATGCCAAATATATGCTCGTGTTTGTTACTTGTGTATTTTTAGGTACGGATATTGAGGAATTGGCAAAAGATCACAAGAATCAATCAAAAACGAACACGGGAAACGAAGCCGCACAATGAACCGGGCCCAAGTTTGGAATTTTGCAAAAAGACCCTTGAAGAATTGAAGATTGGCAATTTTGGTCCCTCATCTTTGAAGAACTTGTCACATTTGACCCTCAAAATGTCAATTGTACAAGTATAAACCTTGATGTTTGAAGATACTACAAGATCAGCCCTTGAGATATCAAGAATATACATTAAAAGCCCTTGGATAAAGTTTTAAAAGTTTATGTGCCATATTTGACAACTTGTCCAAAGTTGTCAAGCACAATTTGGGCGCTGATGGGATTAAAAACAAAGTGAAGACAATGAGAAACATTGGGGACCTATCCTGCCAAACCACCAAACTTTCCCACCCACTCAGATCTTGACACGTCACAAACCCCACCCATTTACCCACCACCCACCCACAAAACCGACCCTACCCAGTCCAGTATCCATTACCCAAACCGGTTTAATTAAATA
Source organism: Glebionis coronaria (assembly GCA_025667525.1). Lineage (NCBI taxonomy): Eukaryota > Viridiplantae > Streptophyta > Magnoliopsida > Asterales > Asteraceae > Glebionis > Glebionis coronaria. The sequence goes on from CM046881.1 coordinate 462,398,651, forward strand.
AGTGGTCAAATGGTCAACCCACTTCCCTCCTAAACACAAGTTTTAAAATCATTTATACCCAATTTGGATTAAAACAGCCACTAATCACCTTAGAACCCTACTAATCCCCAGGACCAATTAAGAACAAACCAAAGGGTTTTTGGCTTAAACACTCCAGATCACTAATTACCCATGCCCTCACCATTTCCCACTCCACAAAACACCATCACATGCGTTGTGGACCCCTCCCCAGACCTTCCCTGCACCCGTCTCTTTCCCACAACCCCAAAACCCGACCAAACCAACGTGTAGGATACTCCCCTTGGTCCCCAAGCTCAAATGGACGTCCAAGATTCATTCAAACATCACCAACACCAGCTGGCTCATCACATGGCACGATTTTGACCCATTTTCAGTCAAATTTTCAAAGGGCAACTTTGGCATTTCATTAACTAGGGTTTCATAGTCTAGATAGTTCTATTGTTATCTATTTAAGGAGCTTACAACTTGTGTAAAGCCCTTGTTCCAGAATTTTTTAGTAAAATCCTTGTAATGCCTTTTTAGAAATATAAAGTTTGGTATTTTTGTTAAAATTGTAATTCCTTTTATTTTTTTTAAAAGTTTGGTATTGGATTGCTAAGAATTCTGAGTTCCATTATTATATTTGTAAACACCTTGTGTGTTTAAGGTTTCAAAAGGGTTTTTAGTTGGGTAAAATTTCAGAAATCCAAATCTTTCAAGGAAGTGAAAGTGGAATTGGATATTTGGATTTCTGAGTTTTATCTTGTTTTAAAACGTGACAAAGTTTCAAGATTCATTGGTTCAAAGTTTTTGAAAAGCTTTGAGAAGTTTCAAAAAAAAAATCAGAAGTTGGCATATTGTGTGTTCATTTGTTCTTTGCAGGAAAGTTTGTGAAGCTTACTTGTTGCCCAAGTGTTCAGCATAGGCCCGGGCCTATTGGAGAAGGCAAAGCAGCCTTGGTTGGGCCTGGATGTAGGTCCAACAAGGTAGTTCCTTGTTCCTATTTCAATTTTCAGTTTTTATGTGATTTGCATGAAATTTGTTAAGAAAGTGTTCAAGTGTTGTTTATGTGGTTGATTTTAGTTCATCTGGTGTGATATGCATGTTTAGTGTCATTAGAATCAATTTGGTTTAGATTTGATGTGATTTGGTTTGTAAAATATCATATTCAGAATCTTAAGGAGTGTTTGGATTAGCTATTTAACTGAGTTTAATGATTTGAATCTTGAGTTAATTCCTATTGAACACTCTTCTTTGGTGAATGGTATGTGATATATGCACTAAGGTGTTAGTTTGGTAGGTTTATGAACAATTTGCATGCTAAAATTTTGAGAAACATAGCATAAATCAATAAGGACATATTTCTGCCAATTTGGTGAGAATTTTGCTATCAAAATTGTGAAGCCTGCTAGATTTTAGGTTTGTTTAGGGTTGAGTATTGCTTACATGACAATTGGTTGAGTGTTGTGTATATTATTGGCCATTTAAATTCGATTTTGTGCATATAAAACCAGTCAATTGTTCATCAGTCAAGTGCATGCTAGATCAGAAACATTGGGTGCTATTTGAGCTTAATTTTGTGTTGTGACTTGGTGTTTTTTGTGTTTACTCAGACTCCCCACAACCCAATTGGTGTGGGGGTGCCTTGCTGTCCAAAGAAAACAAGTCCAAAGAGCTTTCCTAAGCTCAAAGGTCACCAGACCTAGAATTAACACTAGCAGTGGGAACATCATTCCCCCTGCTTGTGCATTAGTTTCCCCTGCTAAGCTAACAGACAAAAACCAAACACATGTCACTATCACCTTTCTTAGTTTTTTGTCTTTAGTGGGTAAATTTTAGAGTTAGGACTTGATTTTTGTTTCTATATTTTTCTAATTTAATTTGTGATTTTTCAGTCTAAAAAGATTTTTAGTTACTGTTCATTTTCTATTTTTTAGATTAAATAGCTTTTTTTTAATTAACTTTTTATTTTCAGTTTTTGGCATTTAGTGCCAAAAATACTTCTTTTTTATTTTAAACATTTTTCCTAGGTTTAGAATAATATTTTAAGAGTTTTAGTATAAAAGGTTTTTACTGTTCATCTTTTTAATTATTTTTTATAATTAATTTAAGTTAATTAGGGTTTAAATTGTATATTGTTTTGTCTTTTAGTGTAAAATTTAATATTTTTCAAACTTTTTCATTTTTCTACTATTCATTAGAGTAAATTAGGATTTTTAAAATTGTTCAATTATTTTTGGAATTATTTATTTATTGTTTATAATTATTTTAGTTTTAAAATAGTTTTTAGTGATTTAAAAATAGAAAAATAGTGTTTAAAATTTAGGAAAAATACTTTTTAGTTTTTAAATAATATAAGTGAGTTATTTGTCCAATAAATATATTTTGGGCTTTTTCTTAATTATATTTAATTTTTGGGCTTTAATTAGCATTAAAAATTGAATATTTAATTAATAAAAGGTTTAAAAAATATATTTATTGGATTTTTATCCTTATTTATATTATTTTGAACTACTCTTTCATTTTTAATTTGTTTTTAGCTTAAAATTTTTAAATTTTCACGTTTTACGTACTTACGTTCGCGTTTTACGTCTTTCGTCGTAGTTTAATTGTAATTGTAGTCCGTCTTAGTTTTTCTTTCTTTTCTCATCTAAAAACGTCACTACCCCAAACCTTTGATTATACTTATTGGCACATTAATCCACACACCTCCTCGAGAACGAACCCGCATTTGTTCGGTTTCGCGTTTTTCCTAAAACGTGCAACTTAACGCTTGCCCTATTTTACCTTCCTTTTCCTAAAGGGGTAATTCTACGACTATCAGCTATCCATCTTGATTACCTGAAATACATGTGTAAAATCATCAACACAAAGGTTGAGCAAGTCTATAGGTTTTACGAATATTTTGAACACAAGCAAATATTATAAGTTTGTGGCATACTTGAAGGCAACAAAAATCGAATTTGCATCAACAATAACAATTGTATATAGCATAAATTGCATTAAGCTCATGGAACCGAACCCTTAGATACTCCGTTAGGTCTAATAAGACAAGAGATTTATTAATTGTCGTTACCTCCAGATTATTGGTACATTGCCGTATACCTGACTTCTCAATACAATATGTTCAAACAGTGTGGAGGTCGGGCCTAAGCTTCTGTGACAAGTCCACACAAACTGAACCGGGCCGGCTTCCCCCATAGATCTATTAATTATACTAGCGGTTAACCCATCATAGTTTAATTAACGGTCCACAATTGAGGCTTTAACAATGGCAATCACTTAATGCAATTTGAAGGCAACCACGGGTCCATTCATAGAGGGACAAGCATACCATAAAAGACTTGTGTTCTAAGTTTATAAAAACATGTATTCCCCCTCGCGGGTTTAAAAACCAGTTACAAGTTAGTATAAAAGCGAGGCTATATACTTACCTTAGATACTACACAAAGCTAGTAGTAGTAGTGATCGCCGAAGTGATGATACCTCCCAAATATACACATCAAAAGCCGCCACCTAACAAATAAGGTGCGCGCTTAGCCACATACTTAAGTATTTAAAAACATACTTAATATAATAAAACCAATGACTCAAAATAGTATGTACATAGACATGACTAATCAATACAAGTGAATTCTTTCTAAACCCCACAACATGTACTAGCTTTCCAAACTAGCACCTTCGATATTGATCCATCTCAAGATGCCAAATCAATACGGTTCAAGTACCCTAAATGAGTCTCCAATCTCAGAATATACACTCATACATATATCCTTTTAGAACTTTGAGAAGCTAATAGATTAGCCTCTCGCCTCAAACTATGATGAGAGGTTAAGTACCTCCCAAAAAGTACTCAGCCGGTACTTACCAAAAGTACACGCTGTTTTCCCCTACCTAGACAACTCCATTTACGAAAAAACTTGGTGAAAAACACACTTATAATCTGTAAAAGACTCAGTTTAAATTTCATTCAATGATTCACATTTTAGAACCACCTGCTCGACACATCTTTAGACTTTAAAAACCGGACAATTTTGCACACTTGCATCGTAAAACCATTTTGACCTTGTTAAACATTTCCATTTACAAAATCGCTACTTGGCTTTGAAAATAGACTCAAAATGCTATGTTTAGAACCCAACAACAGCCTTTGATCAGTTTTAAAACTCAACTTATAGTCCCTGAGATTCGATGCAAATATTGACAACAATTTCGTATTGTGTCAACACTCGTCTCCCGGTACACGAATAATCAAACTAGCAGAACTTTTGACTGGTTTGGAGTTAAAAGCTCAATCTTATATCAAAACGAGCGTCTCGACGACTACTACAACAATATCTTATAATAACAACATTTATCCAACATATACTGTACGAAAATCGGCCTTAAACCCACTGATGTAAATTGACACTTTAAAAATCACTTCAAAACTCATTTTGACACCAACACCTCAAATAACCCATATTAATTATTCCTAACAACACCTAACACCTAGATTCACTTGCATGACCACATGAATTCACCAAAAATTAATAATTACTTGCATGCACTCAAATAAAAATTGTTATAATAATAATAACATATAAATAGAACCTTACATTTATTTTAGGAGATCAAATGATCAAGAATACCATAAAGCCCAAAATTTTCGTGGCTCCTATGGTCAAAAATACCAAGATAAAATCTTTTCCAAGCTTGTTTGATTGATTAGAATTGATCCTAACAACAAAGACAATACATGCAACCATTAAAAATGGATCAAATTAACACTATATCTTTATGAAAAATAAAAGTTGTTGCATGTTGATGAAAACTATACCAAAATGTTTATATTTCAATTATAGGAATGGGTCTTTGATTGAATTTTCAAGATCATGAAATTTGATGGTGGATTTGGGTGGTGGTGGTGTTTCCGTGAGCTAGAGAGGGAAAGGATGAGAGAACACAAAATTTTTGATGTTAAAAATGGAGTGTGCGTGTTGTTTTGAAGTTTATATATAGTGAAGGGAGGTAGAAAGTGTAAATAAGGCTATCTTTTGGCCTTTGTTTCAAAATAACTTTTAAAGAGCGTGAATGGTACCCTGTTTTTTAAAAATTTACGGGAGTCGGGTTTCATCCTGGATTCATAAATATATAAATCTCATTTGTTAAATTGATCGGTTAAATAATTAAACGTACACAAAACGAAATAGTAAGGTTCCGACTCGACTTAATACGTAATGAAATAAAAATTTCAAAAATATCAAATATCGAAATAATCGATACTAAAATATAATATTTGGGCATCCATTGGCATCGCGATCACTATTAGTACTCTTCAATCGTCACAACAATTAAATATAGTCACACATTATCGGTTTCAACTAAAACCGTCAAATATAATAATAATCATTTTTACTTAGAAATATAAAATCCGTTCTATAATTAGGATAAAATAATGACGTTAAGTCCGGGTTATTACAACTTTGGATGCAACGCCCTAAGAAACTTCCTAACATTGTTCTTGCTAGAAAAACTTTCATCAAGTGCTTTTAGACTAGTAATAATAGTGTTAAATCTAGCAAATGCACTATCAATAGTTTCATCTTCTAAGATGACAAATTATTCATATTGTTGAACAAGAAGATAGATTTTACTTTCTTTGACTTGGCTATTACCTTGGTGGGTTACTAAAAGAGTGTTCTGATGCGTTCTTTGTGAGTATACACAAGTTTTAAATTTATACACGGATTTCCAAATAAGCTAAGAACACACGGGCAAGTATGACCCTTTCGTTTGTAGCTAGCTTGTTGTGGTAAGCCGAGGTCGTTCACTAGGATTTGGGTGTTTCGGTTGTAAAGAATCTTAGTAACAATGTAACGTTAGTGGTAAAAATGGTTGTCACTCTCACAATTACCATATAAGTAACAAATAAGAAAATAAGCAACAAGTAACAAGTAAATGATGATTAAGCTAATAACTTAAGAACAATAATATTAAAGACAACACTTGCTTGGATTAGTTCATAACATCTGGATTGTTCATAAGAAAATGGTTTTGACAAATTGATTACAAGTATAGAAGATGATGGTCACAAATTCTAATCTTTGATTTTAAAGTATATAACCCTCACGAAAGATCATACATCCATGAAATCAAGCATTAAGACAAATCAACCAATTCAAGACTATGTTTAGTTTAACAAGTTTGATTCACGGTCGTTTCACAAAATCGTTAACAATCACACTTAAGTTCCTTTGCATAATCATACCACTAAAGAAATGGTCAATACAATAGATAACCATCCATAGACAAAACGATTATAACTAGTTGGTGAATGATAACCCTTTCGAACTATGAAATCATCAACAACTAATCAAGTATGATAAGCAAATGGAATGGAACTTAAGCACAATTGGATTTCAAACATAACATGAAATTGATCAAAACAATGATAAAACATAAACAATCCTCATGTCACAACATCATCCAAACAAGTGTAAAGAAAACTACTTTATGATCATATTAATCAACAAACATTCAACATATGACATAGAGTTCAACATAGTAAAAATAACAAGAGTTTACCCAAAGTAAGAATACAATAAGTAAATGAAAGGAATTAGAGCAATCCTTAGGCCTCCAATTGACTACAAGTTATGTGGTCTTTCGGGTTATGTATGTGAAATTCGTATGTGATATTTGAGGCTGGTTTTGGAGAGGTTTGGTGGTGATTTAGGTATCAACAAACACTACCAATAATAAGGGTAATGATCTCTTAGAGTTAGGCAAGGTTATTTTGATGATTGGAGCTTCAAAAGGATGAGTTTTTGGCACACTTGGACCAAATCCGGGATTTTCACCAAGGAGAGAGTTTCCTTGATGAATAATGAAGGTGATTATGAAAGTGTTATGTTATAATGACCAAAGGGTCTTATTTATAGATGAATTAAGGCCTTGGTATTCAATGTTTGTCTTGGAGCCAAAGAAAATAACTTGGAGCCAAAGTACTTCGAGAATGCTCCATAGAAGATTGCATGAATGTGGACACCATTTTGTCTAGACAAATGTTGGTGGCAACTTGACTCATGAAGGAGGCAACTTGAGTCATGTTGGAGGCAATATGAGCTATGATGGAGGCAAATCAACTCACATGTGATGGTGGCAACTTCACTCTTGCCAGTGGCAAGTTGGATGTGTGTTGATGGTGGCAACTTTCATGCTGAATATCTTTATTTGCTCCTTGGAAATACTTGTTTTTGCACCCGAAATTGATCTTCAAAGGCTTGTAGCTAGTCGGGATTCCTTCGTATATGCATGAATCGTCAATTATTCTTTCTTTTCTTCACTTTTCTTGTTCTTGGCTAACTAACAACACAAAACACAACTTCACACATATTTGAGCTAAATAACTCGTTAGTATAACCAAAAACCATGCAAAATATATGGATAATGCTCAAGAAAATATGTTGGATTTGAGCATTATCAAATCCCCTCACACTTAAGTTTTGCTCGTCCTCGAGCAAGGAAAAGAAAAACTTTGTTTGCCCTCAAGCAAATAAAAATAAAGTTAGAAACTACCTAGGTTCTAAAAGAAAAGAAAATTTTTAAAATTTTATGAAAAATTGAAAACTTTATGAAAAATTGAAAATATTTTTTGATTTTTTTAAGAAATGGCTAAAGGTGCAAACACCCTCACACTTAAGAGGTTGTTTGTCCTCAAGCAAACAAAGAAAATATTTTTGGCATTTTTTTTATATATATACGAAATCGCCAAAGGTGCAAACCCCCTCACACTTAAGAGGTTGCTTGTCCTCAAGCAAATAAAAGAAAAATATTTACCACGTGGTGCATGAAAATGGTTTAGAAAAAATAAGAATCTACAAAGTACAAACAATACTAAACGAAATGGCATGAGCACCAAGTGTACACATCTAAAGAGGACTTTTATTCGGGTTACAAGGCTAAGGGTTAATGGGGTATGGATAAGACATGGGGTATTTTATGAGAGTTGTATCACGAATATACAAGTTGAAAGTCTAAGTCCCATGTTGGTAGTTACCGAACAAATCACAAGCCCAAAAATGATCATAGCTACGAGCTTTATTCAACACATATCGATCAACACATACATATATCACGTCTTAGCACATTGGCTAATCGATATCTAAACATACTTCATCTTCCTTCATCTTCATAATATTGTCATCACTTTTTTTTTACTTTTTTTTCGATGACTTATTTTCTTTTCTTTCTTTTTCACTTTTCTCATTCTCTTTTTTTCAATTTTTTTTCAGCATACATCACATGCTCCCCTCACACTTCGCTTAAGCACACACCACAAAAAATACAAATAGAAGCGGGCCCTCTCCATCTTTGTTGAAATGGCACACACACATAGAAAAGTGTGGCAACTAATAATCATCAAAAACTATCCACCATACAAGCAACTAGCAACCCACCATTTAGACTTTGACAAGGGTTAGGCTAAGGTTTAAGGTTAGATATTTTTTTTAATTGGATTTAACAAAAATGAAAAGAATGGCTCAACGGGTGTTCTAAGGGTATCTAGCACTAAACGAGAGTGCTAACAAGAGGGTATGGGAGGTTAGATAATCGATGAAACTAGCTAAAGAAAAATGTAAAAGGCTTTTTGGGTATAATTCCTATGGTTGCCTCTTTGTAACGCATATACACTTATATCACACAAGTGTGATCTCACTAAAACTTATTTTATTATATTTTTTTATTTTATATATTTTTTATTTTTATTTTTTTCGTGGGAATGATTATTGAAATATATTTACAAACAAACGTGTGAGAAAAAAATTAAATTCTAAGGGCAAACAAATGTACAACTCTCTTTTATTTTTTATTTTTTTATATAACAAAAATTGGTTTCGTTTTCGATTTATTTCCCCTCACACTTAAGTTTTGGATTGGACTCAATGTTAAAAATAAACTTCAAAGCATGAAAAGTGAGGAAATAAATAAATAGCCAAAGAGAAACGAAACTTCCCGGGTTTAGAAATTGCAATTGATCTCTATATGATAAGATGCTACACCATAAGCTTGTGAGATCAACCGGTTCTTGATACTTCATTCATTCTCCATGCCTACTCCTCCATTACCTATTGCTGCATTTATTCAAACAAAACACACAAAACAAAAAAACAAACAAACACGCAAGCGCACATAGATATATAAAAACACTACTAGCAAAGTACACCCCCTCACACTTAAGATTTTCCAAGTTAGAAAAATACTTTTGGGGTGTATGCATTTATTCTAAAACACACAAAATAAAACACACAAACAATTAAAGCACGGGTTGCCTCCCGAGAAGCGCTTAATTTATTATCGAGTCGTTAGCTAGACTCTTTCCCTCGATGTTAGGATTCTTTGATGATACGATTAAGATGGGGAACTTTGGTTGGGTGCCATTGATTTTGATAATTATCATCTTTGAACCAAAGTAATTCTCCATTTATAGTCCAAACTTTGAAAGGCTTCTTTGGCACATAATTGTCGTCCTTCTTTATCATTCTTCTACTTCCAACGTCGTTTATTGATTTCAACTCCGCGTCATGAATTGACATTACATCATGTTCAAACGTCTTCTCCTTTTTGTTTGGGATATGCACGGTGCAATCCTTGGGAAAAGTTGAGTTAGAAATGATGGTGTTTGGTTTTGGCACGGTTGGAATAGGTTCTTCTTCTTCTTCCTCGATAAAAGCAACATCACCCTTATCACTCTAGTTTTGGATAGAGGGTAGATCGAATCTTGTTTTGGTGTTGGTGATTTGAGGAAGGGACTTAGTATGTTGGATTTGCTTTTCGACACGATCGGTGTTTGTCTTCAAGTCTTCGATCATGGCTGTTTGGTTTCGGAAGTTTAGATTGATTTGAAACTCCAAGTCAACCAAATTGTTCTTAACACGTTCGTTTTCTTTCGTTTGCCAAGTCATAAATTCTCTCATCATCTCCTCCGTTGAGGTTTCGGGTTTTTGGTAATATTGTGATGAGTGCGGTGTCACATCTCGCGGTCGAGATTGAGGAATGGGACGGTTCGGGTTTAGGGTAAGATAGGAATGTGAATTCCTTGAATTTTTGTCGTGATATCCTTTGTGATATTCTTCGACATAATTCGCTTCATGAGTTTCACACATCGGTGTGTCATCCTTCATGGTGGTTTGTGAATCGTGATCGTCTCTACGATCGTCTCGTATATCTTTTAGTTCATTCATTATGATTAGGAATTGGGAATCGATTAGCCTAGCGAGAGCTTCGAATTTCTCCATCAACATGGTGTGATCGTTGATGATGTTATTTCCACCGGCGGAAACAACGGTTTTCGGATAAGGTTCGACATAAGAATCCTTCGAATAATCGTGCTTGAGAAAGACCTTGTCCTTGAGGATTTGGAAAGCTTCGTTCGGAGTATTGTAGAGGAAGATTCCTCCAGCGTCGAGAGATACTTGAGTTGGATCGTCTAAACCACGATAAAATGTTTCGATTATCGTTCTCTTGGTTAGATCATGTCCATAACAAGCGTGAACCATTTCTTTGATTCGGAGCCAAGCTTCAATGAGAGTCTCGTCATTGAGTTGGTGAAAGTCATGAATGTCGTTTAGGAGACGTTTAAACTTTGCGGATGAAAAGAATCGGCTTATAAAAGCTTCTCTTAATTCGTTCCACGAAGTAATTGTTCCTTCGTTTAGTTCATTCAACCAAATCTTAGCTTCTCCAGTTGATGAGAATGGAAATATCCTCAAGTTAATCGCTTCCTCTTGATTCTCACCATATTGGAAAAGGATACTAATCTCAAGAAAATCAAGAACGTGTCAATGAGGATAGAATAGGACTTGTCCATCAAATTGGTTCTCCCGAATCATTTTCATGTGGGTACTCGTGATAGTGAAATTGTTCAAAATAGGGATTTGAACAATAAAGGAACTAGGTGTTGGAGCAACGATCCTAGTGTTTGACTAGATAGGTTGATCATCGGGATCAATGGTAAGAACGGTTGAGGAATCGGATTCGGTTTCATAGGATGAGATTCCTTCAATATGGAATGGATTTTTGAATATCGTCTCGACTTTGGTGTTGAATACGTCGTCTTTAGCGGCGACGACGAAAAATTCTTTGATGAACGGTGGTTTGATGTATGGTTCGGGTGATTCAATTTCAAGGGGTACGATTGGTGTTTTATTGGATGCCGTCCTATTTTAGATTTTACGTTTAAGCTTTTGGAAAGGACGAACAAGTTGTTTTCCCCAAGAACGCGGGTTTATACAAACCCAGAGTGATTTGCAAAACGTCATAAAAAAATAAACTAAATAAAACAAATAAGACCAAAAATATTTTTGTATATATATTTATAGATTTTTTTACTACTACTATTATTACTATATATATATATATATATTTTTTTTGTTTTTTGTTTTTCTAAATAAAACAACTAAAGAAACAAAAAAACGCAAATAAATTATTGTACTAAATCTATCAAAACGGACGGCTCGAATGACTTCGGGTTCTAAACACGAGGTTTGGGAATAAACCGGGGCGAATAGAAATACGAACGAAGTACAAAATATTAGAACGGAGTGGTTGGGTGGGATATGATAAAATAAGGATAATTGGTTATAAACTCGAAAAACGGATGTTAAACAAGTTAAAACACAATTAGGAACGGGTTTGAGTAAGGCTCGGTTGAAAATAAAAACGACAACAATATATATATATATATATATATATATATATATATATATATATATATATATATATATATATATATATATATATATATATATATATATATATATATATATATATATATATATATATATATATATATATATATATATATATATATTAGCGTTGCCGGCGGCAAAAGGGGGTTGTCGGCCGACTTTTCTGGTTCTGTTTGAAGCTTGCCGGTCGGCAAAAAATATTAATTTTTTTTATAACTTAAAAATAACAACTCTAAAAAAATGTTTTTGGCGTTGATGAAATAATCACTAAAAAGCTTGATCTAAAACACACTTGATTATAAACCAAATAAGCACAAAACAAATAAGCACAAAGGAGATTAAACGATACACGATATGCAACAAAGATTCAAAACATGAAAAGCACAAAACACAAATCCCCGGCAGCGGCGCCAAAAACTTGATGCGTTCTTTGTGAGTATACACAAGTTTTAAATTTATACACGGATTTCCAAATAAGCTAAGAACACACGGGCAACTATGACCCTTTCATTTGTAGCTAGCTTGTTGTGGTAAGCCGAGGTCGTTCACTAGGATTTGGGTGTTTTCGGTTGTAAAGAATTTTAGTAACAATGTAACGTTAGTGGCAAAAATGGTTGTCACTCCCACAATTACCATATAAGTAACAAATAAGCAAATAAGCAACAAGTAACAAGTAAATGATGATTAAGCTAATAACTTAAGAACAATAATATTAAAGACAACACTTGCTTGGATTAGTTCATAACATTTGGATTGTTCATAAGAAAATGGTTTAGACAAATTGATTACAAGTATAGAAGATGATGGTCACAAATTCTAATCTTTGATTTTAAAGTATATAACCCTCGCGAAAGATCATACATCCATGAAATCAAGCATTAAGACAAATCAACCAATTCAAGACTATGTTTAGTTTAACAAGTTTGATTCACGGTCGTTTCACAAAATCGTTAACAATCACACTTAAGTTCCTTTGCATAATCATACCACTAAAGAAATGGTCAATACAATAGATAATCATCCATAGACAAAACGATTATAACTAGTTGGTGAATGATAACCCTTTCGACCTATGAAATCATCAACAACTAATCAAGTATGATAAGCAAATGGAATGGAACTTAAGCACAATTGGATTTCAAACATAACATGAAATTGATCAAAACAATGATAAAATATAAACAATCCTCATGTCACAACATCATCCAAACAAGTGTAAAGAAAACTACTCCATGATCATATTAATCAACAAACATTCAACATATGACATAGAGTTCAACATAGTAAAAATAACAAGAGTTTACCCAAAGTAATAATCAGTAAGTAAATGAAATGAATTAGAGCAATCCTTAGGCCTCCAATTGACTACAAGTTATGTGGTCTTTCGGGTTATGTATTTGAAATTCGTATGTGATATTTGAGGCTGGTTTTGGAGAGGTTTGGTGAAGGTTGGTGGTGATTTAGGTATCAAGAAACACTACCAATGATAAGGGTAATGATCCCTTAGAGTTTGATGATGAGACTGCTTTTATACATAGTCCCATCGTCCAAATCGGGCTTAAAATGCATAAAATATCATTAAAACAGCCAAATATGTGCTTGTGTTTGTTGCTTGTGTATTTTAGGTACGGATATTGAGGAATTGACAAAAAGATCACAAGAATCATTCAAAAAAGAACACGGGAAACGAAGCCGCACAATGAACCGGGCCCAAGAATGGAATTTACAAAAATGCCCTTGAAGTTTTGAAGATTGGCAACTTTAGTCCCTCAATTTTTGAAGATTTATCAAGATTGGTCCTTGTAGAAATCAAGTTATGCAAGAAAGGTCCTCCATGTTTGAAGATATTACAAGAATGGCCCTTGAAGATTGCATTTATTGCATTAATAGTCCTTAATACAAGTTTATAAATATGTTGTGCCAAAAATGCCAAATGCTGAAACTTGTTATAAAGGGATTTGGAGTTTATTGCCATTTAAAACAAAATGAATGAAGGAAGAGAGTAGGGGGCCAATACTGCCAAACAACCAAACCCTCACCACCACTCAGTGATTGACACCTCACTCAACCCACCCATTTACCATACCCTTTACCCGACCCAACCCGTCCAAACCCAGCCCACAACCCAATACCAGGTTTATTAAATAAACCTGGTCAATCAACCAGTCAAACCCTCCCATTTCCCACTAAACACTTATTTAAAAAAACCCTTAACCCCCTTTTTAGATTAAATCCCACCCTGCTACTATCTTTAAACCCATAAACCCTAATATCCCATTTCATCAAATCAAAGGGTTTTACCCTTAAACTCTCCAGAACCATAATTAATCCCCTCCTAACCAATTCCCACTCCCCAAAAACAAGTCACACTCACTCTTATGGCCTACCCACATGCCCCTGCTCAAGTTTTTGCAACAGTCCAAAGAGTGTACAGCAAAATCAACGTCCCAAAGCCTCCCTTGGTCCCAAAGGAATCTACCAACGCCCAAGATTACTTTACAACAGCTGGATATCACATGGCACCAAAGAGATCACATGAAGACGAATTTTGACCAAAAATCAGTCAAACCAAGGGCATTCAGGGAATTTCAAGGATTAGGGTTTTAGTTCTAGTTTCTTCTATTCACATGTATAAATACAAGCCGTATGTGGTTGTATTTCCTTGTTCCAGATTTTTCTCCTTAAAATTTGTAATACCTTTTTAAAGTTATAAAAGTTGGTGTTTTTTAGTAAATAGTAATTCCTTTTTATATTTAAAAGTTGGCCTGTTTAGGGGAGATAATCTGAGTTCCAGTAATATTTTGACACACTTTGTGTGTTTTGAGAGTTAAAAATAGGTTTTGAAAAGGTTTGAAAATTTTCAGAAATTCAAGAATTTTGAGAAGTGAAAGTGGATTGAAATTCCTGGATTTCTGAGTTCATTCTTGGTTTAAAACGTGGTCATTGGTTAAAAGGTTTTCAGTTTGTGAAAAGGGTTTGAAAAGTTTCAAATTCAGAAAATTGCATTGTGCTTTCTTCATTATTTTTCTTAGCAGGTTTGTTGATTGTTTTGTCCAAGGTTCAGCACAAGCCACCAGCTTGTGGGAGGTGACATAGCAGTCACTGAGGGACCTGGATGTAGGTCCCTCTAGGTAGCATCCTCATTTCCTTTTTGAGTTTTCAAATTTTCAGATTTTGTGTGATTTTTGTGACTTTGTGAAAAAGTTGGTTAAGTGTTTAAGTGTCTGTTTGATTGGTTTGATTATGCTTATGCTAGTGTAATATGCATGTTAGAAGCTAGGTCAAGCAGATTTGTGCAAGTTTGATGTGATTTGGTTTGTAAAAATCATTTTCAGAAATATAAAGGGGTGTTTGGATTAAGGCTTAAGTAGGGTTGAATGATTTTAATATTGGCTTAAAACCTGTTAAACACACTCCTTAGGTTAGTATTAGGTGAGAAGAGTATTTGGTTTTCAGTTTTGTGGAATTTTAAACAAGTTGCATGCTAAAAAAGGGTGAAAACATAGCCTAAACCAGTAAGTGCTTGTTGTGACTGATTTTTGTGGAATTTGTGCATCAAAGCTTGTAGTCTGATAGGTTATAGGTCTAGCATAGGTTTGCAATTGATTGTATGCTAATTGGTCAGCTTATGTGCAAGTTATGAGGCTTTGAAATCCATTTGAGTGCCAAGTAAATCAGTAAAATACCCCCAGACCTGCCATAGCTTAATCAGAAACTTTGGGTGCTAATTGTGGTTAACTTTGTGAAGTACTTGCTTGTTTTTTGTGTGTAATCTGACTCCTTATACTCAACTGAGTATAAGGGTGCCTTTTTGTCCAAAATAAGCTACCAAAAAAGCTTTCCTAAGCTTATTGTTAACTGAACAAAAATTAACACTATCAGTGGGAACTCCTTTCCCACTGCTAGCACACTTGTTTCCACTGCTGAGCAAGAAGACAAAACCTGGCTAAATGTCACTATCAGATTTTGGATTTTTTGTCTTTTGTGGGTGAAAATTAGAGTTAGGACCTGATTTTTGTTTCAATATTTTTCTTATTTTATTTTTGATTTTCCTGTTTAAATAGAATTTTTACTACTGTTCATTTAGTATTTATTAGATTAAATAGTCATTTTTAATTACTTTTATTATTTCTGTTTTTGGCATTTAGTGCCAAAAATACATATTTTTCAGTTTCAACATTTTTCTTAGATTGAGAAAAACATTTTAAGAGTTTTAGTATAAAAAGTTTTTACTGTTCATCTTTTTATTTATTTTTTAAAATTAATTTAAGTTAATTAGGGTTTTAATCAAACTAGTTTTGTCTTTTAGTGAAAAATTTAATATTTTTCAATCCTTTTCATTTTTCTTCTGTTTATTAGAGTAAATTAGGATTTTTAAAAGTGTCCAATTATTTTTGGCATTATTTTATTATTTTTTATAATTATTTTAGTCTTAAAATAGTTTTTAGTGATTTAGAAATAAAAAAATAGTTTTCAAAAATTAGGAAAAATACTTTTTAGCCTTTAGATAATATAAGTAAGTTATTTGTTCAATAAAATAATATTTTGGATATTTTGATTAATTATATTTAATTTCAGGGCTTTAATTAGCATTTAAAATTGAATATTTAATTATTAAAATGTTTTAAAATATTTTTATTGGATTTTTATTCTTATTTATATTATTTTAGACTTATTTTTAGCTGTTAATTAATTTTTAGGTTTTAAAATTTTTTTAATTTTGTAGTTTTTATTACGGTTTTACGTGAACGCCTTTTCGTCTTAACTCGATCTGTCTTCGTAACCGTCATTTCTTTCTTATTTCTATTTTTTCTTTTCTTCTTAATAAAATCATCATTAATCAATTCTTAACACAACGCACGTGCCTCCTTGGGAAACGAACTTGAACTTTCTTAAGGGTCATTAGTGCTCGGTTTTCCTAAACCGACACTTAACGCTTACCACTACTTTGTTGCTCTTTTTCCTAAAAGGGTATACAAAAATTCTACATCAATTTTCGCGCCGCTAACGGGGAGGCGTGTTGTGTTTTGATTGAACAATTGTTGTTTTTTATATAGCCATAATTAGTATTTGTATTAGTAGCACTCTACTAATACGTATTATCGTTTTTCGGTTTTTGTGTGAATATTATTACTATATTGTATACGTAGAACAATAAATTCACGAGTACTCCAAATACGTGAGAAATCACAACCTTGACTTGGGAGGTCATTACCCAATCATTGTATTCGAATCTCAAACCAAAGAAAAAAAAGGCAAAAATAGATAAATACTTTCGTGAAGCTCGATTTTGAAAAATACAAACTATAAGGTGGGTATAAGGCGGTGTTATTTCACGACCTAAAGGAAAAAGGCTCTTAAGTGCTTCGCGCCGCCTCGTTTCCTCCGCTTGCTTGTGCGTATTTGATTTTGAGAGCTAATCGAGGGTTTTGTCGCCCAAAGTATTACTAAGTATCATATATATTTTCTTGGTTTCATTTGATTAAACCCTCTTGAACGATTTGGTGTTCCACTGTGAGAACCCGTACTTTCCCAACATTATTTTATTCTTTTTATTCGTGCTTCTTGAATTTTTCCAACGTATTACGTTTTCTTGTATTGCTATATGTAAATCCTGAGATTTTTAAATTATATCTTTTTTAAGTATTTTTTTGATCATCGATAAATACTTTGCATGGAATTATAAATTTTTTATTTTATTTTTCCATATTTAATTTAAATCAAAGTTTTTTTTATTTAAAATCACCCGCGTGCGTTTTACAACGATTTTACTCAAAATCAATGTACAACGAGAATTCCTAGTGATCGCGATACCGACGGATGCCCAAAATATTACGTTTATTTATCGATTGTTTCGATAATTAATATTTTCGACGATTTCGTTTTAATTACGTATTAAGTCGTGTCGAGAAATCGTATAATCATTTTTATGATGCATTATAACTTTTGAAAAGTATTTTTACGAAACCCGAGCCCCGTAAATATTTTCAATATTTACCAATAACCATTTTCTACCCTTTAAAACTATTAATTGTTTTTAAGTCCACAAGTTTCAAAGTTGGCAAAACTAACCCTCCACTTAACTAGCACTATATAAATCATTTTTTTTACTTCCATTACAACATACACTTTCATTTTTAACAAAAAAAAACACATCCTCCCCCCCGCCCTTCATTTCTCTCCGCCACCACCACCACATAAACACCCCTAAAACCTTGATTTTTAACATGAATCTCTTAAAACAAATTAAAGACCCATGTTCTAAATCTTGTGGTGATTCTATTGATAACAAAATCACCCACATGCATCAAGATTTCAAGAACTTTTGATTTCATGATTGTATGATGTTGTAATCATCTTGCATATGTTATATTTGGTAAGATTATCATGTTTTGATCCTTAAAAGTCTTGTTTTTAATCTTTATTTTTGTTAGATTTTTCATACAAGTATTTTTAGGAGTGTTTGGTTGATGGGTATGATAGTATAGTGATCCTAGGGGTATGGGAATGATTGGTTTTGAGTGAAAAATAGATTTGTCATGTTTTCTAAAAAGCTAATTTGGGACAGCAACTTTAAACAGATTATTTGGGACAGCAACTTTTACCTGTTACCTCATCATCCTCATGATACGATTTTCGTTACCATTTGCCTAAATTCTTACCATTGATACCCGACTTGAAAGTTTCAACGTTGCTATGCTCCTACATCGATTGACCATCTCTATCTATTTTGGTAGACCTTCGAAACGTCTCTGGATGCGATTAGTGATTTATGACTGGACGTGAACGATGATTACGTGTAATTGCCATGATATGTGTTAAGATACTATCGTCTTGAAATTTCATTCGTGTGAATCATGTGTTGATTTCGCCTTTCATTGCTAATGTTGTTCATCTTACTGGAACTTCTCTCAATTGACTTCTTAAGAAGTTTCTTTGATTCGAAAATTCGTTGTGTGGCTTTTCCCTTTCGATCGTATTTCGACCACCGAGAACATAATAAGCCGTTATTGGTGACGCCAACCGCACTCGTGAATTAATCTTGCTATAATCATTGTTTCTTATTATTTTTATTATTGACGTGACTATTCTACCACGTTTGTTAAGAATTGATACGATTTCCGTCTTATTCCTTTGTATATTGCTCGCATACAGATTGTTGACCTTTATATGATTCACATTCGTTGCTGTCTTGTCACCTTTTGAAAACCAGAAACTGTTAGGTGTTTATCGTTTGATATCTTAAACACTTTCTTAAATTTCTAAAAAAAATTATTATTAATTTTTAAGAACATTTTATACATTTTATCAAATGTTTAAATTACCAAAATAACTGTTTCAAGTTAAGTATCGGATCTATATATCCTCTTTGGTAAATTTACCTAATGTTTCAAAAGATATCAAGCTGTATCTTTTAAAGTATTTGATTATATCATACTTTATTGTCAACCTAATGAAATTATTTAAATTAATTTATAATTTCTAACAATGATTCAAAATAACTTGGAAAAAAAAATCTGAATTTTCTCTAATGGTGACGATAAACCCGAGTTTTAACGATAATTTAATACAGTCATCCAAAAGTTCTTAAGCCGATCAGGATAACTATCTTGAACTGTTCTACTTTTGCTTTGAAAATCCTGATCAAGAAAAAGATATAGCAACAGCTCACTCCCTAAATATAGATAGTTTGATTTTAAATCACTACACGTTGTGAAATTTTCTTTTAATCAAGGAAATACATAAACTGAGTTTTAAAGTAATACCAAAATCCTAGACAACTGATTGTGACAACTTGTATTTTAAACGATCATATGTTATTCATTTTTCCCTTCTATTTCTCTTGTAAATAGATTCTTACGTTTTAAGATTTTCACGTTTTACAGTTGCACGATTTGCGACCCCTTGTTGATTTACAATCTTGGTTCATTTTATCGCACTTTGCCTGTTTAAGCGATTCTTGTGTTCATTCTTGTTAGTTTATCGCACGTATTTCCAACAACTCTATCTCTCAATGTATCTCCGTATTGAAAGATCGTTATCCTAATCCAAGACTGAAAAGTTATACGAAAAGGAGTTAAGAAACTGAAGCATAGTGAATTCTAACCGTTAAGATTCGTCATGGTACGGAAGTTTACCTGGGAAGCAATGAATTTTGTTCTACACTTTGTACCTCCTCTTGTTTGCATCTTCTACTGTTTTCAGGAGAACTCTGGGGACCAGAGTTCCTTTAGGGGGGAAGACTGTGAGAACCCGTACTTTCCCAACATTATTTTATTCTTTTTATTCGTGCTTCTTGAATTTTTCCAACGTATTACGTTTTCTTGTATTGCTATATGTAAATCCTGAGATTTTTAAATTATATCTTTTTTAAGTATTTTTTTGATCATCGATAAATACTTTGCATGGAATTATAAAATTTTTATTTTATTTTTCCATATTTAATTTAAATCAAAGTTTTTTTTATTTAAAATCACCCGCGTGCGTTTTACAACGATTTTACTCAAAATCAATGTACAACGAGAATTCCTAGTGATCGCGATACCGACGGATGCCCAAAATATTACGTTTATTTATCGATTGTTTCGATAATTAATATTTTCGACGATTTCGTTTTAATTACGTATTAAGTCGTGTCGAGAAATCGTATAATCATTTTTATGATGCATTATAACTTTTGAAAAGTATTTTTACGAAACCCGAGCCCCGTAAATATTTTCAATATTTACCAATAACCATTTTCTACCCTTTAAAACTATTAATTGTTTTTAAGTCCACAAGTTTCAAAGTTGGCAAAACTAACCCTCCACTTAACTAGCACTATATAAATCATTTTTTTTACTTCCATTACAACATACACTTTCATTTTTAACAAAAAAAAACACATCCTCCCCCCCGCCCTTCATTTCTCTCCGCCACCACCACCACATAAACACCCCTAAAACCTTGATTTTTAACATGAATCTCTTAAAACAAATTAAAGACCCATGTTCTTAATCTTGTGGTGATTCTATTGATAACAAAATCACCCACATGCATCAAGATTTTAAGAACTTTTGATTTCATGATTGTATGATGTTGTAATCTTCTTGCATATGTTATATTTGGTAAGATTATCATGTTTTGATCCTTAAAAGTCTTGTTTTTAATCTTTTATTTTTGTTAGATTTTTCATACAAGTGTTTTTAGGAGTGTTTGGTTGATGGGTATGATAGTATAGTGATCCTAGGGGTATGGGAATGATTGGTTTTGAGTGAAAAATAGATTTGTCATGTTTTCTAAAAAGCTAATTTGGGACAGCAACTTTAAACAGATTGTTTCGTGGGTTTAAGGTCTGTGAAAGACTGAGATTATTTGAAATTGTTGTAGAGTTTTCCGAGACGGTCGTTTTGGTATAAGATAGAGCTTATAACTCATTCCGAGTCAAAAGTTATGCTAGTTTTAGTTTTCGTGTACCGGGAGACGCAAGTCGGCACAATCCGAAATTGTGGCTGATTTTGGGTCGACTCTCGGGGACTTTAGGCTTGGTTAGATAGTTGATACTACTGATTTTCAAAGTTTACAAACTGAGTTTGATGAGTCTAGTAGTGGTTTCAAAAGACGGATTGTCGGGTTAGTACTTTAAAGTGGTCCAAACGGTTTTACAAAACAAGTGTACAAATCTGTCCTAAAATTTGGAGTCGAGTAAAGCGTCGAGCTGATGGATTTTAAAGTGTGAACTTTGGCTCAAATTTTGGTGAGGTCTTATACAGGTTATAAGTGACCTTGACACCAATTTTCATGTAAAACGGACAAGTCTAGATAGGGTAGATCGGTGTGTACATTCGGCGTGTACTTGCTGATTTTTATTTTGGACACGTAGTTCAATGCTTGTGTTGCGTGAGTTTGAGTGTTCACCATCGGACATGGTGACTTACTCAAGTGCTTAGTCATTATATAAATGACTTAGCTACTGGTCCAAATAAGGGTAAAGGATAGTTTGACTTGCGTTGACTTGGCGTTGTATGACGAGTCATTTTCAAGTGTTCAAGTGTTTTAACGAGTAACGTTGGATAAATGGGTAGTATGAATTCATTTGATTCATGTCAATGGTTTTGAAACGTGTATACTTTGAAAACATTTGAGTCATGTTATATTTGGTATATATATCGATATTGAGTTCGAGTCTTAACGCGCGCCTTATTGTGATAGGTTGCGGTTTTCGTGTTTTCCCCGGGCATCCATATCGTCGGTGATCGTCTCACTACATTGTTTCTACTCAGTTGCTGAGTACCGTGATTGACTTAACACGTGGCTAAGGGACACGAAATTTCTAAGGATCAAGGAGAAGGAATTATTTAATTTGCGTGTTTGGATTAATTCCTACTTGTTATGAAGGTATAGTCACTCCTAGCATTTTAGTTTTGATGTTACTAGTACTTTGATTCTTTTTATTCATGAATTTTGAATTCCTTGGGTGAAACCCACTGAGATTATAGATACTTAGGGCATATTAGGACTTAGGACACTTGCGTGGCGATTTGGTATAGCCTAAGTGTTGCTTGATTGAGGTTAGGTAGCTAAATGGAGTTGTTTTTGTAGTATGGAAATCACCACAGCAACAAACAGGTCATGGCAAAATTTTCTTAAACATATGACCTTGTTTTTATTTGAAAAATGGATACCCACTGATGTGATTAGTATGTGTTGAGTTGTATGGAAACGGGAAGTGTCCGGATGAGTCCGAAACGGTCGTTTTACTAAACTAGGTCAAATCTGAATGTTATGCTTAAAACGTGGGTAAATTGACTTAGGTAAAAAGGATTAATTTATGATTTTATGACTTTTTACAGTAGCTAAAAATATAATAAAACTTCTGTTTTTGGTTTCGTGTCAAAATCTTTTACCGATTGGGATTTATGCTTAATCTACCGTAAGGTACGAAAGACGTTTACAACTTTCTGTTTTGATAGTCTGTCACTAAAAGTGCATTTCCCGTTGATTGAAAATAGTTCTAGGGCTGTTCTTTCCCAACTTTTAAAGGTAAGAGAAATACCTATACATGTCAAGAAATTTCACCTCCTGTACAATTATAGATTTTTAGATATGACCAAATCTTCACAGCCTTTTTCAGAAAACTGAATGCAGTCCCTTGTTTTGGTTTTTCAAACCGAGTCTTAAACGTGTTCGGAACCCACACATAAATGCTTGGACCATCATACAAGGTTGATATTAGGTTATTACAGTAGGTTCAAGGTGTTGGGTCAAAATTTTAACTTAAGCTTAGGTCTCGCCATCGCACACAAGTTACCTACTCATACTATGTCCCACCACTTCTAAAACGTTATTGCTTCATTGAACGCATCCTTATTACGCGTCACCATTGCATAGGTCCGTGAAGACTTCTTTTTGCTCAGCCCCTTTTACCTTGTGATTACTTACTAAAGGTGAGTTCATAGCCCCTTTTTACTTGAACAATGTTTCTAAATGCGGGGTGAGATTTTACATGGTGGAACACACCCATTTAAAACTGTATACTATCCAGAACTTGTATGCTATTCAGACTTGTATGCTTTCCAACAGTTTTCATTGATATTATTGCTTATAGTTAATAGCCTTAAGTTTCCTCTCTTGATCATGAACCGTTAATTGTCCCGTATGCTTTGCGCTAAGCGCGAATGTTGTGGGTGGATCCATCGAGATTGACAATCCCCGTCCCGATTACCTTGACGCACTTACATTTGTTTATACTTGAGTATTTAGGCTGAATACTCCCTAGAGGAACTTACTTTGAGTTAAGCTTCGGTTCATGAACTAAAACAGCAATAATATTGGTTTCAGACTATGGCTAATGATCATAACCATTTTCTCTATTTACTTGTTTCACAAATGAATGCTTGTGTTCCACACCTTTATTGCTAAACCTATGAATTTCACTCAACTTTGTGTTGACGATTTTACATGTTTAATCTCAGGTATTATTACTTAGCTTTGCTTGGATGGGAGCCCACAGGATATTATCGCAGCTTGGAGATTTCTGTGATGCTTTTCAAAGACTGGTTTTAGTATAAACTGTCAGAAATTTATTATATCTTTTGGGCAACTTTATGTTATAAATCATGATGAAATAATATATCTTTCCGCATATGAAACTCTGGGACATATGTTTAAAACTCTGATCATTTATGATGTGATATATATGCTTTTATTACGTCAGCTTTGTGTCAACTGTAATTCATCGTTTCTTGTACTATGACGTGTTACCCCCTCGTTGCCTAGTTGTTCCATGTCAGATTTTGGGGGTCTCACAGATTGGTATCAGAGCGATGGTTATAGGGAACTGAGTTATTTTTCAAAAACTTAGTCTATAACCGAAAGTTCAAATATTTCATGTTTTAAGTGTCAATCACAGAATCTGCCAATGTTGTTCGATATCTACGCGGGTAACTCTCTAATCCTTATTACTTACGTTTAATTATCGTTATAGTATTTCATCTCTTGATTACATGTTGAATTATTACGTTACCCTGATGACGATAATTACTGTGTCTTTTCAAAGCCTTTGTGCTTCATGAACTATCATTGGTTATTACTTGATTACATATGCTCTTACTGCATATCTTGAATTCTTGTTCTTGTGAACTGATCTTGTTACGATAATTTCATATTGTTATGACGTTACATACTTGTATATAGAGCGTGTATGCTGCCGACTTTTCATGCTCATTTTTCTGAGTACTATTGCTATTTCATTTATGTGTGATACGACCGACCCCATATGCTCGTTTGTTTTTAACCGTCTGTTTTTCTCGATTCGCTGTTACATGTTGTGCATACTCTCGAGATACCATTGTTCGGGATTAAGAAGTGTTGTTTTCAATGAAACTTCTAATTTTCATTCTACTACCGTACGTGTTGCTCTCATTGTTTATTTCCTTTAAAATATCTATTTAGATACGCAGATTTTCTTTCCGACCATTCGTTATTGAATGTCTAGTCTATAGACCATTGTGTAGCTCAATGTGTCTCCCAGAAAGACTAAAGGACATCATGTGAGTTACATATCTCGAAGCATTAGTTGAATCAGTACCTGAATAATATCGTGAGTTTTCATAATCTTGATTTACCTTTACGCCACCGTTTTACACGACACTTATACATGAATTACATCTTATTTCATTGACCATTCTACGTTTCGACTTCGACTTACAACTTCCGTTGTACCTTGAAATCATGATCGTCATTTATTATGTGACGACTGTTTGGAATACGATCCTACTTGTATCCTCCCTTTTTCATTAAACTTCCTCGCCCCAGGAGTGTGACTTGTTAATATTTTGTTTCTTTCTCGGTATGTCTTGTGATTTTGGAAAATCACGCCGTCAGGAGACCTTCCTGCATTGCATCTTGCAGCCGAAGACATGAATGTTAAGCGTCGTTTTTGATTTCTTAGTTTATCGTTGGTATTCTTGAATCATTTTTGTATCGTGTTTTCTTTACATGATTAGTTATCTAGTTTATTCTCTTTCGTCTTTATGGAATCCACAAGTCTTGTGCGTACATTAATTTTGAGTTATAATGAAATTTAGACTTGATTTCAAGCTGTGTCGAAAAGTATACTTTGTACACAAACTTTACAGGAAGTTTAACAGTGTCGAGAAAATATTTTTATAACTTTAGACATAAAAATATATATATTTCTACATGTTGAGACGTCCGTTCTGGACATAAAATTTGACCAGAAAACTTTAAAATCGAGCAAGTTACGCTCATTTGAGATTGTGAAATTTAAGAACTTATTTTTGCATAGTTCTAAAATATCGTTTTGCTGACAGATTTAATGCAAGGGCATTTTCGTCCATTTTTATTTCGTTTCAAGTCTCGGGTAAAACTAGAAAGTTGTTCAAAACATCTTTTTACATCGAATTGCATTAGACTTTGAGTCTTAGAATATCGTTTAGTGAGTTAATTGGTCTAGTCAAACCCAAAGGTCAAAACTAATAAAAGTTAAAAACATGGATTGAAGCGTTTTTGAGTTCGTTGAGCTCGTAAAACTTTAACTAATGATATTTTGCAAACTAAAAACAATGATTGCGTTTGAAAAGAATAGAATAGCAACTTTGAGTTCGGTCATACATGTACCTAGATCTTGAACTTTTGAAATTCGGTAACTTCCTAATATAGAAGCTTTTCGAAGTGATTGTACTATTTGTTAACTGATACCCTACTTTCTTAAAAGTATATTTTTGTCAAATAAATTACGATGTGCACATACGGATTCCTTATTCCTTCTTTTATTTATGACTTATTTGTCATTCCATTGTCTTTCTTTGCTTCTATCGTACCACTGATTTGGACCGAGATTTGAAGATCTTTCTTTCATATCGTTTGTTATCATCTTGACACGTGTCTCCTGACGATTTCGGCTAAACCTCTTGAAACCTAATCACCTTGTAACCATTTTATTGGTTGTCTTGAACTACTCCTTATTTCCCTCTTGTAACCCACTCGCTACTTTATAAACTATTGTCATGTTACCATACAACTCAAACTGGTCTTGTTTGCGAATCATTTTACAAAAGGTTTCATTTGGGCTTTCTTAAATAGTTGACTGCTATCTTATAAATTTAACTTATATTAATTTTACAATGTATTTTCACAAATTGTTCTAATACGGTCTTATAAAGAACCCTTGTAACTATACGAATTGTCGATTTAAAACAGTTAGCCAGTAACTTATTAGCAAATAGTTTCATAAACTATTTTGATTTCTGTTTTTACAAATGGCGTTATATACATATTTTAAATAATATGACCTGTAATACTGGTTTGACGAAGATGAGCATCGCATTGCTAGTCCTAATTATGCATGGCCTGATCACCTATGCTTAATTTAGAAGGAGCCATGCAAGGCCAAATAGTAGTCGCCTTAAATATTTAACCTAGAATCAACTTTTTAGTTATGTTGCTTAAAATGTTTGATAAAATAAAGTTTTGAAAACTTTTACATTTTATGCGAGTAGCAGCAGTTTGCAACATACACATATGAACCATTATCTTTTCTTGAACTAAGTACATGCCTCGAGCACATATTTCCTTACTCAGCGACCTTTGTTTTACCTGTTACCTCATCATCCTCATGATACGATTTTCGTTACCATTTGCCTAAATTCTTACCATTGATACCCGACTTGAAAGTTTCAACGTTGCTATGCTCCTACATCGATTGACCATCTCTATCTATTTTGGTAGACCTTCGAAACGTCTCTGGATGCGATTAGTGATTTATGACTGGACGTGAACGATGATTACGTGTAATTGCCATGATATGTGTTAAGATACTATCGTCTTGAAATTTCATTCGTGTGAATCGTGTGTTGATTTCGCCTTTCATTGCTAATGTTGTTCATCTTACTGGAACTTCTCTCAATTGACTTCTTAAGAATTTTCTTTGATTCGAAAATTCGTTGTGTGGCTTTTCCCTTTCGATCGTATTTCGACCACCGAGAACATAATAAGCCGTTATTGGTGACGCCAACCGCACTCGTGAATTAATCTTGCTATAATCATTGTTTCTTATTATTTTTATTATTGACGTGACTATTCTACCACGTTTGTTAAGAATTGATACGATTTCCGTCTTATTCCTTTGTATATTGCTCGCATACAGATTGTTGACCTTTATATGATTCACATTCGTTGCTGTCTTGTCACCTTTTGAAAACCAGAAACTGTTACGTGTTTATCGTTTGATATCTTAAACACTTTCTTAAATTTCTAAAAAAAAATTATTATTAATTTTTAAGAACATTTTATACATTTTATCAAATGTTTAAATTACCAAAATAACTGTTTCAAGTTAAGTATCGGATCTATATATCCTCTTTGGTAAATTTACCTAATGTTTCAAAAGATATCAAGCTGTATCTTTTAAAGTATTTAATTATATCATACTTTATTGTCAACCTAATGAAATTATTTAAATTAATTTATAATTTCTAACAATGATTCAAAATAACTTGGAAAAAAAAATCTGAATTTTCTCTAATGGTGACGATAAACCCGAGTTTTAACGATAATTTAATACAGTCATCCAAAAGTTCTTAAGCCGATCAGGATAACTATCTTGAACTGTTCTACTTTTGCTTTGAAAATCCTGATCAAGAAAAAGATATAGCAACAGCTCACTCCCTAAATATAGATAGTTTGATTTTAAATCACTACACGTTGTGAAATTTTCTTTTAATCAAGGAAATACATAAACTGAGTTTTAAAGTAATACCAAAATCCTAGACAACTGATTGTGACAACTTGTATTTTAAACGATCATATGTTATTCATTTTTCCCTTCTATTTCTCTTGTAAATAGATTCTTACGTTTTAAGATTTTCACGTTTTACAGTTGCACGATTTGCGACCCCTTGTTGATTTACAATCTTGGTTCATTTTATCGCACTTTGCCTGTTTAAGCGATTCTTGTGTTCATTCTTGTTAGTTTATCGCACGTATTTCCAACAACTCTATCTCTCAATGTATCTCCGTATTGAAAGATCGTTATCCTAATCCAAGACTGAAAAGTTATACGAAAATGAGTTAAGAAACTGAAGCATAGTGAATTCTAACCGTTAAGATTCGTCATGGTACGGAAGTTTACCTGGGAAGCAATGAATTTTGTTCTACACTTTGTACCTCCTCTTGTTTGCATCTTCTACTGTTTTCAGGAGAACTCTGGGGACCAGAGTTCCTTTAGGGGGGAAGACTGTGAGAACCCGTACTTTCCCAACATTATTTTATTCTTTTTATTCGTGCTTCTTGAATTTTTCCAACGTATTACGTTTTCTTGTATTGCTATATGTAAATCCTGAGATTTTTAAATTATATCTTTTTTAAGTATTTTTTTGATCATCGATAAATACTTTGCATGGAATTATAAAATTTTTATTTTATTTTTTCATATTTAATTTAAATCAAAGTTTTTTTTATTAAAAATCACCCGCGTGCGTTTTACAACGATTTTACTCAAAATCAATGTACAACGAGAATTCCTAGTGATCGCGATACCGACGGATGCCCAAAATATTACGTTTATTTATCGATTGTTTCGATAATTAATATTTTCGACGATTTCGTTTTAATTACGTATTAAGTCGTGTCGAGAAATCGTATAATCATTTTTATGATGCATTATAACTTTTGAAAAGTATTTTTACGAAACCCGAGCCCCGTAAATATTTTCAATATTTACCAATAACCATTTTCTACCCTTTAAAACTATTAATTGTTTTTAAGTCCACAAGTTTCAAAGTTGGCAAAACTAACCCTCCACTTAACTAGCACTATATAAATCATTTTTTTACTTCCATTACAACATACACTTTCATTTTTAACAAAAAAAAAACACATCCTCCCCCCCCCCCCCCTTCATTTCTCTCCGCCACCACCACCACATAAACACCCCTAAAACCTTGATTTTTAACATGAATCTCTTAAAACAAATTAAAGACCCATGTTCTAAATCTTGTGGTGATTCTATTGATAACAAAATCACCCACATGCATCAAGATTTTAAGAACTTTTGATTTCATGATTGTATGATGTTGTAATCATCTTGCATATGTTATATTTGGTAAGATTATCATGTTTTGATCCTTAAAAGTCTTGTTTTTAATCTTTGATTTTTGTTAGATTTTTCATACAAGTGTTTTTAGGAGTGTTTGGTTGATGGGTATGATAGTATAGTGATCCTAGGGGTATGGGAATGATTGGTTTTGAGTGAAAAATAGATTTGTCATGTTTTCTAAAAAGCTAATTTGGGACAGCAACTTTAAACAGATTGTTTCGTGGGTTTAAGGTCTGTGAAAGACTGAGATTATTTGAAATTGTTGTAGAGTTTTCCGAGACGGTCGTTTTGGTATAAGATAGAGCTTATAACTCATTACGAGTCAAACGTTATGCTAGTTTTAGTTTTCGTGTACCGGGAGACGCAAGTCGGCACAATCCGAAATTGTGGCTGATTTTGGGTCGACTCTCGGGGACTTTAGGCTTGGTTAGATAGTTGATACTACTGATTTTCAAAGTTTACAAACTGAGTTTGATGAGTCTAGTAGTGGTTTCAAAAGACGGATTGTCGGGTTAGTACTTTAAAGTGGTCCAAACGGTTTTACAAAACAAGTGTACAAATCTGTCCTAAAATTTGGAGTCGAGTAAAGCGTCGAGCTGATGGATTTTAAAGTGTGAACTTAGGCTCAAATTTTGGTGAGGTCTTATACAGGTTATAAGTGACCTTGACACCAATTTTCATGTAAAACGGACAAGTCTAGATAGGGTAGATCGGTGTGTACATTCGGGGTGTACTTGCTGATTTTTATTTTGGACACGTAGTTCAATGCTTGTGTTGCGTGAGTTTGAGTGTTCACCATCGGACATGGTGACTTACTCAAGTGCTTAGTCATTATATAAATGACTTAGCTACTGGTCCAAATAAGGGTAAAGGATAGTTTGACTTGCGTTGACTTGGCGTTGTATGACGAGTCATTTTCAAGTGTTCAAGTGTTTTAACGAGTAACGTTGGATAAATGGGTAGTATGAATTCATTTGATTCGTGTCAATGGTTTTGAAACGTGTATACTTTGAAAACATTTGAGTCATGTTATATTTGGTATATATATCGATATTGAGTTCGAGTCTTAACGCGCGCCTTATTGTGATAGGTTGCGGTTTTCGTGTTTTCCCCGGGCATCCATATCGTCGGTGATCGTCTCACTACATTGTTTCTACTCAGTTGCTGAGTACCGTGATTGACTTAACACGTGGCTAAGGGCCACGAAATTTCTAAGGATCAAGGAGAAGGAATTATTTAATTTGCGTGTTTGGATTAATTCCTACTTGTTATGAAGGTATAGTCACTCCTAGCATTTTAGTTTTGATGTTACTAGTACTTTGATTCTTTTTATTCATGAATTTTGAATTCCTTGGGTGAAACCCACTGAGATTATAGATACTTAGGGCATATTAGGACTTAGGACACTTGCGTGGCGATTTGGTATAGCCTAAGTGTTGCTTGATTGAGGTTATGTAGCTAAATGGAGTTGTTTTTTTAGTATGGAAATCACCACAGCAACAAACAGGTCATGGCAAAATTTTCTTAAACATATGACCTTATTTTTATTTGAAAAATGGATACCCACTGATGTGATTAGTATGTGTTGAGTTGGATGGAAACGGGAAGTGTCCGGATGAGTCCGAAACGGTCGTTTTACTAAACTAGGTCAAATCTGAATGTTATGCTTAAAACGTGGGTAAATTGACTTGGGTCAAAAGGACTAATTTATGATTTTATGACTTTTTACAGTAGCTACAAATATAATAAAACTTCTCTTTTTGTTTTCGTGTCAAAATCTTTTACCGATTGGGATTTATGCTTAATCTACCGTAAGGTACGAAAGACGTTTACAACTTTCTGTTTTGATAGTCTGTCACTAAAAGTGCATTTCCCGTTGATTGAAAATAGTTCTAGGGCTGTTCTTTCCCAACTTTTAAAGGTAAGAGAAATACCTATACATGTCAAGAAATTTCACCTCCTGTACAATTATAGATTTTTAGATATGACCAAATCTTCACAGCCTTTTTCAGAAAACTGAATGCAGTCCCTTGTTTTGGTTTTTCAAACCGAGTCTTAAACGTGTTCGGAACCCACACATAAATGCTTGGACCATCATACAAAGTTGATATTAGGTTATTACAGTAGGTTCAAGGTGTTGGGTCAAAATTTTAACTTAAGCTTAGCTCTCGCCATCGCACGCAAGTTACCTACTCATACTATGTCCCACCACTTCTAAAACGTTATTGCTTCATTGAACGCATCCTTATTACGCGTCACCATTGCATAGGTCCGTGAAGACTTCTTTTTGCTCAACCCCTTTTACCTTGTGATTACTTACTAAAGGTGAGTTCATAGCCCCTTTTTACTTGAACAATGTTTCTAAATGCGGGGTGAGATTTTACATGGTGGAACACACCCATTTAAAACTGTATACTATCCAGAACTTGTATGCTATTCAGACTTGTATGCTTTCCAACAGTTTTCATTGATATTATTGCTTATAGTTAATAGCCTTAAGTTTCCTCTCTTGATCATGAACCGTTAATTGTCCCGTATGCTTTGCGCTAAGCGCGAATGTTGTGGGTGGATCCATCGGGATTGACAATCCCCGTCCCGATTACCTTGACGCACTTACATTTGTTTATACTTGAGTATTTAGGCTGAATACTCCCTAGAGGAACTTACTTTGAGTTAAGCTTCGGTTCATGAACTAAAACAGCAATAATATTGGTTTCAGACTATGGCTAATGATCATAACCATTTTCTCTATTTACTTGTTTCACAAATGAATGCTTGTGTTCCACACCTTTATTGCTAAACCTATGAATTTCACTCAACTTTGTGTTGACGATTTTACATGTTTAATCTCAGGTATTATTACTTAGCTTTGCTTGGATGGGAGCCCGCAGGATATTATCGCAGCTTGGAGATTTCTGTGATGCTTTTCAAAGACTGGTTTTAGTATAAACTGTCAGAAATTTATTATATCTTTTGGGCAACTTTATGTTATAAATCATGATGAAATAATATATCTTTCCGCATATAAAACTCTGGGACCTATGTTTAAAACTATGATCATTTATGATGTGATATATATGCTTTTATTACGTCAGCTTTGTGTCAACTGTAATTCATCGTTTCTTGTACTATGACGTGTTACCCCCTCGTTGCCTAGTTGTTCCATGTCAGATTTTGGGGGTCTCACATCCACCATCGTTCTAAAGTCATCGAAGGCGTCCACTTCACGTGATCATTTTCATTCCTTGAGGCTTCTTTAATCGAGAGATTTGATTAAGGAGGAGATTTGTAGATTTTTGTCTACCTTAATACATTCACCAATTTCTAAAAAAAGTTAATACCATCAAAAACCACAAAAAAAATTGAAAAAATACAAAACACCAAAAAGAATCTTCTTTGCTCGTCTCCTCTTTGTACGTGACGTTTATGCTAACTCGTAATCAAGCAAAACGTGCACGTAGACGAAAGAAGAAAACTCCCACTCCAACTCATTCTAGTGAGGAGTCTCCTATTGACGAACCCATTGTACGAGAAGCACCAACCATGGCGAATCGAACTATGATGGAGTTACTTCAAGCACCCACCGAGGGTTATGGAGAAGCTATTGTGATTCCCGCTATCCTTGCGGAGAATTTTGAGGTGAAAACGGGTTTGTTGTCGATGATCCAAAACAACAAATTCCGTGGTGATGAGAAGGACAATCCCCACAACCATATCCGCCAATTCAATCGTCTTACCGCCACTTGCAAATTTAAGGATGTCTCGAATGACTCGATTAAGATGATGCTTTTTCCGTATTCCTTAGCGGGGCCCGCTAAAATTTGGTTAGAGAAAGAGCCACCCAATTCTATATTGACGTGGAAGGATCTCGTTTCGAAATTTGTGAACCAATTTTTTCCGCCCTCTAAGACTACGCATTTGAAAAACGAGATTTCAAAATTTTCACAAGAATCAAATGAAAGTTTTTCAACGGCTTGGAATAGGTTTAAAGAGATGTTACATGAATGTCCTCATCACGGTTTTTCCGACTTGCACCAAATTGACACGTTTTACAATGGACTTAATGATCATGAAAGAGATTATCTAAATGCCGCCGCGGGTGGTATTTTTTTGTGTAAACCGGTTGAAGAAGCTTTGGTCATAATTGAGAATAGGTCTAAGGTTTATAGCCCTCGTAACACACCGAGTGTTGCCAAATTGGGCTCATCATCTTCTCGTAGTATTAATGCTTTACATGATGAGGCAAATGAAGAAAATCGGTTTTTTGATAGATTTGCTAACCTTATGAATCATTGGAAAAATCAAGAAGCTTCAAATTCCGCTTTGGTTAAAGCGGTTTCTAAGAGTTGCTTGTCGTGTGGTGGAGCTCATGATCTTTCCGAGTGCATTACCGCGGATGGTAACACTTCGAGTGCTTATGTAGCCACGGGAACTTATAACCAAAACGGTCAAGGTTCCCGCCAAAATCAAGCTCCACCAAATCAAAATGCTAATAACTATCGAAACAACAACCAAGGTAATTATCAAGGAAATCAAAGGAATTACAACAAGGGTAATTATCAAAGTGGAAATGGGCAAATTTCAAACCAAAACCAAAACAGTGATTTTCAAACTACGACTCAAGGTTTTCAAAATGATCACACCAAAAATCTTCAAGGAGAGTTTTTGAATTATGCTAAGGCTAATGATGCTAAGTTTGACAATATGCAACGTGAAATGGTTAGCTTAAGATCCGAGTTGAAAAACGAGCTTAAAAACGAACTTGCTAATGAACTTAAAACTCATGCTAATAAAATGGAAGGAAATGTCCAACGACTCCAACAAAATCAACAAAAAATAGAGCAAGGTCAACATGAGATTAAGCAATAATTGTTAAAAGCGGATGCTAGGCAATCTAAGTTTGAAGACCGAATGGGAAAAATGTTTGAAGCTATCATGTGTAAACCCTCTTCTTCGGGTGGTCTTCCTAGTGATACCATCGTGAACCCGAAAGGAGAATTGAAGGTTATTACTACTCGTAGTGGTAAAACTTTCAAAGAACCCTTTTCTCGTCCAAGTACTTCTATGGAGAAGGAAAAAGAGAAAGAACCCGAGGTGGTGGTAGAAAAGGAGCACATTCCAATCCCACGAAGTACCGCTCAAACCACACCTACGGTTGAACCAATACCAATCATGGAACCCGAGTTTCCAAGGCCGATGCCTATGCCCCAACCCACACCACCTTTACCATACCCTTCAAGACGAGACAAGGAAAAGGCACAAGAACGAAATAACTATCAATTTGAACTTTTTATGAAAATGTTTCGTGACTTGCATTTTAATATAAGTTTTGCCGACGCCTTAGTCATGATGCCTCGATTTGTCGCGAACTTTAAAAGTATGTTGAATAACAAAGAAAAATTGCAAAAATCGTCTAGTTGTTCATCGGTTTTTTTCTAAGCCGCATACCTCAAAAAGTCGGTGATCCCGGCAAGTTTTTAATCCCATGTGCTATACAAGACATGGAAGAATGCTACGCCTTGGCCGATCTTGGTGCTAGTATTAATTTGATGCCTCTTGAGATTTTTAAATCGCTCAATCTTCCCAATCTCACTCCTTCAAGAATGTCAATCGAGATGGCCGATCATTCTATGATTCTAGCTTGTGGAGTAGCCGAGGACGTCTTCGTGAAAGTTGGAAAGTTCTACTATCCCGTAGACTTTATTGTTGTTGACATTCCCATCGATCCTAAAGTTCCTTTAATTTTAGGTCGATCATTTTTGGATACCTCGAGAGCACTTATCGATGTGCATGCAAGAAAAATCACTCTTCGTTTCAATGAGGAAGAACTCGTCATTAATGCAACTCAAAACTCCACTCTTTCTCATGTGTATTCGATCACGTCTTTGTACAATGTCAATCCTATCAAAAACATTTGCAAAAAGATTTCAAAAAGAGTTAGAAGTTGTTAAGAAAAATGAAGTTCCGTCCCCTCCGTTGGTGGAGGTTAAGAGTGTTAAGCCTACGATTCCAATCTCAAGTGATTCTTCGGATGATGAATGTGTTGATCCCGATGGGGGAGTTTTCTTTGTCGACAAACGTGTTGAAAACTTACCACCACCTTTACCGAAACGGTTTTCAAATGTGAGAATTTTTAGTGTGACTAACATTGCTTTAGAAACGCCAAATATTTTTGACATAATTAAATCGGGTTTTCACAAGGAGAGTTTAAAAGATGAAAAAGGAAAAGATTTTGAATTGAATTTAAAAGATTTTTCTACAATTCTAACTCCGTCATCACCACGTGTATTGAGTACTACAAGCTCGTCTTCTCCTTTTGACGATGCTTTGTGTGGACCTAGTGTGGGGGAAATCCCTTATGTTCCCTCCCCTTTCTCCACCGAGGACGAGATATTTGATCCTGGAATTGATTATATAGGGAAATCTCGGTCTTCCACCGATGCAATAAATGGAAAATATTTTCATTTGATTGGTGCGAGTCTACCTCGAGTAGCTCAATGTTTTCATGACTTACCTATTGTCCCACCCTTCTATTTCTTCTCATCTATTTTCTTGAAACTCTTTGAGTTGTTGTTGACACATGATGGAGTGGCGTTGATTTGTTTTTCCAATGAAAACAAAAACGCCATCTTCGATCCCGGTATTTTGCACCATCAAAGGACTTAGTCCTTAATACCGGTTGTTTTTGGGCCTTGTTTATCATGTAAGCCCCACCAAAAATTGACCATACCATGATTATCCCTAAATGATCACATTTATGGGGATTTGAGTCGAGCTTTTGACTCGGTTATCAAAAACAAGGTGCCTCGTGGGGGAGACCCATGCTTATCCATGTACATATTATTGCTTTCTAATTAGTTAATGTGAGGGATTTGTGCCCTTCCAACCTTTGTTCCGTGGTTGTTTGTGCATTGTGGTTTTTAGATCATGATCTTCACGATTAGAGCCTCTCGTGTTCGTTTTATGGGAGCACTCGATCGTTTGCTTTGAAGACTTTCTCAATATCCAAATGATATATCCTTTGATGTTCTAACCTTAGGTTTATAGCACACTTCATAAACGGCTATTAATTTAATGGTTATACCCTTTCCATGCTAGATTAGGCATTCGACTACGTCTCTAGTATGGGGGTGTTTGCACCCCTAGACTCGAAACATTGAGGACAATATTTAACTTTAGTATGGGGGGGTGAATAGATACTTGCCTTGCCAAACCTTCACGCTTTCCAAAGTTTATCTTTTTGTTTATCGTTTTGTTGCAAAATAAGGCTAAAAATGGCCAAATTTTAAATTTTTTCTCATATTTTATAAGTGTTTGAAGACACGAATGTAGGTTTTCCGATGGCGAGAATAAGAGTAATTTTTGACTCGACCGTGCATGTTGAGCACTTAGCTTTGATTCCTTAACTACACATTAGGCTAAGTCTCTTAAATGAGGACGAGAAATGATAGATTTAATTATAAGTTACTATGCTAAACGTAGAGTACTTGTATTCTTTCAAAAACTCATGTGTTCTCGTTGTTTGCTTATTCTCCCTTCGCATGTAAATTTGCTTATAAATATTGACTTAGCGGTTTAGATAGGATTGTTGGGTTTCTAGTCTTTTCTAGTAGCTTCCGTGTAATTAAATTGGGAAGACATTAAGGTATCGCCAGCGTCACGGTTTTGAAGTATTGGCACCCGAATAATCGAAAGCTTCACCTAATAATAAGATTTCAAGTGCTCACCTAAATCTAGCAAAAAATTTTGAAGCCCCACAAGGCCTAAAATCTATGCAAAAATTGAAAGTGAATCAAGCCTTAATCTTCGAAGCTTTAAAGATCCAAAATTTGCTTTTGCGTGAGGATATACGTCTTTGGCTAATAAAACCACCGATGAGGCGGATAATAAAAGGCAAGGCAAGACCGAAGTCATAATAAAAGCTTCATGGCGAAGTTGAATAAAAGATGGAGGTAAACCAAAGATAATAAGGCCCTTCCGTTAGGGGGCGTATAAAAGTCTTGGTAATAAGTCTCATGTTCAAAACCGTTATAAAACCGTGTTTATCGATTCTTCTTGTCAACTTAATTTTTTTGACATCGTTGTCTATTGGGAGGAGTTATTGATTTGATGGTCTTAGTTACACCGTTAGGACTCTATTTTTAGACATAAATCTCTATTATCGCATAAGTCAACAATGTATCCTCGTGAAACATTCAAGACAAAATAAAATATAAGAGATACAACTTAGGAATAATGGGAGAATAAGTACGTGATTAGGGCATATGAGTAGTGTTAGCATTACTAACTTATAATGACAATGATCTCGTTGCACGCTTGGCATGGAATTAAGGTGAAAATCGAGGACGATGAAATTATTTCTAACGAAGCATTCACGTGTTCTTATTCTATGAACCTAAACGTCCCATTTTGCGATGAAAATCATACATTATGTCTAAAACGCAAGTAGTAGTAATAGTAGTAGTATAGCTAGTTTATCATTTCAATAAAAGTGAATAAAAATAAATTTTGGAAGTGCTACGATACTTAATTCTAGCATTGCGTGAGGGCACGGCAATGGTTTAGTATGGGGGAGTGATGAGACTGCTTTTATACATAGTCTCATCATCCAAATCGGGCTTAAAATGCATAAAATATCATTAAAACTGCCAAATATATGCTTGTGTTTGTTGCTTGTGTATTTTAGGTACGGATATTGAGGAATTGACAAAAAGATCACAAGAATCATTCAAAAACGAACACGGGAAACGAAGCCGCACAATGAACCGGGCCCAAGAATGGAATTTACAAAAATGCCCTTGAAGTTTTGAAGATTGGCAACTTTAGTCCCTCAATTTTTGAAGATTTATCAAGATTGGTCCTTGTAGAAATCAAGTTATGCAAGAAAGGTCCTCCATGTTTGAAGATATTACAAGAATGGCCCTTGAAGATTGCATTTATTGCATTAATAGTCCTTAATACAAGTTTATAAATATGTTGTGCCAAAAATGCCAAATGCTGAAACTTGTTATAAAGGGATTTGGAGTTTATTGCCATTTAAAACAAAATGAATGAAGGAAGAGAGTAGGGGGGCCAATACTGCCAAACAACCAAACCCTCACCACCACTCAGTGATTGACACCTCACTCAACCCACCCATTTACCATACCCTTTACCCGACCCAACCCGTCCAAACCCAGCCCATAACCCAATACCAGGTTTATTAAATAAACCTGGTCAATCAACCAGTCAAACCCTCCCATTTCCCACTAAACACTTATTTAATAAACCCTTAACCCCCTTTTTAGATTAAACCCCACCCTGCTACTATCTTTAAACCCATAAACCCTAATCTCCCATTTCATCAAATCAAAGGGTTTTACCCTTAAACTCTCCAGAACCATAATTAATCCCCTCTTAACCAATTCCCACTCCCCAAAAACAAGTCATCCTCACTCCTATGGCCTACCCACATGCCCCTGCTCAAGTTTTTGCAACAGTCCAAAGAGTGTACAGCAAAATCAACGTCCCAAAGCCTCCCTTGGTCCCAAAGGAATCTACCAACGCCCAAGATTACTTTACAACAGCTGGATATCACATGGCACCAAAGAGATCACATGAAGACGAATTTTGACCAAAAATCAGTCAAACCAAGGGCATTCAGGGAATTTCAAGGATTAGGGTTTTAGTTCTAGTTTCTTCTATTCACATGTATAAATACAAGCCGTATGTGGCTGTATTTCCTTATTCCAGATTTTTCTCCTTAAAATTTGTAATACCTTTTTAAAGTTATAAAAGTTGGTGTTTTTTAGTAAAGAGTAATTCCTTTTTATATTTAAAAGTTGGTCTGTTTAGGGGAGATAATCTGAGTTCCAGTAATATTGTGACACACTTTGTGTGTTTTGAGAGTTAAAAATAGGTTTTGAAAAGGTTTGAAAATTTTCAGAAATTCAAGAATTTTGAGAAGTGAAAGTGGATTGATATTCCTGGATTTCTGAGTTCATTCTTGGTTTAAAACGTGGTCATTGGTTAAAAGGTTTTCAGTTTGTGAAAAAGGTTTGAAAAGTTTCAAATTCAGAAAATTGCATATTGTGCTTTCTTCATTATTTTTCTTAGCAGGTTTGTTGATTGTTTTGTCCAAGGTTCAACACAAGCCACCAGCTTGTGGGAGGTGACATAGCAGTCACTGAGGGACCTGGATGTAGGTCCCTCTAGGTAGCATCCTCATTTCCTTTTTGAGTTTTCAAATTTTCAGATTTTGTGTGATTTTTGTGACTTTGTGAAAAAGTTGGTTAAGTGTTTAAGTGACTGTTTGATTGGTTTGATTATGCTTATGCTAGTGTAATATGCATGTTAGAAGCTAGGTCAAGCAGATTTGTGCAAGTTTGATGTGATTTGGTTTGTAAAAATCATTTTCAGAAATATAAAGGGGTGTTTGGATTATGGCTTAAGTAGGGTTGAATGATTTTAATATTGGCTTAAAACCTGTTAAACACACTCCTTAGGTTAGTATTAGGTGAGAAGAGTATTTGGTTTTCAGTTTTATGGAATTTTAAACAAGTTGCATGCTAAAAAAGGGTGAAAACATAGCCTAAACCAGTAAATGCTTGTTGTGATTGATTTTTGTTGAATTTGTGCATCAAAGCTTGTAGTCTGATAGGTTATAGGTCTAGCATAGGTTTGCAGTTGATTGTATGCTAATTGGTCAGCTTATGTGCAAGTTATGAGGCTTTGAAATCCATTTGAGTGCCAAGTAAATCAGTAAAATACCCCCAGACCTGCCATAGCTTAATCAGAAACTTTGGGTGCTAATTGTGGTTAATTTTGTGAAGTACTTGCTTGTTTTTTGTGTGTAATCTGACTCCTTATACTCAACTGAGTATAAGGGTGCCTTTTTGTCCAAAATAAGCTACCAAAATAAGCTTACCTAAGCTTATTGTTAACTAAACAAAAATTAACACTATCAGTGGGAACTCCTTTCCCACTGCTAGCACACTTGTTTCCACTGCTAAGCAAGAAGATAAAACCTGGCTAAATGTCACTATCAGATTTTGGATTTTTTGTCTTTTGTGGGTGAAAATTAGAGTTAGGACCTGATTTTTGTTTCAATATTTTTCTTATTTTATTTTTGATTTTCCTGTTTAAATAGAATTTTTACTACTGTTCATTTAGTATTTATTAGATTAAATAGTCATTTTTAATTACTTTTATTATTTCTGTTTTTGGCATTTAGTGCCAAAGATACATATTTTTCAATTTCAACATTTTTCTTAGATTAAGAAAAACATTTTAAGAGTTTTAGTATAAAAAGTTTTTACTGTTCATCTTTTTATTTATTTTTTAAAATTAATCTAAGTTAATTAGGGTTTTAATTCAAACTAGTTTTGTCTTTTAGTGAAAAATTTAATATTTTTCAATCCTTTTCATTTTTCTTCTATTTATTAGAGTAAAGTAGGATTTTTATTAGTGTCCAATTATTTTTGGCATTATTTTATTGTTTTTAGAATTATTTTAGTCTTAAAATAGTTTTTAGTGATTTAAAAATAAAAAATAGTTTTCAAAAATTAGGAAAAATACTTTTTAGCCTTTAGATAATATAAGTAAGTTATCTGTTCAATAAAATAATATTTTGGACATTTTGATTAATTATATTTAATTTCAGGGCTTTAATTAGCATTTAAAATTGAATATTTAATTAATAAAAGGTTTTAAAATATTTTTATTGGATTTTTATTCTTATTTATATTATTTTAGACTTATTTTTAGCTTTTAATTAATTTTTAGGTTTTAAATTTTTTTTAATTTTGTAGTTTTTATTACGGTTTTACGTGAACGCCTTTTCGTTTTAGCTCGATCCGTCTTCGTAACCGTCATTTCTTTCTTATTTCTATTTTTTCTTTTCTTATTAATAAAATCATAATTAATCAATTCTTAACACAACGCACGTGCCTCCTTGGGAAACGAACTTGAACTTTCTTAAGGGTCATTAGTGCTCGGTTTTCCTAAACCGACACTTAACGTTTACCACTACTTTGTTGCTCTTTTTCCTAAAAGGGTATACAAAAATTCTACATCATTTGACAAGGTTATTTTGATGATTGAAGCTTCAAAAGGATGAGTTTTTGGCACACTTGGACCTAATCCGGGATTTTCACCAAGGAGAGAGTTTCCTTGATGAATAATGAAGGTGATTATGAAAGTGTTATGTTACAATGACCAAAGGGTCTTATTTATAGATGAATTAAGGCCTTGGTATTCAATGTTTGTCTTGGAGCCAAAGAAAATAACTTGGAGCCAAAGTACTTCTAGAATGCTCCATAGAAGATTGCATGAATGTGGACACAATTTTGTCTAGACAAATGTTGGTGGCAACTTGACTCATGATGGAGGCAACTTGAGTCATGTTGGAGGCAACATGAGCTATGATGGAGGCAAATCAACTCCCATGTGATGGTGGCAACTTCACTCTTGCCAGTGGCAAGTTGGATGTGTGTTGATGGTGGCAACTTTCATGCTGAATATCTTTATTTGCTCCTTGGAAATACTTGTTTTTGCACCCGAAATTGATCTTCAAAGGCTTGTAGCTAGTCAGGATTCCTTCGTATATGCATGAATCGTCAATTATTCTTTCTTTTCTTCACTTTTCTTGTTCTTGGCTAACTAACAACACAAAACACAACTTCACACATATTTGAGCTAAATAACTCGTTAGTATAACCAAAAACCATGCAAAATATATGGATAATGCTCAAGAAAATATGTTGGATTTGAGCATTATCATGTTCCAAATATCTTTAGCGGTTTCACACATAAAAATCCTTTTGTACTCTTTCTTTGGTAAAGCATTATAAATCACCATTTTAGCCTCATTATTTTTAGCAAGTTTCCTTTTAGTATCATCGTTAGCTTTGTCAAAAGTTACTATCTCTTTGCGTTTAGAAACTTCATTATATTGATAAGGCAAAAAATCACCATTGGTAATAACATGCCAAAGTTCTAAATCTTTTGATTTCACGTAAGTCTCAAATATATTTTTCCAATAAATAAAACTATCGGTTTAAAAAGAGGTGGTCTTTGCATGGATTGCCCTTCTAGATACTTGTTGGAATCCATAGATCGATTCAAGTTTTAAAATACAATATATTTTAAAAAGGCTTGAGCAACCACTATCTGATACCAATTGTAGAAACTAG
Source organism: Glebionis coronaria (assembly GCA_025667525.1). Classification (NCBI taxonomy): domain Eukaryota; kingdom Viridiplantae; phylum Streptophyta; class Magnoliopsida; order Asterales; family Asteraceae; genus Glebionis; species Glebionis coronaria. Next base: position 462,441,154 of record CM046881.1, read on the forward strand.
AAGGGGGGGTTGAATAGTTTCTTAAGTTTACTTGTTAAAGATTGGTTTAAAAAAAATTCTTTTCAAAAACTTAGACTTGAGTATTTATGTGAAACCTTCTTATACACAATATGAACAAGGTATAGTGCAACTAAACTAATAATCACAAATATAAAGAATAATGAATGTAAAGAGATAAGGGAAGGAAAGATCAAACCAAACACCAAGGATTTATAGTGGTTCGGCAACGAAGCTCACTCCTCGTTCCTACTCCACTCCTCGAGTACTCCTTACTCGAGAGTTCACTAATCAACAAACTCCTTAAGGTGGAGAACCGTACACAACGTCGCTTAACCAATTTCCGACTCTAAGCTAAAAGTCGAGCCCTAATCTTAGCTAGGACCAATCTACACCAATATACTTTAAAGATCAAGTATTAACCTTAGTACATACACAACTTCCAAAATAGACACAACTACTTGGATCTTCACAACAATGACACAACAATGAATAAATAAGTTTGGATCTTCAATGGATCTTTGAGGTAGACACAACACTTCAAGGATGATAGTTTCTTCTCTTTACACTTTGAGAGGAAAAGATGAGAGGAGAAAGATTCACTTCTAAACAAGTAGTAATCAAAGAAATGATCAACAATTTGAGTGATTTAAGAAGTATGAAAGAATCTGAAAATATATCTGCAAAAGAGGTTAATTGAAAGTCTGAGAATGGTCCACTATTTATAAGACAAACATCCAACGGCTATATCTGCCCGCGGTTCCTTATTGGAGCCCGCGGTTCCTTATCGATAAGGAGCCGCTATAGGAGCTAAGGTACCGCCTGCATAGACTTCGCTCCCTTTTTTCTTTTAGTGGATTGGTTTGAATCTGGGGATTAAAATATCCTGAAAGGATATTTCAAACCAAGATAGAATATGCCATTTTCAAATTTCAAATTTTCAAATAATTAATTTAATAAAACATTTTCTTAAAAAGAAAGTTTAATAAAAAAACTTGTCACACTTAATAAAATGTGAGTTTTAAGAAAAGATTAAATCCTTGATCACTTAATTAGGATGAGTACTTGTTTGTTCATACCTTAAGTGATAATGCTTGAAATGAAAGATACTTGAACTCAAGAATTCGTTTTTCGTTGTTTTCGTAAATGCTTATTTTTACATATTGTCGTAGTCAAAACAAAGCGAGACCGAAAAATGCAAGTAATGTTTTTAGGTATCATTGCATTAACAAAGTTAAAATTCGGTGCAAGATTCATTCAATCTCTTATTCGTATTGGTTGATTAAATAAGTTTTTCTGCTTGTTATTGTTTTTGATATTAGAGCTTTCATTAGCCTTTGATGATTAAAAAAACATAATGGAAGATTCGGTTGGTTTAGTTAGGTGATTGTTGTGAAATAGTCGTTTTTTTAACTGCTCCTCATTAATAAGAAACGTTTTCAAATCAAGTTTAGCTTTTGAAAAGTTCTATCAGCTTGTTATAGTGATATTAAAGGAAGCTTTCTTTTATTTCTTTTACTTTTGCCTTAGTATTACTATACTGTTCACAACATACTTGCGTTTTAATTTCTACTTGAGGCTATTGTTCATGATTTGGTTTTGTTAAACAGTAATCCTGTTTTGGCTGTAAGATTGGTCATAAGCTGATACATTCATCACAGAGATCAGAAGTTCGCGTTTTTATTCTTTTCATTCTGTTTATGCAGGTACTTGGTGTATATCAGTTCAGCGAGTAACAAGTTTATTCATACGCCGATATTGAAAGTTCAGAGAAGGTGTGTTTGGATGTACTGATTAAGGTGGTGGCTTATAGTTTTCTAAAACGAGCTTGTCACGATTTGATAAGTTAGCTCAGCGCTAGACTTCGTCATCAAAGGATTAACTTCAGTAGAAACAGGTTAAGCGCGTTTCATTTTTCTGCAAACTCCTTGTGCAATCTGCTGGTTTGTATTTGATAGTGAAATCTTTGTGTAATTGTTTGAATTGATTAGTTGTTGACTGTTTTAGTTTAATACCTTGATTCATATGATTCCTCTTTCAATTTCTGCGTTTGTAGTGTAATATTGATAGTTGTTTTTGTAGTAAAGTTCCAGTTTTAATTTCTGTACTTCTAGTATAATATAGTAGGAGGTCGTTATAGTATAAAGATGATAGTTCTTCGTTCTGCTGATCTGAATTAGATGATAATTTGTTTGATCTCTATTGCGTTTTCATTCTGCCCTATAAGTGTGGCCATGGTTCTAAATAGCTCGCTATAACTCGCTCTAAGGCGCGCTATAGTTTGAGGCGTGGGCTCCACGCAACACTATAGGTTAAGGCGCGCTACGACATGAGCTGCCGTGATTTTTTGAATTGAACTCTAGAAAATGATAATTATTACATGTAGGGAGAGTTTCCTAACTTTAATTATTATGTACAACACCTAATGTGAACTAAATATAAATATAATATTGAAATATGATAAAACATATAAATAATTTTATATGTTATGCCGCTACAAGCCACGCTTTACAAACGCTAAAGCTTCGCCTTAGCCGCTAAAGCTTGTAGCTTGGACATGCCGCTACGCCACGCCTCACGCTATTTATAACCATGAGTGTAGCTGATAAGCTTTTAGCTAGTGTTTGGTAAGAAGACAATAGGATCATCAATTCTTGCATCAATTTTAAGACTTAAAAAAGTGGAAGTTTACATCAGTTGCTTAGTTCATTATGGGTTCATAGATTCTTAGTTGATCAATTTTGCATCATTGAATTGTTGTAGTATAGTAGAAAACTGAATATTAAAAAGCTAAGTCAGTTTAAGTAATGAAATGAGTAGATAAATTAAGTGGTATGGTAAAATCAACATTCAATCTGTCTGTGATATGTAGATGTAGAGTTTAGTAAATTGACTCATATAGTCCTTCCATTGTATACACTAGTCGCATGTACAGTCCACTGTCGTTAGGTAGTTAAAGTAGTAAATCCCTCGTAGTTAAGTTTGTTAGCATTGTTAGTCCAGTAGTTAAATGCTTATAGTGAAGCTCGTTAGTTGGATAGCTGGATGAATTCCTTTTGGTTTTGGGCCTAGAGAGAATTTGGGCTTATGCATTTAACGATTTTGCATCTTTAGTAAATATACGAACAACAAGGCCCATAAGATGTGAATTTGTGTCTACGCTTCTTAATTATTGTCACCATACAACAATCACACAATTTAAAAAAATTACATTTATTACCGCTTTATCTCTCTTACTTTTTAGCATAATAATAGTTTTACTTTTAGCTAATTAATTAATCTATACTATTATATAAAGAGGCTAACTCCAAACCTAACTCTGATCTTAATCCCGAACCTAAAATTATCAAACCTAAATCCAAGCCAAAAATTAATATAAGAATGTTAGATTTAAGCCATTCGATCATATTTGGTAAATTAATCTCATCCATTCGTTTTTTGAAACAAACTTTTGTAACAACATTTGTAACAAATTATTTAAAAAACTTTTATTTTTAAATTAAAATATCTTTTATTTATTTATTTTTTATAATCTAATTTCGTCATATTTTTTAGAATTTCGTGCTCTTTAATTTAACATCTATTTTAATATATTTTTGTTGAATTTTAGTTTTTCATTCATATTGAGTTTATTAATTTGATTTGATTTTTTTTATAACTTCATTTTATTTTGAATATACATTTGATAAGTTAAAATATAACATTTGTTCTTTAAAAAATAGTTATCGGGTACCCACCGCTGCATTGCGCGGGTAATATGTAGTTTTTTTGTAAAGTTTGTAATAATAATTTCAAGCAAAGATAATATAGTAAAATTTATCAAAGTTTCTTATTTATTTTTAGTATTAGACAATAATTATGAGATAACCCAAAATAGAAAGATAAAATATTTTTAAAACACTTGAAAATCTTTCGTTCTCATCATTGGGTCGGCTAGCGGCATTCAAATGGTTGACTGTTCACATTTCCAATTATTGGGATTGATGTTGAAATATAAAGTGATTTCCAAATTGTGTGTACTCTTAAATACACTAGTAGTCAAATACGTACTATAAAATTGTTTACCAGAGTTTCTAAACCAACATTGATTAAGAAGGTTTATTTTCTTTTATACCTTCAATACTTTATCAACTACTCGTTTGTAAAACTGGTTATTAAAGATTATTAAGAGGTGTTTGGCCAAGCTTATCAATTGAGATTTATGCTTATATTATATGAGCAACGTATGATCTATATATATATATAAGTTTACAAGCCTATACTAAATGTTTAGATGAGCCTATTTTTAATATAATTAATAAATTAATAAATAAAATGTAAATGTAATAGAGTATTTCACACAAGCTTATTAGTCTATTTTTATAAGTTTAGTCAAAACATTTATTTAGATATATTTAGCATATATAATTACAATAAGTTCATAGAAAAATACGATAATCACATAAATTTTATGTAAAAAAATTTACATGAAGATATCGCAAATGACATTGATTAATTATTACCTTCTAATTCTACAAACCTTTTATTTCATAACAAATCATTTTATTACACATTATTAGGTTGATATTTAAAAAAAAAAAAGGTTTGAGCTTACAACTTTCTAATACTTTTTTGTCTTTAATTGGAAAAGTTGTAAGCCCAAACCTTTTTTTTAACTTTTTGTCGGTGTTTTAAAAACCGGTTTGAACCGGCCGGTTCGACCGGTTGAACCGGGAACCGGAGCGACGATCGATCCGTTGTGAGTCGGGTTTTTCTGAAACTCGAATCGGATTGAACCGCCGGGTTTTGGCCGACCCGGGTTGAACCGTCGGACCAAAACCGGCCGGTTCAACACTTACCAGATGAAAAGAAAGAGATTAGTGTAACATCAAATGTTTTTGACAGCGTTTTTTTGGATGTATAACATAAATAGCAGTTGAAAATCGAGATGTAGTGAAGGTTAGGGCTGAGCATCGGTCCAGGACCGGACCGGACCGGCTAAGACCGGACCGGACCGAGGACCGAAATGGTCCGAAACCCCGGACCGAGACCGGACCGAAATGGTCCGGTCCGGTCCGGGTTGGTCCGGTCCGGTTCGGTCCTCGGTCCGGTCCGGTCCTATTAGGCATAATTGGAGAAATTTTGGTAAGACCGAACGGGACCGGACCGGACCGACCGGACCGAGGACCGAATTAGCTCAAAACGCCGGACCGAGGACCGGACCGAAATTGTTCGGTCCGGTCCGGTTCGGTCCGGTCCGGTCGGTTTTTACGGTCCGGGTCGGTTTTGGGTCTGCCGTGCTCAGCCCTAGTGAAGGTGGTTAAAAAATGACGATCTATTTGTGTACACAGATTTTATTTTATAAGAAACTTTTGAAACAATGATGATTAAAGATGATGATGTAAAGATAGTTTGGAGAGATGAGTCGTGACAAATGAATCACATGGAAGTATAAAAAAATGTGCACTATGTTACTGTAGCAATGCTTTTGACATTGGGCATTGAAATGAGTTATTTTAAAATTACAATGTGAAGTGAGGTGATGATATGTACAACAATGCTCAACGAAATGATTTTTAATTGTATAACTATTGAATTGGTTGATTAAAAAAACAAGTTCTAATACTTCGTAGTAGTTTGTTTTTATGCTAGAAACCAATATCGACTAATAATCTTATCAATATACATACTACATGTGAGTAATCCTTTGTAAAACTGGTTCGATCCGTCGGTTCAACCGATTGAATCAGTAACCCGGTAAACTGGCGACGTTACTGAGTCAATTAAAAATCCGGGTTTTATAACATTGATTTTTGTTACCCACTCACATAAAATATTCTATCTTTCCACTAAAAATGAGTAATTAAAAAGCTAATATTTCATATAAAATTATCTCAATATAATAACACTTAAAAAAATGTAAACAAGTTCGTAAACAAATACCCCTTTATTATGGCATCCCCGATCTGTGCAAATCATATTATTACAAAGACATTTATAATTAAAATGATATGACAATTTCTTTTTAGATAGTCACCGTTCGGATAAAAATCATAGAATTATATAAAGATTTATGGTCGGCAAAGGTATGGACTAAATCATTTTCCTTAAAAAAAATCAACAGCATATCATATTCCTTATAAAGATTCACCCACCATTTATCATTATCGTCAACAGATTCAGTTTTCTTTCACATCTGCATATTTTTCAAACTACTGTCATATAATATAATGGTCTTAAAAGTAAGAGGGTATCTTTCCATTTTGTGTAGTTTTCAACTTTTGTGTAGTCAAACTTACATACTTCACATAAACACACTCTTAACCCACTTGACTACATCTTTGTTTAAGTTGTTATTTCTCTTGTGCTTATTATTCTTGTTTTTGTTTTCTTTTGTTTACAAAAAGGATGGACAATTGAACATATAAGTGGCATCTTGCTTTGTTTTTGGGTACAAAAACACATAGTTACTCTTGTAGAAGTGTACTGTTACTCAAGTTCGTGCTAGTTCCATGTGAGTTTCTATAAAATCATAATATTTGATGATATTTTTGTGTAAAAGAAGTTATAGTTACTTGTCTACGTTATGCAGTATGGCAATGAATGATGTTGATACTAGTGAAATTCCGGTGAAACTTGAGGTTTGTGCTCAATATCATAAATTTACATAATTTTATTCATTGACTCATGTGACATGAATATCTTCATGATAAACTTTTATATTAATTATGATTATATTATGAAAATCTTTAGGGGAATTTCTTCGCAATGGTAGTATGTTTTATTCTTGGGTTCGGATCTTTGGTCTCATGGAATAGTATGTTAACTATAGGAGACTACTACTATGCCGTTTTCCCAGTAAGTAAAATCCTTCACTTTTAAGAAAGATGTTTATTTTTCACATGTATATTTATGTGTTTGGTATATATTGTACTTGATTCATAAGAATTAGTGTGTTTTTTTGTTTCCATAATTTATAGGATTACCATCCATCAAGGGTACTTACCCTCGTCTACCAACCGTTTGCTATAGGAGCAATGGCAATACTTGCATATCACGAATCCAAGGTTGACACTAGGAAACGTAACATTGCAGGATACTTGCTGTTTTTCTTATGCACTTTGGCCCTCATTGTGGTAAGTGATTAGAATCTGGTCTATCAGGCATGAGTAATTAAGTTTAACCGAAATAATTGAGTTTTTATCCGAAAAACTTTGTTATGAACATGTTCACAGGTGGACTTAGCCTCATCTGGGGAAGGTGGAATCGGAAATTACATCGCTATATGTGTTTTTGTGGCCGGTTTTGGTGTAGCTGATGCTCATGTTCAAGGTGGAATGGTTGGTGATTTGTCCTTCATGAAGCCGGAATTTATGCAAGTGAGGCTTCTGTTTTGAAAGGAAAAATATCAAAATTAAGAAAATTTTATTTTATGTGCAAAGAAAACTCTTCTTGATCTCTATTTTAAGATCTGAATCTTAAAATCAACATTGGTGCCTTTGTTCTAATTAAGTTTTAAATAATGATCGGAAAATGGTATAAACCTTTATCTGCGTGAGGTTGCCCGTTATTCGTTAACAAACTTACAATATAAGCTTGTAAAAGTAGATTTTTAAAGTGCATTCTTTTAAAGTGAAAGAGCATTTTTGTGAGCAATTTTCACTTCAATATTTTTGAAGTATGCAAAATTTGACTATAAGTTGACAATGGTACGGTTCTTGCAGTCTTTCTTTGCTGGTTTAGCAGCATCAGGTGCTTTAACATCATGCTTAAGGCTAATGACTAAAGCTGTTTTTGACAAATCTTCCAATGGTTTACGAAAAGGGACTAGTAAGTAATACATTTCAGTATATCTTTCAAGAAAAAAAAAATAGTATATAATCCTAGTTTTTTTTTCTTTTTTCTGCAGTGTTATTTCTAGGAATCTCTACGTTTTTCGAGTTTCTATGCCTACTACTTTACACATTTGTGTTCGGTAAGCTGCCGATCGTTAAATATTATCGCACTAAAGCGGCACGAGAAGGGTCAACAACTGTGTCTTCTGATCTTGCTGCTGCTGGCATCCAAGCTAACCCAAACGAAGTAATAATCTACATCCCATGTAAAAGATATAAATTTCAAGGCCTAACAGTTTTAGTACATCTGTGCATTTAATCTATATACATCAATATAGCATTTTCATTTATAATTTTAACATCTTTATATAGAAAATTCATTTCGAAAGTCTTTTTAAAAACATATTATTACAAAATGATTCGAATGGGATGCAAAACTTTCTTTTTGGCGACTTATGTGTAGAAATGAAGATAGTGACTTATATGGGACAATATTTGTTAACACAAAAACCACTCTTTGTTACATTTGTAGGCTAATATTGATGCTAAGCTTGCTGAGAGATTAACAACCAAACAATTGTTGATTAAGAACCTTGATTACGGGTTGGATTTGTACTTGATATACGTCCTTACACTCTCCATTTTCCCGGGATTCTTATATGAAAATACAGGAACACACCAATTGGGCTCATGGTAACTTTGCATAAGATCAAAATAAGTTTCTTTTCTTGAGTCAATTTGCTAGATTATTAGTGCCGATGTAGATTTTAAAGCATGTTGTTTCTTGTAGGTACCCCCTCGTTCTAATTGCAATGTATAACATTTGGGATTTCATTTCAAGATACACTCCCCTAATCAAATTTATTAAGATCGAGTCGCGGAGGTGGCTCATGATTGCTATATTATCACGTTTTTTGTTCATTCCTGCATTCTACTTCACTGCAAAATATGGTGATCAAGGTTGGATGATTATGCTTATATCTTTACTGGGTTTGACAAATGGCCACCTCACTGTATGTGTCATGACTGTAGCTCCTAAAGGTTACACAGTAAGTCAGTAAGCGGGAAAATACACTTATTTTGAAAGAACTGGAGCACCTGTCCTGACACATATTCGAATTTCTGGGTCTTTTTTTCAGGGTCCAGAGGCGAATGCACTAGGAAACATTTTGGTGTTGTTTCTTCTAGCTGGAATTTTCTCTGGTGTGGCTCTTGATTGGCTATGGATAATAGGTAATGGAAGCTTTTAGGTTCTGTAGCAAACAAATTTAGGTCGTGCCTAAAAGAACTTAGTAAAATACATTCATTTCAACTTGTAAACGTTAAAATTAATGAATGAGTGTATACTTTTTCAACTTGTATAATCCTTTTATTGAAATCATTTGCAATCTAAAATTATATACAGTGGCACACTAGCACGTTTGGTTATGTCAGATATGAATGTAATAACCAACTTTTTCTTTTCTTGTTTGGATGATTCTGTATCGATTTTTTTATGTTTAATTATATATAGGTTCTGAAATTCATTATGTAAATAGGAAAAAATTCTAATAAACCCTTAGTTTAGCATATACTCAACCAAGCAATCGCAACTATTCATTTTTATCATGTAACAAAAAAAACTCATTTTTAAAAAATTAAATATCTCACAAACCGTTCATCGTTACGTAAAACAAAAAATATCATCGCGACGAGAATTAAATCATCTATCTATCGAGGGGCACATGTATATACTTTCGACGAACTTTTTTTTGACTTTTTTTCTTAAGTCACGTCTGGAGAGAATCATATATGATTCGTTACGAAACATATATAATTCTCGGAAAATCATATATGATTCATATCACGAATCATATATGATTTTCTGAAAATCATATATGATTCGTAACGAATCATATATGATTCGTGACGAATCATATATGATTCGTGACGAATCATATATGATTCTCTCCAGACGTGACTTAAAAAAAAGTCGAAAAAAAGTTCGTCGAAAGTATATATACATGTGCCCCTCGATAGATAGATGATTTAATTCTCGTCATAATTGTGTATTTTTTTCGTTTGACGATTTACCGTTTGTGAGATATTTATAATTTTTAAAAAAGTGGTGGGAGTGGAAAGTGGGTTTTTTAAAAAATGGATGGTTATAATTGGTTGAATAGATATATGCTAATTTAAGTGTTTATATAAATCTTAACCCAATGTAAATATACAATGTAAATATAGATGTATGTTTTTTATATCCAAGTAACCCTGATAAATCTAATAAGGAGTAATTATTACAATCTGTCGCCCGTCATAGCCTCATAGGAGTTGTACAATTGTTATTGGAAATTTGTCGGTTGGGACTTCGAGTTTACATAAAATTCGAGGTTGGAAGAGTAAAGTACAATTTTTATTCTTGCATCTTAGACAAATGTTATTTAATAAAAGTTATAGATAGCGTATAAAATATCATTTAACGCTGAATTAATAATGACGCTGAATAAATCAAAGACACTGAATGAAATGTGATTCTGAATAAAAATAATTGTTTGATTAACATTCTGAATATTACTCCTTTCGTCTTAAAATTATCGTCCCTTATTAATTTTTTTAGTCAATTTCTTTTAACTTTAACATTAAATATCTATGTTTATGTTATATAATAATACCTAATGAAAAAATATATGAACTCATTTAAAATGTAATTTTATTAATAAATTTTTTATGAAGTATTATATATATAAAAAAAATAAAAAAGTCGATAAAAGACAATAATTTTAAAATAAATAAAATAATAACTTATTAAGATGTAACATATTATTATTTGTTACTGTATTAAACCAACTATTTTGAACAAATTATCTTCGATCGCTAAATTTGTGTAGTAATATCGATTCTAAAGTAATAAAAAAATCAAGAAGTACTAACAAGACGAGTAAAAGGTTTCAATCTAATTGTAACAAAATAATTTAAGCCGTGTAATTTTATTAGTAATAAAATGCTGCCTATCATCGATAATAAAAAATTGTTATACAGTGAAAAGGGAATAAATTAGGCAAATCGTGTAGTCACATCAAATGTACTAGTATTCATTGGAGAATAAAAAAGGCCCTGAATGACAGACCAACATATCTTTTCAATTTCATTCAGTACTTAATTGATTCTTTCAGTGTGACTTTTTTTAACAAACAGTAATGCCTCTGACCGACTAGGTGGTAAGTACTGAGTTGTTTCATACAGCTCCTATCAAACACCCCCGTTGTGTATATGTATGATCAAGTTTCACGTTTTTGTGAGTCATGATGAGTTCTTATGTTTTTAAAGTGTGAATTAAAACATCAAAAAATATGAAAATATATATATTTATAAATTTATATTATATTATAAATATATTAAGGTCATAATAAAGTTAAGAATTGTTTAATGTAATCTTTGTTTATATGAAATATTTAGAACCTTGATAATTTATGATCTAACAAGAGAGTTGATGTTTCTAGTAAAAGAAAGTAGAGAGAGAAATATGAGAGAAAATGTGTGTAATATATCAAAATAATTAAACAACCAACACCCCTTTCCATGAAGGAAAGGGGTTTATATACCCAAGTCCATTAGTGGACTTGGGCCTCCGGCCCATGAACATGCTCATTGGTCAGGCTAACATAAAATGTAACTAAACTATACTACGAGCCCTTCACTATATTGTTGGAGTGACCGAGACTTTCTAAATACAAAAAATGTATTTCCAACAACCCCCCCCTAAAGGGAGTTCACTCCAAATTACAAAGTCCTAATCTAGCATGTTAGATCTTCGTTTTCGTGCTCGTAGTCCACTTTCTCTTTTCCTCATTTTCTTTTCTTCATTCTTGTGAATATGTGTTGATTACCATCAAGCTTTAGCTCAGAGCATGTTCTTTTAACCTTTCACGTGCAGTCTTTACCTTCTTGTGACATAAGGCCCATATTTTTCTTGGCATTAAATCACAAATATTCTTTTCCAAGTAAGAATATTAACCTAAATAGGAACCAACTTCGCCCACCTTGTAAGAGCATCTTATTTAGGGAGAAGAGAAACATATATAAAGTTCCGAGCAAGCATCTTGACACATTTAAAAATGAAAAGAATATATAAAGTAAGTTACTATTTGTCATGCATATTACTACATCCGTATCAAACTAAGTGTTCTTTTTTTTTTAATCTTTTTAGTCTTTCTCTTTAACTTTAATTTAAATAATGTTAAAGTTAAAAAAAAGGTTAAAGGTCGTAAGTTAACGATCTTTATGCATTCAAGTAAAAAATGTTTAGTTAACAACCAATAGCTAATGTTAAAGTTTAAAAAAAGTTAACAGTAATAAAGTGTTGAAAATAATGCCATTTAATGCATCATAGTTTTATCGTTAAAAAATGCATCATAGTTTTGATTGGGTGTGGATTAGCAAAAATGGGCGTGTACAAAAGCAACTCCCATCGTTAATATATATAATATAATTTTTTTTTGTTATACAATATTTGATAAAAAAAATATATTCATGAAAATATATTTAATAACCAATTATTAATATATATATTTTATCAAGTATTAAAAAAAATGTTAAGTGAATGTTTTAAATGAAAAACAATAAAAGAAAAATGTGAATACTAATGAATTTAAGATTGATGGATTAAATATTTCTATGAAATGCTTTATTGTAACAAGAACTCTTTAATAATAATCGCTTAGTTTTAGACTTCTATGATCGTTATGTTTTATTATAAACATGATGGCACATATTAGTTTTTTCCAGTATTACACTATTACTTATGTAATACTTCATCCTTTATTGTTTAGTCCAAGAACGTTTATTTTGTTCCTTTACATTATAGTTATGTGCACAATGATTTTTCTACCTCTAGTATTCATATTAGGAATTACTGTTTGTTAGGTTACCCAACGCAATTTTCAAGATTGTCCATGTTGTTTGCTTTATAGGGAGTGTTTGTTTCGGTTTACATAGCTGATTTATGGCTTAGAACTTATGTTTCATAAGTTCATTTTGCGTAGCTTATTTTGTGTTGTCCCATATATTTAGATGATTAAACAAGAAAGGTAGATAAAAGATGGAAGATTTCTAGAGAGAGAACGTAGTGAGAGAAAGTAGAGAGAATGGTTGGAACTTTTGGAGGATTAGATTAATGAGAGAGATTAACAAATGACCAACACCCTTCCTAACATGCTAGGAATGGTATTTATAGCCTTTGCTTACATGTAGCATAATGGGCTATATGATTATGGGCCGGGCTTTCCTTTTGGGCTTTGGTTACTTATGAATGAACCTTAGCTTAAAGTTAAGCCCGTAATACACGACTAACCTACTACCTATTACAACGTTCTAATATATGATACACAATAAACATATGACCGAGCATTCTTGTTTGACTAAATATTTTGAGGCTAACAATCTCCCCCAATGAGAGGTCATTACCCTTTATGAGAGGTCATTACCCTTTGTCATTTGGAGATTTGTAGAGATTACTAATCTCGCCATAAGTGAGTCTTGAACGTGTAATAGTAGTCTTGTTTCTTCATGCTGTGATCTTTGAGCCTTAGTCGTTGTCTTTCGACTTTGTCTTTAAATCTTGAGATCTTCAAATCATCATTGACTTGTCTTTGCCATCTTGCGATCTTGTGTCTTCATCCACATGCTCACACTATTAATTGTTGAATATGTCTTTAGGCATGAGTATGTGGTTTTGAATCTTTGACTTTGCTGAGTACACCGTGACGCCACCTTCTCGAAACAAAACATAGACACGGACTGAATGGCTTTGACATTCGTCCTAAATCGGTCGCGTTTTACCTTCGGTCGGTGAAGACCGTTATACGATATTAAACACTGTACCTGTGATAGGTAGATTCAATTAAGAATCTCCTTGACAGGGTTTCGGGGTTGTACTAGCCGTTCTCTGTACTCGACCGTCTCAAAGCAAGACTGCGAACATAAAGAGTGAATCAATTGGATAAATATCCGCTTGATTAAAGTCGTCAATTCAAATTCCTGGAACAAGTTTGATTCATAAAGAGTCTTACCATTGTTGCTTTCTAGTTGACACAAGCTTGATTCATAAGAATCTCACAAGTCACCTACTGTAGCGCTGTTTGAGGTTGACGCTAGAAGGATTTCCATTCGTCATTGTGAATATTAATGAATATCACTCTGAATGTTCTGGCATGACCATAAAGATATTGCGTAGAAACCTGAAACGAGTTTGAATCAATTCAGAATCAAACCACTGTTGCTTTTCAGTTTTACATATGTTTAATTCATAAAGAATCTTGCATATGACCCACCGCAGTGCTGTTTGACGTTAACACTGGAAGGATTTCCACTCATCATTGTGAATACTGAGTAGTATCACTCTGAGTGTTCTAACAATATCACAAGGATATAGCGTAGGACTCTCTTTATCGTCATTCCATGTGTCCTAACGAGATTTGATTCATCTCTAGGCTCTAGACTCGATTTGTGCACTTTTAGTGGTCGGAGGCAGGAGAAGATGCCACCTATTCAATATCAACTATCTCGGAGTGAGAAAGTCAATAGAAGTCATGTTGATCTCCGTGACAATAAAACAAACTTCTTTTGAGAGAAGCCTGAGTAGCTTGGAAAGGGTTGTGCACTACATCACTGGGTCCATGATGAGTTTGTGTTCATGATGAATTGACCCGGTTTCTGCCTAAGTTGTATGGAGGGCTTCTTTCTTTACACCCTTTATCCTTACATTTCTTTTTCATTCTTCAACCCCTTCAATGCTTACCAAGACATCATTACTAGCACCTTGTTGTGATTGTTCCAGTGATAGCATCAGTACTTAGTCGGCATTCTGCTACATTCACATTCTACTCCATCTTTCCTAAGGACTTCTAGTAATCTATTGGATTGTCCCTGGGAAGATCCCTCCGGTTCTGATTGGATCATAGGAATTAAACCTAACCACCCTTTTGACACCAATAACGTTGTGGATTAAAGATGTTGTGGGTTTTTTATCGTAACCATAAAAACCACTTTAAATTCTAACAAAGTGTTTGAGAAACATTTAACACCTTGCTAGTTTTGTCGTTTCAGAAATGCTCTCCCTTCACACGTGCATCGATAATCGAAAGTGTTTTGCACATGTAGGTAAGAGTTAAAGTGCTTGAGTCATATATAAGATCCCATTTTAATCACATTTTCTTCCCCTATCTCAAATATATAAAATCTTTTGATATTAGAGATACCAAATTTGATTAAAATATATTTTGAAAAAATAGTCTTGAAAATCTTCGGGAGAAAGATGTGTGAATCTTTGCATGAAGTTGAAATGCTCCCCCTCAAAAATTGATCCAATTGAATTGTCATTGTGAGGATGTGATCCACATTTTGCTTTTTGAGGATGGGAGTTTGTTGAACACACAATTTTTGAAAGGTTTTGAATAATCGTTGAAAAATTCTTGAAAAAATTATGTTCAACGCTTTTTGAAAAATCCTATTTCTTTTTGGCGAAGAGGTTTTTATAAAGCATAAACTTGAGTTCATAGACTTTGAATGTCTTGAAATATCCACTCAAGTGTAAGAAGTTTTCTCTTCTTTTGCTGAGGGTAAGCGCACTAAATCGTACACTCCCCCGTGAATATGGATCCTGGTTGCAATCTAAAAGTGATTACAAGCCATTGTGTTGAGCTCAAAACGTTGAATGTTTTGTGACAAGCTCAACCCAAGATAGATTGTTCTACCCGTTGTTGGAAAATTGTCCAAAATAGACATTTTCCTTTATTAAAATAAGAAATGACATGTTTTGAAAAATATTTACAACTTTCATTCGAGCTTTATGTACACACCCGTGTCGTTATTGAGCGACATTTCTAGGCACGTCCATATTATCGATACTGAAAGACATGTCGAGAAGAATATTTTTGGATTTTGAAAGATTTTTAATTTTGTGTTTTGTTTTTATAAGTTTTATATTTTTGTATTTTGCTTTTTCAAAGGTATTTACAAGTAGATGTTTGATTGATAAATCAAGCAGGCACCTTTGCCAGAATCTCCAGGTCTGCTGGAGTCAAACATTTCATACCAATTTGCCTAACGAGGTACTCAAACCTATCTTTCGACATAGCTTTCGTAAACAAGTCGGCTAATTGGTAATCCGTTCCAACAAAGTATAGTTCAACGATACCTCTTTCAACTTGTTCCTTTATGAAGTGGTATCTGACATCGATGTGCTTCGTGCGGGAATGCTAACCGGATTACAGGAGATGGCTATGACCAACTTTGAGTCACAGTACATAGGTACTTTATCAAAGTGGAAGCCATAATCCGTGAGTTGTGTTCTCATCCAAAGAACTTGAGCACAACACGCAGATAGAGACACATACTCCGCTTCGGCTGATGAAAGAGACGTGCAATCTTGCTTCTTGGAAGACCATCCCACAAGCTTATCTTGACCTAGAAATTGTGCACCACCAGAAGTACTTTTTCGTGTATCAAGACACCCTGCATGATCAGAATCTGAATAGGCCGTTAGAAAGAAACCGGTTTCCCTCGGATACCAGAGTCCCAAATGAATGGTGTTCTTGAGGTACCGAAAGGTCCGTTTAACCTCCTTGAGGTGCTTTTCAGTAGGCCGTGCTTGATATCGTGTACAATAACACGTAGCATGTGAAATATCAGGTCTTCTTGCTGTCAAGTACATGAGGGAACCGATCATGGAACGATATCTCGTTTGATCTATGGCATTTCCCTCCAAGTCAGCATCAAGCGATGTGGTTGATAATGGTGTCCCAACGGGGTCACATAAAGTCATACAATGCTTTTTGATAATCCCTTGACAATACTTAGCTTGGTTTATAAAGGTACCACTTGGGGATTGGTGAACTTGAATTCCTAGAAAGAATTTTAGTTCGCCCATCATTGACATTTCAAATTTGCTGTGCATTACTTTTTCAAACCATTTTGAAAGTTTAGGGTTTGTAGACCCGAAAATAATGTCATCAACATAAATCTGCACAAGCAAAATGTCATCCCCATATTTATAAGTGAACAAAGTTAGATCAATGGAACCTTTTGAGAAACCTTTGGATGCGAGAAACTTCGAGAGCTCGTCGTACCACGCCCTTGGAGCTTGCTTGAGTCCATATAGTGCCTTGTGGAGACGATACACCTTGTCAGGATAATAAGGATTAACGAATCCTTCCGGCTGCGTGACATAGACTTCTTCCTTCAAAGTACCGTTAAGAAATGCCGTCATTACGTCCATTTGATAGAAAGTGAATCCTTTATGTGCAGCATAAGCAAGAAAAATCCTGACCGCTTCCATACGAGAACTGGTGCAAATGATTCATCAAAATCAATTCCCTCTTTCTGGCCATACCACTTAGCCACAAGCCTAGCTTTGTTCTTGATGATCGTGTTTTCTTCATCCATCTTGTTTTTCCAGATCCAACGAAGATTTAAAGGAATCACATCGTATGGTCTGTCAACAAGTTCCCAGACTTTAAGTCTTTCAAATTGTTGAAGATCATCCGTCATCGATTCAATCCAAGCATGATCAGCCATGGCTTCTTTGATGTTTTTCGGTTCAGCTGTACTCACGGTGAGTGCGAACATACAAACATCGCCATCGGTGGCTAGTTGTCGTCTTGTACGAACATGCTGTGAAGGGTTTCGAATTACCTGAACCAAAGGATGTTCTCAGGTCCAATGATGTGTTGAAGGATGTCGTTGGTAGAACGTATGCATATTAGACGGATCAACATGGCGAGTAGAAGACTCTCCAATTTCGTGTACCGATGTACCGAATGGGTTGTGAAAATCGTCATCGTCAGATAATGCATCGCCTGCTTGATTTGTGTTCTCTTGAGCAATGACAGTAGTTGTGGATGTTGTAGGATCGATTGTTGAAGTGATATTATGAGGAGGTAAATCTACAGCAACCCGTGTTAAAGTAGATTTAGTTGTATCCTTTGTTGACGATGATCGGTATCATCATTCATATCACGAGTGACAGCGGAAGACTTTGATACAACATGTTTCTCCCCCGTGTATTCATCAAACATTGGTCCATATAACATTTCTAACTCTTCAAGTGTCGTGTCCACTGTCATTTCTTCTCTAGGAACATGTTCAGGAACCAGCTTTGAACTTGACGGTTCATTGTTGTGGTCTTGAGTTATGAGTTCCATACGGTTGTGCACATAAGTCTTTTATCTTTGTAGATCGGGACTTAAACTGTTTTGTTCAAGTTCCATTTCTTGTAATTCATCAAATCTGATATGAATAGTCTCGACTGTCAATTTTGTTCTCTTGTTGTACACTCTGTATCCCTTAGACTGAGTTGCATATCCCACTAGAATGCACCATCACCTTTCTCTTTCATCTTGTCCAGATTTTCACCATCGCGAATAATGTAACACGTACATCCAAAAATATGAAGGTGTTTGAGTGAAGGTTTGCGATAATTAATTATGTGATATGGTGTCTTTTCGTATCTTGGGATAATTAAGGAACGGTTTTGTGTGTAACATGCGGTTGATATGGCTTCGGCCCACATAAATAATGGTAGTTTTGAAGCAGATGATAATGTTCGAGCAGCCTCAACTAAAGTACGATTTCGTCTTTCAACAACTCCGTTTTGTTCAGGTGTTCGAGAAATAGATGTTTCATGTGCAATCCCTTCGGCTTCAAAATATTTCTTCAGAGTTAAATTCAAGAATTCTGTGCCTCTGTCAGTACGTACCACTTTTACTTGAGCTTGAAGACCATGTTGTATCAGCTTAAGGATGTTAATGAGAACCTCAGGTGTTTCATCCTTGGACCTTAAGAAGAGGGTCCAAGTGTACCTTGAGTAGTCATCGACAATTACCATTACATATTTCTTCCCATTGATGGTTTGAACACGCATGGGGCCACACAAATCTATATGAAGAATATCTAACCGTCCTTTAGAGCTTGGTGTAGTCTTTGTCTTGAAACTACTCCGTTTAGCTTTACAAAGCTCACAAGAAGAACAAAGATGATCTTTGATGAACTTCAAGTTAGGAAGACCTCGCACAATATCTTTCTTGGAAAGCAAGTTGATGGTATCAAAGTTAAGATGAGATAAACGTTGATGCCATAACCAAGCTTGAGTCGTTGAAGCTTTAGCCATGAAACAGATTGGAGTTGAAGATGTGGAATCTTGTAGTGAAATGGTGTAGAGATCATTACCCCGTGAACTGGTAAGTAAGTCATTCCCATCATAATCACGAACAAAACATGTCTTCTTTCTGAAAGCAACCTCCAAATCCGCATCACAGAATTGACCAACCGAGAAAAGATTGTGATTGAGCCCTTCGACGTAGTAAACCCTTTTGATAGCGATATTTCCCTGAACCAAGTCTCCATATCCTAGGATCGGTACAAATTGATCATTTCCGAATCGGACCGTACCCAGGAACTTCTCCACAGTTAATTAGAAGCTTGAGATTCCCCGTGATGTGCTTCGTGCATCCAGAGTCTAGTATGAATAGAATTATCTCGATCACCTGCAGAAGAATTAGAGCACAATGGAGCATGTGCTAAATTGGATTCCATGTTAGTTGTGATATCCGAATCATTAGTTTCACTTAAAGACACACTAATGCTTGTTGTCACATTTACATTCCTAACCTTAGGCATCCATTTATATCTTGGAGGACATTGATTAGCAAACCACCATTTCCAAGACTTGCTTGCAGACTCATATAATTCCCTAATTCTGCTTCTAGGATTCTTAGTGGTGGAGTCTGATGCAATACTTTTCTCAGGGGGGTTGCACCAGAATGGTTCACTTTGCTTATGGGTTTTCTAGCACTAATATGCATCGCAATTTATTTCTTAGTTCTAGTATCTACGCCTTTAACATTATTCGAAAGACACATAGCATGATTGGCATTAGCACACTTTCCACATTTCACACAAACGAACTTAACATTCAAAGCATTCAAAGTCGAATCATTCAAATCGTCATTACACGCGATTACAGACATTTTATTCTTAGAAACATTGAAAATCCTAGGGTGGTCTTCTACTTCCTTCATCTTCCTTTGACTTTTGTTTTGCCAAACCTTTTCATTCATTCGAGTGCTCTTAAGCTGAGGCTGGCTAACACTAGCAGTGGGGACTACTCCTGTAGTAAAAGACACACGTCTATTAGTGTTTCTAGAAGTCTGAGGTGATTGACTTTCTATGTTGTGTGTAGGTGTAGTTGCCAATCTATACATCCCTGGTTTAACCACATTTGTTTTCTTAATGCTTTGTGATCGAATATGTGTTTTGGGAGTGTTTTGTGGTAACCTATCCTTCCCATCCGTCTTGGGGGCAAACGCAGGTTTTACAAATGCAGAATTAGAGAAAACAGATGGTTTTCCCAAGACAGAGGGTCTAGTCACTTTTTGTGCATTGGTTTGTCTTACAACAGGTTTCTTATCACTAGGTTCCACAATTTTCCCACCCATCTTAGCAACGAGTTTCTTCAACTCTGCTATCGCTAGTTCCCTGTCTTGTAACTGAGCTTTCAACTCTTTAATTTCCAAATTCTTTTCATTCATTTCACGAAACGTTTTGGAAAGTTTTTCTTGCAAGTTATTATCATGTGGAAAACTACCAACGTCTTTTTGCAAAGCAAGTTCAAGAGAATGACAATGTTTTTGAAGGAAATCAGTTTTGTGTTGAAGTAACTCAAAAGTCTTTTTATCAATATTTTCTTTACGTTTCGAAAGCTCAAGTTCAAGACGCTCACATTCTTTGATTTTATCAAGATATTTGCATGCAACATCAGAATATTCATCGATATCAGCACAAGATTGAAGAGTAACACACAAAATTTCTTTGGAGAGACATTCTTATAAGAGTAGATCATATTCGTTTGAAAAATCTGATTTGTCATTTTGAAGTTCATCAATTTCTTTTTCAAGAGACTCAGCATATTTCAAATCATCAAACATTTCAGACCGAATCAAATTTTCAAACTCAAGAACATGTTCTTTTATTATCTTCGTATTTGGTATTAAAAGTTCTTTCACAAGCACAGTTATGTCGTGAGGAATCTCTGTTTTCCACTTGTCCTTTTGACGTTTTTCCCAATCACTTTCAACAATTCATTGAACATTATCAATGTGATGTTTAAGAAAACCAAGTATTTTTCTACTTTTTATTTTAGAAGCATCTAGAGGCAGATAGTTAATATATTTAAAAACATTAGTTTTTCTCTTAGCGGCAAAAGATTTCTTCCATTGAATTCTTCTTTGTTTGCATTCTAAAAACAATTCCTCACGAGACTTCTGTTTTTGTGGAGTGAAAAGACCATAAAGACTGTTTTCATAAGCATAGTTATATGGTTTCACAAAATCTTTATTGACTTATGATCTACTCTCCTCATCCCAAAGGGACGTCTCTTCACTATCGAGGTTAGCTACTGGGCAGTCATTATCAGTCCATTCTGACTCATCAAGATATAAGTGAGGGTTAGCAGCTTGAGCTTTTTCGAGGTACTTAGGGGTGGAAAAGCTAGGTTGACCCTTGAAAAACGACGGAGGTGCTATCATTCGAACAGTTTGAATAGAGTCATGCATTTTATAAACAACTTTTTTCAAAAAATCGACTTGTTCTTCGAGATCCTTTACTTTTTCAGTATCTTTGCCTTGTCTATTTTTGAAATCTTATTTTAATGTTCAACCTCTTGTTTCTTCTCGTCAAGAATTTTAGCAGAATCGGTGGTATTCATCGAAAGCCTCTGTTCAAGTTCATTAACTTTTGTTGTGGCAAGGTACGTTTTTTGACGTTCATCACTTAATAAGACATTAAATTGACGTTTTTCCTTAGTTAACAAAGCAAGAGCTTCGTTGTATTTATTTTCAAAATCGTCCTTTTTAACGTTGATGACACGACATTTGTACCCCTCAAGCTCTTTGGTCTTTTGAAGAAGCTCAGCCCTATAACTATCAATAGTCTCACTAGATTTTATAAGAGCGGCTTTGCTTTCTTTAAAGTTTTGAGTGAGCGTTGCGTTTGCCTTCTTTAATTGCTTTTGACTCTTTCTATTTTCATTGACATCTTTTTGTAAACTAGCAATTAAATTAGCAAGCGCGACACGCTCCTTGTCATCATACTCGTTTGCATGTTGATCATCCTCAAACTCATTATTGCACATGTCTGATGAATCGGGTGTGGTATTGCTATCAACCATTTCCATCATACACGTGTCAGTAATTGTTGTTGGTAGATCACTATGCTCATGTGTATCACCAAACACATTATATTCAGCATCATCTTGTACCTTATCAATTGGCTCGGTATCAAAGATAGGACCATTGTCATCTTCAGTGACGTTAAGGACCTCATGAAAATTTTCCATGTATGAATAATGTGCCTCGAGTTCTTGGTCGGAGAGTTCATCATCTGTGTCGTCAAGCATTTCTCCTTCCTCAGCTGATAGCTTGATTCCAACTTCCATTTTCTTGCACAACAACATTTTTTCCTTATGATACCCATAATCGACGCTCTTTGGCTGTCTGCATTCCCTAGCCAAATGCCCATAACCTCGGCAGTTAAAACACTGAATCCCAGTTTGTTGCACAACTTGAGTACCAACAGTGTCTCTATTTCCAACAACAGTAGCAATCCTCTGATTATCATACTTTGCAGGTTGTCGATCGTACTTTGGAGGACTCTCAACATAGTTGTTCCTCGTGTTAGATGATGTTCTTAGGTTGTTGTTGGTAGGTTTGTATATTTTCTTGTATTGTTTCATAATAAAAACCATTTGTTGCTTGAATTCCCTATCCTTTTGAGCAAGTTCTTCATCACTGTCTTCTTCAGATGATTGCTCAAGTGTGGGTGATGGTGCTCTTGCAACTTCTTTGCCTCAGGATCGTGTTGGAGCATGTGACTTAGAAACCGTGGATGATCTTGGTGATGATGATTGAATAGAATAGGTCTTTGGAGCACGAGAATGATAATCTGGGTAATGTTGAGTGGTAGACACCAAAGCAAGTGGATTTGAAACATTTGCAGCACGTTCAGCTTGAAGTTCATTTGCTTCATTTTGAAATTGTTTCAAGACATAAAAGAGCGTGTGATATGAAACTTCATCTAACTTTTTTTGTTGTTTCAGTAAGGTAACAAACCATGTCCACTCTGGTTGAAGTTGTTGTAGAAATTGGACATTGACTTGCATGGTGGAAACTTACAAGTTGTTTCGGGTCATGTCATTCATCATTTTGTAGAATCGGGAGTAATAAGAATCAATTGATTCCCCATCCTTTGATGTAAACTTGCCAAAGTCCCAAAACATCTTAGTTTTCATGTCTTGTTTGTTAAGTGATTCACCTTGTTGCAATTTTTCAATAGCCGTCCACATTTCTTTAGCAGTAGAACATGCATCAACCGTGGAATAAATATCATCTCCAATGCCACTGAGAATTAAATAGATTGCTTCCTTTTCTGCATCAAACCAAGCACGGTTCTCTGGAGTGAGATCGTTTCTTTTTTCATCACGTTCATAAACTGGTTGTTCTTCAGTTGTGTCTGTGGCTGGCACTGTAGGAACTTGAATCCTTGAGAGTTTATAGGGTCCATCAAAAATACATTGCCTTAAAGCATCACCGTTGGGTTTTGTGTCAAGATAACATAGAAAACGAGATTGCCATTGATCATATCGACCCGACACAAGCATTGGTGGTCTTTATTTGTTACCCGCCACCATTATGTTGTTGTTTGTCACACGATATTCAGCAGTAGAATCCATCTCAAAATTCGTTGATGTAACAAAGGATCTTAAGTAGATGTGTTGTGATTGGTGTTGTCGAGAAAAGATGTTGAAATCCCCTAAAAATTGTCTTCACAAGAAACCAAAAATTCTAAAGCGAAAAATCACACGGGTATAAAAATTTTCAAAAAAACACAATTTTTGAAAATAAGCAAAGATTTTGCAATGTTGTGTAATAATTCCGCAATGTTGGTTTAGGCTATAATTCCGCAATCCCCTAAAAATACAATTCCGCAACTTCAAAGTGTTTCGATTCCGCAATCCTTTTGTTTTCAACACAATTCCGCAATATTAAAATTATATGATTTCGCAATTACTGAATGAGCATAATTTCACAATACATAGACACATACAATTCTGAAATAACCTTATGGGATAAAATTCCGCAATTCTTGAAATGTGTATGATTCCGCAATCACAAAGGATGAACAATTCCGCAATAGGAAGTGTATTCAATTTCGCAATCACAAAGGATGAACAATGCAATCTGTGAGTAGTTCAATTTCGCAATGTAAGACAAAGTTGCGAAATTATAACAGATTTTCCTAAAAAATAGGAACTTGGATGTACTCTTATGAAATTCGTGATTTCACGCCTAAAATCAAGCCAAACACCACAAAAAATCGCGTTTTTGACCAATCTAAGTAACCTAAATCACTACCACGCCTATGTAATCGATTTGTCTACTCACTAACACCACGAAAACACAAAATTTTTTGATGATTCGAGCTTTAATATGAATAAAAACCACACGAATTCAATAAGGAAACCAAAACCAATCACGTATATACCCCATGGCGATTGATACCAATTGTTGTCCCATATATTTAGATGATTAAACAAGAAAGGTAGATAAAAGATGGAAGATTTCTAGAGAGAGAAAGTAGTGAGAGAAAGTAGAGAGAATGGTTGGAACTTTTGGAGGATTATATTAATGAGAGAGATTAGCAAATGACCAACACCCTTCCTAACATGCTAGGAAGGGTATTTATAGCCTTTGCTCACATGTAGCATAATGGGCTATATGATTATGGGCCGGGCTTTCCTTTTGGGCTTTAGTTACTTATGAATGAACTTTAGCCTAAAGTTAAGCCCGCATAACACGACTAATATACTACCTATTATAACGTTCTAAAATACGATACATAATAAACATATGACCGAGCATTCTTGTTTGACTCAATATTTTGAGGCTAACATTTTGAAACTTTTCGTCCTATCTAAGTTCATTATGTCATAATAGACATATATAGACCAGAAATATTGAATATAAGCCAAAAAAAGTGATATAATATAAGTTTCTAGTGTCGCCCCTGCTTATGAAACATAAGCCTGAAACCATATATGCCATAAGCCGACTATGTAAGCCGAAACAAACACCCCCTTAGTGTTACTTCATTTTTACAACCATGTTATTTAGCATGTCATTTTTCATCAATTTAGATAGTGAATCCAAAATTATGACCACTTTTGTAAAACTTAATAGATGAGCTACTTTTGGGAATAACAAATTGTTATAAAGCACGAATGGAGGCGTGTTAAATATGTTGGGTCAGTATTTAATGACCCTGAAGAAACTCTAGGATTTGAATATAAAATCCCCCTAAGTGTTTCATGCTCAGCAGTAAGGCCAGTCTGCTGAAGGATGACCAGAGGAACAATGTTCCTACTAAAGACCTTATGGCTGAAGAAAGTTCAGCACTCCTCTTCCAGTGAACTTAGAAGACAAAGGAGTCTTCACTTCAAATAATAGGCGTTCTAGTTGCTGAAGAACAAGGACTGAAGAAGGGATTTCAGTTCATTTTGGCTTGACAATACCAAACTGAATGATGTCGATCTCCTCTAGGATACTGAAGACTCTTCAGTATTCTGATGGTCTGCATTAGGTGTGAAAAGATAACTTAAGTCAAAGTAGGTTGCTTGTATACTTAGATATAAGTACAACCTTTATCTTTTATAGAATAGATTAATATGTACTTTGTACTGTTTATCCAGCATGAGCATCAACCACCCACTGGATAAACCCATGCATTGGCACATGCAAATTGCAAACCCTAATTACACTGCCTATATAAGAAGTGTACATTGGGAGAGAAAGGGTTAACCAATACAAGAGCTAAAACTCTGGAAAACCTTTCTCTCTCGATACCAACTAAACCATATAGCCAAGATGCATATGAATGTTTAGATTGGAGCTTAGACTTTAACATTGGTTAGACGTTTAAGTAGAGGAGATCAAACCCCATTGTCATTTAACCACTTTGTTATTCCGCAAACAAAGTAGGTTATAGATTCTTTATTTGATTCTAATAAAAGTCTATACGTTAAAAAGTATATTGGTATTGTTGTTTTAATCTTTCATAGTCTTATCTATTGTTAAAACAACTCACTTGAGTCGAAGTAAGAGTTATTATTTAAGTTAATAAGTAATAACGAATTACAAGGGACTAACAAGTGGTATCAGAGCAATTTGATTAGTTAAACTCTTATTTTATAAAACTGCTCATTTAAAAGTTTTCAAATCAAGATCCAAAATGGCTCAAGTTATACCACAAACCCTAGAATATAGGGGTGGCCAACTCAATGCTGCTCATGTACTAGAGGTAGCCAACTTTACAAATTGGAAGAAGAGGTTTCTTGTCCACATGGTTGGAATTGAACCTCAATTCCTTGGAATCATTGAAAATGGTCCTTTTGTTCCCATGGTTAGGGACAATAAAAAACCTGAAGTACAATGGACTGCTGATGAGAGAAAAGCTGCTAACCTAGATCAGCGTCTCAAAAGTCTTATCATGTCTGTACTCCTAGATGACCAAATGAATTCTGGTGTAAATTGTAAAACAGCCAAAGCAACATGGGAGGACCTTATTCTTTACCATGAGGGACCCTCTGATGTAAAAGAAACCAGAATCATGGATTTAAAGCTTCAATACAACACCTTCAAGCACAAAGAAAGGGAAACCCTCACACATACATTCACCAGATGCAAAGCACCGATGAATGAACTTGTGAATGATGGTGTTGAGCTTTCAAAACTTGAAACAAACACAGTTTTTGTTAATGCATTGCCAAAGAAGTGGCTCAGTTTCTGCCAAAGCTTGAGAAATGCTAATAACATTAAAGATTGTGATCTAGCCTCTCTTTTTGGGAAACTAAAATATGAAGAAAACCTAGTTGATAGGATTTATGAAGGCTCAAGCAAGAGTAAAGCATTAACCATTGCTACACCCTTGTCCACAGCCTTATTCAGTGAAGCTGTCATTCAAGACTACCAAGATAGTCCTGATGATGAGGAAGATACTAGATCTAGTGAGGAATATATGAATGACCTCAAAGAGTAATTTCATGAAAGAGCACTTATGGCCAAGTCTAGAAGGTTCTTTAATAAAGGAGGCAAGTTCTCCAGCTCCACAAAAGCTTCAGTTGACACTGATTGCTACAAATGTGGGAAGACTGGTTACTATGCTAGGGATTGTTATTCAAAAACATCTCCCCCTTCATATTCCTCACCAGCTCAATCAAGACCAACTGGTTACTCATCATTTCAACTAAAACAAATTGCTTCTACTCCATTACAGCAAAGCAGGGTTGAACTCAGACCAACAAAAGACTTTGAAGCCAAATACAGAGAAATCAAGGCAAGATTGGCCTTAATAAGCATTGAAAGCTCCTCATCCAAGACTCCCAAACAAGACAAGAACAAAGGGCTTGTTGCTGAAGCCTATGAATGAGATGAAGAAGATGTTTCTTCAAATGATGATGAAATGGTGAATGTGAAAGTGCTGATGGCACTTGTTGAAAATGAAGGGGCCAATTCAAATGTTGTGACCAAAGAAAGTGCCATAAATGGTGAATGGGTCAATGTCACAATAAAAAAGTATAAACTCTTCTTGAATTAGAAGATAAAGATGATATTAAATTTGTCTTTGATTACTTGTGCATTGATCTAAAATTTGTTGAAGAGCAAAGAAACAATTTGCTTGAAAAATTTCACAAACTTGTTCTACAACTTGAAGATTTTGAAAGTAAGCAAATAGAGCTAAAATAAGCTAAACTTGATATTCTTACTTTTCAACAATTGAACAAAGAAATTTTAGAGGAAAATAACTCTCTTAGAGTGGAACTAAAAGAAGCAAAAGACATTGTTAAATCTTGGCTTAGAAACTCTGATAGGGTAAATCAATGCATAAGCGAACAAATACCTGCTCAAAAGAGGAAAATGCTTGGTGCTGAAGGATCCTCCAGCACCAAACCTATTGTCTTTGTCAAAGCCTCAAACGAGACACAATTTAAAAGGGCTTGTGATTTCTGTAAAGTACAAGAAACAATGTAAAGTACACCAACTCGATTCAGAGATGAACCTTTAGATTCTCCTCATCTAAAGTACAAGACACAATTTAAAAGGGCTTGTGATTTATGTGGTCTAAATAACCATCTCACTGAAACTTGCCTAAAAGTGATTTATTTTACCAAATGTGAAAGGACTGACCATCTCACTTGTGAACACACTCAGTATATGCTGGCCAAAACAAGTGCTGATGCTCACAAATCTGAAGCATTTCATTCCAGGCGAAATATGCCTTTCCCACCATGCATTCATTGTGGTATGGGCAATCATCACTCAGATGACTGCCACTATTACCCCGTTTGTAATATTTGTGGAAGTTATGACCATGACACTCATGGACATAATCGAATCATCTCACTCAGAAGAGGTATTAAACCAAGAAACCCAAACTCTATTACCAAATGTTGTGAGACTTGTGGAAGCGATGTCCACACTACATCTGATCACAACCATATAGAGTGGTTCAGAAGAGGTGAAGCCCTCCAGGCTAAGAAAGCAAAAGCTGTTCAGACCTCTTCTTCTTCTGAGCAATCACACATACCCTCAACAAGAGGACCCTTCAGATCTAGAACACCTTCTAGATCTAAAACCCCCACCCAACAAAGGTGGGTTTCAAAACAAAACTAACCATTTCCTTAACTTGTGTAGTGTGATCTCAGGAAGCATATTTGGTACCTAGATAGTGGCTGCTCAAGGCACATGACTGGAACCAAAAGTTATCTGCATAAGTATAAGGAGGAACAAGGTCCCAAAGTTGTTTTTGGTGATAACTCATCAGCTACTACTGAAGGATTTGGTTCAGTAAAATGCAATGGTATAGTTTTTTCAAGGGTAGCATATGTAAATGGATTGAAGCACAACCTCATCAGCATAAGTCAACTTTGTGATGCAAAGTATCTTGTGC
Source organism: Glebionis coronaria (assembly GCA_025667525.1). NCBI lineage: Eukaryota > Viridiplantae > Streptophyta > Magnoliopsida > Asterales > Asteraceae > Glebionis > Glebionis coronaria. Next base: position 462,470,001 of record CM046881.1, read on the forward strand.
TGTTTGATGAAAAAAATGGTACAATCTTCAACTCCAATCATGAAATTGTGATGATTGCTCCAAGAGTCAAAGATGTTTATGTCATGAACATGAACTCTACTCAGGAGACATGCTTCTTTGCTAAAGCCTCCAATATTACCAATTGGCTTTGGCATAAGAGCTCTCACATCTCAATTTCAAAACAATAACCCTGCTGGCAAAACAAAATCTTGTTATTGGTCTTCCTTCACTTGTCTAATCCAAGGACAAACCATGCTCAGCATGTGAAAAAGGGAAGCACCATAGAGCCAGTTTTAAAACAAAGCAAACTTTCTCAATCAAAGAAAGTCTTCATTTGCTTCACATGGACTTATTTGGCCCAGTATCACCTAGGGCCATTTGTCATGAAAAATATACACTTGTCATTGTTGATGAATACTCTAGGTACACCTGGGTATATTTTCTGACAAAGAAAAGCCATGCACCAGATGCCATAATGTCATTTATCAAAAGAGTTGAAAATCAAAATGACACTCATGTCAAACAACTCAGAACTGACAATGGCATTGAATTCAGAAATACTCACTGATCAAATTCTGTGATGACAAAGTAATTTCCCAAAACTTCTCATCTCCTTACACACCTAAACAAAATGGTGTGACTGAAAGAAGGAACAAAACTTTGATTGAAGCAGCAAGGACAATGCTTGCTGGATCTGCTCTCTCTAAGCATTTGTGGACTGATGTTGTAGCCACTGCTTGCTACACTCAAAATAGATCCATCATTTTGAAGAGACACATGAAGACTCCCTATGAAGTATTCAGGGGGAGAATTCCAAACATTACATTCTTACATGTGTTTGGGTGTCCAGTATTCATTCACAATCACAAGGATCACCTTGGGAAGTTTGATGAAAAATCTGATGATGGTTACTTTCTTGGATACTCCCTAGTATCTAAAGCATACAGAGTCTTCAACACAAGAAGACAATGTATTGAAGAAACCTATCACATCACGTTCAATGAAAGTTATGAAGCTCTCACTTTTACAAATCCATCAGATGATGAACTTGATATATATGAATCTACAAATTATCCATCTAATGAATTTAATCACTATGAGCCTTCTCAAAAATATCAAACTAGCAACTCAGTCCCTCATATTGATCCATTTGAAGATATGACAAGTCTTACAAAAGGAAATCCTTTAGTATCACATACTGATGGCTGTCAATCAAATAATGATCAATCTCAAAATGATCAAAATGATCAGCAAGGAAACACAAATGACCAAAATGGTCAGTCTCAAAACAATCAGCATGCTGACACACATGATCAAAATGATCAATCATATGCAGCTGCTGAAGAACAATCTGAGCCCCTTGCTCAAAGCTCTCATATCATCTCTAAGGAATTAGGTCTTAGATATGCTTCTTCTGACCAAGAAGGAAGCCCTCCAATGATTGAACCCTTGTCCACTGAATATCCTTCAGTGGACACCAGAGACATTCCAAGCCCAAGTCTATGTCATGGACATCCCAGCTATAGATCTAATCATGATACCAGTACCTATTCTCCAGCTCCACAAAAATCTTGGACTCAAAATAGTCACATACAGCTGGTGAACATAATAGGTAATCCTGGTGAAGGTAGAGTCACTAGATCTATGGCAAAGAAACCGAGTGCAGCTTCATCTAGAAAATGCCTCTATGCAAATTTTCTCTCAGAAATTGAACCTACAAAGGTTTCTGAAGCACTCACACACCTTGGATGGGTGGATGCCATGCAAGAGGAACTCAATCAATTTGAAAGAAACAGAGTCTGGAAATTGGTTCCTCTTCCATACGGTAAATTAACCACTGGCACGAAATGGGTTTACAAGCTCAAAAGAGATGAAACCAATGCAGTGACCAAAAATAAAGCTAGGCTGGTGGCCCAAGGAGTCAATCAAGAGCCTAGTGTTGATTTTGATCAAACCTTTGCTCCAGTTGCACGTATGGAAGCCATACGAATCTTTCTTTGCATATGCCACTTACATGAACTTCATCATCTACCAAATGGATGTCAAAAGTGCATTCCTAAATAGTGACCTAAAAGAAGAAGTTTATGTTACCCAGCCTCCTGGCTTTGAGAGTAGTAAATACCCAAATCATGTCTACAAACTTTACAAAGCTTTGTATGGACTGAAGCAAGCTCTAAGAGCTTGGTATGAAACTCTCTCAACTTTTCTCATTGAACATAAATTTGTCAGAGGAAAAATAGATTGCACCTTGTTCATCTATAAATCTAAAACTGACATCATTCTGGTGTAAATTTATGTGGATGACATAATCTTTGGTTCTACAAGCTTGAAACTTTGCAAACTATTTGCCAAGCTTATGACCAGCAAGTTTGAGATGAGTATGATGGGAGAACTCACATACTTCCTCGTTCTTCAGATTAAACAATCTGACCAAGGCATTTCTATCAATCAAGAAATATATGTCAAGGATCTGCTGAAGAAGTATGATATCAATTGTGCTTCAGTGAATACTCCAATGGTACCCCCTAACAACTTAGGACCTGATCTCATTGGACAATCAGTCAATGAGACTCAGTATAGAGGTATGATTAGGTCACTCATGTACTTAACTATAAGCAGACCTGTCATTCAATTCTCTACATGCATTTGTGCAAGATACCAAACAGACCCAAAAGAATTACACCTTACTACTGTAAAGAGAATCTTTAGATACCTAAAAGGTACACCAAGTCTAGGTCTTTGGTACCCCAAATCCTTAGGTTTTAATCTAAAGGGGTATTCAGATTCTGACTATGATGGTTGCAATTTGGACAGAAAAAGCACTTCTGGTGCCTGCCAATTGCTAGGTGGAAAACTTGTGTGTTGGAGTGCTAAAAAGCAACAAACAATTGCCATGTCTTCAGTAGAAGCTGAATATGTGGCAGCTGCTGGATGTTGTGCCAATTTTATTTGAATGAAAAGCCAACTGGATGATTATGACATAGAATATGAAAAGGTACCAATCTTTTGTGATAACACTAGTGCTATTGCAATATCTAACAATCCAGTCCTCTACTCAAGAACAAAACACATTGATATCAGATATCACTTTATTAGAGATCACATTGTGAAAGGGGACATTGAATTACATTTCATCCCCACTCAATACCAATTGGCTGATAGCTTCACCAAACCATTGGATGAACCAACTTTCAAAAGATTGATAATGGAGCTTGGTATGCTGAACATTGATGATACAAAACCTGAACCTTCAGCATTCACTAAAGAAGCTTGAAGGTTCAGCATTTCTTAAAAGATTTTGATTAATGTTAGGTAGCATTATCTAAGTAAAGGAGTGTGCAATGTCATGTGTCTATTTCACTTTATGTGATTGTGTATATGATGTTTTGTCACCTTATCTGATTCACTGAAGTTGAACAAGTAATCACCAGTCATCAAAAGGTTCCTTCAGCACTGTTGAACAAATTTTTAATATAGCTGAGTAGCTAGGCCTGAGTAGAGGAGCGTGCAATGTCATATGTATTGTTCACTTATGTGAACATGTATATGGGGTTTTGTCGCCTCATCTGACGCACTAAAGCTCACAAGTATTGCCATCAGCTTCAGCATATCTGAGCAACAGCATTTAAAACCTATCAATCATGTGATTCAAAAGAGTTAATGGCATTAAATTTCTTGTGAATAAAACAAACATTCTTTCAAAAAGGTGTGATTTGTTAATTAAGTAAATTTCAAACGTCTTCATCCACAGTTAACAACTCCCTGACACATGGGGCGTTTCACTGTTCAAAGCAATAGAAAATCATACCTTTTTGTAGAACATTAATGAGAAAGTTTGTGCCAAATGTTCAAATGGTTTTAAAAACTTTTTACAAATCAGCTAAAGTTTTTATATAATCCCTCAATTGGATTTCAGTCCACGCTTACAAATCTTTTCATCCAAAAACACACACAAACTTTCTCTCTTTCAAAACACACATAGAAACATAAATGGCTGAATCATCTTCCACCCCCAAGATTACCAAAATCACTCTTAAACCATCCACTCATGTTACCTATCCCATTGATGATATCTTCTTCAAACCCAACAACATCGCCTTACTTAAACCTAAATCCATTAAGTCTGTTCCTGGGGAACAAGTTTTGACTTATCTATCCAAAAGTGTTTTAAGGTATGCTTTATTTGAGGATCCTAGTATGATGTTTCAAAATGTGCTAAAAGAATTTTGGCTTACAGTAGAGGCTTCTAACAACAAGAAGTCCATTGAGTTTGATTCTACCACGATGGGGATTCATGGTAGATTTGGGTTAAAATCATTTAGAAAAGTTTTGGGGTTAGATTATTTGGAAAACCCTAATGAGTATGAAGCAATACTTGATGATTTTATGGTTGTTAAAAATTTCTTTAAAGAGATTGGGTATACTGAAGAAATTTCTAAAAAAGGGGGGGGGGGGGGGGGTTAAAAAGGAGTGATTTGCCACCAAGATGGAAATTGTTGATGACCATTCTCATTGAATGTTTGGGGGGGAGGGGACTGGAGGCCTTGACCAGATCAGTCAAAAGGATGCTATTATTTTATAATGTCTGGAAAAGGGTGTCAAAGATGATATTGGGAGGCTTATTTTTGAAGATCTCCATGGGAAGCTAGAGAAAAAGACTAGAGAGAAAAACGTTGTGTATACCAGATTTCTATCTCTCCTCTTTGCTGACCATCTTGTAAATGACTTTTGAAAAATCAATGGAGAAAACCTAATTTTTAAGACCTTTTATCTCACTCGCTAGAACATTCCAGTCAGCACCATTGATCCTCCTCTTACACAACCCATGCTGGACATCTGCTCAACAGATGGTCCAGTAGTGTACAAAGCTCCCAAAGACACTTCTCCAACTAGAGAAGGGGATCTACAAGGCAAAAATAGTGGAGCTTCATCTGGACCTCGTCAGAAGCAAACGTCAATTAACACCAAGAAGGTTAGACGTACGTCCAGAAAGAGGAAAACCCGCAAACAATCTTCCTCAAAGATGATTGATGATGATTCCCAAGGCCATGCTTTGAAGAAGACCAAGTCCCTGGCCAAGGACAAGAACCCCAGCTAACCATCACCTTCAGTCTCTGTTGGAGGATATATGCATAAAGAGGTCCAGCAAGCAACCCATCTCTCAACTTCGTTAGGAGAGAAGGGAGAAGATGGAGCTCACCCTCAGCTCAGTAGTGTGGAGTCAGCATTGGTAAGTACTTTCATTCTGAATACAAGTCATACTTCATTACCAATTTCTATCACTTGTCACTCTGAGTCTGCATCAGGGAATGATGTGTCAACAAATCCAACAGTTGATGTTGACCCTGGCCTATCTGTTTATAATGATGTAGCTCCCCCACAACAGGGTTCTACTGAAGGAACCAAAAACATTATCATTGATCTAAATTTATCAGGGACTCTTTCTCAGGATCCATCAGGTCAAACCAATCCTGGTGGTGAAGGGCTTGAAACTGATCCACACACTCATGATGATGCTCCAAAGATTCCCAAGGAAGTGCCTTTCACCACCGGAGCCAAGGTGGGACACTTTCCTACTTTTGTTGTCAGTATGTCTGGAGATTATCTGGAGAAAGAACTTGGGTTCAATGAAAGAATTCTAGTCAATCTAGATGACAGTGATGAAGAACCTGCTGATGCAACACCAAAGCCACTTTCCCCCAGAACTGAGCAGGTAGAAGAATTAACCAATCAAGTGTTGATTCTTCAATCACAGGTTGCCAGACTGAAGGAAGAAAAGGTGCTTGCTGACAACGAAATCTCAACTATCAAAGCAAGATCACCTCCTCTTTCTGCTGAACAAATTAAGGATGTCATCATTGCTGCTTTGAAGCCCTTAGTCCAAGATGTGGCCACCACTACTTCCTTAAAGCAAGAGATTTCCTCTCTAATGAAGTCCATCACCGGTGCTTCCATGGAGTTTCCACCAGAATTCACACCAGTTCCTGGCCAAGTTAATACCTTGTGTGATTCTGTGTCCAAGATCAAAGATAGAGTGGCGTTGCCGGAGAAACAAAAGCTGACCATTTCTGAAGAGGTTCAACAGAAGCTAACTGCCCTTGAAACTGTTCCAGCCATGCTGGCCAAGGTAACTGCCACTCTTGATCATCTTTGTGGCTTCTTCCCTGCTGGTGGGTCATCAGAAGCTGTTGGACAGTCTTCTGCTGAGGGGGAGAAAAACACAATCCATCAGCTCTTTCAAAAACATGCCCAAAAGAAGGCTCAGAAACAATCCATTGAGTCACCTATTACTGACAAGAGCCCAGCAAAGGGTAATGGGGAGTCATCAGCCAAAGATGATGATATGCAAGGGCTGGCCACAAATGGGGAAACAACTGATAGTGGGTTACCTCCCTTTATACCTAAAAACAAAGGAGACCTTACTATGAATGATCGTTTGATCAGTGCTGGAGTGGCCACTCAGGAAGAACTTAACAATCTATACAAGCTTCAGCAAGAGGAGAAACTAAGAGATCTAAAGCTAAGCTTGTATGAACAAATTGGAAAAGTTGAAGTAGAAAGTGTCTTCAAGAAGAAAGTGTTATATGAAAAGTTTTGTATAACAAGGCTTAACAGAAGAAATATCTCACCAATCACCATTGTTGACATGTTGACCATCAAAGGCGACATCAATCTCAAGTTCCATAGGGGTGATGGAACTGATGAGATACTTGAAAACTTTCAAGGAAAAGAACTTTCTTACTCTGAATGGATGGAAATGAGCGTGATGATCGAGAAAGAAAATCCAAGAGATGGGATGAATTTGGGCACCAGGATCGAGCACTATATGAGAAATCATGAAAGACTAGGTGAAATTCTGAACATCAACACTCAAGTTTCTCTAGAAGATCAAGATCCAATGCTGGAGCTGAATAAAAAGGCAAATCTGATACAACCTGAAGTTGGTGACATCTTTGTCACTACAAAGAAATACAAAGGCCTTGTTCAATTTCAAAATCATCTCCCTGGTCATGTACTGGACGAACCAGAACTAGGAATGATTATGTTCAATCATCAAGAACGTCAAGACTTTGTGGGCATAAGTGATCTTGATGAAATGAACAATGAACTTCTCTTGAATGTTCAAAGGATCTTTTACTCTCTTCATGGTGGTCCAGGACTTACTGATGCTGCTAAAACCTTCAGCATGTGCTTTCTTGTTATATTGGACCACAGAAACTCAGATCCATTAACTCAGACTTACATCATTGAAGAACTTAGGCCTAAGGAGAATTGAATAATCATTTGTAATATTTTTGTTATAATTTGTAATGTTATTAAATAAATGATTATTTGATGTTTATAAGTTATTAATTCTTTAGTGCAAGTAAGAAGAAGTTGTTATGCTCACTTACTATTGACATTAGACTTAGGCTATTTGTATATCCAAATAGGGGGAGATTGTTGGGTATTTACTGACCCTGAAGCAACTCTAGGATTTGAATATAAAATCCCCCTAAGTGTTTCATGCTCAGCAGTAAGGCCAGTCTGCTGAAGGATGACCAGAGGAACAAAGTTCCTACTGAAGACCTTATAGCTGAAGAAAGTTCAGCACTCCCCTTCCAATGAACTTAGAAGACAAATGAGTCTTCACTTCAAATACTAGGCGGTCTAGTTGCTGAAGAACAAGGACAGAAGAAGGGCTTTCAGTTCAGTTTGGCTTGACAATACCAAACTGAATGATGTCGATCTCCTCTAGGATACTGAAGACTCTTCAGTATTCTGATGGTTTGCATTAGGCGGGAAAAGGTAACTTTAAGTCAAAGTAGGTTGCTTGTATACTTAGATATAAGTACAACCTTTATCTTTTCTAGAATAGATTAATATGTACTTTGTACTATTTATCCAACATGGGCATCAACCACCCACTGGATAAACCCATGCATTAGTACATGTAAAATGCAAACCCTAATTACACTGCCTATATAAGGAGTGTACATTGGGAGATAAAGGGTTAACCGATACAAGATCTAAAACTCTGGAAAATCTTTCTCTCTCGATACCAACTAAACCATATAGCCAAGATGCATATGAACGTTTAGATTGGAGCTTAGAATTTAACTTTGGTTAGACGTTTAAGTAGAGGAGATCAAACCCCATTATCATTCAACCACTTTGTTATTCCGCAAAAAAGTGGGTTATAGATTCTTTATTTGATTCTAATGAAAGTCTATACATTGAAAAGTATATTGGTATTGTTGTTTTAATCTTTCATAGTCTTATCTATTGTTAAAACAACTCACTTAAGTCGAAGTAAGAGTTATTACTTAAGTTAATAAGTAATAACGAATTACAAGGGACCAACAAAATACATATTAGGCTGTCCCATATAGCTTAGTATTCATGCTAACAATAGGATATATTTATCTTGTTACTTTGTTAGTAGCTCCGAGATAACTATAAATGCCTAAAATAAAAATTACAGAGAAAGGGTAATAAGGTCAAGATATTTCCAATATACCTAAAAAATAGTAGATATTTTTAGTTATACCAACTTTGAAACGGAAAAGTCTAAATGTATCAGTTACCTGTATTACTTGTTAATCATTTTGATATTTCTCTCCTTATTAAATGTCAAAATTTTAAGTAATATAAATAATACAACCAATTATACATCTTATTAATGCAATCAAGAACATCTGACTTAAAAATGCCTATGTATGATTTTTTCTTGTTTAATTAATGCTCCTAATTCGATCACCTCATTACATCAATATACAATCATATATACGCATTTTACAACATGGTAAAAGGTAATGAAAATATTAGCAATGAGAGGCGAATCAAGACATGGTTCATACGGATGAATTTCAAGACGATAGAGTCTAACACACATCATGACGGATATAGAAAACCATTATTCACGTCTAGTCATAAATTGTTATTCGTGTCCGGTGACATTTTGAAGGTCTACCAAAATAGATAAAGAAGGTCGGTCGATGTAGAAGCATAAAAACATTGAAACTTTCAAGTCTGGTATCAGTGGTCGGTAATTAGATGAACTGTACAGAGAATTATATCATGAGGGAAAAATGAGGTAATAAGTAGAACATATATCGTTGAGTAAAGAAACATGTACTCGCAGACTCGTAATTCGTTCAAGAAAAGATAAGGAAACATATTCACATGTCGTGAACGGGTGCTACTTGCATAATATGTAAAAAATTTCAAAACTTTATTTTATCTAACTTTTTCAGAAACACAAGTAAAAAGTTGGTTCTTGTAAAAATATTTGAAGTGACTACTATTCAGCCTCGCATGGCTCCTTCTAAATTACGCATAGGTGATTAGGCCATGCATAATTTAGGACTAGCAATGTGATGCTTAGCTTCATCAAACCATTATTACATGTCATATGATTTAAAATATGTATAAAATGCCATTTGTAAAACAGAATTTAAAATGATTTATGAAACTTTTCACAAGTAAGTAATTGGTTAAATATTTAAATCAACAATTACAATGTTACAAGAATTCTTAATAAGACCAACGTTGAACAATTTATAAAATAATTTGCAAACAATATCAGTTTAAGTTTATATGGTGACATGATGATATTTTATAAGATAGCGAGTGGTTAATACGAGAGTAAAAAAGAGTAATTCATAATACAATCGATGAAATGGTTACATGTTGATAGAATTTCAAATGATTTAGCCGGAATTGTCGTGAGACACGTGTCAAAAAATGATGACAAAAGATGTGAAACAAGAAATTCAATTCTCGATCCAAATCAGTGGTGCTATAGAAGAAAAGAAAGATAATAAATAATGACAAATAACACGTGTATTAAATAAAGGATAAAAGAAATCCATATGCGCTCACATCGTAATTTATTCGGCATAAATATGCCTTTAAGAAAGTAGAATATCCGTTCTCGAATAATACAACTAACCCAAAAAGTTTCTATTTTTGGAAAGTTTTTATATTAGGAAGGTTTCCGAATGTCAAACGTTTAGGAATTTAACACGTTAATAGTGACACAAAAAAATGCACAACTTTTTCGACAAAACTAGTTCATTAAAAGTATTATCCAAACACTCCATATCAGAAGTTCACGGTATATATACGTATAACCCACACTCAAAGTTACTATTTTAAACATTTTTCAAACGCAATCAATGTTTGGTAGTTCTAAAATCTCATTCGTTAAAGTTTTACGAGCCCAAACGAACTCAAAATCACTTCAAACCATATTTTTAAATTCTATCAGTTTTGACTTTTAAGTTTTACTTTTGGGGTCTGACCAGATCATTTGACTCGCTAAATGACATTTTTAAGACTCGAAGTATAAAGCAATTTGGTGTAAAACAATGCTTTGGACAACTTTCTAGTTTTACTCGAGACTTGAAACGGATAAAAAATGGATGAAAATGCCCTCGCATCAAATCTGTCAACAAAATAATATTTTAGAAATACGTAGAAAACAAGTGCTTAAATTTTACAATTTCAAATGAGCGTAACTTGCTCGTTTTTTAGATTTACGGGTCGAATTTTATGTCCTAAACAAACGTCTCAACAAGTAGAAACATATATTTATGTCTAAAGTTTATAAGAGTATTTTCTCGACACCGTTAAATTACCTGTAAATTTTTTACAGTAAATATATTTTTCGACACACCTCGAAATTTAATCAAACTTCATAACAACCCGGGATTTATGTACATAAACGATTTGTGGATTCCATAGAGACGAAAAAAAGAATAGATTGTATAATTAAGCATATAAATAAAAACATAGCACAAAAATGGTTTAAGAATACCAACGATAATCTAAGAAACCAAAAACGGCGCATGACATCCGTGTCTTAGATTTCAAGATGCAATGTAGGAAGGTCTCTTGGTGGCGTGATTTTCCACAAAAAAACATAAGACATACCGAGAAAGAAGTGGAACATTAACGAGTCGCACTCTCGAAGCGAGGAGGTTAAATAAAAGGGGAGGATACAAGTTTATAGATGTAGAATCGTATTCCAAACAATCACCACATAATAGAGGATGTATTACAAGATGACGATGGTACTTCCAAGGTACAAACGAACGTTGAAATTCGAAGTCGAAACGTAGAATGGTCAATGAAATAATATTTAATCGATATACGAGTGCCATGTAAAACGGTGACTTAAAGGTCAATCAAGGTTACGAAAACTCACGATATTATTCAACATGGGTTCAAGGAATGCTTCGAGATGTGTGACGCATACGATGTCCTTTAGTCTTTTTCAGAGACACATTGAGCTACACAATGGTCTATAGACTATTTTTCAAAACATCCAATCATAATTGGTCGGAAAGCATTTTGAATATCTAAATAGATATGTTAAAGGAGTTAAACAATGAAAGTAACACGCATGGTAGTAAAATGATAATCGGAAGTTTCGTCAGACACAACACTTCTTAGTCCCAAACAACGGTATCACGAAAGTATGCACAACATATAAAAGCGAGTCGAGAAAAACAAGCGTGTGGAAACTAGAAGGGGGGGGGGGGGGGGGTTGAATAGTTTCTTAAAAATACTTGTTAAAAATTGATTTATAAAAATCCATTTTCAAAAACTTAAGCTTGAGTATTTATGTGAAACCTTCTTATACAGAATATGAACAAGGTATAGTGCAACTAAACTAATAATCACAAGTATAAAGAATAATGAATGTAAAGAGATAAGGGAAGGAAAGATCAAACCAAACACCAAGGATTTATAGTGGTTCGGCAACAAAGCTCACTCCTTGTTCCTAATCCACTCCTCGAGTACACCTTACTCGAGAGTTCACTAATCAACAAGCTCCTTAAGGTGGAGAAACCGTACACAACATCGCTTAACCAATTTCCGATTCTAAGCTAAAAGTAGAGCCCTAATCTTAGCTAGGACCAATCTACACCAATATACTTTAAGGACTAAGTATTAACCTTAATACATACACAAATTCCTAATAGACACAACTACTTGGATCTTCACAACAATGACACAACAATGAATAAATAAGTTGGATCTTCAATTGATCTTCAATGGATCTTTGAGGTAGACACAACACTTCAAGAATGATAGTGTTCTTCTCTTTGCAATTTGAGAGGAAAAGATAAGAGGAGAAAGATTCACTTCTAAACAAGTAGTAATCAAACAAATGATCAAGGATTTGAGTGACTTGAGAAGTATGAAAGAATCTGGAAATGTATGTGCAAAAGAGGTGGTTTGAAAGTCTGAGAATGGTCCACTATTTATAAGACAAACATCCAACGGCTATATCTGTACGCGATTCCTTATTAGAGGCCGTGGTTCCTTATCGATAAGGAACCGCTATAGGTACTAAGGAACCGCCTGCATAGACTCCGCTCCTTTTTGTCTTTTAGTGGATTGTTTCGAATCTAGGGATAAAAATATCCTGAAAAGATATTCTAAACCAAGATAGAATATGCCATTTTCAAATTTCAAATTTTCAAATAATTAATTTAATAAAACATTTTCTTAAAAATAAAGTTTAATAAAAAAACTTTGTCACACTTAATAAGAAGTGAGTTTTAAGAAAAGATTAAATCCTTAATCACTTAATTAGGATAAGTACTTGTTTGTCCATACCTTAAGTGATAATGGTTGAAATGAAAAATACTTGAACTCAAGAATTCGTTTTTCGTAGTTTTCGTAAATGCTTGTTTTTATATATTGTCGTAATCAAAACAAAGCGGGACCAAAAAATGCAAGTAACGTTTTGGGCATCATTGCATTAACAATCTCCCCCCTTTTGATTTCAACAATACATAAACTCAATCATCTAATAAAACAAGATTTTTGAAGACGAGTTTATCATTTCTCCCCCTTTGTCGAAGCAAAAAGGTTGCAAAAGTCTTTGAAGAAGAAAAGAACCGGACTTTACAAATGCTCCCCCTTGGTGCTTACTCCCCCTTGCTTGGGACACCAAGGAATCGATATATGGTGACAAGCTACATAGAAGGGTTAGTAGTAGAGAAGAGACACCCAACAATATATATATATAGCAAAGGTCACCAAGAAAATAGAAGAGACAAAGATCCAAGATAAGTCATGTTAAAAAAAACATGATAAAAGATACTAGGAAATAAAACATACAAAGATGCATGAGAAATAAAATAAGCCAAAAGAAAAGCATAAATCTTACCATAGTTAAACTAGAACCCTAAGATTTGCTTAAACTAGATGTCTTGAAGATAAGCAACCAATGCTTAGATAAAAGACAAGGTAGTGGCGGAAGGAGGTGGTGGTGGCTTGGTAGAGATCTCATAGTTATAGTGAAGAGGAGGTTTGACTAAGAAACTCTTGATGTAATTTAACTCTTCATATATATAAGCCATATCAAGGTGATGATATTGATAACAATGACAATATGTTCCATGATGCATGACATTATCATGTGAAGGAGGTAGAACACCAAAGGCTAGTGGTGGAAGATAAGAAGTTCCACAATCAACATTCTTAGAAGGAGAAGAGATGAGATTTTGGGTGTTCTTGGGTGAATTAGGATTGAAAGCAATTGAAGAGAATGGAGGAGAAACAAAGCTTTCATTTGGGGAATAAGACATTTTGATTTCAAAAAGGATGCAAAATGCTTAAGGTTAAATAGAGAAAGCCCAAGATAATTTGGGGGTGGTCAAAGGGTTGAAACAAAGATTCCAAAAAGTGTTGGAACATTGGAGTTTTAGGAATACCCGAAAAAGAAATTATTGGGCGCGGTTCCTTACCTCAGTGGGCGGTTCCTTATCACTGGGGAACCGTGGTATCAATAAAGAACCACCCACAGTGGGTTGAATTTGGTGATGAGGGAGGAGTTTCCAATTCAGTAAATCCTATTTTTCTAGTCTAACTATTCATAGAGATATGCTAAGAAGCAAAGATAGACAAAGAAAACACACAAGAGCTCACCAAAAAAAGGTTTTGACCCAAAATACATGGATTTTTTTAATAAAATCGATGTAGGATGTGTGTAGAACTAGACACAAATTCATGACACAATGATCCTCTATAATTTCATTTTGTTCTTGCTATATGCTGAGATGGCATTTATACATGATCTCATCGTTCTTTTTGGGCTTTAAATACATAAAAATGTCATAAAATACCATATATATGCTTGTGTTTGTTTACTTGTGTATTTTAGGTATGGATATCGTGAAAAAGACAAAAGATCACAAGAAACAAGGAAAAACGGACACGAGAAACGAAGCCGTACAAAGAACCGGGCCCTAGATCATGATTTATCCAACAAATACCCTTGAAGACTTAAAGACATGCAAGACTGATCCTCAATGAATGAAGAAATGACACTTAAAACCCTTGTGAAATCATAATTACAAGTTTGGTCCCTTAAGTTTGTCAAAATTACACAAATGGTCCTTCAACTTTGAAGAAATGGCAAGTTTAGTCCCTCAACAATTCTAAATTGCCAATAATGGTCCCTCATGAAGTCAAAGTTATATTTAAGACCTTTGAAGATCAACAATGTCCAAGATCAGTCCTTGAATTATCCAAAATTGGCAAAAACTACCCTTATAACCTTTTTTCCAAAGTTTGGTGCAAACAATGTAAAGTTATGAAAGTTGCTAACAAAGGGAATTCGTTTTTGTTGACTGAAAACTTGATTTACATGTTTTACCAAAACACAAGGACCAAAAGTGAGCAAATGAAACTTTCAAACACAAAAAATGCGCCAAACACCTTTTCTCCCCCAATTTCGGATCAAATGCACCACTGTTTACCTTTTTCACCACCCAGAATTTACTCCACTTAAACATGGGGTAATTTTCAATTACCTTTTCACACACTTGATTCACATGTGCAGAAACACATCCCAACCTTAAAACCTTTAATCCCACTCACTATAGACCCCACCCCTAATTCCCGTTTAACCAATCACATGACTACTTGCCCTCCAAGTCATCCAACGTGGCAAAATCAACAGTTGAGAGTCCTTGCTTCATTCCAAAGCTAAAATGAACATCCAGGATCACTTTTGACAGCTCACACCAAGAATCCGTCTAGAAGACTCAAGGATAGAATAGTAATTTCACTTCTAGGGTTTGTGAATAGTGCTAGCCTTGGTATTTGCCTATAAATAGACTCCTCAACCTATGAGAGAGCTTTTGTTCCAGTTTTAGGCTATTTATCTTTGTAATTCCTTTTTAAATTAATAAAAGTTGATTTTCTGAATTTTGAAATCTCTTTGATATTTGTTAAAAGTTGGTGTTGGAATAGCCTGATTCTGAGTTCCATAATCTTGTTTGAAGGTTTTTGAGGCAAAGTTTTAAGTGATAAAGCTTGGGTCTCAAAAATCAGAAAGTCTTGTTTATTTTGATCTCACTTGTTGGTTTGTTCTTCTTAGCAGCATTGGAAGCTGGTACTTGTTCTGCTAGTACCTCAGCTCAAACAATCCAAGGCCTGGATGTAGGTCTTGGAGGTTTGCACCTTCTTCCCTTTTCATTTTCTCTCTTATTTTTCTGATTTTGGTGATTATTGCATGATAGTTGGTGAATCTGTGATTTGATGGTTGATTATTGTTCATTTGGAGTTGTTTGATGTTTATGAGGTTTTGTTAGTTTGATTTGTGGTTTGAAACTGGATAATCCTTTGAAAAATTGTGAAAACAAGTTTTTAAGGGGTGTTTGGGTCAACTTCATGATTTGGATTTGTGGTTTTTTGAGTGTTAGTTTTTTGTTGCTATCTGTTGGTACATGCTTATCTGATATACTTGGTCATATTGCTGCAATATTTGTGGTTTGAAACACCTTGATTCATAAAAAGGGTATAAAATCTTGTTTACTTGGTAAAATTGGCTAGGATTTTGAGGGCACCTAGATCTAATCATAGACTAGGGCTAACAAGTGTTAAATCTAGGTTAACTACACCAGGGAAAGAGATTTGAGTGCCTGAAATTGGATCTAGTGTCAAATAGATCAGCTAAGTAGTCTGCATATTGTTCATGTTCTTATCAGTAACATTCATCTGCTTTGATCTTGTTATTTACTTTGATTCGGCGTTTGATATAAGTTTGTTTGTGCTTATTCATAGTTTATATAGCTTGTGTATGCATCCTGCTGAGTTTGGTTGGCTTATTCAGGCTTAATCTGCTTATTTGTGCATTACTGCTTATTTTCCATGTCTGTGCATCATCTGGTGACTGTTTGATTATTTCTGGCTTATTGTGTGAACCATATTTGGATTTTCTTGTTGCTATTGACTCCTTGTGATTCACTGATCACAAGGGTGCCCTTGTTTCTAATTGAATCCAACTAAATCTCTCTAAAAAGCTTGGTCAAATAGTCAAAGCAGTGGGAACCAGTTCCTACTGAAAGTTGCCACTGCTAGTGTTAATTGGGTTTCAGCTTATCAATAAGCTATAATAGCTTATTTTAACCAGCAACAACTTGGATTTTGTAATAGGTTCTCATTATTTGACCCATTTGTTCATAGTGGAGCGTTTGGTGGGTTGACTTTAGGGTTTGACTAGAAAACCAACTTAATTGACTTTTTCATAAGTGCTTATTGGCTTATTCTGGCTTATTGGTTTTGCTTATTGGAATTTTGTTGATTGTTTTGGCTTATTGAGTTCATTTGTGACATTTTGCAAGTTGAATCAAGTCCTGAGGTGCCTTATTTCTCAAAAACGACTATTTTGTCTTTTAGTGAAATATTACTTTGCTTATTTCTGGCTTATTGAGTGTGCTTTTTCCAAATTTCTTTTTATAGATCTCTTAAGCATCCCAAAAAAAGGTTGTGTGTCAAATTAGAGCTTATGGCATTAGCTTATTGCTTAATGGGCTAAAAAGCCCAATAAGGATAAGCTGTTTGCATAATAAGCTGTGATAAGCTCACTTTCAGCTTTTGGGCCTTTAGAGTTTTGTGTTTAGAATTAAATTTTGAGTCAGATTGGGCTTTTCCAAGTCAATTGGGCCAGGTTTGACCATTTGGGCTAAAAAGCCCATTAGTGTTGACTGAATTTGGTTTTGGCCCATTTGAGGGCCCAATAGGGGTATTCTGGTCATTTCACTTTGATTTTCTGATTATTTAGGTTAAAATAAACTAGTTTGCAAGTTTTTAGATTTTTTATAATTTTTGGATTTTTAATATTATTTTATTATTATTTTATTATTATTTTTCAAATTTCACATTTTTCAATTTTTTACATTTTTTAGCTTAAATACATTAAAATAGGAATTTTGCAACTTTTAGAATAATTTTATCACTTTTAGATTTATTTTTATAATTATTTTAAGTTTTAATAGTTTTTAAATCATTTTAAATAGTTTTTCTTAGTTTAAAAATTTCTAAAAATAGTTATTAATCTTTTTAGGTCATTTTAGAGGTTTACCAATTGAAAAATATTTATTTGGGCTTTTTGATAATTTATTTGATTTTTAGGGCTTTAATTAGCATTTAAAAATTGAATATTTAATTATTTAAAAGGTTTGGAAAAGTTTTGATCATTGGTAAACTCTTAGTTTATTTATTTTGATTTTTGATGAATTTTTGGTAATTTTTAGAATTAATTTTTATTTTTGTAGTTTTTACGGTTTTACATTTTGTCGTGGTAGTATTAATTTCACGTCTTCGTCATCTTCTTTTCTCATCCCCTTCTAAACCAAATATTAATCTCAAATCATTTACATCTTAGTCACACACATATACCTCCTTGGGAAACGAACTTCATTGGGTCATAAGTGTTTACGTTTTCCTAAACGTTCACTTAATACTTACCGCTTTTACGCACCTTTTCCTAAAGGTCGTATTTTACCACAATCACTATATTTAATAGAACCATACATATGAATTATGTAAGCTCATTATGAATAGCAAGAAGCTATGAAAAACGTTTTTAGATTGAATTAACAATGCAAAAATATTTTTCGACACTTTTTGAAAGAATTTCGAGAATTTTGAAAAAGGGAAGAGAAGAATTGCAACAAGAATTTTGTGATATACAAAGACTCAACGAAAGAAAAGATTTCAAAAGAGAAAAATACTCGATTAAGATGCGCAATTAAGGAATATGTTTCATTAAACCTAGACCTAGACGCAAGTAATTAAAAGGTTCCCTCTTAAGTGGCTTAGTGAAGATGTCGGCTAAGTTTTCTACCGAGGGTACCTTCTCAATCGAAATGTTCCCCTTTTGAACATTATCCCTAAGAAAATGGTGGCGAATCTCAATGTGCTTGGTTCGCGAATGTTGCACGGGATTCTTGCTAAGGTCTATTGCACCCTTATTGTCGCACATGATGGGAACATCATCAAGAGAAATCCCTTAATCAACAAGCACTTGCTTCATCCATAGAGCTTGTTGACAAGCTTTACCGGCACTCACATACTCGGCTTCCGTGGTGGATATTACAAGAGCGGTTTGTTTCTTGGAGAACCAACAAAAACAACAATCCATGAAGGTACAAACTCCACTAGTGCTTTTCCGGTCCACATAGTCTCCCGCATGATCTGAGCCCACGTAGACAATGGTTTCTACGCCGGTACCCTTAGGATACCATAATCCTGAATGTATAGTGCCCTTAATGTATAGGAAGATACGCTTAACCGCTTCAAGGTGATAGGTTTTAGGAGCCTCTTGGAAGCGAGCACAAAGGTAAACACTAAACATGATATCCGGTCGACTTGCCATTAGGTACAAAAAACTATCAATCATACCTCTATATTTGGTGTTGTCTACCGACTCACAATCATCATCTACAGTGAGTTTAGTATACGAGGCCATAGGGTTCTTCATCGGTATAGAGTCTTCAAATCCAAATTTCTTTAGCATTTCTTTAACATACTTGGATTGATTGAAGAAAATACAATCGTCCATTTGTTTAATTTGGAGTCCTAAAAAGAAGTTAAGTTCTCCCATCATACTCATTTCAAACTCGTCATACATGATTTTGGCAAAGTCATCACACAATGATTGACAAGTTGAACCAAATATAATGTCATCAACATATATTTGTATGATAATGAGGTGAGAACCTTTCTTCTTTGTAAAGAGTGTATTGTCTACCATCCCATGGTATACTCATGTTTTACAAGAAACGCTTTAACTCTATCATACCAAGCTTTGGGTGCTTGTTTGAGACCATAAAGAGCTTTCTTAAGCTTGTAAACATGATCCAGTTTCTCAAAATCAATGAAGCCGGGAGGTTGAGCCACATATACCTCCTCATTGATCAAACCGTTACGAAACGCACTATTTATATCCATTTGTTGAAGCTTAAAATATAAGGCACAAGTGTAGGCTAAAAGGATTCTAATGGATTCTAATCTTGCTACGGGTGCGTATGTCTCGTCATAATCAATACCTTCTTGTTGATTATAGCCTTGAGCAACAAGTCTAGCCTTGTTACGAGACACAACACCATTCTCGTCTACTTATTCCTATATACCCATTTGGTTCCTATGATGGTCGAACTTCTAGGTGGAGGAACAAGTTCCCAAACATCATTAGCAATGAATTGATTCAATTCTTCTTGCATAGCGATGACCCAACACTCGTCCATCAAAGCTTCTTTAACATTATTTGGTTCAATCAAGGAGACAAAACAAAAGAAGTTACTTTGATTTTGGACTTGAGATCTTAGGTTCCTTTGATTTAATTTGCCTATGACGTTATCAAGAGCATAATCCTTAGACTCCTTAATGTTTACTCCCTTTTCAACACTAAGGTATTCAATTCCTATGTTTTTAACATCTTTGGCATTAATTATGTCTATTTCATCTAAATCATCATCTACCAATGGTGGTGTCTTAGATGAAGGAGGATTTCATCAAATGTTACGTTAAGTGATTTCAATTAAACCTGAGGTTCTATTGAGGACTATGTAGGCTTTGCTAGTTTGAGAATAACCTAAAAAGAGACATTCGTAAGACTTTGGGTCAAACTTTGTAAGGTAATCTTTGGTGTTGAGAATGAAGCACTTGCTTCCAAACACCCTAAAGTATTCCAATGAGGTCTTCTTACCTTTAAGAATCTCATAGGGGGTCATTCCTAGAAAAGGTCGAATAAGAATTCGGTTGAGAATGTAGGTTGATACGCCACGGCGTTGCACCAAAATTTTTGAGGCAAAGATTGCTCATTTAACATCGTCCTACTCATCTCTTGGATGGTCCTATTCTTCCTTTCGACTAACCCATTTGATTGTGGAGTGCGAGGAGCCGAGAAGCTATGGGTAATAACATGAGCTTCACAAAAGGCACCGAATTGCACTTCATTATCAAATTCCCTACCATGATCTGTCCTAATAGAGACAATTGAACATCCTAGTTCATTTTGAATTCTTCTACTAAAGGTTTCAAAGTGATCGAAAGCTTCATTATTTGATGCCAAATATCTAGTCCAAGTGAATCTAGAATAGTCATCCACTATAACTAGGGTATAAAGGTTACCTCCATAGCTCCGTATGGCGGAAGGTCCAAAGAGATCCATATGTAGGAGCTCTAAACACCGAGAGGTCGAAACCAAATTCTTGGCTTTGTGACTTAAGTGAACTTGCTTCCCAATTTTGCAAGCATCACAAAAGTGACTATCAAATTTCATCTTGGGGAGATGTCTTACCAACTCCCTAGAGACTGAATATTGAATTAAACGCATATTAGCGTGACCTAATATCCTATGCCAAAGAGTGGAACTATCATCTAAAGTCGCTAGACATAAGTTATCCTTTGACTTCCTGTTGACCTTCATGACATAAAGCCCATGCTTTCTAACACCTTTTTCAATGACCTTTCCATCTTTTACGATTTCACTATCATATTCTGAAAAGATGACCTTACACTTATTGTCACAAATTTGACCTATACTTAGAAGGTTAAAACCTAAGTTATCTATGTGCTCTACGTTTTCTATAGTCATAGAGTCAAGAGAGATTGTACCTTTGCCAATGATATTACCACGTCGATTACTAGCGAATGTAACGTTACCTCCATAATATGCTTTGTAGTGTGAGAATAAACTTCGATTCCCGTCATGTGTTTAAAACAACCACTATCCTTAATCCACTCGTCGGGTTTTAGATCGATTCCCAAGCATATCTAGGTAACAACACACAAGATCAAACATTTGGTCCCCAATATCTCATGGGTCCAAAGTTGTTAGTTCCAAACATCCTTTGCATTTGATTAGGACGCATGAATGAAGGAGACATTCCCCATGGAGAAAAGTGTTGTTGTTGAAATTTATTCCAATTCATATGGCCATTTTGTTGTCCATAGTTTCTTTTAGGTGTCTTTGACCTTGATCTAGAGTTATTGTTATTCCTCCTAGGTGTTGGAGTTTTACTTCTAGGTCGTGACTTAGCTTGATCATCTCTTTGTGGTGTAGGTGTTCTACTTCTAGGTTTAGATTCATTTTGTACTCTTGGAGGAGTAGATGTTTGTCTAGACAAGTTTCTAGTTCCCATTAACGGTTTACTTAAAGGCTTATAAAATTTACCAAGGGTATTTTTATCAAGGATAGGTACTTTAACCTTGTTAACAAGAAGATGTTTTGGCCCTTCACCTAAAATAGACTTTTCAGAAAGTTCAGGATTTTCACAAAAATCATCCTCTGTCCGCGGTTCTTTAGCTCCACCCGCGGTTCCATAGTCATAAGGAACCGTGCAGTATACTGGAGAACCGCGTACAGGGGTACATTTTTCCGAAAATCGAACTTGTTTTGGTTCACTAGTTGATGCTTCATTAGTGTCATATCCCAACCCAAGTCTTTCCTTAGAACGAATTTGTTTGTTCAATATATCATCAAGAGCACTAGTACCTTTCATGAACTTTTCCAATTTAGTGGAGGTACTCTTGAGATCTTCATTCTCTTGTCTAAGGTTTTCACAATTTACACAACCTAAATCAACCTCTTTATTTTTCTCAAGCTTAACTAATCTGTCTTTTAGCTCACTAATCTCATTTTTAAGCTTAGTTCTAGTTGATTTTAGCACTTTGTTCTTTTCGATGAATTTAATGCTAAGTTTATGTAAATTATTGAATTGACATTCTAATTCATTAAAATCTAGAGAAGAACTATCATTGCTATAATATTCGTTTTCGGAATGTACCTCTTTAGAAGTGTGAGCCATAAGACATTTCTCATCTTTGGGATTATCATCAACATCTTCACCGCTATCGCTCCATGAACCTCCAACAAACGCCATGTGGTTTTTGTCGCGTGAAGGCTTAGGACAATCACCGATGAAATGATTCGAATCACCACATCTAAAACATTACCTATCACCTTTATCATCTTTAGCAAATCGGTTTTTGGAGAAGGATTTCTTGTTGTTGTTTGGTTGCCTCACGTATTGACCTCGTCTTTTGAAGAACTTCTTAAAGTCTCTAACCGCCAAGGCATATTCCTCATCATCACTATCCGAGGAGCTTTCATGGTCACTTTGTGCCTTCTTGGCTTTGAGTGCAAGAGACTTTCTTTCACTCTTAGTTTTCACCATTTCTGAGTCCTTTAAAATTATCATCTCATGAACCTTCAAGTTACCAATGAGTTCATCGAGTGATAATTTGGCGAGATCCTTTGATTATTCAATCACCGTGACTTTAGCTCTCCATTTGGGATGCAATTCCCTAAGAAACTTCCTAACATTGTTCTTGCTAGAAAAACCTTAATCAAGTGCTTTTAGACTAGTAATAATAGTGTTAAATCTAGCAAATGCACTATCAATAGTTTCATCTTCTAAGATGAAAAATTGTTCATATTATTGAACAAGAATATCGATTTTACTTTCTTTGACTTGGCTATTACCTTGGTGGGTTACTAAAAGAGTGTTCCAAATGTCTTTAGCGGTTTCATACATAAAAATCCTTTCGTACTCTTTCTTTGGTAAAGTATTATAAATCATCATTTTAGCCTCATTATTTTTAGCAAGTTTCCTTTTAGTATCATCATTAGCTTTGTCAAAAGTGACTATCTCTTTTCTTTTAGAAACTTCATTATATTCGAATGGTAAAAAATCACCATTGGTAATAACATGCCAAATATCTAAATCTTTTGATTTCACATAAGTCTCAAACCTATTTTTCCCATAAATAAAACTATCAGTTTCAAAAAGAGGTGGTCTTTGCATGGATTCCCATTCTAGATACTTGTTGGAATCCATAGATCAATTCAAGTTTTAAAATACAATATATTTTAAAAAGTCTTGAGCAACCACGCGCTGACACCAATTGTAGAAACAAGAAGGGGGGGGGGGGTTGAATAGTTTCTTAAAATTACTTGTTAAAAATTGATTTATAAAATCCTTTTTCAAAAACTTAAGCTTGAGTATTTATGTGAAACCTTCTTCACAATATGAACAAGGTATAGCGCAACTAAACTAATAATCACAAGTATAAAGAATAATGAATGTAAAGAGATAAGGGAAGGAAAGATCAAACCAAACACCAAGGATTTATAGTGGTTCGGCAACGAAGCTCACTCCTCGTTCCTACTCCACTCCTCGAGTACACCTTACTCGAGAGTTCACTAATCAACAAGCTCCTTAAGGTGGAGAAACCGTACACAACGTCGCTTAACCAATTTCCGATTCTAAGCTAAAATTCGAGCCCTAATCTTAGCTAGGACCAATCTACACCAATATACTTTAAGGACTAAGTATTAACCTTAATACATACACAACTTCCAAATAGACACAACTACTTGGATCTTCATAACAATGACACAATAATGAATAAATAAGTTTGGATCTTTAATGGATCTTTGAGGTAGACACAACACTTCAAGAATGGTTGTGTTCTTCTCTTTTCACTGTGAGAGGAAAAGATGAGAGGAGAAAGATTTACTTCTAAACAAGTGGTAATCAAACAAATGATCAAGGATTTGAGTGATTTAAGAAGTATGAAAGAATTTGGAAATGTATGTGCAAAAGAGGTGGTTTGAAAGTCCGAGAATGGTCCACTATTTATAAGACAAACATCCAACAGCTATATCTACACGCGGTTCCTTATTGGATCCCGCGGTTCCTTATCGATAAGGAACCGCTATAGGTGCTAAGGAATCGCCTACATAGACTCCGCTCCTTTTTGTCTTTTAGTGGATTGGTTCAAATATGGGGATAAAAATATCCTGAAAGGATATTCCAAACCAAGATAGAATATGCCATTTACAAATTTCAAATTTTCAAATAATTAATTTAATAAAACATTTTCCTAAAAAGAAAGTTTAATAAAATAAACTTTGTCGCACTTAATAAAAAGTGAGTTTTAAGAAAAGATTAAATCTATAGAACTAAATCACACGACTAATCAAACACAAATAACATAATGATGGTTAAACTAAAAAAGAAATATTAGATTAAGATGAAGAGAAGAAACGAAATACAAACTTGGTGATTTCCTAGTGAGAGAAACAAACACACCTTTCTCTCTCTAAAACTATTAAGTGGGAAAGCACACGCACAAATGAGGCTTAGGGGGCCTTTTATACTAATTAAGAATTGTTTAGGAGGCCTTCCTCATTTGTGTGTTCGGGACTAAATCCCGTTACATAAACAATAATAACTAAAAACTCTCGACATCATTAAATAACATTTTTCACGAGCTTCGCAACGATATATTATATGACCATTACTTTAATTACTTCTAACAATCTCCCCCTAAGGGGTGGTCATGTAATATGTGACTTCACTTCTTTGTTGTTGCAGACTTTGAAGCTCGATGTCTTGAGAGTTTCTTCATAGTTCCTTTCTTGACTTGTGATCTTGGATCTTTGATCTTTGCCTTGACTTGATCTTGAAACTTTTCCAGCTTGTGTTCTTGTGTCTTTCCCACATACTCATGTTTTGTGTTGACTTGAAAGCTTGGTAACAATCTCCCTTGATCGTCAGAGTAGCGGAAGTCTTTGTCTTTAGATGTTCTTGAGCTTTCTTTATTTATATGAGCATGTGGTCTTGAATTACGACTTCTTGAAGTTACGCCACCGTTTTCATTCCTCCAGTTTCCCATTATACAGTAAGAATATTGTACCTGTGATTAGGTAAGTTCAAAGAACTTCCTTGACAGGGTTTTCGGCTGTGGTAGCCGTTCTCAATACTTGAATTTATAGAAAGATAATTCATAGTAATGAGTGAATCATACAGTTCCATTCTGCTGATTAAGTCGTCAATTCAATTTCCTGGAACAAGTTTGAATCAATTAAGAATCAAACCATCGTTGCTTTCTAGTTGACACAAGTTTGATTCATATAGAATCGCACAAGTTACCTACCGCAGTGCTGTTTGATGATGACACTGGAAGGATTTCCATTCGTCACTGTAAATACTGAAAAGTATTACTCTGAATGTTCTGGCAAGATCATAAAGATATTGCATCGAGACCTGGAACGAGTTTGAATCAATTAAGAATCAAACCACTGTTGCTTTCCAGTTAGCATATGTTTAATTCAAACTGAATCGTACATATGACCTACCGCAGTGCTGTTTGATGTTAACACTGGAAGGATTTCCATTCATCACTGTGAATACTAGAGAGTATCACTCTGAATGTTCTAGCAATACCACAAGGATAGAGCGTAGGACTCTGTAAATTATCACATGTGTTACAATTATGAACAACAATTGATATATGGAATAAGTGTCCTAATGAGATTTTTTGATGAATCTCGTTGGCTCTAGACTCTATAAGTGCACGTTTATTTGGTGATCAGAGGCTGGAGTAGACTGCCACCTTTTCAATATCTACTATCTCTGAGCGAGAAAGTCGATAGAAATGAGTTGAACTCCGTGACAATAAAACAAACTTCTTTTCAGAGAAGCTTGAGTAGGCTGGGAAGGGTTGTGCATTACATCACTGGGTCCATGATGCTTTGTCTTCAATACCAGAAATCATCAACATGATTCTGATAGTAGATGTATATACCCGGTTTCTGCCTAAGTTGTATGGAGGGCTATTTCTTTTCACCCTTTATCCTTACATTTCTTTTTCATTCTTCAACCCCTTCAATTCTTACCAATACGTCATAACTAGCACCTTGTTGTGATTAATCCAGTGCTAGCTTAAGTACTTGGTCGGCATTTTTCCCGTACGCTCAACTACTCCATCTTTCCTAAGGACTTCTAAGTTCTAATGGATTGTCCCTGGGAAGATCCCTCCGGTTCTGGTTAGATCATAGGACTAAAACCTAACCACCTTTTGACACCAATATCATCGTGAATAATTGTGTTGAAGGTATAGATATCGTAACCAGAAACCCTTTCTAAATCACCAAAACGCTCCCCCTACATATGTGTATTATAAAAAGAAGGTTTTTGCACATATTAGGAAGAGAAAAACACTTATATCAAAGATCTTATCCAAAAATGAAGCAATTTTGATCACATTTTAATCACTATTCTCCCCTTCAAAAATTGCATGAAATTGAATTTTTTGTGAAACTAGTGATAAAACATGGAGAGAATAACGTGTCATGAAACTTTGGAACAAATGTTTATTAAATCATTATACTCCCCCTCGAAAAGATATTCTATTTAAATAGGGGAGTATATGAGCACATTGTTTTGAAATACTTGTGCTCAAAAGTCCGAGAAAAATTGTGTTCATGAGCTTAAAACTTTGAATGTTTTGATATAAGCTCATGACCGAGAAAAACTAATTTCTCGTTGTTGAGGATAAGTCAAAGACTTTCCTTTATTTAGGGACCGGGTTATAGTCTGACATGTGACTATAAGCCATTATGAGAAGAAAAATAGAAAAGACATGTTTTGAAAACATTTGAACTCTCATTCGAACTTTATGTACGTACCCGTGTCGTTATTGAACAACATTTCTAAGTACGTCCATATTATCGATGCTAAGAGACATGTCGAAGAAGAATATTTATGTTATTTTGAAAGATTTTTTCTTTTTTTTTGTTTTTATAGGTTTTATATTTTTGTATTTTGATTTTCTGATAGATATATACAAGGTTACTGCGAATGTGCAAGACGTTCAAGTTCATCAGGAGTAAAACTATGCATACCAAGTCGACGAACCAAGAATTCAAATATGTCTTGAGAAAGAGCTTTGGTGAAGATGTCGGCTAGTTGGTAGTCCGTCTTGACAAAATACAGTTCAATCGTGCCTCTTTCCACATGCTCCTTTATAAAATAGAATCGGACAGCAATGTGCTTGGTCTTGGAGTGTTGGACCGGGTTGCAGGATATGGCTATGGCTGATTGTGAGTCACAATAGATAGGCACTTTGTTAAAGTGAAAGCCATAATCCGTGAGTTGTGTTCTCATCCAAAGGACTAGAGCTCTACACACGGATAGAGACACATATTCTGCTTCCACGGTGGACAACGCCGTACAGTCTTGTTTTCTTGATGACCAACTCACTAGCTTCTCGCCTAAGAATTGTGCTCCACCGGAAGTGCTCTTGAATGAATCATGACATCCTGCATGGTCGGCATCTAAAAAACTAGTGAGATTAAAACCAGAATCCTTCTATTCCAGAGACCCATGTGAATGGTTCCCCGGAGATAACGAAATATCCTTTTAACCTCCTTGAGGTGCTTCTCGGTTGGCTTAGCCTGATACCGAGCACATAAACAAGTAGCATGCACAATGTCCGGTCTACTTGAGGTTAAGTACATAAGGGACCCGATCATACTTCGGTATTTTGTAGCATCTACAAATGTCCCTTTCTTATTCAAATCAAGCTTGTGTTTAGTGTCCATTGGAGTGTTGATCCCAAACTTAGATCGATTTAGCTTGTGTAACCGAGATTAAATCAAGTTAAACACGTAGAGAAACTTTGTTGTGTATAAAACAATTTAAGTATTATGCGGAATTAATACTCAAACAAGAACACACAAACAATTGTAAAACAAACTTTCACTTGATTGATTAGAACAAACTTGCTTACAATGAAAGTGTTAAACGTATGAAAACTTATATGAAACAAAACCTAAAGGTCTTCTTTTATAGACATAAGAAGCCTTGTACAAGAGTCTACGTATCAGCTATTCTAGGTAAAGATAATTATAGAAAATACATTGTTGATCCTATCTTTACTAGAAACATAATACGCGTAGACCATATCTTTCTATCAGTGCTTGACTTCAACCTATCAACGCTTGACTACTTCCTGTCAACGCTTGATCTGTCAACGCTTGTTTTCTTCTTATCAACACTTGTTTTCTTCTTGTCAGCGTTCAAGTGTACTGGCTACATTTTATTCCCAACAATCCTCCCCTAAACTTGATATCTACTCTAGTAATCAAGTTTCTGAATAAAAATTAAGAACTAGGAGGAATCTTACAAATCTTATCATATTGGTAATAAACATGTCTAATCAAATCTTTGGCCATGTCACTTGAATAGTCAATCTCCAGCTGTGTTGTCTTCATCTTGTCCAAAACTTCTTTGGACATGGGATACTCAACATCTACAAGAAGATACTCAGCAAACTTTGTAGAGCTCAAATAATACACACCAGCAGCTGAATACAAACGCCATTGAAGTCCACTGATATCATCCTCAAGATCCTTCCAAACAGGATCTTCTTCTTCTGGTGCACACATTCTCTTGAATGTTGACCAAAGCTTTATTCCATTGACTGAAGTAGGTGCTTCAGTCTCATACTTGGCCATCAACAACCTCCAAAGGTCTGCCAAGTCTTCCCTATCCATAATTGCAAAGAGAGACATAAGAGTAGTAAATGTGTGTACCTCTTTCCCATATCGCCAATCATCCAAAACCCACTTGCATCTTCCTCATAGCTAATGATAGGGTTTCTGGCATCAAGAGGTAACACTTGTACCATATTTGAAGCTTCTATGGGTGAGAGCTTAATGCTCCTTCTAAGAACAGCTTCACTAGGAACCACTTTATTTAAATCTTTAGGAAACTCAAGTGGAACTCCCTTCTTCAAAGGCCTTGGAACAATCATTGCCTTTTGAATCTCCATCTCTTCTACAAGTTCTTCTTTCCTTTCATCTGAAAGAAGTCTAAGAGTATTCATTTCCTGCTCTCTTGCCCAAATGGGGTAAGTCTTGTACTCCAATTCTTCAAAGGATAATCCCTGCAATTTCTTGAAGGTCCATCCAGTTCCATGACATTTGAGTAACATATAATAAAGCTCCCTTCTATCCCTCTTCAGCAGTGAGAAAACATTGCTAGCCTTATGCTTCAGAGTTACCTTGCAATCTCTTTGAACTTTTAGAAGAATCTCCAATCCCCAAATTTGATCTGAAATTGTTAAATCTAGATTCTCCATAATCCTATTCTCCCAAGCATGGTACATTTGAGCAACTTCTAGCATATCATAGTCTACTTGCAATTTTAACTCTCTAAGCTTCTCTCTTGCCAAGTCATCACCATATTCAAGTCTTTCTGGTTTTTCAATTATCATAACACTTGAATCTGAACTCCCTTCATCACTTCCTTCTTGTTCCTCAGAAGTACCAACAAATGGTGATTCACCAACCTTCTTCATTTCTTGTTCCACAAGTTGTGCATCCAACCTTGAATCAAACTCTACTTGTGTTGTATCCTTTGGAACTTCTGTTTCTACCATGATTCCTTTACCCTTATCTAATGGATCAATGATGGGTAAAGATGATAATGGTACCTGTGAAGACACTTCTTTGATGATAGCTGATGACTGGAATACATCAACCATATCTGCAAGTCTGTCAACGCTCAAATTCTGTGTGTCAGCGCGCAACTTACTCTTGTCAGCGCTTGGTGTGTCAGCATCCAAAGTTTGCTTGTCAACGCTCACCTTAATTTTCTTAGTGCCTCTTGTGAACTGCTCCATCATTGTTGTAAAAGACAAGTTCAAGTTTGTAGGAGTAACCAAAGATGTATCAAAACCTGGTTGCTTCTTCAATTTAGTGAGGGCTTCAGCAACACCCAAAGATTCTCCATCATGTGAGCCTTTGTCACTCACATGGATCTGCTCATCCTCCCCTTTGGAAGATTCCTCCATTCAACGCCTAGTGTTAACATCCTCCAAAATAACAATCATCTCCCTTAATTGCTTGAGTTCAAGGCCTTGTATACTGACTGTTTGTACCAGGTCTGCATTTTGCTTTTGCAAGCTAATGAAGAAAGCCGTCAATTCCATCAATATGTGTGACAATCTAACATTTTCAGGTAGTGAAATATTTTCTCGTATAATTTTTTGAAACTTATTTTTGTGTTGGTTGACGAACTCACAATTTACGGATTTAAATTTGGGCTTACGTGCATAATTTGGCGTCTTTTACGACTAAACCGGAAACCTTAGGATTACGTATTTACGTTTTTGAACTCCGTTTTTGATGAGACAATTTTTATTGAATTCGTTTTGTGACGTTGATTCATAATTTATAAAAACATTTTTCGTAAAACGACCCGAGGGCACGCAAATCTAGAAAACTAGAATCGAGAAATACCCGTAAACTAGTGAGATGGGACAAAATACATTGTCCCACCCCACTAGCAATGTTGGACGGCACAACTTGACACCATACCATGAAGGTGGCATCAAGTTAGCTAACTTACACCAAGTGTAAGCTTAGCTTACACCTTAAGCATTACCTTCCCACTTGTTTACACAAAACCACTAGCAACTTTTCATTCCACCATTTCTTACATGCAAATCAACATCAAAACTCTCTCAAACACTCTCCCCTTGCCGTCCAAAATAAAGCTACAAACACCCCTTTTGATCTCTTCTAGCCATGAAACACATGTTTACTAGCTCTATTAAGGAGTTATCTTGAAGCCTTGATCATTTGGTGTCCATATTAACAACTTTGAAGGTGATTTGCTTGTGTCCTAGGGCTGATTTCCCAACATATGTTCTTGATATTTGATGGTCTTGGAGTTACTTGTTGTGTTCATCAAGTTCTTGTCTTCCAAAAACAAGAAATCCACTTGGTTGGTAAAGAAGATCATCCTCTCCATTTTTCTCTTGTTATTTTGTAAAGAACAAATGTATTTTCTTTCATTTTGTATATGTATATGATGTATATATATGATGATAAAAATGTTGTGTGGGGATCAAGTGTTGATAAATATGCTTAAAAAGGTTGATAACTATAAGAAATAAGGCTAAAATCTTGATTATTTAGTTGGCTGTATAAAAACAGTATAAAACTAAAACATGAACTGATAAAATTGCATGGTATGATCCATTTACAGTAAGTACAAGATGTTATACACATGTGAGAGTTGGCCATGCAATGGAATCAAAATAATGAGTGAGATATGATCAAAACAAGTTAGGTGGTCTAATCTGAATAAGCAGTTTTGTAGGGACTATTAAGCCATGATAAACTCAAAATGGGCAGTAGCTATATCTAAGTTAAATGTAGAACATAATATGAAGAACATGTCACCCAAAAATGAGCTTCTAAATCATTATAGAACTCTAGATATGGTAAAAATGGTGAACATGAAGATAAAAATCAGATTTTTAAGAATTAATGTTTATTATTATTATATAAGCACTCACATTTTAATGTATAAAATGTAAAAATAAAAACCCACTAACTTATAAAACTTATTTATATAAATATATAAAAGGTTAATTAAATGGATAAATTATATAAATGGTGGTGAAATAATATTTCTAAGTAATAAAAACTATAAACTTGATTTTTACGACTTTTTCGGCTATCGCCGTAACATTAACGTTTTTCGCCAAATAAAACTTAGACGATCAATCCCGTCTAATTTAAAGTTTATAAAAGTCATATACTGATGTATAAGTAACTAATACAAGTAAAAACCAATAAAACCCGAACTATAAGAAATACGGACATTTACGAGCTAACTAAACATATTGGACTAATAATTGGACTTAATAAGATAAAAACTCATAAAAAGAGTTTATTGGGCTTAACCCATTTGGGCCCAACATGGAAAGTATACATACTGATAATATAGGTATAATATGGATTAAAACAAGTTAAAGTACTTATAATAGGCTTATTGGACTTAAAATAGATAAATAGGTAAAACTAGCAAACTAGTAAAACGTTACCAAAACGTAAACGCCAAATTGAGTAAACAAGGATGTATAAACCCACTTGATCATCATCATATGTACAAAATCATCATATGTATATTGTTATTTTGATAAAAGTCATTGGACCGAGTCTAAGACCGATTATTATTTATATAGGTTTCCGTGACCGAAGCACGCCCGTAGCCGATAATCCGCCTTTCATTAACAACGTGAGTTCATAGCCTCGTACTCTTTTAAATGTTTTATAAAATGATTTGTAAACCCGCGAGGGAGATAACATGCTAGATTTTGATAAAAATAGAACACAAGTAGTCCCGATTGTATGCTTAATGATATGGACCCGAATGATGCTATGACCCTATAAACGAGACTAAAAGGATTATTAGTAGTTAGGTTATGTCTCTTAAAGTCCCATTAGCATGAAATGTGAACTACCGGGATTTGGTAGACGCTTATGCATTTGATAGTACTATTTGGGGACGATCACCCCAGTTCGCGCCTTGACGGTTGATCCCCGTCGTACCACATTGATTGATAAGCGAATTTATGTATGAGAAGATTCCATAGCGTGATTTTTGTGACGACACGCTAACTTAGATGGGAAAATTGTTTGTCGGGTTCATGGCCCGCTGTTTTCATAGTAAGGTAACAATGTCATGCGGTTAATAATAATCCTATATACTTCAAATAAAATGTATCCTACAATGTATCCTATACATAATAGCGACGCTATTAACGATGAATATATTACCTATCATGGTAATATAGAGACTACGGTCTCATGGACGGTTTAAGATGTATGCTTGATTTATATATTGCCTGACTAGCAATATGAGGACTTACTTCCGATATTATACTTGTGTTCTAATTTTAAATGATTGTTTTATATAACGGTTTTTATTAAACTCTATGAATTCACTCGGCATTCGCTGATATGATTTTTGCATGTTTTTATCTCAGGTGCTTGAAGGTAATCCGGATGGAGATCGACTCTGATGGCCCACATAATATTAAAAATGTTCATTCGATCTATGTTTTGTAAACTTAATGACCTGTATAATTTGGGACCTGTTGTACACTCTAAAACTTTTTATCGAATGAATGTATGTTAAACCTTGAACAACCGTTTTTATGTGTTGTCTATGATTGGAGTTATTGTGCTATCCCGTAACACTCTGAAAGACCCTTCCGTTGTACCGATACGAAAAATGAGAGTGTTACAGTTTGGTACCAGAGCTCTCGTTATAGAGAACAAAAGATTTTAAAAACCAAGGTTTTGAACAAAACTTTTCAAAATCTTTTGACAATGAACATTTGAGAAAATATTTGAAAAATCTTTTTACTATAACGGTGCCAGAGATCTCCGACGTTACCAACAAGCCCTATTGAGAAGATATATATTTTGATATATATAATTTAATTTATATATATGTATATATCGTGATTTCATTATGTAATTGTTTAACTAGTATGTTATCCTAATACGAGATATATATATAAATGCAGATTGTCATGGCTGACCCTAATATTCCTGTAGAAAACCATGCTATTCCCGAACCTAATGTAGATGATGATCCTTATTTAGACTTAGTAGATTGTGATATGGATGATGAGGAGGAACCATTTGAGGATCCCGAGCCCGAGTTAGGACTAGGAGATCAGATTGCCCCTTAGGTTGACTTGGTAGAGAACGAGATTGAGAATGTTGATATAGAGAATGATGATGAGATTGAGTTAGATGATTTAGATGATAAGATTGACGACGAGGATGTCGAGGAGGATGTAGGTATAGATGTTGAGGTTGATGACGATGAGGAAGCCGAGCTTATTTATCCGTATGATGTTCCAGAGGGCGAGCCTTTGCCCCCACCAGTTGATTTGTCTGATTTTTGAGGTTAAGTTACCTACGGATGAAATGTCTGAATCGTCTGAATCTGATTCTGAATCAGAGGAGGATGAGGATGATGATGCACCTGACGGTACTGATGATATTGCTACTCGTAGACGTGAGATAGGAGAGTCGTCTAGTGCTCGAGAGGCTACTCATATTGATGGTCTTGCACCATGGGCCTTGAGACGCGATCTAGATGCTTCCCGTGTTAAGAGTTATATGACAGAGGTTGGATTAGGTGTTGTTCAGACTCAGGTTGCTTATATGGAGTCGAAGACTAAGGTTGGCGAGAAAGAGCGAGAATTGCTTAGTTTGGATTTGAGTGATGTAGAGCGTGGTTTGAATGAGGCTTTTAGGAGGTTATCGGTGTTGGAAAGTGGTGAGTGTGCTGCTATGAAGAGAAAGGTGAATTATATAGAGATTCAGTTGAGTGTGGCTCGTGCGATGCGTGAGAAATCTGAAAAGGAGTTGAATATATCTGTGGGATGGAACAGTAGATTTTATGCTGACATGGTTGAAAGAGGAGTAATCCGTAAGCGCCCAGCTGAAGATGTGTCTAGTGATCGTCCGACGAAGATTCAGAAGACGATGGATGATGGACCATCTAGCGGTTCTCAGTAGACCAATCTGTGTTTAGTAGTGACCTTTATATCTTTTGTGCTTTTGTAGCTTTGACTGGACCGACTTGTTAGTAGTAGACTTGGCACGAATTTTGAGTGTATATAGTGCTAGAACTTTGATATGGGATGTACTAAGACAATACTTTTGTTTCAAATCGAATGAAATATGTATCTTGTCTTGAATTCCATATTGTGCTTTATTTGTATCTTGATTATGAATTCAATCCATATTATATGAATCCTTTGTTGGATGAATGCTTAATACTTTGAAATTGTGAAATTATAGAACTATGCCGCCCAAGAAGGCAGTGACTGAGGATGATGTACGTAGGATTATTACGGAGCAAGTTACCGCATCTATGACTGAGTTTATGGCAAATGCTAGAAATGAAGCTGGCGGTAGTGGAGCTGGCGGTAGTAGAGCTGGCGGTAGTGGAGCTGGCGGTAGTGGAGCTGGCGGTAGTGGAGCTGGCGGTAGTGGAGCTGGCGGTAGTGGAGCTGGCGGTAGTGGAATTGGCGGTACTAATATGAATGTGAATGCTAATAATGTGAATGCTAATGCTGGAGGAAATATAGGAGGACTTGGAACTAATGCACCTGAAGTTGGTGGCTGTACTTATGTGACGTTCATGAAGTGTGAACCTCTACCTTTTAATAGAACTGAAGGTGCTGTAGGATTAAGCCAGTGGATTGAGAAGATTGAATTGGTGTTTCGGATTAGTAAGTGTAAGGAGGAAGATAAGGTGACTTTCGCTATGGCTACTCTTAAAGGTCGTGCGTTGACTTGGTGGAACGGGAGAATTGCTTTCATGGGTCTTGATGCTGCTAATGCTACTCCTTGGGCTGAAATTAAGAAGTGGATGACTTTGGAGTTTTCTCCTCGTAGTGTGATTATTAGGTTAGAACAAGAGTTGATTCATTTGCGAATGAAAGGTGTGGACATTGATAGTTACACGAACCGATTCCATGAGTTGGCCTTGCTATGTCCTCGATTGGTTGAACCCGAAGAGATCCGAATTGAGCAATATGTTAAAGGGTTGACCAGGAATATCGGGGGGACGTGAAATCATCTAAACCACTGACCATTGATGATGCCGTTCGAATGGCTTACCAACTCATTGGACAGATAATTCAGGATAGGGAAGATGAACCCCGTGTAGGTGAGAAAAGAAAGGGAGACGGTGATCGTATAGATAGAGGTGATAATAGGAAGAATTTCAATCGTCGTCAGAACCAGAGAAAGGGGAATGCAAATGCTCTTACCAACAATACACCACGCAACGATGATAGATGTCCTAAGTGTGGCAACAAAAGGCATGCTGGCGACTGCTGGAAGTGCCGAAATTGCAGAAAGCTTGGACACAAGGTTGAAAGGTGTAAGAAGGGAACCATTTGCTTCAACTATAATGAAGAAGGTCATAGGAAATCGGAATGCCCCAAGTTGAAAGTGATTGTACTTGGAAGAAACCCCCAGGCTGGTATCTACCAACTTGGAACAATTGAGGTGAAGAAAGAGGATCCGAATGTCGTTACCGGTACGTTCTTACTCAACAATCATTATGCTGTTGCTTTATTTGATTCGGGTGCTGATAGGAGCTTTGTATCCACTAAATTTAGTGCCCTTATTGATATTGAACCTGTTGAGATAAGTACCAGTTACGAGGTGGAATTGGCTGATGGTAAATTAGTGAAAACTAATAAGCTATTAGAAGGATGCTCTCTAAATCTCTTGAACCATTCCTTTCCGATTGATTTGATGTTGATAGAATTAGGTAGTTTTGATATTATTATTGGTATGGATTGGTTGTCGCTGAATAATGCTACTATTTTATGTGGAGAGAAGAAAGTTAAGATTCCTCTTAGGAATAGGACGTTAGTAATTGATGGTAGTCGAGGTGAATCCCGTTTGAAAATCGTTTCATGTATTAAAGTCCAAAAGTACATCAGGAACGGTTGTGAGTTATTCTTAGCTCAAGTAACCGGGAATGAGTCTAGGGAGAAACGATTGGAAGATGTACCTATTATTTGTGAATTTCCTGAGGTATTTCCTAAAGATTTACCCGGACTTCCACCGATAAGGCAAGTAGAGTTTCGAATCGATTTAATTCCTGGTGCTGCACCGGTGGCACGTGCGCCTTACCGATTAGCCCCTTCTGAATTAAAGGAGTTATCTGAGCAACTTAAGGAGTTTTCTGATAAAGGTTTTATTCGACCGAGCTCGTCGCCTTGGGGAGCTCCAGTCTTGTTCGTTAAGAAGAAGGATGGATCTTTTCGTATGTGCATTGATTATAGGGAACTGAATAAGTTGACAATTAAAAATCGATATCCTTTACCTAGGATTGATGATTTGTTTGATCAACTGCAAGGATCTAGTGTGTATTCTAAGATAGATTTGCGGTCAGGATATCACCAACTTCGCGTCCTTGAAGAAGATATTCCTATAACTGCATTTAGAACTCGTTATGGACACTATGAATTTCAAGTAATGCCATTTGGGTTAACTAACGCACCTGCGGTTTTCATGGATTTAATGAATCGAGTGTGCAAGCCCTACTTGGATAAATTTGTGATTGTGTTTATTGACGATATTCTAATCTATTCTAAGAATGAAGATGAACATAGAGAACATTTGAGGATTGTTTTGAAATTGTTGAAGGATGAAAGGTTGTATGCTAAGTTTTCGAAATGTGATTTCTGATTAGATTATGTGCAATTTCTTGGTCATGTGATTAACAGAGATGGAATTCATGTTGATCCTGCAAAGGTTGAAGCTATTAAGAATTGGTCTGCACCGACAACACCAACGGAAGTGCGACAGTTCTTAGGATTGGTTGGCTATTATATGCGATTCATTAAAGAATTTTCTTTGATAGCTAAACCCTTGACTAAGCTTACCCAGAAGAATAAACCTTTCGTTTGGGGAAGTGATGAAGATGGAGCATTTCAGACATTGAAGCAAAAATTATGTAGTGCGCCAATCTTATCATTACCCGACGGGAGTGAAGATTTTGTAGTGTATTGTGATGCATCTCTTAGAGGTTATGGAGCTGTTTTGATGCAGCGAGAGAAAGTGATATCTTATGCTTCTAGTCAATTAAGGAAGAGTGAGGAGAATTATAATACTCATGATCTTGAGTTAGGAGCTGTATTCTTTGCTCTTAGGTTGTGGAGACATTATGTGTATGGCACCAAGTGTACGGTATTCACCGATCACAAAATCCTACAGTATATTCTCGACCAGAAGGAATTGAACATGAGGCAACGAAGATGGATAGAGTTGTTAAGTGACTATGATTGTGATATAAAATATCACCCAGGAAAAGCCAATGTTGTTGCCGATGCGTTAAGTAGGAAAGATGGAGAGCCTATCAGGGTGCGTTCTCTAGTCTTGACCGTGCACAATAATTTGCCTGAGCAAATTAGAAATGCGCAAATAGAAGCTTGTAAGAAGGAGAATTTTGTTAATGAAGGGTTCCGAGGAGAAGGAGATCCTTTAGAGGTTAGAGCTGATGGAGTGAAATGCTTAAGAGGTCGTATGTGGATACCTATGTTTGGAGGCTTAAGAGACTTGATTATGTTAGAATCCCATAAATCTAAGTATTTCATTCATCCGGGATCTGATAAGATGTACCATGATTTGAAGAAGTTATACTGGTGGCCGAATATGAAAGCTGACATAGCTATGTATGTTCTTCAATGCTTGACTTGTGCTAGAGTTAAAGCTGAACATCAAAAGCCATCAGGACTACTTCAACAACCAAAGATTCCTGAATGGAAGTGGGAGCGAATTACGATGGACTTTATCACCAAGCTTCCTAGAACATCATCTGGAAACAATTCGATTTGGGTTATTGTCGACAGACTGACCAAATCAGCACACTTCATTCCGGTTAAGGAGCAGTTCTCACTGGAGAAGCTAACTCGAATATACCTTGATAATGTTGTATGCAAACATGGAGTGCCTGTATCGATCATTTCAGATCGAGATCCTAGATTCGCATCGAATTTTTGGAAATCTCTCCAAAGATCTTTGTGAACGAATCTCGACATGAGCACTGCTTATCACCCCCAGACTGATAGGCAGAGTGAAAGGACGATACAAACACTAGAAGATATGTTGAGAGCTTGTGTGTTAGACTTTCGTAAGAATTGGGATAAACATTTGTCGTTAGCAGAGTTTTCGTATAACAATAGTTACCATTCTAGTATTAAGGCTGCACCGCTTGAAGCTTTGTATGGTAGGAAGTGTAGATCTCCTGTATGTTGGAGTGAAGTTGGGGATACCCAGCTCACGGGACCGGAATTGATCTGGGAAACTACAGAGATGATAGTTCAGATTAAGAATAGGTTGTTGACTGCCCGTAGTAGACAGAAAAGTTACGCGGATATGCGGCAGAAGCCAATGGAGTTTGAAGTGGGTGACCGAGTAATGTTGAAAGTATCGCCATGGAAAGGCGTTATAAGATTTGGAAAGCGAGGAAAATTGAATCCCCGTTATATTGGACCCTTTAAGATTTTATCTAGAGTAGGTCCGGTGGCTTACAAACTAGAGTTACCCCCAGAACTTCATGGTGTTCACAACACATTCCATGTATCTAATCTGAAGAAATGTCTAGCAGTGAGTGATGAGAAAATTCCGTTAGGTAAGGTTCGAATAGATGGGAAGTTGCATTTTATCGAAGAGCCCGTAGAAGTTATGGACCGTGAGGTAAAGCAACTGAAACAAAGTCGTATACCTATTGTCAAGATCCGATGGAATTCAAAGCATGGACCGGA
The DNA here is from genome assembly GCA_025667525.1 of Glebionis coronaria. Lineage (NCBI taxonomy): Eukaryota > Viridiplantae > Streptophyta > Magnoliopsida > Asterales > Asteraceae > Glebionis > Glebionis coronaria. The sequence continues at coordinate 462,509,259 of CM046881.1, forward strand.
GTATACTTGGGAACGAGAGGATGAAATGTGGAAGAAATATCCGCACCTCTTCGATTTCAATAAGAAACGGACATCCAAATGAAATGGATCACGAGGACGTTGATCCCTTTTAGGAGGAAAAGCTGTGACAATCAAACATTTTCAGGTAGTGAAATATTTTCTCGTATAATATTTTGAAACTTATTTTTGTGTTGGTTGACGAACTCACAATTTACGGATTTAAATTTGGGCTTACGTGCATAATTTGGCGTCTTTTACGACTAAACCGGAAACCTTAGGATTACGTATTTACGTTTTTGAACTCCGTTTTTGATGAGACAGTTTTTATTGGATTCGTTTTGTGACGTTGATTCATAATTTATAAAAATGTTTTTCGTAAAACGACCCGAGGGCACGCAAATCGAGAAAACTAGAATCGAGAAATACCTGTAAACTAGTGAGATGGGACAAAATACATTGTCCCACCCCACTAGCAATGTTGGACGGCACAACTTGACACCACACCATGAAGGTGGCATCAAGTTAGCTAACTTACACCAAGTGTAAGCTTAGCTTACACCTTAAGCATTACCTTCCCACTTGTTTACACAAAACCACTAGCAACTTTTCATTCCACCATTTCTTACATGCAAATCAACATCAAAACTCTTTCAAACATTCTCCCCTTGCCGTCCAAAATAAAACTACAAACACCCCTTTTGATCTCTTCTAGCCATGAAACACATGTTTACTAGCTCTATTAAGGAGTTATCTTGAAGCCTTGATCATTTGGTGGCCATATTAACAACTTTGGAGGTGATTTGCTTGTGTCCTAGGGCTGATTTCCCAACATATGTTCTTGATATTTGATGGTCTTGGAGTTACTTGTTGTGTTCATCAAGTTCTTGTCTTCCAAAAACAAGAAATCCACTTGGTTGGTAAAGAAGATCATCCTCTCCATTTTTCTCTTGTTATTTTGTAAAGAACAAATGTATTTTCTTTCATTTTGTATATGTATATGATGTATATATGATGATAAAAATGTTGTGTGGGGATCAAGTGTTGATAAATATGCTTAAAAATGTTGATAACTATAAGAAATAAGGCTAAAATCTTGATTATTTAGTTGGCTGTATAAAAACAGTATAAAACTAAAACATGAACAGATAAAATTGCATGGTATGATCCATTTACAGTAAGTACAATATGTTATACACATGTGAGAGTTGGCCATGCAATGGAATCAAATTAATGAGTGAGATATGATCAAAACAAGTTAGGTGGTCTAATCTGAATAAGCAGTTTTGTAGGGACTTTTAAGGCATGATAAACTCAAAATGGGCAGTAGCTATAACTAAGTTAAATGTAGCACATAATATGAAGAACATGTCACCCAAAAATGAGCTTCTAATTCATTATAAAACTCTAGATATGGTAAAAATGGTGAACATGAAGATAAAAATCAGATTTTTAAGAATTAATGTTTATTATTATTATATAAGCACTCACATTTTAATGTATAAAATGTAAAAATAAAAACCAACTAACTTATAAAACTTATTTATATAAATATATAAAAGGTTAATTAAATGGATAAATTATATAAATGGTGGTGAAATAATATTTATAAGTAATAAAAACTATAAACTTGATTTTTACGACTTTTTCGGCTATCGCCGTAACATTAACGTTTTTCGCCAAATAAAACTTAGACGATCAAACCCGTCTAATGTAAAGTTTATAAAATTCATATACTGATGTATAAGTAACTAATACAAGTAATAACCGATAAAACCCGAACTATAAGAAATACGGACATTTACGAGCTAACTAAACATATTGGACTAATAATTGGACTTAATAAGATAAAAACTCATAAAAAGAGCTTATTGGGCTTAACCCATTTGGGCCCAACATGGAAAGTATACATACTGATAATATAGGTATAAAATGGATTAAAACAAGTTAAAGTACTTATAATAGGCTTATTGGACTTAAAATAGATAAATAGGTAAAACTAGCAAACTAGTAAAACGTTACCAAAACGTAAACGCTAAATTGAGTAAACAACGATGTATAAAACCACTTGATCATCATCATACGTACAAAATCATCATATGTATATTGTTATTTTGATAAAAGTCATTGGACCGAGTCTAAGACCGATTATTATTTATATAGGTTTCCGTGACCGAAGCACGCCCGTAGCCGATAATCCGCCTTTCATTAACAACGTGAGTTCATAGCCTCACACTCTTTTAAATGTTTTATAAAATGATTTGTAAACCCGCGAGGGAGATAACATGCTAGATTTTGATAAAAATAGAACACAAGTAGTCCCGATTGTATGCTTAATGATATGGACCCGAATGATGCTATGACCCTATAAACGAGACTAAAAGGATTATTAGTAATTAGGTTATGTCACTTAAAGTCCCATTAGCATGAATTGAGAACTACCGGGATTTGGTAGACGCTTATGCATTTGATAGTACTATTTAGGGACGATCACCCAAGTTCGCGCCTTGACGGTTGATCCCCGTCGTACCACATTGATTGGTAAGCGAATTTATGTATGAGAAGATTCCATAGCGTGATTTTTGTGACGACACGCTAACTTAGATGGGCAAATTGTTTGTCGGGTTCGCGGCCCGCTGTTTTCATAGTAAGGTAACAATGTCATGCGGCTAATAATAATCCTATATACTTCAAATAAAATGTATCCTACAATGTATCCTATACATAATAACGACGCTATTAACGATGAATATATTACCTATCATGGTAATATAGAGACTACGGTCTCATGGACGGTTTAAGATGTATGCTTGATTTATATATTGCCTGACTAGCAATATGAGGACTTACTTCCGATATTATACTTGTGTTCTGATTTTAAATGATTGTTTTATATAACGGTTTTTATTAGACTCTATGAATTCACTCGGCATTCGCTGATATGATTTTTGCATGTTTTTATCTCAGGTGCTTGAAGGTAATCCGGATGGAGATCGACTCTGATGGCCCACATAATATTAAAAATGTTCATTCGATCTATGTTTTATAAACTTAATGACCTGTATAATTTGGGACCTGTTGTACACTCTAAAACTTTTTATCGAATGAATGTATGTTAAACCTTGAACAACCATTTTTATGTGTTGTCTATGATTGGAGTTATTGTGCTATCCTGTAACACTCTGAAAGACCCTTCCGCTGTACCGATACGAAAAATGAGAGTGTTACAATATGTATGGTTCTAATCTGCCCTCCTCTAGAATGGGTATTTGACCTCCCAAAGTAGAGTCATGGGGCATGGATGAGGTCTTAAAGATGTTAGGACTGTCTTGGCCTGCATCTAAACGAGTACCAATAGTCCCAGCCTCATCCATAGCACCAACCACACTTGTGGCGGTGGTTCTCTCTGCAACATGGCTAGGTACACTAGAGGAGAACACCCCAGTAGTCCTTGGGCGTTTAATCAACCTATATTTAGGGGGTGTAGAAGATGATGTGGATTGGGTGGTAGTTTGAAGGTTAAGGGGTGTTTGGGTCTGTGAAGGAAAGGTTTCAACGTTTGGATTACTAGTGTCAACGCCAACATTTAATGTGCCAGCGTTGAAGGATTCTTGGTCAATTTCCATGTGTTGAGGTGAAGGCAAAGGTTCTGGTATTGGGTCAAGTTGTGGTTGTGGGTCTGGTTAGGGTTGTGATGCTGCAATAACAGCAAGCATAGCTTGGGTGAGGGGTAATTCATGGTGAGGGGGTGAGTTCATCTTACTAAAAATAGCTTTCTTTTGCACAGGGATCTCATAAAAATCATCATGATCCCTTATGCAGTACCTTTGTTCATCAAAAACCATTTGTAAAAATCTGGGATAAGCCAAAGTCATCTTATTCCCTTTGTTTTTACACATGCCATCAAAAATTAGTTTTGAAAAATTATACTTTTGCCCATTTGTAATGCACACAATTGCACTAGCAATAGATCTGTTAATTTCATTATGTGCAATACATTTGGGACTCAAACATTGAAGGATGACATGTATGAGGTACTTCCAGGCTGGGGAAAATTCTTGTTTATGATATTTATTTAAAGTACCCTCATCAGGGAAAGGATACCCCAAAGCCTGAAGTCCTTGTTTTATTTCATTAATGGGGAGAGTTGTTATACCATCTGCATCATTAAGATGCAAAGCCTGGCGAACCAAGGCTTCAGTAACCACCCAAGTACGCCCATGAATAATAGCTGTTAATGTAGTCACATTATTAAGTGTTGAGGAACTAACAGTGTTCCAAAACTGTTTAATATGAGTGACAGGGATGAGAGGAGCATGAGAAAGTGCATACCTAAGAGGAGATGCATTCAAATACGCCACCATCTGAGTGTATTGTGGAAACAAAGTATCATCAGCCTCCAAATAAGCAATCATGTTGTGTTGACTCCTGAATCCCAATACCAAGTCACTTGGTTTAAACTTTGGTGCCATTGTTGTAGAAAGATGTTTGTGAAAGATTGATGAAAGGTGAATTATAGGAGAAAAAGTGTTAGACAAGAATATGATAGTACCCTGTTTAAAATAGGAGCCAAATATATAGGAGAGATAGGCACATGTGATTGGTAAAAAATAAGGCAAGTACTTTCAAAATATAATGATGAAAATATTGAAAAGAAAATAAGTTATCTTGTGCATTAATTAAAAGTTATCTACTCCAAAAATTACGGCCCCAAAATTCGTCAAAAAATAACAACTGGGTAGGTCCCAATGAGTGTCAACGGTAAAAAATAACCCATCAACGCCCAACAGCTGTATTCTTGTCAACGTTTGCAAAAGCCATGTCATCGTCTAAATTGGTCACAACAACGCTTAGAAAAATATTTGTCAGCGTCCAAAAATAAAAATAATAAAAATGAAAAAGGACCTTAACAAAGTAATTTATCCTAGTGAAGATAACCTATAAACTGAAAATTATTATAGGGCGGCAAGCACTGTCCAGTTATGCACACTTGCTTATGCAAGATAGACATAACAGTCCTCTAGTGTCCCTTGCTAACCAAAATTCTTAACAATTAAGTTATCTCATAAAATCCCTTGTAACTCCCAGGTAAACCCAATATAAATCATTCCCAAGTCTCCCAACAGACCACATCCAATTCTAGGCCAAAAAGGTCTTGGCAGCATGCATAGTATATCAACTTTGCATGCTACAGTGCCTCATGAGATAGAAAACTAACTCATACTCACCTGTGGACATAATCTAGAATTGTGATAAGAGTATTATAAGAATACCCAAAAATCCAAAAGGTTCTTAAAACCTCCCCTTAAACTGTGATACACAAGTTTCCAAATAATATGCATGTAAATAAAAATTTATGTCAAGATAAGAATATAAATATTCCAACCATCATCCATAAATTGAAACATGCTCCAATGATTCTCCAAGGATCCATAAGCAACTCTGTATCCAATGGGACAATGCTAACAACGCCTGCACACTTAGATCAAAAACAACAAAACTAACATGTTGCTGACAACGTCACGATAACCCTTATCAGCGTTAAGATAACCTTTGTCAGCGTTAGACAAATAAAGTGGAAAATCTAACTTCTCAAAATGACCAATAACAATGCATATCCTGTACATATTTTTACAATGAGACCCTAAAACACATATTAAGTGAGATTGATCATTCCAATACTTGTTACCAAGTATTGAAACCTTCCAGCATCAAAAGGTTTAGTTAATAAATCAGACACATTTTCTTCTGTGTCAACCCTATCTGGTTGTATTAAACCCTTTTCAAAACAATCTCTTATAAAATGATGTCTAATTTCTATGTATTTTGTTTTAGAATGATGTACAGGATTTTTAATAATGCATAAAGTACTGTTATTGTCTACAAAAATCTTGGTATGCATGAAATTATACTCATAATCCAACAGTTGGTTCTAAATCCATAAGACTTGTCCACAACAAGCAGCTGCTGCAACATATTCTACTTCAGTTGTATAATTGGCCACCACTGTTTGTTTCTTGCATTGCCAATATATCAACCTACTCCCAAGAAACTGACATCCACCAGTTGTGGATTTTCTATCAAATTTATCACCACCATAGTCACTGTTTGAATATGCAATAAGCTCCAATGGGGAATTTTTGGATACCATAATCCCAAGTCTGGATAACATCTAAGGTACCTAAAGATTCTGTTGACAGCATGAAGGTGATACTCTTTGGGAGTCACTTGATGACGTGCACATTCACATACAGCAAACATAATGTCAGGTCTTGAGGCTGTGAGATACATCAATGAACCAATCATTGATCTATAGTGCCTGACATCAACATCTTTTCCATCTCCAACTTTTCCCCAAGGGTGTTCTATATCCATAGGAGTACTAGCCCTTTTCTCATGTGGAGAAAAGCCAAACTTCTTCAAGATTTCTGCTACATACTTATCTTGAGAGATGAAGATACCATCCTCTTTTTGCTGAACTTGTAACCCTAGAAAGAAGTTCATCTCCCCCGTTGCACTCATCTTGAACTTGTCTGTCATAAGCTTAGAAAAGTCTTCACACATCTTTAGGTTTGATGAGCCAAAGATGATATCATCCACATAAACCTGAACAAGTAAGACATCTTACCAGTCTTCTTTGTAAATAAGGTCTGGTATATGGTCCCCCTTTTGAATCCATTTTTCACCAGATAGGTGAACAATGTGCCATAACATGCTCTTGGGGCTTGATGAAGTCCATACATAGCTTTCTTGACTCTATACACCTTGTCTGGATGCTCTGAATCTTCAAAACCAGTAGGCTGCATTACATAAACCTCTTCTACAATTGTGCCATAAAGAAAAGCACTCTTCATATCCATTTGATAAACAGTAAAGCCCATGCAGGAAGCATAGGCTAGAAATATCCTTATAGCCTCAATCCTTGCAACTGTTGCAAAGACCTCCTCATAGTCTATCCCTTCCTCTTGTGTATATCCTTGAGTCACTAAACGTGCCTTGTTTCTGACCACAATGCCTCTTTCATCTTTATTGTTTCTAAGAACCCATCTTGTCCCAATAGGTCTGACATGTCTGGGACAATCAACCAACTCCCAAACATCCTGTATAGCAAATTGGTGAAGCTCATCCTGCATTGCTTCCACCCAACTTGGTTCTTTGAGAGCATCAAAAATCTTCTTGGGTTCCTGTTGTGACAGAAAATAGGCAAACAAACATGCTTGAACAAGAGGGGTATCAACCTTCTTATGTATTTGAACATGAGACATCACATCACCAATAATTAGAGAAGAGGGGTGATCCTTCATTGTAGAAGTAAGAACTCCTCCCTCAAAAAGTCTGTTGTCTTCAATCTCATCTTCCATGTTACCAATATCTTCTTCAGACTCTCTTCCATCAATATCTGTATGAACCTCTCCATTTCTGCTTGAAGGTTCACCTTGTTCAAAATTGGAAGAGAAAATATCGTCAAAAGAGTTGTCAACGCCTTAACCAAGGTTGTCAGCGTTTGTGCCATCAACGCCTGAAATAGAGTGGTCAACGTTTGAGCCATCAACGCCTGAATTTGTCTTGTCAGCGCCAGATTTTTCTTTGTCAGCGCCTGAAAGACCATGCATGTTGTTAACTGGAGTTACTTGGGGACCACCATTTTCCTTTCCAGCAGCAAAAGCATCTGTCCATATGGGAATAGTAACATACTCAAGTATGGGTGATGACTTGTCTGCTTGTGATCCAACCTCTTCATTAACCTGTGTACCTGAAACATCAACAACTGGTTCTTCCACAACACTTGAAGTTACCTTCACAATGTTTGGATTAGTAACAGGCATATAATTCAAAGTCCTAGATAGAGGTTCCAAGTCAAATAACCAATTTGGACCACTTTCAGGATCACTAGGTTTACTTTCTAAAAACCTAACATGTACTTTTTCAAGTATACGTTTTTCCTTCTTAACGTAGACCCACCCTATATCCTTTACTCTGCTCTGAATAACACATGAAGTAGCCTTCATCACCTTTAGCACTAAATTTACTTAAGGCATCACTAGTATCCAACACAACTACATGACAACCAAAAGGTTTAAGAAAACCAATATTAGGTTTCCTTCCCCAAAGTAAATCATAAGGTGTTTTGTTATGAATCTTGTTGACTAATGCTTTATTTTGAACATAACAAGCTGTATTTATAGCCTCAGCCCAAGAAGCAATAGGAAAGTGAGCATCAGCCAACATAGTCCTGGCTGCTTCAATGAGGGTTCTATTCTTTCTCTCAACAACCCTATTTTGCTGTGAGGTTCTGGCTACACTAAACTGTCTAGTAATCCCTTTCTTGGCACAAAAATCATCCAATAGCTTATTTCTAAACTCACCACCATTATCACTTCTAAGCATCTTAACTTCATTACCAGTCTTCTTCTCAATTTGGTTAATAAAGTTAATTAAAGTATCAGCAGTGTCACTTTTCAAAGCTAAAAAGAAAGTCCAAGTAAACCTAGAAAAATCATCTGTAATGACAAAGCAGTAAGATTTACCATTCAAGATTTCTATATTAGTTGGACCAAACAAGTCCATATGCAGCAAGTGAAGTGGTTTAGAACTACAGTGCACCTGTTTAGACTTAAATGAGACCTTGTGCTGTTTGCCTTTAAGGCATGCAACACAAGAGTGGTCATTGTGGAAAGCCTTTTCAGGTAAACCATCAACCAAGCCATGTCTCACAAGTCTGTTTATATTTTTAAAGTTAATGTGCCCTAGTCTCTTGTGCCATAGATTACTCTCATCAACTGAAGCCTTAGCATAAAGACATGACAAGTTATTATTCATCCTAATCCCATTAAGATTCACATTATAAATGTCCTTATGCCTAGGTGTTCTATAATCAATGAATTTCTCATATGGTATTTTAAAATCCTTGCTCAACACCAAGCATTCAATATCAGTGAAAAGAACCTTATTTTTGTTATCACAAACTTGTGATACACTAAAAAGATTATAGTCAAGTTCTTTTACCAGAAACACATTTTCAAAACGCAAATTGTTGGGTGGAAGAGTTCCTTTGCCTGTGATAGTTCCATATCCGCCTCCAAAGTAAACTTTATCACCATCCGTAATGGGAGTGAAGTTTGTGAGATAATCTCCCTTCCTAGTCATGTGCCTGGAGCATCCACTATCCCAATAGCCATAATCATTAACCTGTTTTTGAATGCCCTACACATAAAGAAAACAAATTAGTTTTTTTTGGGAACCCAAGCCTGAGCAGATTTGGATTCATTTGGTTGTTCAACAAGAACAGACTTAGTCCTCATAACAACCCCTTGTTCATCCCTTTTTGGATTGAACACCCAATTAACCCCAATTGGTATTGTGATGACCTTTGAAATATAATTAATTCTGTTACAGGTCATAGAAATCCCATTTGAATTAGGGTTTTGATCTTGCTTAGGTCTCCATGTCAAGCTAGAAGAAGCTTTAGACACCTTTCCCTGTGGTTGCAAATATTTACCATTATTTGGTCTGGCAACGTTTCTGTCAGCGTTTGATTTGGTATTGTCAATGCTGAAATTACCCTTATCAGCGTTGAACCTAGGGTTTGCTACAGGAACCCATTGTCTATTAGACCACGTATTGGTCTTCTGAAAAGTTCTTTGTCCATAAGTATTAGACCCTTTTGAAAAGAATGGGGTTGGTCTAACAACTTGTGGACTTTGCTGAACAAAAGTTTTGGTTTTGACAGTGTTTGACTTTTTGTCAGCGTTGACCTTGGAAGCGTTGACACACTTACAGGCTAAATGTGAAAAGCTACAACAAGTATAACAGGCTTTTCTAGACATGACTCTAGGTCTAGAAGAAAAGAAACCTGTTCCATTATCACTAATTTGGCTTTTTGGTGACCTAGATTGTCTATACATTTCTGCATAATTAATACTAGGTTTTCTAACAACGTTTGAGCCAAGGTCAAAAGTCTTGCAAGTGATTGGGTTTGTTACTTTGATAGGGGTAGACTCATCTGGATTATCACTAAGCATGCCACCCTTGACAAACAAGGTAGGGTTGGCTTTCTTCCATTGGTCCAAATCAGTCAACTTCTGCCTATATTCTTCTACTGGGGTAAGGACTCTTGGTGGAGGAATAAATTCCTCTTCTTGGATATCTAGTAAACCAGTCCAAGATAAGTCATTTCTTTGGACACCATAGAAGTCCCTAGCTGGTGGTGGAACACCAGCATACTCTTTCATCCCAATCCCAGTCATATCCCTAGAATCCCTTTGTTTACTAACACATTCTCCTAGGGTTTGTGAGGCTTTATCAGATCTCTGAATTTTAAGATCTACATTATCCTTATTCTTGATAGCCTCATCTAACTTAGCTTGTAGTTCAGCATTGACCCTCTCTATGATGTTTCTAATATCAGTACTAGCATTTAAATCATGTTTTAAGATATTAATTTTATCTTTTAGGTCAAGCTCCATTTTCTTATACTCAGTTACAGTCTTTTCAGTTTGAGTAAGAGCAAGTTGATAGTTAGATAACTTGCATCTCTCATTACTCACATCTGTTGACAATCTTAAAACCTCTTTGTTAAGTCTTTTAGTATTTAAACAACAACCCTTACTACAAAAAGCATCATCATATACTTCATTGTCTGATGAAGATGAGGAGTATGCCATGAGAGCATAGTGAACATGCTCTTCTGCTTCCATCTCAGCAACCAAAGCTTTATTCTCTTCCTCATCCTTAGCCAAATAGATCCAATCCCATCCAACGCCATCAATTTCTTGCATTGCAACCATGGCCTCGGGATCCTGAGCCTTAACAATTTGGCTTGAGGGTTTTCCAGCATCAGATCTTCTTGGAGATCTGCATTCTCTCATAAAGTGTCCCATACGATGACAATTATAACACTCAACCTTGGATTTATCAAATCCAGCAGTGTCCTTAGCATTAAAAGTCATCTTCTTCTTGAATCTTCTATTCCATCTGTTGGCTCTTATACTTGCAAGAGCCATATTCTACTTTATGTCCATCTCTTCCAAGTGCTCATCACTAATTTGCTCAAGGTCCTCATATGTAATCACTGAACCATTGGGCAATGAAGCAATGTATGCACACATAGTATCCAGATCAATGCCAGCAGGCTTAACTCTTGGTGAGTCATTTTTGTATGTGTCAGCGTCTGAATGTAAGGTGTTGACAGGATATGATCCAGCGTTGACACAGGTTGATCCAGTAACTGGATGCATGTATGACTCCTTCTGATCAAATTGACCTTCACTATGTGAGAAGAAGGTCATGTTTCCATTGGTAGACTTGCTTCCATGATCCAAAAGAGTTTCATTCTCTATCAGCCTCAGTTTATTGTACACATCATCAAAAGTAGAACTTTTGTGAGTGTTATTAGCAATTATAGACCTTGCTTTAATCTTCCATGCATCACCAAGGCTTTTAAAGAAAGTGGAGATAATATCAACATCACCAAGCACTGTTCCCATGAAGGATAACTTGCTTGTGATGTCTAGAATTCTGCTTCTCACACTACTTAGCTTCTCATTAGGTTGAGCTTTAAAAACAGCATACTCATGCAAGAGTTGTTTCTTTTTCTCTTGCACAGTATCAACATTACCACCATAAGCAACTTCAAGGGCTGCCCAAAGATCTTTGGCAGACTCATAGCTTCTGTATTTATGCTGATTTTCTTGTCCCAAAGAGAGTTTCAGAATGCTTAGGGTTTTCATATCAACCCTTCTCTTTGCTATGTCCTCAACTGAGACAGCTCTACCATCGTCAGGTTTTTCTCTTCGTTCCTCTTCAGTAAAACCTTGAATAGTTGTTCTTGCAGTAATGGCAGCTGCAATCTTTTCAGCCTTATTGAATGTGTTTCCATATTCAATAATTTCGCACAGAGTGTAGTCATGGATTTGTAGATATTGCTCAAAGTTAAACTTCCATAGCTCAAAATTGTCTAGGTCTAACATGGGAATCTTGATGTTGTGGTTTGAGGAGGAGGAGGAGTTTACTTCTGGGGTAGACATGATGTTTTTAGGGTTTTGTGAAAATTAGTGTTTTTGGTAATTTAGGGTTCTTGTGTTCTGTAGATCAAAGTTTCTCAACAAGCTCTGATACCACTTGTTGATCCCAAACTTAGATCGATTTAGCTTGTGTAAATGAGATTAAATCAAGTTAAACACGTAGAGAAACTTTGTTGTGTATAAAACAATTTAAGTATTATGCGGAATTAATACTTAAACAAGAACACACAAACAATTGTAAAACAAACTTTCACTTGATTGATTAGAACAAACTTGCTTACAATGAAAGTGTTAAACGTATGAAAACTTATATGAAACAAAACCTAAAGGTCTTATTTTATAGACATAAGAAGCCTTGTACAAGAGTCTACGTATCAGCTATTCTATGTAAAGATAATTATAGAAAATACATTGTTGATCCTATCTTTACTAGAAACAAACTAGAAACATAATACGCGTAGACCATATCTTTCTATCAGTGCTTGACTTCAACCTATCAACGCTTGACTACTTCCTGTCAACGCTTGATCTGTCAACGCTTGTTTTCTTCTTATCAACACTTGTTTTCTTCTTGTCAGCGTTCAAGTGTACTGGCTACATTTTATTCCCAACATGGAGTACCAATAGGATCACAGTTTTCCATTCCAAATTTCTTTAGAATTTCAAGCACATATTTGGCCTGATATATGAAATACCACGGGGGGATTGGTGAACTTGGAGACCAAGAAAAAACGTCATTTACCCCATCATGGACATTTCAAATCGACTTTTCATAAGGTCTGCAAATAATATGGAATATTTTGGGTTAGTAGAACCAAATATAATATCATCTACATAGACCTGAGCCACCAATATGTCATTTTCGTAGTGCTTGATAAACAAAGTTGGATCAATGGTTCCTTTGCTGAAGTGATTTTGTAGAAGAAATGATGCTAATTCGTCGTACCATGCCCTCGGTGCTTGTTTCAAACCATAAATTGCCTTTTTCAACTTGTAGACATGGCTTGGATGTTCGGTGTTGATGAAACCTTCAGGTTGACAGACATACACATCTTCTTTTAACGGTCCATGCAAGAAAGCCGTCTTCACGTCCATTTGATACACAGTGAACGATTTGTGTGCAGCATATGCCAAGAAAATCCTAATAGCTTCCATTCGAGCAACCGAGGCGAAGGATTCAATGAAATCAATTCCCTCCTATTGTTTATAACCTCTCACAACTAACCGAGTCTTGTTCCTAATGACCGTTTGCTCCTCATACATCTTGTTTTTGAATAACCATTTCAGAGTAAGGGGATCGATATTGTCCGTTTGAGGTACTAACTCCCATACATCAAGCCGGATGAACTGATTGAGTTCTTCTTGCATAGACTCAATCCATGATGCATCGATCATTGCTTCTTTCACACTAGCTGGTTCCATTGTGCTGACTGATAGTGCATAGATACACATATCACCGTCGGTATGCAGCTGATTTCGCGTTGAGACTGGTCGTGAGAGATTGCCAATCACTTGAACCAAAGGATGATTCTTAGTCCATTTGTGTTCATGTGGAAGTGTATGAGAAACTTGATGCGAGCTCGACGGATCCACATATGATGTTGAAGGCTGAGTAGAACTTGTGGAAGCCACAAATGGATTAACAAACTCGTGTTCGTTGAGCATCGCATTGTTTGCATTTTCAGCAACTATTCCATTCTGAAGATGAACATGAGTAGGAATTTGCTGAGAATGTAGTTGAGTTGCGTCAGCAGTCGGAGACGTGGTTGGAATGTTTGGAGTCAATATGGTTGAGGTTGACGTAGATGGTGCAAAAACGGATGTCGTTGGTGTAGATGCAGCTGGTGGTTCTGGAACTACCGCAGCAGGTGCAGCCGGGGCATTTTGAGGAACACCAAATGACGAAGGACCCTCCATATATTCATCATAGATTTGCCCAAATAAAACTTCTAATTCACGTTCCGAAGGTTGTAACGGTGAGATTGCTGACGGTGCAAATTGAAGCGTGAGTCCTGAACTTACGTGTCCAGAAGTCTGACCTTGAAGCTCGGGATGTGAACTTCTATGTTGAGAGGCCATACCCGAGAGTTCATCAAAAGTAACATTCTTGTCCTTCGATTATAAACCCTGTAAGCACAAGCAGTAATAACCAATGAAAAACCAATATCACTTTTAGGTTCAAGTTTACCGATATCTTCACGATCATTCTTCGGATAACATAAAGCACCAAAGACATGTAAAAATGAAACATCCGGTTTTCTTCCATTAATGATCTCATAAGGTGTTTTGTTGAAGCGGGTGTGAATAATGGAGCAGTTTTGAGTATAACATGCAGTTGCTATAGCATCAGCCCAAAGGAATAACGGTGCACTGGAGGAGAGAATCATCGTCTGAGCAGCTTCAACTAACGTACGATTCCTCCGTTCCACAAATCCATTCTGCTCTGGAGTTCTTACAGCCGAAGTTTGATGATAAATCCCAACTTCGTCACAATAAGCTTTTAGTTTCTGATTGGTGAATTTTGTACCGTTATCCGTTCTAACAATGATAACAGGGGCTTGAAGTAGCACTGGTGTTTTCTTCAAGAAACTGATAATTACATCCGGGGCTTCATCTTTCGAAGCAAGAAATGAACCCATGTGTAACGAGAATAATCATCCACAATCACAAGGACATACCGCTTTCCATTAATACTTTTGATTCTCATTGGGCCACACAAATCCATATGAAGGAGATGCAACCTATTCGTCGAATTTGGAACAGGTTTGGGTTTGTGAGGCTTCTTCTTGCTTTTCCTTGCTCACATGATGGACAAAGATGGTCTTTAGTATATTTGAACTTTGGAAGACCGGTAACCAGATCATCTTTTGCAAGTTGGGTGATGGCATCGAAATTGAGATGAGATAACCTTTGATGCCATAACCATGACTTTGTTGAAGTGGCCCGGGCCATGAGACAAATTGGAGATGCAGCAGACATTTGAAAAAGATCAATGGTGTAAAGGTTTGTTGTGCGATTTCCTTTCAAAAGATCAATTCCTTCAAGAACCCTAACAAAGCAAGTATGACTTCTGAAGGCAACCTTCAAATCTGAATCACAAAATTTCCCAACCGAGAACAAATTGTGTCCCAAGCCATCAACAAAAGAAACTCTGGTGATGATAATATTTCCCCAATGAAGATCACCATAGCCTAGAATTGCCGCAACATGATCATTTCTAAATCTAACAGTTCCCATAAAACGCCATACAAAGTTCTTGAGAAGACTTCGATTCCCAGTCATATGTTTGGAACAGCCCGAGTCCACACACCAGAGACAAATTTCAACAGCCTGCCAATGATAAAAGAAGAGAAAAAAATTTTTGGTAATGGGTTTCCCCGGTAAATAGATTAACCAAAAAACAGTGAAGTACAAATGGAATGTGGCTAAAGTACCACATTAACCTCAAGCTAAAAACAGCTTGATAAACACCTAAATCTAGTGCTTATGACAGGCCATAAACACTTACAAAACACCTAGTACACAACGAAACAAACCAAACTAGCTAACAGCTGCCATGAAGGACTTTCCACCTGCATTTGTCTTAGAGAATAAATTGGTTGTTTCATCATATACCATTTCAACCTCGTCATCTTCATCATCATGATCCAAAACAGAGTAAGAATTTGATGTAGATAAACCAGCACCTGACGATGACGTAACAATAGACTTCACCTTGGGCAAAGAACCAGTCTTCGCACTAGTCACCCCCTTCTTCGGGTTACTAATTGTAGCTTTAGGCACAAATTTGACATTCGGTTGAACCGATGGACCAGTAAACTTACCACCCTTAATAGAATTCGGCATATTCGTCTTTTTCTTTCTTTTGGTCACCGTTTGGAAATCATCATTATTCTCAACAGCGGGAGTAGCAACAGAAGTAGATGGACCAGTACTAGTAGTAGGAACTATAGGAGAAACAACCACCTTATTAGAGCATTTATCAAGAGAGTGACCAAAAGTCTTATACTCTGCACATCTAGGAGGTCTCCATTCATATTCAATACGGATAGTTTCCTTTGTAAAACCCTCCCTCGAAAGAGAAGGGACACCAATTGTAACAACATCCACAAAATCAGCCTCAACATTAACCTCAATTAAGCATCTGGCAAAACTACTCCGACCCCATGACTCCTTACACATAGAACTAGTATAGGAATCTAGCATTACAGGTTTACCAATGAAAGAAGCAATCAAACTAATTCCATCTTCTTCAAAAACTTGAATAGGCACATCATGTAATTTTACCCAAACAGGAATACGAGTCAATTCTTCTTTGATCAACCTAGTATCCATCGACCATTTTTTGAGAATGATCAGAGATTTACGAATCAACCACGGGCCCTCTTTTAACACAGCTTCCAACCCAGCAAGTGACTTGAATTTGAAAAAGAAAAAACCCTTAGAATTCATCATGATCCGTGTCAACCCATGTTTCACCCAGTTGTTTCTAACAAAATAATCCACTACCGGGAAAGCCATTCTCTTTCCAATAAAGTAACCATAAAGAGTATGTTCAAGACGATTACTGACCTTCTGAACCACTTTACAAGGAATAGAGACATTTACACCTTCAAAAACATCTTCTGACACCAAGTGACGGAAACTACCAGTATCTGCGGACTGCTCCTTTTCTTTTGCACTAGTATCATGACTGCAAGTAGAAGCAAGCGTATCCATTTTATTAGAAAATCAGCGGTAATATCCTCAATCGACTGTATACTTACACCATCCAGAGTCAGACCAGTAGGCACATCATCAACCTTCGACAGGACATTCTTACTCACACTAACACCTTCTTCCCTAGATATAGACACAGACATACTAACAAACTCATCTTTTTGCTGCGAACCTAGCCCATCATGCTCCTTTCGAACTACAAAGCCCTCTCCAGCAAACGATGGTCCCTCACGCTCATGCAAACCGAAGAAGTAGGTTCCTATATGGTTAGGAAAAAATCAAGCCATATCACATACCGACATTTCACTGTTAGTATGAGATCTACTAGAATCAATAACATGACCATTAGAGGCAAAATATCTTCCAGTAGGCAACCACTTAGAGGTAAATCTAGGACTTCTAGGCGTAGCAAGACTTTCAGTGGACCCGACTTTCTTAGTTTTCGGAACATACACTTTAGCCTTAGGAGTGCTACGAGTTTTGCTGATAGAAAGCTTTTCAAGTTGAGTATAACCACCATAGTTCAAACCATTCATAGTCAAACCACAAGCATCATGACTAAAAGTAAAGAAACATTTATTACATTTGGCACAAATAACTTCATATTTTTCATTCCGAATAGCAAGTTTAAAGTCATTACATTCAAACAAATTAAGTTTCTGATTATGAATAAAAAACGGTAAATTCCTATGGTGTTCTTCTACTTCCACATTATTAGCCTTGTGACGACTACTTCTAGAGGCAAAAGGGACCCTATCATTCTTTGTATTGCTCGTAGGCTGTGGCCTTCTGCTCTTAGTGTAGTTGTGCATTCCTGTAGAAAAAGACACACGCTTGTTAGAATTAGCATTTTTTAAATCAATGACTTGTGGTTGTGCAATAGTGGTCGGTTTTGTCCTAACGCTTGCTTTACGTTGATTGTTAGGCACAGAGATGTCGACCCTAGTTTGAGATGAAGGTCTAACACGAAACATTCCTGGGGCTATAACAGCAGCTTTCATTCCAACAGCCTTGGGAAATGGTGTTACAGCAATACGAGTGGGTCCCGAGGTTGCTGGTTTCTAGATCATTGTATCTACAATCGAGCTAGGCTCAGAAGTCTTATCTTTTAACAAGGCCTTTAATTTACAGTTCTCACAGATTTTATCAATAAGTTTCTGATAGATAGACTTGCTTTGTTCAACAGCCCGCTTATATGAAACGACAACAGATTCTAAATCTGCAATCTTAGCCTTAAGCTTCTGAACATTACCATCACTAGCACTTTCTAACCTTGAAGAGGCCAAATTTGTTTACTTAACCCCTCCTAACTGAGCCTGCAACCGTGCAATAGTTTGTTGCATTTCATTGTAAGCTTTTTCATACGAAATCTTGTCATATTTGCATTCATCACATTTTTTGACAAATTTATTCCAAAGATCGGTGAATTCTTTATCCTTTTTAATGACATAAGATGCCATTTTCTCTTTCATAGGATCAAGCTCAGTTTGAAGGTTTTCATTATGCGACACAGAGGTACTTAACTCAACAGGGCTACTATCAATACAATCACGTGCTTTAGAGAGGCGTTCAAGATCATTTTCCAAAACTTTGATTTTATCAAGAGATTCATCAGCTTCCTTCGCTAAAGATTTAAAGTCTTCAACAAAGTTGGCAAATTCTTTCAGAAAAGCGTTTTCCAAATTACCTAACCTAGCATCAACTTGATTAATAACCGGATTAATATCGTTTTGAAGAATTTTTTGGACCTCAATTTGAACAGGTGATGTAAAATTTCCTCCAGTTATTTTGGAATTAACAACACGTTTAAGAATGACAAAGTTATCTTTAAGCTCGTTTAGAAATCGGCGAGTGATACTCGGTTTAGGAGGGTCATCAGACAATTCCTGACTTGGTAGCAAAAGCATTCAAGTACTCGTTTTAGACCGAAAAAAGACAGTTGGAGGATTAATTTTTGGATAATAAACGGGTGTCACTTCTTTATCAAGCTTTTTCATTCTTAAACGAGTCTCTACAGCAAGTTCAGTAGTTTCCTCGGAATCATGTACACTAGGAGGATCATGCTCATCAGACAATAGCACACTACCATTATATAAAGTTTCATTAGTGGCATGAACTTGCTTAAGGTATCCGGGATTAGGGGGAAGAGGACAACCTAAAGCAAATTTGTATCGAGTGTAATTTATCTCATTCACTTTTGGTGCGAGCATATTTATCGTCTGCATAGTTTGGCCACGCTTTACTATAAGGTTGTCTAATTCTCTAATCTTATCCTGATCTTTGCAAAAATCCTCAAGAAGCCCATCTTCTCGAATTTTGAAATCATGTTTCAGCTTTTCTCGTTCTTCTTTTAACTCCAAAATAGTAGATTTTTCAGTTGAAAGCTGTTTATTAAGAGAAGTGATTTCATCATTCAATTCGCTTATCTTTCTAGCACTACTTAAGTGTAAGGCATTTAATTTCTTAGTTGTGCATTTTTCTTGATAAACCGATGTAGCATGAGCTTGTTCAAGTTCCTTTATTTTAGCCTGATGAATTTCAAAACATTTCTCTTGTTCCTTATAGCCCGCAAGCTCAATGTTCAATTTGGCATTAGTTTCTCTAAACTTATTATTAACCATCGTAGCATGATCTACATCCTTAGCAACCTTATCAAATAGAGATTTATAATACGCATGAGTCTCATCAGGAAGGGTTGTAGGCTGGGCAACTTGATCCACACTAAGGTCCATACTTGGCTTATTTGAAATAATATTACTATTATTCGTTTAGTCCCCGTGTGTCTCAATATAGGGCTCAAGCATCTCAGTATACTCTTCGTCCTGATTAGACATACTATATATATCATTATCATCAAAACTTGGGTGTACCTCAGAGGGACCGTCTGAATTATAGACGGGAGCTTGTTCATCATGCATTCCTAAGGTTGATGCTTGTTGTAAGTTTGCCATCAAGATGTAGTTGGCATTCACCTCTTCTTCCTCGTCATATTCTGCAGCAGAAGCCATAAGATCAAATTCCTCAGCTTGAAGTGGAATCCCTGCCACTTCTTTTTGTGCTATGAGAAGCTAAGTCTGAAGATAAGCAGCATCCCTCTTCTTTTTGGATGTGCAATCGCGAGCATAATGACCAATTCCCCTGCAGTTGTAGCACTGAACCTGACGATTGTTGTTTCCATTTCCCTTACTAGTATTCTCAGCCCTTGCAGCCACAATGTTTCCCATCTGATTACCAACCGCTGGCACAACTATTAACCCATTCTGATTACCCACATTTGGAACAATCGAATTCTGACCACGGATTTGTCCATACTGATTTCCTACATTCCCAACATTCTGACCATACTGTGTCCCCGTGTTCCCAGCAACTACCAATTGGCGATCTTGATTCGCATTCATGGAAGGTTGAGCAATCTGCCTATTTCTAGTGTTCGAGGAGATTCTCTGATTGTTGTTGGTGGGGTTAATGGTAAATTTGAATGCCTTTGCAAGAAGTGCAAGACCAGTGTTAATCGCATGAGTTGGATCGGTGATGTCATCAAAACAGGCAATGGGTTGTTGTAAGTAGTTCACAGCAGCAGGAGGTTGATATCCATAAGGAGTGAGTTGTTGTTGTTGTTGTGGCATGAAGTTACTTGATGAGGGTTGATGGTAAGGTACCATGAGATATGACATAGACGATGGAGAGTTTGCCATGAAAGCCAATGGATCTTGTGTCTTGGCACGTCTTTCAGCCCTAACTTCGTTAGCTTCATCTTCAAATAATCATATACTTGAGTGTAGTCCACTACATGAAGATCCTTGGTTTGATTGACAAGAGTGACATATCATGACCATTCAGAAGGAAGATTATCAAGAAATTTGATGTTTGCAACAATTTGTGCAGGTTCATGTTTGTTTCTTCTAAGATGATTCATGAGGGTTGAAAACCGATGATAGTAAGGTTCAATTTGTTCCCCTTCAGTAGACGTAAATTTCTCCCATTCACGAAGCAACTTAGTTTCCTTCTCTTGTAAACCAATTTCACTCCCCTTCATCATTTTCTGAATCCTAAGCCACATCTCGTGTGCGGTTTCACAACTATCGACAGCAGCATAAACATCTTCGGGAAGTCCCATAAGGATGACTTGAATTGCTTGATCATCAGCGTCGAGTTGTTTAGATTCAGCTTCAGTTAATTCTTCATCCGTTTGCTCATGACTTGAGTCAGCCACTGGGTTAGCATTTGTAGGGTCCCCAGGCATAATGATTGTTCTTCTAACATACGGACCTTTTTGAATCGAGTTGACAATCAATTTTCCCAAAGGTTTACATTTTGCATAACGAAGGAGACGACTAGCCCATGTGGTGTAGTTCTCCTTGGTGAGCATGGGAGGACGATTCTCAGTACCCGCAGCGTAAATATCTTGTTGAGACGTCATCGTAGAAGTCGTGTGAAAAACAGGATCTCAATTCGTAGAAAGCACAATGTTGACGTTAAAGTCCCCTAAAAAATGAGCACTCCTGAAACCAAAAATTCCAAGGCCAAAAAACACACGTAAATTTTCAAATACACAAATTTTGAAAATATTTTCGGAATATTGGCTTTTTCAGAAAAAATCACTTTTTCGGAATAAAGGTTTTTTCGGAATAAAGGTTTCTTCGGAATAAAGGGATTTTCAGAAAAAATCACTTTTTCAGAATAAGGTTTTTTTCGGAATAAAAACTTTTTCGGAATAAATGGAGTTTTCAGAAAAAAACACTTTTTAGGAATAAATGGGGTTTCAGAAAAAAAACACTTTTTCGGAATAAATGGATTTTTAG
The DNA here is from genome assembly GCA_025667525.1 of Glebionis coronaria. NCBI lineage: Eukaryota > Viridiplantae > Streptophyta > Magnoliopsida > Asterales > Asteraceae > Glebionis > Glebionis coronaria. The sequence continues at coordinate 462,530,800 of CM046881.1, forward strand.
AGAAAATGGCTTTTTCGGAATAAATAGTTTTTCAGAGAAAATGGTTTTTCGGAATAAATGGATTTTCAGAGAAAATGCTTTTTCGGAATAAATGGATTTTCAGAGAAAATGGCTTTTTCGGAATAAATGGATTTTCAGATAAAATGGCTTTTTCGGAATAAATGGATTTTCAGAGAAAATGCTTTTTCGGAATAAATGGATTTTTAGAGAAAAATTTTCGGAAAAATGGGTTTTTTCAGAAAAAATTTTCGGAAAAATGGCAAGATTTCGGAATATAAAACCCTTTTGCGAAGATAATTCCGAAAATACAGGGATTCAGAATAGAGACGTCAGAGATAAACTTAAGCCACCAAAACCATACCTCGAATCCACCAATATCAATAACCACTTCGATCACACCAATAACAACACCTCAAAGCCTAAAATACTAATCGAATCCAATAGCCTATACCAAAAAACCCACGAAATCAATACCAAATCCACACCAAACCAACACCAAAGCTAACTACGAAACCCTTGGCGAATGATACCACTTGTAGAACTAAATCACACGACTAATCAAACACAAATAACATGATGATGATTAAACTAAAAAAGAAATATTAGATTAAGATGAACAGAAGAAAAGAAATACAAAGTTGGTGATTTCCTAGTGAGAGAAACAAACACACCTTTCTCTCTCTAAAACTATTAAGTGGGAAAGCACACACACAATCGAGGCTTAGGGGGCCTTTTATACTAATTAAGAATTGTTTAGGAGGCCTTCCTCATTTGTGTGTTCGGGACTAAATCCCGTTACATAAACAATAATAACTAAAAACTCTCGACATCATTAAATAACATTTTTCACGAGCTTCGCAACGATATATTATATGACCATCACTTTAATTACTTCTAACAAAATCCTTGATCATTTAATTAGGATAAGTACTTGTTTGTTCATACCTCAAGTGATAATGGTTGAAATGAAAAATACTTGAACTCAAGAATTCGTTTTTCGTTGTTTTCGTAAATGCTTGTTTTTACATATTGTCGTAATCAAAACAAAGCGAGACCGGAAAATGCAAGTAACATTTTTGGGCATCATTGCATTAACAAAGCGGTTTAAACGAACGAGTATATGAGGTCAGACATATCACACATAAACGAAATAACAATAGTACTCAGAAAAGTGAGTATGAAAAGTCGGCAATATACGCGCTCCGAATACAAGTATGGAATGCCATAACAGCTTAAAATTATTGTAACAAGATCAATTCACAAGAAAAAGAATTCAAGAATTACAGCAAGGGCAGATGTAATTACAGTAATATCCAATGATAACTCATGAAGCACAAGAGATTTAGAAAGAGATAGAAATTATCATCATTAGGGTAATGTAATATTTCAAAATGTAATCAATAAATGAAATACTACAACGATAATTTAAAAGTAAATAATAAGGATTAGAGAGTTACGCGTGTAGATATCGAACAACAATGGCAGATTCTGTACTTGAAACTTAGAAACATGAAACATTTGAACTTTTGGTTATTGACTAAGTTTTGAAAACGAATTAGTTTCCTATAACCATCGCTCTGATACCAATCTTTGAGACCCCGAAACCGGACAGTGTTGTACCTTTGTATTGCAAAACCAATTTGACCCAAATAACCGCTACATTTGTAAACTTGACACCTAAGTTTGAAAATAAACTCAAGACCCCAGGTTTAGAGACTAAGAATAGCCCTTGAACCTTTTTGAAACTCATACTATAGTCCCCGAGATTTGACAAAATATCGACAATAATTTCATGTTGTGTCGATACTCGCCTCCCGCTACACGAATATTCAAACTAGTGTAACTTCCTCCTCGTTTTGAGTTAGGTCTACTTTATACCAAAACGAGCGCCTCGACAACCACTACAACTATATCCGATCATATCAATACTTAATCAAACTTAAGTACACGAAAATCAGCCTTAAACCCACTGATCTAAAATACATGTTTAAAAACTTTATTAAACCAATCTTTTAATCCATTTTATCAATTCCACACTTCTAACATCATCATATGATCATCCTAAACAATACTCACTACTCCAAATCACTTGCATGTCCATTTTTTATAAAACCCAAATCAAAATCATACATGCAACCATAAAGAAATGATTAATTTAGTAGTTAACATATAAACAAGGAACCTTACCAACAAAATGGATCAAATGATCAAGAATACCAAAAAATATTTTTTTTCAAGGTTTGATTTCTTTAAAAACATGTTCCTAACACAAGATCATACACATGCAAATGTTTAAAATTGGATAAAAACAACTATTTTATACAAAAATAAAATTTTGAAACATTAAATGAATGCATGTTGGATTTAAAGATTGAAACTCACTCACTAGATGATTTCGGTTCTAACAAGAATAGTGTAAGTCCTGGAAACCTGGAACATGTTTTATAAACTGGTTTATATCTGAAAAGCCTTAGGTTTATTCATAAAAATATATTTTAAATGCCAAAGAGCCTATATAGGTCATGAAGGTATCAACGTGCATGAATACATAGAAGGGTGACCTCGTCATGCAATTAGAGGAGTTGCCTCTAATTATATTAGTTTGGGTGGAGGGATCAGCTCCATGTGAAGGATGTAGAGCACACACCACAGACACTGTGTAAATCTGCAAAACATGTACTAGGATGCACTCATACGCCCCACATGATAATAATAATTATAATGGCCAATAACTGAAAGGGACGTCACGAGTAATCACTCTCGTCGTGGAAGAGTCATAACACGGTGCCTGAAGTTTTATGGTTATGGTATCTCCATAACTAGGAATATCATTCAAATTAACTTTAAAATCTTTTCCTTTTTCATCTGTTAAAAACTCTTTATGAAAACCCGATTGAATTATGTTAAAAATATTTGGCATTTCAAAAGTTATGGTTGGCACGCTAAAAACCATCACATTTAAGTCGTGGTGGGGGGAGGTGGATTGTACAAATTCTCAAAATGATGATCAACAAAGAACACCGCCCCCTCAGGGTCAACATAATGGTATCATCCTCAAGATCGTTGATTTCTTCGATTTCTTCATCATAGATAGGCTCATCAAACCAAGGTTTTTGTTTCCCTCTTTAATGATTTTTGAAACACTCTCGAAGAGATCATGATCAAGCACAAAACCATCATTATTTTATAGGGATTATTGATAAGTTAAATCCTCACGAATGTGGTAAACGTTATTCTCATTTGAGGAGTGTCGATTAGGTAACTCCTTGAGAATAGGATTTTTGGTCACATGATTTGGTTCGTCATTATTGTTAATGCAAATCAATGCCTAAAAACATTGTTATTACTAATTAATCTGTCTTAGTTTTGATCACGACAAATTACAAATACATTTATTATTAAACATAATCATAAAACGAATTATCTAACAAACACTATCATCAAGGTAATAATCATTACACTAACATATCGTAATCATGCTTACTGATCATAAAAGTGATTAGCCTTAAAACTCACTTTTGTCAAATGTGACAAAATATTTTTAATAAACTTTATTTTTAAGAAAATGTTTTATTAAAATGTAAATTTGAATATGGCATATTCCAAATGCCATAAGAATATCCTTTGGAGGTTTAAACAGCCTCAAATATTTCAAATTCACTAAAAGACAAAAAAGAGCGGAGTCTACACTCCGCGGTTCCTTAAGTGCCTATGTGGTTCGTTATCGATACGGAATCGCCTAGGTAGCTAAGGAACCGCCCCCAGCTAGCCGTTGAGATTTGTCTTCTATAAATAGTGAATCAAATCTACATTCTTAATAACCCTTTTTGGACATCTCTTTTAGCCTTCTTTCTACTTTCTAATCCTAATCATTTGTAAATGATCACTTAATGTGTTAAGTATGTTTACTTATGATTATCCTCTTGATCTCCTTCTTTACCTTGTCCAAAGAGAAGACCACTCACACACTTGTGATGTGATTAAAGATGAAGCCTTGATGAAGATCATTCTCTCCTAAAGATCTAGTCATGTTCATCATTTGTTTATTTGTGTCTTGTGTAGATCCAATGTATGTGTGAATACTTGGACTAGTTGTGTTCATACAAGCTATGTGTGAATACTTGGATTAGAGTTGTGTAAATCCTTTGCATATGTATGTGCTTGGATTTGTGTTGTGTAGATCCAAGTTACATGTGTGTATTTGGATATGTTTAGTTGAGTTGTAATAAGTTGTGTTAGTTCTCACTAAACTATAAAGTGATGTAGTTGTGTCCTGTGAGTTCTCACTAAACTATAAAGTTACGTGTACTTGTGTTGTGTGAAGTTCTCACTTAGCTTCAAAGTGAAGAGTCGTGAAGATTGGTTTGTAGCTTTGGATTAGAACTCGACATCTAGCCTTGTGTCGGAAAATGGTGAAGTACGCAATGTTGTGAAGATTGGTTCTAGCTTTCGATTAGAACTCGACATCTAGCCTTGTATCGTAAAATGGTGAAGTGGGCGACGTTGTGTAGATTGGTCCTAGCTAAAATTAGGTCTCGAAATTTAGCTTAGTGTCGGAAAATAATGTAAGCGACGTTGTAAGGTTTTCTTCGCCAAGAAGGGAGCTTGTGGATATAGTGGAAATCTCGAGTAAGGTGTACTCGAGGAGTGGAGTAGGAACGAGGATAGAGCCTCGTTGTCGAACCACTATAAATCTTGGTGTCTTCCTACTAGGTTGTTTCCTTCCTTACTCATTACTTACCTTCATCATCATTACACTTACTACTTATTGTTAATGAATTAGAATTGAACCGAATCATTATGAAACTAGCTTTTTAGTAAAAGATGGTTTTGATACTCACCTAATTGAAAGGAAATTTGATTAGGAGATAAACCGAAGAGAAACTATTCAAACCCTCCCCCCCCCCTTCTAGTTTCTATAATTGATATCAAACCGATGGTGACACAAGATATTTGAAGTATATTGTACATTAAAACTTGGATCGATCCATTGTCTCCTTAAATTAGAAGGTTAAGTTGTACTAACGTTTTTCTTTGGTCAAAACTATCTTTTATTGAAAATAAGCCTTTTAATTGGTAATATTGCATCTCATTTGGATTAGTAGTATTTATACATTTTAGATTCATTCTTGAAATGTATCTACTAGTTTTCATCTTGTTATCTGTAGGTACTCATGAAGATCAATCATTCAATTAATTGTGGATTGAGTTACTTACACTTGTAGAAGACTCATCTTCTTTGATTTCCAACATCACTGAATGATGATATCAAGATGGATGAGAGTGATACTAGTCCTTGAAGACTTAGTAGTTACTTTAGTCATGGTTGGGCTTTGCATTGGTTCCTTGAAAGCTTGGAATGCAATTTGTGGCCAAGGTACGTTTTCGTTCTTCCACACGCCCTATTGATCATTCTTTTGATCATTAATTGACTATATGCTTGTTCTTGGCATCCTTGCCTTGACATTTATTTGTGGTTTGTGATTCTTCCCTTTTTCCCTCTCAGACCTTCATTGCTTGGATACTTGACTCACTATGGAGATGTAGAGTGAGTTAGTAGAAGCTTAAAGTATCAAGCATGATTTCCATGGTTTGCACCCTTACGGTTAGTAGGCCCTATATCATGTGTAACTTGTGCAATTAAGCTCATCTCTAGGATGATTGTTGAATCCCTTGAGATACCAAACTACTTCACTAAGTTGTAGTTAGATTTTACACATTTGGAATTGAAATATTCCAAGGATGTTGTTATTGTAAATCTTAACAATGATTATCCGATCATGTGGGAGAGAAAGTGAATCTATACTTTGCTCACATTTTGAAATAGAGTAAGACTGCTCTTGAAATTGATCTTATTCTATGTATTCAAATTGCCTGGTATAGTTCATTACCAAAGCCGTTCAAACCTTCACAAGAAAGGCACGTCTTAAACCACTATATATGACACAAGCTTTTCGTCTCCTCAATTTGAAGAATGTCATTTGTCTCTTGAGCAATGTTATTGGTCTTGATTCACTTCTCTTGACTTCTCTCCTCTTTGCTTCTTTGCTACGAGTAGTCGTTTGCCCATTTCGGTCTTTTCTTATCTCGATTCAACTCGTAATCCTTCATTAAGGCATTATTACCTAGTGTTGTGGTGGTCCAATGATTTCCTAAAGGCTTGAGACATATTTTAAGGATTTTAGAAAATTTTGGTTTTGAAAAATTCTTTGATTTTCCTTGATTAAAACACGCCACTGTAGGTGGTTCCTTATTGTCGCGGCTCAAACAGGCGGTTCCTTATCGATAAGGAACTGCGGCCAGTACTTGCGACTAAAGTGCCAGTTTTTATTAATAATCATTTTTTCAAACACTCCTTCTCTCTCTTCTGCAACATAGCGACGGGTATACCCAGTTTTCCACCATTGTTGATTTTCCAAAACCTTCAATTACTCAAGATTAATTGATTTCGATTTGTGGGTTTCACTCATCCTTAATCCAAGATTAATTATCTGTAAGTCATTTCTTTCAATTTCATGTAATTTGTTCTAGGGTTCATACATTCATAATTGGGGATTTTTAAAATTGACATTGAATTATAACCTTACTAGGAATAAGAGTTAACATAGTAATCTTGCTATGATTCCTTAGGTTCATATTCATTAAGATTTCACTAAAACCCACTTGTAGAACAATCCGAATTTTGACTAAATAAGTTTAGTTGATTAATGGAATTGATATGAACCCATGAACAAGTTGGTAATGGCATTGTTATGTGCTTACCTAAAAACCTTGTTTTGAAAAACCAATGTTCAAGTTCATAGTTGATCTTACATGGTCAATGTGTTATTGTCAATAATGAACTAGGTAAATTGTGAGCATGGGAATGATAAGGATTAATCATTTGTTTATCAAGAAATTAATGAAACACATTCTCATCTTTTTTTGATTTTTTGGTTTATATGTAACATATGAGTAATTGGCAAAATATATGTGTGCTTATTTAGGTACTAATCATGCCTTCAGAATATCAAGAAGATCATCAACACACCAGACAATATATGCCAAATCTATCCGTAATGTGTGCTTCCCCTCAACTTACAAACACCTGTTCCTCACTCCAAAATTATTGCTTTCACGAGGGTAGAGTTGACGAACAGGATATTGAGGGCTATATATATACTCGTTCGATATTCGGAAAAATTGAGTTTGATTGTTTGTTGGACATCAAAGAGGATATATATCCCAAATTTCTCTTGGAGTTCTTTAGGACATATTCTCTCGTTTATGATGACGATAGAGTATATGTTAGGTTCATCCTTGAAGGTCGACTCATTAAACTCTCTCTTGAACACTTTGGTAAAGCTCTTCGTGTTCCATAAAATCAAAAACCTAAGAGGGTATTGGAATCATTTTAAGGAGGGTAACCAATAACCACCCCTTTGGTTATCCGTAGAATCGTAGTGATGCAATGTTTTGAAACCTAATTTGATTTGACTGGTTAAAAATAATAATTTAATTTTATATTTTATTTGTGCTTAATAGGGACACTTGTCGATTTACTGATAAATGGAAACTTGATTATCTCCTTGAACCATTCGACTGTGCTCCGGATGAAAATGAAGAGATTGACCTTGACTTCATTCTTGATGTCATTTGTAAAGCGCGTAGAGGAAACGTTGTAAGAAGACTCCACTATACCAAGCGTGTGGTAAAACGCTATGAGGTTCTCTTAAGCGATCTTAATTATTGTATGGTCCGTTGGGCCGGCATCCTTAGGGAGAATGTGTTTTGTCTTAGTGGAAACCGGGATCATATTCAGGCGTGTATGGCGCACATGTTATGTTGCATCGCTACCAACGCCAAGTACAATCTCGCATACTATATCGCTCGACGAATCACCTATGCTCTTTCCAAACCCAAAACAAATCTTCCCTATGCCATGCTCCTTACTCGCCTTCGTAAGAAGGTTGGTGAAGACTATCCCGACATCAACATTTCTCGCTTTCGTTCGGTCGAACGTGTTATGCTACCCATTCAAAGGGTACAACCACGAAAGCCTAGAAGTGATCGAGATTCGAGAAAGTCCGATCCACAAGAGTCCGATGATGAGGACTTTGATATGTCACCAAGTGATGGTGGTGGCGTAGGCACAAGTGCTCATGTCAATTCTTTGAGTGACTCCCACCTATCCATGGACACATCATGGACGGCTTAGAAGAAATCATCCCTCTTCCTCACTATGCCACTAGTGGACTTCTAGAGAACTTTTGTAAAACCCGCATGCTTCTACCATGAACAGTACACTTAGTAAACCTACGTACATATAAAAACTTTTCTTTTATAGCATGAACATGTGTCACGATTATAGATTACAGAAGTTATGTACGTATTATTACACGATAAGTATTAAGTACGTGATAGTACACGATAATTATTAACAATAATAATTATAATCATGAACATGAAATCATGAACGTAAAATCACGAACACGTAATTACGTACTTAATTAATATAATACGATTAATATCGTTACGTACAAGTATTTATATATAACACGAACATTTAATTATATATTAACACGAAAACACGAACATACGAACACGTAAAATATTAGACATGGGAAAACTTCGGGTTTTCCCTTGTGGGCCCCACATGTCGCGGACACCAAAGACAAAAAGGGCAATCCCATGTTTGGTTGTATTAAAATAACAAAAGAGGGAAACATGTTTTCACTTTACAGAGTTTTTCATAAAAATTAAAAACCCTAGCCCCTTTTCTCTCTTTGGCCGCCGGCATCAACACCAAAGGTGGTGTTTGTTTGATTTTTGGTTGATTAAATTCAAGTATATTGTTCGTGTTATAAACCTCCAATTGTTCCACGCATTCGGTAATCCGTAATCCTTTTTCTTTTAATTATTTTATTTAATCAAGAACATGAAACATGAGATTAAATAAAACAAGTATTAAAACATGCTAGATTTATCATGGGAGTATAATTAAAAGGTGTTTCGGGTTGGTTTTGCTCGGCCGACACCCAACCGAGAGCCCCATGGCTCTCGGCTTTCTTTGGTTCGCACCACCAACCGAGACCTCGTGTCTCGGTGTGGTTCGTCTCGGTTGGCAGCAGGAACAAGGGACCCCGACGTGAGTCAGGGTGGCCTTGTGGTTTGTTTGGGGGTCTCGGCAGCAACAAGCCACCACCACCGGCTCAAGTCGGTAGCGGTTTTGGTCTAGTAGGGGGAACCGCGGCGGCGGTAAGGGAACCACCGGCACAGCCGGTGGGAACTTGGCTGTGGTCAGCGGCTAGTCGAGTGGGACAAGAAAAGTGGAAACCGGTTGAGCCGGTTAGCCACTGCTAAGGGTGTGTTCGGTTGGTCCGATTCATGGGGTTTCCGGTCCGGTTCACATGTGTCTAAATTAAAAGTCACGGGTCCAGTTCATGACTAAACTTTTACAAGTATTTATTTTTGCAAGTATATTATTTAACAAGAGGAATTAAATTAATTAAGACATGACTAGTAATTAATTTAATTAAATATGGACTTAGATTAATTATTATTTATGAAATAATACATGTTTTAACCTAAGTATTTAGTTATTTAATTTAAACTATAGTATTAATTAATTATTATGACATGGCATATAATTAATTAATAAACATGACTTAGGTTATAATTAATATAATATTAATGCATGCTTTAACCTAAGTATTTTATACACCTTAATTTAATTAAATCATGCTTATATTTAATTAAATCATATAACCTATAGTTTATTTAATTAACATGATATTATTAATAAACTATATTATTATCACATGACATATGTTATTTAACCAGTAAACTTAAGCTTATATTATTAGCTTATTAATCCAGCATAAATTCTAAATATGGAAACTTTCTTATTCAAGAAACTTACTATTTTGGAAACTTTCTATTTTTAGAAACTGATCTATTTTAAGAAGTTAATCTAATTTTAGAAACTTTCTATTTTTGGAAACTTTCTATTTTAGGAAACATGCTATTTTTAGAAAGTTACTTATTATTACACAACAAGTATAATAATACAAGAAAATACAAGTAATACTTAAACATAATACATAGAATACATGATAAATACAGCATAACCTTAAAATCAGTAAACAAGACAAGAACATATAAAACAAGCTAAGACATGATATAATCAGTTACGTACTCAGTAAACAGAATACTTATACATGTATCCTATTTATGTAGCATTACTGAGATCGAAGTAGGACTTTCATTCTTTCGTCTTCTTCGTTCGCTAGGCATAAGGTACGAATTTCCCGTCCCTTCAGTATGGACATTCTTTCCTTATTAGGATCCCCCATTTGCAGCATACTGTTATCCCAGTATTGTTTTATATGTTTGATCACTTATGTTAGTTAAGAGCCTAAGCCACATACATGCATGACCAGTGTCACCTAGTTATGGAGGTACCATAATGTCACACCCCACCATGGCGGAATATGGGGCGCGACGTATGGATATCATCACAACATGGCGTGTCTATGGAGATAACTATATGAAATAAGAACCGTCATAAAATGGTGACACAAAAGTCATGACAATATCTCATCAAATGCAGGAGTCTAGGTAAGTAGGTAACAGTCCTACCACTTACCCAAGACAAACAATAAACATAAACCAAACAAACATATAGGTGCCAACATGTATCACTTATCAAAAAAACATAAAGGTAAACTAAGAAGGAACGGGGATCTCCTTCTATATGCAATCCTAAGGCATCCAAGTCGAGCCACTTCTATCCTCAAGCTTAAACACATTCACACGTGAAAGAGACACTAAAACACGTCAACATAAAGTTGGTGAGAGTCATAGGTTTAGACTCCAACGCTAAATCAGTTACAAGCTGTGAATAACAAACATCAACACAATAACATATGGACAATGTGTTACAAATATGCATTAACAACTAACAATTCAAGATCAAACATTTCAAACCAAATCCAAGGCCCTCAGCCTTACCAAACATCATGGTACCATAGATGATCACACTATGTACCTATCCCAAGGCCACTACCTTGTCATTAACCATTGGTCCCATAGACGATCACGCTATGTACCTTTCCCAAGGCAACTACCTTGTCATTAACCATTGGTCCCATAGACGATCATGCTATGTACCTATCCCAAGGCCACTACCTTGTCATACACAAACAAGAACCACATAGCAGTTAATCACATAATGTACACACAAGTCCATCTCAAATCACAAAAACATTCACAGAATCAATTTAGAAAATAACTCAACATAGTGTCTCTTCCATCCTATCTGGAAGTCAAAATCAATAATAAACATGGGACTATGAAACTCACCTGATTGCTTCTTCACAAGTCCTCGCACTAGCAACAAGCCAACAAACCAAAAACACGCAATCAATACATGAACCAATCACTAAGATGGCTCATCAACCTATGATGGACATCTAGCCTATTCCTATATAAATACCTCATTTATAAGCTCTAATCACCTCATTACCCTTCCTTAACAAGTCCTTAACTTGGTTAAGTTTAATAACTATCCCGTTCATATTTTACACAAAACAGTCCCAGTTTTTAGGTCTCAAAACTTTAAGTCAAACTTCCACTTAAACATACCCATGGTTTCTTTAAAAGGAATATTAATACTTTTATATATTCTAGCTAAAACCTCCCACTTGCCCTAACCTTAAATCTACTGTTAAGGCCCCGATATATGTATATATATTGCTACCTATCCAGAATTCACTGATTTTAAACATATGAAAAGTTTGTTACAATTAAGGGGTCTTACCCTAAACCACAACCTTAGCCCAAATGCAGATACTTACTACAATATATAAACCATATCTAATGTTCGTGAGAAGATCCCAATGCAACCCTAAGTACCCCAAACAACCCAAAACTTAAAAAGAAAACAGGCATATTACAAAACTGTTTTGACCTCCGACTGTTGTAACCTGTTTTTGACCCACTTTCCTACCTCCAATTTAGTTCTCGTTTCTTGCATTGGAAAGCCACTTCAATTACCTTTTCAGGGATACTTGGATCGTATCTTGAATGTTCCTAGAACTCCCGATATGATCAAAACAATTGACTCAAAGTTCTGCCCAGTTTTTAAAAACGGGTTTAACAAAATCAACCTCATTAATTAACCCTAATCCCACTAATTACAAGCCCTAATTTTTGTAATCATTATAACACCATTAATATAACATTAATTTACTGTTTTTAAATTAAATCCTAACCTAAATCCATCATAAGATGATAAAGAAATCATTAAAACCATTAAATTGAAAAGGGTTTTGAAGGTTTTACCTTTAGATCAATGGTAGATGAAGAAAACCTAATTTTTGTGAAGAACCCTAAAAACTCTCCCAAAACCCACGACTATGATTTTTCTCCAGGGATTTTTTATGAATTTTGGTAGTGAATAATATAATATATAGGGTGTACATAAAATCCTAGTGCCCACTTTCCTTTTTTCCCTCTTTTTTTCCTTTTTCCCTTCTTTGGTGCGTCTAAACCGACCCAAACACCCCTTAAATTCGTTTTTTTTTTCTTTTTATTATTAATATATATATTAATAATATTACCTTAATTTTCCTAAATTTATTTCAGCTCCTAAAGCTTCCAAAACCCCAAAACCGTAAAACTAGTCAAATTTACGCGTTTTACCGTAAAAGTCGTAAAATATACACTTTTAAAAAAAATCTCAAATTTTGAAATAAAATTTATAACTAAGTCCTAAATGACTTAAAACCATCCCGAAAAATATCCATATGACTAATTACCTCATCCGAGACCTCTAAATGCTAAACCGTAAATCGTAAAAATACGATTTTCTATAATATAAATACGTATACGTAAAACCACTAAATAACACCATCTCACTTCATAGTCACTACCATGTGAATTCATGAACATGAAATTATCACACATCGTTTCACTCACAAGGTACCCCGTACCGGAAACGATATCCAGACCACAATCTATACACACCAACTAGCACATAAACACGTAAAAACACGTAACTAGCACAAAATAAAACTAAGTGACGAACCTCAAAACTAGGGTTGTCACATCACTCCCTCCTAATATAAATCTCGTCCCAATATTTACTCCTTAGGATCAAACGCAAAAACAACAAATCACATGAGGATACTTGTTCTAAACGAACTCCTCTCATTTCCACGTGAACTTTAGTTCAAGTTTCAAAATACCACATATGCAAACCAAAAATAATTAAACTCATTGCCAAACTCTTGACCTCACGGTCAATAAATCTCACCGATGATTCTTTGATAAAAACGAAGACTCTTATTAATACAAGTCCCGAATAACCGTACATGCAAAATGCATTCTCAAACAACCTTTACCAATCTCAATACATGAAATGTATCATGTATACAACTCATTTCCCCCAGGTAATTCTATGCTCATAAGCTAATGGTCCGATCTTTCCAAGGATCATAAGTGGACCTACAAAACTCTACATCAACTCCCTTTAGTCTGTACCCCAAACTACTTAAAAATTTCTAATTTCCTTACAAAGTGACCTATGACAGTCTTTCACATATCCATTAGTTCTTCCAATCCAAATCAACTTATGAGCTATACACATCATCAAAAGGACGGTTATCTCAGTTAGACCAAGCCCTTTGTCCCTATGGCACATCACACCTATAAGTCCTCATCCAATCGATTATCAATACTAAGCCTCCCAAACAATCAGTATAGGTCAGTGCCATTTCCTTTTTCCACACTACGACAGCATTAGCCTACGTTGTGCTTTATTCTACTCATTAGGCTCTACCAAAGTTTTACCTTCGGTTCCTATCTCGACCTATTTCATTCATGCTTCGCTTCTATACACACTTCCTTCTCCTTCCTCGACTCCTACCATACATCACGATGTGATGCTTCCCATCGTTTCTTCCATTGCCATAATCCTTCATAAGGCATTCCATACATATTAGGCTACCTCTTACGCAAAACTCTCTATTCCATCACATTCGTAGGCAATCCTTCCAACTTCTCAACTACGTGACTTCTCATTCCTCTTGAAATATGAGATGAATTAGTCAGTCTATCGACTATCACCCAACTCTCATCGTACTTAATCCTCCCCCGCATTATGTATCCCTTCCACCAACTTCGTCCTTACATCGCCCTTTCTAAACTACTCCTATCTATGTAGGAAGTATAGTCTACGTCCCATTTCTCCATATGATTGTCCAAGCCACGCAACATACATGTTGACGCGTTCTCTGCTTTAGACAACTCAACTCGTGTAACCTATATCCTTTATCCAAACCGCCCTAATACGTCATCCCTATAGTTCAAGTTCGTCTCAGTTTCACCTCATCCTTCTTATTCCATGTCTCATCGACTATGCTTGCCTTTCCCAGATGGTACTTGGCCTTGAAATTTTCTTTCATCAATTAACTCTACCCATCACCTTTGCCAAATGTTCAATCAAGATGATTGAATATGTGTTGGAGACGTTCACGATCCGTATAGATCATTCTTCACGTCTCGTACACCAAATGCCTCTAGCATTCTAGGCGGATATAACAGTCCAGCTCCACTAACTAAGTCTATCCAGTTCTTCCAAATCTTCAGTTCCTGCAACGTATAAGAAATCGCCTTTCTTGTCGTTCTCGTACACATCCAAATCCTTGCTCCACGTATCGTCATGCTTCGCGAATTCATCCAGTCCTTCCGATAATGCCAAGATCGGCTCATTATCCAATCCACCTCTTCAGCCTCCAAAACGCTTCCTCGTCCTTCTTCACTTCGCCCCTTGCTGGTTCCATGATACGCCATCATTTCTAACTACTCATCATGGTAGACTTAATACTAAAACTCACACTTGAAAATCTCACGTATAATTCCACTCCAAAACCAACACATACTCTGCCTCACTCTCCTTCTTAGACTTTGAGTAGATCAAGATGTCGTCGATACTCCCGATGACAACTCATTTATATACGTTCATTCACACTCGCTTCATTAACTCCATGAAATCCGCTAGTGCTTTGGCGAAGCCAAATGCATAACCGCAAACCCAAAGCGTTCATACAACTTCCTTAGCAGTTTTCAACTACGTCCTCCTTGCATCCTCTCTTAGAAGCAATACGGATAAATTCCTACCTCGTTCTACTTGCAAAATTCTACACGCATTTTAAAAGACCAATGCTTCCTCTCATCAGACCACTCAACCGCTTACCACATCCAGTCTACTACTAAGCAACTCGACTTTTACCTTGCATCCATTGCAATTTCCATCAACTCTTATTCTTGGAATCATTCCATCAACAATTTCCTTGGAAAGACACTAACTCCAACTCCTCTCACTTCTCCTACTTGCTCTATTTATGGTTCTACCTCAAAATAATAGGCAAACCTACTAAATTTCAGGAAGTTTTTAGAAAACATACATGCCTTACGAACAATATCCCCTTCCAACACTCTCTATGGCACGTTACTTGTGCTGGTATCCCACAAATCTCTATTCATCTCCTTGGTACTCCTAAGAGACCTCATAACCACATTAGTTCGTCTACGAACTTCTTTCCTCCCCGCTAAGGGTATTCCGACCGTTCTCTCATGGCCACCTACTTAAGCGTGTAGGCGCGACCAAGTCTTTCATATGACTACCTCAACGCTCCTGAACAATACGAAACCAAAACTACATCTGAACCCATCAGATACGATCAACGAATCAAACCAACGGATAACTAACGACATTTCACGTGCACCAGTTAAAACAAGTAAAAAAACCATTAGACTCAAAAGAAAACCCAAACCCAAAACGTGTATCAATTCAAAATGACCCATGACAACGAAAAATAATCCAAGAAACACCCAATGGCAACCAAACATATTACGCCCCGCGGCATATTATTTAAACCGTGCAAAAGATCGACTTTTCCAAAAGAATATATATCTTTTTTATTTATTTATTATTACCTCCACATCTATGTGACTCAAACAATCTACAAACAACCCTCTTGACGAACTCAAAACTCAACTCAAAAACTAGGTATCCCGTGCATCCCGAATCATAAAAATAAACTACTATTCAAACTCAACCTTTAACCCGACACTTGTACAATAATTTCGGCCAAGATACTGACCTCCCATGACTATACATTCTGAATACTTGAAAAGTACGTTCCGAGTACATAATTTTAGGCTTTTGAATCACTCAAAAAGCTCTAAAAACGAACAAGTTATGACCAAATCAGTTTTATACCAGTTGTTTAAAAAAACTAAATAATAAACTTAGTGATTAATGTAATCCTTTTAAATGAAAGATATAATTGTATGTGAATCTTCATAAACTCAATTTAACCTTGTATAAATAATTATAAATGACATAAATCGGTCAAACTTAATTATATAAACTATGTAGGTAGAAAGAAATTTTTACTTCGCTTTATTTTAAAGAAACTCTTTTAGAATTTGAAATAAAGAAGTGTTGATTAAAAAAATCTTATGTTGCACCTTGTTTCAAACACGACTCCAACACCTTACCCCTTATTTTACCGAATACAACCAACTATCTAACCCTATAATAGATTTCCAAGTCCCCCTTTTTCTCAATATATACCGACCAAAAGAAATGTAAGACCCAAAACAAAAGATTTCATTATCTCAAAAGAAATCCCAAGTTATTTCAATAGACTTAAAACCAAGAACACCATTTTAAAACGTACACGTGAAATACGAAACTCAAAGAATACGCTACAAGACACACTTCAAAAGATTCAAAACGTCGTTGAAACTCCACCAAACTCGAGCTCTAATAAATTGTTTAAACACAATAGAGTACTAGGTACGTTCAAGTTATAATAACTATTGAACGACCGTAAATCATAACATAACATCTATTAGTATATATACATCCGCGTATGTATACCTATCGAATCTCCCAAACATACTCGTTATCATACATGTCAAGTCAATCGATCACTTTATACGCTCGTTTTTTCCTACGAGTAATCACCATCTCACCGTGCCACAACAAGGCATAAAGCCCACCTCCAAAACCAAACCATATCGTGTGACCCCATAATCACACAACACAACTATAACCCAAAACATATAACACAATAAGAACGATAGCCATCTCATAGGCAGCCATTACATAAACCCATAAATTATACGTATACCCAAATTCTACATCTCATCATATACAAGCATGTACTAACCCTCTTTCATGCAATCATACTTGAGAACCCATTGAAGTTGTGGTATAACTATGTTGGCCACCATACTTATACAATTACCCTTTCCCAAATGCACTCCCTCCTATGATGACACTTATAAGAATCAGTACAACATATAACACATAAATCCATCTACTCACATAAGCTCATAACCACGCAAAATAAGATCCAAAACTCCATCTATTAAAATAACATAGTAATACTCTTGAAATACGTAATTCCATAGTCTAGCTATAACAGCGTAGACTAAATCCAAAATGAAAACATAATCAGTTATAAGTCATGTCGCCCGTAAGAGTGGAAACAGCTTAAAATCCTTCCTATCCACCTACTCCTAGTAACTCGAACCACCACACGATTCTTAGGGAACATGACTTAAACATCAAAAGAAAAATAACATACCTCAGGTATGTAAAATAACTCGATAAAAGATAGAAACTACCTTGTACTAAATTATGTACTATAATGTACAATTTAAGCAAAATACAACAGTGACTAGCGTGGACGATTATTGTTCAACCCGCACTAGTCACAAACCCGAAAAGAAAATAACATGTGACTAAGTATGAACATACTACGATTCAGTTCATACTAGTCAAAACATCGCAATAAATAACATCCAAACAAATCAATTATTATAAAATGCACACATACTCCTATGACGCCTATATGCGGGGACCCTTAAGCTATAGACTAGGCTACGCGACTAGGCAACCTAATTCTCTATAACCATTGTCCTTGATACCATTCTGTCACACCCCACCATGGCGGAATATGGGGCGCGACGTATGGATATCATCACAACATGGCGTGTCTATAGAGATAACTATATGAAATAAGAACTGTCATAAAATGGTGACACAAAAGTCATGACAATATCTCATCAAATGCAGGAATCTAGGTAAGTAGGTAACAGTCCTACCACTTACCCAAGACAAACAATAAACATAAACCAAACAAACATATAGGTGCCAACATGTATCACTTATAAAAAAAACATAAAGGTAAACTAATAAGGAACGGGGATCTCCTTCTATATGCAATCCTAAGGCATCCAAGTCTAGCTATTTCTATCCTCAAGCTTAAACACATTCACACCTGAAAGAGACACTAAAACACGTCAACATAAAGTTGGTGAGAGTCATAGGTTTAGACTCCAACGCTAAATCAGTTACAAGCTGTGAATAACAAACATCAACACAATAACATATGGACAATGTGTTACAAATATGCATTAACAACTAACAATTCAAGATCAAACATTTCAAACCAAATCCAAGGCCCTCAGCCTTACCAAACATCATGGTACCATAGATGATCACACTATGTACCTATCCCAAGGCCACTACCTTGTCATTAACCATTGGTCCCATAGACGATCACGCTATATACCTATCTCAAGGCCACTACCTTGTCATTAACCATTGGTCCCATAGACGATCACGCTATGTACCTATCCCAAGGCCACTACCTTGTCATACACAAACAAGAACCACATAGCAGTTAATCACATAATGTATACACAAGTCCATCTCAAATCACAAAAACATTCACAACATCAATTTAGAAAATGACTCAACATAGTGTCTCTTCCATCCCATCTGGAAGTCAAAATCAATAATAAACATGGGACTATGAAACTCACCTAATTGCTTCTTCACAAGTCCTCGCACTAGCAACAAGCTAACAAACCAAAAACACACAATCAATACATGAACCAATCACTAAGATGGCTCATCAACCTATGATGGACATCTAGCCTATTCCTATATAAATACCTCATTTATAAGCTCTAATCACCCCATTAACCTTCCTTAACAAGTCCTTAACTTGGTTAAGTTTAATAACTATCCCGTTCATATTTTACACAAAACAGACCCAGTTTTTAGGTCTCAAAACTTTAAGTCAAACGTCCACTTAAACATACCCATGGTTTCTGTAAAAATAATATTAATACTTTTATATATTCTAGCTAAAACCTCCAACTTGACCTAACCTTAAAGCTACTGTTAAGGCCCCGATATATGTATATATATTGCTACCTATCCAGAATTCACTGATATTAAACGTATGAAAAGTTTGTTACAATTAAGGGGTCTTACCCTAAACCACAACCTTAGCCCAAGTCCAGATACTTACTAAAATATATAAACCATATCTCATGTTCGTGAGAAGATCCCAATGCAACCCTAAGTACCCCAAACAACCCAAAACTTAAAAAGAAAACAGGCTGATTACAAAACTGTTTTGACCTCCGACTGTTGTAACCTGTTTTTGACCCACTTCCCTACCTCCAATTTAGTTCTCGTTTCTTGCATTGGAAAGCCACTTAAATTACCTTTTCAGGGATACTTGGATCGCATCTTGAATGTTCCTAGAACTCCCGATATGATCAAAACAATTGACTCAAAATTCTGCCCAGTTTTTAAAAACGGGTTTAACAAAATCAACCTCATTAATTAACCCTAATCCCACTAATTACAAGCCCTAATTTTTGTAATCATTATAACACCATTAATATAACATTAATTTACTGTTTTTAAATTAAATCCTAACCTAAATCCATCATAAGATGATTAAGAAATCATTAAAACCATTAAATTGAAAAAGGTTTTGAAGGTTTTACCTTTAGATCAATGGAAGATGAAGAAAACCTAATTTTTGTGAAGAACCCTAAAAACTCTCCCAAAACCCACGACTATGATTTTTCTTCAGTGATTTTTTATGAATTTTGGTAGTGAATAATATAATATATAGGGTGTACATAAAATCCTAGTCCAAGTATAAGCCCACTTTCCTTTTTTTCCCTCTTTTTTTTCCTTTTTCCCTTCTTTGGTGCGTCTAAACCGATCCAAACACCCCTTAAATTCGTTTTTTTTTCTTTTTATTATTAATATATATATTAATAATATTACCTTAATTTTCCTTAATTTATTTCAGCTCCTAAAGCTTCCAAAACCCCAAAACCGTAAAACTAGTCAAATTTACGCGTTTTACCGTAAAAGTCGTAAAATATACACTTTTAAAAAAAATCTCAAATTTTGAAATAAACTTTATAACTAAGTCCTAAATGACTTAAAACCATACCGGAAAATATCCATATGACTAATTACCTCATCCGAGACCTCTAAATGCTAAACCGTAAATCGTAAAAATACGATTTTCTATAATACATATACGTATACGTAAAACCACTAAATAACACCATCTCACTTCATAGTCACTACCATGTGAACTCATGAACATGAAATCATCACACATCGTTTCACTCACAAGGTACCCCGTACCGGAAACGATATCCAGACCATAATCTATACACACCAACTAGCACATAAACACGTAAAAACACGTAACTAGCACAAAATAAAACTAAGTGACGAACCTCAAAACCAGGGTTGTCACACATAACCATAACACTGGAGGCACCAGTGTTATAACTTCCCTACGGAGAAGTGATTTCTCGCGGCGTCCCTTTTCAGTTTTGGCCATTATATTATATTATCATGTGGAGCATATGGGTGCATCCTAGTTACATGTTTACCAGTAATACCAGAGTAAATGCGATGTGTGTCTTGCATCCTTCACTAGGAGTTGATCCATCCAACCCAAATTATTAATTAGAGGCAACCCCTCTAATTGCATGACGAGGTCTCCCCTCCAAGTATTCATGCACGGTGGAACCTCATGACCTATATAGGCTATTGGCTAATTAATACAGATTTTACATAAAAACATAAGTCTTTTCAAACTATAAAACCAGTTTTATGAACATGATACCAGGTTACTTAGGACTTATACTTTTTCGCTGATATTTGTGGAAACCTTGGTTTCCGGATCTTTGAAGCTACTAGGAATGATAATTGTTCATATGATTAACATAATCAAAGCGGAATTAGAACAACAACCATTAACAAGGTGTTTAGGGCACAAGAACATGAATTAAAACAAAAGGATTGTTCATTATATTAATAACAAACAACCACTAGATGTGTATACATTGAATCCCACGTCTAGTCGACACACGCTTTAGGTTTACATTATGAATATGAGTTATATAAAAAACCTATAACCCTTGGTTCCTTTTATAGTGTAAGGATTAGGGTTTTACAAGAGATAATAATGAATAAACAAGTAAATCTTCTATTTAGATAAACTTATACAGAATATATCCTGCATGTTTATCTAAATAGAAGCTTCTAAAGGCTTCTTGTCTACGTTTCTAACAATGCTTACATTGTACATGACAATGCTTGAATTGTACATGACAATGCTTGCTTTGTCAACCTTGGATTTGCTCTTGTCAACGCTTAGATTGCTCTTGACAACGCTTAGACAAAATCTTCATGTTTTCTTCGTTTTTGAGTTTCTACCACATCAACTTTTTGACCCAACAATCTTCCCCTAGTTGATGTTGGCAAAACTCTATGTGTATATCTTGTAAGTTGTACATGATCTTCAAATTTCTTCCCCTCAAGTGTAGCATGTATGTCTTCCCCTTTTTGTCACATCAACAGGGAAGTAAATAATGTATGCAATCTTTGAAGATTCTCCAAATGTAGCTCTATGTAATAATCTTGAAGAAAAATAAATAAAGTATTCTTGATGTAGAAGTAGAATAACCCACCCTTGTGTTCCATGTCTTGTACTATCCATGTGATGAAGAACTTATACCAGATAGAGAAAATATAAGTAGACCTCAATCCCTTATCAATATTCTCATCCTTTGTGAGACACTGAGCACGATAATGTAACTCCTTCAAGTGTTATGACAAGTCCTTATCACCAACCATGTAAAGCACGAACAAGTTATCTTCAAACCTGCTGAAAATTTGAAGATATGATAGACCACAAACTCGCGAAAATCTTCTTCAATCATCAAACTTACCATAAGAATTCTTCCCCTTAAGTCAACACCTCTTCATGACGAATTTGAATGAAATAACATCTTCATACCATATGTAAAAGTTCTTGATTGGATAACTCTTTCTCAAGGCTATCCCGATTACATAGTGTAAATATCCATCAAATTCCCACGAATAATTGCTAACTCGCTTTAAGATCATTAATCCCTTTTAAAAATATTCGAGCCATAAATATCAACATGATATTCTATATAAAAACGGAGATTCCATGTACCTTCGTGTGTAAATTCCACCTTTTTGTGTGCTAAAAACGTACCAATTTTCCAAACAGCAGCTTTTCCCCTTTTACCCGAGATCCTATACTGTCCGATACACCTTCATTCTGTGTTGTCCCATATCGGGTAACGCTTGTCAGCGGACCAAACTCTATATCTCGGATGACACTTATCAACGCCTTTTGTCAGCGCCGATTTTACTCCTGTCAGCACCTCGTCTCAGTGCTTGACTTCTTTTTGTCAGTGGCTCGATCAACGCCACTGACACAATCTGTGGCTAAAACTTTTCTTCAACAGTGGATATATTATGACGTAAATAATTCCTTGATTCTTTCATATGCCTTCATCATATATTCTTCTCATCAAATATGAGACTTTATCCAAAGGCCCACCAAATCCTCCATATATCACGTGCATAAAATCAGGAAGTGAATTGTATTACGTGATATAGAAAGCAAATATGACTTCCATAAATAATTCATAAAGCATAATTCCTGAAATTAAGCCTTCCAAAAATTACCACTTATTCTTGATTCACGTTACCATATGTATAATCATACTTGTTGTGACCTTTTCACATCGAGAAAATATAATCGTCCAATGTACATCGTGAAAAGATGTCACTGAATCTTGATCTGCCACTTTGTGTCATACATCAGATTCATACGAATCAAATATATATCATCCATAAATCAAAGCGTGTGAAACATAGCCATGATTCCAAAACCTGTCTGATGCTTGTACGTGATCTACTGTCTGTACATGAGTTGTAAAAACTCATGAATCTGATCCTGTAGAATCTTGCAGCCGTATGCGTTCAATGAACAACGTAGCTTCTTCTGGTTTCAAGATCGGTCTAGGGTTTATTAACTTAGGCACCGAAACCCTAACTTAGGGTTTGTAAAATAAACCTAGCTCGATTCTTCCATCATAACAGCCACAACTTCATAATCTTTCTGCCTTTTATGGTGATCTAGGGTTTTGGGGATCAAACCCTAAATCGCATGTGATAAAAACAAAAACAGAAAATCTGTACCTTCACCAACAGCCAAATTCGACGAGCTATAACTTTTTTCTGGGGCCAAAACTCGACGATCGCTCCGGTGAGATTGAAGACACATACCTTGAGAACCTCTGGACAAAATTTCAGCCAGATCCAACGGTTAAAGAACGAGATATGCTCTTCTAAATACTGCTGCGCACACAAAAACGTCCAGAAAAACCCTAGACGGATTTTTCTTCTTTTCACCATACACGAACACCTTGTTGGTCCTAGCATCACGAGCCACGAGGCTCTGATACCAATTGTAGAAACCTTGGTTTCCAGATCTTTGAAGCTACTAGGAATGATCATTGTTCATATGATTAACATAATCAAAGCAGAAATAGAACAACAACCATTAACAAGGTGTTTAGGGCACAAGAACATGAATTAAAACAAAAGGATTGTTCATTATATTAATAACAAACAACCACTAGACGTGTATACATTGAATCCTACGTCTAGTCGACACACGCTTTAGGTTTACATTGTGAATATGAATTATATAAAAAACCTAATAACCCTTGGTTCCTTTTATAGTGTAAGGATTAGGGTTTTACAAGAGATAATAATGAATAAACAAGTAAATCTT
Organism: Glebionis coronaria; assembly: GCA_025667525.1. Lineage (NCBI taxonomy): Eukaryota > Viridiplantae > Streptophyta > Magnoliopsida > Asterales > Asteraceae > Glebionis > Glebionis coronaria. The sequence goes on from CM046881.1 coordinate 462,554,814, forward strand.
CTAATTAGATAAACTTATACAGAATATATCATGCATGTTTATCTAAATAGAAGCTTCTACAGGCTTCTTGTCTACGTTTCTAACAATGCTTACATTGTACATGACAATGCTTGAATTGTACATGACAATGCTTGCTTTGTCAACCTTGGATTTGCTCTTGTCAATGCTTAGATTGCTCTTGACAACGCTTAGACAAAATCTTCATGTTTTCTTCGTTTTTGAGTTTCTGCCACATCAACTTTTTGACCCAACACTATTTGTCATTATGCTTATGTTATTCCATGCTATACTCGTATATCCGTGCACTGAGCGTTATGCTCAGCCGTTTTCCTTTCGTATTCCCAAACGGCAGGTACTCAAGGGTGCTCGTAGACTTTAAGCGTACGTGCATATGGAATGGAAGCTATCTAGCCTTCTCTACTTTATGCATTTCATCATACATTTTGCTACTTATTTCTTTGGACATTGTTTAGTCCTTTTCCTTTACAGTACTTATGTTTTGTGTGATGAGCTTATACTTGGGGTACCGATATTTGTTTCCGGTATTCTCATTCATGGTCATTTAGTGTTTTTAAGACATTTACCTTGTATGCTTTGATGACACGCCATAATCACGCGTGACATTCCATTTACCAAAATGGGGTGTTACAATTATGGTATCAGAGCCAAGGCTTTGACCTGTAGGCTCTCAAAACATGACCTATGATTAGTAGGTAGTCACTATGGTCTTCCTAGAACTGACAGTCGGTCTTTATGCATTCATTGTTTTCATGCATTTATGTCATATGTCATTGTCGCAGGTTTATGACTAAGTAATGGTTGGTACAGGAATGGCCCTATTTAGTCGCATGTGCTTTTATCAAAACTTTTAACTTTGGGACCGACCCATAGGCGTCCCCTTGATATGTCTTTTGTTTTGGGTGAACTGACCACAGGCGTTTACCCTCGCGCATATAAAAGTTTTTATAAACTGCATCATTCATTCATACACCGTTTTCATGCATAAAAATTTTCTCATGATTTATTGGCATAATTTTTGTTTCATGTATATATATTAGGTTTTATCAGTTTAATCATGCAATTTGTTTTAAACTGTCAGATGGTGAACACACACAATGCTCGAGAGATGACTGCAACTGCCAATGCAACTTTGCAAGCCATCCTTACCCAAAGTAACAACAATCCTCCACCACCACAGATCGTCCCCATGGTTGTGTGGGGTAGGCTGTCGAGGGATTACTACGCGATTAGGCAGAGAGCTGAGGAGAACAACAATGAGTTCATGCAGCACTTTCTTCATTTGGCTAGTGTTCTTGGCGTAGCAGCAGGTACTGCCGAAGAGCAAGCATACCATTTTCGTTGGGCTATTCGTACCTCGGTCTCCAATAACTTGGTGTATGCTACCTTCAACACGGTGGCAAAAGTAGCCGATGCAGCACGTAAACTGGAGATGCTGCAGGAGAGAGAGGAATTCGGTGAAGCAGAGAGACCCGAGAAAAGGTATTTGTTTGTCACTCAGCGGTGATCATTTTAATTCATTCAGTACTATCTGAATATTTATCTTTCTTTATAAACTGCATCTTTCAGGCAGAAGACTGGGGACCGGTCTCAACCGGCTACTTAGCAATAGCCTACTCAGCCCAAGGGTAACGGCCCGACCCAAGACCGTTCTGCTACGGATAGGCGTGGCGGTAATGTTAATTACCGTAACAACGCTTGAAACTCCAATAGCAGCAGGTCCCTAAACTTACTCATTTCTTACGTTACACGTTTATGATTCATAATTCTGACACTTAGCATCTCCTATCAGGAATCATGGCAACGGAGGGGAGCAGGACCGCAGAGGTTCACAACCTAACCGTACAACTATCACTGGTATTATGTCTTCTGATTTTCTGCATTGTCCTATTTGTACCCATAAACCATGTCTCATGTGTACTTTCCTGAACAGGCTCCCAGCCAGCAAGGGAACCTGTTGGAAGGTATACTCACCCTCTCTGTACTACCTGCAACCGTAGGCACCCAGGGCCATGTCGTCGCGACAGCGATGCTTGCTTCAAGTGTGGCCTTACTGGTCATCGCATGAAGGACTGTCGCAAGGGTGAGATAGAGGGCACACCTGGACATGCCGATTCCAAGCCACCCCCTACTACTGGGCGGGTGTACATGACTTCTCGCGATTAGGCCAATAAGTCTACAGGTACCATCACTAGAATCTTGTATATGTATGGTCAAGTTGCATGTGTTTTATTTAACACGGGTGCTACTCATTCGGTCATTTCTACTGCTTATTCCAAGAATGTCAGGATATCTCCTATGCTATTAGAGAATGTATTAAACATTTCCACGCCTTTAAGAGACTCTGTATGCATAACCCATGGGTACAAGAGCCTTCCCCTAGACTTTGAAGACAAGATTCGTCCTGTTGACGCACTTCCATTGGATATGTGAGATTTTGACATGATATTAGGCATGGACTGGCTATCCAAACATCACGCCACCATTGACTGCCATTCATATCGGGTCATCTTTAGTGATGTAAATACACCAGAGTACATTCACAACGGTTTCGTACCCGGAAGGTCTGTACAAATAATTTCAACCTTACAAGCACGTGCACTACTGTCACATGGTTGCGAAAGCTATCTTGCTACTGTTCATGATCTGGAGGCTGAATCTCCATCTATCCTGAATCAGCCGATCGTATCAGAATTCCCAGATGTGTTTCCAGAAGAACTTTCGGGCATACCAACTGCTCGTGAAGTAGAGTTTAATATTGAGCTTATCCCAGAAGTTGAGCCAATTTCTAAGGCTCCTTATCGTATGGCTCCCATAGAGCTAAAGGATTTAAAGGAACAACTGCAGAAATTGTTGGAACGCGATTTTATTCGACCTAGTGCTTTTCCATGGGGCGCACCTGTTCTGTTCGTAAAGAAGAAGGACGACAACATACGTTTGTGCATAGATTATCGTGAGCTTAACAAGATCACCATCAGGAATAGATATCCGTTGCCACGCATTGCTGACTTGTTTGACCAACTCCAAGGGGCCAAACATTTCTCCAAGATTGATCTAAGGACGGGCTATCATCAGTTACGGGTTAAAGAGTAGGACATCGCCAAGACTGCATTCCGAACACGTTATGGGCACTACGAATTCGTAGTCATGCAATTTGGCCTTACCAATGCTCCAGCTGTTTTCATGGATCTGATGAACCGTATCTTCCATGAGTTCCTGGACAAGTTCGTCATTGTCTTCATTGACGACATTCTAATTTTCTCTAAGTCAAAGGAGGAACACGAAGACCATCTTCGTACTGTACTAAAGATACTTCGCCAGAAGCAGTTGTATGCTAAATTCTCCAAGTGTGAGTTCTGGTTCGACAAGGTGGCGTTCCTATGCCACATTATATCAGCAGAAGGAATAACCATGGACCCAGCAAAGGTTGAGGCTATTACCAAGTGGCCAAGACCGACATCAGCGACTGAAGTTCGCAGTTTCCTAGGCTTAGTTGGTTACTAACGTAGGTTCATAGAGAACTTTTCCCATTTAGCACTGCCATTGACCAAACTGATGCGGAAAGGGGAGAAATTCGTGTGGACTGAAGAAAGAGAGAAGAGCTTTGAAGACCTAAAGCAGAAGCTAGCATATGCACCGATTCTTACTCTCCCATCTGATACAGGTGGATTTCAAATCTATAGTGATGCTTCAGGGAAGGGACTTGGCTGTGTTCTCATGCAACATGGGAAAGTGATTGCGTATGCTTCACGGCAGCTTAAGCCTTATAAGGAGAACTACCCTACGCATGACCTAGAACTTGCAGCAGTCGTGTTTGCTTTGAAGATATGGAGGCACTACTTGTATGGAGAATCATGTGATATCTTCACAGATCACAAGAGCCTAAAATACATCTTCACTCAACGTGAACTGAACATGAGACAGAGAAGATGGTTAGAGTTGTTGAAGAACTATGACATTAATCTGTAGTATCATCCCGGCAAGGCGAATGTAGTGGCAGATGCACTTAGTAGGAAGTCTGGTATGATCGACGGCATTAAGATTGAGGAAGAGATTATAAGAGACTTGGAGCGAATAGACATTGAGATCATGGTACGTGGACAACATGCTTACTGGGATAATCTTAGAGTGGAACCTGAATTACTCTTTAGGATCAAGGAAGCTCAGAAGGATGATGGTGAAATTTTGGCGATCATTCAGAACTTGGATCAGCAGACGGAGTTTCGGTTGGATGACGATGGTATCTTATGGCAGGGCACCAGACTTTGTGTTCCTGATGATGTTACACTAAGGGAAGAGTTATTAGCTGAAGCTCATAGTTCCCCATTCTCCATCCATCCTGGTTCGACCAACATGTACCACGACATCATGAAGTACTTTTGGTGGAGTGGTATGAAACAGGATGTTGCTACTTATGTCTCCAAATGTCTTACATGCCAACAGGTTAAGATCAAGCATCAGCGGTCTAGTGGTCTACTACAACCGTTAGACATTCCGGAGTGGAAGTGGTACAAGATCACCATGGATTTTGTTACCGGTCTTCCGTAGACAAAGAGGAGGCATGATGCGATTTGGGTTATCGTTGATCGACTTACTAAGTCAGCTCATTTCTTACCGACCCGCAAGGATGATCCGGTCAGCAAACTCGCCGATACTTACAAGAAGGATATCATGAGACTTCATGGTGCTCTATCCAGTATCGTCTTGGACAGTGATCCTCGGTTCACTTCGCAATTTTGGAAGAGTCTGCAGAACGCTTGGGGTACAAAACTTAAGCTTAGCACGGCTTTTCATCCTCAAACAGACGAAAAATCGGAGCGAACTATTCAGACATTGGAAGACATGCTCCGAGCATGTGCATTGGAGTGGAAAGGAGATTGGGTTGATTATATCTGTTTAGTAGAGTTTGCATACAACAACAATTGGCACGCCAGCATTAACTGTGCACCATTCGAGATGTTGTATGGCAGGAAGTGCCGCGCCCCAATCTAATGGGATCAGGTTGGTGAGCAAACACTTGAAGGACCGGAGATGATAGAGTTAACCAACGAGAAGGTCGCTGTAGCTAAGCAGAAATTACAGGAAGCTCGTACACGTCAGAAGAGTTATGCCGACAAGCATCGTAGGGACTTACATTTCAACGTAGGAGATTATGTCTTTGTTAAGGTATCACCGACACGTGGTGTTAGACGTTTTAGAATCAAAGGGGAACTCAGTCCTCGGTTCATCGGATCATTTGATATCATCGAGAGAGTCAGAGAAGTATATTATCGCTTAGCGTTACCTCCGCAGCTTTCTCACGTTCATGACATTTTCCATGTGTCCTTACTTAGAGGGTACAATTATCATCCCCTTTACATGGTTCAGTATCCACTGGAACAGATTCGTGAATATCTTACCTTCATAGAGGAACTCGAACGAGTTCTTGACAAACAAGAACGAGTTATGAGGAAGAAGACGATCCCATTCGTCAAAATCCTTTGGACGGATCATACCGAATGGGAAGCCACTTGGGAAACAAAGTAGTCTATCCGGGCTTCTTACCCTCATTTCATGTTTTGAATTTGGGTATGTTCCTCTTTCAGTTTATTTTATCTATAATTCGGAGACGAAATTTTCTTTTTAGGAGGGAAGAGTTGTAAACCCCGCATACTTTTACCATGAACTGTGCACATAGTAAACATACGTACATATAAAAACTTTTCTTTTATAGCATGAACACGTGTCAAGATTATAGATTACAGAAGTTATGTACGTATTATTACAGGATAAGTATTAAGTACGTGATAGTACTTGATAATTATTAACAATAATAATTATAATCACGAACATGAAATCATGAACGTAAAATCACGAACACGTAATTACGTACTTAATTAATATAATACGATTAATATCCTTACGTACAAGTATTTATATATAACACGAACATTTAATTATATATTAACACGAAAACACGAACATACGAACACGTAAATATTAGACACGGGAAAACTTCGGGTTTTCCCTTGTGGGCCCCACGTGCCGCAGACACCAAAGACAAAAAGGGCCAAGCCCATGTTTGGTTTTATTAAAATAACAAAAAAGGGAAACATGTTTTCACTTTACAGAGTTTTTCATAAAAATCAAAAACCCTAGCCCCTTTTCTCTCTTTGGCCGCCGGCAACAACAACACCAAAGGTGATGTTTGTTTGATTTTTGGTTGATTAAATTCAAGTATATTGTTCGTGTTATTAACCTCCAATTGTTCCACGCATTCGATAATCCGTAATCCTTTCTTTAATTCTTTTATTTAATCAAGAACATGAAACATGAGATTAAATAAAACAAGTATTAAAACATGCTAGATTAATCATGGGGGTATAATTACAAGGTGTTCCGAGTTGGTTTTGATCGGCCGACACCCAACCGAGAGCCCCATGGCTCTCGGCTTGCATTAGTTCGCACCACCAACCGAGACCTCGTGTCTCAGTGTGGTTGGTCTCGGTTGGCAGCAGGAACAAAGGACCCCGACGTGAGTCGGCGTGGCCTTGTGGTTTGTTTGGGGGTCTCGCAGCAACAAGCCACCACCACTGCCTCAAGCCGGTGGCGGTTTTGGTCTAGCAGGGGGAACCACGGCGGCAGCAGGGGGAACCATCGGTACACAGCCGGTGGGAACTTGGCTGTGGTCAGCGGCTAGTCGAGTGGGACAAGAACAGTGGCAACTGGCTGAGCCGGTTAGCCACTGTTAAGGGTGTGTTTGGTTGGTCCTATTCATGGGGTTTCCGGTCCGGTTCACATGTGTCTAAATTAAAACTCACGGGTCCGGTTCGTGACTAAACTTTTACAAGTATTTATTTTTGCAAGTATATTATTTAACAAGAGGAATTAAATTAATTAAGACATGACTAGCAATTAATTTAATTAAATATGGACTTAGGTTAATAATTATTTATGAAATAATACATATTAACCTAAGTATTTAGTTATTTAATTTAGACTATAGTGTTAATGCAAATTAATCTTTCTTAGTTTTGATCACGACAAATTACAAAGACATTTATTGTCAAACACAATCATAAAACGAATTATCTAACAAACACTATCATCAAGGTAATAATCATTACACTAATATATCTTAATCATGCTTAGTGATCATAAAAGTGATTAGCCTTAAAACTCACTTTTCTCAAACATAACAAAAGATTTTTAATAAACTTTATTTTTAAGAAAATATTTTATTAAAATGAAAATGGAAATTTGAATATGGCATATTCTAAATGCCATAAGAATATCCTTTGAAGGTTTAAACAGCCTCAGATATTTCAAATTCACTAAAAGACAAAAAGGAGCGGACTCTACGTCGGCGGTACCTTAGCACCTACGGCGGTTCCTTATCGATTAGGAACAGCGGGCTCCAATAAGGAATCGCGGGCAGATATAGCCATTGGATGTTTTGTCCTATAAATAGTGGATCAAATCTGCATTCTCATCAACCCTTTTTGGACATCTTCTTCAGCCTTCTTTCTCCTTTCTAATCCTAGTCATTTGTAAATGATCACTTAATGTGTTAAGTATGTTTACTCATGATTATCCTCTTGATCTCCTTCTTTACCTTGTCCAAAGAGAAGATCACTCACACACTTGTGATGTGATTAAAGATGTGGCATTGATGAAGATCACCTTCTCCTAAAGATCTAGTCATGTTCATCATTTGTTTGTTTGTGTTTTGTGTAGATCCAATGTATTTGTGAATACTTGGATTAGTTATGTTCATCCAAGCTATTTGTGAATACTTGGATTAGAGTTGTGTACATCCATTGCACATGTGTGTGCTTGGATTTATGTTGTGTAGATCCAAGCTACATGTGTGTACTTGGATATGATTAGTTGAGTTGTAATTAATTGTGTTAGTTCTCACTAAACTATAAAGTGATGTGGTTGTGTCTTGTGAGTTCTCACTAAACTATAAAGTGATGTGGTTGTGTCTTGTGAGTTCTCACTAAACTATAAAGTGATATGTAGTTATGTTGTGTGAAGTTCTCACTTAGCTTCAAAGTGAAGAGTCGTGAAGATTGGTTCTAGCTTTGGATTAGAACTCGACATCTAGCCTTGTGTCGGAAAATGGTGAAGTAGGCAACGTTGTGAAGATTGGTTCTACCTTTGGATTAGAACTCGACATCTAGCCTTGTGTCGTAAAAGAGTGAAGTGGGCGACGTTGTGTAGATTGGTCCTAGCTAAGATTAGGTCTCGGCATTTAGCTTAGTGTCGGAAAATAATGTAAGCGACGTTGTAAGGTTTTCTCCGCCAAGAAGGGAGCTTGTAGATATAGTGGAAATCTCGAGTAAGGTGTACTCGAGGAGTGGAGTAGGAACGAGGATAGAGCCTCGTTTCCGAACCACTATAAATCTTGGTGTCTTCCTACTAGGTTGTTTCTTTCCTTACTCTTTACTTATATTCATTATCACTACACTTACTATACATTGTTAATTCATTTGAGTTGAACCTAATCATTATGCAACTAGCTTTCAAGTAAAAGATAGTTTTGTGCACTCACCTAATTGAAAGGAATTTTAATTAGGAGATAAACCGATGAGAAACTATTCAACCCCCCCCCCCCCCTTCTAGTTTCTACAATTAGTATCAGAGCGATGGTGACACAAGATCTTTGAAGTATATTATAATTTAAAACTTGGATCGATCCATTGTCTCCTCAAATTAGAAGGTTATGTTGTACTAAAGTTTTTCTTTGGTCAAAATTATTTTTGTTGAAAATAAGCCTTTTAAAATGTTAATATTGCATATTACTTAAATTAGTAGTATTAATGCATTTTAAATTTTCTCTTGAAATGTATCTACTAGTTTGCATCTTGTTATGTGTAGGTACTCATGAAGATAAATCATTCTATTGATTGTGGATTAAGTTACTTACACTTGTAGAAGACTCATCTTCTTTGATTTCCAACATCATTGAATGATGATATCAAGATGGGTAGAAGTGATACTAGTCTTTGATAACTTAGTAGTCACTATTAGTCATAGTTGGGCTTTGCATCGGCTCCTTGAAAGCTCGGAATGCAATTTGTGGCCAAGGTACGCTTTCGTTCTTCCACACGCCTTATTGATCATTCTTTTGATCATTAATTGACTATATGCTTGCTCTTGGCATCCTTGCCTTGACATTTACTTATGGTTTGTGACTCTTTCCTCTTTCCCTCTCAAACCTTCATTGCTTGGATACTTGACTCACTATGGAGATGTAGGGTGAGTTAGTAGAAGATTAAAGTATCAAGCATGATTTCCATGGTTTGCACCCTTACGGTTAGTAGGCCCTATATCATGTGTAACTTGTGAAATTAAGCTCATCTCTAGGATGATTAGTGAATCCCTTGAGATACCAAACTACTTCATTAAGTTGTAGGTGGATTTTACACATTTGGAATTGAAATATTCCAAGGATTTTGTTATTGTTAATTCTAGCAATAATTATCCGATCATTTGGGAGAGAAAGTGATTTTATACTTTGCTCATGTTTTGAAATAGAATAAGACTACTCTTAAAAATGATCTTATTCTATGCATCAAAATTTCTTGGTTTAATTCATGACCAAAGCCGTTTAAACTTTTGCCAGAAAGGCACGTCTTAAACCACTATATATGACACAAGCTCTTCACCTCCTTAGTTTGAAGAATGTCATTTGTCCTTTGAGAAATGATCTTGGTCTTTATTCACTTCTCTTGACTCCTCTCCCATTGCCTTTTCGCTACGAGTAGTCGTTTTTTCGTTTCGGTCTTTTCCTATCTCGATTCAACTAGTAATCCTTCAAAAAGGCATTATTACCTAGTGTTGTGGTGGTCCAATGATATCCTAAAAGGTTTAAGATATATTTTTAAGTATTTTAAAAACTTTGGTTTTCAAAAATTCATTGTCTTTCTTTGATAAAAACATGCCTCTGTAGGCGGTTCTTTATCACTGGCGGCTCAGAGGCGCGGTTCCTTATCGATAAGGAACCGCGAACAGTAGCTTTTGTCAGAGCGCCAGTATTATTAAAATATCTTTTTCAAACTAGACCTTCTCTTTCCTTCACACACAGCAGACGGTTTCCTTTGTTTGTCCACCATTATTGAAGCTTCAAAAACCTTCAATCACTAAAATTAATTGATTCAAGTTCGTGGGTTTCACTCATCCATCATCCAAGATCAATTAATTGTAAGTTAATTCTTTCAATTTCATCTATATTGTTATAGGGTTCATACATTCATAATTAGGGATTTTTAAAATTGACATTGAATTAGAACCTTACTAGGAATAAGAGTTGACATAGTATTGTTACTATGATTCCTTAAGTTCATATTCATAGAGATTTCACTAAAACCCATTTGTAGAACAAATCCGAATTTTGACTAAATATTTTGGTTGATTGATAGAATTGATTGATGGAATTGTAGAACAACCCCATTGTTAAATGCTTACCTAAAAACCTTGTTTTTGAAAAACCAATGTTCTAGTTCATTGTTGATTTTACATAGTTCATATGTTTTGATCAATGATGAAATCGGTAAATTGTGAACATGAGAATGACAAGGATTAATCCTTTGTGTGTCAAGATATTGATGAAACACATTCTCATCTTTTGAAATTTTTATTTTTATTTTTCTTATGAGTGATTGGAGAAATATCTTTGTTTGTTGTATTTAGGTACTATCATCATGACCACAGGATATCAAAATGACCATCTACTCACTAGAAGATACATTCCTAATCCTTCTTTGACAAATCAAACTCGCTCTTTTCAAAACACTTATCATAATCTCGAGTCTCGTTGTTTCCATGAAGGACGTATTGTTCCTTCTAACCTTCGTGGACTTGATTTCATTCGATTCATGTTCAATACCATTGGATTCGATTGTTTGCTTGATATTGATGAGCCAATCTTTCCTTCTTTTCTCATGGAATTTTATAACTCATTCAAGTTAATACACATCAACAATGGTCTATCTATAAGATTTTCCATCAAGGGGAAAACCTTTGTATACACTCGCGAGGAATTTGGTGAGATTCTCGGAGTTCCATATGAAGGTCAATGTAGGTTCACCGATGCTTGGGGTGTAAACCACTTAGAATCGGCCCCTATTGATGTGCATTACTCGACTGAGATTCCTTCGGCTTCGGCCAAATCTCGTGCCCTTGCTTCACCTCGTGAACATCCTATTATTGGTAATTTTGAAGGAGAAATTCGTGCTCTCAATCCTTGGGAATTACTAACTAATGATCTTAGTGATTTTATGGTCCCTTAGGCCAAAATCATTAGGGAAAATGCAATGTGTTTGGTTGGTGATCGCAACCATGTGCCTGCTTGTCTTGCACATATGTTGTATTGTGTAGTTACCACTACTCCATACAACCTTGCATTTTTCATGGCTAAAAGGTTAAGATTTGTTCTCAATGGATCTCGGTCTACTCTTCCTTATGCCATGATTTTCTCACGGCTTCTTAAGAGAGTTCTTCTTGATCATCCTCCTCTTAATCCTTCTTCTTTTCACTCCGTGGTTCGAGTCATGTTTCCCATTGAAGGAAATGTCCCTTCAATTCTCACGCATGACTCAAATGAAGATGAAAATGTCTCTCAAGACAATTCTCTCATTTCTCGTTATGATTTGTCATCATCTATCTCTCAATTTTCTTCACTAGACATTGATTCAGACTATCAGTATTGTCTCAATCTTCATCTTTAGGATCGAATCAGAAGTGAATCAAGGCAAGAAGGAAATGCTCATAGATGAATGATATATACCACTCTTGTGAGACTAACATGTGTGTAAACATGTATGGATTGTTGAACTTTATCTCTTCTCTTATCTCTATTCTTAGGATGTTGTGTATTCTTTAACTAACAATTTGTGTTTGGATTACCTAGTATTTTAATCCTAATTATCCATGGTATCGATTTTTTAATTTACATGGCTCTTTGCATCTTATGTGTTAGATAGCCTCATAGTCTTTGATTATTAGTTCTCTTTGGCTTGATAAACCTTAGTATAAAATCTGGGCTAGCAAAAGTTTAAGGAAGTGCTATTTTCAAACTCCTCTGGTCGCGGTTCCATATCAATGCCGCGGTTCTTTAGTGATAAGGAACCGCGGACCTACGTAAGGAACCGCCTAGTACTGTTTCAACAGAATCTTTACTTTACACTGTTTTCTTTAATCTGTGTAAAACTTTGATAAAACTTTTGCAAAAACCTGCACTTTCCTAAACTAGGCTACCTAGTTTCATTGTTCACATAAAATGATTTTAACCTATTACTAGTTTGGATCATCCCATTCTCTTCTTAAACCCTCTCTTGTTGATTGTGTTCTTCATCCCTTTAACTTTTCTCTTAACCTCAACATTCAACCATGGTATCCACTAGAACATCCAACTCCTCCAAAACATCCTCATCCAAAAGAAGCCTTAAGGTGAATCTCAAGTCCTCTATACTTGGTTCTCCATCTCCTTTCAAACCAAAAAGTGAAGCCTCACCTATTCTCATATCCTCATCACTTTCACCACCACTTGCTTCATGGCAAACAACCTCAACCCATAGTACTAACCATTCACATGGTTCTACCTCCTCTTCATTCCAATCAAGAATGGATGAGTTTTCCTCTCCACTCATTTCTATCCCTCCCTTAAACACGAATGCTCAACCACAACCTCATCAAAGGATTCCCTTTGTTTTTTAGCCTCTTCCCTTCACTCCACCAAATTCACCCATCTTACCTATTTCACCCTTGGATACCATGCCTTCCCCTCATCCTCCTACCACCAACACTCCTCTCTTGGGTGTTCCCTTTTCCCGTCTCTTGGGTGATCCACACTTGTTTGATTTTTTCATGTACAATGGAACTAATTGCCCTTGTTGCTTGAACAACTTTCACCTCATTGATATCCTTAGGTTGGAGATGATTGGGGCTCACATCAAGTTGCAAAGCTTCTTGTTGAACCTATTTGCTAATCCTCCACCTCCTAGGAGATAAATGATCGACTTTAAAATTAACATGCTTTTCAAAAGAAGATCAAGCTAAAAGAGAACTATGAATTCAAGACCTAGTTGTTATCTATCTTTGTAGTAGTTAATTGTCTTTTTAATTTTTGTATTTCCTTTCCTTTCCTCATGATTTTCTCATGTGGATGATTTATGGATTTAGTTTTTATGTCCTTTAACTATGTGATCACATTAAACAACTTCAATTTATTTAAATTGAACCTAAAACTATTACAACCTCTAAAAACTTGACTTAAAATTGGACCAAAATGTTATTCAAAAATTTTGTCACCTTTTGTCAAGACATTCTTTGTGAATGTGTTGCTTTTATGCAACCGTAGCATACTCTAGTGCTAAAAGAGGTAAAAATCCAAGATTTGCAAAATTTTGAAAAAGTCTTATCTTTCTCCAAAACTTTTGAAAATCAAGTTTTGCACTCCACTGGACGCGGTTCCTTAGCCTCCAGGCGGATCCATATCGATATGGAACCGCGGGCTATTTTAAAGAATCGCGCCATGTAAAGCCGTTATTGGCTTATTTTTGGTCTTTCTTCTTTGACCACTGTTTTGGTTAAGATTCTTTGTTTACCCAATTTGGCTAAACATTCCTTAAAACCTTTTTTTTTGATTTCAAATATTTGCCTTTTCTATTTTCTTTAAATTCTTCTCTTTTGGGAGTTCTTTCCTTCATCCATCATAATGCCTAATTCTTCTTTCCCTAACCTCACTAGGCATTGTGAAAACATCTCTTATCCATTATCTCCCTCTCCACCAACCTCTAATCTTGATGGACCTCCCCCATCTAACGACTTTGTTTTGCATCATGGTTCCTCGTGTGCTTGTTGTCGTTTTCAACAAATTGAACTTGCTCATATCTATGACAAGCTAAATTTTCTTGAATTCCTCCTCACTCGACCTCCTCTCAAAGTTTTCGTTCCCGTGAACAAAACTTCGAATGATGCTTCGTCGTCTTTCTTTTCCAACTAAAGAATATTTTGTACTTTAGTTGTTTGAGTCAATAAAATTTAAGCAATCTTGGAAGATTATCACTATTAGAGTAGTTTATGCTTTATGGTATATTTTCCATATAATTTTTTGCTTTAAATATTCATATTGTGTTTATGAATATTTATCTTGTATGTTATTTCATATTTATGGAATATGAATGTTATGTGTGTTATCTTTCCCTCTAATTCTATTTCACACATTTGTTAAACAATTGATCATGGTTAAAACTTAAAATTAATTATGGGTGATTCCATAAATTCTAAATTTTAACCCATTGACATTTTAAATCATCTTTGATTGGTTTGGATGTTTCTTTTTTTCCTTTATTCCACCAATTAAACTATGATGTTGTCAATACACACTCTTTGGACATACTTAGCAAATGCTTGATTCTCATTTGAGATTTCTTTTCCTTCCTCCTCTCAAGTTAGTTAGTAAGTAGTGCACATATATACGTTGGTGTTTCTTTTCCTTTTTATAACCTTTGTGTAGCATGTCACCTTAGCTCGTTGACTTGGTGCCCCAAGCAAGGGGGAGTAAGCACCAAGGGGGAGCTACTATCAAAAGTTAGGTTCTTTTCTTCTTCAAAGACTTGTGCTAACCTTTTTGCTACGACAAAGGGGGAGAAATGATAGTGATAAACTTGTTAATAATTCGAATAAAATTGTATTTTACGTAAATGAGTTTATAGTTTGTCGTAATAAAAAAGGGGGAGATTGTTAATGCGAATCAATGCCTAAAAACATTGTTAGTATTAATTAATCTTTCTTAGTTTTGATCACGACAAATTACAAAGACATTTATTGTCAAACACAATCATAAAACGAATTATCTAACAAACACTATCATCAAGGTAATAATCATTACACTAACATATCTTAATCATGCTTAGTGATCAAACAAGTGATTAGCCTTAAAACTCACTTTTGTCAAACATAACAAAAGATTTTTAATAAACTTTAATTTTAAGAAAATGTTTAATTAAAATGAAAATGCAAATTTGAATATGGCATATTCTAAATGCCATAAGAATATCATTTGAAGGTTTAAACAGCCTTAGATATTTCAAATATCACTAAAAGACAAAAAGGAGCGGACTCTACGCCTGTGGTACCTTAGCACCTACGGCGGTTCCTTATCGATAAGGAACCGCGGGCTCCAATAAGGAACCGCGGGCAGATATAGCCATTGGATGTTTTGTCCTATAAATAGTGGATCAAATCTGCATTCTCATCAACCCTTTTTGGACATCTTCTTCAGCGTTCTTTCTCCTTTCTAATCCTAGTCATTTTTAAATGATCACTTAATGTGTTAAGTATTTTTACTCATGATTATCCTCTTGATCTCCTTCTTTACCTTGTCCAAAGAGAATATCACTCACACACTTGTGATGTGATTAAAGATGTAGCATTGATGAAGATCACCTTCTCCTAAAGATCTAGTCATGTTCATCTGTTGTTTATTTGTGTCTTGTGTAGATCCAATGTATTTGTGAATACTTGGATTAGTTGTGTTCATCCAATCTATTTTTGAATACTTGGATTAGAGTTGTGTACATCCATTGCACATGTGTGTGCTTGGATTTATGTTGTGTAGATCCAAGCTACATGTGTGTACTTGGATATGATTAGTTGAGTTGTAATTAGTTGTGTTAGTTCTCACTAAACTATAAAGTGATGTGGTTATGTCTTGTGAGTTCTCACTAAACTATAAAGTGATGTGGTTGTGTCTTGTGAGTTCTCACTAAACTATAAAGTGATATGTAGTTGTGTTGTGTGAAGTTCTCACTTAGCTTCAAAGTGAAGAGTCGTGAAGATTGGTTCTAGCTTTGGATTAGAAATCGACATCTAGCCTTGTGTCAGAAAATCGTGAAGTAGGCAACGTTGTGAAGATTGGTTCTACCTTTGGATTAGAACTCGACATCTAGCCTTGTATCGTAAAAGATTGAAGTGGGCGACGTTGTGTAGATTGGTCCTAGCTAAGATTAGGTCTCGACATTTAGCTTAGTGTCGGAAAATAATGTAAGCGACGTTGTAAGGTTTTCTCCGCCGAAAAGGGAGCTTATGGATATAGTGGAAATCTCGAGTAAGGTGTACTCGAGGAGTGGAGTAGGAACGAGGATAGATCCTCGTTGCCGAACCACTATAAATCTTGGTGTCTTCCTACTAGGTTGTTTCTTTCCTTACTCTTTACTTACATTCATTATCACTACACTTACTATACATTGTTAATGCATTAGAATTGAACCTAATCATTATGCAACTAGCTTTCAAGTAAAAGATAGTTTTGTGCACTCACCTAATTGAAAGGAATTTTAATTAGGAGATAAACCGATGAGAAATTATTCAACCCCCCCCCCCCCCCCTTCTAGTTTCTACGTATAGTATTAATTAATTATTATGACATGGAATATAATTAATTAATAAACATGACTTAGGTTATAATTAATATAATATTAATGCATGTTTTAACCTAAGTATTTTATACACCTTAATTTAATTAAATCATGCTTATATTTAATTAAATCATATAACCTATAGTTTATTTAATTTACATGATATTATTAATAAACTATATTATAATCACATGACTTATGTTATTTAACCAGTAAACTTAAGCATATATTATTAGCTTATTGATCCAGCTTAAATTCTAAATATGGAAACTATCTAATTCAGGAAACTTACTATTTTTGGAAACTTTCTATTTTTAGAAACTGATTTATTTTAATAAGTTAATCTATTTTTAGAAACTTTCTATTTTGGAAACTTTCTATTTTAGGAAACCTGCTATTTTTAGAAAGTTACTTATTATTACACAACAAGTATAATAATACAAGAAATACAAGTAATACTTATATAGAATACATGATAAATACAACATAACCTTAAAATAAGTAAAACAAGACAAGAACATATAAAAAAGCTAAGACATGATATAATCAGTTACGTACTCAGTAAACAGAATACTTATACATGTATCCTATTTATGTATAATTAGTGAGATCGAAGTAGGACTTTCATTCTTTCGTCTTCTTCGATCACTGGGCATAAGGTACGGATTTCCCGTCCCTTTAGTATGGACATTCTTTCCTTATTAGGATTCCCCGTTTGTAGCCAACTGTTTTCCCAGTATTCTTTTATATGTTTGATTACTTATGTTATTTAAGAGCCTAAGCCATATACATGCATGACCAGTGTCACCTAGTTATGGAGGTACCATAACCATAACACTGGAGGCACCAGTGTTATGACTTCCCAACGGCGAAGTGATTGCTCGTGGTGTCCCTTTTCAATTTTGGCTATTATATTATATTATCATGTGGGGCGTATGGGTGCATCCTAGTTACATGTTTACCAGTAATACTAGAGTGAATGCGATGTATGCCTTGCATCCTTCACTAGGAGTTGATCCCTACGACCCAGATTATTAATTAGAGGCAGCCCCTCTAATTGCATGACGAGGTCTCCCCTCCAAGTATTCATGCACAGTGGAACCTCATGACCTATATGGGCTATTGGCTAATTAATACAGATTTTACATTAAAACATAAGTCTTTTCAAACTATAAAACCAGTTTTATGAACATGATACCAGGTTACTTAGGACTTATACTTTTCCGCTGCTATTGGTCTTTATGCTTATGTTATTCCATGTTATACCCGTATATCCGTGCATTAAGCGTTATGCGCAGCCGTTTTCCTTTCATATACCCAAATGGCAGGTACTCAAGGGCGCTCGTAGACTTTAAGTGTACGTGCATATGGATTGGAAGCTATCTAGCCTTCTCTACTTTTTGCATTTCATCATACATTTTGCTACTTATTTCTTTGGACATTGTTTAGTCCTATTCCTTTACAGTACTTATGTTGTGTGTGATGAGCTTATACTTGGGGTACCGATGTTTGTTTCTGGTATTCTCATTCATGGTCATTTAATGTTTTTAAGAAATTTACCTTGTATGGTTTGATGACACGCCATAATCACGCGTGACATTCCATTTACCAAAATGGGGTGTTACAAGTTTGGTCTTGAGGATGTCTACCGAGCTAATGTTAAAACCCAAGGTGAGTTGTATGATCATCTAGTGGAGTCAAGAGGATCGTTCGAGAGCATAACCAAATTGATCAAGGGACTTGGCAAGAAGAAGATATGAAGCTTCAGTTTATCAAGGTTAACATGTTTGTAAACATGTTTGAATTGTTGAACAATATTTACCTTTTCTCTTTTTATTTCTAGGATGTTATGTTTGCTAACTATACTTTGTGTTTGGATTACTTAGTATTTTAATCCTAGTCGTCTATGCGATTGATCCTTCGATTTGCATAGCTTTGTGCATATTATATGTTTGTTAGCTTTCTAGATTTTGATTTATAGCTCACTTTGGCTTGATAAACTTTGATATAAAATCTGGGCTAGCAAATGTTTCAGGAAGTGCCATTTTTCGAACCCTCTAGTGGCGGTTCTTTATCTTCCCCACGGTTCTTTATCGATATCGAATCGCGGCCCTACATAAAGAACCGCCAACCACTGTTTCGACAAAATCTTTGCTTTACACTGTTTTCCTTAATTTGTGTAAACTTTGATAAAAAAAATTTGCAACAAACTGCACTTTCCTAAACTAGACTACCTAATTACATTATTCACCTAAAATGATTTTAACCCATTACTAGTTTGTATCATTCCCTTCTCTTCTTAAACCCTCTCTTGTTGATTGTGTTCTTCATCCCTTCAACTCTTCTCTAAACCTTAACACACAACCATGGTGTCCACTAGAACATCCACCTCTTCCAAAACTTCCTCTTCCAAAAGAAGCCTAAAAATCAAAATTAAGTTACCTAATATTGGTTCTTCATCATTTCACACTCCCAAAAATGAGATTTCTCCTATTCTCATTTCCTCATCACCTTCACCGCCCCTTTCTCCATGCAAGACCAACTCAACTCATGGTACTAACCATTCACATGGTCCTACCTCCTCTTCATTCTAATCAAGAATGAATGAGCTTTCCTCATCATTCACTCCTAGTCCTCCCTTTGATGGGAATACTCAACCTCAACCTCTACAAAGCATTCCATTTGTCCTTGATCCTTTGGTTACCTCTCCTTTCACTCCACCAAATTCTCCCATCTCACCCATATCACCCTTAACGCTAGGCCTCCACCACCTCCTCCTCCCTCAAACACTAATGCTCCCATTTTGGGCATTCATATTCCTTACTTCATGGGTGATCCTTACTTCTTTGGTTATCTAGAAGCTCATGGTTCCAATTGCCCATGTTGTCTCTATAACAACTACATCATTCAAAACCTAAGGTTAGAGTGCTTGGTCTTCATAGGAGGTTGCATGATTTCTTGCTTACCTTGTTCTCCATGCCTCCTCCTCCTAGGAGATGAATGTTGCTTTTCAAAATCAAATCTTTTTAAGAAGGTCGAGCCAAAGAGGACTATGCATTCAAGACCTAGTTTAAGCTAACTTTGTATTATTTAGTTGTTATTTCCTTTCTTGTATTTCCTTTCCTTCATGAATTTTTCATGAAGATATTTTATGGATTTAGTTTTATGTGTTTTAACCTATGTGGTCACATTAATCAACTTCAGTTTATTTAAAAATTGAACCTAAATCTATCACAACCTCTAAAAACTTGACTTAAAATTTGGATCAAAATGTTATCTAAATATTTTGTCACCCTTTGTCAAGACATTCTTTGTGAATGTGTTTCTTTTATGCAACCCTGGCATACTCTAGTTCTAAAAGAGGTAACAATCCAAGATTTGCAAAATTTTAAAATAGTCTTATTTTTCTTCAAAACTTTTGAAAATAACGGTTTGACGTCCACTGGACGCGGCTCCTTAGCCATTAGGCGCCTCCATATCGATATGGAACCGCGGGCTCCCTTAAGGAACCGCGTACGTGAAATCCACTTTTAGCTTACTTTTGGTCTTTCTTCTTTGACCACTGTCTTGGTTAAGATTCTTTGTTTACCCAATTTGGCTAAACATTCCCTAAAACCTTTTGTTATCATTTCAAATCTTTTCCTTGTCTACTTTCTTTAAATTCTTCTCTTTTGGGAGTTCTTCTCTTCATCCCTCATAATGCCTAACTCTTCCATTCCTAACCTTGACATATCTTTGTCACAATCTTCTTAACATAAAGCTTCTTCTTCTAAGCTTTCAAAGAAAACGAAAATCTCGGTTCGACCCGTTTGGATCAAGAAGAACAAGAATCCTCATAATTCCTCTTCTCCAATATCCTCCAAGAATTATTCTTTCTCTCCGATTAAATATTAGAATGAGACTTACTCTATAAATCCGATTATCAGAGAAAAGGAAATTCTTCCACCACCACCTAAACCGTTCAACTCTCTACAACTCAATGACCTATCTTCTTTCCCAAATATCACCAGGCATTGTAAAAACACTTCTTATCCATTATCTCCCTCTCCACCAAACTCTCATTTTGATGGACCTCCCCCATCTAACGACTTTGTTTGCATCATGGTTCCTCGTGTGCTTGTTGTCGGTTTCAACAAATTAAACTTGCTCATATCTATGACAAGCTAAATTTCCTTGAATTCCTCCTCACTCGACCTCCTCTCAAAGTTTTCGTTCCCGTGAACAAAACTTCGGATGATGCTTCGTCATCTTTCTTTTCCAACTAAGAAACAATTTTGTACTTTAGTTGTTTGAGCCAATAAAACTTAAGCAATCTTGGAAGATTATCACTATTAGAGTAGTCTATGCTTTGTGGTTTATTTTCCATATATTTTGCTTTAAATATTCATATTTGTGTAATATGAATGTTTTGTGTGTTATCTCTTCCACTAATTCTTTTTCACACATTTGTTAAAGAGTTGATCATGGTTAAAACTTACAATTATGTATGGATGATTCCATAAATTCTAAATAACCCCTTGACATTTCAATCATTTTTTATTGGTTTGGATGTTTCTTTTCTTCCTTTATTCCACCAATTGAACTTTGATGTTGTCAATACACACTCTTTGGACATACTTAGCAAATACTTACTTCTAATTTGAGATTTCTTTTCCTTCTCCCTCTCAAGTTAGTTAGTAGGTAGTGCACATATATATACATTGGTGTTTCTTTTCTTTCTTCTAACCTTTGTGTAGCATGTCACCTTAGCTCATTCACTTGGTGCCCCAAGCAAGGGGGAGTAAGCACCAAGGGGGAGCTACTAGAAAAGTCCGGTTCTTTTCTTTTTCAAAGACTTGTGCTAACCTTTTTGCTTCGACAAAGGGGGACAAATGATAGTGATAAACTCGTTAATAATTCGAATAATCTTGTATTTTACGTAAATAAGTTTATAGTTTGTCGTAATCAAAAAGGGGGAGATTGTTAATGCAAAGCAATGCTTAAAAACATTGTTAGTACTAATTAATATGTCTTAGTTTTGATCACGAAAAATTACAAAGACATTTATTGTTAAACACAATCATAAAACAAATTATATAACAAACACTATCATTAAGGTAATAATCATTACACTAACATATCTTAATCATGCATAGTGATCATAAAAGTGATTAGCCTTAAAACTCACTTTTGTCAAATGTGACAAAAGATTTTTAATAAACTTTATTTTTAAGAAAATGTTTTATTAAAATAAATATATAAATTTGAATATGGCATATTCCAAATGCCATAAGAATATCCTTTGAAGGTTTAAACAGCCTCAGATATTTCAAATTCACTAAAAGACAAAAAGGAGCGGAGTCTACACTCCGCGGTTCCTTAAGTGCCTATGCGGTTCGCTATCGATAAGGAACCGCCTAGGTAGCTAAGGAACCGCCCCTAGCTAGCCATTGGGATTTGTCTTCTATAAATAGTGGATCAAATCTGCATTCTCAATAACCCTTTTTGGACATCTCTTTCAGCCTTCTTTCTTCTTTCTAACCCTAATCATTTGTAAATGATCACTTAATGTGTTAAGTATGTTTACTTATGGTTATCCTCTTGATCTCCTTCTTTACCTTATCCAAAGAGAATATCACTCACACACTTGTGATGTGATTAAAGATGAAGCCTTGATGAAGATCATTCTCTCCTAAAGATCAAGTCATGTTCATCATTTGTTTATTTGTGTCTTGTGTAGATCCAACGTATTTGTGAATACTTGGACTAGTTGTGTTCATCCAAGCTATGTGTGAATACTTGGATTAGAGTTGTATAAATCCTTTTCATATGTGTGTGTTTGGATTTGTGTTGTGTAGATCCAAGTTACATGTGTGTATTTGGATATGTTTAGTTGAGTTGTAACAATTTGTGTTAGTTCTCACTAAACTATAAAGTGATGTAGTTGTGTCTTGTGAGTTCTCACTAAACTATAAAGTGATGTGTAGTTGTGTTGTGTGAAGTTCTCACTTAGCTTCAAAGTGAAGAGTCATGAAGATTGGTTCTAGCTTTGGATTAGAACTTGACATCTAGCCTTGTGTCGGAAAATGGTGAAGTAGGCAGCGTTGTGAATTGGTTCTTTCTTTGTATAGAACTCGACATCTAGCCTTGTGTCGTAAAATGGTGAAGTGGGCGACGTTGTGTAGATTGGTCCTAGCTAAGATTAGGTCTCGACATTTAGCTTAGTGTCATAAAATAATGTATGCGACGTTGTAAGGTTTTCTCCGCCAAGAAGGGAGCTTGTGGATTTAGTGGAAATCTGGAGTAAGGTGTACTTGAGGAGTGGAGTAGGAACGAGGATAGAGCCTCGTTGTCGAACCACTATAAATCTTGGTGTCTTCCTACTAAGTTATTTCCTTCCTTACTCATTACTTACCTTCATCATCATTACACTTACTACTTATTGTTAATGTATTAGAATTGAACTTAGTCATTATGCAACTAGCTTTTTAGTAAAAGATAGTTTTGATACTCACCTAATTGAAAGGAATTTTAATTAGGAGATAAACCGAAGAGAAACTATTCAACCTCCCTTCTAGTTTCTACAATTATGAAGATGACGTTGTTGATCCCAAACTTAGATCGATTTAGCTTTGTGTAAACGAGATTAAATCAAGTTAAACACTTAGAGAAACTTTGTTGTATAAACAATTCAAGTACTATGCGGAATTAATACTTGAATGAAGAACAAACAAAACCAATAAACCAAACTTTCACTTTGATTGATAATCGAACTTGTGTATAATGAAAGTGTAAAACATATATCCAACTAAAACCTAAAGGCCTCCTTTTATAGATTAAGGAGCCTTGCACAAGAGTATTACTATCAGCTATTCTAGGTAAAGATAAATATAGAAAATACAATGTTGAACATATCTTTACTAGAATTACAAAACGTGTAGACTAAGTATTCTATCAGTGCTTGGATTTCTTCTCATCAGCGCTTGATTTCTTCTTGTCAACGCTTGATTTGTCAACGCTTGATTTCTTCTTATCAACGTCCAGTTAACTCTTGTCAGCGTCTAAGTGTCTTGGCTCATTTTATTCCCAACAATCCTCCCCTAAACTTGATATCTACTCTAGTAATCAAGTTTCTGAATAAAAACTAAGTACAAGGAGGATTCTTACAAATACAAATCACTTATTAATTAGGAAATAAATAAACCTAATTAAATCTTTGCCAGCATCACTTGTGTAATCCATTTCCAGCTGTGTTGAAACCATTTTCTTCAAAACTTCCTTTGACATGGGATATTTAGCATCCACAAGAAGATATTCAGAAAACTTTGTTGTACTCAAATGATAAACACCAGCTATTGAATGTAGACGCCATTGAAGTCCACTAATATCATCCAGATCCAACCATATTGGATCTGCATCATTTGGCTCACACATCCTCTTGAATGTGGACTAAATCTTTATTCCATTGACTGAAGTAGGTGTTTTAGCCTCATACTTGGTCTTCATCAATCCCCAAAGATCTATCAATTCTTCCCTATCAAGGCTTGCAAACAAAGAGATAAGAGTAGTAAAAGTATCTACCTCTTTTCCATATCTTCCAATCATCCAAAACCCACTTGCATCTTCTTGATAGTGAACTATAGGGTTCCTGGAATCATAAGGTAATACCTCTGCAATATGTGAAGCTTCCAAAGGTGAGAGCTTAATACTCCTTCTAATAACTGCTTCACTAGGATTCACTCTATCCAAATTCTTTGGGAACTCAATTGGAAGTCCCTTCTTCACAGGCCTTGGTGCAACTAAAGCCTTTTGGATCTGCATCTCTTGTAACACCCCATTCTGATAAATGGAATGGCACGCGTGATTATGGCGTGTCATCAAAGCATACAAGGATAAATGTATAAAACATCATATGACCATAGAGGAAATACCAGAATCAAACATCGGTACCCCAAAAGTAGAACTCATCACACACAAACATAAGTACTGTAAATGAAAAGGACTAAACAATGTCCATGGAAATGAGTATCAAAGTATAATGAAATGCATAAAGTAATGAAGGCTAGGAAGCTTCCAATCCATATGCACGTACGCTTAAAGTCTACGAGCGTCCTTGAGTACCTGCCGTTTTGGGAACATGAAAGGAAAACGGCTGAGCATAACGCTCAGTACACGGATATACAAGTAAAGCATGAATAATATAAGCATATAAGCATAGAGTAGCGAAAAAGACTAAGTCCTGGATAACCTGGTATATCTTAGTAAAACTGGTTTTATAGTTTGAAAAGCCTTATGTTTATCTTATAAAAACTGTTTAACATGTTTACCATTAGCCAATATAAGTCATGAAATATCAAAGTGCATGAATACTTGGATGGGTGACCTCGTCATGCAAATTAGAGGGGCTGCCTCTAATTTAATATATTGTTTGGGTAGGAGGGATCAGCTCCTTGTGAAGGATGCAAGGCATACACCACATTCACCTGAATAATTTTTTGAAAACATGTAAACTAGGATGCACCCATACGCCCCACGTGATAATAATAATAATATGGCCAAAAGCTGAAGGGACGCCACGAGCTATCACTCCGTCGTGGTGGAGTCATAACACTGGTGCCTCTAGTGTTATGGTTATGGTACCTCCATAACTAGGTAGAACTGGTCATACATGTATATGGCTTTAGGTATATAATTAAACATAAGCAATTCAAAAACATATAAAACATATACTGGGAAAACAGTTGGTTGCATACGGGGAATCCTAATAAGGAAGAATGTCCATACTGAAAGGACAGAGAATCCGTACCTTGTGTCCAGTGAACGAAGAAGACGAACGGAAGAGAGTCCTACTTCGATATCACTAATGCTACATTAATAATATAAGTGTATAAGTATCTGATTACTGACTACGTAACTGGTCTTATATCATGTCTTAGCTTGTTTTATATGTTCATGTCATGTTTTACTGATTTTAGCTTTATACCGCGTATATCTTGTATTCTGTCTATTTTGATTAGGTATTACTTGTATATCTTATATTATTATACTTGTTGTGTAATAATAAGTAACTTCCTAAAAATAGCAAGTTTCCTAAAATAGAAAGTTTCCAAAAATAGAAAGTTTCCAAAAATAGAAAGTTTCCAAAAATAGATTTATTGCTTAAAATAGATAAGTTTCTAAAAATAGAAAGTTTCCATAAATAGATTTACTGCTTTAAATAGATAAGTTTCTAAAAATAGAAAGTTTCCATAAATAGATTAGTTGCCTTAATTAAATAAGTTTCTAAAAATAGAAAGTTTTCATAAATAGAAATAAGCTGGATTATTAAGCTGATAATATAAGCTTAAGTGTATAATGATTTATACTCTAAGTCATGTGATTAAATAGTATAGTTTATTAATTATTACATGTAAATTGAATAAACTGTAGGTTAAAGTATTTAATTAAATATAACATAATTTAATTAAATAAAAGGTAAAAATACTTAGGTTAAAACATGTATTAATATTTATTATTAATATAACGTAAGTCCTGTAAATTATTTGATTATAAGGCATGTTTAATAATTAATTAATTATATAGTCTAACTTAAATAATAAATAGTTAGGTTAAAATCCATGTATTATTATTAATAAAAATAACCTAAGTCATGTATAAATTAAATTAATTATGTACATGTTTTAATTAATTTAATTTAATCTTATAAAAATAAACTTGTAAAAATAATTAACCTTGTAAAATGATGTCGTGACCGAAACCCGTGTCTTATTTAGTAAACGTGTCGTGAACCGTATTCGTGAACCCCGTGAACCGGTCGACAAAGGCACCCTTAACAGTGGCTAACCGGCCTAGCCGGTTGCCACTGTTTGTGTACAACAACCACCGGCTGTGTCGGTGGTTCCCTTGGCTAGCCGCCGGCTAGCAAAAGTTCCCACCGGCTAGCCGGTGTTCCCCCTGTTGCCGCAGCCATGGTTCCCCCTGCTTTCCTTAATTAGCCACCGGCTTAAGCCGGTGGTGGTTCTTGTTTCTGCCGAGACCCAACCGAACACCAAACACACCCCGACCGAGGTCGGGGTTCCCCTTGCTTTTGCGGCCAAGATACACAACACCACACCGAGACCTTGAGGTCTCGGTTGGTGCGAAACCAAGCAAGCCGAGACCATGGGTCTCGGTTCCCTAACGTCGGCCGAACAAACACCCCTAAAACCATATGTTTTTAAACCCCCCATGATTAATTACATGTTTTAATAGTTGTTTTTAAATCACTTATGATTTCATGTGTTCAATTAAATAAAATATAAATAAAAAGGGGTTTAAGGATTTACCGATTTCGTGAAACAAAGGAGAACGATAACGCTAACAATCTTGCAAGAAATCAACAAACACACCCTTTGTGTATGTTCTACCCGGCGGCCAAGAGAGAGAGCAAAAGAGAGATTAGGGTTTTCTTGTTTTCTAATTTTTCTTGTGATATGAAAATGTGTTTCCCTTTATTTGTTTTAGTAAATTTAAAATGGGCTTGTCCCTTTCCCTTTGTCTTGTCCGTGGGTAGATGGGGCCCACAAGGGTAACCCGAATGTTTTCTCGTGTCTAATATTATTCATGTTCTCGTGTTCGTGTTTACGTGTTTTATATAGTTATCGTTCGTGTCGTAATATATTTATTCATAATCGAAATAAATATACGTACATACATAATATTAAGCTCATGATTATTTAAGTTCATGATTTCATGTTCGTATGCTCGTGATTATAATTATTATTGAAATAATTATCGTGTCTTAATACGTATTAAATAGTTATCGTGTTATAACACGTACGTAATACTTGTAAATCTTGTTCGTGAAACATAAACGTGCTATAAAAGGAAGGTTCTAATCATGTACGTACGATCATAAGGGTACTATTCATGGTCAAAGCATGCGGGTTTTACAACTCTTCCCTCCTAAAAAGAATAATTTGTCCCCGAATTATAGATAATGTAAACTAGAAAAGAAGAACATACCCGAATTCAAAATATGAAATGAGGGTAAGAAGCCCGGATAGACTCCTCTGTTTCCCAAGTGGCTTCCCGCTCGGTATGATCCCTCCAAAGGATTTTGACGAATGGAATCGTCTTGCTTCTCATGACTCGTTCTTGTCTGTCAAGAACTCGTTTGGGTTCTTCTATGAAAGTGAGATCTTCACGAATCTGCTCCAGTGGATACTGAACCATGTGAAGGGGATGATACTTGTACCCTCTAAGTAAGGACACATGGAAAACATCGTGAACATGAGAAAGTTGTGGAGGTAACGCTAAACGGTAAGATACTTCACCGACTCGTTCAATGACATCAAACGGTCCGATGAATCGAGGACTGAGCTTCCCTTTGATTCCAAAACGTCTAACACCACGTGTCGGCGAGACCTTAAGGAAAACATGATATCCTACGTTAAAATGTAAGTCCCTACGATGCTTGTCCGCATAACTCTTCTGACGTGACCGCGCTTCTTGCAGTTTCTGCTTAGCTACTGCGACCTTCTCATTAGTCAATTCTATCATTTCTGTTCCTTCAAGTGTTCGTTCACCAACCTGATCCCAGCAGATTGGGGTGCGACACTTTCTGCCATACAACATCTCGAATGGAGCACACTTGATACTTGTGTGCCAACTGTTGTTGTATGCAAACTCTACCAAACAGATGTAATCGTCCCAATCTCCCGTCCATTCCAACACACATGACCTCAACATGTCTTCCAATGTCTGAATCGTTCGCTCCGACTGCCCGTCTGTTTGAGGATGAATGATATGTGTGAAAACACACATCTTTTCTACCACTTAATTACAATAATAACCGGACCAAAACGTGTATTTTATGTCTTTTATGTCGGAATTATGCGTGGTTTGTGTTTTTGTTGTGATTTAGGATGAAAAGTTGAAAAGTGGAGAAAACACGGGAATTCACGGGATTTACGGACTTTTATTGAAGAAAATGATGAAAGACGAAGTCAAGAAGTCAAGAATGCAAAAAGAACGGAAGTCCAAGACCAATTCTGAAGATTTATCGAAGAAAAAGTCAAAATACGGAAGTTTACTTTAAGCCGAGGAACTCAAGTCTTATTTATCGTAGAATTTAAAGACGAGTCCAAAGAAATCCCGAGCCAAAAGTCATCACATTCCAAGATTAACAAAAAGATTAAGAAGGAAGGACTTAAGGGCGCAATTAAGAAGAAAGGAAGGAGAGGAGGAAGCTTCCTCTAACCTTCCTCCTAATCACCTATAAATACTTCCCTTTTCATTTCATTTGCTCTTGTTGACTAATAGTGACAATTAGTTCTTCCATGGTTGGATAGCTTGAAAACTATCTCTTCCACCTTTATTTTATGCACCTTTAATTACTTGCACATTTAAATACATGTTTTGCACCTTTAATTACCTTTAATTTCAAGTAAGTGTTTCTTTTAATTACTTGCACCTTTACTTTATCTTGTTAATCTTCTTCTACCTTTCTTTAATCTTTGATTTACACGTTTTCATCTTGTTAAGTTGTTTAAAGATTTGATTTTTATGCTTTTGATTGTTTTAAATCTCTTATTTTCATAGCTTATTTGATTTATTTTCAAGTTTATATAGTTTTTACAAAAGTTATTTTTATATTAAAAGTTGTTTTTCTTAAAGTTTATCTTTTTCGTGTCTTAAAAGTTTCTAACTTTCAGTTTCGTAGCTTATTTTTACACGGTTTTACCTTAGGATTTAGTCTTGTGCTTATTGGAATCATAGCTTATTGTTATAGCTTATTTTGTACTTTTTCTGCCGGATTCCGATTGGTACAAATCGGAAAAGGGTTTTAAAATTCCGATTGGGGGGTGTCTTGGTATTTCGATCAGAAAAGGTAAGTGGGTATTCCGATCGTGTGTAGTGCCAGATATTCCGATTGGTTCTCCACTCCTCATTCCGATTGAGGTGCATGTTTGGTATTCCGATTGGAAATAGTGACAGTATTCCGATCAAAGGGTCCGAGCAGCATTCCGACCAGCATCTAGCCATATTCCGATCAGGTAAGTTCATCATTCCGATCAGGGTAGGTTTGTGGTATTCCGATTGGACTAGTGACAGCATTCCGATTTGGTTCCGACCAACATTCCGATCTAAGGTAATTGTGGACTGATCGGAATATATTCCGATTGGAGTGGTTTTTACGTTTTGTCTTGTTTAATTTTTATGTTATCATTTTAATACTTGTCTAATTTTAATTTCCGTCACGCTTTTATTTTTAATCATTTAATCATTTTATTTTCCGTCACGTTTTAAATATCGCACTTTTCGTTTAATTAGAATTAGATTTAATTTCACGCTCTTTTAATACTCGCCCTTTACTTTAACGACATTTACTTTTAAGTCTTGCACATTTAAATTAAAAACCAACCAAAAATATTCTTTTTCACCAAAATAAAACTGAGTCACATAGAGAACCTAGATCAATTCGATTAGACCAACATCAACGAATCTTAATATTTTTATACGGGGTGTCAAAAGCCATGTATTAAATGGCGCCGCTGCCGGCTCTTTTCGTAAAGATTAACGGTATTCTGTGAGAGACACGTTGCTTTTTGGGATCCGTTCACTTGTGAACGTTATTTTTCTTGCCTAAAAATTCAAAAAACCATAAAAATTAAAAAAATTGATAAAAATCCATAAAAATTAAAAATTTCAAATATACAAAAAGATTTTATCTTTCTTGTGTATATATATTGTCTTTGTGTTTGGTTTTGTTTTCTTTTACATTTTCAGGTGTATGCGTACTAGATCTTCCAATTATCAAGAGCCCGAGCCTCAAGAAGATTTAGATATGGCAGGTGTTAACAACAATAATCAACCACCGCACCTCAACAATAACAACAATGCTCTTCCACAGCCCGATCTTCGGACCATGGAAGAACTTTGTCAACCAACAATGTTTGGACGAGGAGGACCGATTGCGCCGATGCAAATCAACGCTCCTGAGTTTTCGTTGAAGCACCACATGATTCAGCAAGTGCAGACTAACCCATTCCGTGGATTGCCTGATGATGATGCCAACAAACACCTCGACAAGTTCATTACAATCACCCAAAGCATGAAGTTGGCTGGTGCCACTATGGATGAACTTCGCCTACAACTCTTTCCACACACTTTATTACATCATGCCGAGAAATGGTTTGATCGTCTCCCAAAGAATTCTATTCACACTTGGGATGATATGACTCAACGCTTTTTGTCGCGCTACTTTCCACCATCCAGGGTCACGAGCCTTCGCAATCAGATCAGCGGTTTCATGCAAGATCCCGATGAATCTCTTTTTGACGCTTGGGAGAGATATAATGTCTTGATCGACCGTTGTCCAAACCACAACATGCTTCCCGTCACATTGATTGATACTTTCTACAACGGTTTAACTTTTCGAGATCGTGATACGATTAATGCAGCCGCTGGTGGCACACTCATGAAAAGGAGACCCGAGGAGTGTAGAGAGTTAATTGAGAACATGACTACTCACCACAAGAACTGGGATTCCTCTACTTCTTCTAGGAATAACACGAGAGTCAATGTTTCCTCCACCTCAGCAAACCCTGAGATGACCGAACTCACCCGCATGATGGCTGAAATGAGCAAAAGTATTACGCTTCTCGCTTCAAACCAACAACAACAACAAGTTAAAGCGGTTGCTAATCCTTGTGAAACATGTGGAGGTCCTCACTCATACACCGATTGTCCTTCGACACAAGGAAATCCGGAAAATGTGTATGCAGCTTACGGTAATTATTCACCGGAAAATTACCAAGCTAGACAACAAGGGGATAGAAATCTGCTGAGTTACCGTTCCAACAACTACCTTTCACCCGGTTTTTCTCCTCAAAACCAAAACCCCGCAAACAACTACACTAGAAGCAACCAAATCCCACCAAGAGCTTCTAATCCTTATCACCCACCCGCCCAACAAATCCCACCCATTAACCCCGATGTTGAAGCCATCATGAGAACCCAAGGTGAGCAAATCAAGAACTTGCAGAGCTAGATTATCAATCTAAAAGGAGATATCACAAAGCAAGGAAATGAGATAAGATCCGAGCTTCGAGATAACATTCAATCCTCCTTCAGCAGTCAAACCAATGATTTGAAGAATATGCTTGCTAGTTTCTTGCCCGCCGCTCAACCTTCTTCTTCGAGTTCTCTACCTTCAAACACCGTCACTAATCCGCGAGCCAATGTGAGTGCTATTACTACTCGTAGTGGAGTCACCATCGTAGGACCAACAATCCCACCACCATCATCTACTCCTCCACCACCATGTGTCCCTACTCCTCCTACACCTAGTATTAGTGCACCATTACCGTCTCCGCCTCGTCATGACGATGTCTCTAGGAAGGACCCTTCAACATCCTAACCTCTACCGACTACACCTTCACCTTCCACCTATAAACCTAGAATCCCATACCCTTCTCGCATAGGCAAGACCAACGAGCTAACCAAGAATGACTGTCAAGTATCGAAATATGTGGAAATGTTATCTCAAATGACCATCAACATTAGCCTTGTTGAAGCACTTTGCCACATGCCGAAATTTGTCAAAGCATTCAAGGAATTGCTTAGCAAGAAAGAGAAGCTGATTGAACTCGCCAACACACGATTAAATGAAAACTGCTCTGCAGTCCTTCTTAGAGAACTTCCGGAAAAACTTAGAGATCCTGGTCGTTTTGTGTTGCCTTGCGTGTTCAACAAAACAGAAGAATTTACTGCCCTTGCTGATCTCGGGGCTAGTATTAATTTGATGCCACTAAGTGTTTGGAAAACACTATCATTACCTGACCTCATTCCAACAAAGATGACTCTCGAACTTACAAATCGCACTCTCGCTTACCCCGTTGGTATAGCCGAAGACGTGTTTATCAAAGTTGGCACATTTACTTTCCCGGTCGATTTTGTCGTAGTTGATTATGAAATGGACCCTCGTATTCCTTTAATACTTGGTCGGCCATTCTTGAGAACCGGACGTGCTTTAGTAGATGTGGCCGAAGGTAAGTTAATCTTACGAATCGGGGATGATTCAAAAGTTTTTAAAATGGGGAAGCTTACAGGAAAATCCTTTGGAGGCCGAGAATCAGTGAATATGATAAATGTGCTCGATGACTTTACCGTCTACGATAATCCTCTATTCGAGTCTTCCACTGATAATCCACTCTTTGAAGATAATGTGGATGATTCTCACTCTACTTTGGACGCTTCTCCCATTTATGATTCTTCACCGGTCTTTGATGCTTATGATGATGATGATTCTAGCTCAGATTCGGATGAATTTGATTGTACTTCTGAGTATCCCGAGCTGTCCACTTTCGATGATTTTGATGAGGCTGATACTCTATCGAGCGATTCTTCACATGATGAAGATCCTCCGCCATCACTCGATCTTACTTTGGACGATTATTCATTTGACGAAGATTTCTCTGAATTTCTCAACACATACTTCCCTCATGAGAGTGATGCTCCTCCTTTGGACTTTGAAGATTATCGTCTTGATCCTACTTTGGATTTGAAGAGTATTTTGTCCAAGGAGAAGAAACCGGTCGACACCGAAATCCGTTGCACGTATGATTTGACACCTCTTTGCCCCCCTTCTGAGGACGAGGTTGTGCTTCTTTGCGGATCTTCTTCACACTCGGCTGAGCCTGCGTGCTATTTTCCCTTAAAGGAAAAGGTGTTCGACCGTGGTATTGAAGTCTTTAAGCCATCTCAGTATCCACCTGATGAAATAAAAGGAAATATCTTTGGAACTTATGGAAATCTGCTTGCACTACTTCAACAGTGCTTCCACCGTGCTCCATTGCTGCTTAAGGGAACCTTGCCTACTCTTCTTTGGCTTGCCTTGTTCGCCTTAAGCCTATGCTATTTGCTCGATGAAAACTATGTCTTTGATCCTGGTGGATATGTCTTATGCTTCTTCCGTTGATGATCAAGGTCGAGTCAGGCTAATGACTCGGTTAACAAAAATCAAGCGCTTCTTGGGAGGCAACCCATGCATCTATCTTTTTGCTTTCTTTACCATAAGTGTAGGGGGACCCTTTGGATTGCTATTTCCTCTCCTCACTTCTTAATCAGGGATTCGAGCTTCAATGATCCACTCTTGATGATTCTTGACGACCCGTGATTCCGTGTTCCATTATCCCGGTTCTATCCTAAACTCTTTTCGATTCACTATTTTATATTTTCTCAATATTAAAATAGGAATCTCTTTAGTGGTCTTTTCCTTAGCAAAATTTAAACAACGTGCACAATGTCCTAAGTGTAGGGGAGTTTACTCCCATATGCTTAAACATTGAGGACAATGTTTATCTTAAGTGTAGGGGGACTTCTATCGAAGTTAAGCGGTCTTTTCCTTGTACTTGTCCTCATTTTAACCGGAAAATCAATTTTTTCGACATTTTTCAAAATTTTTGATCTATTTTGGCCTATTAGTTTTTATCTTTGTATAGTTATTTTCTTCCTTTGCTAGAATAAATGTTTAAATAAGTGGTTTTAATTTTCAAACGTTGTGAATCTTTTGACTCAACCCGAGTTTACTCTAGCTAGTATCCTTAACGTGTTTAAGTCAAGTTTTGCTAGGCTTTTATATAGGGAGCTATAAAACGCGAAAGTCTTAACTCTCACGGGTTAAGAACAAGAACTTTTCGCAAGTTCCTATAATTGATCCTAGAGAGTCTTTTATCAAGGGAACTTTAAAATGCGATTTCTAAACTTGAAAAAGTCCAAGAATTTGCAAGATCCTATAGGCGACTCGAAAACCCAAAATTTTGATTTAATAGGCTAAGTATCCACGAGTCTCATTACTTGAGATTTTAAACTGTGGAGAACGAGAGATGATAGAGCCAATTATAAGTTCGGTATTCTTTCGTGAATTTATGTGAGTTAATTATAAGCCTATTCTCCCATCGCTTGCTAATAAATTTATCTGCTAATAAATAAGGTTGTACGATTTGAAAAGTTACTTAGCTTCTAGCCCCAGATCGTTTAAAAGTTGCTCGGTATGGATTAGAGTTCATAGCCAAGGCATAACTTATTGAAGCGGGATGCGAAGATTGGCGAGTCCGAAAAGGCCCTAACAAGGCATGAGGGCTATGTTTTGTTGCTAAAGATCCAAAGTGATGTGAAGAATCATTTATCAAAAATCAATATGAAGGATCGAGACACACGACGAAAAGCAAATACTCCCCAAAAGTCATGGAGAAGTGTATCCGAAAAGACCCTAACAAGGTATGAGGATAAATAGATCCAAGTCATAAAAGGAGGCAGATTGTTGTATATCAAAATCCAAAATAAAGATTGGAGAAAAATGAAGAAGTCGTGGTCCAAGTATGAATCTCTCAAAAATTTCAAGTGAAGAAATTCCAATTATGAAGAGAAGACCATTATTTCATGAACGTCTCTCAAGATTTGAAGTATGAAGTCGCTGCCAAATATCGGTCCGAGAAAGGTCTCAAATCGCGAAGCGAGTTATGCCAAGATATGAACTTTATGAGGTCCCAAGAAGCAGTTTTAAAAGATTTGGTCCTTTAGCTAACTATTGATTAAATCGTTCACTTTATTTTCAGACTAAATAACTATCAAAATAAGTCAAACAATGCATCCTCGTGATCATTCAAGACAACAATAAAATATAAGAGATACCCCTAGGAATAAGGGAGACTAAGTGAATAATTGGCCCACATGAATTCGTGTTAGTTTACTAACTTATAATAACAATGATCTCGTTTTTAAGCTTGGTTTGGAGAAAGTGAAAACTTGAGGATGATGATTATTCATGACATTTCCAAAACCCAAGGTATGCTTTTGATTTCTTTAATTTGAATAATTATAATTTTCTATCTCTTTAATAAAGGCCAACGTGGATTAATTTTGATGAAAAATGTAATCTTGCTTTATAACTAATGCATTGCATGAGGACATTGCAATGGTCAAGTGTAGGGGATTTGATATGTGTGAAAACACACATCTTTTCTACCACTTAATTACAATAATAACCGGACCAAAACGTGTATTTTATGTCTTTTATGTCGGAATTATGCATGGTTTGTGTTTTTGTTGTGATTTAGGACGAAAAGTTGAAAAGTGGAGAAAACACGGGAATTCACGGGATTTACGGACTTTTATTGAAGAAAATGATGAAAGACGAAGTCAAGAAGTCAAGAATGCAAAAAGAACGGAAGTCCAAGACCAATTCTGAAGATTTATCGAAGAAAAAGTCAAAATACGGAAGTTTACTTTAAGCCGAGGAACTCAAGTCTTATTTATCGTAGAATTTAAAGACGAGTCCAAAGAAATCCCGAGCCAAAAGTCATCACATTCCAAGATTAACAAAAAGATTAAGAAGGAAGGACTTAAGGGCGCAATTAAGAAGAAAGGAAGGAGAGGAGGAAGCTTCCTCTAACCTTCCTCCTAATCACCTATAAATACTTCCCTTTTCATTTCATTTGCTCTTGTTGACTAATAGTGACAATTAGTTCTTCCATGGTTGGATAGCTTGACAAACTATCTCTTCCACCTTTATTTTATGCACCTTTAATTACTTGCACATTTAAATACATGTTTTGCACCTTTAATTACCTTTAATTTCAAGTAAGTGTTTCTTTTAATTACTTGCACCTTTACTTTATCTTGTTAATCTTCTTCTACCTTTCTTTAATCTTTGATTTACACGTTTTCATCTTGTTAAGTTGTTTAAAGATTTGATTTTTATGCTTTTGATTGTTTTAAATCTCTTATTTTCATAGCTTATTTGATTTATTTTCAAGTTTATATAGTTTTTACAAAAGTTATTTTTATATTAAAAGTTGTTTTTCTTAAAGTTTTTCTTTTTCGTGTCTTAAAAGTTTCTAACTTTCAGTTTCGTAGCTTATTTTTACACGGTTTTACCTTAGGATTTAGTCTTGTGCTTATTGGAATCATAGCTTATTGTTATAGCTTATTTTGTACTTTTTCTGCCGGATTCCGATTGGTACAAATCGGAAAAGGGTTTTAAAATTCCGATTGGGGGGTGTCTTGGTATTCCGATCAGAAAAGGTAAGTGGGTATTCCGATCGTGTGTAGTGCCAGATATTCCGATTGGTTCTCCACTCCTCATTCCGATTGAGGTGCATGTTTGGTATTCCGATTGGAAATAGTGACAGTATTCCGATCAAAGGGTCCGAGCAGCATTCCGACCAGCATCTAGCCATATTCCGATCAGGTAAGTTCATCATTCCGATCAGGGTAGGTTTGTGGTATTCCGATTGGACTAGTGACAGCATTCCGATTTGGTTCCGACCAACATTCCGATCTAAGGTAATTGTGGACTGATCGGAATATATTCCGATTGGAGTGGTTTTTACGTTTTGTCTTGTTTAATTTTTATGTTATCATTTTAATACTTGTCTAATTTTAATTTCCGTCACGCTTTTATTTTTAATCATTTAATCATTTTATTTTCCGTCACGTTTTAAATATCGCACTTTTCGTTTAATTAGAATTAGATTTAATTTCACGCTCTTTTAATACTCGCCCTTTACTTTAACGACATTTACTTTTAAGTCTTGCACATTTAAATTAAAAACCAACCAAAAATATTCTTTTTCACCAAAATAAAACTGAGTCACATAGAGACCTAGATCAATTCGATTAGACCAACATCAACGAATCTTAATATTTTTATACAGGGTGTCAAAAGCCATGTATTAATGAAAAGCCGTGCTAAGCTTAAGTTTTGTACCCCAAGCTTTCTGCAGACTTCTCCAAAATCGCGAAGTGAACTGAGTATCTCTATCTGAGACGATGCTGGATGGAGCACCATGAAGTCTCATGTCTCCTTCTTGTAAGTATCGGCGAGTTTACTGACCGAATCCTCCTTGCATATCGGTAAGAAATGAGCTGACTTGGTAAGTCGATCAACGAGAACCCAAATCGCATCGTGCTTCCTGTTTGTCTGCGGAAGACCGGTAACAAAATCTATGGTGATCTTGTCCCACTTCCACTCTGGAATATCTAACAGTTGAAGAAGACCGCCAGATCGTTGATGCTCGATCTTAACCTGCTGGCAGGTAAGACATTTGGAGACGTAAGTCGCAACATCCTGTTTCATACCACTCCACCAAAAGTACTGCTTGATGTCATGGTACATCTTGGTCGAACCAGGATGAATAGAGAATGGGGAGCTATGAGCCTCAGCCAACAATGCTTCCCGGAGTTCTTGATCATCAAGAACACAAAGTCTCGTGCCCTGCCATATGATACAATCTGTGTCTACTCGAAATTCTGTCTGCTTCTCCAAATTCTGAATTATCGCCCAGATTTCACCATCATCCTTCTGAGTTTCCTTGATCCTAGAGAGTAACTCGGGTTCCACTCTAAGATTAACCCAG
This sequence comes from Glebionis coronaria, assembly GCA_025667525.1. Classification (NCBI taxonomy): domain Eukaryota; kingdom Viridiplantae; phylum Streptophyta; class Magnoliopsida; order Asterales; family Asteraceae; genus Glebionis; species Glebionis coronaria. The sequence goes on from CM046881.1 coordinate 462,592,621, forward strand.
TAACCGTGTTGTCCACGTACCATGATCTCTATGTCTACTCGCTCCAAGTCTCTTATAATTTCCTCCTCAATTTTAATGTCGTTTATCATTCCGGACTTTCTGCTAAGTGCATCTGCCACTACATTCGCCTTGCCGGGATGATACTGCAGATTAATGTCATAATCCTTCAATAGCTCTAACCATCTCCTCTGTCTCATGTTCAATTCACGTTGAGTGAAGCTATACTTCAAGCTCTTGTGGTCCGTGAAAATGTCACATGATTCTCCATACAAGTAGTGCCTCCATATCTTCAATGCAAACACGACTGCTGCAAGTTCCAAGTCATGCGTAGGGTAATTTTCATCATAAGGCTTAAGTTGTCGTGAAGCGTACGCGATCACTTTCCCATGTTGCATGAGAACACAGCCAAGTCCCTTTCTCGATGCATCACTGTAGATCTGAAATCCACCTGTACCAGATGGGAGGGTAAGAATCGGTGCAGATACTAACTTCTGCTTTAGGTCTTCAAAGCTCTTCTCTCTTTCTTCAGTCCAGACGAATTTCTCCCCTTTTCGCATCAGTTCGGTCAATGGTAGTGCTAAACGGGAAAAGTTCTCCACGAACCTACGGTAGTAACCAGCTAAGCCTAGGAAACTACGGACTTCAGTCGCTGATGTCGGTCTTGGCCACTTGGTAATAGCCTCAAACTTTGCTGGATCCATCTTGATTCCTTCTACTGATACAATGTGACCTAAGAATGCCACCTTGTCTAACCAGAATTCACACTTGGAGAATTTAGCATACAGCTGCTTCTGGCAAAGAATCTGTAGTATTGTACGAAGATGGTCTTCATGTTCCTCCTTGGACTTAGAGAATATCAGGATGTCGTCAATGAAGACAATACTTGTCCAGAAATTCATGGAAGATTCTATTCATCAGATCCATGAACATTGTTGGAGCATTGGTAAGGCCAAATGGCATGACTACAAATTCGTAGTGGCCATAACATGTACGGAAAGCAGTCTTGGCGATGTCTTGCTCCTTAACCCGTAGCTGATGATAGACCGACCTTAGATCAATCTTAGAGAAATGTTTGGCCCCTTGGAGTTGGTCAAACAGATCGTCTATGCGTGGTAGTGGATACCTATTCCTGATTGTAATCTTGTTGAGCTCGCGATAATCTATGCCAAGACGCATATTGTCGTCCTTCTTCTTAACAAATAAGACCGATGCGCCCCATGGAGATGCGCTCGGTCGAAGAAAGCCTCGTTCCGGAATTTCTTGCAATTGATCCTTCAGCTCCTTCAACTCTATGGGAGCCATGCGATAAGGAGCCTTGGAAATCGGCTCAGCTCCTGGGATGAGCTCGATATTAAATTCTACTTCACGTGTAGGCGGTATGCCCGGAAGTTCTTCTGGAAACACATCTGGAAATTCTGACACTATTGGCTGATTCTGAATTGATGGGGATTCAGCATCCATGTCATGAATAGTAGCTAGATATCCCTCACAACCATGTGAAATTAATGCACGTGCTTGCAGGGTTGATATGATTTGTACAGACCTTCCGGGTACGAACCCGTTGTGAATGTACTCTGGCGCATTAACATCATCGAAGATGACTCGATATGCATGGCAGTCTATGGTAGCATGATGCTTGGATAGCCAATCCATGCCCAAAATCATGTCAAAATCATTCATGTCCAGCGGAAGTGCGTCAACATGACGAATCTTGTCATCAAAATCTAGGGGAAGGCTCTTGTACACATGGGTTATGCGTACAGAGTCTCTCAAAGGCGTGGAAATATTCAGTATATTCTCTAGTGGCATGGGGAGTATCCTAAATTCTTGGTATAAGTAGTAGAAATGACCGAGTGATTAGCACCCGTGTCAAACAGAACACATGAGCTTGACCATACATATACAAGATTCTACTGATGGTACCTGTAGACTTGTTGGCCTGATCGCGAGATGTCGTGTAAACGCGTCCACTAGTAGGAGGCGGCTTGGTATCAGCATGTCCCGATGTGCCCTTCATCTCGCCCTTGCGGCAGTCCTTCATGCGATGGCCAGGAAGACCACACTTGTAGCATTCATCGCTGTCGCGACGACAAGGCCCTAGGTGCCTACGGTGGCAGGTAGTGCAAAGAGGATGAGTATATCCTCTAGCAGGTGTCCTGACTGGCGTGAGCCTGATAAGAACAATATACATGAGACATGATAATAGGTAGAATGGACAAAGTTGATAGTTCGTAAGATGGAATACCAGTGATAGCTGGACAGTTAGGCTGTGAACCTCTCTGGTTCTGGTCCCTCCCGTTACCATGATTCCTGGTAGAAGATTCTCTAATGTGTGAGAATTAAGAATTATAGCATGTAATCATAAGAAAATGAGTAAGTATAAGGACCTTCTGCTGTTGGAGTGTCCAACGTTGTTACAGTAATTTTCATTACCGACACGCCTATCCGTAGCAGAACGGTCGTGAGTCTAACCATTTTCCTTGGGCTGAGTAGGCTGTTGCTGAGTAGCCGGCTGAGACCGGTCCCCAGTCTTCTGCCTGGAAGATACCGTTTAAAAGAGATGTAAATATTGACATATGCTGAAAAGAATACGGTTTGGTCACCGCTGAATAACGAATGTTTACCTCTTCTCAGGTCTCTCTGCTTCCCCGAAATCTTCTCTTTCTTGCAGCATCTCCAGCTTACGTGCTGCATCGGCCACTAGTGCCACCATGTTGAACGTAGCACACACCAAGTTGTTTGCGACCAATGTACGAAGAGCCCACCGGAAGTGGTGTGCTTGCTCTTCGGGAGTACCTGCTGCTGCACCAAGAAAACCAGCCAAGCGAAGAAAGCGCTACATGAACTCGTTGCTATTCTCCCCAGCTCTATGTCGGATTCCATGGTACTCTCTCTTCAGCTTGTCTTGCTCAGCCTTGAGAAAGAACTGTCCCATCACCAAATCCCTGAAATGAGCCCAAGTCAAACCAACCACCTAATTATCACCTCCCTCAGACTGCTTCAATGCCGTCCACCATGATAGCACATCACCTTCGAACCGGTAACAGGCCAACCTTGACTTGAAGACGGGGTCAAGCCCATAGCATCGAAGATCTTCTCAATGTGAGCCAACCAACTTTCAGCTTCACTAGGGCTATCTGTTCTCTCGAAAGCTCGAGGGCGTAGCTTATTGAATCTCTACAGCCATGTGACCAATGTTGCTGGAGGAAGAGGAGGAGGTACTGGGTGTTGCTGCTGATTGTTGGCAGCCTGAACCTCAGCCCTGATTTCGTTCCTCAGCTGAGGAAGCATCGCTTGCATTGCAGCTTGGATTGCTACATTGAGTTGTTCCTGCTCGCGTGTGAGAACCATCTGACAGTATAACATAAAATACATTATTAAACTGATCAAAACATAAACTATATACATGAAAAAAAATTATACCAATAAATCATGAGAAAAATTTTATGCAAAAAATTTATACATGAATGCATGATGCAGTTTTATGAAAACTTTTGTATGCGCGAGAGTGAACGCCCAAGGTCAGTTCACTCAAAACAAAAGACATGGCGAGGGGACGCCAATGGGTCGGTCCCAAAGTTAAAAGTTTCGATAAAATCACATGCGACTAAATAGGGCCAATCCTGTACCAACCATTACTTAGTCAAAAACCTGCGACAATGGCATATATATGTATGCATAAAAAGGATGAATACATGAAAACCGACTGTCAGTTCTAGGAAGACCATAGTGACTACCCACTAATCACAGGTCGTGTTTTGAGAGCCTACAGGTCGAAGCCTTGGGCTCTGATACCATAATTGTAACACCCCATTTTGATAAATGGAATGTCACGCGTGATTATGGCGTGTCATCAAAGCATACAAGGATAAATGTATAAAACATCACATGACCATAAAGGAAATACCGGAATCAAACATCGGTACCCCAAAAGTAGAACTCATCACAGATAAACATAAGTACTGTAAATGAAAAGGACTAAACAATGTCCATGGAAATGAGTATCAAAGTATAATGAAATGCATAAATTAATGAAGGCTAGGAAGCTTCCAATCCATATGCGCGTACGCTTAAAGTCTACGAGCGTCCTTGAGTACCTGCCGTTTTGGGAACATGAAAGGAAAATGGCTGAGCATAACGCTCAGTACACGGATATACATGTAAAGCATGAATAATATAAGCATATAAGCATAGAGCAGCGTAAAAGACTAAGTCCTGGATAACCTGGTATATCTTAATAAAACTGGTTCCATAGTTTGAAAAGCCTTATGTTTATCTTATAAAAACTGTTTAACATGTTTACCATTAGCCAATATAGGTCATGAAATATCAACGTGCATGAATACTTGGAGGAGTGACCTCGTCATGCAAATTAGAGGGGTTGCCTTTAATTTAATATACTGTTTGGGTAGGAGGGATCAACTCCTTGTGAAGGATGCAAGGCACACACCACATTCACCTGAATAATCTGCTGAAAACATGTAAACTAGGATGCACCCATACGCCCACGTGATAATAATAATAATATGGCCAAAAGATGAAGGGACGCCACGAGCTATCACTCCGTCGTGGTGGAGTCATAACACTGGTGCCTCTAGTGTTATGGTTATGGTACCTCCATAACTAGGTGGAACTGGTCATGCATGTATATGGCTTTAGGTATCTAATTAAACATAATCAATTCAAAAACATATAAAACATATACTGGGAAAACAGTTGGCTGCATACGCGGAATCCTAATAAGGAAGAATGTCCATACTGAAAGGACGGAGAATCCGTACCTTGTGTCCAGTGAACGAAGAAGACGAACGGAAGAGAGTCCTACTTCGATATCACTAATGCTACATAAATAATATACGTGTATAAGTATCTGATTACTGACTACGTAACTGGTCTTATATCATGTCTTAGCTTGTTTTATATGTTCATGTCATGTTTTACTGATTTTAGCTTTATACTGCGTATATGTTATATTCTGTCTATTCTTATTAGGTATTACTTGTTGTATTATTATACTTGTTGTGTAATAATAAGTAACTTCCTAAAAATAGCAGGTTTCCTAAAATAGAAAGTTTCCAAAAATAGAAAGTTTCTAAAAATAGAAAATTCCAAAAATAGATTTACTGCTTAAAATAGATAAGTTTCTAAAAATAGAAAGTTTTCATAAATAGATTTACTGCTTAAAATAGATAAGTTTCTAAAAATAGAAAGTTTCCATAAATAGATTAGCTGCCTTAATTAAATAAGTTTCTAAAAATAGAAAGTTTCCATAAATAGAAATAAGCTCGATTATTAAGCTGATAATATAAGCTTAAGTGTTTACTGATTTATATTCTAAGTTATGTGATTAAATAGTATAGTTTATTAATTATTACATGTAAATTGAATAAACTATAGGTTAAATTATTTAATTAAATATAACATTATTTAATTAAATAAAAGGTAAAAATACTTAGGTTAAATGATGTATAAATATTTATTATTAATATAACCTAATTCCTGTAAATTAATTAATTATAAGGCATGTTTAATAATTAATTAATTAATTATATAGTCTAACTTAAATAATAAATACTTAGGTTAAAATCCATGTATTATTATTAATAATGATAACCTAAGTCATGTATAAATTAAATTAATTATGTACATGTTTTAATCAGTTTAATTTAATCTTGTAAAAATAAACTTGTAAAAATAATTAACCTTGTAAAATAATGTCGTGACCGAAACCCGTGTCTTATTTATTAAACGTGTCATGAACCGTATTCGTGAACCCCATGAACCAGACCCGTGAACCGGTCGACAAACGCACCCTTAACAGTGGCTAACCGGCCTAGCCGGTTGCCACTGTTTGTGTAAAACAGCCACCGGCTGTGCTGGTGGTTCCCTTGGTCTTGGCTAGCCGCCGGCTAGCAAAAGTTCCCACCGGCTAGCCGGTGTTCCCCCTGCTGCCGCAACCATGGTTCCCCCTGCTTTCCTTAATTAGCCACCAGCTTAAGCCGGTGGTGGTTCTTGTTTCTGCCGAGACCCAACCGAACACCAAACACACCCCGACCGAGGTCGGGGTTCCCCTTGCTTTTGCAGTCGAGACACACAACACCACACCGAGACCTTGAGGTCTCGGTTGGTGCGAAACCAAGCAAGCTGAGACCATGGGTCTCTGTTCCCTTGCGTCGGCCGAACAAACACCCCTAAAATCATATGTTTTTAAACCCCCATGATTAATTACATGTTTTAATACTTGTTTTTAAATCACTTATGATTTCATGTGTTCAGTTAAATAAAATATAAAGAAAAAGGGGTTTAAGGATTTACCGATTACGTGAAATAAAGGAGAACGATAACGCTAGCAATCTTGCAAGAAATCAATCACCAAAAATCAACAAACACACCCTTTGTGTGTGTTCTACCCGACGGCCAAGAGAGAGAGCAAAAGAGAGATTAGGGTTTTCTTGTTTTCTAATTTTTCATGTGATATGAAAATATGTTTCCCTTTATTTTTTTTAGTAAAATTTAAAATGGGCTTGGCCCTTTCCCTTTGTCTTGTCCGCGGGTAGATGGGGCCCACAAGGTAACCCAAATGTTTTCTCGTGTCTAATATTATTCATGCTCTCGTGTTCGTGTTTACGTGTTTTATATAGTTAACGTTCGTGTCGTAATATATTTATTCATAATAAAATAAATATACGTACATACATAATATTAAGCTCGTGATTATTTACGTTCATGATTTCATGTTTGTATGCTCGTGATTATAATTATTATTGAAATAATTATCGTGTCTTAATACGTATTAAATACTTATCGTGTTATAACATGTACGTAATACTTGTAAATCTTGTTCGTGAAACGTAAACGTGCTATAAAAGGAAAGTTCTAATCATGTACGTACGATCATAAGGGTACTATTCATGGTAAAAGCATGCGGGTTTTACATCTCTTCTGCAAGTTCTTCCTTTCTTTCATCAGAAAGGAGTCTGATAGTATTCTCCTCTTGAATACGTGCCCATATAGGATAAGCACGAAACTCCAACTCATCAAAGGACAAATCCTGCAACTTCTTGAAAGTCCAACCCCCTTGATGACATCTGAGAAGCATGTAGTAAAGCTCCCTTCTATCCTTCTTAGTCTCTGAAAGAACCTTGCTAGCCTTATACTTCAAAATTACCTTGCAATCTCTTTGAACTCTTAAGAGAATCTCCAAACCCTAAATTTGATCTGAAATAGTCATGTCTGGATTCTCCATAGTCTTATTCTCCCATGCAAAGTACATCTGGGCTACTTCAGGCATCTCATAGTCAACCTGCATTTTCAACTCCTCAAGCCTTTCCTTATCCAACTCATCAACATATTCAAGCCTTTCAGGATCTTAAATAATCATCACACTTGAATCATTACTCTCATCATCACTGCCTCCCTTATTACTTTCAGAAGTATCTACAAATGGTGACTCAATAGCAGTCTTCTTCTCCTTTTCCTCAAGTTGTGCAGCCAAAATAGAATCAAAATGCACTTTGTCTGCATCCTTGGGAACTTTTGCTTCTATCATAATTCCTTTACCTTTATCCAATACATCAATAGTGGGTAAAGAAGTTGATGGTACCTGTGTAGACACCTCCTTGATGATATCTGATGACTGGGATACATCAACCACACCTGTAGGTTTATCAGCGTCCAAAATCTGAATGTCAACACTTAATTTACTCTTGTCAGCGCTTGGCTTTCTGAACTGCTCCAACATTTTAGTAAAAGACAGATTTAAATTTTTAGGAGTAACCAATGAAGCATCAAAACCTGGTTACCTCTTCAAATCTGTTAGAGCCTCAGCTATACCCAAAGAATCACCTTCATGTGAGCCTTTGTCACTCACATGCACCTGTTCATCCTCCCCTTTAGAAGAATCCTCCTCTCTACGCCTAGTGTTAGCACCTTCCAAAATAACAATCCTCTCCCTCAATTGCTTGAATTCAAGGCCTTGTGTGTTTACAGTATGTACAAGGTCTGCATTTTGCTTTTGCAAGCTAATGCAGACAACCTTTAATCCTAAAAGTGTGTAAGGTTCCAATCTGCCCTCCTCTAGAATGAGAATTTGACCTCCCAAAGTAGATTCATGGGGCATGGATGGGGTCTTAAGTATGTTAGGACTGTCTTGGCCTGCTTCTAAGCTAGAACCAATAGTCCCAGCCCCACCAATGGCACCAACCACACTTGTGGTGGCGGTTCTCTCTGCAACATGGTTAGGACCACTAGACGAGAACACTCTAGTAGTCCTTTGGTGTTTTACCAACCTAAATTCTGGGGGTGTAGAAGATGGAGTGGATTGAGTGTCTATTTGAAGGTTAAGGGGTGTTTGGGTTTGTGATAAAAGGGTGTCAGTGTTTGGATTTGGAGTGTCAACGCCAACATTTAAAGTGTCGGCGTTGAATGGTTCTTGGTCAACTTCCATTCGTTGGGATGATGGTGGTTGTAGGTCCGGTTGAGGTTGTAGGTCGGGTTGTGGGTTGGCTGCTGCAATAACAGCAAGCATGGCTTGGGTGAGGGGTAGGTCTCTATAAGGTTCAGAATTCATCTTCCCAAAAATTGCTTTCTTTTGAACAGGGATCGTATAAAAATCATTGTGATCCCTATTGTAGTATCTTTGTAAATCAAACACCATTTGTAAAAACCTTAGGTAAGCAAGAGTCATCTTGTTACCCTTGTTATGACACATGCCATCAAAAATCATTTTTGAAAAATTGTATTTTTGCCCAGTTGCAATACACACAATAGCACTCCCAATAGATCGGTTGATTTCATTGTGTGCAGTACATTTGGGACTCAAACATTGAAGAATGACATGTATTAAGTACTTCCAAGCCGGGGGAAATTCTTGTTTTGTATATTTATTTAAATGGCCTTCTTCAGGCAAAGGATAACCCAAGGCTTGGAGTCCTTGCTCTAGCTCTGCAATGGGTAGGGTGGTTATACCATCTGCATCATTAAGAGGCAAAGCTTGGCGAACCAAAGCTTTAGTAACCACCCATGGAACCCCATGGACAATAGCAGTCAATGTATTCACTTCATTAACTGTTGAGGAAGTGACAGTATTCCAAAACTGTTTAATGTGTGTGACAGGGATAAGAGGAGCATGAGAAAGTGCATACCTTAAGGGGGATGCATTTAAATACTCAACCATCTGAGTATATTGGGGAAACAGAGCATTATCATCTTATAAATAAGCTATCATGTTGTGTTACTCCTGAACCCCAATTCCTAATCTCTAGGTTTAAGCTTAGGCGCCATTGATGAAAGAAAGTTGTGATAAAAGTTATAGAAGATGAAGGTTTGAGAAAATTTAGCTAGACAAGAATAAGCAGTTACCCTGTTTAAAAGAAATGAGCCAAATATATTAGAGAGGTGAAATATGTGATTGGTCAAAACATGAGGCAGTTATATTTAAAATATAATGATGAAAATCTTGAAAATATATAACTTATCTCAAGCATTAATAAAAAGTTACCAACTCCTAAAATTAAGGCCCATATTTTCATCAAAAATAACAACTAGGTAGGACCCAATGTTTATGAACGGTAAAAAATAACTTATCAGCGCCCAACGGCTATATTCTTGTCAACGTTAGAAATTGTCATGTCAACGTCAAAATTGGTCTTAACATCATTTGGAAAGAAAACTGTCAGCGTCCAAAAATAAAAATAATTTAAAAGAAAAAGGACCTTAACAAAGTAATTTATCCTAGTGAAGATAACTTATAGACTGAAAATCACTATAGGGTGGCAAACACTGTCCAATCATGCACACTTGCTTAAACAAGATTGACATAATTTCTCTCAAGTGTTCCTTGCTAACCAAAGTTCTTAACAATGAAGTTATCTCATAAAATCCTTTGTAACTTCCCAGGTAAGCCCAATAAAAACATACCCAAGTCTCCCAACCGACCATAACCAATTCTAGGTCAAAAAGTCTTGGCAGCATGCAAAGTATATCAACTTTGCATGCTATAGTGCCTCATGATTTAGTAAACTAACTCGTACTCACCAGTGGACACAATCTAGAATTGTGATAAGAGTATTATATGAATACCCAAAAAGTCCTAGAGGTTTCCTAAACCTCCCCTTAAAATATGATATACAAGTTGCCAAAAATAAAATATGCAATAATAGTTTATGTCAAGATAGGAATGTAAAAATTCCAACCATCATCCATAAACTCGAACCCACTCCTAGTAGCTCCAAAGATCCATAAGCAACTCTGTATCCATTTGTACAATGCTCATAATGCCTGCATAATTAGATCAAAAACCACAAAACTAACATGTTGCTGTTAACTCCCATATTAACACTTATCAACGTTAAAATAACCTTTCTCAGCGTTAGACAATTGAAGTGGAAAACCTAATTTTGTACAAAGACCAATAACAGTGCATATCCTGTACATACTTTTATAATAAGTTCCAAAAACACATTTTAGATGAGATTGATCATTCCAATACTTGTTACCAAGTATTGAAACCTCCTAGCATCAAAAGGTTTAGTTAATAAATCTTCCACATTTTCTTCTGTGTCAACCCTATCTGGTTGTATTAAACCTTTTTCAAAACAATCTCTTATAAAATGATGTCTAATTTCTATGTGTTTTGTTTTAGAATGATGTACGTGATTCTTAATAATGCATAAGGTACTGTTATTGTCTACAAAAATCTTGGTATGCATAAAACTATACCCATAATCCAACAGTTGATTCTGAATCCATAAGACTTGTCCACAACAAGCAGCTGCAGCAACATATTCTGCTTCAGTTGTAGAGTTGGCCACCACTGTTTGTTTCTTGCATTGCCAAGATATCAATCTACTCCCAAGAAATTGGCATTCACCAGTTGTGGATTTTCTATCAATCTTGTCACCTCCATAATCACTGTCTGAATAACCAATAAGCTCCAATGGAGAATCCTTTGGATACCATAATCCCAAGGTGGGATAACACCTAAGGTATCTAAAAATCCTCTTGACAGCATGAAGATGACACTCTTTGGGAGTTACCTGATGTCGTACACATACACACACAACAAACATAATGTCAGGTCTAGAAGCTATAAGATACATCAATGATCCAATCATTGACCTATAATGCCTGACATCCACCTCTTTTCCATCCCCAATCTTTCCCCAAGGGTGTTCCCTATCCATGGGTGTGCTAGCCCGCTTTTCACGTAGGGAAAAGCCAAACTTCTTCAAGATTTCTGCTACATATTTTTCTTGAGAGATAAAGATACCATCTTCTTTCTGTTGAACTTGTAAACCTAGAAAGAAGTTCATCTCTCCCATTGCACTCATCTTAAATTTGTCTGTCATAAGCTTGGAAAAGTCCTCACTCATCTCTGGACTTAAAGAGCCAAAGATGATATCATCCACATAGACCTGAACAAGTAAAAAATCCTTACCAATCTTCTTGGTAAATAAAGTCTGATCTATGGTGCCCCTCTTGAATCCATTTTCCACCAGATAGGTGGACAATGTGCGATACCATGCTCTTGGGTCTTGATGAAGTCCATACATTGCTTTCTTCACCCTATACACCTTGTCTGGATGTTCTGAATCTTCAAGACCAGGATGTTGCATTACATAAACCTCCTCTGCAATTGTGCCATAAAGAAAAGCACTATTCACATCCATTTGATAAACTGTGAAACCCATGCAAGAAGCATAGGCTAGGAAGATCCTAATTGCTTCAATCCTTGCAACAGGTGTAAAAACCTCTTCAGAGTCTATCCCTTCCTCTTGTGTATAGCCTTGAGCAACCAAACGTGCCTTGTTTCTGATCATAATCCCTCTTTTATCCTTCTTATTTTTAAGAACCCATCTTGTCCCTATAGGTCTTACATATCTGGGACAGTCCACTAACTCCCAAACATCTTGAATAGCAAATTGGTGAAGCTCATCCTGCATTGCCTACACCCAACTTGGTTCTTTGAGAGCATCAAATATCTTCTTAGGTTCCTGTTGTGACAGAAAACAAGCAAACAAACATGCTTGTACAAGAGGGGTATCAACCTTCTTGTGGATATTGGCAATAAAACCTCCTTGATTCTGATGAGACCTTCTACTTTGAACATGAGACAACACATCACCAATGATTAGAGAAGGAGAATGATTTCTGATAGTAGATGTAAGTATTCCTCCTTCAATGAGTGTGTTGTCTTTAATCTCAGTCTCCATGTTGCCAATATCATCTTCAAATTCTCCTCCATCATCACCAGAATGAACCTCTTCATGGACTGTGGAAGGTTCACCTTGTTCAAAAACATTAGAAGATAATAGGTGGTCAAAAGGGTTGTCAATGCCTGAACTTGTCCTGTCAACGTTTGTGTGATCAACGCCTGAATTTGGCCTGTCAGTGTCAGAATTGCCTTTATCAACGCTTGAAGATTCATGCATGTTTTCATCAATTGGCTTTTCTTGTGGACCATCTTTTTCCTTTCCAGCAGCAACAGCAGCAACAAATCCATCTTTCCATATAGGAATAGTAACATACTCAAGTATGGGGGCTGATTTGACTGCATGTGATCCTTTTTCCTTGTCAACCTGTTTACCTGCAATTTCAACAATAGGTTCTTCCACAACATTTGAATCCACTTTCACAATGTCTGGATTAGTAACAGGCATATAATTCAAGGTTCTAGATAAATGTTCTAAATCAAAGAACCAATTTGGTACACTCTCAGGATCACTAGGTTTACTTTCTAAAAACTTAACATGTACCTTTTCAAGTATACATTTTTCTTTCTTAATGTAAACCCTATATCCTTTACTCTGCACTTAATAGCCCATAAAATAGCCTCCATCACCTTTAGCACTAAACTTTCCTAAGGAATCACTAGTATCAAGTACCACTACATGACATCCAAAGGGTTTAAGAAAACCAATATTAGGTTTCCTATTCCAAAATATCTCATAAGGTGTCTTATTGTTGATTTTGTTGATCAATGCCCTATTCTGAACATAGCAGGCTGTATTCACAGCCTCAGCCCAAAAAGCAATGGGAAAATAAGCATCAACCAATATTGTCCTATCTACTTCTATGAGTGTTCTATTCTTTCTTTCAGCCACCCCATTTTGTTGTGGGGTTCTAGCTACACTAAATTGCCTAATAATCCCTTTATTGACACATAATTCATCTAACAATTTGTTTCTAAACTCACCATCATTATCACTTCTAAGTATTTTAACCTCATTCCCAGTCTTTTTCTCAATCTAGTTAATAAAATTAATCAAAACAGTGGCAGTTTCACTTTTCAAAGCCAGAAAGAAAGTCTAAGTAAATCTAGAAAAATCATCAGTTATGACAAAACAAAAAGATTTACCATTTAATCTTTCTATATTAGTTGGACCAAATAAATCCATATGCAACAAGTGAAGTGGTTTAGAACTAGAGTGTACAAGTTTAGACTTCAATGAAACTTTGTGTTGTTTGCCTTTAAGACATGCAACACAAGAATGATCATTGTAGAAAGCCTTTTCAGGCAAACCATCAACTAAACCATGTCTCACAAGTCTGTTTATGTTCTTACAATTTATGTGCCCTAACCTTCTGTGCCATAGATTACTTTCATCAACTAAAGCCTTAGCATATAGACATGACAAATTATTAGTCATCCTAATTCCATTAAGATTCACATTATAAATGTCCTTATGTCTAGGTGTTCTATAATCAATAAACTTCTGATCAGGTATCTTAAAGTCTTTGTTTAACACCAAGCATTCAGTATCAGTAAAAAGAACTTTATTTTTGTTATCACAAACTTGTGATACACTAAACAGATTATAATCAAGTTCTTTTACCAGAAATACATTTTTAAAACGCAAATTATTGGTAACAAGAGTGCCTTTGCCAGTAATTGTACCATATCCTCCTCCAAAGTATACTTTGTCGCCATCTTTAATGGGGGTAAAGTTTGTCAAGTAATCTTCCTTCCCCGTCATGTGCCTAGAGCATCCACTATCCCAATAACCATAATCATTTACCTGTTTTTGAATACCCTGCACATAAAGAAAACAAATTAGTTTTCTTTAGGAACCCAAGCCTGAGCAGACTTCAATTCATTTGGTTGTTCAACAAGAACATATTTAGTCCTTATAACAACCCCTTATTCATCCCTTTGAGGATTGAACACCCAGTTAACCCCAATTGGTTTATTTATTACCTTAGAAATATAATGAAATCTGTTACAGGTCATAGAAATCCCATCTGAATTAGGTTTTTGGTCTTGTTTGGGTCTCCATGTCAAGCTAGATGAAGCTTTAGACCCCTTTCCCTTTGGCTACAAATACTTGTTATTACTTGGTCTAACAACGTTGGAAACATTCCTTTCAACGTTAAAGTTGTTATTGACAACGCTGAAATTGCACTTATCAGCGCCAAAATTGGGGTTTGCTACAGGAACCCATTGTCTGTTAGACCATGTATTTGTATTTTGAAAAGGCCTTTGCCCCTGAGTATTAGACCCTTTAGTAAAGAATGAAGCTGGTCTAATAACTTGTGGACTTTGTTGGACAAAAGGTCTAGGTTTGACTACGGTTGACTTCTTGCCAGCGTTGACCTTTGAAGCACTGACACACTTATAAGCCAAATGTGAAAACTCCCACATGTATAACAAGCTTTTCTAGACATAACCCTAGGTCTAGATGAAAAGAACCCTGTCCCATTATCACTAACTTGGCTTTGTGGTGACCTAGGTTTCCTATGCATTTCTGCATACTTAACACTAAGCATTGGAGCCACTGAATCTCACAATTCATGGGACCAACATTTATGCATATTAACATTGGAGCCAAGGTCAACAGGTTTTCCTGTTGACCCAAGGCCTGGACATTGCTTTCACTTCTGCCTTATACATTTCTGGGCATTGCTTTTGCCTTAAGGCTAATTCCAACCACTGAATCTCACAATTCATGGGACCAACATTTATCTCTTGGTGAGGGTGATTATAATGACTGGTCATCACCGAGTCTCATTGTTCGGTAGTGATTATTTTTGCTCTTTATATTCTTATTATGTGGTGAAAACAAAGTTTCGATGAGTGGGTGGGTAACTGATGGTAGCTGATAGCCTTCACGATTCAGAAGAGTCATGAGCTATAACAACAAAAATTCGGTGTTAGTTTAAGTCGAATTCATGGCTTGTTATATACTTTGACCTCTAAATTTTAATATGTTGCTTGAGTTCAAACTTAATGAAAGCTCGCCATAAATAAGATTGAGTAGGTTGACTTGTGGCAATGGAAAGGATGAATTACTTGTGAACTTTTTAGGCATAATGGATGACGGTTAAGTAAGTAAATTAGATTATGAAACTTTATGAATATTTGAAATTGAATAATGATAGGCGAGTATATATAATTTGTTAATATGTAAGACTTTAGCTTTAGCAACATTTTGTTGGTAATTTATATGGAGATGAAACAACTAAATGTATGTAATGTGGATTTAGTATTAGTGGAACGAGTTAATTAGACACCGTATACAACTAAGAATTTTGGGTGACTAACTGAGTATTCTTGACGTTATAAATGGTGAGAATGTGTTTGTACATGATATATAGCCATTCTTTTTTGGTTATTTTGCTCATTTTTAAGGAAATACCCACAATAGCTAATGATTTCTTTCAACCCACTTAGGTTTTACACTTTTACCATTACAAAAGAATACCCTCATTGACCCATTATAAGACAATACTTCAATTCTACTTGATGTAACAGGTATACGAATACCCTATGGAACTTCGCAACAATGCTTCAGAAATGTGTTTGGAGATGCATGCCGATACACATTTCATATTGTCTTTAATCCCCTGTACAAGCTTTGTGTGGTCTTAATGATGGTACTACTGGATATGGATTTGCATTTCTTGATTCCTCCGTCTTATAGTTCTGGGTAAGATCTGCACTGATGATGCCTCTCGTGCAACCGTAGAGGCGTTGTTGATGTAGGTATGTATTTTTGTCATTATCAACTAATTCTAATGAGATAATTAAAGGATTAGTAGAAATGAACACGTTCAATGTACTTTTGTGCCTAATTTTGTTTTCAAAAATGTCTTTTTGAACCATGACAAGTATAAATCTATCACAATCACTTAACATTCTTTTTTATGTAGGCTAATTATGATGTTCTTGGTTTCATTACAATGGAATCTGAATGAAGATAAATATGTGATAATTTTTTTGCACAGATTAAATGGATATGCCGAGCTGCCGTTACTTACTTTTTTTGTTGATCCTTAATTGGTTATGAATTGCTCCATTGTGTTTTAAGTTGTAACAACTACTTAAATGTATCAAGTATGAAAGGGTAAGAATTCTCACCTATTTATATGTTGTTTAATAAAATCTTTCTTTATGCACTACATTTCTTATGCTTGTTCATTGCTCTTTATTTTTCACATTTCTACTTTGCAGGTTCTTAAATGCAAACAGACGGTCACGGACTTCTATCTAGGATCCACGAGTAAATTAGTTATATTTTCAGCTTGCTTTGTTATTATCAAGAAACCTAGGCTTCGAGTTGCTTGCTAGCTTTACATGTGAAGTTATTGTTGACGTCTTTTTTTTAATCTGATAATAGGCTCCATGGATCGATATAGGAAAATTCCTTTAACTATTTCTAGGTTAGTCTAATTTAACACTCAACTTGACACATTATGTAAGTCCTTGATCAATTAAGTTTCTAAAATGCCATTTGCGTATTTATTGCCTGAGATTAAATCTACATTTTGAATGGCATGTTCAACACTAACAAACACCAAATGTTTAATGGGTCTAGGCCCAAACCGGAGCATCCTTGGTACCATTATAAGACCTAAGTCTTGTTGAGCGAAAAGGAGGTTTGAATGGTGACGTGACATTTACCAAGTTACTCATTGGTGAACATAAGGGGCTCTTTTGTAATTAGAATATAGATGATGAAGAACACTTCTTTCGTAGATAGGAAGTTGTTGGTGATGATGATGCTGCTGCTTTAGAGAATGGAAAGAAGTCAAAGAAAAGGAAGGTTAAAAGAACAATTAAAATTAAGAAACCCAAGAAAAGAAAGCGAACAGAGGCTGATAGTTCATGCTCTTTAAAAAAGAGAGATTTTTGCTCACAAATGTGAGCAGAAATACTAATTACTCCACATTGGGGAGTCGGGTTCATGTATTAGCATTTGTGACAGTGGTAGTGTGTTTTGTAGGAGTAGACTAGAAATGACGGCGAGTCTCGGTAGTTTACTTTGGTATTTATATGTTACTGATCCTTTTAGAAAATAGATTCTAAATTGAATACTTATATTCTGAGGTTGTATCTTACCATGTAAACCAACTATCGCTCCAACTTTTTTTGTTCGTATTATACTATTATATTTCATTTTGTATTTAAACTGAACATGATATTTTTTTCTTGAAAGTTATACTAACAGTTCGCAGTATGGTTATTTGAGATTATATCTAAACTTGAATTATCATATCTTACGATACTTTCTACTGCATTTTAGTCTTACTTCGAAATATCGTATCGTTAATTATTTGACACTGGGCACTTTCGCAGCTATGCGCGGATAATCGTCTAATAAGTATTTAATGTGAAAATTTTAGTGTTTATTTATGGTTGTATACTTGTATGTGGTAATATGTATTAAACCCGATCAATGAGAAAAGTTAAACGTGCAAAACATTTCTCTTTCCAATCCCAATTCCCAAACACCCCCTAATCTTAAACCCAAAAGTAAAACTTTAACACACCTCAAAATGTGGAAAAGCCAGCTTCTGAAAAAAGCTCAAATCTCAACCATAATCCTCAAAACCTTAAACCCACATATAATTTCACCTCAATTGCAAAACCCACAAAGGATATTCCCTAATTTCACCTCTTACACCAGCAATCAAACAACTAGGGTTTTGCCAAAACCCCAGGTATGGAAGTATGATTTAATTGGAAAGTTTTCTACTTTTTCGGGTGGAAATGAGATTGGGAGGTGTTGGAATTGTAAGACTGAAAAGGGTTTTTTGATTTGTGAAAGCTGTGGATGTGTTCAGCCTGTTGATCATAAACTTGATTATTTCGCCATTTTTGGTTTGTAAGTTGCGTTTTTAGATGCTGTGATTTATGTTTTATTGTGAAATGCTGATGAATAAGCTAGGATTTTGATTGAATTGGTGACTAGTCAATTGCGTAAAAATCTAACTTCTGCCGTTATTGTATATTTTTTTTTTGTTAAGTGACATGCGAAAAAATTGTTAAATAGGGGCACGACACCATGTTTTTCATGAGGTGCCATTTTACCTGTGTAAAAGGTTACCTGGTAAAAAGTTGAATGTTGAATTATGAAAGGGGTGTTTGGTTTGGCTTATTTTGGGGTTTATAGGCTTATGGTAATTTATGTGCATTTGCTTATTCTGTAAAAAAACTTACGGATACTAAGAAAAATAATTGTTTGCTGAAAATGTTCGATCCAATTGTGTGACGGTAAATATTTTTGTATTAGGAGTAATTTAAGTTCAGTTAAATAAGCAGTAGCTCCTTATCAGAATCTTCTAGATAAGCAAAAGTAGTTTCGATGACACAATACTGGTTTTGTTTAAAAATAAGAAGAAAAGCAGAAAAAATAAGCAATCCCAAACACCCCTTAAGATTTGCTTATTTTTTTGAGTAAAATGTAATAATACTAGAGATAATAAGTTGTTGGGAAAGTTCAATCAGATACGTTCATAATAGGTTTGTTATCGACTTATTGTTTGAATGGACTTTTGAACAAAGTGTTATGGTTTTGTACTTTCGTTTATAGAAGCAATTTGATATATGATATGATTTGGGTTGGAATGCCTAACGGGAACATTTTATAGTCGTGATAAAGGAAAGTTATTATTAATCAAGTTGCAGAATCAGTGTATATTGTTTTAGTATAATGAGATGTTTTCTGATAATTTGATGATCGATATTCAGTTTTGGATAACTGGTTTAGGGCTAGATGCGGAAAAATTGTTTAAGATATGTAATCAGTTGCATAACCTATACAACTGAATGACTGATATTCTAGTTATCGCAAGTTTAATTGCTGTCAGAAACACATCTAAACACTACTCTTGCTGCTGTGTTTCACCTGATAATTTGAATGCATATTTTACCATATCACATATCTTAAAACGTGTTGCCAAACACCTCCTAATTACTAGTATCAAACGACAGAGAGAGAAGATTTGATATCGATGATGGAAGTCTGGAAGGAACATACAAAAACTGGCAGAAAAAGCTGCACCCTGATTTGGTTCACACGAAATCTAAGGTTTGTGAGTGATATTTCTGTCGGATAACTTAGATCAGCTACCTTTTATTGTTAGCTGACGTATTTGTTCTTGTTCTTATGTAGGAAGAAAGAGAGTATGCTGCTGAACAGTCTGCTAGGGTTATCGATGCTTATACTACACTTCGTAAACCATTGAAAAGAGCCATTTACGTAGTAAGTTCAAAGTTCAAACATGGTTTTCAATTCTTGATTTTGTGTAGATGAATTATAGGGCTAATCACCAAGGGAAAATATATTATAGTTATCGAACTTTCCAGGTTATATTAGTACTCAAATTTTACATTTTAATAACAAAAATCGTATCTACGCTTTGTCTCTTCTATTTGGATTTGTTCCGCTGAACTGGAAGTGTTTAAATCTTATTTCAACATTTTCAGATGAGGCTTGAAGGTGTTGAAGTTGATGAAGAACAGACTGTTTCAGAACCTGAATTGTTGGGGGAGGTATTATCAGAATTTTTGGCTTTTAGAGATGGTTTTCGTTTGATAACATCAGTTATATTATTCATAAGAAATAATGTGTATATGACCATCCATTATACTTGCTTCAGATAGATAGGTCGATCAACTTTTTATAACGCATAATCGAATTTTTAATTCTTCGTAGACCATATAAATGAAACCCATGAAGCAAATTTTAAAGTAACACCACATCCCTCTGCAGATTATGGAAATTAGGGAAGCCGTGGAAGAAGCCAACAACCCTCAAGATCTAAACAAGATTCAATCCGAGGTACAAATTTAGGATCTTAGTGAAGTATCTATGAATAGCAGTTTAAAAACTTTGAAAAATATCAACTCTTGGAGTTGATGATATTCGATTATAGCCTAGAAAATTTCTGGAAGATATGTTTACTGATGTAACATATCCAATTTTCATTTATTTGCAGATGGAAGAAAAACTGAGCCGTTGGTCTAATATTTTTGGAAACGCTTTTGGGAGTAAAAAATACGATGAAGCTATAAAAGCAATTCAAAGAATGACATATTACCATCGCGTGAAGGAAGAGATTGTTAAGAAGCTCTAGTTCTGTTACTCGTTTACATGAAAAGTGCGTTTCCATTTGTTTTATTCCATTGCTTAAAAGCCCCATTGAGGGGTAATATCATTATATGTTGTAAATTTTTTGCTGAAAGTGAATAAGAAGATCCCAGATGCATGTTTCTGTTTTTCTCATTGGTTTTGGTTTAGCCGTAGGGCGTAGGTCAAGATAGTTTGTGTTGATCTAAACACATTTTGGTCTATTTTTGAAAGTAGTTATGCAGATTACTGATGCAATATGATCAACCTTTATTATTTTCTTATAATCAGTTTTTTTGAATAGATCTACAAGAGTTTGTACAGAATTGCATTATTTTGATATAAGCATGATCCTGACTGACTGATGACTGAGCTAAGATAATGATATTTGGGTCGGATTGTGAAGTGTTAACAGTGAAATGGGCAGTCTCAATTGCATAAGCACTAACCAGTCTTCGACGAGACGAAAGGAATAGCATAAACACTAAGCAACCAAGAATTAGCATACTAGAATCGAGTCAAGAGCAGATTTATACCGAGAAGAAAACTGTGCCTCAATATCTACCCTTAAACTCTCGGGTATTAAGTCCATAACTGATTTGATGTTGTGCCCCACTGAACCGGTGACTTGATAGTCTGGAACTCTGGATTCCCCCTCGCAACCTGCACTTTCGATCCTGCCATTTTACTCTTAATGAGACGTGACATAAATTCTCATGCTCCACGAAACCAATAAACACAAAGCTTGCAATGACTCTCAAGCTGTACCAGTTGAACAACATGCATATGTTTTAGATATATTTTATATTTTGGAGATTCTTTGAGGTTTGATACATTTTAATGAACAATCACTCGAGATGTATCAAACATATATTGTAATGATACATATAAGGTTGATTCTTTCATCTCCCATCGACCGGAAGATAAACTTATTAATAGTTCATATACCGCTCCTAAATGGCTACCATTGTCCCTTGGGGACATCCGATAAAATTGGAACGATACAGAGAAGATTAGCATGGCCCCTGCGCAACGATGATACACACAAATCGAGAAATGGTCCAATTTTTTTTCTCAATCGTTTTGGCCCTTCGCACGGATGGGGACATGGTGTTGCTTACCAAAAACAAAATTTCAAACACACATTTTTAACTTGCTGATATAGGGCTCGAAATAGCAATGATCAGTTACATGTTTACTCACTACCAAGAAGATTTCTTGGAAACACTAGTTTATACGGGTCATTTTGTCAGGTTAACAGATTGACCTGAAACATTTTTACGTACATTTCATAAAAACTTATGTATACTAATGTGTTGAACATGATTGACATGTACAGTAATTTGTAATTAAATTACACCTCAGGAAACATTCAGCTCATATGACACATTCGACCCGTTTGACCTTGTAGAGATAGACCATAACCTACATTAATCCATTGATAGATAACTGAACTGATATAATCAACTCTTGTTAGTTTGGTAAGGTGCTGGACTGATTGGCAAGAGCCAAGAGGTCTCACAGTAAACTTTCTCTGACTGTTTTGAACAATACTATTAGCAAGAAGCTCAACATAACTTTTTTAAACGACAAAGTTAGTGAAACCATAAATCTAGACCTTTGTTCCAAGCAGGACCCGACCCTCAATCGTGGGGAGAGGAACACGTTATACAGACAAATCCTTTAGTTTTTTGTCAAGGAAATTAGTATGAAAAATAACCTATTTTACTGGATAGCGAATTGTTCATGCACATGATTCTCGAGCCTTTTAAAAACAAATTCCATTGCAGAATTCCCAAAATGAGAAGCCAACATTGGTTCTCATATAGCTCATATATTTTTGCAACCCTTTTACCATGCTTGCTCATCAACAGAAACTTTCACGTTTTCATAATCAGTGTCATATGGATCCAACCAGATGAGTACAATTATGCAATCAAATACTTATAGTGGCTACACTTAGTCTCCGGAAAGAAACCGGTGGTATGAAGAGATGACAACTTACTTTCACATGTTGAGAAACCAACCTTCACGAGTTTTCAAGATGCTCAAGTTCATACTTTTCATTTAGATGTATGAAAGTATGGAAAAAAGAAGCAATTTAATGAGATCCCACATTGGATGAGAGGGAAAAGTGAAAGGAAGGGGAAGGTGTATAAAACGAAACCTATGCTATTGGTTTAGGCACTTACCTGGATGGGGTCAATGGGTGATCAAAAAGGCCCATGGCCTAGGTTAGTGACTTCCATTGCACTTTGGAGGGGTGCTATCCTAAGATCGGCTCAAGTGGTCGAGTCTACATCGTAATTTGTTGCTAAGGGGGCCTGCGTTCGCGCGGCCCCTGCCCAATTCTCTAGTCCAATGTATTTGTGTGCGACCCCTGAACTTGAGTTCATTTCTTCTATTGCCTTTATCAGATGTTCCACCTGTTAATTTCTTATGATTTGCAGATTGTTGACTGCATAAATTGAGGCACCACACTAATTTTTTTTTTCAATGCCAAAAAACATTTCGTATGAATAAAGTTCTTTGGACACATTAATGAGGCGAAAGGGTATGTGTTGAAATATGCTGAGAGCTTAAAAGGCCTCGATGTACAACAAGACGATCGTCGGATCTACAACATAATGCTAGTGCATTGCAGACTTTTACCATGAAAAATAAAATACAATCAGATGCCCGGTTTTGATCCGACTATTCATCCAGTGGCTCTGGTATTCTGTTTATGCAAGGTAATCAAGTTAGGTTCTCCATTTTCATAGTTTGACCTAAATTATATATTTGCCAAATTCAGCAAACAAGTGAGCAGGCGGTAGAGACTCGAGCCGAGTTTGAAATATCTAATCTTTCATGTCGTTGCCTATGCTGGCTAGAGTTTAGCTGTCATTAATTCAAAGTGGAAGAGAAAATCTTGGCGGATTAGAGTGGTTAAAATATTGTTTTCGTAGTAGTGCATTCGCGTTTCTGATGTAAATATCTAACAAGGATTCATTCCACATACGTTATATACTGTGTATCGTTTGGTAACGTTTATGGTTCATTTTCGTATGATATATTGTGACACGTCTCATGAAATTGAGCTTTATTGAACAAGTACATTTGTTTTTTCTGTTTACATTTTGACATGTTTAATCAAATAGAAAACTCTGTCACGACTGTTCATAGTTTAGGAAAGATCACTTCACTCATTGATTGTAAACTTATATGATGAACTCTTTTGTATTGTTGTCGAATAGAACTTAATTTACAACACGACAAATGATCGATCCAGTGCTCACACAGTTAATGACGAGTCTGAGATGAAACCAACATTGAGAACCTCAGTCTTGCAGGTTCCTCTTTAGGTAGGCGTCCAAGCCTGTTCAGATAAAGACGCCTTTAGACTTCTTGCCTGAATTAAAGTAATCAGATGTCCCACTGCATTACGAAACTAATCGATTTTATTTTGAATGTTTCCAACAATATCAAATTGCAAATTTTTTGGGTGGATTTATCATCTCATGGATAACGAATGCTTCAAACCTGTCATCATCGATTAAACGTATAAGTGGATATTTGTATAGCTATCAAGTTAACTCACCAGCGCTCTAGGAGCCTATGTACCCATGATCCGTTGCACCGTTACGAAGCTTGAAATGATTAGGATACAAACTCTCAAATAGTTGTTCCTTAATCAACAAAAAAATGAAGTGTATAAAGAGAGACCAAAAGCTTTTGCTTAATCCCACATCGCCTGGGAAAGAAATTTATTACCTGTTTATATAGACATTTTGGAAGGAGATTGTTTGCCGAGCTCAGTAATGCGAGCTTGTGACTCAAGTGAGGGCATCAAAATGGGTTGGACATTGATCGAGCCAAACCTGGTTGGGTCAAGTAGTTTCAATATCTGGCTTGCCTGTTCCAAGTCGAGAGTTGGACCATGGGGTTTAAGCGAAGGCTCAGGCTTCCTGGTTCCTAGAGTAGAGGGCAATGCGTTAGGCTGGTCACGGAGCTGCGAATACTTCTCGCTCTCGACAGTGGAAGGATAACGAGTCGATGTACCCTTGGCTCAAAATTACCCGCTTGGTTCCCTCTATTGAACACCCACTTTTTTTTATTGTTCTGATTGAAACTACTTGTGGTTATTTCCACGAGAATATGACAGTCAAAATAACTTTCTTTGGAGGTAGATATACAATTACCTCAACCGTCAAGATAGAGTACACAACTGTTATACCCGTCTTGCAATCAATATAAAAGTTTTGGGAGGAAAATCCCTTGATTACCTCTGTAAACAATTAAACATGCGACACACACATCAATTACCTGAAATCAAATAAATATAAAGAAAGACATCATATTACATGATCATAGGTTTCTTTCTGTTTTCACTTAATACGTTGATCGGTGAAAGGCCCCTAATTATCAAGAAAAGAACTTGCTGCATCAGTATACATCATCAGCTCAAGTCTAAATATATTCTACAAATGTTACTCAACCACTCCACTAGTCCATGAAAAGGCACCTCTCCGCGTGCACCAAGACTAACTTAAAGGCCATCTGGTTGGTGCAACCTCAATGAGTTGATTACGCATCTAAGATGGACTACGACACCTTAATCTACCAACTCCTGCTCTTCGTCTCATATTTTTATTAATTTCCAAATAAATTTTTTATTGATCTTGTGTTTAGGTTTGTGAATGTAAGAGCTACTATATGAATGAAGATATTGACTAATAAAGTCAACGATGGTGTTTGTTCACTGTATTTATAAAGTAAATGAGGAAGTGTAATCAACAAATCAGAGTGGCGCAGCGGAAGCGTGGTGGGCCCATAACCCACAGGTCCCTGGATCGAAACCAGGCTCTGATATTTGAAAGAGTGGCTTCTGCTATATTTTTTTCATTCATTTAGTATCTAATCTCTGTTGTTAACTTAATCCCCATATAGATAGCTCAGTAAGGCTTTGATTATTGGTCAAACTGGTCGTGGTTCATCTTTGATGCGCAATCAACTCATATTGGTGCACGCGGAGAGGTTTCTTTGCGTGGACTAGTGGAGTCGTTGAGTAAAACGTATAGAATATATTTAAACATAACTTTTTACGGCCTTACAAATTATAGCTCATTGGTATATATTAAACAGCTTTGAAGTCGCTCAAAGGACAAGTTGATGTTGTTTATCCCACATCGCTTGGGTAGTGGAAGTTGAGAGTGAGGCAGGATGTATACAATGACCAAGCTGTATGGCACGCAGCCAAACAATGAGCACAAAGCAAACTATTCTTTCGCCTTTTACTAAAGAATACTGTGTGCATGTTGTATAAATTGGAACCAAACGAGAATTTGAGTCAGTCACATAAATCAACATACAATAATTTAGATACAATCACACACAATAATACTTACATTATTGCTGAGGGGGCCTGCGTTCGCGCGACTCCTGCCCATTGCTCTAGTCTAAAGCTTTTCTGCGTTGCCCCTGATTCTTTTTCAATTATATGCTGCTGCCTAAAGGATGTACCTTTCAGAGTCCTGATACAACTTTTTACTGCTTCTTTTCATGCATACAACTTTTTACTGCGTTCGCGCAGCCCCTGCCCAATTCTCTAGTCTAATGTATATGCGCGCTCCTCCTGATTATTTTTCATTTATATGTTGCTGCTTAAAAGACACGTACTTACCTTTCAGTCCGGATACAACTTTTTTATGCTTCTTTTCACAGCATACATAAATAGTAGTTCAGTTGAGGACTCGCTTTCACAAAAATATAATCATAGGGATCATTAAATAACCAATAGCTATATACCTGCACATTTGGCTCGGCGGGCGCTTAATGGATCCACACCATTATCTGAAGGATACTTTATTGAACTGAAACCTTCTTTCTTTAAATCAAGATTCGAAGGCCATCATTGGGCATACTTCGTGTTTGTTAGTGTCATAGGAGTTTAAACCAAGTGCAGACTGTGTAAGAAATTAGTGGCATGTGCAACTCAAGTTGCACTACCTAAAGTACTTGGACTTGCATTAACAACAAACTAACATATATTACCAGAAAACATTACCGTTGAATTTTCTACAAATACTCTACCAATAATTTCATGATACCTAAACAATGCATTTACTTGTGCACATGTCAAAGAGAGCTCCCGTATAAAATAAAGGGTCAATTATATAATGAACGGGCCAAAGTTGACTTGAGTGTCAGCTTAGTTGACAAAAGACATCAACATTAGATTCGGACCAAAGAAGGGTAGGCTATTTCTAGTGAAAGGTGCGCTGCAAGTGAAAGATCATTCAATTTGTTGAGTAGACTTAAATTGTAGACAACAACATTAGTATAAAGTTGTTTTGGTATTAAGAAGAAACCAGTCGATGTAAACCAAAAAGACATAACATAGATGAGATTCGGATCGAGAAGCAAACGAAAAAAAAGGTTTGTTGTCTGTCAGACAACCATGTAGCCATGCCAAGACCCATCAGATGGGCTGACAACCTGAGCCATGGCCGAAACCATAAGGCTCCGTTAATCACGCTCTGGCTACATGGTCTCAATGCATCAACCAGACATGGGTTTCTGTCTCTTAAGGAATCAAGAATACAGAGGTACGAGCCTATAGAACAGATCCTGTTCAAGTAAGGTCGTGATGGTTCTTTTGTCCACTCTCTTTTTAAATACCATTTTGTTTTCATTTTTGGCCGATGTGGGATGAGACTTGCTTCTTTTATTTTAGAAATTTGAATTTTTCATGTCACTTTGAATAACGCTTCAGCTAATCTAAATTGCCCAGCTTTACAGTAACCATGCATCATTGCATTCCACGAGACCACACACATCTTTGACGCGGGATTGTGATCAAAGACGAATTTAACATCTCCTATCTTGGAGACTTGGATTTCCAAGTGATCACAAACCCATGCTAACTAACAGCCGATACCATTGCATAATTTAATTAGCCACAACATCCTTATGAGGCATTTCATTGCACACTCTCTTTGCAGGACTCACTTGCATCACATTTGGATAACCTCGGGTCTAACATGACCAAAGATGACTTGGTCACTTATGCCATAAATGGTCTCATTGACAAATATGAACACGTGGCTCACATCATGCTAAACAAAGACTCGTTCCCGAACTTGCAAGACACCTGCTTCATTTTATCGCTAGCTGAATCACGCATGAACAGGAAGAGTGCTTCGTCTTCATCCTCCACTCATATCTCGTCCTCATCGACTGACCTCGTCACACAACCTAGCTCGACTTTTAACCAAGGTCATTTGGGGTGTGCTTTGCTAAGCAAATATATATGAGCTTATATGACATTGGTTTATCTTTTATAAGCTATTTTTTGGTTTACTTTCTGGCTTATGAAATTTAAGCTAAAAAACAAGCTTATGAAATATCAGCCAAAATCATATAAGCTCAGAAATATAATGGCCCAAGCCCGGTTGTGGGCTTTGGGTCCGTTAGGGTTTCTATGTTTATAGTATGTTCTATGTGACATTATTTATGCCTATCAATAACACATAACACCTTACGGGGTTTTCTATCATTCTACATGAAAAATCTGATAAACCCACTAGCTCATCTTAAATGGATTAAAAACGTATCAACCTCGTGTTTTTAATCCATTACAAAGGAGCTTATAAACTTACCAAATTTCTCAATAAGCTCATAAGCCCATTAAATAAGGTAAAAGAAACACCCAGTAAGTTGTTTGTCATACAACATGACCCATCAATAAGGAGATAAATGAAGGGAACATGGTATAGAATTGGACAGAGAACAAGAGCAGATATGTACCTACTATGACCATAACCTAAACTCTATCCCAAACAGCTACACATATTTTAAACTCGACAACATTTGACTGCAAATTGTTTGCAGATAGAATACTAGAAATGGCGAAAGGAAAACTGCAGCAGACCAGAACTCGTACAATTTGACACTATGTAGGATACATTTGACTGCAAATTCTAAGCACGTACCTGTGTATGATCGCTGGAAATGTTATTGTTCGCAGTTCAAATCTTTGGAAAAAGTCATAGTTGCGTAGGTTATCGGGTGTCTCAATCATTTGCGTTAAAAGTACTGATAGGTGTAACTTAGATGTGTCAATTGATTATCTTTGAATCTTTTACCACTTTAACCACTTACATTTCGTATCTTATTCTAATTATAAAACATAACCTACGCCAGTCTCTTTATAAGAAAGTAAATTGAATAGTCAACTCTCGTGTTGGGCTTCTTGCTTCTGCATAATTTTCCTCGAGGCCAATTGGTTCCTTGAATTACTGATGCTTGTTTAGTATCTAATCTTTGTTGTTAACTTGATCCCCAAATAGTTAGCTCAGTAACGCTTTGGTTATTGGTCAAACCGGCCGTAGTTCATCTTAGATGCGCAATCAACTCGTTGAGGTTGCACCAACCAGATGGCTTTACGTTTGTCTTTGTGCACGCGAAGAGGTGCCTTTACATGAACTAGTGGAATGGTTGAGTAAAAATTGTAGAACATATTTAGACTTGAGCTGGTATCCCACATCGCCTAGGTGAACCAAGTAGACAAGTGGGAGTTGAGTATAAAAACAGAGGCCTGGGAATGGAATAAGCATACCTTTCTCGGCCTTTTGGCTAAGATCAAGTATAGTATCTGTTCTTATCAGTTTAATATCTGATATGTGAGCCATCGACTCACTCAATATCAACCTTATTTTTTATGGGGGAAGATCCCACCACAGTAGCTTGCTGCTGAGGTTCTTCACGTGTTGCCTTAGCGTTGCACTACTGCCTAGGCTCGGTGCACCCCTCCAATTCCTATTTCAAAGTTTATGCATGTTTATTCTGATATGTGAGCCATTGTGGACTCCACTTCCGCCAACCAATGTTGGACATTATCATTTTTCTTGATGAAAACAAAGAATGATTCTGGAACTTACTCGATGAGCACTTAGTTTTATTTCAGTCGCCAACCAATGTGGGACAATTTGCAACAACATCAAAAAAACACAGAACACAGATTTAATGAAATTATGGTCAAAAGCAAATAATTAAAATAGAAAAACTGATATTAGAAAACAGTATATGAATGTTTTGAAATACGTTAGTTGGATCCGAGGAAACTTGAATGTAAATGTGCCTAATTGATAACATGATGGTACCTACCTGACTTTGTGTTCCATAATCCCTTGAACAAGAACCAAAATAGCCTGATTGTCAGTGTGCTAAATGCTATTTGGCCAAAACCTTCAAAATGGAACTGATTAGCTTCGTAATGCATAGTGGGACCATCTCATTTCTTCAACTCAAGCTAGAAGACTAAAGACATATTTAACTGAAAAGACTTGGATGCCTACCCAACGAGGAACCTACAAGACTAAGGTTCTCAAAGTTGGTTTCATCGCATACTCGTCATTAACAGTTGTTTAATAAAGTTCAATTTCATGAGACGGGTCATAATAAACATGATTCTGTAGGAGTTCGCAAAGTTGTGGTAGCACACTGAAACTTAAATGACGTTATAAAGTCACCCAAACTTCAGAAATAAACTCCTTGGATCCATCAAACTTAGATTAGGCATAGTATACTTGACTGTGTGTTCCATAAACTCTTGGACGAGAACCAAAAAATGATCACCTCGCCTAACAAAGTGTTTTGTAATTTTGCTTAATGCGTGAGTCCCTCGAGATAGAATCATAGAAGTGATAAGCTTCATGAGTAGGTAATTGTGATGGAACCTCCTTGGTTTAAGTAAAAGAATAAGGTCATTAAAGATTTTCCTTCCATCAGAATAGGCTTGGACCTGTGCTAAGGAATGTGTTTCGCTCCTTCACAAGCTGCGTATACTTCTCGCTCATGACAGTGGAAGGATAACGAGTCGGTGCACCCTATGAAAGGAAGGCCCAACGAGGCACTACTAAGACGTAAGAATCTTAAGGTTCGTTTTGTTCTCAGAGTCGTCATTGAATGTTTGAGAGCTTGACCAATCACCATCATGGTCTTTTTTTGTGTTTGGCTTTACTTCTCATAGTTACATTGATATATTTGTTCCATCGGCATCTATGAATTATAGTCACAAGTTTGAGAGTACACAACTTTTATATAATAACCACAGTAGTTCCAATCAGAACAATAAAGTTTCGCAGTTCTGTGAAACAATAAAATAGTTGCAAAGCAGATGTCTCGACAAACAAACAAATTGGCATAAATAAAGAAAAAAAGTGGGTCAACAGGTTTTCCATTGGCTCCAATGTTAACAGGTTTTCCTATACATTTCTGCATATTAACATTGGAGCCAAGGTCAACAGGTTTTCCAGTAGTAGGGTTGGTCACAATAATGGGTGTAGACTCATTTGGGCTTTCACTAAGCATGCCACCTTTAACAAAGTAGGATTGGCTTTCTTCCATTGTTCTAGGTCAGTCAATTTCTGCTTATATTCCTCTACTAGAGTAAGAAATCTTGGTGGAGGAATGAATTCCTTTTCTTAGAGTTCTGGTATAACAGTCCAAGACAAATCCTTTATAAGGACACCATAAAAGTTCCCAACATGTGGTGGAACATCAGCATACTCTTTCATCCCAATCCCAGTCATATCCCTAGAGTCTCTTTGATCACTTACACATTTTTCTAAGGTATGTGAAGCTTTATCAAATATTTGATTTTAAGCCCTGCATTATCTTTGTTTTTAATGGCCTCGTCTAACTTAGCTTGTATGACTCCTTTGGATATCTCCAAAATGTCCCTAAGGTCAACACTAACTTTGAGGTCATGAGACAAAACGTTAATTTGATCTTTTAGGTCAAGCTCCATTTTCTTATATTCAACCACAGTCTTTTCAGTTTGAACAAGTGTTA
This sequence comes from Glebionis coronaria, assembly GCA_025667525.1. Taxonomy (NCBI): domain Eukaryota; kingdom Viridiplantae; phylum Streptophyta; class Magnoliopsida; order Asterales; family Asteraceae; genus Glebionis; species Glebionis coronaria. Next base: position 462,623,808 of record CM046881.1, read on the forward strand.
GTTGATAATTAGATAACTTGCATCTTTCATCAAAAACATCTGATTTTAACTTTAAAATTTCTTTGTTAAGTTTTCCAGTGTTTAAATGACAACCTTTACTACAAAATGCATCATCATATACCTCATTATCAGATGAAGATGAAGAATGTGTCATGAGAGCATAGTGAACATGCTCTTCTTCTTCCTTCTCTACAATCAAGGCTTTGTTCTCTTCCATCTCCTTGGCCATAAAGCTCCAGTCCCAACCAACACCATCAATTTCTTGAATGGCAACCATAGCCTTTGTGTCTTCAACCTTGATGATTTGGCTTGAAGGCTTTCCAGCATCAGATCTTCTTGGAGATCTGCATTCTCTCGTAAAGTGACCCATTCTATGGCAATTGTAACACTCAACCTTAGATTTATCAAACCCAGCAGTGTCTTTAGCATTAAAGGTCATCTTCTTCCTGAATCTCCTATTCCATCTATTGGCCCTTATGCTTGCAAGTGCCATATTCCACTTTATCTCCATCTCCTCCAAATTTTCATCACTGATTTGCTCAAGGTCCTCATATGTAATCACTGAACCATTGGGCAATGCAGCAATGTATGCACACACTCACTGTATCTAAATCAATACCAGCAGGTTTAATCCTTAGTGAGTCAACATTTTATGTGTCAGCGTCTGAATGTGAGGCTCTGACAAAGGTTGATCCACCGTTGACACAAGGTGATCCAGTAACAGGATGCACGTATGACTCTCTTTGATCAACTTGACCTTCACTATGTGAGAAGAAAGCCATATGTCTAGAGGTAGATTTGCTTCCTTGGTCCAAGAGGATTTCATTATCTACAATCTTCAATTTATTGTAGACGTCATCAAAAGTGGAACTTTTGTGAGCATTGGTAGCAATAATAGACCTTGCTTCGATCTTTCATGCATCACTAAGACTTTTAAGGAAATTGGTAATGATATCAACATCATCATACACTGTTCCCATGAAGGACAACTTGCTTGTGATATCTAGAAGTCTGCTTCTCACCCCACTTAGTTTTTCATTGGGAAGAGCCTTGAACACAGCATACTCATGCAAGAGTTGCTTCTTCTTCTCTGAGGCAGTATCATCATTACCACCATAGTTGACTTAAAGAGCTTCCCAAAGCTCTTTGGCAGACTCAAAACCTCTATACTTGTGCTGATTGGCTGGTCCCAAAGAAAGTTTAAGAATACTCAAAGTTTTCATGTCATTCCTTCTCTTTGCAATATCCTCAGTTAAGACAACTCTCCCATCCGAGGGTCTTTCTTTTCGATCCTCTTCAGTTGAGCCATCAATTGATCTTGCAGCAATAGCAGTAACAATCTTAACAGCTTTATCGAATGTGTTTTCATATTCAATAATTTCCCATAGAGTGTGATCATGAATTTGAAGGTACTGCTCAAAATTGAACTTCCATAGCTCAAAGTTGTCTGGGTCTAGCATGGGGATTTTTAGATTGTGACTAGAGGAGGAGGTCATATCAGGAGTAGACATATTTTCTGGTTTTTAGGGTTTCTTGAAAAATTAGGGTTTTTGACGATTTAGGGTTTTTAGAGTTTTGTGTTCTTTAGATCAAAGTTCCTCAACAAGCTCTGATACCACTTGTTGATCCCAAACTTAGATCGATTTAGCTTTGTGTAAACGAGATTAAATCAAGTTAAACACTTAGAGAAACTTTGTTGTATAAACAATTTAAGTACTATGCGGAATTAATACTTGAATGAAGAACAAACAAAACCAATAAACCAAATTTCACTTTGATTGATAATCGAACTTGTGTATAATGAAAGTGTAAAACATATATCAAACTAAAACCTAAAGGCATCCTTTTATAGATTAATGAGCCTTTCACAAGAGTCTAACTATCAACTATTCTAGGTAAAGATAAATATAGAAAATACAATGTCGAACATATCTTTACTAGAAATACAAAATGTGTAGACTAAGTATTCTATCAGTGCTTGGACTTCTTCTCATCAGCGCTTGATTTCTTTTTGTCAACGCTTGATCTGTCAATACTTGATTTCTTCTTATCAACGTCCAATTAACTCTTGTCAGCGTCTAAGTGTCTTGGCTCATTTTATTCCCAACAGACGTTCCAACTCATCAAGTTCTGCCTCGAGATCGAAAACTTCACGATCTTCACTTATAGAAAGTGGGTCAATACGAGAAATCTCTCTTTTGATTTGTTCCTCGATCTCGGGGTCAAATTCAAAATCATCATACTCACCACATGAGGAATTATTTTTAGGAGAATCTTCAAAAATAGCTTGTGGATTTTTGAGTATGTGATCGATTTTGGCAAAATCACTATCGTCATCAAATAAAGAGTCGATGTGAGCATTCTCACCCATAGTCTTGCAAGTCAAAGGACTAAGCTTAGGGAACTCTTCAATGATGGGTGATTTTCCTTTAGATATATCCTTAGCCTCAATATATATTGGGTTAGGAGCAAAAGGCACTTCAATAGATTTAGAAGTTGATGCCTCAAAGTCCTGGTCCTTCGGAGGGGGTGAAAACGAGTCCATTTTGGTCATTGTTGTGATGGATCTAACGTTCTCCTCCAGAATTGGTTGGTCACTTGAATCGTCGAATAAATCCTAGAATGATTGGTTCATACATTTTCTTAAACCTTTTTCAAGTAAGTAAACATATTCTTTATCATTAAAATCTTCATCTCGAAAACTATTGTTTTTAATTGATGAGATGGCATTTATACATGATCTCATCGTTCTTTTCGGGCTTTAAATACATAAAAATGTCATTAAAATACCATATTATATGCTCGTGTTTTCTACTTGTGTATTTTGGGTACGTATATCGTGAAAAAGACAAAAGATCACAAGAAACAGGGAAAAACGAACACGAGAAACAAAGCCGCACAATGAACCGGGCCTGAGTTGTGATTTTCCAAAGAAAAGACCTTGAATTATTGAATATGTTCAAGAATGATCCATCATCAATGAATAAATGACACTTAATACCCTTGTATATTCATAATTACAAGCTTGGTCCCTTAAGTTTGTCAAAATTACTAAAAGGTCCCTCAACTTTGAAGAATTGGCAAGTTTAGTCCCTCAAAATTTAAGATTTGTCAATAATGGTCCTCCACAATGTCAAACATACAAATAAGACCTTTAAAGTTCAAGAATATACAAGATCAGTCCTTCAAATATCAAGAAATGGCAAAACAAACCCTTGAAAATACTTTGGAAAAGTATTTGTGGCCAAAGTGTAAAATCTGAAAGTTTCATAACAAAGGGAAATCGTTTCAAGGCTGAAAAGACTTTGTTTACTTGTGTTGCCAAATTCTAGGGACCAAAAGTGTGCAACCAAACTTTTAAATATCAAAATTGCGCCAAACACTTACCTTTCCACAAAAACGGATCAAAAGAAGTTACTATTCACCCTTCACCCCTAGTTACTATCTCACTTAAAACAAGGGATAAATCCAAATTTCCCTAACCTAAAACTAATTCCCCTTCATAAGAACCATTACCACACTTAACATTCCCCATCACATCACCATGGACCCCACCCCCAATTCCCTCTCAGCCAATCAGCACACGACTTCCTCTCCAAGAAATCCTATGTGGCAAAATCAACAACCCTCAGCTCATACTTGGTCCCAAAGGCATAAAATAAATGACCAAGATCAAAAGGGACAACTCATCACTCAAAATGTCCAAGGGTAATTCTGGAAATCCATAGCTAGGGTTTTTAGTTCTAGTATCTTCTTGTTAGCTCTATAAAAGGACTCCTCAACCTGTGAGAGAGCCTTTGTTCCATTTTCCTTGCATACTATTTGTAATTCCTTTCATATCAATATAAGTTTGTGTATTTTGCATTTTGCAATTGTAATTCCTTTATATTGAATAAAGTTTGTGTTAGATGCTTGAATCTGTGTTCCACAATCATATTGAAAGTGTTTTGGTGGTTTGTGTTGGCCACGTTTAAGTTTCATTAAGGTTTCAAGTTTTAAAGTTCTTGAAAAAGTGTTTTGAAAGTAGTTTTGATCTATGGATTCAAGGCTTTACCAGTTGAATCCCTTGGATTCTAGGTGTTTAGATCCATTCACTGGCTGCCCAAGACCTTAGTTCTTGAGTGGTTAGCTTGGATTTCCATTGGAAAAGTTTTTACAATTCTTTGAAAGGTGGTTAATACCCCCTGCTGTTTTATATAAACCTGCTTTGATTATTACTTGTACTAACCCCTAACCAAAAGCCTTAAGCTCTTGCAAGCTTGTTAACACCAAGCTTGTGAAGGGTTTTAAGCCTTTGGAAAGGCTGTTTGCTCACTTGTGTTGAAGATCCATCATTAGAAAGTCTAGGTTCAGCTGTTGAACCATCAACAGACTTTATCCTTTGGTCAAGGACCTTGGTCTTGTTCTAGTTGTTGAACAAGGTCCAAGGAGCATTGCTGACTTCCACTAGGAAGTTTTGGGGAAGAGGTTCACTCATTCTCTCCTTTCTCTTTTATAAATTTTGGTTGAAAATCTGCTATGTTATTTGCTATGTGATTTTTGAGTTCTTGTGTTTGTGTTATGAGTTTTATTGTTTAAACCTGTTAGTTGTCATCCAGTAGACCTCTAAGAAGCATAAAATCAATAGGTTCTTTGGAAAAATAAAAAGTTTCTTTGAAAAAGTACTAAAACAAGTCTGTTTGGGATTTTGGGATCAAAAGGCCTTGTGGCCTTGTGCCCTTGGTTCTTAGGGGTTGTTTACTCTAAACTAGTCATTTGGAAGTTGTTTTGGTCACTGGTTAAGTCTCACAAAGTTTGGAAAGTATTTTGCAAGTTTTGGAAAAATATGTCAAAATTGGTTTGGTTTTGGTCAAACACATCAGAAGGGATAACTTCTTTATAAGTTGGAATTAAGGGCTGTAATTTGGTTTGGAAATAGTTCTAGTTGGTGTGCATCTCTGCAGTATTTGGTTGTGTGATTTGGTAGCTTATTCAGGGACTTATAGCTTATCAAAAGTCCCTGCAAGTGTCAACTGCATCAGCAAAGTGACAGTTGCAATTTGACCAAGCATTTGCATGAACCTTGTATGCCAGAGGTATTTGCTTATCAACATCTCATATTTTGCTGCTTGTGAGTATATCTTGCAATTTGGATTGCTTATCTGAGAGCTTATAAGCCAACTGGCTTATTGGCCATATTTGTACCAAAACTGAAATCACGTTGGCTAACTGGCTTGCTTGATTCAAGGGATTCAGCCTTGAATCCTTCACAAAAAAGTCTTATAACAAGCTCATAATCAAGTCCTTGTAGTTTGGTGAAATTTAGAACACTTTGACTTTGGGTCAAATAAGCTCAATTTTGCTTATTTTTTAGTTGTGCTTATTGGTACATGCAACAACTTATTTTTATAATAGGTGTCATTTTTCTCAGCTTAATATCATATATCTGGAAGGTTTCAGCTTATTTGGTTAAGTATTTGCTAGAAAACCAACTTATTTACCTTTTTCAGCCAGCTTATTTGCTTCTACATCTTATTCTACTTGGCTTTTTGGAATTTTCTTTGTTGAATCTTCTTAGTTTGCTTATTTGTCACCTTTTGCGAAAAGAATCAGCTCTTGAAACAGCTTAAATCTCTAACTCGACTATTTTGTCGTTTAGTGAAATTGTGCTTTGGTTATTTCTGGCTTATTTGTTGAGCCATTTTCAAAATTTCTTTTTACAAACAGCTTTATAATCCCAAGAGAATAATGTGTGTTAAATTAGAGCTTATGGCATCAACTTATAGCTTATTGGGCTTATTGGCGCATTAAGAATAAGTTGTGTGACATTTAAGCTGTGATAAGCTCACTTTCAGCTTTTGGGTCTTTAGAGTTTTTTGTTTAAAAATGAATTTTAAGCTAGACTGGAGTTTTTAGGCTTATTTGGTTGACTCTTTATTATTAGGTCTAAAAGCCCATTTGATTTGGTTTGTTTTGTTTTTAGCCAATTTGGGGGCCTAACAGGGGTATTTTGGTAATTTCAACTTCATTTTCTGTATAATTAGGTTGAAATAAACTAGTTTGCAAGTTTTTAGAATTTTTTTATAAATTTTTTTATTTTTAATATTATTTTAATATTTAATCATTTTTAATAGATTTAATAGTTTTAAATTTTTGGAAAAATACTTTTTAGTTTTATTAAGTCATTTTTGAGGTTTACAAATTGAAAAATCTTTATTTGGGCTGTTTATTAATTTATTTGATTTTTAGGGCTTTAATTAGCATTAAAAATTTTTAAATATTAATTAAATAAAAGGTTTGGAAAAGTTTTGATCATTTGTAAACCCTAATTGGATTTTTAGAAATTTTTTGTAATTTTTTGGGAATTTTTAGTGCAAGTTTTTATTTTGTCTATTTTACGGTTTTACGTTTTGTACGTCTTAGTGTAATTTTCACGTATCCGTCATTTTCTTTTCTCATCTTTTCTTTCTTCAAATATTAATCCAAAATCATACAAGTTTATCACACACAATCAACCTCCTTGGGAAATGAACTTATCAAAGGGTCATTAGCATTTGATTTTCCTAAATTATATCGCTTAATACTTACCGCTTTTACGTTGTTTTTCCTAAAACACGTATTTTTACCTCAATCATTTTGGCGTCGATGCCGGGGAGGTGTGTTGTGATTAATTTGGACCATTTTGTTTTTAATATATTAACCATAAATAGTATTTGTGTTAATTAGAACTCTATTAACACGTATTATCAGTTTTTCGTTTTCTTTGTGAAATATTATTACTATATTGTATACGTATCACAATAAAATCACAATATCTCCAAAAGTGTGAAAGCACAATCTTAATTGGGATTTCATCACCTAATTATTGTATTCGAATCTCAAATAAAAAAAAAGCAAAAATAGATAAATACTTTCTTTTAGCTCGATTTTGAAAAACACGAATTATAAGGTTAATAGATAGGCAACGTGCTATAAAAGGCCGTTAAAGGGAAGTTAGGTACTTAAGTGCTTTGCGCCACCTCATTCCCCCCGTTGACTTGTGAGTATTTTGATTTTGAAAGCTAATCGAGAGTTTCGCTGCCCAAAGTATTATTACGTATCATATATATTTGCTTAGTTTCTTGTGATTAAAACCTCTTGAACGTTTTGGTGTTCCACCAACGTTCAAAAGTCATCGAAGGCATTCACTCCACGTGATCGTTTTCATTCTTTGAGTATCCTTTAATCAAGAGTTTGGTTCGAGGAGAGATTGGTAGATTTTGGTCTACGTAATACACACAAAATCCAAAAAAAAAATTAAAAACAATCAAAAACACAAAAAAATTGAAAATTCACAAAATCCCCAAAAGAATCTTCTTTGCTCACCTCTACGTTCTACGTTACGTTTATGCGAACCCACTCCAAAGAAAAACGTGCTCGTAAACGTCGTCAAAAGGAAGGAAACCAAGATCCTTCAATTGAAGAAGAACCTCCAATTGTCGAACCCGTTGTAGAACCAATAGTCACCATGGCTAATCGTACTATGATGGAGTTGCTTCAAGCACCCACCGAGGGTTTTGGAGAAGCTATTATGATTCCCGCTATCCTTGCGGAGAATTTCGAGATCAAGACGGGTTTAATGTCGATGCTACAATTAAACAAGTTTCACGGACATGAAAAAGACAACCCACATTATCACATACGGAATTTCAATCGTCTCACCGCAACAAGCAAGTTTAAGGATGTTCCACATGAGGACATTAAGATGATGTTGTTTCCATACTCTTTAGAAGGGCCCGTAAAAATTTGGCTCGAGAAAGAACCGCCAAATTCAATTTTGACATGGGGTGATCTCGTATCTAAGTTTGTGAACCAATTTTTCCCACCATCTAAGACGACACATTTGAAAAATGAGATTTCAAGGTTTACGCAAAGACCTAATGAAAGTTTTTGTTAGCCCTATATTTTATATAGTCAAACAAGAATGTAATAGGTCATCTCAGTTGTTAAATGGTCTTGTATTGTAATAGGTTAGTCGGGAAAACCGGGCTTGGACTTTAAGCTAATATTGTATAAGTTAGGGGCGTAAGCCCAAAACCAAGCCAAGCCCGGCCCAAGATGAAGCCCACAAAGGCCTTAGGCCGTGGCATATATAACCCTCTTCCACATGTGGAAGAGGGTGTTGGTTCATTTCATAAAACACCTAGTTTTAGTGTAAACCTTCCACTTCTCTCTCTACTTTCTCTTTCTACTTTTCTACTATTTCTATCTCTAAATCTTGTGTTATGGATTGAATGGGAACAACATTTGGTATCAAGAGCCTATAGTGGATAGGTGATTGAAGATTCGTGTGTGGTGTTCTTGATTTTTCGTGGCCTTTTTAATCTATATCTCACGTCCAAAATTTCTTTTTGTGTTTTTATGGTCTTTTCTTGATACAAATCATCTACATACTAGTATTAGTGATTTGGGTATCTTGGTTTTGGCTAAAACACAAATTTTTTGGATCAAAAGTTGCGAAATTTCTTGTTTTTCTTCATTCCGAAATTCAAGCAAGTGTTACCATCGGAAAGTACAAGTGTGTGGGATTTGATCGCAATAATCTAAGGATTCTACTTTGCGATCACTGTATTGCGATACCTTATTCCGATCTGGATATTCTGATCGTGCATTGCGATCTGGGATTCCGACGGGTTTAAGGGTTTTTTAAGTCGTTACTCTGTCCAATTTGTCTCAGCCACATTCCGATCTAACATTGCGACAGCACATTGCGATCTGAGCATTCCGATCTGGACATTGCGATCTGAGCATTCCGATCTGAGCATTGCGATCTGAGCATTCCGATCTGGACATTCCGATCTGGACATTCCGATCTGAGCATTCTGATTTGACATTCCGATCTGGACATTCCGATCTGGACACTCTGATAAGTATTCCAATGGACATTCCGATGGGTATTTTGTTTGAGTAATTTTTAGACTTAGCCACTATCTAGACTAGTTTCGGAACGTAGTTTACACGAAGATTAAAAAAAAATTAGTTTCGGAAAGAGTTAAAATTTTTTAGGTCAAGTAAATTCAAATTTTTTCCCTACTAGTTTTTGGCTATTTCTAACTCAAATTCAAAATTTGGCGATACAAAATTTTTCGGCTTACCGTTTTGTCAGACTGAGAAATTTATTGTCAGGCTGAGAAAAGAATTTTTGAATTTTCGGAATTTCAATTTTAACCACACATCATCACAACAAATCCACTAAGATCTGCAATTCATCCACAAGTATTCACCATGTCTAACAACAACATCAACATTGCAACTGCTAATCAAATTCGTTTGGAACAAGGTGGCAACGGTAACCCACCTGTGCTCACTGCCGGTTGCTACGTTCAATGGAGATCTCGTTTTCTTAGATTTCTCAATGGAAAAGAAAACCGAACTGCTCTTCGTCACTGCCTTGAGAATCCACCTCCAGTTTTTGAATTCAGACCAATTACAACACAGGCAGAGGATGGTACTTCATCAACTATACGAGCTATGGAGGATTTTGACACATGTTCTGCTAAGAAAAAGAAACTCCTCCAAGCTGAAGCTGATGCTGTAAACTTCATACTCACTGGAATTGATAACGACATCTATTCCACAGTTGATGCATGTCCTAATGCTATGGAAATGTGGAATGCAATTCATCGATTGAAGCAAGGTGAGTCGATCAATGTTCAAGATCTCGAGACTAATCTACTTTGGGAGTTTGGAAAATTCACATCTGAAGATGGTGAATCCATTGACTCATATTACTCGAGATTCTATAAAATGATGAATGAGCTTGTCAGAAATCAGTGCACCATCTCCAACCATCATGCCAATGTTCAGTTTCTACTTCAACTCAAACCGGAATGGCAAAGGTTTGTGACTTTGGTTAAACAAAGGGAAGATATCAAGACTATATCTTATCATAAACTTTATGATATCTTGAAACAACATCAGAATGAAGTGAATGAACTAAGGGCTGAAAAGGCAGAACGGTCTGCAAATTCTATTGCTTTTGTGGCTGCTACTTCAACAAAACCCGTTCCCCGTCAACAACCACTTACTCATTCCTCAAAGTCATCAAGCTCATCCACCAAACCTCTAGCTGCTGCTAAACACAAAGCAAAAGCAATTGTCCCCACTCCACCTCCAAAGTATGACACCGAGTCAGATAGAGACAGTGATGATGAACAAACTTCAAGGGACAAGAAGATTGAAGAACTCATGTCTTTACTCACCACAACTTATAAGAAGATCTACAAACCTACCAACAACAACCTCAGATCATCATCCAATGCTAGATATAAGGAAGTTGATTATGCACCTCGGCATGATCGTGATGCTAGGTATGATAATCAGAGGATGCCGAATCAAGTTGGGGCTAGAGATACTGTAGGCACTCCGGTTGTGCAGAAGACTGGGATTCAATGCTTCAACTGCAAGGGATTTGGGCACATGGCTAGGGAATGTAAGAAGCCAAAACGGGTTAAGAATTCGGTATATCACAAGGAAAAGATGTTGCTGTGCAAGAAAGAAGAAGCATGAATTCCACTCACAGCATATGAAGTTGACTGGCGTGATGACACTGATGATGAAGCCGATGATCAAGAGTTAGAGGCACATTATGTGTACATGGCAAAGATTCAAGAAGTGATCCCAGAGACTGATGATACTTCTGGACCCATCTATGATTCTGAGCCACTTGAAAAGGTACCATCACATGATAACTATAATGTGTTTGCTAATGAACGACGACATCCTGAGCAACCCGAAAGCATCAATGACACATATGTAATGGACACAGAGGATAGCAATATCTCTACGGATTCACAGCATATGTGTAATGATGACGGAAAAGCTGTTCAAGATACTGACTCGGATGAGGACCGTGATTTGCTTGCGTCTATTATTGATTCTTTAAAACATGAAATTGAGGAAAACAAAGAGGCTAATAAACGTTTGAAGCAAGCAAACACATCCTTAGCCGAGGAGATAGACAGGCTTAAAGAGTGTGATTATGTAAAAGAAGCTGATCGACGGGTTGCAATAGCTAATGGTTTGGTATATGAACGTAAGGTGCTCAACGAACAATATTGTTCTGAAGTAACACACGAAATTCATATGTCAAAACAGAAGATATCAGAACTTGAAGAACAACTGCTGCTACATAAACTCCAAATTACTGAATTAGAGTCGGTCAACAAAGAACAAACTGAGCTTTATAAAACTCGTGAAGAAAAGGATATTGAAAAAATTCTTGCTTTGGAAAAGAGAGTCGACACGTTAAACAACATTGTTTACAAAACGGGTCAGTCTATTCAAACTATGAATATGCTCAATAGAAATATGAAAACGAGTTTTGTCAAGCCTGAATATCTCAAGAAAGCTCAAAGTACCAAGCCTGCTCTTTATGATATCGGTTGTTATGTTGATAATCTTGCTCTTATGCTTTCCCCTGACTGCGACGAAATCATTCGTCAACAAGAAGAAAGTAGATCAAACTTAAGTGATTTAATAAATCTTTCTGATTCTGATAATTATATTAAGTTTGTTCCTCAAAAAGAACTTTCCAAAGAACAAAAGATGTACAATAGTGTTCCACCACCAAGTGATGAACTCCAAAAGAAAGTTTCTTTAAAAAGGAGTTTCAAAAAGCAATCAATTTTGTTAGAAAAGCGAATTTTGGATGAAAAACGTAAATGGGATGAGAAAAGCAAAAGTGTTCAGCAATTTGAGTTTATAAAACAAGGGGTTTTAAATTTGTACAAAGGTGTCGTCGACTATGAAAAAGTTTCTAGGGATACCATTTGGAATATTAAACCTAACCCACAAGTAGAAGTCGTCATTCAACAATGTATTGTTCCAACCATTGATGATCTTTCAAAAAACGTGGAAATGTTTTATACAGCTCTCACTGAGGAAATGTTAACTGATTTAAGTTATGTTAAATCTCTTGAAAATGAAGTTGATTTTCTTCAAACTAAATTAAAGACACAAGAACACTAACTTTCTAACGAAATTGATCGACTTTCTAAGGAATACTTTTATGCTGACCATATGAATGCTATACTTGGTGTGTATACCGATCTTGATCAATATTGTCATGTAGCATGTCTAGTGTCAGAATCGGACGAGAAATGTCGCAATCTTGAAGTAGAGCTTTCAAAACAAATTCAGTCATACAACAAACTTTCGAAAAGCTTTTCTCAACTTGAGAAACACTTCATTTCTCTTGAACTTGCTTTACAAAAAGGTGAAAAATCTCATAATCATAAAAAGTGTCAAGAAATGTCAGCTTCTTCGTTTCGTCTACTAAATGAAAAAGATTTCGAAATAAATGATTTGAAAGCTCAGCTAAAAGAAAGGGACATTGCCATAAGTGAGTTACAGAAACTCATTGAGAAAATGAAAGGAAAGTCTGTTTTGGGTAAACCATCCGCCGTTCGTCAACCGAATGCGGTTAAATGCCCTAAATCATCTATTTTGGGACAATCCCCACAGACTTCTCCTAAGATAGGAAATGATAAGAGTACCAATGTGATAGCACCTGGAATGTATAAGATGAACACTAAGCCCACTCAGACTGGAACATCGAGGTTACCTCAGAATATTAAGAAAACTAATCAACGTGTGTCTTCTTCTATAGGAGTAATCCCCACTACTAGCGTTAGCGGACCACAGCTTAAGAGCGATAGAATGCACGATAAGGTCATGCCTAACAATAGTCAAGGAAAGAATTTGGAAGTAGAAGACCACCGTAGGAATTTTAAGTTTTCTAAGAATAAAACGTCTGTAACTGCATGTAATGACAGTTTAAATGCTAAGACCTCGAATGTTGAATTTGTTTGTGTTGAATGTGGCAAATGTGTTCGTACTTTCAATCATGATGCTTGTGCTCTTAATTATAATGGCGTGAATACTAGAACTAGGAAGCCTGTTCGTATGCCCACTAGTACTAATGAACCCACAAGAACTTTGAACCAATCCACTGAGCAACCACTTAAGAAACTAAGTGCGTTAGAATCCACTACTCTACGTAAACAAAGCAGGTTAAAGAAGCTTTATGAGAACATGATTAGGACATGTACACGGGGGTATTCAAGATTTACACCACCCGGATACAAATGGGTACCTAAGACAACCCCCATTCTAATTGGGTCTATGAATGTTAGCTTTCCTTTAGAATCTAGGTCCACTATTATTTTGGAACGCGTTTCTATCAAGGGCTCCCATTTGTCAAATGCCACATTGTCTTCTAATTATTCTGCAGCTCGTCGAACTCATCCTATTCATAATGGACTCCGGGTGCACAAAGCACATGACGGGCAATCTCAAGCTTCTCATTAACTTCGTGGAGAAGTTTCTAGGTACGGTACGGTTTGGAAATGATCAATTTGCACCGATACTCGGATATGGAGACTTTGTTCAAGGGAATATGACTATAAAACGGGTTTATTACGTCGAGGGACTGAATCACAATTTATTCTCGGTTGGTCAATTTTGTGATGCGGATTTGGAAGTGGCTTTTCGGAAATCTACTTGCTATGTTAAAGACTACGATGGGAATGACCTTCTTACAGGTTCTCGTGGTTCTGATCTACACAGTAACTCTTCAAGACACATCTTCAACAAATCCAATTTGCTTAATGGCTAAAGCTTCATCATCTCAAGCATGGTTATGGCATCAACGATTGTCACATCTCAACTTTGACACCATCAACTTGCTTTCAAAGAATGATATTGTGACCGGTCTTCCTAAGTTGAAATTCTTCAAAGAACATCTTTGTTCTTCTTGTGAGTTGGGGAAAGCAAAACGGAAGTCTTTCAAAACAAAGACTACCCCTAGCTCAAAAGAACGATTGGAACTTCTACACATGGATTTATGTGGTCCCATGCGTGTAGAGAGTATTAACGGGAAAAAGTATATTCTAGTAATTGTTGATGATTACTCTAGATACACATGGACTTTCTTCTTAAGGTCCAAATATGAAACACCAGAGGTTCTCAAAAACTTTCCAAGATGATACAACGCAATCTTCAAGCTCAAGTCTTAACCGTAAGAACGGATAGGGGTACTGAATTTTTGAACAAGAACTTGCAATCTTACTTTCAAGAAGAAGGCATCGAACATCAAACGTCTATTGCTCGAACTCCTGAACAAAACGGCATTGTCGAAAGACGGAACCGTACTTTGGTTGAGGCTGATCGAACAATGCTTTCTGCTTCAAAATTACCGCTATTCTTCTGGGCTGAAGCAATTGCAACTGCCTGTTATACTCAGAATCGTTCTCTCGTCATCCCTAGACATGAAAAGACACCTTACCACATCATCAATGGCAGGAAACCTACTGTAAAATTCTTTCACGTATTTGGATCTTTGATGAGATGGCATTTATACATGATCTCATCGTTCTTTTCGGGCTTTAAATGCATAAAAATGTCATAAAATACCATATATATGCTTGTGTTTGTTTACTTGTGTATTTTAGGTATGGATATCGTGAAAAAGACAAAAGATCACAAGATACAAGGAAAAACGAACACGAGAAACGAAGCCGTATAAAGAACCGGACCCTAATCATGGAATTTTCATCAAATACCCTTGAAGACTTGAAGACAAAACAAGATTGATCCTCCAAGAATGAAGAAATGACACTTAAAACCCTTGTATATTAATAATTACAAGTTTGGTCCCTTAAGTTTGTCAAAATTGCAAAAAGGTCCTTCAACTTTGAAGAAATGACAAGATTGGTCCCTCAACAAAATCAAATTGTCAATTATGGTCCCTCATGAAGATTAAGAGACATTGAAGACCTTTGAAGATCAAGATTGTCCAAGTTCAGTCCCTGAATTATCCAAAAATGTCAAAAATAACCCTTTGATAACCTTTTTCCAAAGTTGGTGCCAAAAGTGACAAGCCTTGAAAGATATTAACAAAGCAAACACATTTTTAGGGCTGGATAACTTGTTTTGCCAAAAATCTCAAAAGAAAAGGACCAAATGTGTCACATTGAAACATTTAAAAACAAAATGGCGCCTAACACCTTTGTTTCCCCTAAAAACGGATCAAAGGTTTTACTGTACATCTTTTTCACCACCCAGAAATTACCCCAACTTAACCTTGGGTAAAATCCAATTAAACTTGCCCACGTGTGATTCACACACGCAGGAACTAATCCCACACCTAAAAACCTCAACCCACTCACTGTAGACCCTACCCCCAATTCCCCTTTCCACCAATCAAAACGCACCTTGGTCCCCAAGCATACTGACGTGTCCTAAATCAACAACTGAGATGTATTGCTTACTCACAACGCCAAAAGGAACGTCCAGGATCAAAAAGGACACCTCAACACTCAAAACGCGTCAAGGGCATTTTAGAGATTTCTAGTGATTAGGGTTTTGTGTTTATGCAGCCTAGAATGTTCATTAGACTAGTATAAAAGGAGAATCCGACTTGTGGATTTCCCTTTGTTCCAGTTTCAAGCTTTTCCTTGTAATTCCTTTTTAAAGAAATAAAAGTTTGGTTTTTGATTTAATCAAGTGTAATCCCTTTTTATTGTTTTTAAAAGTTGTGTGTAGTGTGAAGCTTGATTCTGAGTTCCAATTTGTCATTTGGTTAAGTAATCTCAATTTTCAAAAATTATTCAAAGAGTTTCTGAATTTGAGATTTCTTTGGTGAAATCTGTTTAAGGTTTGGATGTTAAGAGTTTTAAGTGTTAATTGGTGATATATTGTTATTGAAACATGTTTTCAAGGTTTTAAAAGTTTTTGGATGGTTTAAGAAAGGAGGAAAAGAAAATCAGAACAGAATATATATTGTTTATATTTGTTTTTGGTTTTGTTTGATTTGTCTTAAACAGGTGAAAGACCTGTTGCTGTTAAAGGATCTGCACCAACCCGGGTTGGTAGGAGGTGGATATTCATCCACTAGGGCTTTGGATGTAAAGCCCTAAGGTAAAACTCCTTTTACCTTGTTAAAAATTTCAGAAAAGTAATATGCATGATTGTTTGATTATGTGTGTTATAGCTGCTTGATTTGTGTTTATGTGGTGTCATATGCATGCTAGATACTAAGGGAACCAGTTTGAATAGGAGTTGTAAGGTTTTGATTTGAAAATTTTGGTTTGCTAGATTTAAAAGGGTGTTTGGATATAAGTATTAGCAGGGCAAAAGTTTTGATTAAAACGTGTTAGAGTTTTTGAAAAAGGTTAATTAGTGTTGTGTTTAGTCATAAGTTAGTATTAGTCATATTGGGTGAAGTTTGGATCAAGTTACAAAGTTTAAAAGGAAAAAGCTAGCTAGAAATCTGCATATCCACTAATCTGCTCATTTTTCATGCTTGATTCTTGATTACTTGTTAGATTTAGGGATATTGAGAGTTTGAAAGTTGTTTGTGCATCAAATTGTGATTGTGTGTGCCAATATTGGGCATTTGAAGTTGGCTTGAGTGCAAGTAATAAGTTACAAATACCACCAGACCTGCAATTTTATCACAGCAACCTTAAAACGTTTTTGAGTGCATTTGTTAGTGAATTTGGTGTGCTAGTTGATTGATTTGTGCTTATATCTTGACTCCTTGTGCTTCAATAAGCACAAGGGTGCCCCCATTGTCCAATAACATCCACAAATAAGCTCATCACCAAGCTCCTCTTGGTGTTTTTGAAACCTGTGAAGAAAAGAACATAAAGCACAAAGCTGCTTGTGTTCATTATTGAACCTGGCACATTTTTGGTCTTCAACTTGTTTAATCTTGGCTAAAAAAGGGAAGTGGATTTAGTTTAACAAGTCATATAAGGTCACTGATTTGTTGGGAAAAGAAAAAAATAAAAAAAAATATTAGCAAAAAGAATACCCGTAGCAGGACTCGAACCCCAGACCTCTCGTAGGAGGGTTAGGAGCTCTACCGCTAATCTGGATACCTTTTTACGTTTATGTTTGATTTCCATATCTATTTAACACGTTTCTTCTTTTCACTTGATTTAAATAAGCCGTAGCTTAATTCCTCATTTCCAGCTTATTTTTAAGCTAATTTTTGTTCTTTTTATTTTTCCTAGGACCTTAATAGAGTTTGTGATTTTTCTAGATTGGTTTTAGAATTTTCCTTTTATTTTATTATTTTCTAGCATTTATTTAATAGACGTTTTTTATTAATTCATTAAAAAATAGAAAGAAGATTTTTAATTTTTAGGAAAAATAATTTTTAGCTTTTAAATAAATATTTTGAGGTTTACATTAAGTTTTGGTTTTATAAACTTTAATTTTTAATTTTATAATATTTTAAGGTTTTTTATAAACTTTAAACATTTTTATAAAATTATTAAAAAGGTTTTAGGAGCTCTAATTTGTGTTTTTCTCTTAGTTAGAATATTTAGGATTTTTGAGAAGTTTTTAGAATTTATTTGAAGACTTTTTATTTTTAGGAATATTTTAATATTATTTTATTATTAAAAAATCAAAGTTTTATTTTTATTTCTTTTCCATTTTTCCTAGGTTCTTCATCATTAATTAGGACTTTTCCCATTTTTAGAATATTTTTATAGCTTTTAGATTTATTTTTATAATTATTTTAAGTTTAATTAGTTTTTAATCATTTTAGATCATTTTTAGAGTTTTAAAAATAGTTTTAATAGGTTTTAATTTTTAGAAAAATACTTTTTAGTCTTCTAATAATATAAGTTAAGTAATTATTCAATAAAATCATATTTTAGACATTTGAATTAGTTATATTTAATTTTAGGGCTTTAATTAGCATTTAAAATTAAATATTTAATTAATAAAAGGTTTTAAAATATCTTTGTTGGATTTTTGTCTTTATTTATATTATTATTGACTTCTTTTTAATCTTTTATTTATTTTGTTTTTGGTTTTAGTATAAAATTTTTAATTTGGGTAGTTTTTCACGGCTTTACGTTTACGTCTTTTTCGTCATAGTTTAATTTCAACGTAACCGTCTTTTCATCTTCTCATCTCCATTCTTCTCAATATTAATCTCAAATAACTACAAGTTAATTCACAACACATATACCTCCTTGGGAAACGAACTTTTTCTCTAATTTTAAGTGATTGGGTCATTTGTGTTGATTTTCCCTAAAATCATCACTCGATACTTACCGCTCATATACGTTCTTTTGTTTTCCTAAACAAGAGTCGTATTTTACTATACAATCATTTTGGCGCCGCTGCCGGGGAGGTGTGTTGTGCTTTAATTTGGAAGCTTTTGTTTTTGATATTATCCATAATAAGTATTTGTGTTAAGTGGAACTCCCTTAACACGTATTATCGGTTTTCTTGGTTTTTCTTGTACAAATATTATTACTATATTGTATTAAGTATCACAATCAATATACAATATCTCCAAAAGTGTGAAAACACAACCTTAATTGGGATTTGATCTCCTAATTATTGTATTCGAATCTCAAACAAAAAGAAAAGGCAAAAATAGATAAATACTTTCGTGAAGCTCGATTTTGAAAAATACAAACTATAAGGTGGGTATAAGGCGGGTATTATAAAATATACCCTAAGGAAAAAGGCTCTTAAGTGCTTCGCGCCGCCTCGTTTCCCCGCTTGCTTGTGAGTATTTTGAGATTGAAGGCTAATCGAGGGTTTTGCCGCCCAAAGTATTAATACGTATACTATATTTGCTTGGTTTTCTTTGTGATTAAACCCTCGTGAACAATTTGGTTTTCACCAAAGTTCTAAAGTCGTTGGAAGGCGTTCACTCCACGTGATCGTTTTCATTCCTTTGAGGCTTCTTTAATCAAGAGTTTGATTCGAGGAGAGATTTTGTAGATTGTTGTCTACGAAGATACACCAAAATCCAAAAAAATTAAATATCATCAAAAACACAAAAAAATTGAAAATCCACAAAACAACCAAAAAGAATCTTCTTTGCTCACCTCCCATTCTTCGTGAAGTTTATGATCACTCGTAATCAAGCTAAACGAGCTCGTAAACGTCTTCAAAAGCAAGCAAATCAAGGATCGTTGATTGTTGAAGAACCTCCAATTGTTGAACCTATTGTAGAACAAGAAGTCGTCATGGCTAATCGTACTATGATGGAGTTGCTACAAGCACCCACCGAGGGTTTTGGAGAGGCTATTGTTATTCCCGCCATCCTTGCGGAGAATTTCGAGATTAAGACGGGTTTAATGTCTATGTTGCAAGCAAACAAGTTTAGAGGTCACGAAAAAGACAACCCGCATTACCACATTAGGAATTTCAACCGTCTCACCGCTACTAGCAAATTCAAGGATGTTCCACATGACGCCATTAAGATGATGTTGTTTCCATATTCGTTGGATGGACCCGCAAAAATTTGGCTCGAGAAAGAACCGCCAAATTCGATTTTGACATGGGCCGATCTCGTTTCTAAGTTTGTGAACAAGTTTTTTCCACCATCGAAAACAACACACTTAAAAAATGAGATTTCACGATTTGTGCAACGTAACAATGAAAGTTTTTCAATGGCATGGGAACGATTTAAAGAGATGTTACATGAATGTCCTCACCATGATTTTTCGGAATTGCATCAAATTGATACTTTTTATAATGGGCTTAATGATCATGAACGAGATTATTTGAATGCCGCCGCGGGTGGTAATTTTTTGTGCAAGACGACAAATGAGGCTTTACAAATCATTAAAAATCGATCTAAGGTTTATAGCCCTCGTAACACACCGAGTGTTGCCAATATGGGTTCGTCATCTTCGTCACAACCGTCTCGTAGCATTAACGCCTTACATGATGAAGCTAATGAGGAAAATCGGTTTTTTGATAGATTTGCTAATCTAATGTCCCATTGGAAGGCTCAAGAAGCTTCTAATTCCGCTTCGGTTAAAGCGGTTGCTAAGAGTTGTTTATCTTGTGGGGGAGCTCATGATCTTTCCGAGTGCATTACCGCGGATGGTAACACTTCGAGTGCTTATGTAGCAACGGGAACTTATAACCAAAACGGCCAAGGTTCCCGCCAAAATCAAGCTCCACCAAACCAAAATGTTAACAATTATCGAAACAACAACCAAGGTAATTACCAAGGCAACACACGCAATTACAACAAAGGGAATTATCAAAGTGGGAATGGACAAATCTCTAATCAAAACCAAAACCGTGATTTTCAAAACACTACACAAGGTTTTCAAAATGCTCACACGAAAAATTTGCAAGGAGAATTTTTGGATTATGCAAAAGCAAATGATGCTAAATTTGATAACATGCAACGTGAGATGATTAGCTTAAGGTCCGAGTTGAAAAACGAGCTTAAGAATGAACTTGCTAATGAACTTAAAACTCATGCAAATAAAATGGAAGGAAATGTCCAACGTCTTCAACAAAACCAACAAAAGATGGAATTAGGACAACATGAGATTAAGCAAGAGTTATTAAAAGCGGATGCTAGGCAATCAAAATTTAAGGACCGAATGGCTAAAATGTTTGAAGCAATCATGTGTAAGCCCTCTTCTTCGGGTGGTCTTCCTAGTGATACCATTAACAACCCGAGGGGAGAATTGAAGGTTGTTGCTACACGAAGTGGTAAAACTTTCAAGGAACCAATCTCTCGTCCAAGTACTTCTAAGGAGAAGGAAATCGAGAAAGAACCAGAGGTGATGGTCGAAAAGGAGCATATTACAATCCCACGAAGTACCGCTCAAACCACACCTACGGTTGAACCAACACCAATTGTGGAACCCGAGTTTCCAAGGCCGTTGCCTAATGACCAACCCACACCACCTTTACCCTACCCTTCGAGACGAAACAAAGAGAAGGCACAAGAACGGAACAATTATCAATTTGAGCTATTTATGAAAATGTTTCGTGATTTGCATTTTAACATAAGTTTTGCCGACGCTCTTATCATGATGCCTCGATTCGCCGCAAACTTCAAAAGTATGCTAAACAACAAAGAGAAGTTACAACAATCGTCTAGTTGTTCATCGGTTTTTCTAAGCCGCATACCACAAAAAGTCGGTGACCCCGGTAAATTTTTGATTCCGTGTGCAATTCAAGATATGGAGGAATGCTACGCCTTGGCCGATCTTGGTGCTAGTATTAATTTAATGCCTCTTGAGATTTTCAAATCGCTTTCGCTTCCGGCTCTTACTCCTTCGAACATGTCTATCGAGATGGCCGATCATTCTACGATTTTGGCATGTGGAGTAGCCGAGGACGTTTTCGTTAAAGTCGGAAAGTTTTACTATCCCGTTGACTTTATCGTTGTAGACATTCCCATCGATCGAAAAGTTCCTCTCATTTTGGGTCGTTCATTTTTGGATACATCAAGAGCACTTATCGATGTTCATGCTCGAAAAATCACCCTTCGTTTCAATGAAGAAGAACTTGTCATCAATGCAACACAAAACTCCAATCTTTCTCATGTCTATTCTATTGCAACTTTAAACCATGGTGACTCGACCAATGTCATTTGCAAAGAATTTTCACCAAGAGTTTTAGGGAATGTCTCCAAAAACAATTTACCATTTCCTCCGCCGGTGGAGGTTATGAGTGCTAAGCCTACAAAGAAGAAACCATCAATACTTGAATCGAAAAATCCTTCGCCTCACCACGAACATTCATTCTTGAAAAATATTGATAAGTTGCCGGTTTCTACGGAAGATCTTTCGGATGATGAATATATGGACCCCGATGGAGAAGTTTTCTTCGTCGATAAACGTTTTGAGAACTTGCCACCACCAAAACCAAAACGGTTTCAAAATGTGAGAATTTTTAGTGTAACTAACATCGTCTTAGAAACACCGAATATTTTCGACATAATCAAAAAGGGTTTTCATAAGGAGAGTTTAAAAGATAACAAAGGAAAAGATCTTAAATGTGATTTAATTGATTTTTCTACAAATCTAACTCCGTCATCACACCGTGGTTTGAGTGCTACAAACTCGTCTACTCCTTTTGACGATGTTTTGTGTGGTTCTAGTATGGGGGAAGCCCCTTATGTTCCCTCATCCTTGTCCACCGAGGACGAGATATTCGATCCCGGAATTTCATGTAAAGGGAAATCTCGGTCTTCCACCGATGCAATAAATGGAAAATCTTTCTATTTGCTTGGTGCGAGTCTACCTCGAGTAGCTCAAACGTATGTCTTACCAATTGTCTCACCCTTCTACTTCTCATTTATTTTCTTCAAACTCTTTGAGTTTATGGCACATGTTGAAGTGGCGTTGATTTGTTTTTCCAATGGAAACGAGAACGCCATCTTCGACCCCGGTATCTTGCATCATTTAAGGACTTAGTCCTTTATACCGGTTGCTTTTTGGGCCTTGTTTATCATGTAAGCCCCATCAAAAATTGACCATACCATGAATTTCCCTAAATGTTCACATTTTGAGGGGATCGAGTCGAGCTCATGACTCGGTAATAAAAAACGAGGTGCCTCGTGGGGGAGATCCCATGCTTATCTTTTATATTCACTAATAAGGGGACTTGTACCCTTCCAACTCGTTGTCTCGTGGTTGTTTGTGATTATCATCATCATCTACGATTGAAGACTCTCGTGTTCGTTTACGTGAGCCTCCATCGTTCGTTTGAATAAGTTTTTCACGATTCCATGACATATCCTTTATTGTTCTAACAATTATCTTTTAGCATAATTAATAAACGGCTTTAGATATATTGTTGATCACCCTTTCCATGCTAGATCCTAAGCATTCGACTCTTCGTCTCTAGTATGGGGGTGCTCCACCTTTAGACTCGAAACATTGAGGACAATGTTTACTTTTAGTATGGGGGGGGGGGGTGAATAGGTACTTGCTTTGCTACGCCCTCACGTTTTCCAACTTTCAATGTTTTGTTTTGCTAATAAGGCTAAAAATGGCCAAATTTTAAAATTTTTCTTAGTTTTCATAAGTGTTTTTAAGACACGAATGTATATTTTCCGATGGGTAGAATAAGAGTTAATTTTTGACTTGATGGGCATTTGGAGCCATTTACATTCCTTAACCCGCTCAATTCAAGTTTTGCTAGACTTTTATATAGGGAGCTTTAAAACGCGAAAGTCTTAATTCATTCGGGTTAAGAACAAGAACTTTTCGCAAGTTCCTATAATTGATTCTAGAAAGTCACTTATCAAGGGAACTTTAAAACGCATTCTCTAAACTTGAAAAAGTCCAAGAAAGTGCAAGATCCTATAGGTGGCTTGAAAACCCAAAACTTTGATTTGATATAGTCTTAATGAAAGCTAATCCAAATTTGGCTTAATTTTGACTTGCATGGCTAAGTATTCACGAGTCTCTTTAATTAGAGGTCTTTATATAGTGAAGAACGAGAAATGATAGAGTTAGACAAGTGATCATGCTAAACGTAGAACATGAAAATGTTCTTTCAAAAACTCATATGTTTTTAATTGTGGCTTTTTCTTCCCATAAGATCAATGCATTAGGAATAAAACATAATTGCAATAAGTAAGGTCGTACGATTTGAAAGGTTACTTAGCCTCTAGCACAAGATCGTTTAAAAGTTGCTCGGGGTTGAATAGAGTTCATAGCCAAGGCATAACTTATTGAAGCGGGACGCGAAGATTGGCGATCATCCAAAAAGGCCCTAACAAGGCATGAGGAGCTCTATTTTTTCCAAAGATCCAAAGATGATGTGAAGTATCATTATTCCTAAATCAATATGAAGGATCGAGACACACGACGAGAAGCAATTACTCCCCTAAAGAATGGAGAAAGTCTATCCAAAAAGACCCTAACAAGGTATGAGGATAAATATATCCAAGTCCGAAAAGGAGGCGGATCGTTGTATATCAAAATCCAAAGTAAAGATTGAAGAAAAATGAAGAAGTCGTGGTCCAATATGAAGAATCTCTCAAAAACGTCAAGTGAAGAAATTCCAAATATATGAAGAGAAGACCATAATTTCAAGAACGTCTTCCCAAGATTTGAAGTATGAAGTACATGCCAAATATCGGTCCGAGAAAGGTCTCAAATCGTGAAACGAGTTATGCCAAGATATGAACTTAAGGAGATACACGAGAAGCCGTTTTAAAAGATTTTGTCCTTCGGCTAACTATTGATCAAATCGTGCTACTTTGCTTTCGGACTAATAACTACTCAAATAAGTCAATATGAATCACTTGTGATCCATGACAAATAGATAAAAAAATGCTAGTAACCCATTTCCTTTTATAATAACTAGGATTGCGGGGAGAAAAAGTATTACACAATTTGGACGTATGAGTAGTGTTAGCATTGTGACTTGTACCAACAATGATCTTGTTTTTGCACTTAGCATGGAATGTATGACAATCAAGGATGACGAAGTTTACTCTAAGGGATATTAACTTGTTTCTATTCTTTGACCTTAAAAGTCACCTTTTGGTGATGAAAATCATACATTATGTCTTTACACATCATCGTAGTATGTTGCAAGTCTTTTACTCTTCAATAAAGGTTAATAAAATTGAACTTTGGTGATGCTTAGATACTTTATTCTAGCATTGCGTGAGGGCACGGCACTGGCTTAGTATGGGGGAGTGATGAGATGGCATTTATACATGATCTCATCGTTCTTTTCGGGCTTTAAATGCATAAAAATGTCATAAAATACCATATATATGCTTGTGTTTGTTTACTTGTGTATTTTAGGTATGGATATCGTGAAAAAGACAAAAGATCACAAGATACAAGGAAAAACGAACACGAGAAACGAAGCCGTACAAAGAACCGGACCCTAATCATGGAATTTTCATCAAATACCCTTGAAGACTTGAAGACAAAACAAGATTGATCCTCCAAGAATGAAGAAATGACACTTAAAACCCTTGTATATTAATAATTACAAGTTTGGTCCCTTAAGTTTGTCAAAATTGCAAAAAGGTCCTTCAACTTTGAAGAAATGACAAGATTGGTCCCTCAACAAAATCAAATTGTCAATTATGGTCCCTCATGAAGATTAAGAGACATTGAAGACCTTTGAAGATCAAGATTGTCCAAGTTCAGTCCCTGAATTATCCAAAAATGTCAAAAATAACCCTTTGATAACCTTTTTCCAAAGTTGGTGCCAAAAGTGACAAGCCTTGAAAGATATTAACAAAGCAAACACATTTTTAGGGCTGGAAAACTTGTTTTGCCAAAAATCTCAAAAGAAAAGGACCAAATGTGTCACATTGAAACATTTAAAAACAAAATGGCGCCTAACACCTTTGTTTCCCCTAAAAACGGATCAAAGGTTTTACTGTACATCTTTTTCACCACCCAGAAATTACCCCAACTTAACCTTGGGTAAAATCCAATTAAACTTGCCCACGTGTGATTCACACACGCAGGAACTAATCCCACACCTAAAAACCTCAACCCACTCACTGTAGACCCTACCCCCAATTCCCCTTTCCACCAATCAAAACGCACCTTGGTCCCCAAGCATACTGACGTGTCCTAAATCAACAACTGAGATGTATTGCTTACTCACAACGCCAAAAGGAACGTCCAGGATCAAAAAGGACACCTCAACACTCAAAACGCGTCAAGGGCATTTTAGAGATTTCTAGTGATTAGGGTTTTGTGTTTATGCAGCCTAGAATGTTCATTAGACTAGTATAAAAGGAGAATCCGACTTGTGGATTTCCCTTTGTTCCAGTTTCAAGCTTTTCCTTGTAATTCCTTTTTAAAGAAATAAAAGTTTGGTTTTTGATTTAATCAAGTGTAATCCCTTTTTATTGTTTTTAAAAGTTGTGTGTAGTGTGAAGCTTGATTCTGAGTTCCAATTTGTCATTTGGTTAAGTAATCTCAATTTTCAAAAATTATTCAAAGAGTTTCTGAATTTGAGATTTCTTTGGTGAAATCTGTTTAAGGTTTGGATGTTAAGAGTTTTAAGTGTTAATTGGTGATATATTGTTATTGAAACATGTTTTCAAGGTTTTAAAAGTTTTTGGATGGTTTAAGAAAGGAGGAAAAGAAAATCAGAACAGAATATATATTGTTTATATTTGTTTTTGGTTTTGTTTGATTTGTCTTAAACAGGTGAAAGACCTGTTGCTGTTAAAGGATCTACACCAACCCGGGTTGGTAGGAGGTGGATATTCATCCACTAGGGCTTTGGATGTAAAGCCCTAAGGTAAAACTCCTTTTACCTTGTTAAAAATTTCAGAAAAGTAATATGCATGATTGTTTGATTATGTGTGTTATAGCTGCTTGATTTGTGTTTATGTGGTGTCATATGCATGCTAGATACTAAGGGAACCAGTTTGAATAGGATTTGTAAGGTTTTGATTTGAAAATTTTGGTTTGCTAGATTTAAAAGGGTGTTTGGATATAAGTATTAGCAGGGCAAAAGTTTTGATTAAAACGTGTTAGAGTTTTTGAAAAAGGTTAATTAGTGTTGTGTTTAGTCATAAGTTAGTATTAGTCATATTGGGTGAAGTTTGGATCAAGTTACAAAGTTTAAAAGGAAAAAGCTAGCTAGAAATCTGCATATCCACTAATCTGCTCATTTTTCATGCTTGATTCTTGATTACTTGTTAGATTTAGGGATATTGAGAGTTTGAAAGTTGTTTGTGCATCAAATTGTGATTGTGTGTGCCAATATTGGGCATTTGAAGTTGGCTTGAGTGCAAGTAATAAGTTACAAATACCACCAAACCTGCAATTTTATCACAGCAACCTTAAAACGTTTTTGAGTGCATTTGTTAGTGAATTTGGTGTGCTAGTTGATTGATTTGTGCTTATATCTTGACTCCTTGTGCTTCAATAAGCACAAGGGTGCCCCATTGTCCAATAACATCCACAAATAAGCTCATCACCAAGCTCCTCTTGGTGTTTTTGAAACCTGTGAAGAAAAGAACACAAAGCACAAAGCTGCTTGTGTTCATTATTGAACCTGGCACATTTTTGGTCTTCAACTTGTTTAATCTTGGCTAAAAAAGGGAAGTGGATTTAGTTTAACAAGTCATATAAGGTCACTGATTTGTTGGGAAAAGAAAAAAATAAAAAAAAAAATATTAGCAAAAAGAATACCCGTAGCAGGACTCGAACCCCAGACCTCTCGTAGGAGGGTTAGGAGCTCTACCGCTAACCTGGATACCTTTTTACGTTTATGTTTGATTTCCATATCTATTTAACACGTTTCTTCTTTTCACTTGATTTAAATAAGCCGTAGCTTAATTCCTCATTTCCAGCTTATTTTTAAGCTAATTTTTGTTCTTTTTATTTTTCCTAGGACCTTAATAGAGTTTGTGATTTTTCTAGATTGGTTTTAGAATTTTCCTTTTATTTTATTATTTTCTAGCATTTATTTAATAGACGTTTTTTATTAATTCATTAAAAAATAGAAAAAAGATTTTTAATTTTTAGGAAAAATAATTTTTAGCTTTTAAATAAATATTTTGAGGTTTACATTAAGTTTTGGTTTTATAAACTTTAATTTTTAATTTTATAATATTTTAAGGTTTTTTATAAACTTTAAACATTTTTATAAAATTATTAAAAAGGTTTTAGGAGCTCTAATTTGTGTTTTTCTCTTAGTTAGAATATTTAGGATTTTTTAGAATTTTTTAGAATTTATTTGAAGACTTTTTATTTTTAGGAACATTTTAATATTATTTTATTATTAAAAAATCAAAGTTTTATTTTTATTTCTTTTCCATTTTTCCTAGGTTCTTCATCATTAATTAGGACTTTTCCCATTTTTAGAATATTTTTATAGCTTTTAGATTTATTTTTATAATTATTTTAAGTTTAATTAGTTTTTAATCATTTTAGATCATTTTTAGAGTTTTAAAAATAGTTTTAATAGGTTTTAATTTTTAGAAAAATACTTTTTAGTCTTCTAATAATATAAGTTAAGTAATTATTCAATAAAATCATATTTTAGACATTTGAATTAGTTATATTTAATTTTAGGGCTTTAATTAGCATTTAAAATTAAATATTTAATTAATAAAAGGTTTTAAAATATCTTTGTTGGATTTTTGTCTTTATTTATATTATTATTGACTTCTTTTTAATCTTTTATTTATTTTGTTTTTGGTTTTAGTATAAAATTTTTAATTTGGGTAGTTTTTCACGGCTTTACGTTTACGTCTTTTTCGTCATAGTTTAATTTCAACGTAACCGTCTTTTCATCTTCTCATCTCCATTCTTCTCAATATTAATCTCAAATAACTACAAGTTAATTCACAACACATATACCTCCTTGGGAAACGAACTTTTTCTCTAATTTTAAGTGATTGGGTCATTTGTGTTGATTTTCCCTAAAATCATCACTCGATACTTACCGCTCATATACGTTCTTTTGTTTTCCTAAACAAGAGTCGTATTTTACTATACAATCAATCTTTATGCTACATCCTTAAAGACGGTGAGAATCTCGACAAGATGAAAGAAAAAGGTGATGCATGTATTTTTGTGGGGTATGCTACATTGTCGAAAGGATATCAGGTCTATAACAAGAGAAAAAAGATCATTGTCGAAACAATTCATGTGAACTTTGACGAATTGCCACAGATGGTACTTGATCATAACAGCTCAAGTCCCGCACCTCAATGTCCAGCAATGGCACCTACACAAAACAGTGTACGTCCCGTGCAAGAATGTCAACAAAGTACTCCTACAGCAGACTCGACGGATACGACACATATGAATGAGTTGGTTGATTTATATGATCCAATGTTTGATGAATATTACCATGGAAACAATCAAGTTGTGTCAAAGCCTTCCGCTATCACCACTACTGATGCACCCGAACAAAGTCAAAAAGACACAACTGCCTCTACTTCAGCAACCGTTGCTCAAGAGACTATTCCATTGGATACTCAACAAACTCTAGAAACCATCATACAACCAACATCACCAACCGTCAATGCTGAAGGAGGAAACAACAATCAAGCAGTCGATGCACAACCTGACGAAGAAGAATTTATCAACCCGTTCGGTACATTGGTACACGAAGTCGGAGAGTCTTCTACTCAACATGTTGATCCGTCCAACATGCATACATTCTACCAACCATATCCATCCACTCACCATTGGACACGTGATCATCCATTGGTGCAAGTCATTGGAAATCCTTCACTATCGGTTCGAACACGAAGAAAACTCGAAACTGATGGCGATGTGTGTATGTATGCACTCACCGTGAGTTCAACTGTACCTACAAACATCAAACAAGCCATTACTGATCATGCGTGGATTGAATCAATGCAAGACGAAATTCATCAGTTTGAACGCCTAAATGTTTGGGAACTTGTTGACAGACCCTATGGAATGTCAATTCAAGATTTCAAATGGATCTGGAAAAATAAACTGGATGAAGAACAAACCATCATCAAAAACAAATCTCGTCTTGTGGTTAAGGGATACCGTCAACAAGAAGGCATAGACTACGATGAATCATTCGCTCCAGTCGCTCGTTTGGAAGCTGTCAAGATATTCCTTGCTTATGCTGCACATAAGGGCTTCACGGTTTTTCAGATGGACGTTAAAACTGCTTTTCTCAACGGTCATTTGAAGGAAGAAGTGTATGTGAATCAGCCGGAAGGATTCATCGATCCTCATCATCCTGACAAAGTCTATCATCTCAAGAAGGCTGTATATGGACTTAAACAAGCTCCAAGGGCATGGTACGAAGAACTTTCAAACTTCTTGGTGTCCAAAGGATTCTCCAAAGGTTCTATTGATCCTACTCTCTTTATTAATAAATATGGGGATGACATACTGCTGGTGCAAGTTTATGTTGATGACATTATTTTTGGTTCTACGAACCCAAAACTTTCAAAACGTTTTGAGAAATTAATGCACAACAGATTTGAAATGTCAATGATGGGGGAGCTAAAATTCTTTTTAGGCCTCCAGATTCATCAATCCCCACGTGGTATCTTCATTAACCAAGCTAAGTATGCTCAAGAGATACTTAAAAAGCATGGTATGACCTCATGTGCTCGCGTTGGAACACCATTGTCGACCACATCCCTAGACGCTGACTTGAACTCATATCCCGTAGATCAAACGCGATATCACAGTATGATTGGGTCACTTATGTACCTTACAGCCAGCAGGCCTGATATTCATCATGCCACATGCTATTGTGCACGATATCAAGCCAGACCTACTCA
Organism: Glebionis coronaria; assembly: GCA_025667525.1. Lineage (NCBI taxonomy): Eukaryota > Viridiplantae > Streptophyta > Magnoliopsida > Asterales > Asteraceae > Glebionis > Glebionis coronaria. The sequence continues at coordinate 462,653,854 of CM046881.1, forward strand.
AAAGCACCTCAAAGAGGTTAAACGGATCTTTCGGTACCTTAAGAATACCATTCACATGGGACTCTGGTATCCGAGGGAAACCGGTTTTCATCTAACAGCTTTTTCAGATACTGATCACGCAGGTTGTCTTGATAGTCGAAAAAGCACTTCTGGTAGCATACAGTTTCTAGGGGAAGACAAGCTTGTCAGCTGGTTGATTGTGGTAAAATACGACTCTTGTTTAGGAAAACAAAAGAACGTATATGAGCGGTAAGTATCGAGTGATGATTTTAGGAAAAATCAACACTAATGACCCAATCACTTAAAAGAGAGAAAAGATTCGTTTCCCAAGGAGGTATATGTGTGTGTTCTAATTTGTATTTATTTGAGATTAATATTGAGAAGAGAATGGGGATGAGAGGATGAAAGACGGTTACGTTAAAATTAAATTACGACGAAAACGTAAAGCCGTAGAAAAACCACAAAAATTAAAAATTTATTACTACCAAAAACAAAATATCAAGAAAAGATTAAAAAGACTAAAACAAGTCAATAATAATATAAATAAAGATAAAAATCCAACAAAGATATTTTAAAACCTTTTATTAATTAAATAATTAATTTTAAATGCTAATTAAAGCCCTAAAATTAAATTTAACTAATTCAAATGTCTAAAATATGATTTTATTGAATAATCACTTAACTTATATTATTAGAAGACTAAAAAGTAATTTTCTAAAAATTAAAACCTATTAAAACTATTTTTAAAACTCTAAAAATGATTTAAGATGATTAAAAACTAAAATAATTATAAAAATAAATCTAAAAGCTATAAAAATATTCTAAAAATGGAAAAGGTCCTAATTAATGATAAAGAATCTAGGAAAAATGAAAAAGAAAGAAAAATGAAATTTTGAAAAATTAATAATAAAATATTATTAAAATAATACTAAAAAATAAAAGTTTCTAAAATTTGAAATAAAAAATTTCTAAAAATCCTAAATAATATAATTAAGAGAAAAACACAAATCTAAGCTCCTAAACCTTTTTTAATAATTTTATAAAAATCTTTAAAGTTTATAAAAAACCTTAAAATATTATAAAATTAAAAATAAATGTTTTTGAAACCAAAATTAGATGTAAACCTCAAAATTATATTTTAAAACCTAAAAATTATTTTTCCTAAAAATAAAAACTATTTTTGGTATTTTTTATTGATTTTCTAAAAACGGCTATTAAATAAATTAAAAAAAATTAAACTAATAATGGGAAAAATGTGAAACCAATTTTAAAAAATCTTAAACACTATAAAGTTCCTAGGAAAAATAAGCTAAATGAAATAAGCTAGAAAAATAAGCTGGAAATAAGCTTAAATGCTACGGCTTTAAATAAATAAGACAAAACAAAAACGTGTTAAGTAAAATTCAAAACCAAACTTGTCAGTCAAAGTCCCTAGGGCGCAGTTGGTTAACACGTTGGGTTGTGAGTGTGGTGATTATGGGTTCGAGTCTGCTAACCCCCTTTTTGCTTGATTTAAATTTTTTTTTATTTTTGCTTTTTACCAATCCAACTAGTGACCTTTTAACAAGCTAAATCCAATTCCACTTCAACAATTTAGCCAGGATTTAGCCAAATGAAGATCAAAAATATGCCAGGTTTTTCAAGTTTTCTGATGAACAATCAAGTGCACTCTTGTGCACTTTTGATGCCAAGAGGAGCTTGGCAATGAGCTTGTTTGATGGTATTTTGGAACAATTGGGGCACCCTTGTGCTTATTTAAGCACAAGGAGTCAGATCAAGCAGCAAGTAAGCAATTAGCACACCACAATAGATCAAAACAAGCACCAAAGCACACCAATGACCAATGATGAGTTGCTGATGTGTTGATGACAGGTCTGGGGGCTTAGAGGGCTATAACTTGCTAACTAGTGAACTACAAAGCTTCAAACTAGGCACACACTTACTTCAAATAGCACCAAATCAAATACAAACCTTAAATCATGCAATACTTCACAGATAATCAAGATTAAACACCAAAATTGATGAAAAATAGGTAGCAAAGTGCACAAACAGATTTTAAGACATGATTTCACTTTTTGATGCACAAACTAGCTCCAAACTTCTTCAAATCTCTCTAGCAACTAACTAGCAACCTTTCTCAAGCTTTTTTATACCTTCTAACACTTGATTAAACAAAAATCAAAGATCTATTACCCTGCTAATCCTTGTTGCCAAACACCTCTTTAAATTTTTGAAAAACGTTTTTAACACACAAAAACACTAGCAAACTTAACAAACTTGTTCAATGATCATATAGCATGCATACAATCACAAAACAACTAGAATCCAACAGCTTAATCACACAAATATCATCAAATCAATCAAAACTCATGCAACTCTATTTTTTCTGAAATTTGAACAAGGAAAAGGTTTATACCTTAGGGCTTTACATCCAAAGCCCTAGAGGATGTAAATCCTCCTCCCTACCAGCCCGGGCTGGTGCTGAACACAAATCAACAGGCCTTGTACACCTGTTTGAATCAAAATCAAAGGAAAAGAACAAGATATCAAGCAATATGATATTTCTTTGTTTACTTTTTTCTTTTATACTTAACCTTCCAAAAACCTTTCCAAAATTCTTAACACGTTTTGATAACACTTAAATCACCAAACCAAATCAACTTCTAACACCAAAACCTTGGACAGATTCTTACCAAAAATCTTCCAAGTTTCAGAAACCTTAAACAATTTTGAAAATCAAAGTTGCTTAACCATATAACAAAGTGGAACTCAGAATCAATCTCCCTCACAACACACAATCTTTTAAAAACAATAAAAAAGGAATTATACTTGAATTATTCAAAAACCAAACTTTTTATTTCTTTAAAAAGGAATTACAAGTGAGAGATTTGAAACTGGAACAAAGGGTTGTGAACATGCTCACACCCTATTTATACTAGTCTATTGAACCTACTAGAACCATAAAATTGTAAACCCTAATACAAGAAAAATCCTAAAATGCCCTCAATGCTTCTAGACGTTTTTGAGATGACAGCTGTCCAAATTGATCTCCACTGTCCATTTTTTGCGTTGATATGAAGCAATGAATCTTTAACGTTGATTATGGCCACGTATTACATCTTGGGGACCAAGGCGTTTCCTGATTGGATGAGAGGGTATTTGGGGGTTTGGACCACACGCGTGGGGTTGGGGATTTTAGGAGTGGGATGGGTTTGGGTATGTGTGAATTAAACGTGTGAGGGTTTAATTGAGTTTTTACCCACGTTTAATGAAAGTAATTTCTGGGTAGTAAGAATGATGCACAGTAACAAGTTTAATCCGAAAATGGGGGAAAAAAGGTGTTAAGCGCCTTTTCTTTTTAAATGTTTCTCAGTTGGCATAAATGGTCCCTTTGTTTTGATATTTTTGGCATACAAAGTATTTTGCCCTAAAAACGTAACTTCCTTTGTATTTAACTTTCCCCACTTGACATTTTTGGCACAAGACTTTGTAAAAGCTTATCAAGGGTGATTTTTGACACTTTTGAATATTTCAAGGGCTGTTTTTGGACAAAGTTGATCTTCAAAGGTCTTCATTGTGTCTTTCTCTTCATGAGGGACCATAATTGGCAATTTGAATTTGTTGAGGGACTATTCTTGCCATTTCTTCAAAGTTGAAGGACCTTTTTGCAATTTTGACAAACTTAAGGGACCAAACTTGTAATTATTAATATACAAGGGTTTTAAGTGTCATTTCTTCAAAGAATGAGGATCAATCTTGTTTTTTCTTCAAGTCTTCAAGGGTATTTGATGAAAATTCCATGATTAGGGCCCGGTTCGTTGTACGGCTTCGTTTCTCGTGTTCGTTTTTCCTTGTATCTTGTGATCTTTTGTCTTTTTCACGATATCCATACCTAAAATACACAAGTAAACAAACACAAGCATATACATGGTATTTTACGACATTTTTATGCATTTAAAGCCCGAAAAGAACGATGAGATCATGTATAAATGCCATCTCATCACTCCCCCATACTAAGCCATTGCCGTGCCCTCACGCAATGCTAGAATAAAGTATCTAAGCATCACCAAAGTTCAATTTTTTTATTAACCTTTATTGAAAAGTAAAACACTTGCAACATACTACGAGAATGTGTAAAGACATAATGTATGATTTTCATCACCAAAATGTGACTTTTAGGGTCAAAGAATAGAAACAAGTCAATGTCCCTTAGAGTAAATTTCGTCATCCTTGATTGTCATACATTCCATGCTAAGTGCAAAAACAAGATCATTGTTGGTACAAGTCACAATGCTAACACTACTCATACGTTCAAATTGTGTAATACTTTTTCTCCCCGCAATCCTAGTTATTATAAAAGGAAATGGGTTACTAGCATTTTTTATCTATTTGTCATGGATCACAAGTGATTCATATTGACTTATTTGAGTAGTTATTAGTCCGAAAGTAAAGTAGCACGATTTGATCAATAGTTAGCCGAAGGACAAAATCTTTTAAAACGGCTTCTCGTGTATCTCCTTAAGTTCATATCTTGGCATAACTCGTTTCACGATTTGAGACCTTTCTCGGACCGATATTTGGCATGTACTTCATACTTCAAATCTTGGGAAGACGTTCTTGAAATTATGGTCTTCTCTTCATATATTTGGAATTTCTTCACTTGACGTTTTTGAGAGATTCTTCATATAGGACCACGACTTCATCATTTTTCTTCAATCTTTACTTTGGATTTTGATATACAACGATCCGCCTCCTTTTCGGACTTGGATATATTTATCCTCATACCTTGTTAGGGTCTTTTTGGATAGACTTTCTCCATTCTTTAGGGGAGTAATTGCTTCTCGTCGTGTGTCTCGATCCTTCATATTGATTTTGGAACAATGATACTTCACATCATCTTTGGATCTTTAGCAAAAATAGAGCTCCTCATGCCTTGTTAGGGCCTTTTTGGATGATCGCCAATCTTCGCGTCCCGCTTCAATAAGTTATGCCTTGGCTATGAACTCTATTCAACCCCGAGCAACTTTTAAACGATCTTGCGCTAGAGGCTAAGTAACCTTTCAAATCGTACGACCTTACTTATTGCAATTATGATTTATTCCTAATGCATTGATCTTATGGGAAGAAAAAGCCACAATTAAAAACATATGAGTTTTTGAAAGAACACTTTCATGTTCTACGTTTAGCATGATCACTTGTCTAACTCTATCATTTCTCGTTCTTCACTATATAAAGACCTCTAATTAAAGAGACTCGTGAATACTTAGCCGTGCAAGTCGAAATTAAGCCAAATTTGGATTAGCTTTCATTAAGACTATATCAAATCAAAGTTTTGGGTTTTCAAGCCACCTATAGGATCTTGCACTTTCTTGGACTTTTTCAAGTTTAGAGAATGCGTTTTAAAGTTCCCTTGATAAGTGACTTTCTAGAATCAATTATAGGAACTTGCGAAAAGTTCTTGTTCTTAACCCGAATGAATTAAGACTTTCGCGTTTTAAAGCTCCCTATATAAAAGTCTAGCAAAACTTGAATTGAGCGGGTTAAGGAATGTAAATGGCTCCAAATGCCCATCAAGTCAAAAATTAACTCTTAATCTACCCATCGGAAAATATACATCCGTGTCTTAAAAGCACTTATGAAAACTAAGAAAAATTTTAAAATTTGGCCATTTTTAGCCTTATTAGCAAAACAAAACATTGAAAATTGGAAAACGTGAGGGCGTAGCAAAGCAAGTACCTATTCACCCCCCATACTAAAAGTAAACATTGTCCTCAATGTTTCGAGTCTAAAGGTGGAGCACCCCCATACTAGAGACGAAGAGTCGAATGCTTAGGATCTAGCATGGAAAGGGTGATCAACAATATATCTAAAGCCGTTTATTATGCTAAAAGATAATTGTTAGAACAATAAAGGATATGTCATGGATTCGTGAAAAACTTCTTCAAACGAACGATGGAGGCTCACGTAAACGAACACGAGAGTCTTCAATCGTAGATGATGATGATGATCTAGATAACACAATCACAAACAACCACGAGACAACGAGTTGGAAGGGTACAAGTCCCCTTATTAGTGAACATAAAGCATAAAGATAAGCATGGGATCTCCCCCACGAGGCACCTCGTTTTTGATTACCGAGTCATGAGCTCGACTCGATCCCCTCAATGCTAATTATCATTGGGGAAAGTGTCTTGGTCGGGGGCAACCATTGAAGGAATTTCCCCACCAAAGTAGTGCTTAAGCCTATGTCCATTCACCTTGAAATTGGGACCATCATCTTGAGTTAGCTCAATGGTCCCATATGGAAACACTTGTGTAATGGTGAACGGACCCGACCAACGAGATTTCAATTTCCCGGAAAATATCTTAAGACGTGAGTTAAAAAGCAACACTTGATCACCAATGTTAAAAACCCGGTTTTTAATCTTTGAATCATGAAACTTTTTAGTCTTTTCTTTAAAAATTAATGAATTTTCATAAGCATTATCCCTTAATTCATCCAATTCATTCAATTGTATTTTCCGGTGATCTCCCGCGGTCTTCAAGTCAAAATTAGCATGCTTAAGGGCCCAATATGCCTTATGCTCCAATTCAATGGGCAAATGACAATTCTTCCCATAGACTAACTTATAAGGAGTGCAACCGATAGGTGTCTTATAAGCGGTCCTAAAGGCCCATAAAGCGTCATCGAGTTTGTCGGACCACGAAGCACGGTTTTCTCCAATCGACCTTTCTAAAATCCTCTTCAAAGCTCGGTTCGAAACCTCGACTTGCCCACTCGTTTGCGGGTGATAAGCCGTAGAAAGACGATGTGTAACCCCATATTTCTTTAGAACCTTTTCGAATTGGTCATTACAAAAATGGGTTCCACGATCGCTTATAATAGCACGAGGGGTTCCGAACCGAGAGAATAGTTGCTTCAAAAACTTCACTACCACACGAGCATCATTAGTAGGCAAAGCCTTAGCTTCCACCCACTTAGAAAGGTAGTCCACCGCGACGAGGATATATTTGTTTCCATGAGACGATGGGAACGGCCCCATAAAGTCTATTCCCCATATGTCGAAAATCTCACACACTTGAATTATATTTTGCGGCATTTCATCACGTTGAGACGATTTTCCTTGACGTTGGCACGAATCACACGACTTCACAAGTGCGTGTGCATCACGATAGATAGAAGGCCAAAAGAAACCGGCATCGAACACTTTCTTAGCCGTGAGATTAGCACCGTGGTGACCACCCGTGGGTCCCTCGTGACAAGCTCTAAGGATATTAGAAGCTTCGGCACCAAACACACAACGTCGAACGAGTTGATCCGCACAAATCCGAAAGAGATAAGGGTCGTCCCAAAAATAGAACTTGACGTCACGAAAGAATTTTCGTTTTTGTTGTGTCGTCATACCCTTGATTATGAAATTGCCCGCATGGTAATTTGCAATGTCGGCAAACCATGGGGTGGTGTCTTTAGAATTCACTACACCGAGAGTCTCGAGAGGAAATGTTTCGGTGATTTCCTTGTTCTCGAAAACATCTTTGTGAGGATCTTCTAGACGAGAGAGGTGATCGGCCGCTAGATTCTCGGCTCCTTTTTTGTCAAGCACGGTGACATCAAATTCTTGGAGGAGGAGCATCCAACGAAGCAATCTCGGCTTAGCATCTTGCTTAGCTAAGAGATACTTGATAGCCGAATGGTCGGTATACACAATGCTTTTAGTTAAGACGAGATAAGGTCGGAATTTCTCAAAAGCATAGACCACGGCAAGGAATTCCTTTTCCGTTGTGGTGTACTTTAATTGAGCCTCGGTCATCGTCTTACTAGCATAGTGGATAGGACGGAAATGCTTGTCGTAACGTTGTCCTAAGACGGCCCCTATAGCATAATCACTTGCATCGCACATGATTTCAAAGGGTAATTCCCAATTAGGAGCAACAAGAATGGGAGCTTCGGTAAGTTTCCTTTTTAGAGTCTCGAAAGCCTTAACACAATCCTCATTAAAGTTAAAAGGAGCATCCTTCTCGAGAAGGTGTGTCATAGGACGAGAAATCTTCGAAAAGTCCTTGATGAAACGACGATAAAAGCCCGCGTGGCCTAGGAAACTACGAACTCCCTTAACGGTTTTGGGATGAGGTAACTTGGCGATGACGTCTACCTTAGCTTTATCGACCTCAATCCCCGCCTTCGACACCTTATGTCCTAAGACGATTCCTTGTTTACACATGAAATGACATTTCTCCCAATTAAGCACAAGATTGGTTTCTTCACAACGTTTTAACATTTGTTCGAGATTAGATAAACATGACGTGAACGAATTACCAAACACCGAGAAGTCATCCATAAACACTTCCATCGACTTCTCGATCATGTCGTGAAAAATCGCCATCATACACCGTTGAAACGTACCGGGTGCATTACAAAGTCCGAAAGGCATCCTACGATAAGCGAACGTTCCATAAGGACACGTAAACGTAGTCTTCTCTTGATCACGAGGGTCGATAGGGATTTGAAAGTAACCGGAAAAACCATCTAAAAAGCAATAGAATTCATTTCCCGCAAGTCGCTCCAACATTTGATCCATGAAGGGCAAAGGAAAGTGGTCTTTACGAGTGGCGTCATTTAACTTTCGGTAGTCAATACACACCCTCCAACCGGTCACAACACGAGTGGGAATTAACTCGTTGTTTTCATTAGGCACAACGGTCATTCCTCCCTTTTTAGGGACACAATGGATCGGGCTCACCCATGGGCTATCGGATATAGGATAAATCATTCCCGCGTCAAGGAGTTTAAGGACCTCCTTTTTAATGACATCGTGAATTTTGGGATTCACCCTTCTTTGACTTTGAATTGCGGGTTTGTAGTCCTCCTCCATTAAAATTTTGTGAGTACAAAATTTTGGGTCAATACCCTTAATGTCGGATATTTTCCACGCAATTGCCCCTTTGTGAGCCTTAAGAACTTTCAAGAGCTCGGTTTTTTCATCATTAGCAAGATCTTTTGCAATAATAACCGGCAACTTGTCATCACCTTCCAAGAATGCATATTCAAGGTGAGAAGGAAGATCTTTCAATTCAAGGATAGGCGGTTCCTCGATTGAAGATTTTGGTTCAACACTCATAACTCCCATCGGCGGAAGAAATGGTGGAATAGAAGTATCATCACTAATCAACACCTCATCTTCATTGTCGATTTCATTTGAAGTGAAATCGCCTCCTTGGAATGGAGTGAGATTTGGTGTGGAATTAGCAAGAATCGGATCCAAAATAGTGGGATTGCCACTTGACGAGCTATCGGAAAAACCTAACACTTCTTGTGAAAACTCATCGCAAACCACATCAACGATGTCAATGTGATTGATGGTAGCGATTGCATAAACATGAGAAGGTTTCGAGTTTTGAGTAGCGTTTATAACAAGTTCCTCTTCGTTGAATCTCAAAGTGATAGTTCTCGCATGAACATCGATAAGCGATCTCGAAGTATCTAAAAATGAACGACCTAAGATTAGAGGAACTTGAGGATCCGCGGGGATGTCGACTACTATAAAATCAACGGGATAGTAGAACTTCCCCACTTTCACGAAAACATCTTCGGCTATTCCACATGCCATAATCGTAGAATGATCGGCCATCTCGATGGACATGTTCGAAGGAATAAGAGCCGGAAGCGAAAGCGATTTCCAAATGGAAAATGGCATCAAATTAATGCTCGCACCAAGATCGGCCAAGGCGAGGCATTCTTTCATTTCTTGTATGTCACAAGGAATGAGAAACTTTCCGGGATCACCAACTTTTTCCGGTATGCGGTTAAGATAAACCGAAGAACAATTAGCAAGCTTTGAAAGCTTTTCCTTATCGCTCATCATACTTTTAAAAGTGGAAGCGAAACGAGGCATGTATAACAACGCGTCGGCTAAACTCACATCAAAATGCACTTGTTGAAACATCTTAATAAAAAGCTCGATTTGTTGTTTGTTACGTTCTTGCATTTTCTCTTTGTTTCGTCTTGAAGGGTAGGGTAAAGGTGGTGTGGGTTGGTCATTAGGCAACGGCCTTGGAAACTCGGGTTCCACAATTGGTATTGGTGTAACCGTAGGTGTGGTTTGAGCGGTACTTCGTGGGATTGTAATATGCTCCTTTTCGACCATCACCTCGGGTTCTTTCTCGATTTCCTTCTCCGTAGAAGTACTTGGACGAGAGATTGGTTCCTTGAAAGTTTTACCACTTCGTGTAGTAATAACCTTCATTTCTCCCTTCGGGTTTGCAATGGTATCACTAGGAAGACCACCCGAAGAAGAGGGCTTACACATGATAGCTTCAAACATCTTAGCCATTCGGTCCTCAAATTTTGATTGCCCAGCATCCGCTTTCAATAATTCTTGCTTAATCTCATGTTGTCCTAATTCCATCTTTTGTTGGTTTTGTTGAAGACGTTGGACATTTCCTTCCATTTTGTTAGCATGAGTTTTAAGTTCATTAGCAAGTTCATTTTTAAGCTCGTTTTTCAACTCGGACCTTAAGCTAATCATCTCACGTTGCATATTATCAAATTTAGCATCATTTGCTTTTGCATAATCTAAAAATTCTCCTTGCAAATTTTTTCGTGTGAGCATTTTGAAAACCTTGTGTGGTGTTTTGAAAATCACGGTTTTGGTTTTGATTAGAGATTTGTCCATTCCCACTTTGATAATTCCCTTTGTTGTAATTGCGTGTGTTGCCTTGGTAATTACCTTGGTTGTTGTTTCGATAATTGTTAACATTTTGGTTTGGTGGAGCTTGATTTGGGCGGGAACCTTGGCCGTTTTGGTTGTAAGTTCCCGTTGCTACATAAGCACTCGAAGTGTTACCATCCGCGGTAATGCACTCGGAAAGATCATGAGCTCCTCCACACGATAAACAACTCTTAGCAACCGCTTTAACCGAAGCGGAATTGGAAGCTTCTTGAGCCTTCCAATGGGACATTAGATTAGCAAATCTATCAAAAAACCGATTTTCCTCATTAGCTTCATCATGTAAGGCGTTAATGCTACGAGACGATTGTGACGAAGATGACGAACCCATATTGGCAACACTCGGTGTGTTACGAGGGCTATAAACCTTAGATCGATTTTCAATGATTTGTAAAGCCTCATTTGTCGTCTTGCACAAAAAATTACCACCCGCGGCGGCATTCAAATAATCTCGTTCATGATCATTAAGCCCATTATAAAAAGTATCAATTTGATGCAATTCCGAAAAATCATGGTGAGGACATTCATGTAACATCTCTTTAAATCGTTCCCATGCCATTGAAAAACTTTCATTGTTACGTTGCACAAATCGTGAAATCTCATTTTTTAAGTGTGTTGTTTTCGATGGTGGAAAAAACTTGTTCACAAACTTAGAAACGAGATCGGCCCATGTCAAAATCGAATTTGGCGGTTCTTTCTCGAGCCAAATTTTTGCGGGACCATCCAACGAATATGGAAACAACATCATCTTAATGGCGTCATGCGGAACATCTTTGAATTTGCTAGTAGCGGTGAGACGGTTGAAATTCCTAATATGGTAATGCGGGTTGTCTTTCTCATGTCCTCGAAACTTGTTTGCTTGTAGCATCGACATTAAACCCGTCTTAATCTCGAAATTCTCCGCAAGGATGGCGGGAATAACAATGGCCTCTCCAAAACCCTCGGTGGGTGCTTGTAGCAACTCCATCATAGTAAGATTAGCCATTACGACTTCTTGTTCTATAATAGGTTCCACAATTGGAGGTTCTTCAACAATCAACGATCCTTGATTTGCTTGCTTTTGAAGTCGTTTACGAGCTCGTTTTGCTTGATTACGAGTGATCATAAACTTCACGAAGAATGGGAGGTGAGCAAAGAAAATTCTTTTTGGTTGTTTTGTGGATTTTCAATTTTTTTTGTGTTTTTGATGATATTTAATTTTTTTGGATTTTGGTGTATCTTCGTAGACAACAATCTACAAAATCTCTCCTCGAATCAAACTCTTGATTAAAGAAGCCTCAAAGGAATGAAAACGATCACGTGGAGTGAACGCCTTCGAATGACTTTAGAACTTTGGTGAAAACCAAATTGTTCACGAGGGTTTAATCACAAAGAAAACCAAGCAAATATAGTATACGTATTAATACTTTGGGCGGCAAAACCCTCGATTAGCCTTCAATCTCAAAATACTCACAAGCAAGCGGGGAAACGAGGCGGCGCGAAGCACTTAAGAGCCTTTTTCCTTAGGGTATATTTTATAATACCCGCCTTATACCCACCTTATAGTTCGTATTTTTCAAAATCGAGCTTCACGAAAGTATTTATCTATTTTTGCCTTTTCTTTTTGTTTGAGATTCGAATACAATAATTAGGAGATCAAATCCCAATTAAGGTTGTGTTTTCACACTTTTGGAGATATTGTATTTTGATTGTGATACTTAATACAATATATTAATAATATTCACAAAGAAAAACCAAGAAAACCGATAATACGTGTTAAGGGAGTTCCACTTAACACAAATACTATTATGGATAATATCAAAAACAAAATTTTCCAAATTAAAGCACAACACACCTCCCCGGCAGCGGCGCCAAAATGATTGTGGTAAAATACGACTCTTGTTTAGGAAAACAAAAGAACGTATATGAGCGGTAAGTATCGAGTGATGATTTTAGGAAAAATCAACACTAATGACCCAATCACTTAAAAGAGAGAAAAGATTCGTTTCCCAAGGAGGTATATGTGTGTGTTCTAATTTGTATTTATTTGAGATTAATATTGAGAAGAGAATGGGGATGAGAGGATGAAAGACGGTTACGTTAAAATTAAATTACGACGAAAACGTAAAGCCGTAGAAAAACCACAAAAATTAAAAATTTATTACTACCAAAAACAAAATATCAAGAAAAGATTAAAAAGACTAAAACAAGTCAATAATAATATAAATAAAGATAAAAATCCAACAAAGATATTTTAAAACCTTTTATTAATTAAATAATTAATTTTAAATGCTAATTAAAGCCCTAAAATTAAATTTAACTAATTCAAATGTCTAAAATATGATTTTATTGAATAATCACTTAACTTATATTATTAGAAGACTAAAAAGTAATTTTCTAAAAATTAAAACCTATTAAAACTATTTTTAAAACTCTAAAAATGATTTAAGATGATTAAAAACTAAAATAATTATAAAAATAAATCTAAAAGCTATAAAAATATTCTAAAAATGGAAAAGGTCCTAATTAATGATAAAGAATCTAGGAAAAATGAAAAAGAAAGAAAAATGAAATTTTGAAAAATTAATAATAAAATATTATTAAAATAATACTAAAAAATAAAAGTTTCTAAAATTTGAAATAAAAAATTTCTAAAAATCCTAAATAATATAATTAAGAGAAAAACACAAATCTAAGCTCCTAAACCTTTTTTAATAATTTTATAAAAATCTTTAAAGTTTATAAAAAACCTTAAAATATTATAAAATTAAAAATAAATGTTTTTGAAACCAAAATTAGATGTAAACCTCAAAATTATATTTTAAAACCTAAAAATTATTTTTCCTAAAAATAAAAACTATTTTTGGTATTTTTTATTGATTTTCTAAAAACGGCTATTAAATAAATTAAAAAAAATTAAACTAATAATGGGAAAAATGTGAAACCAATTTTAAAAAATCTTAAACACTATAAAGTTCCTAGGAAAAATAAGCTAAATGAAATAAGCTAGAAAAATAAGCTGGAAATAAGCTTAAATGCTACGGCTTTAAATAAATAAGACAAAACAAAAACGTGTTAAGTAAAATTCAAAACCAAACTTGTCAGTCAAAGTCCCTAGGGCGCAGTTGGTTAACACGTTGGGTTGTGAGTGTGGTGATTATGGGTTCGAGTCTGCTAACCCCCTTTTTGCTTGATTTAATTTTTTTTTTTATTTTTGCTTTTTACCAATCCAACTAGTGACCTTTTAACAAGCTAAATCCAATTCCACTTCAACAATTTAGCCAGGATTTAGCCAAATGAAGATCAAAAATATGCCAGGTTTTTCAAGTTTTCTGATGAACAATCAAGTGCACTCTTGTGCACTTTTGATGCCAAGAGGAGCTTGGCAATGAGCTTGTTTGATGGTATTTTGGAACAATTGGGGCACCCTTGTGCTTATTTAAGCACAAGGAGTCAGATCAAGCAGCAAGTAAGCAATTAGCACACCACAATAGATCAAAACAAGCACCAAAGCACACCAATGACCAATGATGAGTTGCTGATGTGTTGATGACAGGTCTGGGGGCTTAGAGGGCTATAACTTGCTAACTAGTGAACTACAAAGCTTCAAACTAGGCACACACTTACTTCAAATAGCACCAAATCAAATACAAACCTTAAATCATGCAATACTTCACAGATAATCAAGATTAAACACCAAAATTGATGAAAAATAGGTAGCAAAGTGCACAAACAGATTTTAAGACATGATTTCACTTTTTGATGCACAAACTAGCTCCAAACTTCTTCAAATCTCTCTAGCAACTAACTAGCAACCTTTCTCAAGCTTTTTTATACCTTCTAACACTTGATTAAACAAAAATCAAAGATCTATTACCCTGCTAATCCTTGTTGCCAAACACCTCTTTAAATTTTTGAAAAACGTTTTTAACACACAAAAACACTAGCAAACTTAACAAACTTGTTCAATGATCATATAGCATGCATACAATCACAAAACAACTAGAATCCAACAGCTTAATCACACAAATATCATCAAATCAATCAAAACTCATGCAACTCTATTTTTTCTGAAATTTGAACAAGGAAAAGGTTTATACCTTAGGGCTTTACATCCAAAGCCCTAGAGGATGTAAATCCTCCTCCCTACCAGCCCGGGCTGGTGCTGAACACAAATCAACAGGCCTTGTACACCTGTTTGAATCAAAATCAAAGGAAAAGAACAAGATATCAAGCAATATGATATTTCTTTGTTTACTTTTTTCTTTTATACTTAACCTTCCAAAAACCTTTCCAAAATTCTTAACACGTTTTGATAACACTTAAATCACCAAACCAAATCAACTTCTAACACCAAAACCTTGGACAGATTCTTACCAAAAATCTTCCAAGTTTCAGAAACCTTAAACAATTTTGAAAATCAAAGTTGCTTAACCATATAACAAAGTGGAACTCAGAATCAATCTCCCTCACAACACACAATCTTTTAAAAACAATAAAAAAGGAATTATACTTGAATTATTCAAAAACCAAAATTTTTATTTCTTTAAAAAGGAATTACAAGTGAGAGATTTGAAACTGGAACAAAGGGTTGTGAACATGCTCACACCCTATTTATACTAGTCTATTGAACCTACTAGAACCATAAAATTGTAAACCCTAATACAAGAAAAATCCTAAAATGCCCTCAATGCTTCTAGACGTTTTTGAGATGACAGCTGTCCAAATTGATCTCCACTGTCCATTTTTTGCGTTGATATGAAGCAATGAATCTTTAACGTTGATTATGGCCACGTATTACATCTTGGGGACCAAGGCGTTTCCTGATTGGATGAGAGGGTATTTGGGGGTTTGGACCACACGCGTGGGGTTGGGGATTTTAGGAGTGGGATGGGTTTGGGTATGTGTGAATTAAACGTGTGAGGGTTTAATTGAGTTTTTACCCACGTTTAATGAAAGTAATTTCTGGGTAGTAAGAATGATGCACAGTAACAAGTTTAATCCGAAAATGGGGGAAAAAAGGTGTTAAGCGCCTTTTCTTTTTAAATGTTTCTCAGTTGGCATAAATGGTCCCTTTGTTTTGATATTTTTGGCATACAAAGTATTTTGCCCTAAAAACGTAACTTCCTTTGTATTTAACTTTCCCCACTTGACATTTTTGGCACAAGACTTTGTAAAAGCTTATCAAGGGTGATTTTTGACACTTTTGAATATTTCAAGGGCTGTTTTTGGACAAAGTTGATCTTCAAAGGTCTTCATTGTGTCTTTCTCTTCATGAGGGACCATAATTGGCAATTTGAATTTGTTGAGGGACTATTCTTGCCATTTCTTCAAAGTTGAAGGACCTTTTTGCAATTTTGACAAACTTAAGGGACCAAACTTGTAATTATTAATATACAAGGGTTTTAAGTGTCATTTCTTCAAAGAATGAGGATCAATCTTGTTTTGTCTTCAAGTCTTCAAGGGTATTTGATGAAAATTCCATGATTAGGGCCCGGTTCGTTGTACGGCTTCGTTTCTCGTGTTCGTTTTTCCTTGTATCTTGTGATCTTTTGTCTTTTTCACGATATCCATACCTAAAATACACAAGTAAACAAACACAAGCATATACATGGTATTTTATGACATTTTTATGCATTTAAAGCCCGAAAAGAACGATGAGATCATGTATAAATGCCATCTCATCACTGGTCGTCAAGGAAGCAGGATTGCACTTCGCTCTCATCAGCTGAAGCAGAATATGTGGCTCTATCCGCGTGTTGTGCTCAAGTCCTTTGGATGAGAACTCAACTCACGGATTATGGCTTCCACTTTGATAAAATACCTATGTATTGTGACTCAAAGTCGGCCATAGCCATATCTTGCAATCTGGTTCAGCACTCCCGCACCAAGCACATCGATGTCAGATATCACTTCATCAAGGACAAGTGGAACGCGGCATCGTGGAATTATACTTTGTCAGAACTGAGTACCAGTTGGCAGACTTGTTTACAAAGTCTCTATCGAAAGATAGGTTTGCGTATCTCGTTGGCCGTCTTGGTATGAAGTATATGACTCCAGAAGACTTGGAGGTTTTGGCAAATGAAGCTGCTTGATATTCTCTCATAATGACTTCTAGGCGCATCACAGCTTAAAACTCGGACCTCAACTAAGGAAAGTTTATCTCGGACGATAACTTATCCTTCTCAACGAGAAATTCATATTTCTCGGTCATGAGCTTCTCATAAAAACATTCAAAGTTTTTAAGTTCATGAAAAACGATTTCTAAGTAAATGTCAGCTTAGAACTCGAACTTCAACTTAAGGAAAGTTTATCACGGATGATAACTTATCCTTTACAACGGGAAATTTATTTTTCTCGGTCATGAGCTAGTCACAAAACAATCAAAGTTTTGAGCTCATGAAAAACGGACCCGAAAGGGGAGTGTACGTTTCAGTTCGCTTTCCCTAATCAATAGAAGAGAAGTCTTCTATCCTGATTATTTTAAAACCGTTGAACACAATTTTTCAATAATTTCTCAAAAGGTTTTTCTAAATCTTTCAAAATTGTGTGTTCAACACTCCCTTCCTCATAAGTGGTTTTTATATCTCAAAATTGTCATATGTTATTTTGATCAATTTTTGAGGGGGAGCGTTTTAAAATCAAGCCTTTTAATGTTGTAGGGTACATCTCTAAAATTGTCATATTTTATGTATCCAACACATTCCAAAAATGATATGAAATAGTCAAATGTAATATATTATATCAGAAAAGGCATCTCAACTCCGTACCTCAACATATTTTGTGGTGTCGTTTTTCTAAAATTTTGTCAAATTTTGTCTCAAGACACACATATATTGTTGAGGGGGAGCGACCCGACTGAAAATGTTCAATGATTCATGCGTGCACACATGTTTCTCTCCCGTCGATTTTTCAGAAAATGTCATATTTTAATCAATTGGTATCTCTAATATTATATTTTTATATTAGAGATAGGGGGAGAAAATGTGATTAAAATGTAATATATCGCAACATGTGATCTTCAAGACTCAAGTGCAACTCTTTTCTTCACATGCCAAACTATTTCGTATATCGATGCATGTGTGTAGGGGGAGCTTTTCGGAAATGTAAAACTTTCAAGTGTTAAAAGTTTTGATTTTTATCAAACACTTTGAATGGTTTTCAATGGTTTAATGGTTACGATCTATACCCAAAACAACCTACTATCCACGACGGAACGATGGAGTCAAAAGGTGGTTTAGGATAGGAAACTAAGTCCTATGATCCAACCAGAACCGGAGGGATCTACCCAAGGACATTCCATAGCTAGAAATAGTTGTCCTTAGGAAAGATAGAGTGGAATGAAGCTGAATGCGGACCAATTACTTAAGTTAGCACTAGAACAATCACAACAAGGTGCTAATGATGACGTATTGGTAAGCATTGAAGGAGTGAATATTCTATGCAACTTAGGTAGAAACCGGGTTAACACATCTTTTGAAGACAAGTGTCATGGACCCAGTGATGCGATGCACAACCCTTCCCCAGCCATTCGAGTTTCTCTCAAAAGAAACTTGTCTCATTGTCACGGAGATCAACACGTATCTATTGACTTTCTCACTCCGAGTCAGTTAATATTGAAAAGGTGGCAGTCTGCTCCAGCCTCCGATTACCAAAATGCACTTATTGAGTCTAGAGCCAATCGAGATCTATCTATCATCTCATTAGGACACAATCGAGTCCTACGCATTATCCTTGTGATACTGCCAGAACATCTGAGTGATACGATTCACAATAAAGATGGAAATCCTGCTTGAGCCAACATCAAACAAGCTCATGGTAGGTAACTTGTACGATTCTACACGAATCAAACTTGTGAGAACTGGAAAGCAACTAAGTTTGGATTCTTAATTGATTCAAACTTGATTCCAGGTTTCTTCGCAAAATCCATGTAATCTTGCCAGAACATTCAGAGTGACACTCATTAGTGTTCACAGTGACGAATGGAAATCCTTCCAGTGTCAACATCAAACAGCACTGCGGTAGGTAACTCGCAAGATTCTCTATGAATCAAGCTTGTGACAAACTGGAAAGCAACAATGGTGCGATTCTTTTAGAATCAAACTTGTTCCAGGAAATCTGAATTGATGACTCTAATCAGACGGATAATTTATCCTTATGATTCACTCTTTACGTTCGCAGTCTGCTTTGAGACGATCGAGTAAAGAGAACTGGCTACTACCGCCGGGAAACCCTGTCAAGGAGGTTCTTAATCGAATCTATCTGATCACAGGTACGGTATTTAATACCGTTTAACGGTCTTCACCGACCGGAGGTAAAACGCTACCGAGTTAGGGTGAAATGTTCAAAGCCATTTCATCCGTGTCTATATATGTTGCTGCATATCGAGAAGGTGGCGTAGCTGTGCAACCGATGGCGATTCAGAAGTCACAAGAGCACAAGATGGCGATAATCAAGATACCTAATAATGTAAGAATGTAATAGGTCATCTTAGTCACAAGGAGTACAGATGAAGATCTCAAGCACTCAAAGTCAAATGACAAAGGCTCAAGATAAAGATCACGAAAGCATGAAGGAACAAAGCTGTTACAAACAAGATCAAGACCAAGATACAAGACTAAAGCAGGAAGATCTCCTCTACAAGAATGTATTCACTCAACCATCTTATACTTTTTAAGCATTTTAAGATGACCGATACATTGGGGGAGATTGTTAGCCCTATATTTTATATAGTCGAACAAGAATGTAATAGGTCATCTCAGTTGTTAAATGGTCTTGTATTGTAATAGGTTAGTCGGGAAAACCGGGCTTGGACTTTAAGCTAATATTGTATAAGTTAGGGGCGTAAGCCCAAAATAAAGCCAAGCCCGGCCCAAGATGAAGCCCACAAAGGCCTTAGGCCGTGGCATATATAACCCTCTTCCACATGTGGAAGAGGGTGTTGGTTCATTTCATAAAACACCTAGTTTTAGTGTAAACCTTCCACTTCTCTCTCTACTTTCTCTTTCTACTTTTCTACTATTTCTCTCTCTAAATCTTGTGTTATGGATTGAATGGGAACAACAGTTTTTCTATGGCATGGGAACTATTTAAGGAAATGTTACATGAATGTCCTCACCATGATTTTTCCGAATTGCATCAAATTGATGCTTTTTACAATGGGCTTAACGATCATGAACGAGATTATTTGAATGCCGCCGCGGGTTGTAATTTTTTGTACAAAACAACAAATGAAGCTTTAACGATCATCAATAATAGATCTAAGGTTTATAACCCTCGTAACACACCGAGTGTAGCCACTATGGGTTCATCGTCATCGTCTCGTAACATGAATGCCTTACATGATGGAGCAAATGAGTAGAATAGGTTTTTCGATAGATTTTTGACACTTATGACTCATTGGAAAGTACAAGATGCTTTGAGTTTCACATCGATTAAAGCGGTTGAAAAGAGTTGTATATCTTGTGGTGGAGCTCATGATTTTTCCGAGTGCATTACCGCCGGTGGTAACACTTCGAGTGCTTACGTAGCAACGGGAACTTACAACCAAAATGGCCAAGGTTCCCGCCCAAATCAAGCTCCACAAAATCAAAAGGCTAATAACTATCAAAACAACAATCAAGGTGGTGGTTATCAAGGAATCAACGTAACTATAACAAGGGTAATTACCAAAGTGGAAACAATGGGCAAGTGCAAAACCAAAACCAAAACCGTGATATTCAAAATACTACTCAAGGTTTTCAAAATACTCACACTAAAAATCTTCAAGGAGAATTTTTGGATTATGCTAAGGCAAATGATGCTAAGTTTGATAACACGCAACAAGAAATGATTAGCTTAAGATCCGAGTTGAAAAGCAAGCTTAAAATGAACTTGCTAATGAAATGAAAACTCATGCTAATAAAATGGAAGGAAACGTTCAACGTCTTCAACAAAATCAACAAAAGATGAAACAAGGTCAACATGAGATTAAGCAAGAGTTGTTAAAAGCGGATAAAAGGCAATCTAAATTTGAAGATAGAATGGCTAGTATGTTTGAAGCTATCACGTGTAAACCGTCTTCCTCGGGTGGTCTTCCTAGTGATACCATTGCAAACCCGAAGGGAGAAATGAAGGTTATTACTACTCGTAGTGGTAAAACATTCAAAGTACCAATCTCTCGTCTAAGTACTTCTACGGAGAAGAAAATCGAGAAAGAACCCGAGGCGATGGTCAAAAAGGAGCATATTACAAGCCCACAAAGTACCGCTCAAACCACACCTACGGTTGAACCAATACCAATTTTGGAACCCGAGATTCCAAGGCTGTTGCCTACACCCCAACCCACACCACCCTTACCTTACCCATCAAGACGAAACAAGGAAAAGTTACATGAACGTAATAAACAACAAATTGAGGTATTTATTACAATGTTTCAACAAGTGCACTTTAATGTGGGTTTAGCCGACGCGTTGTTATACATGACTCGTTTCGCCTCCACTTTTAAAGGTATGATGAACGATAAGGAAAAGCTTTCAAAGCTATCTAATTGTTCTTCGGTTTATCTTAACCGAATACCAGAAAAAGTTGGTGACCCCGGGAAGTTTCTCATTCCTTGTGATATTCAAGAAATGGAAGGATGCCTCGCCTTGGCCGATCTTGGCGCAAGCATTAATTTGATTCCTTTTTCCATGTGGAAATCGCTATCACTTCCGGCTCTTACTCCATCTAAAATGTCTATCGAGATGGCCGATCATTCTACGATTCTCGCATGTGGAGTGGCCGAAGACGTTTTTGTGAAAGTGGGGAAGTTCTACTATCCCGTTTATTTTATCGTAGTAGACATTCCCACGGATCCTCAAGTTCCTCTCATTTTAGGTCGTCCATTTTTAGATACCTCGAAATCGATCATTGATGTGCATGTTAGAATAATCACTTTGCGATTCAACGATGAGGAACTTGTTATAAACGATACTCAAAATTCTACACCTTCTCATGTTTATGTAATCGCTACAATCAACCATATTGACTTAGTCGATGTAGTTTGCGATGAGTTTACACAAGAAGTGTTAGGTTTTTCCGATAGTTCTTCAAGTGGCAATCCCACTATTATGGATCCGATTCTTGCTAATTCTACACCAAATCTCACTCCATTCCAAGGAGGCGATCTTATTTTAAATGAGATCGACAATAAAGATGAGGTGATTATTAGTGAGGATACTCTCATTCCACCATTTCTTCTGCCGATGGAAGTTATGAGTGTTGAACAAAAATCATCAATCGAGGATCCACCAATCCTTGAATTGAAAGATCTTACACCTCACCTAGAATACACATTCTTGGAAGGTGATGACAAGTTGCCGGTTATTATTGCGAAAGATCTTTCCAATGATAAAAAAAACCACACTTTTGACAATTCTAAAAGCTCACAAAGGGGCAATTGCGTGGAAAATTTCCGACATTAAGGGTATTGACCCAAAATTTTGTACTCACATGATTTTAATTGAGGAGGACTACAAACCCGCAATTCAATGTCAAAGAAGGGTAAACCCCAAAATTCACGATGTCATTAAAAAAGAGGTTTTAAAACTTCTTGACTCGGGAATGATTTATCCTATCTCCGATAGCCCATGGGTGAGCCTAATCCATTGTGTCCCTAAGAAGGGAGGAATAACCGTTGTGCCTAATGAAAACAACGAGTTAATTCCCACTTGTGTTATGACCGGTTGGAGGGTGTGTATTGACTACCGAAAGTTAAATGACGCCACTCGTAAAGACCACTTTCCCTTGCCCTTCATGGATCAAATGTTGGAGCGACTCGCGGGAAATGACTTCTATTGCTTTTTAGATGGTTTTCCCGGTTACTTTCAAAAGACCCTCGTGATCAAGACAAAACTACGTTTACGTGTCCATATGGAACGTTTGCTTATCGTAGAATGCCATTCGGACTTTGTAATGCACCAGGAATGTTTCAACGGTGTATGATGGCTATTTTTCATGATATGATCGAGAAGTCGATGGAAGTATTCATGGATGACCTTTCGGTGTTTGGTGATTCGTTCACGTCGTGTTTATCTAATCTTGAGAAAATGTTAAAACGTTGTGAAGAAACCAACCTTGTGCTTAATTTGGAAAAATGTCTATGTGTAAACAAGGAATCATCTTAGGGAACAAGGTCTCGAAGGCGGGGATTGAGGTAGATAAAGCTAAGATAGTCGTCATCGCCAAATTACCTCATCCCAAAACCGTTAAGGGAGTTAGGAGTTTCCTAGGCCACGCGGGCTTTTATCGTCGATTCATCAAAGACTTTTCGAAAATTACTCGACCTATGACACACCTTCTTGAGAAAGATGCTCCTTTTAACTTCAATGAGGATTGTGTTCGAGCTTTCGAAACTCTTAAGAGGAAACTTACCGAAGCTCCCATTCTTGTTGCTCCTAATTGGGAATTACCCTTTGAAATCATGTACGATGCAAGTGATTATGCAATTGGGGACGTTTTAGGGCAACGTCATGAAAAGCACTTTCGACCTATCCATTATGCTAGTAAGAAGATGACCGAGACTCAAATGAAATACACTACAACGGAAAAAGAACTACTTGATGTGGTGTACGCTTTTGAGAAATTCCGACCTTATCTCGTCTTGACGAAAAGCATCATGTATACGGATCATTCGGCTATCAAGTATCTCTTCTCTAAGCTTGATGCTAAGCTGATATTGCTCCGTTGGATTCTCCTCCTACAAGAATTTGATGTCTCAATACTTGACAAAAAAGGAGCCGAGAATCTAGCGGCTGATCATCTCTCTCGTTTAGAAGATCCTCACAAGAACGAGTTTGGGAACAAGGAAATCACCGAAACATTTCCTCTCGAGACTCTCGGTGTGGTCAATTCTAAGGACGACACCCCATGGTTTGCCGATATTTCAAATTACCATGTGGGCAACTTTATAATCAAGGGTATGACGACACAACAAAAGTGAAAATTCTTTCGTGACGTTAAGTTCTATTTTTGGGACGACCCTTATCTCTTTCGAGTGTGTGCGGATCAACTCATTAGACGTTGTGTCTTTGGTACCGAAGCTTCTAACATCCTTAGAACTTGTCACGAGGGACCCGCGGGTGGTCACCATGGTGCTAACTTCACGGCTAATAAAGTGTTTGATGCCGGCTTCTTTTAACCACAATCTATCGTGATGCACATGCACTTGTGAGTCATGTGATTCTTGCCAACGTCAAGGAAAATCCTCTCAAAAGGATGAAATGCCGCAAAACATAATTCAAGTGTGTGAGATTTTCGACATTTGGGGCATTGACTTTATGGGACCGTTCCCATCGTCTCATGGAAACAAGTATATCCTCGCCGCCGTCAACTACCTATCTAAGTGGGTGAAAGCTAAGGCTTTGCCTACGAATGATGCTCGTGTGGTAGTGAAGTTTTTGAAGCAACTATTGTCTCGGTTTGGAACCCCTCGCGCTATTATAAGCGATCGTGGAACCCATTTTTGTAATGACCAATTCAAAAAGGTTCTAAAAAAATATAAGGTTACACATCGTCTTTCTACGGCTTATCACCCGCAAACGAGTAGGCAAGTCGAGGTTTCAAACCAAGCTTTGAAGAGGATTTTGGAAAGGTCGATTGGAGAAAACCGTGCTTCATGGTCCGACAAACTCGCTGACGCTTTATGGGCCTTTCGCACCGCTTATAAGACACCTATCGGTTGTACTCCTTATAAGTTGGTGTATGGGAAGAATTGCCACTTGCCTATTGAATTGGAACACAAGGCATATTGGGCCCTAAAGCATGCCAATTATGACTTAAAGACCGCGGGAGATCATCAGAAAATACAACTTAATGAAGTGGATGAATTGCGTGATAATGCTTATGAAAATTCATTGATTTTTAAGGAAAAGACTAAAAAGTTTCATGATTCAAAGATTAAAAACCGGGTTCTTAACGTTGGTGATCAAGTGTTACTTTTTAACTCTCGTTTAAGGATATTTCGGGAAATTGAAATCTCGTTGGTCGGGTCTGTTCACCATAACACAAGTGTTTCCTTATGGGACCATCGAGCTAGCTCAAAATGATGGTCCTAATTTTAAGGTGAATGGACATAGGCTTAAGCACTACTTCGGTGGGGAAGTTCCTTCTTTGGACGACCTCGACCAAGTCACCTTCCCCAATGATAATTAGCATTGAGGGGATCGAGTCGAGCTCATGACTTGGTAATAAAAACAAGGTGCTTCGTGGGAGAGTTCCCATGCTTATCCATGTACATATTATCGCTTTCTAATGTAGTTAATGTGAGGGGATTTGTGCCCTTCCAACTCGTTGTCTCGTGGTTGTTTGTGAATGTGTTATCTAGATCATCATCATCGCCACGATTGAAGACTCTCATGTTCGTTTATGTGAGCCTCGATCGTTTGCTTGAAGAGTTTTTCACGAATCCATGACATATCCTTTATTATTCTAACAATTATCTTTTAGCATAATTCATAAACGGCTTTAGATATATTGTTGATCACCCTTTCCATGCTAGATCCTAAGCATTCGACTCTTCATATCTAGTATGGGGGTGCTTCACCTTTAGACTCGAAACATTGAGGACAATGTTTACTTTTAGTATGGGGGTGAATAGATACTTGCCTTGCTACGCCCTCACGTTTTCCAACTTTCATCGTTTTGTTTTGTTTTTTTAAGGCTAAAAATGGCCAAATTTTAAAAATTTTCTCATGTTCTCATAAGTGTTTTTAAGACACGAACGTATATTTTCCAATGGGTAGAATAAAAGTTAAATTTTGACTTGATGGGTATTTGGAGCACTTTACATTCCTTAACCCGCTTAAATCAAGTTTTGCTAGACTTGTATATAGGGAACTTTAAAACGCGAAAGTCTTAGCTCATACGGGTTAAGAACAAGAACTTTTCGCAAGTTCCTATAATTGATCATAGAAAGTCACTTATCAAGGGAACTTTAAAATGCACTTTCTAAACTTTCAAAGTCTAAGAAATTGCAAGCTCCTATAGGTTACTCGAAAACCCAAAACTTCGATTTAATATAGTCTTAATGAAGCTAATCCAAATTTGGCTTAATTTTGACTTGCATGGATAAGTATTCACGAGTCTCTTTAATTAGAGGTCTTTAAATAGTGTAGAACGAGAAGTGATAAAGTTAGATAAGTGATCATGCTAAATGTAGAACATGAAAATGTTCTTTCAAAAACTCATATGTTTTTTAACTGTGGCTTTTTCTCCCATAAGATCAATGCATTAGGAATAAATAAATTGCAATAAGTAAGGTCGTACGATTTGAAAGGTTACTTAGCTTCTAGCCCAAGATCGTTTAAAAGTTGCTCGTGGTTGAATAGAGTTCATAGCCAAGGCATAACTTATTGAAGCGGGATGCGAAGTTTGGCGATGTTCCAAAAAGGCCCTAACAAGGCACGAGGACTCTATTTTGTTGCTAAAGATCCAAGATGATGTGAAGAATCATTATTCCAAAATCAATATGAAGGATCGAGACACACGACGAAGAGCAATTTACTCCCCTAAAGATCATGGAGAAAGTCTATCCAAAAAGACCCTAACAAGGTATGAGGATAAATATATCCAAGTCCGAAAATGAGGCGGATCGTTGTATATCAAAATCCAAAATAAGGATTGAAGAAAAAATGATGAAGTCGTTGTCCAAGTATGAAGAATCTCTCAAAAACGTCAAGTGAAGAAATTCCAAAATATGAAGAGAAGACCATTATTTCAAGAACGTCTTCCAAGATTCGAAGTATGAAGTACATGCCAAACATCGGTTCGAGAAAGGTCTCAAATCATGAAATGAGTTATGTCAATATATGAACTTAAGGAGATTACGAGAAGCCGTTTTAAAAGATTTTGTCCTTTAGCTAAGTATCGATTAAATCGTGCTACTTTATTTTCGGACTAATAAATATCTCAATAATTCAATAAGAATCACTTGTGATCCATGACAAATAGTTAAAAAATTCTAGATACATTTTCTTTTCATAATAACTAGGATTGCGGGAGAAAAAGTATTACACAATTTGGACGTATGAGTAATGTTAGCATTGTGACTTGTACCAACAATGATCTCGTTTTTTGCACTTAGCATAGAATGTATGAAAATCAAGGATGACGAACTTTACTCTATGAGACATTCGCTTGTCTTCATTCTTAGACCCTAAAAGTCGCATACATGATGAAAATCATGCATGATGTCTTTAACACATCGTAGTAGTAGTATAGCAACATTTCTTTTCAATAAAGGTTCATAAAATTAAATTTTGAACATGCTTAGATACTTTGTTCTAGCATTGTGTGAGGGCACTGCAATGGTTTAGTATAGGGGAGTGATGAGATGGCATTTATACATGATCTCATCGTTCTTTTCGGGCTTTAAATGCATAAAAATGTCATTAAAATACTATATTATATGCTTGTGTTTGCTACTTGTGTATTTTAGGTATGGATATCGTGAAAAATACAAAAGATCACAAGAAACAAGGAAAAACAAACACGAGAAACGAAGCCGCACAATGAACCGGGCCCGATTTGTGATTTTCTAAAGAAAAGACCTTGAAGTATTGAAGATGTTCAAGAATGATCCCTCATCAATGAAGAAATGACACTTAATACCCTTGTATATTCATAATTACAAGTTTGGTCCCTTATGTTTGTCAAAATTATAAAAAGGTCTCTCAACTTTGAAGAATTGGCAAGTTTGTCCCTCAAAATTGAAGATTTGTCAATAATGGTCCTCCACAATGTCGAACATACAAAGAAGACCATCAAAGTTCAAGAATGTACAAGATCAGTCCTTCAAATATCAAGAAATGGCAAAAAAAACCCTTGAAAATACTTTGGAAAAGTATTTGTGGCCAAAGTGTGAAATCTGAAAGTTTCATAACAAAGGGAAATCGTGTTAAGGCTGAAAAGACTTTGTTTACTTGTTTTGCCAAATTCTAGGGACCAAAAGTGTGCAACCAAACTTTCAAATATCAAAATTGCGCCAAACACTTACCTTTCCACAAAAAACGGATCAAAAGAAGTTACTATTCACCCTTCACCCCTAGTTACTATCTCACTTAAAACAAGGGATAAATCCAAATTTCCCTAACCTAAAACTAATTCCCCTTCATAAGAACCATTCCCACACTTAACAATCTCCATCACATCACCATGGAACCCACCCCTAATTCCCTCTCAGCCAATCAACACACGACTTCCTCTCCAAGAAATCCTATGTGGCAAAATAAACAACCTCAGCTCATACTTGGTCCCAAAGGCATAAAATAAACGACCAAGATCAAAAGGGACAACTCATCACTCAAAATGTCCGAGGGAAATTCTGAAAATCCATAGCTAGGGTTTTTAGTTCTAGTATCTTCTTATTAGCTCTATAAAAGAACTCATCAACGTGTGAGAGAGCCTTTGTTCCATTTTCCTTGCATACTATTTGCAATTCCTTTCATATCAATATAGGTTTGTGTATTTTTCATTTTTGCAATTATAATTCCTTTATATTGAATGAAGTTGGTGTTAGATGCTTGAATCAGTGTTCCACAATCATATTGAAAGTGTTTTGGTGGTTTGTGTTGGCCACGTTTAAGTTTCATTAAGGTTTCAAGTTTTAAAGTTTTTGAAAAAGTGTTTTGAAAGCAGTTTTGATCCAATGATGCAAGGCTTTACCAGTTGAATCCCTTGGATTCTAAGTGTTTAGATCCATTCACTGGCTTCCCAAGACCTTAGTTCTTGAGTGGTTAGCTTGGATTTCCATTGGAAAAGTTTTTACAAGTCTTTGAAAGGTAGTTAATACCCCTGCTGTTTTATATAAACCTACTTTGATTATTATAATACACGGGTTTACCAAGTATAAAAAGTTATTGTCTCGTCTCGATTCGAATTGAAAAAGGATTAAAGTGTGACTCAGTCGTTCTTGGTGGAAAGGAAATAAAATGATTATCTAATTTAAACTAAAAATAAATGTAAAAAGGTAAATGTAAATGTCGATGAGTAAAGGGAAGGTAAAACAAAAATAAAGCTTGCAAATATTAAACTAAAAACGAAGACTTTGAAAATTAAAAGATAAAGATTTAAAACTCTAATTAAAAATAAGACTGGAAATAAAAATAATAGAAAACAGTAAACTTAACTATTCCAGAAAAACAAATAATATTCAGATAAATAAGATCTTCGGAATAATAGCCTAATTCGGAAAAAGTCAACTATTTCGGATAAAATGGCTTATTTCGGAAAAACAAGCTATCTTCGGATAAAAGCAAAATTTCGGAAAAAAACTAGTAATTCGGATAACTTGGATCTTCGGAATAACTAAAAAATTTCGGAAAAAGAACTTTTTCGGAATATGTGACCTAATTCAGAGAAATGTAATATTTTTGGAATAAACACATTATTCGGATAAACAAGGTATTTTCGGAAAATTCCTAATCTTCGGATAAAGTTATGTTTTTCGGAAAAAAGATAATTTTCAGAGAAACGAGAACTTTCGGAAAAAGAAATGAAAAGGACGAAATTTCGGAAAACAAACTTTTTCAGGTAAATGGTATTTCGGATAAATATATTCCGAATAAGGGGTGTATTTCGGAATAGTAAACCCTTTTGCGAAGATCTATTTGAGACAGAAGAAAAGAAACAGTAATATCAAAAATAAGGGAATAAGCTACGATTAAGCTAAAAACAAATAAGCAACCAACCAAAATTTAATCTAAACAAATTTTAAGAAAAACTAATTAAACCACAAATCAAAAACTTGAAAAACATTAAATAATCTAACAATCTAAAATCAACTTTAAATAGAATAAACTAATAAAAACACTTAATCCAAAATAAGCAAAATCAAACAATAAGCATCAAACACAATAGGCTATAAAAATCAAAAACATAAAAAAAACAATAAGCATAATCAATCAAACATATCAATAAATCAATAAGCATCAAGATTAAGCAACTACATGATTATCTAAATCAAGACAATAGATTAAAAAGAAAGGAAGAATGAGAATGATTAATGAAAAAGTTTGGATTAAAAATGAAGATTAAGATCCAAAATACAAGATTAATGTAAAAGCTTAAAACATGAAAGAAAATCTAGAGAGAGAAAGTAATATTAAGCTACTCCTAATTATAAAACTAAAAACTACTAATTAACTACTTACCTCCTAATGACATATTAGGAGGTATTTATAGGAGGAAATGGAAGGAGTTGTTTTCTTCTTTCTTTCTTCTCGTCTCGACTCGATTTAAATTATTTGTCTTTCTCGACGTTGTGTCGAGATTTGTCGATATGAATTGAACTCGTCTTATAATTTTCTTCTTTTACTAGACTTGGTTATTCGACTTCGTTAAACTTCCGTCTTTAGACTTTTTCTTCGATAAATCTTGAGAATAGGCCTTGGACTTCCGTTATTTTTGCACTCTTGATCTTTTGACTTCGTCTTTTGTCTTTTTCTTTGATAAAAGCCCGTGTTTTCTTCCTTTTTCATCTTTTGGTCCTAAAACACAATAAAAACACAAACCACGCACAATTCCGACTTTTACGACATTAAATATACGTTTTGGCTTGGTTATTATTATAGTTAAGTGGTAAAAGGATGGGTGTCTTCACACCTATCAAATCCCCTACACTTGACCATTGCAATACCCTCATGCAATGCATCAATTACAAAGCAAGTTTTACATTTTCCATCATAATCAATCCACCTTGGCCTTTATTAAACACAAGACATTAAGTAAACTTAAAGAGATAGAAAATTGCAAAATATTTAAAGGAAGAAAACAAGTAAAGAGATCAAAAACTTACATTAGGGCTTAGGATGTCATGAATGTTTATCACCCTCAAGTTTCACGTTCCCCATACCAAGCTTAAAAACGATATCATTGTTATTATAAGTTAGCAAACTAACACAAACTCATGTGGCTCAATTATTCACTTAGACTCCCTTATTCCTAGGTGTATCTCTTATATTTTATTATTGTCTTGAATGATCACGAGGATGCATTGTTGACTTATTTCGATAGTTTATTTAGGCCGAAAATAAAGTAGGATGATTTAATCAATAGTTAGCTAAAGGACAAAATCTTTTAAAACTGCTCCTCGGGACCTCATAAAGTTCATATCTTGGCATAACTCACTTTACGATTTGAGACCTTTCTCGGACCGATATTTGGCATTGACTTCATACTTCGAATCTTGAGAGACGTTCATGAAATAATGGTCTTCTCTTCATAATCGGAATTTCTTCACTTGAAGTTTTGAGAGATTCTTCATACTTGGACCATGACTTCTTCATTTTTCTCCAATCTTTATTTGGGATTTTGATATAAAACGATCCGCCTCCTTTTAGGACTTGGATCTATTTATCCTCATATCTTGTTAGGGCCTTTTTGGATAGACTTATCCATGATCTTTAGGGGAGTCTTTGCTTTTCGTCGTGTGTCTCGATCCTTCATATTGATTTTTGATAAATGATTCTTCACATCACTTTTGGACCTTTAGCAATAAAATGTATCCCTCATGCCTTGTTAGGACCTTTTCGGACTCGCCAATCTTCACATCCCGCTTCAATAAGTTATGCCTTGGCTATGAACTCTAATTAATACCAAGCAACTTTTAAACGATCTTGTGCTAGAAGCTAAGTAACTTTTCAAATCATACGACCTTATTTATTGCAATTATATTTATTAACAAGCGGTAGGAGAAAAGCTCATAATTAACTCACATAAATTCATGAAAGAATACCAAACTTATAATTGACTCTATCATCTCTCGTTCTCCACAATTTAAAATCTCAAGGAATGAGACTCTTGGATGCTTAGCCTATTAAATCAATGTTTTAGGTTTTCAAGTCATCTATAGGATCTTGCAACTTCTTAGACTTGTTCAAGTTTAGAATTCGCATTTTAAAGTTCCCTTGATAAACGACTTTCTAGGATCAATTATAGGAACTTGCGAAAAGTTCTTGTTCTTAACCCGTAAGAGTTAAGACTTTCGCGTTTTAAAGTTCCCTATATAAAAGCCTAGCAAAACTTGATTTAAACACGTTAAGGATACTAGCTAGAGTGAACTCAAATAAGTAAACTCGGGTTGAGTCAAAAGATTCATGACAGGCCTAATATATCAAAGACATCTAAACTTATTAAAACCATTTATTAAAATTTATTCTAATGAAAGAAAATAATGATAACAAAAGAAAATACTAATAGGCCAAAATAGATCAAAAAATTTGAAAAATATCAAAAAATCAATTTTCCGGTTAAAATGAGGATATATACAAGGAAAAGCCCACTTAACTTCGATAGAAGTCCCCCCTACACTTAAGCTAAACATTGTCCTCAATGTTTAAGCATGTGGGAGTAAACTCCCCTACACTTAGGATATTGTGCACGTTGTTTAAATCTTGTTAAGGAAGAGACAACTAAAGTGATTCCTATTTTAATATTGAATATTATAAAATAGAGAATCAAAAGAGTTTAGGATAGAACCGGGAAGACGGGAACACAGAATCATGGGTCGTCAAAAGTCGTCAAGAATGGATCTTTGAAAGCTCGAACCCCTGCTTATGATAAGAAAGAAAACAACAAACACATAGTAGGGTCTCCCCCTACACTTATTATAAAACGGATAAAAAGGATAGATACTCGGGTTGCCTCCCGAGAAGCGCTTGTTTTTGTTCACCGAGTCGTGAGCCTGACTCGAATTTGCTTAGAATGGTAAGAACCTTTAAGAACATCCACCGGGGTCAGATACATGGTTTTCGTCCATCAAGTAGCACAAGCTTAAGGTGAACAAGACAAGCCAAAGAAGAGTAGGCAAGGTTTCCTTAAGCAGTTGCTGAGCACGATGGTAGAAAGTAGGATGAAGTGTAAGCATATCTCCATTGTTTCCAAAAATCTTTCCTTTTATTTCATCAGATGGATACTGAGATGGCTTAAAAATCGTGATACCCGGATCGAACACCTTTTCCTTTAGGTGAAAATAAGACTTAGACTCAGTATACCTTGAAGAATATCCACTCATAAATCGCACAATCTCATCCTCAGAAGGTGGATAGAGAGGTGTCAAAACATAAGTACTGTGGATATTGGTGTAGTCCGGTTTCTTCTCCTTTGAAACGGGTTTCTTAATATCCGAAGGAGGATAAAGACTAAAATCAAAGTCCAAAGGAGGAGAATCATTCTCATTGGGGAAGTATGTATTGAGAAAAGTAGCAAAATCTTCCTCAAATGAGTAATTGTCCAAAGTATCAATTGTGTTTGGTGGAGGATCTTCATCAAAAGTAGGAGTAAGGTCATCATTTGAAGAATCACTCGAAAGAGTATCAACATCATCAAAATCATCATAAATTGGCATGTCTTTATACTCTAAAACAAAATCATCATAATCATCCCCATTGGAACTAGAATCATCATTATAATCATCATAGATCGATGGAGAATCATAAATTGGTGGGGGATCCAAACTGGAGAGAGAATCATCAAAATCATCCACATCGTCTTGGAAAAGTGGATTATCATAGCAAGACTCGAAAAGAGGATTATCATATACAATAAAATCATCAAGCTTTATACTCTCCAAAGTAGTAGTAAGCTCTTCTTGAAGCACATCAATCATTTTCACTGATTCTTTTCCATTTGATTTACTTGTAATCTTCGCCATATTAAAGACTTGTGCATCATTCCCGACCCATAAGATTAATTCACCTTCGGCAACATCGACTAAAGCTTTTTCGATTCTCAAAAATGGCCGTCCAAGTATTAACAGAATACGAGGGTCCATTTCATAATCAACAACAACAAAATCGACCAGAAAAGTGAAGGTACCAAATTTAACGAAAACATCTTCGGCAATACCAACGGGGTAAGAGAGATATCGATTTGCTAGCTCAAGAGTCATCTTTGTTGGTGTAAGGTCGGGTAATGATAGATTTTTCCAAATAGTTAAAGGCATCAAATTAATACTTGCCCCGAGATCGGCTAAGGTAGTAAATTCTTCAACGTTGTTAAAAATGCAAGGCAACACGAAACGACCGGGATCTCCAAGTTTTTCCGGAAGTTCTTTAAGAAGGACTGCAAAACAGTTTTCATTTAAGCGTGTGTTGACAAACTCAACCATCTTTTTCTTCTTGTTAAACAATTCCTTGAATGCTTTGACAAATTTCGGCATTTGAACAAGTGCTTCAACGAGGCTAATGTTAAAGTTCATTTGGGAGATCATCTTCAAAAAGGAAGTAACTTGAGCATCCTCTTTAGTAAGCAATTTGCACTTGTCTAACCGAGAAGGATAAGGGATGTTGGGTTTAGGTGGTGTAGGTGTAGAAGGTGAAGGTTGAGATGTTGAAGGTTTAGAGGTGGTAGGTGGGGTTGGTGAAGGGTTGTTCTTAGGTACTTCTTCCTTGAGAGGTGGAGATGGTAATGGAGAACTAGTACTAGGTGTGGAAGTAGGAGGGATAAATGGAGGTGGAGGAGGTGTAGATGGAGTAACTTGGGGAGGGATAGAAGGTCCTACTAGAGTTGCTCCACTGCGTGTAGTAATAGCACTCAAATTAGCTCTAGGGTTTGTTTCGGTTGTAGAAGGAAGAGCACCTTGGGACGAAGGGATTGAAACATTTGAACAAATTTCCTATCCGTGGACTCTTGCATTTCCTTCATGGTTTCTCATGATCGGTTAATTTTTGTAGAATCAAGTCCATGTGCGGATGAGGTAAATTGAACCCTTGTTGATAACCTTGGTTTGGGTATTGGTTATATGGTGGAAAACCTTGAGGAATGAAACCTTGGTTTTGAAAGCCTTGGTTTTGCATTAGATAAGCTCCTTGATTTGCATTGTAGCCCCTCACATTAGCATTTTGTTGAACATTTGCTCTTGGTGGCCCTTGGTTGTTATGGGTGGGTGGGTGAGGTCTTTTTTGAAAACCGGGTGGAGCCAAATAATTGGTCCAGTTATAAGACAAGTGATTAGCATCTACATTAGGCTTGAAATGAACTCTCTCGGTGTTGTTGTAAGCATACACTTCCCTGTGAGATTGATCATAAGCTTTATCACAATTAGCATAAGAGTGTGGCCTACCACAAGTTTCACAAGTAATATTGAGAGCATGGGCATGTTGATTAGGAGGGTGATCTCTTAGAACAAGTTGCTTTACAGCTGAAGTAAGTTCCTTAAGATGATTGGTCAAGTCACTCTTACTGGCACTAGCCATGGTAGCCCTAACACTCTTGGTTTGGACTTTGGCCTTGTTTTCAATAATAGCCCAAGCCTCATTCATGGTCTTGACAAGAATATTACCCCCCGAAGCACTATTTAGTGAATCTTGGTCACTCAAAGTTAATCCATTATAAAAAGTATTAATTTGATGTACCTTTATAAAACCATGTTGTGGATACTTTCTTAAAAGTTCCTTAAAATGATCCCAAGATTCACTAAATGTCACAACGTACTTTTGTTCAAAATTGATAATGTCATTCCGCAAAGCGGTAGTACGTGAGGGTGGAAAAAAATAATTGATAAACTTGGTCTCAAGGTTCGTCCATGTGACAATACTCTGGGGTGGTTCCTTATCAAGCCAATTCCGGGCTTGTCCCTCGAGGGAGAAAGTAAAGAGGAGCAAACGAATTGCCTCTTGTGAAACCCATTGTACTTAACAGTATTGGATAAGTGTACGAACCTTTTTATGTGATCGTGTGGATCATCATAAGTACGACCTAAGAAAGGTTTTGCGGAAACCATTTGGATGAAACCAGCCTTGAGCTCGAAGTTGTTGGCGTCAATAGCCGACACCACAATCGCATCATCGTTGCCTTCGACGTGTGATTGCAAGAGCTCGATCATTGGACGGTTCTCCATTCTGTTGACAACTGGAGGCTCTACAACAGGAGGATCAATAATAGCGGCTTGAATGGACTTCCTTTTGCGTGAACGAGTACGCATACACCTACAAAAGAAAAACAATAGCTAAGAAATAGAAAAATTAAGGTTAACGTGAAAAGAAAATATTTTTGATGCAAAACTTTGAAAAAGAAATGCTTTTTATGATTTTTCAAACGTTTTTGGATTTTTGAAAATTTTCTTTTATGGATTTTTGAAAAATTTTGAAAATTAGGCAAGAAAAATAACCCAAGAATGAACGGATCCTAAAATCCAGCGCGTCTCTTACAATAAACCGTTAATCTTCACGAAAAGAGCCGGCAGCGGTGCCATTTAATACACGGGTTTACCAAGTATAAAAATTTATCGTCTCGTCTCGATTCGAATTGAAAAAGGATTAAAGTGTGACTCAGTCGTTCTTGGTGGAAAGGAAATAAAATGATTATCTAATTTAAACTAAAAATAAATGTAAAAAGGTAAATGTAAATGTCGATGAGTAAAGGGAAGGTAAAACAAAAATAAAGCTTGCAAATATTAAACTAAAAACGAAGACTTTGAAAATTAAAAGATAAAGATTTAAAACTCTAATTAAAAATAAGACTAGAAATAAAAATAACAGAAAACAGTAAACTTAACTATTCCAGAAAAACAAATAATATTCAGATAAATAAGATCTTCGTAATAATCGCCTAATTAGGAAAAAGTCAACTATTTCGGATAAAATGGCTTATTTCGGAAAAACAAGCTATCTTCGGATAAAAGCAAAATTTCGGAAAAACACTACTAATTTCGGAAAACTTGGATCTTCGGAATAACTAAAATATTTCGGATAAAAGAACTTTTTCGGAATATCTGACCTAATTCAGAGAAATGTAATATTTTCAGAATAAACACATTATTCGGATAAACAAGGTATTTTCGGAAATCCCTAATCTTCGGATAAATTTATGTTTTTCGGAATAAAGATAATTTTCAGAGAAACGAGAATTTTCGGAAAAAGAAATGAAAAGGACGAAATTTCAGAAAACAAACTTTTTCAGATAAATGGTATTTCAGATAAATATATTCGGAATAAGGGGTGTATTTCGGAATAGTAAACCCTTTTGCGAAGATCTATTTGAGACAAAAAAAAAACAGTAATATCAAAAATAAGGGAATAAGCTACGATTAAGCTAAAAAACAAATAAGCAACCAAGCAAAACTTAATCTAACCAAATTTAAGAAAAACAAATTAAACCACAAATAAAAAACTTGAAAAACATTAAATAATCTAACAATATAAAATCAACTTTAAATAGAATAAAGTAACAAAAACACTTAATCTAAATAAGCAAAATCAAACAATAAGCATCAAACACAATAGGCTATAAAAATAAAAAACATAAAAAAAAACAGTAAGCATAATCAATCAAACACATCAATAAATCAATAAGCATCAAGATTAAGCAACTACATGATTATCTAAATCAAGACAATAGATTAAAAAGAAAGGAAGAATGAGAATGATTAATGAAAAAGCTTTGATTAAAAATGAAGATTAAGATCCAAAATACAAGATTAATGTAAAAGCTTAAAACATGAAAGAAAAGCTAGAGAGAGAAAGTAATGTTAAGCTACTCCTAATTACAAAACTAAAAACTACTAATTAACTACTTAGCTCCTAATGACATATTAGGAGGTATTTATAGGAGGAAATGGAAGGAGTTGTTTTCTTCTTTCTTTCTTATCGTCTCAACTCGGTTTAAATTCTTTGTCTTTCTCGACGTTGTCTCGGGATTTGTCGATATGAATTGAACTCGTCTTATAATTTTCTTCTTTTATTAGACTTGGTTCATCGACTTCGTTAAACTTCCGTCTTTAGACTTTTTCTTCGATAAATCTTCAAAATAGGCCTTGGACTTCCGTTCTTTTTGCACTCTTGATCTTTTGACTTCGTCTTTTGTCTTTTTCTTCCATAAAAGCCCGTGAAAGCTCGTGTTTTCTTCCTTTTTCATCTTTTGCTCCTAAAACACAATAAAAACACAAACCACGCATAATTCCGACTTTTACGACATTAAATACACGTTTTGGCTTGGTTATTATTATAGTTAAGTGGTAAAAGGATGGGTGTCTTCACACCTATCATATTACTTGTACTAACCCCTAACCAATAGCCTTAAGCTCTTGCAAGCTTGTTAACACCAAGCTTGAGAAGGGTTTTAAGCCTTTGGAAAGGCTGTTTGTTCACTTGTGTTGAAGATCCATCATTAGAAAGTCTAGGTTCAGCTGTTGAACCATCAACAGACTTTCTCCTTTGTTCAAGGACCTTGGTCTTGTTCAAGTTATTGAACAAGGTCCAAGGAGCATTGCTGACTTCCCCTATGAAGTTGTGGGGAAGAGGTTCACTCCTTCTCTCCTTTCTCTTTTATAAATTTTGGTTGAAAATCTGCTATGTTATTTGTTATGTGATTTTTGAGTTCTTGTGTTTGTGTTATGAGTTTTATTGTTTAAACTTGTTATTTGTCATCTAGTAGACCTCTAGGAAGCATAAAATCAATAGGTTATTTGGAAAAATAAAAAGTTTCTTTGAAAAAGTATTAAAACAAGTCTGTTTAGGATTTTGGGATCAAAAGGCCTTGTGGCCTTGTGCCCTTGGTTCTTAGGGTTTTTTACTCTAAACTAGTTATTTGGAAGTTGTTTTGGTCACTCGTTAAGTCTCACAAATTTTGGAAAGGATTTTGCAAGTTTTGGAAAAATCTGTTAAAATTGGTTTGGTTTTGGTCAAACACATCAGAAGGGATTCATATTTAGAATTAAGGGTTGTAATTTGGTTTGGAAATAGTTCTAGTTGGTGTGCATCTCTGCAGTATTTGGTTGTGTGATTTTGTAGCTTATTCAGGGACTTATAGCTTATCAAAAGTCCCTGCAAGTGTCAACTACATCAGCAAAGTGACACTTGCAATTTGACCAAGCATTTGCATGAACCTTGTATGCCTGAGGTATTTGCTTATCAACATCTCATATTAGCTGCTTGTGAGTATATATTGCTATTTGGATTGCTTATTTGAGAGCTTATAAGCCAACTAGCTTATTGGCCATATTTGTACCAAAACTGAAATCAAGTTGGCTAACTGCCTTGCTTGATTCAAAGGATTCATCCTTGAATCCTTCACAAAAAAGTCTTATAACAAGCTCATAAACAAGTCATGGTAGTTTGGTGAAATTTGGAACACTTTGACTTTTGGTCAAATAAGCTCAATTTGGCTTATTTTTCAGTTCTGCTTATTGGTACATGCAACAACTTAATTTTTGTAATAGGTGTCATTTTTCTCAGCTTAATATCATATCTGGAAGGTTTTAGCTTATTTGGTTAAGGTTTTGCTAGAAAACCAACTTATTTGGCTTTTTCAACCATCTTATCTGCTTCTACAGCTTATTCTACTTGGCTTTTGGGATTTTCTTTGTTGAATCTTCTTAGTTTGCTTATTTGTCACATTTTGCAAAAAGAATCAGCTCTTGAAACAGCTTAAGTCTCTAACCCGACTATTTTGTCAGTTAGTGAAATTGTGCTTTGCTTATTTCTGGCTTATTTGTTGAGTTTTTTTTCAAAATTTCTTTTTACAAACAGCTTTATAATCCCAAGAGAAGAATGTGTGTTGATTTAGAGCTTATGGCATCAGCTTATAGCTTATTGGGCTTATTGGCCCATTAAGAATAATCTGTGTGACATTTAAGTTGTGATAAGCTCACTTTCAGCTTTTGGGCATTTAGAGTTTTTTGTTTAAAATTGAATTTTAAGCTAGAGTGGAGTTTTTGGGATTATTGGTAGACTCTTTATTATTGGGCCTAAAAGCCCATTTGATTTGGTCTGATTTTGCTTTTAGCCCATTTGGGGGCCCAATAGGGGTATTTTGGTGATTTCAACTTTATTTCTGTTTAATTAGGTTAAAATAAACTAGTTTGTAAGTTTTTAGAATATTTTTATAAATTTTGATTTTTAATATTATTTTAATATTTAATTTTAGTTTTTAATCATTTTAAATAGATTTAATAGTTTTAAAAATTTGGAAAAATACTTTTTAGTTTTATTAAGTCATTTTTGAGGTATACAAATTGAAAAATATTTATTTGGGCTTTTTATTAATTTATTTGATTTTTAGGGCTTTAATTAGCATTAAAAAAATTAAATATTAATTAAAAGTTTTGATCATTTGTAAACCCTAATTGGATTTTTAGGAATTTTTGGGAATTTTTTGTGAAAGTTTTTATTTTGTATATTTTACGGTTTTACGTTTTGTACGTCTTAGTGTAAT
This sequence comes from Glebionis coronaria, assembly GCA_025667525.1. NCBI lineage: Eukaryota > Viridiplantae > Streptophyta > Magnoliopsida > Asterales > Asteraceae > Glebionis > Glebionis coronaria. The sequence continues at coordinate 462,693,729 of CM046881.1, forward strand.
TTTCACGTATCCGTCATTTTCTTTTCTCATCTTTTCTTTCTTCAAATATTAATCCAAAATCATATAAGTTTTTCACACACAATCAACGTCCTAGGGAAACGAACTTATCAAATGGTCATTAGCATTTGAGTTTCCTAAATCATATCGCTTAATACTTACTGCTTTTACGTTGTTTTTCCTAAAACACGTATTTTTACCACAATCATTAATTCTTTCAAAACATGTATCAAGCCTCATTTTTCCGCTAAAGTAAACATTTTGAAATCATCAATTTTTTAAACCTCGGTTTTGCTTTGATCATTTGAATTTGGGATCTACTCGCGAAAAATTCCATCTTATCCTCCTCATATTTCATAGTCAACATTCCATCGTGAAAGTCAATAATGGCACGAGCCGTCGATAAAAATGGTCTACCTAAAATACTGGGACATTTAGGGTCATACTCGTAATCATAAGTAACGAAGTCTGCGGGAAAAGTGAACTTTCCAATCATAACACAGTCATCCTTGGCTATACCAATTGGTTTAAGTGGTGTACAATTTGTTAGATCGATTGTCATGTTCGTAGGGGTAAGATTAGGCAATTTCATCAATTTCCAAAGAGAATGAAGATTTATGCTAGCACCTAAATCGGCAAGGGCTAAACACCCCTCAATCTCCAAAAAATCACAATGTAGTAGAAATTGGCCCGGATACTCTTCCTTTCTTGGCATATGCCTTTTAGGTTTTTTAAGAAGAATCGAAGCACAAGTTTCCTCAAGGTGAAAGTTGGTAAGGTCAATGAAACTCTCTTTTAGAACGGTGAATGGAATTTAAGGTACACGGTGCACTCTTTTCCTTGGTCGCCACCTTCTTTCCCTCGACTTTAGAACATGAAGTCGTTTTTGAGGTCGAGGGTAAAGATGAATGCACAACTTTAAAACCATCAAGGTTTGGGGTAATCACACGACTTTTTCCATTTGACGATGATGTGGCATTGACGTGTTCCTTAGGGTTGGTCACGGTGTTGCTAGGAAAAGCACTTAAAGACGAACTCGGCGGTTTGTTCATTAGAGCCGCAAACATGTTCTTAATCTTACTTTGACCTTGTTTAATTTTATTATTTTGACCATTCAAAGTGTTGGAAAACTCGTTTTTCAAAGTACCAATTTGTCCCTCTAATCGTCTCATATTAGCCTCATTCGATTTCATATATTCTTGAAACTCGTTTGAAAAACCGCTTTGATTAGAATTAAAGTTCCCTTGGTTTTGATTATTTCTTTGAAAATTTCTTTGATTACCGCTTGAAAAATTGTTGCCTAGATTGTTGTTGTTTTAAAATTCGAGTTTTGATTGTTGTTGTTAAAATCTTGATTTTGCCAATTCAATTACGACCTTGATAATTTCCTTGATTTTGAAAATTTCCTTGTTGATTGTTTCCATGAAAATTGTTTCGATTTTGATTTGAAAAATTATTGCCTTGATTATAGTTTCCTTGTGATGGACCCGCGTTATTTTGATTTTGAAAATTTCCATTCAACGCGTTAACACTCGACGTTTGGCCATCCGTAGCCGCACACTCGTAGTAATTATGAGGTCACCATATAATGTACATGAAATCTCAACCGCTTTCACCGTAGCGGGAGCATCACTAGAAAAGAAAAAGAAAAGAAAAGACGAAGACTACGAGCTCAAGACAAGCATACTATGATAGGTTTATTTTATTATTGTAACTTGGGTAACGCCCTTGTTTGGAGTGACCTCCCTTAGGGGGAGATTGTTGGAAATACGTTTTACGTATTTAGAAAGGTTCTGTCACTCCGACAATATATAAGTTAGTAGCTCGTAGTCTTGTATCTTAATATTAAACAAACAAGGCCAAGGCAAGCCTACAACATGTGTAGGTCGGCGACCCATTGTAAGCCCAAGCCCATCTCATGGGCTTCGGTATATAAACCCTCTCCTTAGTTAGAGCGGATGTGGTTCACATTTGGTTTACACATAGTAAAGTGTGTTTTACACAACTTTCTCTCTCTAAGTGTGTGTGTGTTCTCACCTTCTCTATCTCTTTCAAGAATATAAATGTAAAACCCGCATGCTTTTACCATGAATAGTACCCTTAAGATCGTACGTACTAGATTAAAACTTTCCTTTTATATCATGATTGCGATTACATGTTAGGATTTTACGTATTACGTACGTGTTAGAACACGATAAGTATTTACTACGCACGAGCACGCAATAATTATTCGACAATAATTAATCACGAGCATGCGATCATGAAATCATGAACGTAATTAAATCACGAACTATTATTAATTACGTATATATATTTATTACGAGCGTAAATAAATATATTAGGTCACGATAATTATTTAACGAGAACACATTAAACGCGAACACAAATAAACATGAACGAACAATTAAACATCGAGACACGAAAAACGGTACGGGTACCCCATGTGGGGCCCCTACCCGCGGCAACAAGGAAGAGATGGGCCAAGCCCATCTCAAATTTCACTAAAGAGGGGTTAAGGGAAAATTACTACTCATTTTTCACTTTACAGAAGATTAAACAAAAAACCTAACAAAAAGTTTTTCTCCTCCTCTTTTCTTTTTTGGCCGCCGCACATAAACACACCAAGGGGGTGTTTGTTTGATCTTTGATCTTGGTTTTGGTGCAAGTGTTCGTGTTTGTTCATCCTCGTTAAATCCACGCATTCGGTATATGTTTTTTTACCCTTTTTCTTTTTTTTGATTTGATCTAATAATAAATTAAGAACAAGATGTTTTTAAAACCTAATTAAAAACATAGAACTAACATGAAAATGGTTTTTGGAATAAATCAAAAAGGGTGTTTCAGGGGTGTTTGTTTTGGCCGGCGCCTAAACCGAACCCCAAGGGGGTCTCGGTTTGGCTACTCGACCACCACCGAGACCATATGGTCCCGGTTGGGTGGTGTGGGTCCCACGACAGCAGCAAGACAAGGGGAACCCCGAAGTGGTTCGGGGTATGGTGTCGATTTCATGTCCAGTTCAAGGGTTCTAGTCAAGATCCGGTTCACGGTTTATGTTAAGATTATTTTTTTTATATAATCATATGTTAAAATCAAATTAATAAATATGACATGATTAATTTAGTAACATGACTTAGGTTATATTAATTATTAAAATTATGAAATTATTAACCTAAGTATCTTATATTATAATTAATTAATTATTTTAAAAAACCATGGTTATAATTAATTAATTAACATGACTTAGGTTATATTATTAATAAATAATAATACATGTTTTAACCTAAGTATTTAACTTTATTTAATTAAAAACATGATATACTTTAATTAAATATTTTAACCTATAGTTTATTTTAATTACATGAAATAATTAATAAACTATACATTATATCATTATGACTTAGAAAATAATCATGAAAACACTTAGGCTTATATACTTAGCTTATTTAACCAGCTTATATCTAATTATGGAAACTTTCTATTTTTAGAAACTAATCTTTTTTTAAGCAGTAATTCTATTTTTGGAAACTTTCTATTTTTAGAAACTTTCTATTTTTGGAAACTTTCTATTTTTGGAAACTTTCTATGTTTGGAAACTTTCTATTTTTGGTAACTTTCTATTTTTGGAAACTTTCTATTTTTGGAAACTTTCTATTTTAGGAAACTTGCTATTTTTGGAAAGTTACTTATTATTACACAGTAAGTATAATAATACATGAAATACCAGAAATACTTAATCAGAATAGACAGAATATAAGATAAACACGGTTTAAGGCCTTAAAACAATAAAACATGATATGAACATATAAAATAAGCTAAGACATGACATAAAACCTGTTACGTATTTAGTAAGCAGATACTTATTCATGTATGTATTTATGTAGCATTAGTGATACGAAAGTAGGATTCCTCTCAGTTCGTCTTCTTCGTTCACTGGACATAAGGTACGGATTCCCGTCCTTTCAGTATGGACATTCTTTCCTTATTAGGATTTCCCGTATGCAGACAAATGTTTTCCCGTAGTATAAGTTATGTGTTTGATTTGCTTATGTTTAATTTAGAATACCTATAGCCATATACATGCATGACCAGTTTCACCTAGTTATGGAGGTACCATAACCATAACATTAGAGGCACTGATGTTATGACTTCACCACGGCGGAGTGATTGCTCGTGGCGTCCCTTCAGCTTTTGGCCATATTTTTATATTTATCATGTGGGGCGTATGGGTGCATCCTAGTTACATGTTTTCAGTCAGGATTTCATGGTGAATGTGGTGTGTGCCTTGCATCCTTCACAAGGAGCTGATCCCTCCTACCCAAACCAAAATATTAAATTAGAGGCAGCCCCTCTAATTTGCATGATGAGGTCACCCCTCCAAGTATTCATGCACGGTGGATTTTCATCACCTATATTGGCTAATGGTAAAATATGATAAACAGTTTTACAAGATAAACATAAGGCTTTTCAAACTATAAAACCAGTTTTATCAAGACTTAACCAGGTTACTCGGGACTTAGTTTCTTCCGCTGTTATATGTTATATGCTTATCCTATTCATGCTTTATTGTACATCCGTGCACTGAGCGTATTGCTCAGCCGTTTTCCTTTTCTATGTTCCCAAAACGGCAGGTACTCAGGGACGCTCGTAGACTTCAAGCGTACGTGCATATGGACTGGAAGCTTTCTAGCCTTTATTTACTTTATGCATTACCTTTTTTGATACATTTGCTATGGACATTGTTTAGTCCTTTCCATTACTATACTTATGTTTGTGTGTGATGAGCTTTACTTTTGGACTACCGATGTTTGATTCCGGTATTTCCCTTTTATGGTCATGCAATTTTTAGAAATTTTTCCTTGTATGCTTTGATGACACGCCATAATTACGTGTGACATTTCCATTATCAAAATGGGGTGTTACAATTATGGTATCAGAACCAAGGCTTCGACCTGTAGGCTCTCAAAAATGACATGTGATTCGTGGGTAGTCACTATGGTCTTCCTAGAACTGACAGTTGTTTTCATGCATTCATCATTTTTATGCATACATATATATGTCATTGTCGCAGATTTATGACTAAGTAATGGTTGGTACAGGACTGGCCCTATTTAGTCACATGTGTTTTATCGAAACTTTTAAATTTGGGACCGACCCATAGGCGTCCCCTCGTCATGTCTTTTGTTTTGGGTGAACTGACCATAGGCGTTCTGTAAAACCTGCATGCTTTTACCATGCATAGTACCTTAGGATCGTACGTACTAGTTAAAAACTTTCCTAATATAGCATGATTACGATTACGTGTTAGGAGTTTATGTATTACGTACGTGTTAGAACACGATAAGTATTTTATTTGCACGATCAGGTAATAATTATTTAGCAATAATTAATCACGAACTTACGATCACGAAATCACGAGCATAATTAAAAAACGAACTATCATTAATTACGCATATATATTTAACACGAGCGTAATTAAATATATAAGAGTATGGTATTTACGTAAAGAGAACATTTAAAACACGAACATAATTAAACATAAACGTGTACTAAATAACAAGACACGACACGAGGTACGGGAACCCCACGGGGGAGTCCCTACCCGCAGCCAAAACAAGGTAATGGGCCAAGCCCATTACCAATTTTACTAAGAGGGGGTTAAATAGATTTTTACTACTCAAAAATCACTTTTACAGAAAATTTCAAGAAAACCTAAAATCTCTCTTTCTCCTCCTTTGTGTGCCGCCACCTTCAAATCACCAATCAAGGTGATTCTTGATCTTGGATCTTGTTGATTTATTGTTTGTTCGTGTTTGTTCTTCACCCTCTTGATCCACGAATACGGTAAAACCTTTTTAACCTTTTCTTTTAATTAATCTTTTGTTTAATTATGAACACGTGATGTTTTTATAAAAACACATTAATTAAACATAGATCTAACATGTTTTGATCATTAATTAAATCAGAGGGTCGATTAAGGGGTGTTTGTTTTTAAGCCGCAAGGTACAACCGACCCCAAGGGGGGTTCGGTTTGTTTTAGCCGACCACCACCAAGACCTTTTTGGTCTTGGTTGGTGTGTGTGGGTCCTACGGCAGCAAGGGGTACCCCGATTCGGGTCGGGGTACGGTGTCGATTCATGTCTGGTTCATGTTTTTAAGCTTAGATCCGGATTATGGTTATGTTAGTTTTTTTATATGTTATGAACTTATGTTAAAAAATTAAATTAATAATGATGTAATTAATTTAATAACATGACTTAGGTTAACTAATTATTAATAATCAGGAAATTATTTTAACCTAACTATTTATATTATTAAGACTTATAATTAATTAATTATTTTAAAAACCATGGATATAATTAATTAATTAAACATGACTTAGGTTATATTATTAATATTTAATAATACATATTTTAACCTAAGTATTTAATATATTTAATTAAAAACATGTCATACTTTAAATAAATATTATAACCTATAGTTTAATTAAATTACATGAAATAATTATTAAACTATATAATATATCATATGACTTAGAAAATAATCATGAAAATACTTAGGCTTATTTACTTAGCTTATTTAACCAACTTATTTCTAATTATGGAAACTTTCTATTTTTTTAGAAACTTAATTAAATAAGGCAGCTATTTTATTTATGGAAACCAGCTATTTTTAGAAACTTATTTATTTAAGGCAGCTAATCTATTTATGGAAACTTATTTAATTAAGGCAGCTAATCTATTTATGGAAACTTATTTAATTAAGGCAGCTAATCTATTTATGGATACTTTCTATTTTTAGAAACTTATCTATTTTAAGCAGTAAATCTATTTTTGGAAACTTTCTTTTTTTGGAAACTTTCTATTTTTGGAAACTTTCTATTTTTGGAAACTTTCTATTTTTGGTAACTTTCTAGTTTTGAAAACTTTCTATTTTAGGAAACCTGCTATTTTTGGAAAGTTACTTATTATTACACAGTAAGTATAATAACACATGAAATATCATAAATACTTAATCAGAATGAACAGAATATAAGATTTAACACAGTTTAAGGCTTTAAACAGTAAAACATAGTAAGAACACATAAAAAAAGCTAAGACATGACATAAAACCAGCTATGTAGTTAGTAAGCAGATACTTATTTCATGTACGTATTTATGTAGCACTAGTGTTTCGGAAGTAGGATTCTCGCAGTTCATCGTTCTCGTTCACTGGACATAAGGTACGGATTCTCGTCCTTTCAGTATGGACATTCTTTCCTTATTAGGATTTCCCCGTATGCAGCCAACTGTTTTCCCGTAGTATAAGTATGATTTTGATTGCTTATGTTTAAATATGATTACCTATAGCCATATACATGCATGACCAGTTACACCTAGTTATGGAGGTACCATAACCATAACATTAGAGGCACTGATGTTATGACTTCACCACGGCAGAGTGATTGCTCGTGGCGTCCCTTTAGCTTCTGGTCATTTATTATATTTATCATGTGGGGCGTATGGGTGCATCCTAGTTACACGTTTTTATTCAGGATTACATGGTGAATGTGGTGTGTGCCTTGCATCCTTCACAAGGAGATGATCCCTCCTACCCATAAAACCAGTATATTAAATTAGAGGCAGCCCCTCTAATTTGCATGATGAGGTCACCCCTCCAATTATTCATGCACGGTGGATTTTCTATATTGGCTAATGGTAAAATATGACAAACAGTTTTTATAAGATAAACATAAGACTTTCAAACTATAAAACCAGTTTTATTAAGACTTAACCAGGTTACTCGGGACTTAGTTTCTTCTGCTGTTATTATGTTATATGCTTATCATATTCATGCTTTATTGTACATCCGTGTACTGAGCGTATTGCTCAGCCGTTTTCCTTTTTCTATGTTCCCAAAACGACAGGTACTCAGGGACGCTCGTAGACACTAAGAGTACGTGCATATGGACTGGAAGCTGTCTAGCCTTCTTTACATTATGCATTTCCTTTCTTTATGATACTTATGCTTTGGACATTGTTTCGTCCTTTTCCTTTACTATACTATGTTTGTGTGTGATGAGCTTTACTTTTGGACTACCGATGTTTGATTCCGGTATTTTCCTTTATATGGTCAAGTAATGTTTAGACATTTTACCTTGTATGCTTTGATGACACGCCATAATTGTTGTGATATTTCCATTTCCAAAATGGGGTGCTACAATTATGGTATCAGAGCCAAGGCTTCGACCTGTAGGCTCTCAAATATGACCTGTGATTAGTGGGTAGTCACTACGTTCTTCCTAGAACTGACAGTTGTTTTCATGCATTCATCATTTTTAAGCATACATATATATGTCATTGTTACAGGATTTTTGACTAAGTAATGGTTGGTACAGGACTGGCCCTATTTAGTCGCATGTGTTTTATCGAAGCTTTTAGATTTGGGACCGACCCATAGGCGTCCCCTCGATATGTCTTTTGTTTTGAGTGAACTGACCAGAGGCGTTCAATCTCGAGCATCCAAAGTTTTCATAAAACTGCATCATGCATTCATACAAAATTTTCTTGCATAAAATTTTTCTCGTTAAATTTTAAGTATAAATTTTTTTCATGTATATATTTTATATTTTATGTTTTGAACTGTTTAATCATATGTTTTATGTTATACTGTCAGATGGTTCTCACACGCGAACAGGAGCAGCTCAATGCTATAATTCAGGCTGCCATGCAAGCCTTGCTTCCTCAACTGAGGAATGACATCCGGGCTGAAGTTCAAGCTGCCAACAATCAGCAGTAGCACAATCAGCCACCTCCTCCTCCTCCTCCAGTGACATTAGCAGTATGGTTGGAGAGATTCAACAAGCTCCGCCCTCGAGCTTTTGAGAAGACAGATAGCCCCAGCGATGCTGAAAGCTGGTTGGCTCACATCGAGAAGATCTTCAACGCTATGGGCTGTGACCCCGCTTACAAGGCGAGGTTGGCATGCTATCGGTTCGAAGGCGATGTACTCAACTGGTGGTTAGCTTTGATGCAATCTAAAGGTGGTGATGAGTGGGTTGCTGGTTTGACTTGGGCTCAGTTCAAGGACCGGGTGATGGAGCAGTTCTTTCCAAAGGCTGAGCAGGACAAGCTCAAGAGAGAGTACCATGGGATCCGTCAGAGAGCTGGGGAGAATAGCAACAAGTTTATGCAGCACTTTCTTCGGTTGGCTGGTTTCCTTGGTGCGGCAGCAGGTACTCCTGAAGAGCAGGCACATCACTTCAGATGGGCTCTTCGCAAATCGGTCGCAAACAATCTGGTGTGTGCTACGTTCAATACTGTAGCACAAGTGGCCGATGCAGCACGAAAACTGGAGATGCTGCAGGAGAGGGATGAGTTCGGGGAAGCTGAAAGACCCGACAAGAAGTAAACCTTCGTATTCAAGCGGTGATCAATCCGTATACTTTCCATATGTCAATTATTCATCTCTTTAACTATATCTTCCAGGCAGAAAACTGGGGACCGGTCTCAGCCGGCTACTCAGCAGCAGCCTCATCAGCCTAAGGGAAACGGTCAGACTAATGACCGATCTGCTACGGATAGGCGTGGCGGTAATGACAATTACCGTAACAACGTCGGGCAATCCAGCAACAGCAGGTCCTAATACTTACGAAATTCCTTATGTTTTATGTTATGACTCATATTCTGACACTTTAAGCAAACTTCTACCAGGAACCATGGAAACGGTAGGGACCAGAACCAGAGAGGTTCGCAGCCTAGCCGTCCAGCTATCACTGGTATTCAATATTACGATTATCCGCTTTGTCCTTTGTACCCAACTATTGTGTCTCATGTAAAATGTTTTATCAGGTCCTCAGCCAGCCAGAGCACCTGCCGGAGGATACACTCATCCTCTTTGCTCTACTTGCCACCGTAGGCACCCAGGACCATGTCGCCATAATACTGATGCGTGCTTCAAGTGTGGTCTTCCTGGCCATATTATGAAGGATTGCCGTAAGGGCGAGATGGAGGGTACATCGGGACATGCTGATACCAAGCCGCCTCCTACTGCCGGGCGTGTCTACACGACATCTCGAGACCAGGCCAACAAGTCTACAGGTACCATCACTGGAATCTTGTATATGTATGGTCGCGCTGCATGTGTTCTTTTCGATACGGGTGCTACTCACTCGGTTATTTCTACTGCTTATGCTAAGAACATTAGGATGCCTCCCTTGCCACTAGAAAATAGGCTTACTATTTCCACGCCTTTGAGGGACTCTGTATTAATCACCCATGTATACAAGAGTCTTCCCCTAGAATTTGATGATAATGTTCGACCTGTCGACGCACTTCCGCTGGACATGAATGACTTTGACATGATTTTGGGCATGGATTGGCTATCCAGGTATCATGCTACCATAGACTGCCATTCATATCGAGTTATCTTCGGTGATGTCAACGCACCAGAGTACATTCATAACGGGTTCATACCCAGACGGTCGGTGCAAGTCATATCCACCCTGCAAGCGCGTGCACTACTGTCACATGGCTGCGAGGGTTATCTAGCTACGGTTCACGACATGGATGCTGGATCTCCATCGATTCAGGATCAACCAATAGTGTTGGAATTCCAAGATGTGTTTCCAGCAGAACTTCCGGGCATACCACCTGCACGAGAAGTGGAATTCAGTATCGAACTGGTTCCAGGAGCTGAACCAATCTCCAAGGCTCCTTCTCGCATGGCTACCATAGAGCTGAAGGAGCTGAAGGATCAAGTGCAAGAACTTCTTGAACGAGGTTTCATTCGACCGACCGCATCTCCATGGGGCGCACCGGTCTTGTTTGTTAATAAGAAGGACGGCAGTATGCGTCTTTGCATAGACTATCGCGAGCTCAACAAGATTACCATTCGGAATAGGTATCCACTGCCACGCATTGACGATCTGTTTGACCAACTCCAAGGGTCCAAACACTTCTCCAAGATCGATCTTAGGTCAGACTATCATCAGTTACGAGTCAAGGAGCAGGATATCTCTAAGACTGCCTTCCGTACTCGTTATGGTCACTACGAGTTTGTAGTTATGCCATTTGGCCTAACAAATGCTCCAGCAGTGTTCATGGATCTGATGAACAGAATCTTCCATGAATTTCTGGACAAGTTCGTCATTGTTTTCATCGATGACATCCTGATTTTCTCTAAGTCCAAGGAGGAACACGAAGACCATCTTCATACAGTACTACAGATTCTTCGCCAGAAGAAGCTGTATGCTAAATTCTCCAAGTGTGAGTTCTAGTTAGACAAGGTGGCATTCTTAGGTCACATTGTATCAGCAGAAGGAATCACTATGGATCCAACGAAGGTTGAGGCCATTACTAAGTGGCCGAGGCCGACATCAGCGACAGAAGTCCGCAGTTTCTTAGGCTTAGCTGGCTATTACCGTAGGTTCGTGGAGAACTTTTCCCGCCTAGCACTACCATTGACCAAACTGATGCGGAAAGGGGAGAAATTCGTCTGGACTGAAGATCGAGATAAGAGCTTTGAAGACCTGAAGCAGAAGCTAGTATCTGCACCTATTCTTACTCTACCATCTGGTACGGGTGGATTTCAAATCTACAGCGATGCATCGGGGAAGGGACTTGGCTGTGTTCTCATGCAACATTGGAAAGTGATCGCGTACGCTTCACGACAGCTTAAGCCTTATGAAGAGAATTACCCCACGCACGATCTGGAACATGCTGCAGTCGTGTTTGCATTGAAGATATGGAGACACTACTTATATGGAGAATCATGTGACATTTTCACGGACCACAAGAGCTTGAAGTATATCTTCACTCAGCGTGAATTGAACATGAGGCAGAGGAGATGGTTAGAGCTGTTGAAGGATTATGACATTAATCTACAGTATCATCCCGGAAAGGCAAATGTAGTAGCAGATGCCCTTAGCAGGAAGTCCGGAATGATCAACATCATTAGAATCAAAGAGGAAATCATAAGAGACTTGGAGCGACTAGACATCAAGATCATGGTACGTGGACAACACGGTTACTGGGCTAATCTTTGAGTAGAACCCGAGTTACTATCTAAGATCAAGGAAGCTCAGAAGGATGACGGAGAATTATGGGCAATAGTTCAAAATTTGGAGAAGCAGACAGAATTCAGAGTAGATACAGACGGTATCGTATGGCAGGGCACTAGACTTTGTGTTCCTGACGACCAAGAACTCCGGGAAGTTTTGCTAGCAGAAGCTCATAGCCCCCATTCTCGATACATCCTGGTTCAACTAAAATGTACCATGACATCAAGCAGTACTTTTGGTGGAGTGGTATGAAACAGGATGTGGCCACTTACGTCTCCAAATGTCTTACCTGCCAGCAGGTTAAGATCGAGCATCAGTGATCTGGCGGTCTCCTTCAACCGTTAGATATTCCAGAGTGGAAGTGGGACAAAATCACCATGGATTTTGTTACCGGTCTTCCGCCTACCAAAAGGAAGCACGATGCAATTTGGGTTATCGTTGATCGACTTACCAAATCAGCTCATTTCTTACCGATCCGCAAGGAAGATCCGGTAAGTAAACTCGCAGATACGTATAGACGAGAGATCATGAGACTCCACGGTGCACCATCCAGCATCATCTCAGACAGAGATCCTCGATTCACTTCGCGCTTTTGGAAAAGTCTGCAGAAAGCTTGGGGTACACAACTTAAGCTTAGCACGGCTTTTCATCCTCAAATGGACGGACAGTCGGAGCGAACCATTCAAACATTGGAGGATATGTTGAGGTCATGTGCGCTGGAATGGACGGGTGATTAGGACGAATACATCTGTTTGGTGGAGTTTGCGTACAACAACAGCTGGCACGCGAGCTTCAAGTGTGCTCCATTTGAGATGTTGTATGGCAGAAAGTGTCGCGCCCCAATCTGCTGGGATCAGGTTGGCGAGCGAACACTCGAAGGACCAGAAATCATAGAGATGACAAACGAGAAGATCGCAGTAGCTAGGCAGAAGATTCAGGAGGCACGGTCACGTCAGAAGAGTTACGCCGATAAGCATCGTAGGGATTTACACTTTAACGTAGGAGATCATGTCTTCCTTAAGGTTTCGCCGGCACGTGGTGTTAGACGCTTCGGGATTAAAGGGAAGCTCAGTCCTCGTTTCATCGGATCGTTTGATATCATTGAACGAGTCGGTGAAGTATCTTACCGATTGGCGTTACCTTCGCAGCTCTCGCATGTGCACAATGTGTTTCATGTGTCCTTACTCAGAGGGTACCAATATCATCCCCTTCACATGGTTCAGTATCCACTGGAACAGATACTTGAAGACCTCACTTTTATAGAAGAACCCGAACGAGTTCTTGACAGGCAAGAACGAGTCATGAGAAAGAAGACGATTCCATTCGTCAAAATTCTATGGAGGGATCATACCGAGCGGGAAGCCACTTGGGAAACGGAGGAGTCTATCCGGGCTTCTTACCCTCATTTCATATTTTGAATTCGGGTATGTTCTTCTTTTCAAGTTTACTTTATCTATAATTCGGGGACGAATTATTCTTTTTAGGGGGAAAGAGTTGTAAAACCCGCATGCTTTTACCATGCATAGTACCTTAGGATCGTACGTACTAGTTAAAAACTTTCCTAATATAGCATGATTACGATTATGTGTTAGGAGTTTATGTATTACGTACGTGTTAGAAAACGATAAGTATTTTATTTGCACGATCACGTAATAATTATTTAGCAATAATTAATCACAAACTTACGATCACGAAATCACGAGCGTAATTAAAACACGAACTATGATTAATTACGTATATATATTTAATACGAGCGTAATTAAATATATAAGAGTATCGTATTTACGTAAAGAGAACATTTAAAACACGAACATAATTAAACATAAACGTGTACTAAATAACAAGACACGAAACGAGGTAAGGGAACCCCACGGGGGAGTCCCTACCCGCGGCCAAAACAAGGTAATGGGCCAAGCCCATTACCAATTTTACTAAGAGGGGGTTAAATAGATTTTTACTACTCAAAAATCACTTTTACAGAAGATTTCAAGAAAACCTAAAATCTCTCTTTCTCCTTCTTTGTGTGCCGCCACCTTCAAATCACCAATCAAGGTGATTCTTGATCTTGGATCTTGTTGATTTATTGTTTGTTCGTGTTTGTTCTTCACCCTCTTGATCCACGAATACGATAAAACCTTTTTAACCTTTTCTTTTAATTAATCTTTTATTTAATTATGAACACGTGATGTTTTTATAAAAACACATTAATTAAACATAGATCTAACATGTTTTAATCATTAATTAAATCAGAGGGTCGATTAAGGGGTGTTTGTTTTTGGGCTGCAAGGTACAACCGACCCCAAGGGGGTTCGGTTTGTTTTAGCCGACCACCACCAAGACCTTTTTGGTCTTGGTTGGTGCGTGTGGGTCCCACGGCAGCAAGGGGTACCCCGATTTAGGTCGGGGTACGGTGTCGATTCATGTCCGGTTCATGTTTTTAAGCTTAGATTCGGATTATGGTTATGTTGGTCTTTTTATATGTTATGAACTTATGTTAAAAAATTAAATTAATAATGATGTAATTAATTTAATAACATGACTTAGGTTAACTAATTATTAATAATCAGGAAATTATTTTAACCTAAGTATTTATATTATTAAGACTTATAATTAATTAATTATTTTAAAAACCATAGATATAATTAATTAATTAAACATGACTTAGGTTATATTATTAATATTTAATAATACATATCTTAACCTAAGTATTTAATATATTTAATTAAAAACATGTCATACTTTAATTAAATATTATAACCTATAGTTTAATTAAATTACATGAAATAATTATTAAACTATATAATATATCATATGACTTAGAAAATAATCATGAAAATACTTAGGCTTATTTAACCAGCTTATTTCTAATTATGGAAACTTTCTATTTTTTTTTAGAAACTTAATTAAATAAGGCAGCTAATCTATTAATGGAAACTTTATATTTTTAGAAACTTATCTATTTTAAGCAGTAAATCTATTTTTGGAAACTTTCTATTTTGGAAACTTTCTATTTTTGGAAACTTTCTATTTTTGGAAACTTTCTATTTTTGTAAACTTTCTATTTTTGAAAACTATCTATTTTTGGAAACTTTCTATTTTTGGTAACTTTCTATTTTTGGAAACTTTCTATTTTAGGAAAGCTGCTATTTTTGGAAAGTTACTTATTATTACACAGTAAGTCTAATAACACATGAAATATCAGAAATACTTAATCAAAATGAACATAATATAAGATTTAACACAATTTAAGGCTTTAAACAGTAAAACATAGTAAGAACACATAAAATAAGCTAAGACATGACATAAAACCAGCTATGTAGTTAGTAAGCAGATACTTATTTCATGTACGTATTTATGTAGCACTAGTGTTTCGGAAGTAGGATTCTCGCAGTTCATCGTTCTCGTTCACTGGACATAAGGTACGGATTCCCGTCCTTTCGGTATGGACATTCTTTCCTTATTAGGATTTCCCCGTATGCAGCCAATTGTTTTCCCGTAGTATAAGTATGAGTTTGATTGCTTATGTTTAAATATGATTACCTATAGCCATATACATGCATGACCAGTTTCACCTAGTTATGGAGGTACCATAACCATAACATTAGAGGCACTGATGTTATGACTTCACCACGGCGGAGTGATTGCTCGTGGCGTCCCTTCAGCTTCTGGTCATTTATTATATTTATCATGTGGGGCGTATGGGTGCATCCTAGTTACACGTTTTTATTCAGGATTACATGGTGAATGTGGTGTGTGCCTTGCATCCTTCACAAGGAGCTGATCCCTCCTACCCATAAACCAGTATAAATTAGAGGCAACCCCTCTAATTTGCATGATGAGGTCACCCCTCCAATTATTCATGCACGATGGATATTCATGACCTATATTGGCTAATATTAAAATATGACAAATAATTTTTATAAGATAAACATAAGACTTTCAAACTATAAAACCAGTTTTATTAAGACTTAACCAGGTTACTCGGGACTTAGTTTCTTCCGCTGTTATTATGTTATATGCTTATCCTATTCATTCTTTATTGTACATCTGTGCACTGAGCGTATTGCTCAGCCGTTTTCCTTTTTCTATGTTCCCAAAACGGCAGGTACTCAGGGACGCTCGTAGACACTAAGAGTACGTGCATATGGACTGGAAGCTGTCTAGCCTTCTTTACATTATGCATTTCCTTTCTTTATGATACTTATGCTTTGGACATTATTTCGTCCTTTTCCTTTACTATACTATGTTTGTGTGTGATGAGCTTTACTTTTGGCCTACCGATGTTTGATTCCGGTATTTTCCTTTATATGGTCAAGTAATGTTTAGACATTTTACCTTGTATGCTTTGATGACACGCCATAATTGATGTGATATTTCCATTTCCAAAATGGGGTGTTACACGTTCACTCTCGAGCATACGAAAGTTTTCATAAAACTACATTATGCATTCATATACAAAATTTTCTTGCATAAAATTTTTCTCTTGAAATTTTGGTATAATTTTTTTTTCATGTATATATATTTTATGTTTTGATCTGTTTAATCATATGTTTTATGTTATACTGTCAGATTGTTCTCACACGCGAACAAGAACAGCCCAATGCTGCAATTCAAGCTGCTATGCAAGCTTGGCTTCCACAACTGAGGAACGACATCAGGGCTGAAGTTCAAGCTGCCAACAATCAGCAGCATAATCAGGCACCTCCTCCTCCTCCAGTGACATTAGCAGTATGGCTAGAGAGATTCAACAAGCTCCGTCCTCGAGCTTTTGAAAGGACAGATAGTGTAAAACCCGCATGCTTTTACCATGAATAGTACCCTTAAGATCGTACGTACTAGGTTAAAACTTTCCTATTATAGCATGATTACGATTACGTGTTAGGATTTTACGTATTACGTACGTGTTAGAACACGATAATTATTTACTACGCATGAGCACGCAATAATTATTTGACAATAAATAATCACGAACATGCGATCATGGAATCATGAACGTAATTAAATCACGAGCTAATATTAATTACGTATATATATATATATTTATCACGAACACGAATAAATATATTAAGTCACGATCGATAACTAATTAAAACATGTAAATTACGAACACGAGAACACACGAGAACACACTATAATATTTAGACTCGGGAAATGTATGGGTTATCCCATGTGGTCCCCGTACCACGAAATTAGGGAGGAATAATGTGCTTAGCCCATCAATTTTTACTAAACAAGAAAAACTTGGGAAAAAGATGTCATTTTTCACTTTACATGAAAACATCAAAAACCCTAATTCTTTTCCTTCTCCCTCTTTTGGCCGCCACCTTCAAACACACCAAAGGGGTGTTTGATTGATCTTTGATCTTGGATTTATTGCTAGTGCTCGTGTTTGTTCATCGTTGTTTAGATCCACGCATTCGGTAATTCTTGTAACTCTTTTCTTTTGATTGAATCTTTTAAATAATTAAGAACATGATATGTTTTCTTAAAAACCTAATTAAATCATAGATCTAACATGGAATTGGATTTGGAATAAATCAAAAAGTAATGTTTTAGGGGTGTTTGTTCTTGGCCGCGCCTAAACCGAACCCGAGAGGGTCTCGGTTTAGCCATTTGACCACCACCGAGACCATATGGTCCCGGTTGGTTGGTGTGGGTCCCACGGCAGCATCAAGACAAGGGTAACCCCGAATTGGTTCGGGGTATGGTGTCGATTTCATGTCCGGTTCATGGTTCTTAGTCAAGATCCGGTTCACGGTGTATGTTTAGATTTTTATTTTTATGATCTTATGTTAAAATTAAATTAATAACATGACATGATTAATTTAATAACATGACTTAGGTTATTTTAACTATTAAAATCATGAAATTATTAACCTAAGTATTTTTATATTTTAGACTTATAAATTAATTAATTATTTAATAACCATGTTTATAATTAATTAATTAACATGACTTAGGTTATATAATTAATAAATAATAATACATGTTTTAACCTAAGTATTCAACTTTATTTAATTAAAACATGTTATACTTTAATTAAATATTTTAACCTATAGTTTAATTTAATTACATGAAATAATTATTAAACTATACATTATATCATATGACTTAGAAAATAATCATGAAAACACTTAGGCTTATTTAACCAGCTTATTTCTAATTATGGAAACTTCTATTTTTAGAAACTTATTTATTTCAGGCAGCTAATCTATTTATGGAAACTTATTTAAATAAGGCAGCTAATCTATTTATGGAAACTTTCTATTTTAAGAAACTTATCTATTTTAAGCAGTAATTCTATTTTTGGAAACTTTCTATTTTTGGAAACTTTCTATTTTTGGAAACTTTCTATTTTTGGAAACTTTCTATTTTTGGTAACTTTCTATTTTTGGAAACTTTCTATTTTTGGAAACTTTCTATTTTTGGAAACTTTCTATTTTAGGAAACCTGCTATTTTTGGAAAGTTACTTATTATTACACAGTAAGTAT
Organism: Glebionis coronaria; assembly: GCA_025667525.1. Lineage (NCBI taxonomy): Eukaryota > Viridiplantae > Streptophyta > Magnoliopsida > Asterales > Asteraceae > Glebionis > Glebionis coronaria. The sequence continues at coordinate 462,712,255 of CM046881.1, forward strand.
AATAACACATGAAATACCAGAAATACTTAATCAGAGTAAACAGAATGTAAGATAAACACAGTTTAAGGCTTTAAACAGTAAAACATGATAAGAACATATAAATAAGCTAAGACATGACATAAAATCAGTTACGTATTAGTAAACAGATGTTTATTCATGTATGTATTTATGTAGCGTTAGTGATTCGGAATTAGGATTCCTCTCAGTTCATCTTCTTCGTTCACTGGACATAAGGTACGGATTCCCGTCCTTTCAGTATGGACATTCTTTCCTTATTAGGATTCCCCGTATGCAGCCAACTGTTTTCCCAGTATTTGTTTTATATGTTTTTGAATTTCTTATGTTTAATTAGAATACCTAAAGCCATATACATGCATGACCAGTTTCACCTAGTTATGGAGGTACCATAACCATAACATTGGAGGCACCAATGTTATGACTTCACCACGGCGGAGTGATTGCTCGTGGCGTCCCTTCAGCTTTTGGCCATTTATATTATATTTATCATGTGGGGCGTATGGGTGCATCCTAGTTACATGTTTTCAGTCAGGATTTCATGGTGAATGTGGTGTGTGCCTTGCATCCTTCACAAGGAGCTGATCCCTCCTACCCAAAAACCAGTATATTAAATTAGAGGCAGCCCCTCTAATTTGCATGATAAGGTCGCCCCTCCAAGTATTCATGCACGGTGGATTTTCATGACCTATATTGGCTAACGGTAAAATACGTTAAACAGTTTTTACAAGATAAACATAAGGCTTTTCAAACTATAAAACCAGATTTATGAACATCTTCCAGGTTTTCCAGGACTTATACAATTCCGCTGCTATTAAGTCTTTATTATGTTTTAGTCATTCATACTATGTCTATATCCGTGCACTGAGCGTTTTGCTCAGCCGTTACTTTCCTTTCCATGTCCCAAAACGGCAGGTACTCAAGGACGGACTCGAGCATTTGGAGGACATGCATAGGATGGAAGCGACCATAGACTTCTTCTCCTTTTGCCTTCATATACTTATGCTTGTTTAGTCTTCCATTCATTTCTTTTGCTTTATTATGTTTTGGGCTTATGTTTGGGAACCGATGTTTGATTCCAGTTATCCCTATGGTCATGTAATGTTTTAGACATTTATCCTTGTATGCTTTGATGACACGCCATAATTTCACGTGACATTCCATTTATCAAAATGGGGTGTTACAATTATGGTATCAGAGCCAAGGCTTCGACCTGTAGGCTCTAAAACTCGACCTGTGACTAGTAGGTAGTCACCAGGAGCTTCCTAAGCCAACGTTTGTTATTCTACGTATTGATGTTTTCAGCGCATTGTTGCTTTAACCATGATGTTTTCAGCGCCTTGAAGTTTTAACCTTGATGTTTTCATCAATATTGTTTTACTAATATGGATGGACAACCGTCATTCATATTTAGTTATTTGTCATTGTTTCATGCATAATGTTCCTCGTGAACTGTGACTATGTGGACTGAACCCTAGTAGTTCATAATTAGTCACATAAAATTTTTCCTGATAAGTTTTGATAGATAAGTTTCATTTATTTATGTTTCATGTATCATTGTTGCAGGGATTATGAATAAGTAATGGTTGGTACAGGACTGGCCCTATTTAGTCGCATGTGCTTTTATCGAAACTTTTAACTTTGGGACCGACCCATAGGCGTCCCCTCGCTATGTCTTTTGTTTTGGGACTGACCCATAGGCGTCCCCTCGCACATATAAAGGTTTTTATAAACTACATTATACATTCATGCACTGTTTTTCATGCATAAAATTTTTCTCATGATTTATTGGCATAAATTTTTTTTTCATGTACCCTCATAAGTTACTATGTTTTATGTCAAGTATGTTTTTATTCTGTCATGGTTAAACTCAGTTTCATGCTGATTATGTTATACACTCCTTCATGTTAAATCGTTTCATGTTTCTTCATGATAATTCCGTCTTCATGTGGATTACGTCTTACGCCTCTTTTGTTATTATGCCTTCATGCAAGACCTTGTTGGATTTCATTGAATTCTGCTTTCATGACAGTCATGGTTGGTTTTCATCGATCATGCTGTCAGGCAAATCATCGTGGAATTTTGTGTAACTACACTTTAACGTTTCTTGATACAACCAAAATGATGTCTATGCTAATACTGCCAGGTTATCATGATGGTTTTCCTAACCGTTTAACCGATATACTTTCCTTAAATCATGATAAATGATCGACCCCATACCAATCATTTCATGTGCATTCCATGTGTACTCCACGTACCGTATTTCATGTGTATTACATGTACCTAAATCCATGTGTATTCCACTTGCAATACTTCATGAGTATTCGCTAGTCGATTCTGAATCATCTCAGGCGTATTTTCAATTGCTGATATTCTACAAGATTGTTGATGCCGCTCATAACTTGGAGATGTTACTAAAGGTTGATGTTGCTGACGTTCGGAGACGCTACGAGATGCGGATGCTGTTCACAACCTGGAGATCCTACAAGACGAAGACAAAGGCATCGGAGCAAAGCAATTGGACGAGAAGATGCTTCACCATCAGACGATTTCCATCAATCATTGTCCCTAATTCTTAGTTACGTGTCACATGTCATTCGGCCGTCATTTCAGCCATATGAGTGCAAACCGGTACCAGCCGGCCACTCAGCTGAATAGTTACATGAATCACGGTCATGAGAATGATCGTCATGGAACTGACAGACAAGACAATAGTAACCACTAATATGACAGAACTATCCTAGAAATCGCAACCGAGGCTCCGGCCGCGGACGTGATTAGACATACAAAGGATCAGTAGTCCAACCGATCCGCCAAGTCTGGCATAATAACCTAATATTGTAGTTCTATTGAATTACGTCTCGAGACACATGTCAAGACATCAGTCAAGACACATGTCTCACATATACTTTCTGAAGACACATGTCAAGATATCAGTCAAGACACATGTCTCACGTATACTTTCTGAAGGCACATGTCAAGACATCAGTCAAGACACATGTCTTACGTATACTTTCTAAAGACACATGTCAAGACACCAGTCAAGACATATGTCATGCTTATAGTTCCAAGACACGAGTCAGACACATGACTCACGTCCAACTATGGAACATTTCTAAGAAATTCAGGGTACCCTCCAAGGGTATATCTATTTTTGTTGTGCCATGTATTAATCAGGCCACAAGAATTTCTATACCATTATCGGCGCGTCAGTGAGAACTGTCACGTTGGCGATGTCACTTTCATTTCATTGACTATGGTTCATATATTCATGACCATGAAGGACGCCTTTCGTATTCCCACGTATACGAAGGTTTTCCTTCAGCTTAATGATGAGATCCAAGCTGCTAACGCATTTCCTCGGACAGACACGAGATAAATTTTATCCTAATTATGTACTATGAACAGCACACCATGCTACGATTCATAATTATGTACAGTAATGTTCAGGCTCCTAAATACATTCAGCTTGATTTTCCATCGGGAAAATCTGTACAAATTATCTATGCTTACAAGCATGTGGGTTGTTAGCCATGGTCGCTAAAACTTTCTAGCTGTCAGTAAGACACGACCACTTAAGTCTTTTACGCATATCCAGTTGATTATTCCAAAATCTTGCCATACATTCCAGAAGAACTTACAAGGAGAAGGACGGTACCATGAGATATTGTGTCGACTACCGTCGGCGTAAGCAAATCACCATTCATGACCGTTATTCTCCTCCACGTATTGACAACATGTCCAATCGACCTTATAGTGTTAATCACTTTTCCAAGATTGAACTCATGATCATGCTGCCAACAGTGACGGGTGAAAGAGCAGGACATGTCCATGACTGCTATTCGTACACGACTCGGTCATGCTAGATTTATAATTTTGAATTAGTCTCATCAATGCTCCAACGACATTATAAGAATGAGTTTCCATGAACTCATAGCAAATTCATCAGTGTTTTCATTGAGGATAACCTGATTTCCTTTAAGCCCAGAGAAGAACAGGAAGACCATATCTGCACTATGTTGCAAATTCTATGACAAGAGAAATTTTACCCTAGAAAAATTTTCCAATATCAATTCTGTTTGCTTACAGTGACACGCTGAATCACATGGGTTTCTACGGTTAATCTTACTATGACTCAGCTTATGCGTAAGGGAGAGAACCCTACACTACATTAGGTGTTCTAGAAAATCCTACGCTAGGAGAAGTCTGGATTCAGAAACTCAGAGTTTCGCAAACTCTTATGTATCAAGTCCTACGAAGCAAGATACAGTTACGTTCATATCTAAGTACCTGACATACCAACAGGTTAAGATAGGACACCAACAGACTGGGATGTTTTCATCATCTGAAATGGTAAATTAAAATGAGACAAGATCTCCACGGATTTTGGTTACCAGATAGCGCAAACTCAGAAGAAGCATGATGCTATCTGGGTTATTGCAAACCGTTTGATCAAGTCTGAAGAATCCTTACATCCGCAAGGATTGCAGAACCAACAGATTGATTGGACATGTTCCAGCCAAGGCTCATCCGACCACTTGGTAATCCCTCAGCTATCAGGTCAGACAAAGATTCGCAATTGTACTCCTAAATTACTTCACGTCTTCATTCTGATTCCACGACTTGCTTTCGCGCTCGCATTCATGACACTATTCACGTTCATGATCATATATGGGCTTACGATCTTACGTTCATTTCGTTCTGGGAAGTTTTGCAAGAACTTGAGAGACCAGACCCAAGTTTAGTATAACTCTCCATCATCAGATAGACGTTTCACGTCATATTCCACGTCTCACCTTGTAGCGTTTGGCATTACCGCCATTATATTCTATGTTCACGATATGTTTCACATGTCATGTTTATTCCACGTTCCTCATATCATGATCAAGATATGTTACACGTATCATGGATCACGATATGTTTACTCATACTACACTCGCCATATCTCCACGTAGCACGTTCAAAAATTTTCACGTATCACGTTCAAAATTTTTCACGTACTACGTTTCTTTATGTCTCGCGCATCGTTTCTAGTTAACAGTTAAGTCAGATTGTCTTGCATCGTAACGTTTCAGTTACCCTTGCACGTTAACTCTTATTTTCCTCGATCGAATTTAGGGGATCTACCTTCCGTTGATAACCAAGAATTTCTTCGGATTCCAAGTCAAGGTCAGGAGGACCAAGATTTATCTTTAGTGTCAATATCTTCTGAAGGAACCGTTACAAGAGGGAGGCCACTTAGAAACGGACAAGTTTATCCGAACTTCTTATCCGTTTTTCACTTATCAATTAGATATGTCCTTTCAGCCACGTCACGTTCCATGTCCTTTTAAGACATGTCACGTTCCGCGTTCTTTCTGCCAGGTCACCTGCACGTTAATTTATCTTACATACCCTCTCAGTTTGATTCGGGTATGTTTCTCTTTCAGTTACGTTATCTATAATTCGGGGACGAATTATTCTTTTTAGGGGGAAGAGTTGTAAAACCCGCATGCTTTTACCATGAATAGTACCCTTAAGATCGTACGTACTAGGTTAAAACTTTCCTATTATAGCATGATTACGATTACGTGTTAGGATTTTACGTATTACGTACGTGTTAGAACACGATAAGTATTTACTACGCATGAGCACGCAATAGTTATTTGACAATAAATAATCACGAACATGCGATCATGGAATCATGAACGTAATTAAATCACGAGCTAATATTAATTACGTATATATATATTTATCACGAACACGAATAAACATATTAAGTCACGATCGATAACTAATTAAAACATGTAAATTACGAACACGAGAACACACGAGAACACACTAAAATATTTAGACTCGGGAAATGTATGGGTTACCCCATGTGGGTCCCATACCACGAAATTAGGGAGGAATAATGGGCTTAGCCCATTAATTTTTACTAAACAAGAAAAACTAGGGAAAAAGATGTCATTTTTCACTTTACATGAAAACATCAAAAACCCTAATTCTTTTCCTTCTCCCTCTTTTGGCCGCCACCCTCAAACACACCAAAGGGGTGTTTGATTGATCTTTGATCTTGGATTTATTGCTAGTGTTCGTGTTTGTTCATCGTTGTTTAGATCCACGCATTCGGTAATTCTTGTAACCCTTTTCTTTTGATTTAATCTTTTAAATAATTAAGAACATGATATGTTTTCTTAAAAACATAATTAAATCATAGATCTAACATGGAATTGGATTTGGAATAAATCAAAAAGTAATGTTTTAGGGGTGTTTGTTCTTGGCCGCGCCTAAACCGAACCCGAGAGGGTCTCGGTTTAGCCATTTGACCACCACCGAGACCATATGGTCCCGGTTGGTTGTTGTGGGTCCCACGGCAGCATCAAGACAAGGGTAACCCCGAATTGGTTCGGGGTATGGTGTCGATTTCATGTCCGGTTCATGGTTCTTAGTCAAGATCCGGTTCACGGTGTATGTTTAGATTTTTATTTTTATGATCTTCTGTTAAAATTAAATTAATAACATGACATGATTAATTTAATAACATGACTTAGGTTATTTTAATTATTAAAATCATGAAATTATTAACCTAAGTATTTTTATATTTTAGACTTATAAATTAATTAATTATTTAAAAACCATGTTTATAATTAATTAATTAACATGACTTAGGTTATATTATTAATAAATAATAATACATGTTTTAACCTAAGTATTTAAATTTATTTAATTAGAACATGTTATACTTTAATTAAATATTTTAACCTATAGTTTAATTTAATTACATGAAATAATTATTAAACTATACATTATATCATATGACTTAGAAAATAATCATGAAAACACTTAGGCTTATATACTTAGCTTATTTAACCAGCTTATTTCTAATTATGGAAACTTCTATTTTTAGAAACTTATTTATTTCAGGCAGCTAATCTATTTATGGAAACTTATTTAAATAAGGCAGCTAATCTATTTATGGAAACTTTCTATTTTAAGAAACTTATCTATTTTAAGTAGTAATTCAATTTTTGGAAACTTTCTATTTTTGGAAACTTTCTATTTTTGGAAACTTTCTATTTTTGGTAACTTTCTATTTTTGGAAACTTTCTATTTTTGGAAACTTTCTATTTTTGGAAACTTTCTATTTTTGGAAACTTTCTATTTTAGGAAACCTGCTATTTTTGGAAAGTAACTTATTATTACAAGATGTATTTCCAGCAGAACTTCCGGGCATACCACCTCCACGAGAAGTGGAATTCAGTATCGAGCTTATTCCAAGTGCTGAACCAATCTCCAAGGATCCTTATCGCATGGCTCCCATAGAGCTGAAGGAGCTGAAGGATCAACTACAAGAACTTCTTGAACGAGGGTTCATTCGACCGAGCGCATCTCCATGGGGCGCACCGGTCTTGTTCGTTAAGAAGAAGGACGGCAGTATGCGTCTTTGCATAGACTATCGCGAGCTCAACAAGATTACTATCTGGAATAGATATCCACTGCCACGTATAGACGGTCTGTTTGACCAACTCCAAGGGGCCAAACACTTCTCCAAGATTGATCTTAGGTCAGGCTATCATCAGCTACAGGTCAAGGAGTAGGACATCGCCAAGACTGCTTTTCGTACCCGCTATGGTCACTACGAGTTTGTAGCTATGCCATTTGGCCTGACAAATGCTCCATCAGTGTTCATGGATTTGATGAACAGAATCTTCCATGAATTTCTGGACAAGTTCGTCATTGTCTTCATCGATGACATCCTGATTTTCTCAAAGTCCAAGGAGGAACACGAAGACCATCTTCGTACAGTACTACATATTCTTCGCCAGAAGCAGTTGTATGCTAAATTCTCCAAGTGTGAGTTTTGGTTAGACAAGGTGGCATTCTTAGGTCACATTGTATCAGCAGAAGGAATCACTATAGATCCAGCGAAGGTTGAGGCCATTACTAAGTGGCCAAGGCCGACATTAGCGACGGAAGTCCGCAGTTTCTTAGGCTTAGCTGGCTATTACCGTAGGTTCGTGGAGAACTTTTCCCGCTTAGCACTACCATTGACCAAACTGATGTGGAAAAGGGAGAAACTCGTCTGGACTGAAGAACGAGAGAAGAGCTTTGAAGACCTGAAGCAGAAGCTAGTATCTGCACCTATTCTTACTCTCCCATCTGGTACGGGTGGATTTCAAATCTATAGTGATGCATCGGGGAAGGGACTTGGCTGTGTTCTCATGCAACATGGAAAAGTGATCGCGTACGCTTCACGGCAGCTTAAGCCTTATGAAGAAAATTACCCCACGCATGACTTGGAACATCCGTACCTTATGTCCGACAGTGAAGCTAGAAGGAAAGCTGAACGATCTACTCCGACTTCGTGTATACTACATAAATAAGGGACATGTATGAGTTGTCTGATTACTGAGTGTGTTACGGGTTTTGTGTGTTATTAGCTTATTTTATATGTTCTTGTCATGTTTTACTGTTTTAAGGTTTATCTTGTATTTATTCATGTTTTCATGTATTCTGATTGTGTATTTCATGTATTCTTTTATTACTATACTTGTAGTGTCATAATAAGTAACTTTCTAAAAATAGAAGGTTTCCAAAAATAGAAAGTTTCCAAAAATAGAAAGTTTTCAAAACGAGTAATTTTTCTGAAATAGAAAGTTTCCATAAATAGAAATAAGCCGAATTAATAAGTCTAAAATATAAGCCAGTGTTTATTAGTCATAAGTTATAAGTCATGAAAATTTATTTGTAAAGTCTATAAAATTAAATACTTAGGCTAAAGTGATTATTAATTAATAATGAAAATGCATGGTTTATTAATTAATAAAATGTCATGGTTAAATTAATAAACTTTACCTTATACAATTTAATTAAATTAAGTCATGGTTTAATTTAATTAAGTCTAATAAAATACTTAGGTTATAACATGATTTATTTAATTAAATAAAATAACCTAAGTCATGATTTTAATTAGCTAATTAATAGTGCATGTAAATTAATTTAATTAATTAATTAATTAAAACATTTGCTAACAAAATGTACTCGAGAAAACAAAACCAAGCACCAAACACCACCAAACAGCCGGCGGCTGGTGGTGGTGGCCGGCGGCTGTTGCCACTGCTAGGCTACGGTTCACACCGGCCTAGCTGGTGCTCCCCTCGCCGAGCCAAACTACCCACCGAGACCTTCAAAGGTCTCGGTTCCCACTGTTTTGCCAAGGGTACCCCCCATTGGGGACCTTGGCTTGCGGCTGACCGAACCAAAAACACCATCGAGCCCCATTGGGGGTGTCTCGGCTATGTATATGTCAAGTCTAAGATCTAATAGTAATACTATAAGTTCAATATTGATAATAACATCTCAAATATAACTATGATGCCCTAAATTCCCTTCGAAATCCCAGAATCCCTAAAAATGAGTTGTAAACTCAAGAATGATAAACTATGAATGGAAAGTACATATGAATAAGTCATTAAGGATTATAAACAAGTTATAAACTATAATTTAAAGACATAATAATACCTAAGAATAGTAAGAGTATTAGATAGATAGATAGATTATTGTAATAACAATACTTCAGTTTTTTTAGTTTTTAAACTTGTTTAAGCTCGATAGATATCTAGGGATATTATATTCAGATTTTTCTTTGTTTTACATGCATTTTATATTTTGCTTTACGTGTTGTATTTGCAATTTGTTTTTTTAGAATAGTACATATACATAAGTAGTTAATATTTTTACCTTTTTACGTGTTTTGTGCAAGTAACTTAAAAACCAAAAATTACGGACTATAAACAAAAACAATTAAGTCTTTGCTTGAAAACGTTACTTCAATTCGGATTGAGTCGAGAAAAATGAACTATAAAAAGACAAATATTAGCATGTTATTACCCATGGTGATTTTTTGCCTTATCAATATAATGAAGTTTCTAAAAGCAAAGAGATAGTCACTTTTGACAAAGCTAATGATGAAACTAAAAGAAAACTTGCTAAAAATAATGAGGCTAAAATGGTGATTTATAATGCTTTACCAAAGAAAGAGTACGAAAGGATTTTTATATGTGAAACCGCTAAAGATATTTGGAACACTCTTTTAGTAACCCACCAAGGTAATAGCCAAGTCAAAGAAAGTAAAATCGATCTTCTTGTTCAACAATATGAACAATTTGTCATCTTAGAAGATGAAACTGTTGATAGTGCATTTGCTAGATTTAACACTATTATTACTAGTCTAAAAGCACTTGATGAAGGTTTTTCTAGCAAGAACAATGATAGGAAGTTTCTTAGGGCGTTGCATCCAAAGTGGAGAGCCAAAGTCACGACAATTGAAGAATCAAAGGATCTCACCACATTATCACTCGATGAACTCAATGGCAACTTGAAAGTTCACGAGATGATAATTTTGAAGGACTCGAAAATGGAAAAAACCAAGAGTGAAAGAAAGTCTTTAGCTTTCAAGGCCAATAAGGCGCAAAGTGACCATGAAAGCTCCTCGGATAGTGATGATGAGGAATATGCTATGGCGGTTAAAGATTTCAAGAAGTTCTTCGAGAGACGAGGTCAACACGTGAGGCAACCAAGCAACGACAAGAAACCCTTCTCCAAAAACCGATTTACCAAAGATGGTAAAGGTGATAGGAAATGCTTTAGATCTGGTGATTCGAACCATTTCATCGGTGATTGTCCTAAGCCTTCACGCGACAAGAACCACACGGCGTTCGTTGGAGGTTCATGGAGCGATAGCGGTGAAGATGTTGATGACAACCCCAAAGATGAGAAATGTCTTATGGCTCACACTTATAAAGAGGTACATTCCGAAACCGATTATTATAGCAATAATAGTTATTCTCAAGATGATATCGAATTGGAAGGCCAATACAATAACTTACACAAACTTAGCCTTAAATTCATTGAAAAGAACAAAGTGCTAAAATCAACTAGAACTAAGTTTGAAAATGAGATTAGTGAGCTAAGAGAGAAATTAGCTAAGCTTTAGAAAAACAAAGAAGTTGATTTAGGTTGTCTAAAATGTGAAAACCTTAGACAAAAAAATGAAGATCTCAAGAGTACCTCCATTAAATTGGAAAAGTTCATGAAAGGTACTAGTGCTCTTGATGATATGTTAAACAAACAAATTCATTCTAAGGAAAGACTTGGGTTGGGATATAACACTAATGAAGCATCTACTAGTGAACCTAAACAAGTTAGATTTTCAGAAAAACGAACCACTGTACGCGGTACGCCAGTATATGACGTGTTTCCATATAGCTATGGAACCGCGGGTACTGATAACGAACCGCGGACAGAAATTGGTTTTTGTGAAAATCCTCAACTTTCTAAAAAGTCTATTTTTGGTGAAGGGCCAAAATATATTCTTGTTAACAAGGTCAAAGTACCTATTCTTGAAAAAACTACTCTAGATAAATTCTACAAGCCCTTGAGTAAACCTCTAATTGGAACTAGAAACTTATCTAGACAAACATCTAGTCCTCCAAGGGTACGAAATGAGTCAAAACCTAGAAGTAGAGCACCTACACCAAAAAGGGACGATCAAGCTAAGTCAAGACCTAGAAGTAAAACTCTAACACCTAAAAGAAATAACAATAATTCTAGATCAAGAACAAAGACACCTAGGAGAAACAATGGACAACAAAATGGCCATATGAATTGGAACACTTATCAACAACAATACTTTTCCCCATGGGGATTGTCTCCTCCATTCATGCATCCTAACCAAATGCAAGGGATGCTTGGTAACAACTTTAGACCCATGGGATATTGGGGACCAAATGTTTGATCTTGTGTGTTGTTACCTAGATATGCTTGGGAATCGATTTATAGCCCGACGAGTGGATTAAGGTTAGTGGTTGTTCTAAACACATGACGGGTAATCGAAGTTTATTCTCGCACTACAAAGTTTATGATGGAGGTAACATTACATTTGCAAGTAATCGACGTGGTAATATCGTTTTAAAAGGTACGATTTCTCTTGACTCCATGAGCATTGAAAATGTAGATAACGTAGATAACTTAGGTTTTAACCTTCTAAGTATAGGTCAAATTTGTGACAATAAGTGTGAGGTCATCTTTTCGGAATATGACAGTGAAATCGTAAAAGATGGAAAGGTCATTGGAAAAGCTGTTAGAAAGCATGGGCTTTATGTCATAAAGGTCAATAGGAAGTCAAAGGACAACTTATGTCTAGCGAATTTAGATGATAGTTCTACTCTTTGGCATATGAGATTAGGTCACGCTAATATGCGTTTAACTCAATCTTTAGTCTCTAAGGATTTGGTAAGACATCTCCCCAAGACGAAATTTGATAGTTACTTTTGTGATGCTTGCATAGTTGGGAAGCAAGTTTACTCAAGTCACAAAGCCAAGAATTTGGTATCGACCTCTCGATGCTTAGAGCTCCTACATATGGATCTCTTTGGACCTTCCGCCATACGGAGTTATGGAGGTAACCTTTATACCCTAGTCATAGTTGACGACTATTCTAGATTCACTTGGACTAGATTTTTGGCGTCTAAGAATGAGGCTTTCGATCACTTCGAAATCTTTGGTCGAAGAATCCAAAATCAACTAGGATGTTTAATTGTTTCTATTAGGACGGATCATGGTAGGGAATTTGATAATGAAGTGTAATTTGGTGCCTTTTGTAAAGCTCATGGTATTACCCATAACTTCTCAGCTCCTGATACTCTATAATCAAATGGGGTAGTTGAAATGAAGAATAGGACCATCCAAGAGATGAGTAGGACGATGTTAAATGAGCAATCTTTGCCTCAAAAATTTTGGTGCAATGTCGTGGACACATCGACCTATATTCTCAACCGAATTCTTATTCGACCTTTCCTAGGAATGACCCCCTATGAGATTCTTAAAGGTAAGAATCCCTCATTGGAATACTTTAGGGTGTTTGGAAGCAAGTGATTCATTCTCAACACCAAAGATTACCTTACTAAGTTCGGCCCAAAGTCGTAGGAAGGCATCTTTTTAGGTTATTCCCAAACTAGCAAAGCCTACATAGTCCTCAATAGAACCTCGGGTGTAATTAAAGAATCACTTAACGTGACTTTCAATGAAACCCCTGCTTCATCTAAGACAACACCTTTGGTAGATGATGACTTGGATGAAATAGACATAGTTAAAGCTAAAGATTTTAGAAACATAGGAGTTGAAGACCTTAATGTTGAAAAGGGAGTAAACATTAAGGAGTCAAAGGATCATGCTCTCGACAACGTCATAGGCAAATTAGATCAAAGGACCCTAAGATCTCAAGTCCAAAATCAAAGTAACTTCTTTTGTTTCGTCTCCTTGATTGAACCAAAGAATGTTAAAGAAGATTTGATGGATGAGAGTTGGGTCATCGCTATGCAAGAAGAATCGAATCAATTCATTGCTAATTGTAGAAACTAGAAGGGGGTTGAATAGTTTCTTAAGTTTACTTGTTAAAGATTGTTTTTTAAAAAATCCTTTTCAAAAAACTTAGACTTGAGTATTTATGTGAAACCTTCTTAAACACAATATGAACAAGGTATAGTGCAACTTAAACTAATAATCACAAGTATAAAGAATAATGAATACAAAGAGATAAGGGAAGGAAAGATCAAACTAAACACCAAGGATTTATAGTGGTTCGGCAACGAAGCTCACTCATCGTTCCTACTCCCCTCCTCGAGTACTCCTTACTCGAGATTTCACTAATCAACAAGCTCCTTAAGGTGGAGAAACCGTACACAACGTCGCTTAACCAATTTTCGACTCTAAGGTAAAAGTCGAGCCCTAATAATAGCTAGGACCAATCTACACCAATATACTTTAAGTATCAAGTATTAACCTTAGTACAAACACAACTTCCAAATAGACAAAACTACTTGGATCTTCACAACAATGAATAAATAAGTTTGGATCTTCAATGGATATTTGAGGTAGACACAACACTTCAAGGATGATAGTGTTCTTCTCTTTGCACTTTGAGAGGAAAAGATGAGAGGAGAAAGATTCACTTCTAAACAAGTAGTAATCAAACAAATGATCAAGTATTTGAGAGATTTAAGAAGTATGAAAGAATCTAGAAATGTATGTGCAAAAGAGGTGAATTGAAAGTCTGATAATGGTCCACTATTTATAAGACAAACATCCAACGGCTATATCTGCCCGCGGTTCCTTATTGGAGCCCGTGGTTCCTTATCAATAAGGAACCGCTATAGGAGCTAAGGAAATGCCTGCATAGACTCCGCTCCCTTTTGTCTTTTAGTGGATTGGTTTGAATCTGGGGATTAAAATATCCTGAAAGGATATTCTAAAACAAGATAGAATATGCTATTTTCAAATTTCAAATTTTCAAATAATTAATTTAATAAAACATTTTCTAAAAAGAAAGTTTAGTAAAAAAACTTGTCACACTTAATAAAAATTGAGTTTTAAGAAAAGATTAAATCCTTGATCACTTAATTAGGATGAGTACTTGTTTGTTCATACCTTAAGTGATAATGGTTGAAATGAAAAATACTTGAACTCAGGAATTCGTTTTTCGTTGTTTTCGTAAATACTTGTTTTTACATATTGTCGTAATCAAAACAAAGCAAGACCAAAAAATGCAAATAATGTTTTTAGGCATCATTGCATTAACAATCTCCCCCTTTTGATTCCGACAATACATAAACTCAATCACCTAATAAAACAAGATTTTCGAAGACGAGTTTATATCATTTCTCCCCCTTTGTCGAAGCAAAAAGGTTGCAAAAGTCTTTGAAGAAGAAAAGAACCAGACTTGCAAATGCTGCCCCTTGGTGCTTACTCCCCCTTGCTTGGGGCACCAAGGAATCGATATATGGTGACAAGCTACATAGAAGGGTTAGTAGTAGAGAAGAGACGCCCAACAAGATATTGCAAAGGTCACAAAAAATAAATTAAGGGAAGAGACAAAAGATCCAAGATAAGCCATGTTAAAAAGAAACATGATAAAAGATACAAGGAAATAAATCATACAAAGATGTATGAGACACAAACACAAGCCAAAAGAAAAGCATAAATCTAATCCTAGTTAGACTAGAACTCTAAGATTTGCTTGAACTAGATGTCTTGAAGATAAGCAACCAATGCTTAGATAAAAGACAAGGTAGTGGCAGAAGTAGGTTGTGGTGGCTTGGTAGAAATCTCATAGTCATAGTGAAGAGGAGGTTTGACTAAGAGACTCTTGATGTAATTCAACTCTTCATAGATATGGGCCATAGCAAGATGTTGATATTGACAACAATGATAATATGTTCCATGATGCATGACATTATCATGTGAAGGAGGAAGAATACTAAAGGCTAGTGGTGGAAGATAAGAAGTTCCATAATCAACATTCTTAGAAGAGGAAGAGATGTGATTTGGAGTGTTCTTGGATGAATTGGAATTGAAAGCAATTGGAGAGAATGGAGGAGATTCAAAGCTTTCATTTGGGGAATAAGACATTTTGATTTGAGAAAGGATGCAAAATGCTTAAGGTTAAATAGAGAAAGCCCAAGATATTTTAGTGGTGGTCAAAGGGTTGAAACAAAGATTCCAAAAAGTATTGGAACAAATTTGGAGTTTCAGGAATACCCGAAAAAGAGGTTAATGGGAGCGGTTCCTTATCTCAATAGGCGGTTCCTTATCACTGGGGAACCGCGGTCTCAATAGAGAACCGCCTACAGTGGGTTAAATTAGGTGATGAGGGAGGATTTTCCAATTCAGCAAATCCTATTTTTCTAGTCTAACTAATCATGGAGATATGCTTAGAAGCAAAGATAGACAAAGAAAACACACAAGAACTCACCAAACAAGGTTTTGACCAAAATACATGGATTTTAAATAAAATCGATGTAGGAGGTGGGTAGAATTAAACACAAAGTCATGACACAATGATCATCCATAATTCTCTTTTGTTCTTGCTATATTTGAGAGAGCCATACATATGAATCATGTAAGCTCATTATGAATAGCAAGAATCTATAAAAAATGTTTTTAGATTGAATTAACAATGCAAAAAAAACATTTCTCGACCATTTTTGAAAGAACTTTGAGAATTTTGAAAAGGGGAAGAGAAGTTTTCCAAAAAGAATTTACGATACTCAAAAGCTCAAAGAAAGAAAAGACTCAAAAGAGAAAAAGACTCGATTAATTAAAATGCATAATTAAAGAATATGTTCCATTAAACCTAGACCTGGACGCAAATAATTAAAAGGTTCCCTCATAAGTGGCTTAGTGAAGATGTCGGCTAAGTTTTCTACCGAGGGTACCTTCTCTATCGAAATGTTCCCCTTTTGAACATTATCCCTAAGAAAATGGTGGCCAATATCTATGTGCTTAGTTCGCGAATGTTGCACGGGATTCTTGCTAAGGTCTATTACACCCTTGTTGTCGCACATGATGGGAACATCATCAAGAGAAATCCCATAATCAACAAGCGCTTGCTTCATCCATAGAGCTTGTTGACAAGCTTGACCGGCACTCACATACTCGGCTTCCATGGTGGATATAGCAAGAACGGTTTGTTTCTTGGAGAAACAAGAAGTTAAACAACAACCCATGAAGGTACAAACTTCACTAGTAATTTTCTGGTCCACATAGTCTCCCGCATGATCCGAGTCCGCATAGACAATGGTTTCTACGCCGGTCCCTTTAGGATACCATAATCCTAAATGTATAGTGCCCTTAATGTATCGGAGGATACGCTTAACCGCTTCAAGGTGAGAGGTTTTGGGAGCCTCTTGGAAGCGAGCACAAAGGCAAACACTAAACATGATATCCGGTTGACTTGCCGTTAGGTATAACAAACTACCAATCATACCTCTATATTTGGTGTTGTCTACCGACTCACAATCATCATCTACGGTGAGTTTAGTATCCGAGGTCATAGGGGTCTTCATTGTTCTAGAGTCTTCTCATCCAAATTTCTTTAGCATTTGTTTAACATACTTGGATTGATTAAAGAAAATACCATCGTCCATTTTTTTAATTTAGAGTCCTAAAAAGAAGTTAAGTTCTCCCATCATACTCATTTCAAACTCGTCATGCATGATTTTGGCAAAGTCGTCACACGATGATTGACAAGTTGAACCAAATATAATGTCATCAACATATATTTGTATGATAATGAGGTGATAACCTTTCTTCTTTGTAAAGAGTGTATTATCTACCATCCCCATGGTATACTCATATTTTACAAGAAATGTTTTAAGTCTATCATACCAAGCTTTGGGTGCTTGTTTGAGACCATAAAGAGCTTTCTAAAGCTTGTAAACATGATCCGGTTTCTCAAAATCAGTGAAGTCGGGAGGTTGAGCCACATATACCTCCTCATTGATCAAACCGTTAAGAAATGCACTCTTTACATCCATTTGTTGAAGCTTAAAGTCTAAGGCACAAGCATAAGCTAAAAGGATTCTAATGGATTCTAATCTTGCTACGGGTGCGTATGTATCGTCATAATCAATACCTTCTTGTTGATTATAGCCTTGAGCTACAAGTATAGCCTTGTTACGAGACACCACCCCATTCTCGTCTAACTTATTCCTATATACCCATTTGGTTCCTATGAAGGTTGAACTTCTAGGTGGAGGAACAAGTTCCCAAACGTCATTAGCAATGAATTGATTCAATTCTTCTTGCATAGCGATGACCTAACTCTCATCCATCAAAGCTTCTTTAACATTCTTTGGTTCAATCAAGGAGACGAAACAAAAGAAGTTACTTTGATTTTGGACTTGAGATCTTAGGGTCCTTTGATTTAATTCGCCTATGACGTTATCGAGAGCATGATCCTTTGACTCCTTAATGTTTACTCCCTTTTCAACACTAAGGTCTTAAACTCCTATGTTTCTAACATCTTTGGCATTAACTATGTCTATTTCATCCAAGTCATCATCTACCAAAGGTGGTGTGTTAGATGAAGGAGGGGTTTCATCAAATTTCACGTTAAGTGATTCTTCAATTACACCCGAGGTTCTATTGAGGACTATGTAGGCTTTGCTAGTTTGAGAATAACCTAAAAAGATACCTTCGTAAGACTTTAGGTCAAACTTGGTAAGGTAATCTTTAGTGTTAAGAATAAAGCACTTGCTTCCAAACACCCTAAAGTATTCCAATGATGGCTTCTTACCTTTAAGAATCTCATAGGGGGTCATTCCTAGAAAAAGTCGAATAAGAATTCGGTTGAGAATGTAGGTCGATGTGTCCATGACATTGCACCAAAATTTTTGAGGCAAAGATTGCTCATTTAACATCTTCCTACTCATCTATTGGATGGTCCTATTCTTATTTTCAACTACCCCATTTGATTGTGGAGTGCGAGGAGCCGAGAAGTTATGGGTAATACCATGAGCTTCACAAAAGGCACCGAATTGCACTTCATTATCAAATTCCTTACCATGATCCGTCCTATTATAGACAATTGAACATCCTAGTTGATTTTGAATTCTTCGACTAAAGGTTTCGAAGTGATTGAAAGCTTCATTCTTAGACGCCAAAAATCTAGTCCAAATGAATCTAGAGTAGTCGTCAACTATAACTAGGGTATAAAGGTTACCTCCATAACTCCGTATGGCGGAAGGTCCAAAGAGATCCATATGTAGGAGCTCTAAGCACCGAGAGGTAGAAACCAAATTCTTGGCTTTGTGACTTGAGTGAACTTGCTTCCCAATTTTGCAAGCATCACAAAAGTGACTATCAAACTTCATCTTGGGGAGATGTCTTACCAACTCCTTAGAGACTAAAGATTGAATTAAACGCATATTAGCGTAACCTAATCTTCTATGCCAAAGAGTAGAACTATCATCTAAAGTCGCTAGACATAAGTTGTCCTTGGAATACCTATTAACCTTCATAACATAAAGCCCATGCTTTCTAACACCTTTTCCAATGACTTTTCCATCTTTTACGATTTCACTATCATGTTCTGAAAAGATGACCTTACACTTATTGTCACAAATTTGACCTATACATAGAAGGTTAAAGCCTAAGTTGTCTACGTGCTCTACATTTTCTATAGTCATAGAGTCAAGAGAAACCGTAGCTTTGCCAATGATATTACCACGTCGATTACTTGCGAATGTAACGTTACCTCCAATATATGATTTGTAGTGCGAGAACAAACTTCGATTACTTGTCATGTGTTTAGAACAACCACTATCCTTAATCCACTCGTCGAGCTCTAAATCGATTCCCAAGCATATCTAGGTAACAACACACAAGATCAAACATTTGATCTCCAATATCTCATGGGTCCAAAATTGTTAGTTCCAAACATCCCTTGCATTTGGTTGGGATGCATGAATGAAACCCCGTGGATTAGTCGGCCAATGAGTCGGAAATCACGGTTACCAAAAAAAAAAAAGAATTGTTGTTGAAAATTATTCCAATTCATATGGCCATTTTGTTGTCCATGTTTCTCCTAGGTGTCTTTGATCTTGATCTAGAATTATTATTATTCCTCCTAGGTGTTGGAGTTTTATTTCTAGGTCGTGATTTAGCTTGAACATCTCTTTTTGGCGTAGGTGTTCTACTTCTAGCTTTAGATTCATTTCGTACTCTTGGAGGAGTAGATGTTTGTCTAGATAAGTTTCTAGTTCCCATTAGAGGTTTACTCAAGGACTTGTAGAATTTATCTAGAGTAGACTTTTCAATTATGGGTACTTTGACCATGTTAATAAGAATATGTTTTGGTCCTTCACCTAAAATATACTTTTCAGAAATTTCAGGATTTTAACAAAAATCTTCTTGTGTCCGCGGTTCTTTACTTCCATCCGCGGTTCCATAGCAATAAGGAACCGCCCCATATATTGGAGAACCGCGTACAGGGGAGTGTTTTTCTGAAAACCTAACTTGTTTTGGTTCACTAGTTGATGCTTCGTTAGTGTTATATTCTAACCTAAGTCTTTCCTTAGAATGAATTTGTTTGTTTAACATATCATCAAGAGCATTAGTACCTCTCATGAACTTTTCAAGTCTAATGGAGGTGCTCTTAAGGTTTTCATTTTCTTGTCTAAGGTTTTCACATTTTAAGCATCCTAGATCTACTTCTTTATTTTTCTCAAGCTTTGCTAATTTCTCTTTTAGCTCACTAATCTCATTTTCAAGCTTAGTTCTAGTTGATTTTAGCACTTTGTTCTTTTTGATGAATTTAAGACTAAGCTTATGCAAGTTATTGTATGGACTTTCTAATTCACTATCATCTTGAGAAGAACTATTATTGCTATAATACTCGATTTCAAAATGTACCTCTTTAAAAGTGTAAGCCATGAAACACTTCTCATCTTTGGGGTTGTCATCAACATCTTCACCGCTATCGCTCCATGAACCTCCAACGAACGCCGTGTGGTTCTTTTCGCGTGAAGGCTTAGGACAATCACCGATGAAATGATTTGGATCACCACATCTAAAGCATTTCCTATCACCTTTATCATCTTTGGCAAATCGGTTTTGGGGGAAGGGTTTCTTGTTGTTGTTTGGTTGCCTCACGTATTGACCTCGTCTTTTAAAGAACTTCTTAAAGTCTCTAACCGCCATGGCATATTCCTCATCATCACTATCCGAGGAGCTTTCATGGTCACTTTGCGCCTTCTTGGCCTTGAGTGCAAGAGACTTTCTTTCACTCTTAGTTTTCACCATTTCCGGGTCCTTCAAAATTATCATCTCGTGAACCTTCAAGTTACTAATGAGTTCATCGAGTGATAATTTGGCGAGATCCTTTGATTCTTCAATCACCGTGACTTTAGCTCTCCACTTTGGATTCAATGCTCTAAGAAACTTCCTAACATTTTTCTTGCTAGAAAAACCTTCATCAAGTGCTTTTAGACTAGTAATAATAGTGTTAAATCTAGCAAATGCACAATCAATAGTTTCATCTTCTAAGATGACAAATTGTTCATACTGTTGAACAAGAAGATCGATTTTACTTTCTTTGACTTGGCTATTACCTTGGTGGGTTACTAAAAGAGTGTTCTAAATATCTTTAGCGGTTTCATACATAAAAGTCCTTTCGTACTCTTTCTTTGGTAAAGCATTATAAATCACCATTTTAGCCTTATTATTTTTAGCAAGTTTCCTTTTATTATCATCATTAGCTTTGTCAAAAGTTACTATCTCTTTGCTTTTAGAAACTTCATTATATTGATAAGGCAAAAAATCACCATTGGTAATAACATGCCAAAGATCTAAATCTTTTGATTTCACATAAGTCTCAAATCTATTTTTCCAATAAATAAAACTATTAGTTTCAAAAAGAGGTAGTCTTTGCATGGATTGCCCTTCTAGATACTTGTTGGAATCCATTGTTTGATTCAAGTTTTAAAATACAATATATTTTAAAAAGGCTTGAGCACCCACGCTCTGATACCAATTGTAGAAACTAGAAGGGGGGTTGAATAGTTTCTTAAGTTTACTTGATAAAGATTGGTTTTTAAAAAATCCTTTTCAAAAAACTTAGACTTGAGTATTTATGTGAAATCTTCTTATACACAATATGAGCAAGATATAGTGGAACTTAAACAAATAATCACAAGTATAAAGAATAATGAATGTAAAGAGATAAGGGAAGGAAAGATCAAACCAAACACCAAGGATTTATAGTGGTCCGGCAACGAAGTTCACTCCTCGTTCCTACTCCACTCCTCGAGTACTCCTTACTCGAGAGTTCACTAATCAACAAGCTCCTTAAGGTGGAGAAACCATACACAACGTCGCTTAACCAATTTTCGACTCTAAGCTAAAAGTCGAGCCCTAATCTTAGCTAGGACCAATCTACACCAATATACTTTAAGGATCAAGTATTAACCGTATTACATACACAACTTCCAAATAGACACAACTACTTGGATCTTCACAACAATGACACAAAAATGAATAAATAAGTTTGGATCTCCAATGGATCTTTGAGGTAGGCACAACACTTCAAGGATGATAGTGTTCTTCTCTTTGCACTTTGAGAGGAAAAGATGAGAGGAGAAAGATTCACTTCTAAACAAGTAGTAATCAAACAAATGATCAAGGATTTGAGTGATTTAAGAAGTATGAAAGAATCTGGAAATGTATGTGCAAAAGAGGTGAATTGAAAGTCTGAGAATGGTCCACTATTTATAAGACAAAATTCCAACGGCTATATCTGCCCGCGGTTCCTTATTGGAGCCCGCGGTTCCTTATCGATAAAGAACCGCTATTGGATCTAAGGAACCGCCTGCATAGACTCCGCTCCCTTTTGTCTTTTAGTGGATTGGTTCGAATATGGGGATTAAAATATCCTGAAAGGATATTCCAAACCAAGATAGAATATGCCATTTTCAAATTTCAAATTTTCAAATAATTAATTTAATAAAACATTTTCTTAAAAAGAAAGTTTAATAAAAAAATTGTCACACTTAATAAAAAGTGAGTTTTAAGAAAAGATTAAATCCTTGATCACTTAATTAGGATGAGTACTTGTTTTTTCATACCTTAAGTGATAATGGTTGAATTGAAAAATACTTGAACTCAAGAATTCTATTTTCGTTGTTTTCGTAAATGCTTGTTTTTACATATTGTCGCAATCAAAATAAAGCGAGATCGAAAAATGGAAGTAATGTTTTTAGGCATCATTGCATTAAGCTAATGATGTTTGGGAACTTGTTCCTCCATCTAGAATTTCGACCATTATAGGAACCAAATGGGTATATAGGAATAAGTTAGACGAGAATGGTGTTGTGTCTCGTAACAAGGCTAGACTTGTAGCTCAAGGCTATAATCAACAAGAAGGTATTGTTTATGACGAGACATACGCACCCGTAGCAAGATTAGAATCCTTTTAGCCTACGCTTGTGCCTTAGATTTTAAGCTTCAACAAATGGATGTAAAGAGTGCGTTTCTTAACGGTTTGATAAATGAGGAGGTATATGTGGCTCAACCTCCCGGCTTCATTGATTTTAAGAAACTGGATCATGTTTACAAGCTTAAGAATGCTCTTTATGGTCTCAAACAAGCACCCAAAGTTGGTATGGTAGACTTAAAGCGTTTCTTGTAAAACATGATTATACCATGGGGATGGTAGACAATACGCTCTTTACAAAGAAGAAAGGTTCTCACCTCATTATCGTATAAATATATGTTGATGACATTATATTTGGTTTAACTTGTCAATCATTGTGTGATGACTTTGCCAAAATCATGCATGACAAGTTTGAAATGAGTATGATGGGAAAACTTAACTTCTTTTTAGGACTCCAAATTAAACAAATGGACGATGGTATTTTCTTCAGTCAATCTAAGTATGTTCAAAAAATGCTAAAGAAATCTGGATTAGAAGAATCTAGACCGATGAAGACCCATATGGCCTCGTATACTAAACTCACTGCAGATGATGACTGTGAGTCGGTAGACAACACCAAATATAGAGGTATGATTGGTAGTTTGTTGTACCTAATGGCAAGTTGACCGGATATCATGTTTAGTGTTTACCTTTGTGCTCGCTTCCAAGAGGCTCCTAAAACCTATCACCTTGAAGCGGTTGAGCGTATCTTCCGATACATTAAGGAAACTATACATTTAGGATTATGGTATCCTAAGGGTACCGGCGTAGAAACCATTGTCTACGCGGGCTCGGATCATGCGGGAGACTATGTGGACCGGAAAAGCACTAGTGGAGTTTTTACCTTCATGGATTGTTGTTTAACTTGTTGGTTCTCCAAGAAACAAACCGCTCTTGCAATATCCACCACGGAAGCCGAGTATGTGAGTGCCGGTAAAGCTTGTCAACAAGCTCTATGGATGAAGCAAGCGCTTGTTCATTAAGGGATTTCTCTTGATGATGTTCTCATCATGTGCGACAATAAGGGTGCAATAGACCTTAGCAAGAATCCCGCACAACATTCGCGAACCAAGCACATAGAGATTCGCCACCATTTCCTTAGGGATAATGTTCAAAAGGGGAACATTTCGATTGACAAGGTGCCCTCGGTAGAAAACTTAGCCGATATCTTTACTAAGCCGCTTAAGAGGGAACCTTTTAATTACTTGCGTCTAGGTCTAGGTTTAATGGAACATGTTCCTTAATTGCACATTTTATTAATCGAGTCTTTTTCTCTTTTGAGTCTTTTCTATCTTTGAGCCATTGAGTCTTGCAAACTCTTTTTGTAAAACCTCTCTTCTCTTTTTCAAAATTCATGAAGTTCTTTCAAAAATTGTCGAGAAATGTTTTTGCATTGTTAATTCAATCTAAAAACGTTTTTCATAGCTTCTTGCTATTAATATTGAGCTTACATAATTCATATGTATGTGTCTCTCAAATATAGCAAGAACAAAAGTGAACTATGGAGGATCATTGTGTCATGACCTATTGTCTATTTCAACACGCCTCCAACATCGATTTTCTTTAAAATCCATGAATTTTGGTCAAAACCTTGTTTGGTGAAATCTTGTATGATTTCTTTGTCTATCTTTGCTTCTTAGCATATCTCTATGACTAGTTAGACTAGAAAATTAGGATTCGCTGAATTATAAAATCCTCCTTCATCACCAAAATCCACCCACTGTAGGCGGTTCTTTAAATAGACCGCAACTACATATCGATATGGAACCATCGGTGGAGTAAAGGAACCGCGGGCAGTGCTTTCTATTTTGGGTATTTCTGAAACTCCAAATTTGTTTCAACACTTTTTGGAATCTTTGTTTCAACCCTTTGACCACCCTCAAAATATCTTGAGCTTTCTCTATTTAACCCTAATCATTTTGTATCCTTTCTCAAATCAAAATGTCTTATTCTCCAAATAAAAGACTTGATTCTCCTCCATTTTCTCCAATTGCTTTAAATCCTAATTCACCCAAGATCACTCAAAATCACATTTCTTCTCCTTCTAAGAATGTTGATTGTGGAACTTCTTTTCTTCCACCTCTATCCTTTAGTGTTCTTCCTCCTTCACATGATAATGTCATGCATCATGGAACATATTGTTATTGTTGTCAATATCAACATCTTGCTATGGCTCATATATATGAAGAGTTGGATTCATCAAAAGTCTCTTAGGCAAACCTCCTCTTCACTATGACTATGAGATTACTACCAAGCCACCACCACCTCCTTCTGCCACTACTTTGTCTTTTATCTAAGCATTGATTGCTTACCTTCAAGACATCTAGTTCAAGCAAATCTTAGAGTTCTAGTTTAACTAGGATTAGATTTATGCTTTTCTTTTGGCTTGTTTTACCTTTTACATACATCTTTGTATGTTTTGTTTCCTTGTATCTTTTATTCATGTTTTTCTTTTAATATGACTTATCTTGGATCTTGGTCTCTTCTCATTTATTGTTCTTTGTGTGACATTTGCTATATCTTGTTGGGTGTCTCTTATCTTCTACTAACCCTTCTATATAGCTTGTCACCATATCTCGATTCATTGGTGCCCAAAGCAAGGGGGAGTAAGCACCAAGGAGGACCATTTGCAAAGTCCGGGTCTTCTCTTCTAACAAAGACTTTTGCAACCTTTTTGCTTCGACAAAGAGGGAGAAGTGAAATAAACTCGTCTTCGAAAATCTTGTTTTTCATGTGATTGAGTTTATGTATTGTCGAAATCAAAAAGGGGGAGATTGTTAATGCAATGATGCCTAAAAACGTTACTTGCATTTTTCGGTCTCGTTTTTTTTTAATTACGACAATATGTAAAAACAAGCATTTACGAAAACAACGAAAAACAAATTCTTGAGTTCAAGTATTTTTCATTTCAACCATTATCACTTAAGGTATGTACAAACAAGTACTCATCCTAATTAAGTGATCAAGGATTTAATCTTTTCTTAAAACTCACTTTTTATTAAGTGTGACAAGTTTTTATTAAACTTTAATTTTAAGAAAATGTTTTATTAAATTAATTATTTGAAAATTTGAAAATGAGATATTCTATCTTGGTTTGGAATATCCTTTCAAGATATTTTAATCTCCAGATTTGAACCATACCACTAAAAGACAAAAAGGAGCGGAGCCTACTCCGACGTCTCCAAAAGTGGCTATGCGGCTCCTTATCGATAAGGAACCGCATGTAGCTATAAGGAACCGCGGGGCAGATATAGCCGTTGGAGCCTTCTCTTATAAATAGTGGACCATTCTCAGATTTTCTCTTCACCTCTTTTGCACATATATTTCCAGATTCTTTCATACTTCTAAAATCACTCAAATACTTGGTCATTTGGTTGATTACCACTTGTTTAGAAGTGAATCTTTCTTCTCCCATCACTTCTTATCCAAGTGCAAAGAGAAGAACACTTTTCATCCTTGAAGTGTTGTGTCTACCTCAAAGATCCATTGAAGATCAAATCTTATTTATTCATTGTTGTGTCATTGTTGTGAAGATCCAAGTAGTTGTGTATATTTAGAAGTTGTGTATGTATTAAGGTTAATACTTGGTCCTTAAAGTATATTGGTGTAGATTGGTCCTAGCTAAGATTAGGGCTCGACTTTTAGCTTAGAGTCGGAAATTGGATAAGCAACGTTGTGTACGGTTTCTCCATCTTAAGGAGCTTGTTGATTAGTGAACTCTCGAGAAAGGAGTACTCGAGGAGTGAAGTAAGTACGAGGAGTGAGCTTCGTTGCCGAACCACTATAAATCCTTGGTTTTTGGTTTGATATTTCTTTCTCTTATCTCTTTACATTCATTATTCTTTATACTTGTGATTATTAGTTTAGTTGCACTATTCCTAGTTCATATTGTGTATAAGAAGGTTTCACCTATTTGATCAAGCCTAAATTTTTGAAAAGGATTTTTGAAAACCGTCTTTTAACAAGTAAATTTAAGAAACTATTCACCCCCCCCCCCCCTTCTAGTTTCTACACCTTTAATTACAAGAATCACAAAGTTACAAAGTTACAAGCCTTAAAATTGAACCCGACTAGGTTTTTCCCTCCAAAAAACCATTTAAGCACTTTCCCTCCTAAATTCAGACATAGGCCATATATTTTAGGATATTTTGAGATATTTTACAAATAGGTGCATCACCTACTTGTAGATGAAAACTCATCATTCCTATCTTAAAATTTCGTGGCATGTTTATGGCCTTAACCTTAAATATTTTTAATCCTAGCTTGTATGAATCATCTACTCGCCTTCCTTAGTCATTCCTAGCATCCCTTAGTCATGTATCTACTGTCCTTATACGTTTCATGGCTTAACTTGGAGGCTAAGTGTTGAAGGTAGTATAAATAGGTACCTTATACGTCATTTTGAAATTATCCCTCACTTTCACTTCTACACACCTTTACATTCTTTTCCTATACCACCATTAAAGCCCTAAGAAGTCCCTAAGATTAGTAGCAAGCTTTGGAAGAAGTTCCAAGAGTTCTTGAAGAGTTGTGAAGAAGATATAGTCCATATGCCCCATTAGGAGCCCTAGAATCCCTATTTTTTTGTTTGTAAGTATCCGCCTTTTTCAATAAGTTCTTTTGATGTTATAACTCTTTAATAAACTTAGTTATAATCTAAATAATCTATTCCAGAAAGTCTTCGTTCATATGATCATCTAAAATGGAAGTTATAAGCTAAAGATGTACTAAAACCCTAGTTTTGAGTGCTACAATTGTTTGTTTTGAGTGGTTTTATTTAGGGATGAGCAAAATCAACTGAAAATTAAACTGAATTGACAAACCGAGCTGAACCGAACCGATCGAAACTAGACCGATCATTTTTGGTTTTGTATTTTTATGTCGGTTTTGCTAGGTTCTCGGTTCGATTTCGAGTTAAAAACAAGAATATTACGCCTAAGCTATATATTTGATTCGGTTCGGTTTTTGGTTCATGTTTTTTTAAATCGGTTTCGGTTTGGTTCGGCTTTTTTCTGTTCGGTTCGGTTTTAAAGCGATGCTCAGCCCTAGTTTTATTTGTCTATTTTTAAAATATATATTAAATCTATAACAATATTACAAAGAGAGAATTCCCAAAATCGTCTTTGTGGTTTGGCAAAATTGCACGTTTGGTCCGTCAAGTTTCGAAATTGCAAAATTCGTATGTGTAGCAAAACTTGGGTTGCACATTTGGTCCTTTTACGACCTGAAATTACTAAAAATACCCTGTCCCATACAAAAAACAAAAGAATGAAGATGAGGGTATTTACTATTTAGTCGTTTCAGGTTATAAAAGGACCAAACGTGCAATTTGACTAAACCATAGGAGCATCTTTCTAATTTTGAAACTTGATGAATCAAACCTACAATTTGACCATACAACAAGGGAGATTTTTACAATTCTCCCTATTATAAATAAGTAACTTAAATATAAAATTAAAGATAAATATTTGAAAAAAAAAGTTAATCATGAATTTTATAAAAAAATTGTTTTAGTTTGATTCTAACGTAAAAATATGATATGACGAAAACTAGCTCGATCGACAGGTAGTTAATATCACACAAAACTCTGGCCTTTTAGTAATTTGGTTTGTGCGTTATCCATTTTTTTTCATCCAATTACCTAAAATTAGAGGTGTCAAATGGATGGGTTGGGTTAGGTTTGGGTCATGGGTCTAGATCGGTCATGGGTCTAAATGGGTTTGAGTTTTGATGGGTCTTCTAGAAGGATGGGTCTAGATGGGTTTGAGTTTAGATGAGTTTTGGTCTATAATGGGTCTTTAGAAAAATGTTGGGTTTTTGGGTCTCTATATATATTTATGAAAATGGTGAATTTTGTTTAACTTTTTTATTTTAATCATGAAATTTGTATAAAAATTTTCAATGACTCTCGTTACATTTTTTATACAACAATATTTTTTTATACTTTTACGTTTTCGTCAGAAATATTACATTTTCATCAGAAATTTTACGTTTCGTCAAAAATTTTACGTTTTCATCATAAATTTAACGTTTTCATCAGAAATTTTACATTTTCGTCCGAAATTTTACGTTTTCATAAGAATTATTACCTTTTCATCAGAAATATTACGTTTGCATCCGTATTTTTACGTTTTCTTTAGAAATTTTACGTTTCATAAAAAATATTACGTTTTCATCAGAAATTTTACGTTTTCATCAGAAATATGACGTTTTCATAAAAAATTTTACGTTTTCATCAAAAAAATTTTATGTTTTAATCAGAAATTTTACGTTTTCATCAGAAATTTTTCGTCATCATAAGAAATATTACGTTTTCATCAGAAATTTTACGTTTTCATCAGAAATATTACTTTTTCATCAATAATTTTAGGTTTTCATCAGACATTTTACGTTTTCAACAGAATATTACGTTTTCATAAAAAAATTACGTTTTCATCAAAAAATTTACGTTTTCATCAGAAATTTTACGTTTTATAAGAAATTTTACGTTATCATCAGAAATATTACGTTTTTCATCCGAATTTTTACGTTTTCATTAGAAATTTTATGTTTTCATCAGAAATTTTACGTGTTCGTCAGAAATAATACGTTTTCTTCGGAAATATTATGTTTTCATTAGAAATTTTACGTTCTCATCAGCAACTTTACGTTTTCTTCAAAAACTTTACGTTTTTCTCAGAAGTATTGCATTTTCATCAGAAATTCTATGTTTTCTTAGAAACTGTAGGTTTTTATCCGAAATTTTACATTTTCATAAGAAATTTTACGTTTTCATCTGAAATATTACATTTTCATATGAAATAAAGTTTTCATAGGATATTTTATGTTTTAATCAGAAATTTTACGTTTTCCTCAAAAATATTAAGTTTTAATCGGAAATTTAACGTCTTCATCAGAAAATTTATATTATCATTAGAAATATTACGCTTTCATCAGAAATTTTACGTTTTCGTCAGAAATTTTACGTTTTCATCACAAAAAATTACGTTTTCATCCGCATTTTTACGTTGTCATCAATAAAATTTAAGTTTTCATATTTTTTTACGTATACGTTAGAAATTTTACGTTTTCATCAGAGATATCACGATTTCATCCGTATTTTTACGTGTTTAACAGAAATTTTACCTTTTCATCAAAATTTTACGTTTTCATCAGAAATTTTAAGTTTTCCTCAGAAATATTACGTTTTCATCAGAAATTTTACGTTTTCATCCGAAATTTTACGTGTTTGTCCGAAATATTACGGTTTCATCAGAAATTTTACGTTTTCATCAGAAATTTTATATTTTCATCAGAAATTTTACGTTTTCATCTGAAATTTTACGAACGTAAAGTTTCTGAAAAAACCGTAAAATTTCAGATGATAACGTAAAATTTTAGATGAAAACGTAAAATTTGTGATGAAATCGTAAAATTTCGGATGAAAACGTAAAATTTCTGATGAAAACGTAAAGTTTCAGAAGAAAACGTAAAATTCCTGATGAAAACGTAAAATTTCTGATGAAAACGTAAAGTTTCAGAAGAAAACGTAAAGTTTATGATGAAAACGTAAAATTTCTTATGAAAACGTAATATTCTGATGGAAACGTCTAACACCCCACCAAATGCTATGCGCAGCGGAACTACAACATTTGGGTGCTAGGCAGTTATCATCGCACACAAGATATATCAAACGACTCCAAAGAGACGTAAAAGTTTGAAATTAAATTAAAAATTGTTAAAAATGTACATGTCTACGGTTTTCCAAACCCAAATGATCCAACACAGAGTTAGCGTTTCGGTCCCCATGAATCTCAACCCCAAAAGATACTGTTTTCACAACAACATGACATAAAGTTTAAAATATTCATGTGAGAATGGGTGGAAAACAAGTAGACGCCAAGCCACACACACAACTTCCATCCAATGCATGCTCCATGCTACTCTTCATCGGTTACCTGAAACACATGCTAAATTTGGTCAACAAATAATGTTGAGTGGAATTCATAGGTTTTACAATTTCATTTTGAACATATGTGTTATAAAAATCATTCACCATCATTCATAGACTTGTCGATCAAACAATCTATTTTCAAGGTTATGACAATTGTGTTTAAGCTCATGATACTAATCCGTTAACTCAATCACCCGCGTAATAATTACCGGCGTGATTCAGATGAAACCAGTGCCCCTTCTAAAGGCATCAGTTGCAAATATACCTTATCTCTTATCACAAATTATCCGTCCGCAGGGGGTACCCAACGTACTAGCCCTCGTCTCGGATAGGGTCGTCAACCCCATAGTACTATCACTTTGTATAAGCGGCTATTTTCAATCCACGCTAGGATTAAACAATAGTTAATAGTTCATGAAATTAGGGCCTTTTGCAACTAGGTACTCAACACAATTTCTAAGGCAACATTCGGGTCCAACAATCATTCATGACATATGTTCATTTTGGAAAACTAGCATGCATTTCCCTCGCGGGTAAAACAATTTAAAACAATAGTAAGCGAGGCTATAAATTCACACCTTATATAACAAAGTAGTCGACGATTCGAGTGACGATCACTGACGATGATGAGGATGCACGGGAAAATCAACACCTATCAAACCAATAACGCGTAATGAGTAATCTCATTTATAAACCTTAAGTACTGTATATAATACATACATATTAGTCAATTGTGATAATTACAACTCACACCAAAACCAAACAAATAAGTGTTACTCGTTTTATACTATTCGTCCATGTTATTAACGTTATTCCCTTTTTACACATTTTTCGCCGATACTTACCAACAGTACGGACTGTTTTACTAGACTTAACTCTTTTAATAAAATTTTAGAAAATTCTCAAAAATACCTTAAGACCTGTAGAAAACACATTTTTAATCCCATTAAAATTTTTCGCTTTTACGACCCGTTACTCAACACTTTACCAAAACTACGTTTTTCGGACTGAATTTGCACTTTGACCAAGTCGGTCTCATTTGACCCATTTAAAATATACCATTGACCCATTTGACACCTAAGTCTAATAATAGACTCAAATATGCAGGTTTGAGACCAAAAATCAACCTTTGACCATTTACCAAACTATACCTATGGTCCCCGGGATTTGACCTAAAACCAAACATAATTTCGGATTATGAAGGTTTTCATCTCCCGGTACACAATTTTCAAAACATCATAACTTTTGACTCGTTAGGAGTCGTAAGCTCTATCTTATACCAAATCGAAGCTAAGAAGACGCTCTACAACTATATCCTAGTCACATGACCTGTTTACAAAATAATTTTTATGAAAACACTTCAAACTTTCTGCCTAAAATTACCTATCTCAAAATCAATCCAACACTCGTTTCCAAACCCATTTATCGAAACTAGACCTCAACTTAATCACTCCTAATCATACCTAACCCTCCTAATCAGTCCTATACACCCTAATTATCATATCCATCTCAAAACCCAAACACAAAATCAAACATGCAATGGGTTCTACCCATTCAAAAACATCTAAAAACAAGAATGAATACAAAATCCATAAACAAAATAACAATCACCATGATCTCCCAAACACCCCCTTTGTGCCGTGGGGTTTGGGTGATCAAAACCCCCCAACCAAATTGATTTTGGTTGGTTTGTTGAGTGATTACACATCCTATATATATGAATTAAACATGCATACATCCAATTTAACATCAAACCCACTTTGAAAAATCCATTGATTCTTGGAAAAAAATTTGTGGATGCATGTATGATTAAAGTACATGAAAAGGATGGGAATTGTAACACCCCCAAGTTGGTCAAATGCAGCGGAATAGTAACTGGGGTGTTACTTGGGTGGATCGATAGCAAATAGTATACAGAGCATGATCATAAAGTATCATTTAAAACATATTACATGAATTTAACTTTACAATTTAAATAAATTCCCTTGAAATCAACATTTAATATTGTCTGTAGAAATATCCCAGCCCGATGGTAAATATGATGCTTCCTAGATGATGATGGAATCCAATGCACATGAACCTGCTTATTTTCCTGAGAAAACATGTTAAAAATCAGTCAACATAAAGTTGGTGAATTCATGGAGTTTAGTTGAAAAAGTATAAGTATTAATATGCAAAACACCATGATGATAGCAGGACATCACAGCCCAACGCTACAGTAGTTCCTACTGCCCTGTAATAGAAGCTAGACATGATTCTCAGTAAGCCCATTTGGGTCTATCCTGATTGAGGTTTCCCTTAATCCGACAATGACATAAACCTGCTGCTCGGCCTAAGCAATACGTGACAGCTGATCACGACAGGCCGGGTGTTGTCAATACCCGAATAGATCTATCCATACATTTTGCGTTACACTATTAACTAATACAATCCACGGGAATGGGGCAAACAGTAGGCAAATAAATTGTTATTGTCTGCGCATGCTTGCATATAAATAGTTTTGTATGTTTTCTCCCCCAGTTATAAAACAGTAAAGATGGGGCCATGAACTCACCTCAGTAGTAATGATGTAGTGATGATGTCACTGAATGTACTGGCACAGTATGATCACGAAGCAGTAGAATTACCTAAGTAATTAAGTGGGTCTCAGTAAATGCACAAATAAAATGCACATATAATGCAGTTGATGAAAAATGCATGATCAAGATTAATTAAGTTGTTATCGTTGTTAACCGTTAAACTTATAGTAAGTTATCGTAACATGTACACCTTTAATTTACTAAAGTGTATTTACCTTGGTTGAATGGTATTAGTTTAAATGAATTAAATAAAATGATTTTTATTTAATTAAGACTTATAAATATAATGTTCATAAAAGTCTTATAGTTTCCGTTATCGTAATAATAATATATGTTGTATATAATCCCCTGGTATGTGCTTGAGTTTATTAAATAAATCGATGATTTTAATAATTGTGAAAGTTTTAGTGTTTTAGTAAAAGCGTAGTCATTTAATCGGGATATATTTAGCAATATAAAATATTTGTTGTCGGGCCAGTTTATTTATTCGGGTCATTTAACGGGTCAAATATCCTAAATATATTATATTTTTATTATAGAAATAATTAATTAAATAAATTAAATATTTATTATAAAAGTGTTTTTAAAATATGAAACATGTTTCTTTTAAGGAAACACAACATGTTGGTGTGGGGGAAGCATGGGACAAAGGATGTTGGTGTTGGGGAGACAAGGGACATTGCATTTTAAATGGCTAAAGTTACGGCAAATACAATCAATCGTCCCTTTAAATGTAACAGTGGGAAGTTTTATCTAACAGTGGCAATGTTTAAGGTAACGGTGGCAAGTTATATATGATGCTTGTTATTGTGGTTATTTTTGAAAGCAAGTAGCGAGCTCAATAGTGATCCGTGGCACAAACTAAAAGCACCATTAGAAATCTAGCCGGGCCGTCTAAAGACCCGTATTTCTGGTTTTATAAATCGAGATCGTTTGATAGGATAAAATCATGTTCGAAATAGGTGTCGAAAACTATTTTAAAAGATACGTGTTTGTCGAGTCACTTTCGATCTAGTCTACGGTTTTCGCTAGGGACTTTTAGGTTAAACTAAAAATAGGCTCGTGTAGACGACATGGCCGTCTACAACTTTTGTTCTTTACTCGACTTGGGGCGATGTTGTTTAGAGGGTTAAAAATAGGTCGTAAAAGGTCGCGTTTAAAACACTTAATTAACTTATATATTTCGACTAAAATAAGTTATGTTCGACATGTTTCGGTAAGTGATTTCTTACTCGTTTCTTAACCATTTCGGGTGATTCGAGTTACTATGAGTACTTAGCTAGCTTGTCTATCATTTGACCCTATAAAACTCGTGGGCACTCGATCCTAGGGAGTTCGTTTTGGGGTCTAAAGTCAAGGTCTTAGGTTGCATATAGTATTATACTTTATTGTTTGTTTTGAAAAGGAAATATATGTTTCGTTCTTACGGACCTAGAGATTCAAGCTATAAATACCAAACGTATTTTATGTTTTCAAGTCTGAATAATAACTAAGACGGAGTTTATGCTTGTAACAGTAAGAACATAGTCATTATGTACTATACATTTGTTGTTACTTCCACTATTAAAACAGTAGCTTTAAGCACATTAGTAGGAGATGTTTAACAGCCAAAAGGAAATAAGATGAGAAAAGGAGCTTACATGAACTTGAGGCGAAAAGAAAGGTGCTGAAACGGATCGAGACGATGCGTAGATGAAACACGATGGTTGTTCCACTTGATCAAGGCCTCATCCCATCTCATCCTTCATGCATTTGCTACTGTTTGTAACTAATGGGAAGATTACCATTTGCTTGTCAACAAACCAAAACCAATTCGTGGGGTGCTTGTGTAGTCGTTAGAATAATGCAAACCTCATTAGCAGACAAGGGTTTGCTTGTTTTTATGTTTACTTGTGTCTCAACCAAGAAAGAATGAAAGACTTTGTGGTGATTGGTTGTATTGTTCTTCGGCAGAAAAGGATGGGAAGGGAGAGGGTGTTGAGAATGTAGGGTTTACTCTTTGTTGTTAAGCTTATAAAAGGGATTAGTCACCTAGCATGTATGGTTGTGAGAAAGCCACGAGACTTCCATGCCTTCATGGATATTGTAAGAGATTTGCTTAGATATGAAAATCTATAGTACACTTACACACAAGTACTCCTTATTAATGATAATATGATTATAGCTTGTGGTGTATGTATATACACGCCTAGGGTAGAAGCATGAGAATGAAGGGAGGGAAATGAGTTGGTGTTGTGTTTATGTACACATGTTGGAACTTTTGGTTTGTGGTAAGATAATATATACGAGTGAGAGTAGAGGTAGAAATGTTTACAAATCTTTGTAATTCATGTAGGGTCCTAGTGTATCTTAGGCTAGTTTATTGTAGGTACTTAGGTAATCTTAAGGATTATTTGTTTGTACACAAAGTGACGTGTAGAAGGTGTTTACCAAAGAAAGTTTGATCTCATTTTGGATTGTCATTATTAATTATCATAATTATAATTATTAATTATTTATGTATATAAAATGTGTCTAAAAATAAAAATAAAATAAGTCCATTGTTAAAACGTCAAGTTTTTAAGAAATATAAGTAAATATAATATTTACTATATTATGTTTTCGTTTGTAAAAGTCGTTGATAAAAATATTATAGGATGAACGATATTTAATAATGAAACCGGTGACGTGTTAAAAGCCCAAAATTTGGGGTTTTACAGCACTTACCCGTTATTTTAGCTTTGTCCTCAAAGCTTAAGATGAAGTTACTCGTCCTGGGAATAAGTGAGGACACTTTTTCTTGAACGTGTAATCTTGTGAACCCAAGTTTAGACTCATAAGTGATATTTAAAATGTAGTTATTGATCGTATGCCTCCGAGGAGTAAATTTTTATGCACAAGGTATCTTTTCTATTATGTTTTGAAAATTTACACATTTGGTCCTTCTATTTTTGTAATGTGGCCTTTATGGCACAAACAAAACAACCTAGGGCTTAAATTTAGTTTCAAAAGTGGCAAAATCAACCCCTAGGGTTTTTAATCCGTGTTAAATCAACTAGGGCTTATAATATGTTTGAAAGGTGGCAAAACAAGTCCCCGATAGTTTACAAGGTTGGATAAAATAGTACAAGCTCGTTTTAAGTCTTGGCTCTATTAAACGTGTTTCATGGGCCTTATCGAGCCTTAGTGTGCATAGATAAGACTGGTTAATGTTTTAATAGTCCTTTAAGAGATTTTTAAGTCTATTAAGCTTCAACAAGCTTATGTGATGTTGGGTTAAAAATAAGCCGAGAATCAATAGCACAATGCTATGATCCAAGAGAGATGAACAAGAATCTTTATAAAGATTTTAATAATGATAAGGTATTTTGGACGAACTGTGAGTCAAAAGGAATACGCTCCATAGCTGGAAAAATAATATCGATAACAAGTCACGTCGAATATATTTAAGCCCACTTGTTTATAAATTTTTATTTACATCGACAAGCGTCCTTATCCATGTAAAGTAAAAATTTATAACTTCATGGTTCGGTGACCTATGATTTCTTTATTCAAACGAAAAAGCGTCCTAATTCGTTTCAATAAGGATTTCATAGCCCAACCTACTCAAATATTCCCGGCAAGGCTTACCATCAAAACGAATATAATATCTAAAAATAAATATTACAAAACCAAAGTGTATGAGTCAGTGAGTTGTGTTTCGTGAGTAGATGTTCAAATCTAAGGTGATTTGGTTAAGGTTTAGGTTTTGTGGTGAAAGTATAAGTAGTAATTATAAAACATATAGTTTTAGTAGTATAAAACGTATAGTTTTAGTATTATAAAACGTATGTCACTTATTAAAATTGATAAGTGTGAAGTTGGAATGTCAAAAGGTGGCTTTCGTTGACCCGTATTATTACTTATAGTATAAAGAGTGTATGTGTATATTTATTTCATAGTGAGTTTACGTACTTGGTAAACTTAAATACGTGTGATCATGGTTTTAGACTCTATAAAATCTAAAATGATGTATGCATATGCTCATGTGTTTCAGGTGACTCAATAGTCCCAAAAGTGATCAATTGTATGTTTTGTATGCTCATAAAGATGTAGTCATACGAAATGTTCAATGAATAATAGTATGTCTGTATGCTCATAAAAATGTAGTCATACGAAATGTTCCCGTGATCCTATGATTGAATACTCACAATCATAATGTATTGTTCAAAGTTCCATTGATCAAAATGAATGAATGCTCATGTATGATGCATATGATAGTGCAAAGTTTTTCATGCTGTAAAACATTATGCAATGTTTGAAATGAGTAATTTTACCTACTAGCTAGTACTACTAGCTCAGAATTTAGTATGAAATTTGTTAAGTTTAGTTAGATACTAAGTGATTTTGTTAGATCTCCAAAGACAAAATTTACAAAGAGCAAATAAGATTTCCAACGAGTTAGTTCGAATAAAGTTTCTCAAGATTTACAAAAATCTAGTTAGATTTTTCAAGATTTATCGTAATCCATTTATATTTTTCAAGGATTTATAAAGAGTGAGTTAGATTTCCTAAGATTTACAAAATCTAGTTATGATTCTTAAAAGGTTGCTAAAATCTCGTTAGATTTTTAAATATTTGTTAACATCTAGTTAGAGTTCCCAAGATTTTCTAAGATTTATAAAATCTAGTTATAATTTCAAAGATTTATAAAATCTGGTTAGATTTTTCCAAAGATTTTCTAAGATAAAAATCTAGGTAGATTTTTGAAGATTTATAAAATCTTGTTAGATTTTTCAAAGATTTACAAAGATTTAGTTAGATTGTATTTAGATATTTCTAAGGATTGTTATGTACAAAGTTGTTACGATGCATTGTTTCGGGCCATCATACTTTGGAAGCCATTCTATAAACGTTTGAGGAGCGAGGGCACTTTAAATCGTAAACCCAACCACCCAGTCAAAAGTAATATCGAGATGGAACATCTTTAGTATAAAGCTCCCTACTAACATGGCATGTTTATATTCCAAATAGGGTTTCATTAAATACCTTAAGTATTTTAATAGCTTCATAAGGATATTACATAATCGTAATATGTAAGGCACGTAAAGGGTTAGTTCACATAATATGTATGCTCTATATGCTATATGCCTAACTATTAGGGACCCCAAAAATCAATTTTTCCTTAAACTGATTTTTATGTTCAATTATAGTCCAGTTTAAAATTTTTATTTATTTAAAGAATTTTAAGTTTTTGATCTGGTTCTCTATAACTATCGCTCTGATACCATTTCTGTAACACCCCCAAGTTGGTCAAATGCAGCGGAATAGTAACTGGGGTGTTACTTGGGTGGATCGATAGCAAATAGTATACAGAGCATGATCATAAAGTATCATTTAAAACATATTACATGAATTTAACTTTACAATTTAAATAAATTCTCTTGAAATCAACATTTAATATTGTCTGTAGAAATATCCCAGCCCGATGGTAAATATGATGCTTCCTAGATGATGATGATGGAATCCAATGCACATGAACCTGCTTATTTTCCTGAGAAAACATGTTAAAAATCGGTCAACATAAAGTTGGTGAATTCATGGAGTTTAGTTGAAAAAGTATAAGTATTAATATGCAAAACACCACGATGATAGCAAGACATCACAGCCCAACGCTACAGTAGTTCCTACTGCCCTGTAATAGAAGCTAGACATGATTCTCAGTAAGCCTATTTGGGTCTATCCTGATTGAGGTTTCCCTTAATCCGACAATGACATAAACCTGCTGCTCGGCCTAAGCAATACGTGACAGCTGATCACGACAGGCCGGGTGTTGTCAATACCCGAATAGATCTATCCATACATTTCGCGCTACACTATTAACTAATACAGTCCACGGGAATGGGGCAAACAGTAGGCAAATAAATTGTTGTTGTCTGCGCATGCTTGCATATAAATAGTTTTGTATGTTTTCTCCCCCAGTTATAAAACAGTAAAGATGGGGCCATGAACTCACCTCAGTATTAATGATGTAGTGATGATGTCACTGAATGTACTGGCACAGTATGATCACGAAGCAGTAGAATTACCTAAGTAATTAAGTGGGTCTCAGTAAATGCACAAATAAAATGCACATATAATGCAGTTGATGAAAAATGCATGATCAAGATTAATTAAGTTGTTATCGTTGTTAACCGTTAAACTTATAGTAAGTTATCGTAACATGTACACCTTTAATTTACTAAAGTGTATTTACCTTGGTTGAATGGTATTAGTTTAAATGAATTAAATAAAATGATTTTTATTTAATTAAGACTTATAAATATAATGTTCATAAAAGTCTTATAGTTTCCGTTATCGTAATAATAATATATGTTGTATATAATCCCCTGGTATGTGCTTGAGTTTATTAAATAAATCGATGGTTTTAATAATTGTGAAAGTTTTAGTGTTTTAGTAAAAGCGTAGTCATTTAATCGGGATATATTTAGCAATATAAAATATTTGTTGTCGGGCCAGTTTATTTATTCGGGTCATTTAACGGGTCAAATATCCTAAATATATTATATTTTTATTATAGAAATAATTAATTAAATAAATTAAATATTTATTATAAAAGTGTTTTTAAAATATGAAACATGTTCCTTTTAAGGAAACACAACATGTTGGTGTGGGGGAAGCATGTGACAAAGGATGTTGGTGTTGGGGAGACAAGGGACATTGCATTTTAAATGGCTAAAGTTACGGCAAATACAATCAATCGTCCCTTTAAATGTAACAGTGGGAAGTTTTATCTAACAGTGGCAATGTTTAAGGTAACGGTGGCAAGTTATATATGATGCTTGTTATTGTGGTTATTTTTGAAAGCAAGTAGCGAGCTCAATAGTGATCCGTGGCACAAACTAAAAGCACCATTAGAAATCTAGCCGGGCCGTCTAGAGACCCATATTTCTGGTTTTATAAATCGAGATCGTTTGATAGGATAAAATCATGTTCGAAATAGGTGTCGAAAACTATTTTAAAAGATACGTGTTTGTCGAGTCACTTTCGATCTAGTCTACGGTTTTCGCTAGGGACTTTTAGGTTAAACTAAAAATAGGCTCGTGTAGACGACATGGCCGTCTACAACTTTTGTTCTTTACTCGACTTGGGGCGATGTTGTTTAGAGGGTTAAAAATAGGTCGTAAAAGGTCGCGT
The DNA here is from genome assembly GCA_025667525.1 of Glebionis coronaria. Lineage (NCBI taxonomy): Eukaryota > Viridiplantae > Streptophyta > Magnoliopsida > Asterales > Asteraceae > Glebionis > Glebionis coronaria. The sequence goes on from CM046881.1 coordinate 462,752,729, forward strand.
TTAAAACACTTAATTAACTTATATATTTCGACTAAAATAAGTTATGTTCGACATGTTTCGGTAAGTGATTTCTTACTCGTTTCTTAACCATTTCGGGTGATTCGAGTTACTATGAGTACTTAGCTAGCTTGTCTATCATTTGACCCTATAAAACTCGTGGGCACTCGATCCTAGGGAGTTCGTTTTGGGGTCTAAAGTCAAGGTCTTGGGTTGCATATAGTATTATACTTTATTGTTTGTTTTGAAAAGGAAATATATGTTTCGTTCTTACGGACCTAGAGATTCAAGCTATAAATACCAAACGTATTTTATGTTTTCAAGTCTGAATAATAACTAAGACGGAGTTTATGCTTGTAACAGTAAGAACATAGTGATTATGTACTATACATTTGTTGTTACTTCCACTATTAAAACAGTAGCTTTAAGCACATTAGTAGGAGATGTTTAACAGCCAAAAGGAAATAAGATGAGAAAAGGAGCTTACATGAACTTGAGGCGAAAAGAAAGGTGCTGAAACGGATCGAGACGATGCGTAGATGAAACAGGATGGTTGTTCCACTTGATCAAGGCCTCATCCCATCTCATCCTTCATGCATTTGCTACTGTTTGTAACTAATGGGAAGATTACCATTTGCTTGTCAACAAACCAAAACCAATTCGTGGGGTGCTTGTGTAGTCGTTAGAATAATGCAAACCTCATTAGCAGACAAGGGTTTGCTTGTTTTTATGTTTACTTGTGTCTCAACCAAGAAAGAATGAAAGACTTTGTGGTGATTGGTTGTATTGTTCTTCGGCAGAAAAGGATGGGAAGGGAGAGGGTGTTGAGAATGTAGGGTTTACTCTTTGTTGTTAAGCTTATAAAAGGGATTAGTCACCTAGCATGTATGGTTGTGAGAAAGCCACCAGACTTCCATGCCTTCATGGATATGGATATTGTAAGAGATTTGCTTAGATATGAAAATCTATAGTACACTTACACACAAGTACTCCTTATTAATGATAATATGATTATAGCTTGTGGTGTATGTATATACACGCCTAGGGTAGAAGCATGAGAATGAAGGGAGGGAAATGAGTTGGTGTTGTGTTTATGTACACATGATGGAACTTTTTGTTTGTGGTAAGATAATATACACGAGTGAGAGTAGAGGTAGAAATGTTTACAAATCTTTGTAATTCATGTAGGGTCCTAGTGTATCTTAGGCTAGTTTATTGTAGGTACTTAGGTAATCTTAAGGATTATTTGTTTGTACACAAAGTGACGTGTAGAAGGTGTTTACCAAAGAAAGTTTGATCTCATTTTGGATTGTCATTATTAATTATCATAATTATAATTATTAATTATTTATGTATATAAAATGTGTCTAAAAATAAAAATAAAATAAGTCCATTATTAAAACGTCAAGTTTTTAAGAAATATAAGTAAATATAATATTTACTATATTATGTTTTCGTTTGTAAAAGTCGTTGATAAAAATATTATAGGATGAACGATATTTAATAATGAAACCGGTGACGTGTTAAAAGCCCAAAATTTGGGGTTTTACAGCACTTACCCGTTATTTTAGCTTTGTCCTCAAAGCTTAAGATGAAGTTACTCGTCCTGGGAATAAGTGAGGACACTTTTTCTTGAACGTGTAATCTTGTGAACCCAAGTTTAGACTCATAGGTGATATTTAGAATGTAGTTATTGATCGTATGCCTCCGAAGAGTAAATTTTTATGCACAAGGTATCTTTTCTATTATGTTTTGAAAATTTACACATTTGGTCCTTTTATTTTTGTAATGTGGCCTTTATGGCACAAACAAAACAACCTAGGGCTTAAATTTAGTTTCAAAAGTGGCAAAATAAACCCCTAGGGTTTTTAATCCGTGTTAAATCAACTAGGGCTTATAATATGTTTGAAAGGTGGCAAAACAAGTCCCCGATAGTTTACAAGGTTGGATAAAATAGTACAAGCTCGTTTTAAGTCTTGGCTCTATTAAACGTGTTTCATGGGCCTTATCGAGCCTTAGTGTGCATAGATAAGACTGGTTAATGTTTTAATAGTCCTTTAAGAGATTTTTAAGTCTATTAAGCTTCAACAAGCTTATGTGATGTTGGGTTAAAAATAAGCCGAGAATCAATAGCACAATGCTATGATCCAAGAGAGATGAACAGGAATCTTTATAAAGATTTTAATAATGATAAGGTATTTTGGACGAACTGTGAGTCAAAAGGAATACGCTCCATAGCTGGAAAAATAATATCGATAACAAGTCACGTCGAATATATTTAAGCCCACTTGTTTATAAATTTTTATTTACATCGACAAGCGTCCTTATCCATGTAAAGTAAAAATTTATAACTTCATGGTTCGGTGACCTATGATTTCTTTATTCAAACGAAAAAGCGTCCTAATTCGTTTCAATAAGGATTTTATAGCCCAACCTACTCAAATATTCCCGGCAAGGCTTACCATCAAAACGAATATAATATCTAAAAATAAATATTACAAAACTAAAGTGTATGAGTCAATGAGTTGTGTTTCGTGAGTAGATGTTCAAATCTAAGGTGATTTGGTTAAGGTTTAGGTTTTGTGGTGAAAGTATAAGTAGTAATTATAAAACATATAATTTTAGTAGTATAAAACGTATAGTTTTAGTATTATAAAACGTATGGCACTTATTAAAATTGGTAAGTGTGAAGTTGGAATGTCAAAAGGTGACTTTCGTTGACCCGTATTATTACTTATAGTATAAAGAGTGTATGTGTATATTTATTTCGTAGTGAGTTTACGTACATGGTAAACTTAAATACTTGTGATCATGGTTTTAGACTTTATAAAATCTAAAATGATGTATGCATATGCTCATGTGTTTCAGGTGACTTAATAGTCCCAAAAGTGATCAATTGTATGTTTTGTATGCTCATAAAGATGTAGTCATACGAAATGTTCAATGAATAATAGTATGTCTGTATGCTCATAAAAATGTAGTCATACCAAATGTTCCCGTGATCCTATGATTGAATACTCACAATCATAATGTATTGTTCAAAGTTCCATTGATCAAAATGAATGAATGCTCATGTATGATGCATATGATAGTGCAAAGTTTTTCATGCTGTAAAACATTATGCAATGTTTGAAAGGAGTAATTTTACCTACTAGCTAGTACTACTAGCTAAGAATTTAGTATGAAATTTGTTAAGTTTAGTTAGATACTAAGTGATTTTGTTAGATCTCCAAAGACAAAATTTCCAAAGAGCAAATAAGATTTCCAACGAGTTAGTTCGAATAAAGTTTCTCAAGATTTACAAAAATCTAGTTAGATTTTTCAAGATTTATCGTAATCCATTTATATTTTTCAAGGATTTATAAAGAGTGAGTTAGATTTCCTAAGATTTACAAAATCTAGTTATGATTCTCAAAAGGTTGCTAAAATCTCGTTAGATTTTTAAATATTTGTTAACATCTAGTTAGAGTTCCCAAGATTTTCTAAGATTTATAAAATCTAGTTATAATTTCAAAGATTTATAAAATCTGGTTAGATTTTTCCAAAGATTTTCTAAGATAAAAATCTAGGTAGATTTTTGAAGATTTATAAAATCTTGTTAGATTTTTCAAAGATTTACAAAGATTTAGTTAGATTGTATTTAGATATTTCTAAGGATTGTTATGTACAAAGTTGTTACGATGCATTGTTTCGGGCCATCATACTTTGGAAGCCATTCTATAAATGTTTGAGGAGCGAGGGCACTTTAAATCGTAAACCCAACCACCCAGTCAAAAGTAATATCGAGATGGAACATCTTTAGTATAAAGCTCCCTACTAACATGGCATGTTTATATTCCAAATAGGGTTTCATTAAATACCTTAAGTATTTTAATAGCTTCATAAGGATATTACATAATCGTAATATGTAAGGCACGTAAAGGGTTAGTTCACATAATATGTATGCTTTATATGCTATATGCCTAACTATTAGGGTCCCCAAAAATCAATTTTTCCTTAAATTGATTTTTATGTTCAATTATAGTCCAGTTTAAAATTTTTATTTATTTAAAAATTTTTAAGTTTTTGATCTGGTTCTTTATAACTATCGCTCTGATACCATTTCTGTAACACCCCCAAGTTGGTCAAATGCAGCTGAATAGTAACTGGGGTGTTACTTGGGTGGATCGATAGCAAATAGTATACAGAGCATGATCATAAAGTATCATTTAAAACATATTACATGAATTTAACTTTACAATTTAAATAAATTCTATTGAAATCAACATTTAATATTGTCTGTAGAAATATCCCAGCCCGATGGTAAATATGATGCTTCCTAGATGATGATGGAATCCAATGCACATGAACCTGCTTATTTTCCTGAGAAAACATGTTAAAAATCGGTCAACATAAAGTTGGTGAATTCATGGAGTTTAGTTGAAAAAGTATAAGTATTAATATGCAAAACACCACGATGATAGCAGGACATCACAGCCCAACGCTACAGTAGTTCCTACTGCCCTGTAATAGAAGCTAGACATGATTCTCAGTAAGCCCATTTGGGTCTATCCTGATTGAGGTTTCCCTTAATCCGACAATGACATAAACCTGCTGCTCGGCCTAAGCAATACGTGACAGCTGATCACGACAGGCCGGGTGTTGTCAATACCCGAATAGATCTATCCATACATTTCGCGCTACACTATTAACTAATACAGTCCACGGGAATGGGGCAAACAGTAGGCAAATAAATTGTTGTTGTCTGTGCATGCTTGCATATAAATAGTTTTGTATGTTTTCTCCCCCAGTTATAAAACAGTAAAGATGGGGCCATGAACTCACCTCAGTAGTAATGATGTAGTGATGATGTCACTGAATGTACTGGCACAGTATGATCACGAAGTAGTAGAATTACCTAAGTAATTAAGTGGGTCTCAGTAAATGCACAAATAAAATGCACATGTAATGCAGTTGATGAAAAATGCATGATCAAGATTAATTAAGTTGTTATCGTTGTTAACCGTTAAACTTATAGTAAGTTATCGTAACATGTACACCTTTAATTTACTAAAGTGTATTTACCTTGGTTGAATGGTATTAGTTTAAATGAATTAAATAAAATGATTTTTATTTAATTAAGACTTATAAATATAATGTTCATAAAAGTCTTATAGTTTCCGTTATCGTAATAATAATATATGTTGTATATAATCCCCTGGTATGTGCTTGAGTTTATTAAATAAATCGATGGTTTTAATAATTGTGAAAGTTTTAGTGTTTTAGTAAAAGCGTAGTCATTTAATCGGGATATATTTAGCAATATAAAATATTTGTTGTCGGGCCAGTTTATTTATTCGGGTCATTTAACGGGTCAAATATCCTAAATATATTATATTTTTATTATAGAAATAATTAATTAAATAAATTAAATATTTATTATAAAAGTGTTTTTAAAATATGAAACATGTTTCTTTTAAGGAAACACAACATGTTGGTGTGGGGGAAGCATGGGACAAACGATGTTGGTGTTGGGGAGACAAGGGACATTGCATTTTAAATGGCTAAAGTTACGGCAAATACAATCAATCGTCCCTTTAAATGTAACAGTGGGAAGTTTTATCTAACAGTGGCAATGTTTAAGGTAACGGTGGCAAGTTATATATGATGCTTGTTATTGTGGTTATTTTTGAAAGCAAGTAGCGAGCTCAATAGTGATCCGTGGCACAAACTAAAAGCACCATTAGAAATCTAGTTGGGCCGTCTAGAGACCCGTATTTCTGGTTTTATAAATCGAGATCGTTTGATAGGATAAAATCATGTTCGAAATAGGTGTCGAAAACTATTTTAAAAGATACGTGTTTGTCGAGTCACTTTCGATCTAGTCTACGGTTTTCGCTAGGGACTTTTAGGTTAAACTAAAAATAGGCTCGTGTAGACGACATGGCCGTCTACAACTTTTGTTCTTTACTCGACTTGGGGCGATGTTGTTTAGAGGGTTAAAAATAGGTCGTAAAAGGTCGCGTTTAAAACACTTAATTAACTTATATATTTCGACTAAAATAAGTTATGTTCGACATGTTTCGGTAAGTGATTTCTTACTCGTTTCTTAACCATTTCGGGTGATTCGAGTTACTATGAGTACTTAGCTAGCTTGCCTATCATTTGACCCTATAAAACTCGTGGGCACTCGATCCTAGGGAGTTCGTTTTGGGGTCTAAAGTCAAGGTCTTAGGTTGCATATAGTATTATACTTTATTGTTTGTTTTGAAAAGGAAATATATGTTTCGTTCTTACGGACCTAGAGATTCAAGCTATAAATACCAAACGTATTTTATGTTTTCAAGTCTGAATAATAACTAAGACGGAGTTTATGCTTGTAACAGTAAGAACATAGTGATTATGTACTATACATTTGTTGTTACTTCCACTATTAAAACAGTAGCTTTAAGCACATTAGTAGGAGATGTTTAACAGCCAAAAGGAAATAAGATGAGAAAAGGAGCTTACATGAACTTGAGGCGAAAAGAAAGGTGCTGAAACGGATCGAGACGATGCGTAGATGAAACACGATGGTTGTTCCACTTGATCAAGGCCTCATCCCATCTCATCCTTCATGCATTTGCTACTGTTTGTAACTAATGGGAAGATTACCATTTGCTTGTCAACAAACCAAAACCAATTCGTGGGGTGCTTGTGTAGTCGTTAGAATAATGCAAACCTCATTAGCAGACAAGGGTTTGCTTGTTTTTATGTTTACTTGTGTCTCAACCAAGAGAGAATGAAAGACTTTGTGGTGATTGGTTGTATTGTTCTTCGGCAGAAAAGGATGGGAAGGGAGAGGGTGTTGAGAATGTAGGGTTTACTCTTTGTTGTTAAGCTTATAAAAGGGATTAGTCACCTAGCATGTATGGTTGTGAGAAAGCCACGAGACTTCCATGCCTTCATGGATATGGATATTGTAAGAGATTTGCTTAGATATGAAAATCTATAGTACACTTACACACAAGTACTCCTTATTAATGATAATATGATTAGAGCTTGTGGTGTATGTATATACACGCCTAGGGTAGAAGCATGAGAATGAAGGGAGGGAAATGAGTTGGTGTTGTGTTTATGTACACATGTTGGAACTTTTGGTTTGTGGTAAGATAATATACACGAGTGAGAGTAGAGGTAGAAATGTTTACAAATCTTTGTAATTCATGTAGGGTCCTAGTGTATCTTAGGCTAGTTTATTGTAGGTACTTAGGTAATCTTAAGGATTATTTGTTTGTACACAAAGTGACGTGTAGAAGGTGTTTACCAAAGAAAGTTTGATCTCATTTTGGATTGTCATTATTAATTATCATAATTATAATTATTAATTATTTATGTATATAAAATGTGTCTAAAAATAAAAATAAAATAAGTCCATTGTTAAAATGTCAAGTTTTTAAGAAATATAAGTAAATATAATATTTCCTATATTATGTTTTCGTTTGTAAAAGTCGTTGATAAAAATATTATAGGATGAACGATATTTAATAATGAAACCGGTGACGTGTTAAAAGCCCAAAATTTGGGGTTTTACAGGAATGAAGTAATTAAAGGTGGTCTAAGCTTACTTTTAATCAAAACAAGCTAGAAAAAAATGGTGGTGGTGGTTTGGGTGGTTTGGCCGTCGGCCTAAAGAGAGAAAAAGGGAGGGGATGAATTTTTTTTTTGAAGTGAAATGTGTTTAGTGTGTGTTTTTTTCTTCCTTTTGTAAAATTGGGAGGGACTTGTGGTGAAATTTTAGCTTTCTTTTGTCCTTAAGTGAAAACGACCTCATAAGTTTACGGGATTGACTCATTAGTCATTTTGGAAAATTTTACGGGAGTCGGGGATCATCCCGAACACTCCAAAATACTTTTAGGACACTTTAAATGTACCCGGAAAGCAATAAAACTCACCCGGCTCGACTGGACACGAACCGAAAGTAAAATTCTCGAAAAATTATAATATCGATAAAACGACAATAATCATAGAAATTTGGGCATCCATCGGGATCGTAGTCGTCATCGTTCTTCTTAAATCGTCAATTGTCAAAATTATGACCTCGAATATCGGTTTCAACCAAAATGATAAAATATATAGCAAATAAAAAAATTTCATTAAAAATTTCAAAAATAAGCGTAATTTAGGGTAATGTAAGTGACCTCGGTTCTAGGGTATCACATCCACCCCTCCTTAAAGAGAGCGACGTCCCGGCGCTCGCCTCTTCTTATACTCACATTTCGTGCCGATGGAACAGATGAGGGTACCTTTCCTTGAAAAAGTCCTCACGTTCCCAAGTGTATTCTGGTCCACGCCTAGAATTCCATCGAACCTTCACAATGGGAATTCTACTATGCTTCAGCCTCTTGACCTCTCGGTCCATAATTTCCACGGGTTCTTCCACGAAATGCATTTTGTCGTCCAGTTGAATCTCGTCCAAAGGAATCACCAATTCCTTATCCGCCAAACTCTTCTTCAAATTTGATACGTGAAACGTGTCGTGAATAGCACTAAGCTCGTTCGGCAATTCTAACTTATACGCTACTGGTCCAATTCGTTTAACGATCTTAAATGGTCCAATATATCTCGGACTCAACTTTCCTTTCTTCCCAAAACGAATTACACCCTTCCACGGCGAAACCTTAAGCATAACCATATCTCCGACTTCAAATTCCAACGGTTTTCTTCTGTTATCGGCATAACTCTTCTGTCGGCTTCTCGCAGCAAGTAATCGGTTCTTGATTTGCACAATCTTCTCTGGCGTCTCCAAAACCATTTCGGGTCCAGTCAACTGACTTTCTCCTACTTCACTCCAACACACAGGTGATCTACACTTTCTTCCATACAACGCTTCGAATGGTGCAGCCTTGATGCTCGCATGGTAACTATTATTATACGAAAACTCCACTAAAGGCAAGTGGCGTTCCCAACTTCCTCCAAAATCAATCACGCATGCTCGGAGCATGTCCTCCATCGTCTGAATAGTTCGTTCACTCTGGCCATCAGTCTCCGGGTGATAAGCCGTGCTCAAACTCAATTCAGTGCCCATTACACGTTGAAGTGATTTCCAAAATTCCGAAGTAAACCTACTATCGCGATCCGAAATGATCGATAAAGGTACACCATGTCTGCAAACAATCTCCTTTACGTACACACTGGCCAGCTTCTCCATACTGTCCGTCTTCTTCATAGGTAAGAAGTGAGCAGATTTCGTCAATCTATCCACTATTACCCAAATCATATCACACCCACTAGGAGTTCTGGGTAAACCCGTCACGAAATCCATAGCGATTCTCTCCCATGTCCATTCTGGGATCTCTGGTTGTACCAACATCCCAGACGGCTTCTTATGTTCGGCTTTAACCTTCGCACAAGTCAAACACTTACTGACGTAACGAGCAATATCCGCCTTCATATTCGGCCACCAATAGACTTTCTTCAGGTCATGATACATCTTATCCGATCCAGGATGTATCGAGTACTTCGATTTATGAGACTCGTTCATAACCAAATCTCGTACTCTAGGCTTTCTTTCCTCGGATGGACACAACGGTAACCAAATCCGATTCTCGAAATATCTCAGCCCGTCTGACCTAACCACAAAAAGAGGTTTCAACATTCTTCCCAAGTTCTCAGCATCAACATTCTCTTTCATTAATCCCTTCTCTTGAGCCTTCAGTATTGTTTCGGTTAAATCAACACCCTCAGTCATCACTAAAGCTCTGACTCTTAAAGGTTTCTCTCGATCCTTCCTACTAAGTGCATCCGCTACCACATTCGCCTTACCAGGATGGTAGCGAATTTCACAGTCATAGTCACTCAGTAATTCTACCCATCACCTCTGTCTCATGTTCAACTCCTTTTGGTCTAAAATGTGTTGCAAACTCTTATGGTCAGTGAATACAACACACTTCGTCCCATACAAATAACGTCTCCATAATTTCAACGCAAAAAACACAGCTCCTAATTCCAAATCATGCGTCGTGTAGTTTTCTTCATTCTTCCTCAGTTGTCTCGATGCGTAAGCAATCACCTTCTCACGCTGCATCAACACAGCTCCATAACCCTTACGAGATGCGTCACAATACACTACAAAGTCTTCGGTTCCTTCAGGTAATGACAATATCGGTGCAGAACATAACTTGTGCTTGAGTGTTTTGAAAGCGAATTCTTCCTCATCTCCCCATTCATACACCCTATTCTTCTCGGTAAGCTTTGTCAATGGCTTCGCAATCAACGAAAATCCTTCAATGAATCTCCGATAATACCCAGCCAAACCAAGGAATTGTCGAACTTCAGTCGGCGTTGTCGGTGCCGACCATTCCCTGATCGCTTCGACCTTGGCAGGATCCACACGAACTCCCTTGCTATCAATTACGTGACCAAGGAATTGCACAGACTCTAACCAAAACTCACACTTCGAGAACTTCGCATACAGCTTCTCTTTCTTCAGCAGATCCAATATCTTTCTCAGGTGCTTCTCGTGCTCTTCCTTACTCTTAGAGTAAATGAGAATATCATCGATAAAAACAATGACAAACTTATCTAGGTACGGCTTGCATACTCGATTCATAAGGTCTATGAATACTGCAGGCGCGTTTGTCAACCCAAAAGGCATCACTCGAAATTCGAAGTGTCCATACCGCGTACGAAAGGCAGTTATAGGGATATCCTCCTCTCTCACACGCAGTTGATGATACCCTGACCTCAAGTCGATCTTTGAGTATACACAGGAACCTTGTAATTGATCAAACAAATCGTCAATCCTCGGCAATGGATACCGATTCTTAACCGTTAGCTTGTTGAGCTCTCTATAGTCAATACACATCCGAAATGACCCATCTTTCTTCTTCACAAACAATACCGGCGCTCCCCATGGTGACGAGCTCGGTCGAATAAATCCCTTATCCATCAACTCCTTCAGTTGATCTGATAACTCCTTTAGCTCTGATGGTGCTAATCGATAGGGTGCACGAGCAACTGGTGCAACTCCCGGCATCAAATCGATTCGAAATTCGACCTCACGGGTGGGTGGTAAACCCGGCAACTCGTCTGGAAAAACTTCCGGATATTCGCGAATTACAGGTACCTCTTCTAACTTCGCCTCTAAGTCGCCATCACTAGAAACTTGTGCCAAAAACACATTGCATCCATCTTCTACATACTTCATCATTTTCAAACAAGAGATCACTTTCAAACGAGAAGTGCATTCATCTCCCTTCACAGTCAAGACTCTATTCCTCAACGGGATCTGAACTAATCTCTCTCCACAGACGATCACGGCACTATGCGCCATCAGCCAATCCATTCCAACGATCACATCGAACGATCCTAGCTCTATGGGCATTAAGTCGATTTCAAAAGCGTAATTTCCTAACTTCAAAGTACACCCTTTTCGTATAGAATTTGTACTAACGATCTTCCCATCGGCTAATTCCACATTATAACTAGTCGTTAACAATACCGGTTCTCTACCGATATGACGACTAAATTTAACATCTACGAAACTCTTGTCGGAACCAGAATCAAACAATATACTAGCATAACAAGCGTCTAGCAGAAACGTACCGGTAACCACGTTAGGGCCTTGTGGTTTATCAGCAGTCCCTACTTGATACACAGCAGCAGCATTATTACCTCCTTGCCTGTTTCCAGCCTTCGGGCAGTTCCCTTGCTTATGTCCTCTTTCTCCACATCCAAAGCAAACCATCACTCTCGTAGCATTTGCCCCAGTAGCTACCCCTTTAGCTCGGCAATCTGACATCCTATGACCCGCTTTTCCGCACTTGCCAGACGCAGGTGGGCAACTCCCTACATGGTACAAATTACATCGACCACAGTGGGGATTCACCTTCGCTCCTCTAGGGTTTGTGACAGCCCTCATCCCATCATTTCTTCTCTGGTTGAACTGCTGATTGCGGTTCTGACCTTGGTTGTTACGGTTTCCACCTCGGTTTTGACCTTGGGATTGATTACTCTGAGCCGCCTCCCACTTCCTCTTGTTTCCTTCAGCAATGAAGTTCTTCTTGTCTTGCAGTTTGACATCCATAAGCGCGTGAGCCATTTGGACTGCTTCATCGAATGACCCAGGCTTAGATGAAGTCGTCTCACCCTTGATATTACTTGACAGACCTTTGATGTACTGCTTCATCTTCTTGCTATCATCGGCAAAGGCATCGGGATACAAAAGGCTCAATTCATTAAACCTCCTTGTATACGCAGTAATATCATTGTTCCTCAAAGTTAAGTCCCTTAACTCATCTTCCAGCTGACCCAGCTCCTCTTCGGGACAGAACTTTTTGGTCAAAAGAGCCTTAGTAGCAGTCCAAGTCCTCGCATTTGCTACTGCTAATCCAACAGTGGCTACTTGATTGTTCCACCAACTCAATGCGTCATCAAGAAAAGTGGCAGCTGCAAACTTGACCTTATTCGCCTCTGAACAACCGCTAATCTCAAAAGTACTCTCGACCTTCTCTAACCACCTTCTAAGTTCTAGGGCTCTGCCAGTTCCACGAAACTGCGTGGGACCGCATTTCATAAAACCAGAGTAAGTACACTCCCTCGGGGCTTGTTGTCTCCCCACATTTCCGCCTTGATCTGGGTTTCGGTTTGCTCGATCTGCTTCGAGTGCATTTGCAATTGCTTCCTGAATCATTGTATTTACTCGGGTTGCTGTTAGCTTTGGAGGCATGGTGAGTTCTCAAGTACACCTCTCTGCAAAGACAGGGAAAATAGAAAAACAATGTAAGTATACACATCAAGATTAAGATGGATTTCTCTTTCAAGACATAATATAAATACAACGACACATCACTACAAGGTTACTAATATTCATCAACTCACATCACAAAAGAGCAAATTAAAGACATATCACAGATCATGAAAGGTAAACATGGATTGTATTGATAAATCAACCAAAATCGTGACAAGTATTGCCACTACAACCATTCACCATAAACTTAAGTCATCAAGTTTTTCATCACAATACCATCATACAAAAGTCTAAAATAGTTCGATTACAACGATCAAAGATAAAGTACAATACAAGCAACTAGTCATGTGGTGATCCACACGACCTCTTGGATGACGGTTCATCTTCATCCTCCTCGGGCTCTTCGTCACTGTCTTCCTCGTCCTCTTCGTCCATCTTCCTCTTTCCTTTGTCATCCGGCCCACATTCAGTCGCCTTCTTCGTCCCAGAAGTAGACCCACACTCAACTGCTACCTGATTTCCTACAGTGATACAAACATCTTTGGCAGGTGGCTGGACCATAAAATCATTAGCCTCCATTTCCAAGTCATCTACACATCTCCAATCTGGGGGCAAGGATGCTCTCACTCGATGCTCCTAACTTTGCATCCTAGTCAATCTCGCTTGATCCTCCCTAACTTGCTCAAGACTAGCACTCAGGTTCGCTATCATCGATCTCAGACTGTTGATATCACTCTTGTTTGCCACTCCATCAAACTCAATCCTTGAAGTTCTTGCCAATAACCTCTGGTGTGCCCTCTCATTCTTATCAAACCTCTTGATTACCCTGGTTTCCACCACGTACCGCTCGTACATCAACCTATCCATTCTCCTCAAACGACCCTCGGGATCCTAATAGTTCCTCGGCCTCAGAAATAGACCTTCGCAATATTCTCATGAATAGATTACGATCTCGACGCATTGCTGGATTCCGCACCACTCCTATTACTTACTCGAATAAACCCTGGCACCGTCCTCAGGTAGTCCTTACAATTTTCCATCGGGGGACGAACGGGTTGCTGATCATATCGGCCGGTCGGAGTCACTTCACAACCTTTCGGCGAATTTGGAGATTGAAATAATTCAGGTTCGGTCTGACCGACAGCATTCTCGGGAATTCCATCATCCACCGGCTCCTCTTCCTCGGAATCCTCACTACCATCGTTACTAATGCTGAAGTTGTCCACGTCACTTTCGTCACTGTCATTTTCCGGCTCTATCGCTTCTTCTGGAGCGATCCATCCATTGTCTTATTCGGCGGCTTCGGAGGAAACGGCCCCCCTTCGTGTCCTACGACGTAATCGTCTCCATTTCCGTTAGGCGGTACCTCGGCCATTCCTGCAATAACAGAGAATTTTGGAGGGTACGTAAGATTACAATTCAATATTTATAAATACATGCATGCAAATGCAATGCAAAGGTGGTACACATGCCCAAAATGCGATAATATGATGCTCATGCATATATAATACAAGAATTACGGTATCGGGTACTCCACGTATAATTTCAACGTTTACATATAGTAGTTCAATATCTACGTAATAAATACCCACATATATACTTCAACTCAAAAGTATACATCAATACCATGAATACAAAAATAAACCTTACCGGAGCCATGCAGGATAGTTGTGTACTTGGACAATTTCTTACGACACCAAAAGTTATAGTTTAGGAATTTTCAAAACGACATAGTTCTCTATAACTCATGGCTCTGATTACCAATCTCTAACACCCCACCAAATGCTATGCGCAGCGGAACTACAACATTTGGGTGTAGGCAGTTATCATCGCACACAAGATATATCAAACGACTCCAAAGAGACGTAAAAGTTTGAACTTAAATTAAAAATTGTTAAAAATGTACATGTCTACGGTTTTCCAAACCCAAATGATCCAACACAGAGTTAGCGTTTCGGTCCCCATGAATCTCAACCCCAAAAGATACAGTTTTCACAACAACATGACATAAAGTTTAAAATATTCAAGTGAGAATGGGTGGAAAAACAAGTAGACGCCAAGCCACACACACAACTTCCATCCAATGCATGCTCCATGCTACTCTTCACCGGTTACCTGAAACACATGCTAAATTTGGTCAACAAATAATGTTGAGTGAAATTCATAGGTTTTACAATTTCATTTTGAACATATGTGTTATAAAAATCATTCACGATCATTCATAGACTTGTCGATCAAACAATCTATTTTCAAGGTTATGACAATTGTGTTTAAGCTCATGACACTAATCCGTTAACTCAATCACCCGCGTAATAATTACCGGCGTGATTTAGATGAAACCAGTGCCCCTTCTAAAGGCATCAGTTGCAAATATACCTTATCTCTTATCACAAATTATCCGTCCGCAGGGGGTACCCAACGTACTAGCCCTCGTCTCGGATAGGGTCGTCAACCCCATAGTACTATCACTTTGTATAAGCGGCTATTTTCAATCCACGCTAGGATTAAAAAATAGTTAATAGTTCATGAAATTAGGGCCTTTTGCAACTAGGTACTCAACACAATTTCTAAGGCAACATTCGGGTCCAACAATCATTCATGACATATGTTCATTTTGGAAAACTAGCATGCATTTCCCTC
Organism: Glebionis coronaria; assembly: GCA_025667525.1. Taxonomy (NCBI): domain Eukaryota; kingdom Viridiplantae; phylum Streptophyta; class Magnoliopsida; order Asterales; family Asteraceae; genus Glebionis; species Glebionis coronaria. Next base: position 462,768,075 of record CM046881.1, read on the forward strand.
GCGGGTAAAACAATTTAAAACAATAGTAAGCGAGGCTATAAATTCACACCTTATATAACAAAGTAGTCGACGATTCGAGTGACGATCACTGACGATGATGAGGATGCCCGGGAAAATCAACACCTATCAAACCAATAACGCGTAATGAGTAATCTCATTTATAAACCTTAAACACTGTATATAATACATACATATTAGTCAATTGTGATAATTACAACTCACACCAAAACCAAACAAATAAGTGTTACTCGTTTTATACTAATCGTCCATGTTATTAACGTTATTCCCTTTTTACACATTTTTCGCCGATACTTACCAAAAGTACGGACTGTTTTACTAGACTTAACTCTTTTAATAAAATTTTGGAAAATTCTCAAAAATACCTTAAGACCTGTAGAAAACACATTTTTAATCCCATTAAAAGTTTTCGCTTTTACGACCCGTTACTCAACACTTTACCAAAACTACGTTTTTCGGACTGAATTTGCACTTTGACCAAGTCGGACTCATTTGACCCATTTAAAATATACCATTGACCCATTTGACACCTAAGTCTAATAATAGACTCAAATATGCAGGTTTGAGACCAAAAATCAACCTTTGAACATTTACCAAACTATACCTATGGTGCCCGGGATTTGACCTAAAACCAAACATAATTTCGGATTATGAAGGTTTTCATCTCCCGGTACACAATTTTCAAAACATCATAACTTTTGACTCGTTAGGAGTCGTAAGCTCTATCTTATACCAAATCGAAGCTAAGAAGACGCTCTACAACTATATCCTAGTCACATGACCTGTTTACAAAATAATTGTTATGAAAACACTTCAAACTTTCTTCCTAAAATTACCTATCCCAAAATCAATCCAACACTCGTTTCCAAATCCATTTATCGACACTAGACCTCAACTTAATCACTCCTAATCATACATAACCCTCCTAATCAGTCCTATACACCCTAATTATCATATCCATCTCAAAACCCAAACACAAAATCAAACATGCAATGGGTTCTACCCATTCAAAAACATCTAAAAATAAGAATGAATACAAAATCCATAAACAAAATAACAATCACCATGATCCCCCAAACACCCCTTTTGTGCCGTGGGGTTTGGGTGATCAAAACCCCCCAACCAAATTGATTTTGGTTGGTTTGTTGAGTGATTACACATCCTATATACATGAATTAAACATGCATACATCCAATTTAACATCAAACCCACTTTGAAAAATCCATTGATTCTTGGAAATTTTTTTGTGGATGCATGTATGATTAAAGTACATGAAAAGGATGGGAATGAAGTAATTAAAGGTGGTATAAGCTTACTTTTAATCAAAACAAGCTAGAAAAAAATGGCGGTGGTGGTTTGGCCGTCGGCCTAAAGAGAGAAAATGGGAGGGGATGATTTTTTTTTTTTTTGAAGTGAAATGTGTTTAGTGTGTGTTTGTTTCTTCCTTTTGTAAAATTGGGAGGGACTTGTGGTGAAATTTTAGCTTTCTTTTGTCCTTAAGTGAAAACGACCTCATAAGTTTACGGGATTGACTCATTAGTCATTTTGGAAAATTTTACGGGAGTCGGGGATCATCCCGAACACTCCAAAATACTTTTAGGACACTTTAAATGTACCCGGAAAGCAATAAAACTCACCCGACTCGACTTAACACGAACCGAAAGTAAAATTCTCGAAAAATTATAATATCGATAAAACGACAATAATCATAGAAATTTGGGCATCCATCGGGATCGTAGTCGTCATCGTTCTTCTTAAATCGTCAATTGTCAAAATTATGACCTCGAATATCGGTTTCAACCAAAATGATAAAATATATAGCAAATAAAAAAATTCATTAAAAATTACAAAAATAAGCGTAATTTAGGGTAATGTAAGTGACCTCGGTTCTAGGGTATCACAAAACGTAATATTTCCGAGGAAAACGTAAAGTTTGTGAGGAAAACGTAAATATTCTGATGAAAACGTAAAATTTATGATGAAAACGTAATATTTCTGAGGAAAACGAAATATTTATGATAAAAACGTAAAATTTCTGATGAAAACGTAATATTTCTTATGAAAACGTAATATTTTCTGAGGAAAACGCGAAGTTTCTGAAGAAACGTGAGAATTCTTATGAAAACGTAAAATTTATGATGAAAATGTAAAATTTCTGATGAAAACGTAAAAATACGGATGAAAACGTAATATTTCTGACGAAAACTTAAAATATCGGACGAAAACGTAATATTTCTGATGAAAACGTAATATTTATGATGAAAACGTAAAATTTCGGAAGAAACGTAATATTTTTTATTAAAACGGAATATTTCTGAGGTAAACGTAAAGTTTCTGAAGAAAACGTAAAATTTATGTTGAAAACGTAAAATTTCTGATGAAAACGTAAAATCTCTAATGAAAACGTAAAAATACGGATGAAAACGTTATATTTATGATGAAAACGTAAAATAACTGACGAAAACGTAAAGATACTAGCGAAAACGTAAAATTACTGATGAGAACGTAAAAACATTGAGGAAAACGCAAAAATACTGATAAATACTGTATTTGTTAATTTTTTAGACTTTAAACTTGCATGATTAAAGACCGTTTAATGTATTTTAGTTATCCATGTGAAACCCATCTAGACCCACGTGGTTTTGCATTTAGACCCATTTAAACCCATGTGGTTTTGAAGTTAGACCCAGACTCCTTTAATTATTTTGATGAAAACTAGATTAACCATATATAGACCCATCATATTTTTCAAAAAAACCATTTTAACCTTTTTTTTTTTTTTTTTTTTAATATTTAACCATAAATACCTAAAAATAAGTCCTCAACCTAAAGTGGTTTCTTCCCCATCTAATTACCAAGTCTTCAGAATATAAACTTTGGCCCAACCTGATTAAACTAATAACCAAATAATCAGCCCAAACTATTTACCTAACCCTAAACCTAAGTATATATAATACTACTAAACTACCCTAGATTTTGTCTTCGCCGCCACCCAATTTTTTTTTCTCTCTTTGTTAAAAAGTTACTCCATAAAAATGACGGAAGTTAATCTGGTGATCTAAAAAAACTAGATCGTCAGCTGTCTCCAACAACGACTTTTTAACCGAAATCTTACTCTCACTTGTTTTGTTTAAATCCGTATCCAAACACTAGTTATCTCTTATTAAAGACCCTCGTTTCGTTCTTCGTCAGATCCAATTCCTTAACCTCGTTTCCCCTTGTGGCATGTTTCTCAATAATTTCGTGCTTCAAGTGTTTGCTTTATTGTTGTTTGGTTTTGTTCTTTTTTACGTCAGGTATGATCTGATTCCTTGTTTATAGTTGTTAATGCTACAATTGATTTGTCTGGATATTTGTTAATAAAAAGCTTTAAACAGTGTTAATCTGCTGTCACAGTAGCTTTTCAGGTCATGAAATGAAGGTATGTGCAAGACTAAAGAGAAGTGAAATCTAAGGACAAAAGAGAAACATGCCACAAGGGTAACCGAGGTTAGGGAATTGACTCCGGCGAAAAGTGAAACTAGTCTCTTCAATAAGAGATAACCAGTGTTTGGATACGGATTTAAACTGAAGAAGTGAGAGTAAAATTTCGATTAGAAGGTCATTGTTGGAGATAGGTGTACGGATGAACGGGGCTTTTTAGATCTGCGTTTTTGTATGTATTTTGGATCTGTGTTTTTTATGCCATTGTAAAGGATATGACTGTTCAGTTTACTATTTTCATTTTTTTTAGACATGTACTAAATTGCAAAACATTGCCCTGTAGTAGAGGTTGTTCAAATTGCAACAAGTGCACGCCACAAATCTTTTACATGGTTGTAACTTATGAGAAATAATTTCCTCATAACTTCATGACCTGGGCTAGTTTTATAAGTTTCTTATATCTATCATGTACATACACTGAAGGAGCTTAGCTCAGTTTGTATGCATCTCGGAAAAACCTATTGAGTCCATTTAAGTGATTTTGTGAATAAAATGTTAAGGGTTTGAGCCTTGGCTTTTGCCTACTCCAGTGGGGCTAGGCCACGAGAGTTGCCAGTGCTATTCTTCTCCATCTACCTGTGTTAGTGTAGACAATTATAAATTAGTAAAACCGCACACAATGGTAATTTAAATTAGTAAGCCTTTGCATCTTTCAAAACCAAACACCATAGTAATTGAACTTTGATTCGACTCCCACTAAAATCCCATGACCCAACTGCCTTGGTAGGGGTTCAGAGTTACAAAGAGATACACGTAAGAGTGAACTGAACATGCATATTATGGTTACAACAGATACTAAGAAGTGTACATGATATTGTTATTGAGCTACTACTACCTTATGTCATGTTTAGTAGGGGTAAAAGTGATTCATTCGAGAGCACTGAACTAGTTACATTTCATACATTTTACTTCTGTTACCAGCTACATACAACTGTAGATAAAAAAATGTATGTTTATTTTGATGAATATTTCTATTATTTTACTTGGAAGCTTAACTTAAGATATCCCTCATAGTTTTGGTAATTTGCGGTATTGAGGTTTGAACATTCGTTGGATTTGGCTGTGCAGCTCGGGTTGACTTGGTTTGGACCCGAATGTAGCTTTTGGTTTGTTTATGTATGTTATCATAAAAAAACAACTTGTTTTTGGTGTGTGCAGTGCTATGAAAACTACTTGTGCTGAAATCTTGAGGAAGTATCATATACCCTATTGTATAGTCTAGTTTTGAACTTGTTCACTCACACACAAACCGGATGGTGCCAAGTGCAAACGCCACTTCGAGCTAGCGAGTCTACCTTGTTGATTTCTCTCCTTATAAAGGTTGTTGGACTATGGTTAAAATTTAAGGAATGACATTTTGGATCAGGACCATACATGGTTCCTAAGTGGTATGGTATATAGTATGGTTCATGTACAATTTGTTTGGTATAAGGGTTCCATTTAGCACTCTCCTACGCAACCAGTACTAATCAAATACCAAACCTGAACATTAATCAGTATAAGGCCTGTTCCCTCTCGAAATACAACTGGCCGGTCTCTCCCTTGGCTTATCACAGTCCACTAACGGAAAGCCTTCTTTATAGCATATACGTACAAGACATACATTATCGCATCTCACAGTTTGCGTTGAAGCATATATAACACAAAATTAGCAACTCATGTGGTTTCCTTATTCTTGTTACTCGAAGAGGGCGACTCTTTCCCTCACATGTACGCTGCATAACCTAAGTATCCTCGTGACCATTTCCGGCCCTTTCCTTGTCAGCTCCAAATATGTACCGTATTAGACTTGAATCATAATTATCCATAAACCTCTTATGATGAGGTTAAGTGACTTGCTGCTACATCATTTGGTGGTTGTTGTACTTCCTTTTCGTTCTGGAGTCTAAAAAATCTTGCATAGAGGAACCTATATAAAAACTTTTACAGAATAATTTTGGTTTTTGGGGGTCTAAAGTCGTGTCTTTTTAACTTAACACCGTTCATTTAAAAGAGAAATCACTACAACAATCGCGCCCTACCCCAGCGATATTTTTGGTGTTTCCCAGCGACATGTCGCTGGGGAAGTATATCCCCAGCGACAAGTCGCTGGGGTATATTCGCTGGGGTACGCTAGTTGTTAAAAGTATCCCCAGCGACTTCCCCCAGCGACACGTGGGACCCACTGACTTTTCCTGGAAGAACAGATGCCACGGTGGCAAAATTTTCCCCAGCGACATGTCGCTGGGGAAAATCCTTATTAAATAAAAAAAATTAAGTTAAACTTAACCATTTTAGCTAATTACAAATTTTCCCCAGCGACATGTCGCTGGGGAAAGCGTTGCCGTTGACTAGTCAACGCTTTCCAAAGTTTCCCCAGCGACATGTCGCTGGGGAAACTCTTGATACGTTTGACTTGTCAACGAATAACCAACTTTTCCCCAGCGACATGTCGCTGGGGAAGAGTCTGCAGGTTTTTTTTTAAAATTGCCTGCACAGCAGGCGTTTTCCAGATTTTTTCCGGAATTTTTCCGGAAAAAATATACCAAAACCTGTAACCAAAACCTGTATTTGCTCACCAAAAGACACATATAAAGTAAACTTGAAATACAAATCAACACAAACGCGGAATAAGTTTGTTGGGAATCTAAACTTGTTAGATTCCCTGTTCATTGATTTAAACATAATTAGGCTGATAGATAGTCCCTTGCCTGTGCCTAGGAGGCAGGCAAGTTTCACAAGACTCACAGAGATCCGAATCTCTGTGAGCAACCTCAGAGGAGTCCATGTCAGAGACATTGTCAGGGAAGTCGAAGATTACCTGAAGACATACTCCTTGGCTGTGATGGATAACAGCCAAGATGTATTAGGGACTCTGAGGGGTTGAGAGTTAACAGGGGTGGCAATACCCTGATAACTCTCAGCACACTTTGGACATGCCATTTGTGTGTTCGAGAATATGAAGAATAAGGAAACTGTTTTGGACAACTGTTCCTTAAAGCATAATGGAAGACTACCAAGAATAGAAGGACATCATGTGACTGATGTGGGAACTTGTAAAAGTTGTGTAGTCGACATCAAGTACTGTTCAAGTCAAACTCGTAACACTATAAATAGGATGTGTATCCTTGCATTAATATTCAACACTTTGAGATATTAAGAACATTAGTGCGTGTAACTTAGTGAATCAAACAGCTACGACTGTATTCATAAGTTAAGGTTATTATTGTTCAAAGTGTGCACAACACATTGTCATCAAACGGTGTTATCCATAACACTTGTAATTCTTTATTATACAATAATAAGATTACGTTTGAAAAGTAATACCTTGTGTTGATTAAGTTAAGATTAGGGTTTCTCGCATTGATTAGGGACTTTTAATTGGTATCAGAGCGGTGTTTGATATTAAACCCTTCAAGAAACATCGTTCTCCGTTTTAAAATCAAGATCCACCATGCCGGAAACCTCTAGCCCACACTCACCTTCCAGAAATCCATCTTCACCAAGACTTACCGCCCCACCAAATGACGATGATCTACCCCAACTTCTTGACTCAAGAGGTGGATCACACGTAACCAGTGTACCAGTCTTTGATGAAGAAGACTTTGCCAGTTGGAAGAGTCAATTTCTGGTATACCTTGATGGACTTGAACCTTTTCTCTTAGAAATTTTAGAAAATGGTCCATATATTCCCATGGATCTTACTTCTACTGAAGAAAACCCTCTTCCCAAGCCTGTCAAACAATGGACCGCAGCTGATAGGAAATTAGCAAACCAAGATAAACGTCTCAAAAGCATCATAATTTCCTGTCTTCCAAAGCATATCATGAAGTCTGTCATTCAGTGTCCCACAGCTAAACAGATGTGGACAGACCTCATTCTTGGCCATGAAGGACCCTCCGAAACAAGAGAGACAAAGATTCAGGCACTCAGACTTCAGTTTAATGCCTTTAAGTCTCTTGAAGGTGAAAAAGTTCAGCAAACCTATACTAGGCTGAAGATTCTTCTAAATGACCTAGCTATGAATGATGTTACTATTGGTCAAGCTGAGATCAATGCCACTTTTGTCAACAGCCTTCCAAGAAAGTGGCTGAGCATGAATCAGACTCAGAGAGCTAACAACTCAATCAAAAATGATACCCTTGCTCAGCTCTATGGAAAGTACAATTATGAAGAAGGGCTGATCGATACTATCTACAAATCAGAGACTGAAAGATTTGTAGTCCAAGGAGCATCTTCCAAAGCTTTGATCTCTGCAACACATCCTCTTGATAGCGATTCTGATATGGAAGAAGATACTCGTAGCAGCCAAGAGTTCTTGTCAGACCTCAATGCAGAATTTCATGAAAGAGCACTGCTAGCCAACCAAAGAAGATACTACAAAAGATCTGGAAGAGTAGGATCAGCTAGCAAACCAACTAACAGGTCAAAAGAAACATGTTTTGCCTGTGGAAAGCTTGGACATTTTCAAAAAGAATGTCCCTCCACCAAAACATCCTCACCCTCTTATCCATCATCTTCATCCAAATCCTACAAGTTCAAACAACATAACAACTCATCTCAATCCAATTCTTCAGACACTGAGAAGAAAGATTACAAAAATAAGTACAAGGCACTTAAGGCTGAGTTAGAACAGATGAACTTGAAGATTGAAGCTATGTCCAAAAAGAAAGGTGGTGAGAAAAAGGCTGAGAAAGGGTTGGTTGCTGAAACCTATGATTGGAATGATGAACCATTGACTTCAGATGAAGAAGATACCACAAGAGTCAGGGCTTTTATGGCAATAGCTGAGGATGAACCAGCTGTTGGAAAAGGTGATGCAAGATCAGGACAATGGGTCGACATCACAATGAAAAAGGTACACAGGCTTCTTTCTATGTCTGATTGTGATGAACGTAAGCATGTTCTTGATTACACCATTGTTGACTTGCACTTTGTTGAGGAACAAAGGAAGAACCTTCTTGACAAGTTTCACTCTGTTAAAACTGAAATGATTAATGCTAAGGCTGAATGTGATACTCTCAGGCGGGTTAACTTAGAGAAAATATCCCTGCAAAATGAAGTAGCTAGATTAACCTTGAATAACATAGCTTTGAATGACCAAGTCACTGAATTAAACAAAGTTATTGAAAAATGGCTGTGTGCTAGGTTTACTATAGATGAATTGCTTAGGGATGAAGTGCCTGCTGACTTAAACAGGGATATAACTGCTAAGCATAAAAAGCTGAGGATTATCACCAAACCCAAAGACATTGTCTTTAAATCTACAGAGACTATTCATATGTCAGATACCTCTTTGACTAATGACCCTGTCTCTGAAGATGTGGCTGAGCTTCCACCCTTGCCCAAACTCTCTGGAGTTGAACCTAGCAGTTCTTCTAGATCTGCTAAGGATGAACTTAAGATAGATCTTGAGAATCCTCCAGCCAAAGTTTTTCGTGTCCCTGCTAAACCAACTGGTAAACAAGTTGCTTTTAAGCCTGTTTCTACTAAAGCTGTGAATAAGGTTGACCCCACCACTGAAGATCGCCTGATGTCTCTTATGAAAGAAGTAGAACTCTTGAAACAACACATTAAGCCTTCCGCTGAATGCTCTACTTCTCATGAACCTAAGTCAGTCCTAGGTGAACCCAAAGGGGAAAGGTTGATCAAACCTTATTGCAATGTTTGTAAGAATTCTCACCACTCGACCTTAGAACATGACAGACACATGGCAGCTAAAAGAGCTCAGACACCCTCTAGGGACAGACCACAGAGTTCCAAAAGACAACAGGGAAATTACCATTCTTATCCTCCCTGTAAATTCTGTGGGTTCACAGACCATCACTCAGACGAGTGTGGTGACTTCCCTGGGTGTGATATCTGTGGGAGTTATAACCATGAAACAATGAACTGTCCATCCCAACGCCATAAGTTTTTCAGGAACACAAGAGTTGCTAACAAGCAATTCAGGGAACCCACTGGAAAGTGGGTTCACCATAGGAACTAATCTGTTTCTATGTATCTGTGCAGAAATATCTCAAGGAATCGGTATGGTATCTAGATAGTGGCTGTTCTAGACACATGACAGGGATTCAACAATACCTGCACAGATACTCAAAGGAGCCAGGTCCCAAAGTGGTGTTTGGAGATAACTCTTCAGGTGACACAGAAGGATATGGCTCAGTGAATTGTAATGGGATCACTTTTACCAGGGTTGCATATGTGAATGGTCTTAAGCACAATCTTATTAGCATCAGCCAGTTATGTGATGCTGATTATAAGGTTTTGTTTACTAAGACTCAGGGAACCATATTCAACAAAAATAATGATGTTGTGCTGGTTGCACCTAGAAGGAGAGATGTGTATGTCATCAACATGGCTGTGTGCTCTGAAGACAGCTCAAATTGTTTTCTTGCCAAAGCCTCTGAAAGTGTCAACTGGCTGTGGCACAAAAGACTGTCTCATCTCAACTTCAAGAACATCAATAAGATAGCCACTCAAAACTTGGTTGCTGGTCTACCTTCAGTAATGTTTTCCAAAGACAAAACTTGTTCTGCCTGTGTCAAAGGAAAACATCACAGGTCTTCATTCAAGACTAGGCAATCATTCTCTATTGACAAGTGCTTACATCTCCTTCACATGGACTTGTTTGGGCCTGTTAAACCTCAAACCATTAATCACAACAAATACACCTTGGTCATAGTTGATGAATTTTCAAGATATACATGGGTGTTTTTCCTCAGAAGGAAAAGTGATGCAGCTGACTCCATTATGTCTTTCATCAGACAGGTTGAAAATATGAATGATGTTAGAGTCAAAGCTCTAAGAAGTGATAATGGTACGGAATTCAAGAATCATCAACTTGAATCATTTTGTGATGAAAAAGGGATTTCACAGAACTTCTCTTCAGCTGGCACTCCTGAACAAAATGGTGTGGCTGAGAGAAGAAACAGGACTCTGATTGAAGCAGCAAGAACTATGTTAAATGGTGCAGCCTTACCAAAGCAATTTTGGGGAGAAGCTGTACACACTGCCTGCTATACTCAAAACAGATCAATCATTGTCAAAAGACATGGCAAAACCTCCTATGAAGTTTTCAGAAAAAGATCTCCAGACGTCAGCTATTTTCATGTGTTTGGATGCCCTGTGTTTATTTATAACTACAGGGATAAACTTGGAAAGTTTGATGAAAAGGCTGATGATGGATTCTTTTTGGGATACTCTCCTACAGCCAAAGCCTTCAGAGTATTCAACATCAGAAGACAAGAAGTAGAAGAAACTTTCCATGTCAGATTTAATGAAGATGATGAAGTCATACATAGAACAGGAACAGAGGGTGATGAAGTAGATTTTAATGAAAACATTTCTTTCCCAAGTGATGAGTTCACAGAATCCAGACCTACCAGTCATCACCACTCCAACACTCTCACTCCTTATGTTCCTGCTTTTGATCCTCTGTCTACTCACAACATAGAAGTTCCTACCTCTCAGGGACTTGATGAAGAATAACCTCAAATCTCTGATGGTCCTTCCCATGATATTAATGACTCACCAATTCTTCAAAACTCTGAAGTTGCTCCTGCTAATAATGAAATTGCTTCCCTTGATGTGGCTGAAGAAGACTCAGACACTGAAGTAGTTTTTGAAGAAAGCCATCCTAGTCAGCAGGATGAGATTCAAATTGTTCCAGCTGTGCCCTCAAGTACCCCTGTTCTTGAAACTCCAGCTCCTCAAAATAAGTGGTCAAGAGATCAACACATTCTTCTTGTCAACATTATTGGGGAACCAAATGCAGGGGTCACAACCAGACAGCGAATCCAAGACTCTGAGTCAGCCTCAGCCAATGAATGTCTATTTGCTGAATTTCTTTCTCAAATTGAACCTAAAAGAGTTGCTGAGGCTCTGGTAGAAGATGGATGGGTAGCTGCTATGCAAGAAGAAATCAATCAGTTCAAAAGGAACAAAGTTTGGACACTAGTGCCAGCTCCACCTGGAAAGAATATCACAGGCACTAGATGGATCTATAGAAACAAGATGGATGAAATTGGGAACATCATCAGGAACAAGGCAAGATTGGTAGCACAGGGATACTCTCAGACTGAAGGAATTTATTATGATGAAACTTTTGCACCTGTTGCTAGACTTGAAGCCATCAGAATCTTTCTTGCTTATGCTGCCTATATGAACATCACTGTCTATCAGATGGATGTAAAGAGTGCCTTCCTCAATGGTGATTTGGCTGAGGAAGTCTATGTTGCTCAACCTGAAGGATTTGAGAGCAGCGAGTTTCCCAACCATGTGTACAGACTTCACAAAGCAATGTATGGTCTGAAACAAGCTCCAAGAGCATGGTATGAAACTCTTTCAAATTTCTTATCTGAAAACAAATTTGTCAGGGGTTCTATTGATAAAACACTCTTTACCTTCAAGGACAAGAGTGATTTCATCATTGTGCAGATTTATGTGGATGATATCATCTTTGGGTCAACAAATGTCAATCTTAGTAAACGTTTTGCTAAATTAATGACCAAGAAATATGAGATGAGTATGATGGGTGAATTAACTTACTTTTTGGGTTTTCAAATTAAACAATGTCCTAAGGGAATTTCTATTTGTCAAGAAAAGTATGTTAAGGATTTACTTAAAAAATATGACTTGGCTGATTGTGCTTCAGTGAAATGTCCCATGCTTCCACCCAACAACTTGGGCCCTGATGAGTCAGGGGTCTCTGTCAATGAGACTTTGTATAGAGGCATGATTGGGTCACTGATGTATTTAACAGCCAGTCGTCCAGATATCCAATTCTCCACATGTCTCTGTGCAAGGTACCAAGCTAACCCAAAAGAATCCCATCTAGTGGCTGTTAAGAGAATTTTCAGGTATCTCAAAGGAACACCATCCCTAGGACTATGGTATCCAAAGGAATCAGGCTTTGATCTCAAGGCCTATTCAGATTCAGATTATGCTGGATGCTGTATTGACAGGAAAAGTACTTCAGGCAGCTGTCAAATCCTAGGAGGAAAATTGGTTGGATGGAGTGCTAAGAAGCAAAACTCTGTGGCTATGTCTTCAGCTGAAGCTGAATATGTCGCTGCAGCCAGCTGTTGTGCTCAGGTGCTCTGGATGAAAAGTCAACTGGCTGACTATGAAATCTTGTATGACAAAGTGCCAATCTTTTGTGACAACACCAGTGCCATTGCCATATCCAACAACCCTGTTCTTCACTCTCGTACCAAACACATTGATATCAGGTATCATTTTATCAGGGATCATATTATGAAGGGTGATATTGAGCTGCATTTTGTTCCCACAGAGCTGCAACTAGCTGATATCTTTACAAAGCCTTTGGCTGAACCTTCGTTCAATAGGCTAGTTGCTGAGCTAGGGATGCTCAATATCTCAAAGCCTGTGGCTTGATATTAAATATGTTCATTAAATGATTGATTCTATATTAAATGTTTTATTAAATGTTTTTCACATGTAACTAGGTAGTTGCGTTTCAAGTAAATGCGAAAAACATTCTCACTTTTTTTAATCATTTAAGTTTCGGATAACGAGGAGACAAACGTTTTTGAAAGGTCAAGGGGACCCACTTGAGCAGTCATTTTCGCTTTTGCATTTAATGCGGTTGAATAACTGTTCACTCTAGTTTGAATATATATATTGTCTTCTTTCTCTTCTCACCCACCACCATTCTAAAAAAAATCATCTTTTCTCTCTCTAAACTCTTATCTCTCTCAACCATCCACCATTTTCATTCTCCTTCTACCTTAAATCAATGGCGTTTCCAGTACCAAAAGCCTCCAATGTGAACTTCGAGATCAACGAGAGCATCATCGCCTCAAACAACGCTATTGGATGGATCAAGGCACCCAACAACACCTACTCGGATCTGGTAAATTTCATGCAGAATTGTGACCTAAACGAAGCCTTCACCAAATCTCCTTCCACCTTTTACCAAGAATACCTTAGGGAATTTTGGTATTCTGCTGAAGTTGAAGAAGACACCATTACCTTTAGCCTTTCTTGCAATGAACATCCTTTTGCCTTTTCCCTTGCTGATTTTGCCAGTGTGGCCGGACTTAAACATGGAGATGATTGCCTTAAGACAGTTGACAAAAAGGCTGTCAAGGAAGCATTGGCCACACTCAACCCTAGTCATGACATTAACCCTGCCCTCACACCAGCTGAAATCCTTGCTAAAGCCCCTCTGAAGATCAAGTATTTTTCTCCTATGTGGCGTGTCCTCTTCACCCACATTGTGAAGTCCCTGGGAGGCATGCAGGGATCACAAGATCAAATGTCGTTCAAACATCAGACTATTGCTTATGGATTAATATGGGGAGCTGATGTTGACGTTGGAAGCCTTCTTTTCTCTAACCTGGTAGAACAACTTAAGGGAAGGAATCAGGTCAGGGAAAAGAACATCTGCTATGTGCGTTATTTGTCCCTGATCTTTGAGAGTTTGCTGGGAGAGAACTACCATAACAAGGCCTTGACAGCTCTGAAGCCATATCGCATCACAGGCGCCATTTACAAGGAGATAGGAGCTGAGGATTTCCCTGTGACTACACACATGCTGAACGTGGCTAACCAGGTACCCAACGCTGAGAAGCCCTTGCTCCCTTCCTCTGAGAAGGTGAATACTTCTAGTGTCGCTGGCAAGTCTACGTCTTTGACCTCTGGGCAGCACACTACCAAGTCCAAGGCTTCATCTGGCCAACAGCCAAAGAAGAAGAAAATCCCCTCTTCTTCCCAACCTAAAGCTGTTAGCAAGGCCAAGGAAAAGAAGATTGAAACCGCCTCTGGTCCAGATACTCTTGTGGATACAGAATCTTTGGCTGACAAACAACAGGCGTCTAGTGTCTCTAGGTCAGCAGAGACTACAGGAAACCAGCCAAACCAAGCTGATATCTCACAGGTAATCAGTGTACATTTTTAGAGGTTCACAAGCAACCACTCTCATTTATCTGTAGGAGAGAGTGGTGAAGTTAGGGTAATCCTCGACCCATAGAAGTCTGTCATTTCACTTAGAATTCTTTAAGACTTCTGTACACTCTGTCTTTGCACCAGGGAGTGATTCATTTGTGTTTATAAAGCACCCCGATGACCCTGAACCCTCTAGACAGTATTCAGGCTAACAACAACCTGAATACATTAATGTCTCAACCTTGATGGCTGTACTTCACACAGCCTCTTGGTTCCCTCATTAAAAGAGTCCCAAAGGATTTATCCTTTCAGGGGGAGCTGAATCATCACCCTCAGCTTTCCTAGGGGCAGCGTAACAGGCGACCTACAACAACATATGTTTCACTCTTAAAAGAGTCCCAAAGGTTTTACCTTTTGGGGGGGCTGAATAATCACACTCAGCTTTCCTAGGGGCAGCGAAATGGCGATCATTAAACAACATATGTTTCACAATCAAAAGAGTCCCAAAGGTTTTTACCTTTTGGGGGGGCTGAATAATCACACTCAGCTTTCCTAGGGGCAACGAATGGCGACCATTAACCACACTTCATTCACACTTAAAAGAATCCCAAGGATTTATCCTTTGGAGTGGCTGAGTAATCACCCTCAGCCTCTCTGGGACAGCGAAATGGCGACCATTCACTTTATATTTTCCCTGTTACTAATTTCAACAAACTTGCAGGCTGAAATTGTACAGCCAGTCAAAGAACCTCAGGTACATGAAAAGGAGGCTGAAACAATTACTCAGGACATTCAGATTGAAGAAGAACTTGTGCTCAATGCTGATGAAGAAATGCTTTCTGTAGAAGATTATGTCGCTGAGTTTGAACCCATGCCTGAGGATGAATTCCCTGAGGGAATGTTTGATGAGGAAGAGGAAGAAGATGAGGATGACCAGCTGTCAGTCTCTCCTCCTAAAGAAGATGACAAGACTTCTCTTCTTAAGGAAGCTGTTGACACACAAAACTCTGCTACATCTGCAACAACAGTCTTCCAACGACCAATTTATGATCCAACAGCTGAATTCCTTTTGTTTGATCATCCTACCCAGACCAACTTCGACTTGATTCCAAGGGAGGATGATTTTGCTCAACAAAGCCTCAATATCAAGAATCTTCAGCCTGTACACCATCAGTCTGATATTGAGCGCTTGTCAAGAAAGCTGGACGTGATCAAGTCAGAGATGCACAATTTTACTGTCACCTTTCCAGGTATTATAAAGAAGGCTGTGACTGACGCTGTCACTGAGCCTATTCAGGAGGGTACAAGAAAAGGTGTGGCTCAAGGACTAAGTCATCTCTCGACGCGCATCAAGAATGCAATTGACTCAGTTGTCCCTGCATTGTTCCAAGAACAAGAAACCAACATAAACAGACACTTCAATGCAGTGCGCAACAGGCAATACAACCATGCTGGTTTTATTGTCAGGCGAGTTCAGGCAAATACCAATGCCAATGCCAACTTATTGCTGAAGATTGCCAGGGCATCAAGAAAAAGACAGCGTGCCATGGCTGCCTTTGTGGAGCAGATTGCAAGAAGATTTCAGGCACGTTCATCCAAGCATAAGAGAAGTAAGGATGAACGTGAGGGGGAGAAGAATACTAAACTCAGCCTTGCATCTGCTGAACAAGGCTCATCTTCAGCCAACCCTTCAACAACACCTGTTCCTCTTCAAGTCATCGAACCAGTTATAATACCTGATGATGAGGATCAGACTCAGGGGGAGCAACAATCACAAGATGGCGCTGACTCATCTAAATCCATGATCCTAGTTAACATCAGCAAACCTGAGGATGAGGATGAACCAGCAGCCAAGAAGCTTAAATTCACTGTGAGCTCCCTACCAAAATCTATTCAAAATCAGGCTCAGACAGCGTTCCTCAAAAGAGCTGATGATTTGAAAAACATAAGTGTGGAGTCCTCTGTCTCAAAGAAAGGTAAAGAGATAGTTTTAGTTGATACTGACACTAAACTTAAGAAGATAGCTGCGATGCTAGAGACAGGAGGATCCACAACAGACCTTTCCCAATTTTCAACCTTTACACCTTCTGATAAGAGACCTCTAACGCCTGAAGAAATAGAGCAACAGGCTGAAGAATTCAAAAGACTGAGTGAGCTCAAGGCAGCCAAAGAATTAAATGAAGCCACTCTGAGGAAGATGTCACCTCCTGAAAAAGAAAAACAAAAACAAAGGTTGAGAGAAATGGAACTTAAACGCGCTGAGGCCTTAAAGAAAGTCAAAGCTGACTATGATGCCTGCGTAAACAACAGGTATGCTGCTGGCAAGATAACCAAGTTTAGATACACCATTCACAAGTCCACAAACACTCCACAGATGATCTTATGGAGGGATAATCAAACGGGGAATATGGATGTGTTTGACAACTTCAGGTTAAAAACACTTGGGTTATCAGAATGGTTTGAACTCGAAGCCTTAGCTGCCAAAAAGTCTGGACAGGCAAATTTCCTTCTGCTCAAAACTCTTAAGGCTAAGTTTAACTGGATCAAGGAAACAGCTGCCAAACTCAAGATTGATCCTCCACCACAGCTTTTCGAACAAGGACCCCCAAAGACAGGCAACAAAAGAAGAAGAATTTCCCAAATCATTGATGAAACTTTTGTTACTGAAGATGTTCGTGTGGATGGCATGCACAGGGATCTGATCCTTCCTAATGGTATAGTTGGCCCTGTTGATGGTCAGACTTATTCAGTGCCTGAAAGAGGAATGGCGTTTATGAACAAAGCCTGCCAATATGCTTTTCAGAGGGAAGATGAGCTTTGCCTGGCTTCAACTATTCAGCTACTCTGTCACAAGAAGTGTCTCAAGATCAACTCTGAATATTCCAAGAAGTTTGCAAAGACTTTGCAGGATGAAATTGATAACAGATTAGATGTGGCCGAAGCTGAAGAAAGAATCAAAAATGATGACTATTGAAGATAGTATCAGCCCTTTTTACCTTCATCTTTTATTTAACTTATGTATTGAACTTGTATCTTTTCTTTAAGTCTTAATAAAATCATGAGGTATGTTTGTTTAGATCTGTTATGTGTAAGAAGAAGCTGTTAAACTCACTTACCTTAACTTAGTTAGATCTAGCACTATTTATGTTTAAATAGGGGGAGATTGTTGGGAATCTAAACTTGTTAGATTCCCTGTTCATTGATTTAAACATAATTAGGCTGATAGATAGTCCCTTGCCTGTGCCTAGGAGGCAGGCAAGTTTCACAAGACTCACAGAGATCCGAATCTCTGTGAGCAACCTCAGAGGAGTCCATGTCAGAGACATTGTCAGGGAAGTCGAAGATTACCTGAAGACATACTCCTTGGCTGTGATGGATAACAGCCAAGATGTATTAGGGACTCTGAGGGGTTGAGAGTTAACAGGGGTGGCAATACCCTGATAACTCTCAGCACACTTTGGACATGCCATTTGTGTGTTCGAGAATATAAAGAATAAGGAAACTGTTTTGGACAACTGTTCCTTAAAGCATAATGGAAGACTACCAAGAATAGAAGGACATCATGTGACTGATGTGGGAACTTGTAAAAGTTGTGTAGTCGACATCAAGTACTGTTCAAGTCAAACTCGTAACACTATAAATAGGATGTGTATCCTTGCATTAATATTCAACACTTTGAGATATTAAGAACATTAGTGCGTGTAACTTAGTGAATCAAACAGCTACGACTGTATTCATAAGTTAAGGTTATTATTGTTCAAAGTGTGCACAACACATTGTCATCAAACGGTGTTATCCATAACACTTGTAATTCTTTATTATACAATAATAAGATTACGTTTGAAAAGTAATACCTTGTGTTGATTAAGTTAAGATTAGGGTTTCTCGCATTGATTAAGGACTTTCAAAGTTCAACTTGCACCAAAATATAATATAACGTTCTAATGATCACATGGATACTAGGAATAAGTCGGGATAGTTAAGGATACTAGGGAAACAAGCGTTCTAATTTAGGATAATAGGGAAACAAGTCAAGATGAACATAAAGAAACTATGTACCATACTAACAAACACATATATGACACGACTAGCTCGCGTCATCGCCACCCTCCCGATCCTCAGCATCATCACCCGGGCGACTCCCGCTCCCGCTGACACCAGCATCATCACCCGGGCGACTCCCACTCCCGCTGGCACCACCACTCTCATATGCGGCAAAAAGATCGCCATACCTGGGGTCGTTTCTGAACAAGCCCATCATGAAATCAACATCCCGATCCCGACGAGTCTCAGGGGGTGGTGGCGGAAAGCACGGGGGAGTACTGGTGTATCCCGGCAATACCATACCCACGCCAGGATGGTGGCCGCGAAACTTGCCTCCTCGCACCATCCTGTTGATCTCGGCAGTGGTGTGCTCACCCGTCGCCTCTAGCTCCCTCATCTGATCCTGTGTGGTGACGATAACACAAGATAGTAAATATATTAGTCGGGTTGCTAGATTATTAATCAATGATTCATTAAAGTGTGTTTTGAAAAGAATACTTACATACAACTGGAGAGACTGCTCATCTACAAATACACCATTTTCATTTGTGTGCAGACGATAGAACATGTCGATCTCTGTAGGCTCCTGTTGGGTTTCGGACGCCTTTTGCTGTACATACACACGTAAGTAAGATCAATCTAATTAAATGCGGCAATAATAATATGTATGTAAAATCAATAATGATAATAATAAAAAAATAAAAATAAAAAACAATAATAATAATAATAATAAAATAAAAAAAATAAAAAAACCATAATAATGTAAAATCAATAATAATAATAATAATAATAATTACCATGAGATGTCGAGTGCGAGGGATCGACCGAGAACCATGTCGGGAGACAAGTGTTGCCTTGGACCGATTTTGGCTGTTTGTTGAGGATCGCTTCATGTTAGCTTCGTCAGTCCAAAACTCTATCTGTTTCTCCCACACTTCAGGTGTGTGCTCGTCGGGTCTGTTCCGCCTAATTTGATCCACATCGTATTCTCCAGTCCCGGGGTCTTTTACACAGTAATCTCGCTTCAGACTAGCCTTGCTGGTGTTGTATGATTTTTGTAGCTGTGCATTAATGGTATCATAAATACTCTTCCACCGAGGGGTGTTCACGTACGGCGTGAGATCATAATTTTTCTGCAATCAAATACAACACATTGAAAACAGAGTTAGAAATATAATTTATATATTTATTTAAATTCGTTTATTTATTTATATGATATAAATAAATAAACGAATTTAAATGAATATACACAATACAACACATTGAAAACAGAGTTAGAAATATAATTTATATATTTATTTAAATTCGTTTATTTATTTATATGATATAAATAAATAAACGAATTTAAATGAATATACACAATACAACACATTGAAAACAGAGTTAGCAATATAATTTATATATTTATTTAAATTCGTTTATTTATTTATATGATATAAATAAATAAACGAATTTAAATAAATATACACAATACAACACATTAAAAACGGAGTTAGCAATATAATTTATATATTTATTTAAATTTGTTTATTTATTTATATGATATAAATAAAAAAACAAATTTAAATAAATATATACAATTAAATAAATGAACACGATAATTAAATAAATATAAAATGATAACTTACCCCAATAGCTGCCCGGGCCGCCGCCTTGTACCCTTCGGGGACCTTGCTCCACGAAGGGTAATACAAAGGTATTTCCCTAACGACACACCCGAATAAGTTTCCCCAATGATCTGCGTAGGGGCCGACAGGTATAACAAGGTTATCTCTACCGGGTACAAAGTCGATCTCGACCGGCCGGTTTTGATTCTCGGCCACCGCATCCAGTAATTTCAGGCAGCGGGTCTTCTCCCGGGTATTCTGCCTGCCGGCTCTCCTCCCGCCCAAATTGGGCTTTTTCTTTCCTTTTCCTGCAAAATCAAGTGAGTGATAAAGTCATAAAAGTTAAGGCAAACAAGTTAAATATGTGTATCAAATTTGTATTACAATAATCCAGAAATTCTTACCCCGGTTGAGGAAGCAACCCCCACAACCGAATGATGGAGGACGTGGACGTGAAGGATCCTCGCCAGCACCGTCCCCGCCGTGGCCCCGTGCAACATCAGTCATCTGTATACAGGTACAATTATTCCGATAAGCTTATCGGGATAAACTGTATTCAAACAACTTATCCTGATAAGCTAATCAGGATAAGCTGTTTGAAAACAGTTTATTCGGATAAGCTGATCAGGATAAACTGTTTGAAAACAGCTTATCCTGATAAGCTTATCAGAATAAGTTGTTTTCAAACAGCTTATTCCGCTAAGCTTTCGGG
Organism: Glebionis coronaria; assembly: GCA_025667525.1. Taxonomy (NCBI): domain Eukaryota; kingdom Viridiplantae; phylum Streptophyta; class Magnoliopsida; order Asterales; family Asteraceae; genus Glebionis; species Glebionis coronaria. The sequence goes on from CM046881.1 coordinate 462,788,829, forward strand.
ATAAGCTGTTTCAAACAGCTTATCCTAATAAGCTTATCAGGATAAGCTGTTTGAAGCAGCTTATCCCGATAAGCTTAGCGGAATAAGATGTTTGAAAACAGCTTATTCTGATAAGCTTATCAGAAAAAGCTGTTCTGATAAGCTTATACGAATAAGCTGTTGGAAAACAGCTTATATCAAAATAAAGTGTTCTCTTCGGTTAGGCATCATATATAAGGAGTGTTTGGATTTAAATTTAACACAAGAAAATAACATTTTTAAATCCCCAACGACATGTCGCTGGGGAAACCAAACGAAATTTTTTTATATAAAATATACCTTCCCGCTGCTTGCCGCTGCTACAGTTGCGTACCGCTGTATGCCTACCGCCTACCGCTACCTACGCTGCCTACTGCCGCCTACCGCTGCCTACCGCTACCTACGCTGCCTACTACTACTGCTACCTACGCTGCCTACCCTGCTGAAATTATATAAAAATTAATTTTAATTATATAAAAACGAATTTTAATTATTATAAATAACTCAATTAAGAAAAATATACCTTTAATTAACAGAAAAAATAAATCCACCACCACAAACTTGTTAATAGAATTATCAATTAGAGAGAAAAGAGGGTGATGTGGTGGTGGTGGTGGTGATGACGTTCGGTGGTGGTGTGTTGGCGGCGATGTTGGTGGTGATTCTTGGTGGGTTATGTGGTGGGGATGGCTGGTGAAGATATTCTGGTGGTGGTGTGAATGGTGGTGATGATTGGTGGTGATGAATGGTGGTGATGATTCTTGGTGGGTTATGTGGTGGGGATGGAGGAGATGAATGGTGGTGATGATTCTTGGTGGTAGTGGTGATGAATGATGATTTGGTGGTAGTGGTGATGATTGTTGGTGAGTTTGTTCGCAGGTTTGGTGAGTTTGTTCGCAGGTTTGAGAGAATGATTTGGTGTGGGGAGATAAGTGATGTTTCTGTAAATCGAATAAGGATAAGGTCTGGTCAAAAGTTTCCCCAGCGACATGTCGCTAGGGAAACTTTCCTTTTCATGACGAACTTTTCCCCAGCGACATGTCGCTGGGGAAACCCTAGACTTTGTCGTCTTGCGCAGCTGGTTTAATAAACGTTAGCAATTAACGAACTTTTCCCCAGCGACATGTCGCTGGGGAAAATTGTGTTTTGTCGCTTTGTGAAAGAAGCGCGTTAATGAAAATTTTTGGAGGGATTTCTAAAATTGGTAAACGAAACTTACCCCAGCGACATGTCGCTGGGGAAACAAATTATTTTATATGCTTTTAAATGATTAATAATAATAATTTTATATATTTGTATATTTTACTTTTATATAATTAAAAATAATAATTTTATATATTTGTATATTATACTTTTATATAATTAAAAATAATAATTTTATATATTTGTATATTTTACTTTTATATAATTAAAAATAATAATTTTATATATTTGTATATTTTACTTTTATATAATTAAAAATAATAATTTTATATATTTGTATATTTTACTTTTATATAATTAAAAATAATAATTTTATATATTTGTATATTTTACTTTTATATAATTAAAAATAATTAGTTGTATATAATTGTATATTTTTTATATAAGATATTTATGTAAATTAGTTTTAAATGATTGATAATAATACGTTTTATATAATTATATATTTATATAATAAGTTTGATTGATAATAATACGTTTTATATAATTATATATTTATATAAAAATTATATATTTAACAATTTATGATATTTACTTTTAAATGATTAAGAATAATAATTTTATATAATTGTATTATTATAATTTTATATATTAGATAGGGTTCAACATCAGAGGTTCAATGTATTAGATAGGGTTCATCATTATAGGTTCAATATATTAGATAGGGTTCAACATTATAGGTTCAATGTATTAGATAGGGTTCATCATTATAGGTTCAATGTATTAGATAGGGTTCAACATTATAGGTTCAATGTATTAGATAGGGTTCATCATCAGAGGTTCAATGTATTAGATAGGGTTCATCATTATAGGTTCAATGTATTAGATAGGGTTCAACATCAGAGGTTCAATGTATTAGATAGGGTTCATCATTATAGGTTCAATGTATTAGATAGGGTTCTACATTATAGGTTCAATGTATTAGATAGGGTTCATCATCAGAGGTTCAATGTATTAGATAGGGTTCAACATTATAGGTTCAATGTATTAGATAGGGTTCATCATCAGAGGTTCAATGTATTAGATAGGGTTCATCATTATAGGTTCAATGTATTAGATAGGGTTCATCATCAGAGGTTCAATGTATTAGATAGGGTTCAACATCAGAGGTTCAATGTATTAGATAGGGTTCATCATTATAGGTTCAATGTATTAGATAGGGTTCATCATCAGAGGTTCAATGTATTAGATAGGGTTCAACATCAGAGGTTCAATGTATTAGATAGGGTTCATCATTATAGGTTCAATGTATTAGATAGGGTTCATCATTATAGGTTCAATGTATTAGATAGGGTTCAACATCAGAGGTTCAATGTATTAGATAGGGTTCAACATCAGAGGTTCAATGTATTAGATAAGGTTCATCATTATAGGTTCAATGTATTAGATAGGGTTCATCATTATAGGTTCAATGTATTAGATAGGGTTCAACATCAGAGGTTCAATGTATTAGATAGGGTTCATCATTATAGGTTCAATGTATTAGATAGGGTTCAACATTATAGGTTCAATGTATTAGATAGGGTTCATCATCAGAGGTTAAATGTATTAGATAGGGTTCATCATTATAGGTTCAATGTATTAGATAGGGTTCATCATTATAGGTTCAATGTATTAGATAGGGTTCAAAATCAGAGGTTCAATGTATTAGATAGGGTTCATCATTATAGGTTCAATGTATTAGATAGGGTTCATCATTGTAGGTTCAATGTATTAGATAGGGTTCATCATTATAGGTTCAATGTATTAGATAGGGTTCATCATCAGAGGTTCAATGTATTAGATAGGGTTCAACATCAGATGTTCAATGTATTAGATAGGGTTCATCATTATAGGTTCAATGTATTAGATAGGGTTCATCATTATAGGTTCAATGTATTAGATAGGGTTCAACATCAGAGGTTCAATGTATTAGATAGGGTTCAACATCAGAGGTTCAATGTATTAGATAGGGTTCATCATTATAGGTTCAATGTATTAGATAGGGTTCAACATTATAGGTTCAATGTATTAGATAGGGTTCATCATTATAGGTTCAATGTATTAGATAGGGTTCATCATTATAGGTTCAATGTATTAGATAGGGTTCAACATTATAGGTTCAATGTATTAGATAGGGTTCATCATCAGAGGTTCAATGTATTAGATAGGGTTCATCATTATAGGTTCAATGTATTAGATAGGGTTCAACATCACAGGTTCAATGTATAGGTTCAATGTATTAGATAGGGTTCAACATCAGAGGTTCAATGTATTAGATAGGGTTCATCATTATAGGTTCAATGTATTAGATAGGGTTCAACATTATAGGTTCAATGTATTAGATAGGGTTCATCATCAGAGGTTCAATGTATTAGATAGGGTTCAACATCAGAGGTTCAATGTATTAGATAGGGTTCATCATTATAGGTTCAATGTATTAGATAGGGTTCATCATTATAGGTTCAATGTATTAGATAGGGTTCAACATCACAGGTTCAATGTATTAGATAGGGTTCATCATTATAGGTTCAATGTATTAGATAGGGTTCATCATTATAGGTTCAATGTATTAGATAGGGTTCATCATTATAGGTTCAATGTATTAGATAGGGTTCAACATTATAGGTCTTTTACAGTCTCGGGGTCTTTTACACAGTAATCTCGCTTCAGACTAGCCTTGCTGGTGTTGTATGATTTTTGTAGCTGTGCATTAATGGTATCATAAATACTCTTCCACCGAGGGGTGTTCACGTACGGCGTGAGATCATAATTTTTCTGCAATCAAATACAACACATTGAAAACAGAGTTAGAAATATAATTTATATATTTATTTAAATTCGTTTATTTATTTATATGATATAAATAAATAAACGAATTTAAATGAATATACACAATACAACACATTGAAAACAGAGTTAGAAATATAATTATATATTTATTTAAATTCGTTTATTTATTTATATGATATAAATAAATAAACGAATTTAAATGAATATACACAATACAACACATTGAAAACAGAGTTAGCAATATAATTTATATATTTATTTAAATTCGTTTATTTATTTATATGATATAAATAAATAAACGAATTTAAATAAATATACACAATACAACACATTAAAAACGGAGTTAGCAATATAATTTATATATTTATTTAAATTTGTTTATTTATTTATATGATATAAATAAAAAAACAAATTTAAATAAATATATACAATTAAATAAATGAACACGATAATTAAATAAATATAAAATGATAACTTACCCCAATAGCTGCCCGGGCCGCCGCCTTGTACCCTTCGGGGACCTTGCTCCACGAAGGGTAATACAAAGGTATTTCCCTAACGACACACCCGAATAAGTTTCCCCAATGATCTGCGTAGGGGCCGACAGGTATAACAAGGTTATCTCTACCGGGTACAAAGTCGATCTCGACCGGCCGGTTTTGATTCTCGGCCACCGCATCCAGTAATTTCAGGCAGCGGGTCTTCTCCCGGGTATTCTGCCTGCCGGCTCTCCTCCCGCCCAAATTGGGCTTTTTCTTTCCTTTTCCTGCAAAATCAAGTGAGTGATAAAGTCATAAAAGTTAAGGCAAACAAGTTAAATATGTGTATCAAATTTGTATTACAATAATCCAGAAATTCTTACCCCGGTTGACGAAGCAACCCCCGCAACCGAATGATGGAGGACGTGGACGTGAAGGATCCTCGCCACCACCGTCCCCGCCGTGGCCCCGTGCAACATCAGTCATCTGTATACAGGTACAATTATTCCGATAAGCTTATCGGGATAAACTGTATTCAAACAACTTATCCTGATAAGCTTATCAGGATAAGCTGTTTGAAAACAGTTTATTCGGATAAGCTGATCAGGATAAACTGTTTGAAAACAGCTTATCCTGATAAGCTTATCAGAATAAGTTGTTTTCAAACAGCTTATTCCGCTAAGCTTTCGGGATAAGCTGTTTCAAACAGCTTATCCCGATAAGCTTAGCGGAATAAGATGTTTGAAAACAGCTTATTCTGATAAGCTTATCAGAAAAAGCTGTTCTGATAAGCTTATACGAATAAGCTGTTGGAAAACAGCTTATATCAAAATAAAGTGTTCTCTTCGGTTAGGCATCATATATAAGGAGTGTTTGGATTTAAATTTAACACAAGAAAATAACATTTTTAAATCCCCAACGACATGTCGCTGGGGAAACCAAACGAAATTTTTTTATATAAAATATACCTTCCCGCTGCTTGCCGCTGCTACAGTTGCGTACCGCTGTCTGCCTACCGCCTACCGCTACCTACGCTGCCTACTGCCGCCTACCGCTGCCTACCGCTACCTACGCTGCCTACTACTACTGCTACCTACGCTGCCTACCCCGCTGAAATTATATAAAAATTAATTTTAATTATATAAAAACGAATTTTAATTATTATAAATAACTCAATTAAGAAAAATATACCTTTAATTAACAGAAAAAATAAATCCACCACCACAAACTTGTTAATAGAATTATCAATTAGAGAGAAAAGAGGGTGATGTGGTGGTGGTGGTGGTGATGACGTTCGGTGGTGGTGTGTTGGCGGCGATGTTGGTGGTGATTCTTGGTGGGTTATGTGGTGGGGATGGCTGGTGAAGACATTCTGGTGGTGGTGTGAATGGTGGTGATGATTGGTGGTGATGAATGGTGGTGATGATTCTTGGTGGGTTATGTGGTGGGGATGGAGGAGATGAATGGTGGTGATGATTCTTGGTGGTAGTGGTGATGAATGATGATTTGATGGTAGTGGTGATGATTGTTGGTGAGTTTGTTCGCAGGTTTGGTGAGTTTGTTCGCAGGGTTGAGAGAATGATTTGGTGTGGGGAGATAAGTGATGTTTCTGTAAATCGAATAAGGATAAGGTCTGGTCAAAAGTTTCCCCAGCGACATGTCGCTGGGGAAACCCTAGACTTTGTCGTCTTGCGCAGCTGGTTTAATAAACGTTAGCAATTAACGAACTTTTCCCCAGCGACATGTCGCTGGGGAAAATTGTGTTTTGTCGCTTTGTGAAAGAAGCGCGTTAATGAAAATTTTTGGAGGGATTTCTAAAATTGTATATTTTACTTTTATATAATTAAAAATAATAATTTTATATATTTGTATATTATACTTTTATATAATTAAAAATAATAATTTTATATATTTGTATATTTTACTTTTATATAATTAAAAATAATAATTTTATATATTTGTATATTTTACTTTTATATAATTAAAAATAATAATTTTATATATTTGTATATTTTACTTTTATATAATTAAAAATAATAATTTTATATATTTGTATATTTTACTTTTATATAATTAAAAATAATAATTTTATATATTTGTATATTTTACTTTTATATAATTAAAAATAATAATTTTATATATTTGTATATTTTACTTTTATATAATTAAAAATAATAATTTTATATATTTGTATATTTTACTTTTATATAATTAAAAATAATTAGTTTTATATAATTGTATATTTTTTATATAAGATATTTATGTAAATTAGTTTTAAATGATTGATAATAATACGTTTTATATAATTATATATTTATATAATAAGTTTGATTGATAATAATACGTTTTATATAATTATATATTTATATAAAAATTATATATTTAACAATTTATGATATTTACTTTTAAATGATTAATAATAATAATTTTATATAATTGTATTATTATAATTTTATATATTAGATAGGGTTCAACATCAGAGGTTCAATGTATTAGATAGGGTTCATCATTATAGGTTCAATGTATTAGATATGGTTCAACATTATAGGTTCAATGTATTAGATAGGGTTCATCATTATAGGTTCAATGTATTAGATAGGGTTCAACATTTTAGGTTCAATGTATTAGATAGGGTTCATCATCAGAGGTTCAATGTATTAGATAGGGTTCATCATTATAGGTTCAATGTATTAGATAGGGTTCAACATCAGAGGTTCAATGTATTAGATAGGGTTCATCATTATAGGTTCAATGTATTAGATAGGGTTCTACATTATAGGTTCAATGTATTAGATAGGGTTCATCATCAGAGGTTCAATGTATTAGATAGGGTTCAACATTATAGGTTCAATGTATTAGATAGGGTTCATCATCAGAGGTTCAATGTATTAGATAGGGTTCATCATTATAGGTTCAATGTATTAGATAGGGTTCATCATCAGAGGTTCAATGTATTAGATAGGGTTCAACATCAGAGGTTCAATGTATTAGATAGGGTTCATCATTATAGGTTCAATGTATTAGATAGGGTTCATCATCAGAGGTTCAATGTATTAGATAGGGTTCAACATCAGAGGTTCAATGTATTAGATAGGGTTCATCATTATAGGTTCAATGTATTAGATAGGGTTCATCATTATAGGTTCAATGTATTAGATAGGGTTCAACATCAGAGGTTCAATGTATTAGATATGGTTCAACATCAGAGGTTCAATGTATTAGATAGGGTTCATCATTATAGGTTCAATGTATTAGATAGGGTTCATCATTATAGGTTCAATGTATTATATAGGGTTCAACATCAGAGGTTCAATGTATTAGATAGGGTTCATCATTATAGGTTCAATGTATTAGATAGGGTTCAACATTATAGGTTTAATGTATTAGATAGGGTTCATCATCAGAGGTTCAATGTATTAGATAGGGTTCATCATTATAGGTTCAACGTATTAGATAGGGTTCATCATTATAGGTTCAATGTATTAGATAGGGTTCAACATCAGAGGTTCAATGTATTAGATAGGGTTCATCATTATAGGTTCAATGTATTAGATAGGGTTCATCATTATAGGTTCAATGTATTAGATAGGGTTCATCATTATAGGTTCAATGTATTAGATAGGGTTCATCATCAGAGGTTCAATGTATTAGATAGGGTTCAACATCAGAGGTTCAATGTATTAGATAGGGTTCATCATTATAGGTTCAATGTATTAGATAGGGTTCATCATTATAGGTTCAATGTATTAGATAGGGTTCAACATCAGAGGTTCAATGTATTAGATAGGGTTCAACATCAGAGGTTCAATGTATTAGATAGGGTTCATCATTATAGGTTCAATGTATTAGATAGGGTTCAACATTATAGGTTCAATGTATTAGATAGGGTTCATCATTATAGGTTCAATGTATTAGATAGGGTTCATCATTATAGGTTCAATGTATTAGATAGGGTTCAACATTATAGGTTCAATGTATTAGATAGGGTTCATCATCAGAGGTTCAATGTATTAGATAGGATTCATCATTATAGGTTCAATGTATTAGATAGGGTTCAACATCACAGGTTCAATGTATAGGTTCAATGTATTAGATAGGGTTCAACATCAGAGGTTCAATGTATTAGATAGGGTTCATCATTATAGGTTCAATGTATTAGATAGGGTTCAACATTATAGGTTCAATGTATTAGATAGGGTTCATCATCAGAGGTTCAATGTATTAGATAGGGTTCAACATCAGAGGTTCAATGTATTAGATAGGGTTCATCATTATAGGTTCAATGTATTAGATAGGGTTCATCATTATAGGTTCAATGTATTAGATAGGGTTCAACATCACAGGTTCAATGTATTAGATAGGGTTCATCATTATAGGTTCAATGTATTAGATAGGGTTCATCATTATAGGTTCAATGTATTAGATAGGGTTCATCATTATAGGTTCAATGTATTAGATAGGGTTCAACATTATAGGTTCAATGTATTAGATAGGGTTCATCATCAGAGGTTCAATGTATTAGATAGGGTTCATCATTATAGGTTCAATGTATTAGATAGGGTTCATCATTATAGGTTCAATGTATTAGATAGGGTTCAACATCAGAGGTTCAATGTATTAGATAGGGTTCAACATCAGAGGTTCAATGTATTAGATAGGGTTCATCATTATAGGTTCAATGTATTAGATAGGATTCATCATTATAGGTTCAATATATTAGATAGGGTTCAACATTATAGGTTCAATGTATTAGATAGGGTTCATCATCAGAGGTTCAATGTATTAGATAGGGTTCATCATTATAGGTTCAATGTATTAGATAGGGTTCATCATTATAGGTTCAATGTATTAGATAGGGTTCAACATCAGAGGTTCAATGTATTAGATATGGTTCAACATCAGAGGTTCAATGTATTAGATAGGGTTCATCATTATAGGTTCAATGTATTAGATAGGGTTCAACATTATAGGTTCAATGTATTAGATAGGGTTCATCATTATAGGTTCAATGTATTAGATAGGGTTCATCATTATAGGTTCAATGTATTAGATAGGGTTCATCATTATAGGTTCAATGTATTATATAGGGTTCAACATCAAAGGTTCAATGTATTAGATAGGGTTCATCATTATAGGTTCAATGTATTAGATAGGGTTCAACATTATAGGTTCAATGTATTAGATAGGGTTCATCATCAGAGGTTCAATGTATTAGATAGGGTTCATCATTATAGGTTCAACGTATTAGATAGGGTTCATCATTATAGGTTCAATGTATTAGATAGGGTTCAACATCAGAGGTTCAATGTATTAGATAGGGTTCATCATTATAGGTTCAATGTATTAGATAGGGTTCATCATTATAGGTTCAATGTATTAGATAGGGTTCATCATTATAGGTTCAATGTATTAGATAGGGTTCATCATCAGAGGTTCAATGTATTAGATAGGGTTCAACATCAGAGGTTCAATGTATTAGATAGGGTTCATCATTATAGGTTCAATGTATTAGATAGGGTTCATCATTATAGGTTCAATGTATTAGATAGGGTTCAACATCAGAGGTTCAATGTATTAGATAGGGTTCAACATCAGAGGTTCAATGTATTAGATAGGGTTCATCATTATAGGTTCAATGTATTAGATAGGGTTCAACATTATAGGTTCAATGTATTAGATAGGGTTCATCATTATAGGTTCAATGTATTAGATAGGGTTCATCATTATAGGTTCAATGTATTAGATAGGGTTCAACATTATAGGTTCAATGTATTAGATAGGGTTCATCATCAGAGGTTCAATGTATTAGATAGGGTTCATCATTATAGGTTCAATGTATTAGATAGGGTTCAACATCACAGGTTCAATGTATAGGTTCAATGTATTAGATAGAGTTCAACATCAGAGGTTCAATGTATTAGATAGGGTTCATCATTATAGGTTCAATGTATTAGATAAGGTTCAACATTATAGGTTCAATGTATTAGATAGGGTTCATCATCAGAGGTTCAATGTATTAGATAGGGTTCAACATCAGAGGTTCAATGTATTAGATAGGGTTCATCATTATAGGTTCAATGTATTAGATAGGGTTCATCATTATAGGTTCAATGTATTAGATAGGGTTCAACATCACAGGTTCAATGTATTAGATAGGGTTCATCATTATAGGTTCAATGTATTAGATAGGGTTCATCATTATAGGTTCAATGTATTAGATAGGGTTCATCATTATAGATTCAATGTATTAGATAGGGTTCAACATTATAGGTTCAATGTATTAGATAGGGTTCATCATCAGAGGTTCAATGTATTAGATAGGGTTCATCATTATAGGTTCAATGTATTAGATAGGGTTCATCATTATAGGTTCAATGTATTAGATAGGGTTCAACATCAGAGGTTCAATGTATTAGATAGGGTTCAACATCAGAGGTTCAATGTATTAGATAGGGTTCATCATTATAGGTTCAATGTATTAGATAGGATTCATCATTATAGGTTCAATGTATTAGATAGGGTTCAACATTATAGGTTTAATGTATTAGATAGGGTTCATCATCAGAGGTTCAATGTATTAGATAGGGTTCATCATTATAGGTTCAATGTATTAGATAGGGTTCATCATTATAGGTTCAATGTATTAGATAGGGTTCAACATCAGAGGTTCAATGTATTAGATAGGGTTCAACATTAGAGGTTCAATGTATTAGATAGGGTTCATCATTATAGGTTCAATGTATTAGATAGGGTTCAACATTATAGGTTCAATGTATTAGATAGGGTTCATCATTATAGGTTCAATGTATTAGATAGGGTTCATCATTATAGGTTCAATGTATTAGATAGGGTTCAACATTATAGGTTCAATGTATTAGATAGGGTTCATCATCAGATGTTCAATGTATTAGATAGGGTTCATCATTATAGGTTCAATGTATTAGATAGGGTTCAACATCACAGGTTCAATGTATAGGTTCAATGTATTAGATATGGTTCAACATCAGAGGTTCAATGTATTAGATAGGGTTCATCATTATAGGTTCAATGTATTAGATAGGGTTCAACATTATAGGTTCAATGTATTAGATAGGGTTCATCATCAGAGGTTCAATGTATTAGATAGGGTTCATCATTATAGGTTCAATGTATTAGATAGGGTTCATCATTATAGATTCAATGTATTAGATAGGGTTCAACATTATAGGTTCAATGTATTAGATAGGGTTCATCATCAGAGGTTCAATGTATTAGATAGGGTTCATCATTATAGGTTCAATGTATTAGATAGGGTTCATCATTATAGGTTCAATGTATTAGATAGGGTTCAACATCAGAGGTTCAATGTATTAGATAGGGTTCAACATCAGAGGTTCAATGTATTAGATAGGGTTCATCATTATAGGTTCAATGTATTAGATAGGATTCATCATTATAGGTTCAATGTATTAGATAGGGTTCAACATTATAGGTTCAATGTATTAGATAGGGTTCATCATCAGAGGTTCAATGTATTAGATAGGGTTCATCATTATAGGTTCAATGTATTAGATAGGGTTCATCATTATAGGTTCAATGTATTAGATAGGGTTCAACATCAGAGGTTCAATGTATTAGATAGGGTTCAACATCAGAGGTTCAATGTATTAGATAGGGTTCATCATTATAGGTTCAATGTATTAGATAGGGTTCAACATTATAGGTTCAATGTATTAGATAGGGTTCATCATTATAGGTTCAATGTATTAGATAGGGTTCATCATTATAGGTTCAATGTATTAGATAGGGTTCAACATTATAGGTTCAATGTATTAGATAGGGTTCATCATCAGATGTTCAATGTATTAGATAGGGTTCATCATTATAGGTTCAATGTATTAGATAGGGTTCAACATCACAGGTTCAATGTATAGGTTCAATGTATTAGATAGGGTTCAACATCAGAGGTTCAATGTATTAGATAGGGTTCATCATTATAGGTTCAATGTATTAGATAGGGTTCAACATTATAGGTTCAATGTATTAGATAGGGTTCATCATCAGAGGTTCAATGTATTAGATAGGGTTCAACATCAGAGGTTCAATGTATTAGATAGGGTTCATCATTATAGGTTCAATGTATTAGATAGGGTTCATCATTATAGGTTCAATGTATTAGATAGGGTTCAACATCACAGGTTCAATGTATTAGATAGGGTTCATCATTATAGGTTCAATGTATTAGATAGGGTTCATCATTATAGGTTCAATGTATTAGATAGGGTTCATCATTATAGGTTCAATGTATTAGATAGGGTTCAACATTATAGGTTCAATGTATTAGATAGGGTTCATCATCAGAGGTTCAATGTATTAGATAGGGTTCATCATTATAGGTTCAATGTATTAGATAGGGTTCATCATTATAGGTTCAATGTATTAGATAGGGTTCAACATTATAGGTTCAATGTATTAGATAGGGTTCATCATTATAGGTTCAATGTATTAGATAGGGTTCATCATTATAGGTTCAATGTATTAGATAGGGTTCATCATTATAGGTTCAATGTATTAGATAGGGTTCAACATCGGAGGTTCAATGTATTAGATAGGGTTCATCATTATAGGTTCAACGTATTAGAATAAAGTTAGGTTTAGGCGTGTTTAAGTGTCAGTGTAGAATAAAGTTAGGTTTCGGCGTGTCTGTTTGTAAGCCTCAATGAATGTTAACAATTTTTAATTAATATTAACAATGAATGTTAACAATTATCAGTGAATGTTAACTTTTGGCGGGAAAACATTGGCGGGAAAATTAACCATTTGTCTCACTTTTTTTATCATAAAAAGAGATATACTATTTTAAATTTTAATAACTATATTTTTTAATATATATATTATATTTACTAAAATATTATATAGACACTATACATTTTTGAAAATTGGTGGTCAAATAGAAGTCAACTTATCCCCAGCGACATATCGCTGGGGAAAGATTTGTTCGTTTTTTTATAAAATAGGCGCGTTAACTGAATATCTTTGGAGGGAATCCTAAATGTTTCCCCAGCGACTTGTCGCTGGGGAAAACTTTTGTCATAAATTAAACAACGCATTAACGCTAATCACTTGGATTAGACGCGGGAGAAGGTTTCCCCAGCGACATGTCACTGGGGAAAGGTTGGCGGGTTAATCTCCCGCTTGCATTAATTGTGAAGTAGTTTGGTCAAAATTCAGTCAACTTTTCCCCAGCGACATGTCGCTGGGGAAAAGTTTCTTTATTTTTTGGTCAAAATTTTTTCGAGAAAGTTTGCCACGTCAGAAAGTTTTTGTCGTTTAGCGACTTTTCCCCAGCGACATCGTGTCGCTGGGGAAAACCCCGATGGGGAAGGGCTGGATTGTTGTAGTGAATACATCAATTTACGTAAATGTTACGATGTGAATACAAATTTTCTCAAATATTTCTGAATAATTCTGTGCGCAAAAGTTGATTTAAAACCTAAGGAGTGTCCACTAATCACTATACCTCTTTCTAACATCGCTTTTGGCAGTGAGAGTTGTTGCTAGAGGTATCTTGTGTAGGCACTAATCATAAGTACTAAGGTTATTGTTTTTAGTGTTAGTTCACCAAATTATGTTCATTTTCCTAATCTATAAGTGTATAGAATGGGTATCTCAAATATTGTATCTGTATACACAGCGTTGTACGGAGAGACTCTTCCAGAAAGCCAAACTACACTACTAATCGATCTAAATTAAAATGGCATGTTTGTGATTTCATTAACTTACACTTAGTGCATACGTCTGGAATACTATTAAAGCAGAAACAAAAGGACAAAGTTAACCCTCAAAATTCTAAAGAGAGTACGAAACCAAAATGTAATGAACTAGAAGAGGTTAAAATCGTACATGCTTACCTCCCATAAAGTAGTCTTTCCGCGACATAGGTACAGAGGGTTCAAATCTGTGAGACCAAAAGTATGTGATGCCCTTTCATAAAATAGCTTGCATTACGAAATGAACAGTATCTATTAATAGGAGAGCAGGGAATTTTCCCAATTACTCAGTAGAGTCTTATTATACCTATTAGGCTATTACCATTAAGAATCACATTCAGAAACTACATCTCAAGATCGGAGATATACCGAGCTTATCTGAAATGAGAAAAAGGAGTCTTACAGGGTCAATAATGTACTGAAAAAGTACCACATAAGTATAAAAAGCATTGTCTTTAGTATATCCAGGAATAGGATTCCTGGAGCTTGACAGAATGTCTCTATGTTTGTTAAACATTATTGGTGTTCGTGGAAGCATTTTCAATATCAAAAGAAGCATAATTCTCATTTCTATTTCCTCTTCTCGGGCTAGGAGTAAAAATCTTGCCCATATTGCCCGTTCCATTAATCTTTAAACCACGCAAACCAGATTCCCACGCCGCTCTTCGTCCCCCTCTATATATTAACTCGCTAACCCGACGTCTTGAAGCACTGGCAGCTCAAAGTTATCATCTACATCAGATGCATTCACAATCTCTCCTTGTGCACCGTTTAGATAGTGTAGCCCATCTTTGTCACCCATCCAGAGAACGAAGGATCCCTTTAGAAGCCTAATATTTCATTATGAGCCATTTTCTTTTTGCAGTCAAAGCCATCTAAACCTCAAGCCCCATCATATCCACTTAAGCGACAATGGTATCATCTAACTAAATCCTCTCCAGCAAAGTTTAACTCGACACAGTACCAACAATTGACCTATATCATACACCTCTGAACTCAGCTGATAAAGTTCTGCAATCGCTACCAACACTAATTGACATAACAGCATACACATTCTTTTGATTCCTACCAATTTTATCATGTCCTATCATTTAAGGTCGTGTTTGGGGTAACGGGAGGGCTTTACCTGATTTGAGTCTGTGTGGCGGTGGGCTCAAACCCCGTGGATTAGTCGGCCAATGAGTCGGAAATCACGGTTACCAAAAAAAAAAAAAAAACAAGTAAAACCTTATGCCACTTAATATCGTTATTCTGCAATATTTTCACCACTTAGCTAAACTCAGAAACAAAAACTCAACATCAAGTTATAAATAAATCAAAACTTTCTTAAACATTCGAACATTGCATTTTCCTATATTTTCAATAAACTTGCTTAAACATCAAGTCATTAAATCACTACAGTCGTACTAATATTTTCATGTCTTCTTTTCTCTCTAAACAGTAATTGGGATTTGAGTTTTGATTATAGCACGGGCCCGCCAACCATTGTTCCAGGAACACCATTGCCTCCAACATCTCCTATTTCATCATCAGCCAAGTGCTGTTGTTGCTGAGCCTCTTGTGGTCCCATTGTTTCAACACGAGTAGCAGCCTCCTCCTTAGCCTTTTTCACACGAGCAGCAGCCGCCTCTTTAGCCATTTTTAAATCAGCTTCAGCTTGTTCTATCCTCTGGTCTAGATCATCAATCCGAGCAGCATTTAAACAACCATGAATTGGATCCTTTATACGTGCTTCAGCCAAAATAACAAATTGATTAATGGCGAACTTAATGCGGTCCTCTGTGTGATTTTTACTCCGCAAGTCGTCCAAAATACTAGCAAAATTTGTGGCGCCATAAATTTTGTGAAGACTCCTAAATCTATCAGACTGATCCGGTGGGAAATACGGCGCAAGCTTACAATCTTGAGTACATTTACGTTTCGTTATCTTACATGCACCACAAGGCATAGATTTTTGAGTACATTTACGTTTAGTAATCAGGAGCCATTTTCAGATTTTCTCACTTTCCACCTACACAATAACACAAAAGTAACTGGAGTTAATCATGCCTAAGCGGGTGTTTGGTTTGGCTTATATAATGTAAGCCCATTTCGGCTTATATAACATAAGCCCCAAATTTAACGCTTATTTGGAGGTTTATGGGCTTATATCAAAATAAGTCATATTTCGGCTTATATATCATCATAAACCCTAATTTTTTAAGCTTATTTGAAGACTTATGGGCTTATATAAGTTACTATATCATAACAAACTTAGTAAGCCTATAAGTCTCCAAATAAGCCACTTTGAGGCTTATGATATTAGCCGAAATAAGCTTACATGATATAAGCTAAAACAAACAGCCCTAAAAAGAGTTTGAGGGTGTTTAGGATTGCATATTAACTAAGCACATAAAACATCTATAATAATCTAGCATAAACATCAAATCAGGGCCGTCCCGTGGAATTTAGAGGCCCTGTGCAAAAAAATTAAGATAGGCCCTTCAACTTCAAAAACCGAATGAATTCTTAATACCGATCAAAACAATCACTTTTGATATCGTGATTTACATCACTTTTTTTTGGTGTGCCAATTCAGTTTTTAAATTATGTTTAAGATAACCCATTAAATGTTATTATTTTCCGTAGAATAACATGACTAACCGAAACTAAAGTTATAAATTTTTAATACAAAATACTTGAGAGCTAAAAGAGATATTTTTTACAATGAGAGATATGAAGTTATAATTCAAAATAATGTATTTTTATTGATGAAAATATAATAATACGAATTTGAATCATAGGTTATTATGTAAATACTTCAAAGTAAGTGGAAGTAAATGAAAAAAAAAAAAAAAGTGATGTTAAAAAACACATTAAACTAAAAAGTCTTAAATGCAATTTCTCGCATCATCTTCCCCAACAATTTAATAACTAGCATTTCATTTCTTCCATTAAAGAACACAAAAAGTTTTCTTCATTATCTAATAAAAAACCTATATTATACAATATCAAGTGTTAATCAGATTAAATACTCCAGAAACGAGTTTATACTAAAACCGAAACTTAGAAATCGGAGGCCCCTAAAAAACGGAGGCCCTGTGCGGTTGCACTTGCCGCACACCCTTAAATCCGGCCCTGCATCAAATACACTTGAAAGTTGAAACCTCGTACATAAAACATAAATATCACAAAACAAGCTCTTTATATTAGTGGATTAACTTTAATGAACCCATTACATAAATCGGGCTTGGGCCAACTAACTTAACCCACTAATACTTAAGTTAACCCACATTATTTGTAAAATAGTCATTTATCAACTAAAAACCACTTTCAAGTAACACAAACATCATATTTCAAAATAAAACAAACGTACTTGATCATGTTTAAAGCCAATAAACACACACACAAAAGAATGTTTAAAAGTGATGATGAATGTAGAGATATGGAGATGAGATGAGTGGCGGTGACAAGTAATAGGGTTTTGAGTGTAACTTGAAATGTGTCGGGTTTTATCGGAGACAACAAAATTACCTGTTACTTTGCAATAAAATATTTGCTTTGTAATGTGAACAATTTCTTTTTTTATTCTACAAAGTACAAAGAACTCGATCGTTTCTAACATGTGAAATATCATGAATTGTTTAAAGAAAAATTACATTTTTTGTCTCTATGGTTTACACGAAATAATACGTTATATCCCTAACTAAAAGTATCTACACGGTTTGTCCCTAATTTTCAAAGTTGTAACCCCTTGTCAATGTTAACTTATTCCGTTAAGTCTATTTATTAGAGGTGTACTTTCGTCTTTTTATTCAAGCAAGTGGGTACCATAAATACATACAATTTTTTTTTTCATTTTAGAATATGCATTTTCTCATATTTAACTCATTTCTTTCTCATAAAACTATTAACTTTCATAATTTCCATTTTCATTAATCCCCAAAATATATATACAAAACCTTAGCTTGGAAAGTAAGCAAACATGGGCTAAATCCCAAAGTAAATAAATGGCTAATATGGGCTACACCCACATAAAATATATCACGGCTAATACACCCCCGTAGTTTGAGCGAGAGGTCTTCGAACGTACAAATTGGAGCGAAACTCAAGAAATAGCACATTAGGCAACCATTAGTAAATATATCCGCATAATGAAATCGTGAGGGAACATATAAAACACGCACTTGCTCAGAATTCACATAATCACGAACAAAATGTATATCGATCTCAATATGCTTAGAACGCTTATGTTGTACAGGTTAGTAGAAATGTAAACGACACTGACGTTGTCACAGTAAACAAGCGTAACAGTATGTAAAGGAGCATGTATTTCCAACATAAGATTGCGAATCCAGGTAGTTTCAGTGACAACATTAGCAACACCTCAATATTCAGCCTCTGCACTATAACGCGATACAGTAACCTGTCGCTTTGCAGACAATAAAAGTAAATTATCCCCAAGGAAAACACAATACCCAGAAGTGGAGCGGCGGGTGACTGGGCAAACTGCCCAATCAGCATCGGTGTATGCAGTGAGCTGAGTGGTAGTAGAAACATGCAATGAATACCACGATCAAGAGTGTCACACACATAACAAAGAATCCTCTTCAAAGCAGCAAGATGAGGCTGCCGGGGATCATGCATATATAGACAAACCTGTTGAACAACATAAGAAACTTCTGGTCGCGCCAAAGTAAGATATTGAAGAGCACCCGCCACACTACGGTAGAAGGTAGAATCAAAAACCGGGTCACCATCAGGACCTAGCTTGGATTTAGTATCAATTGGAGTCATGCAAGGATTACATTGCTGCATATGAGCTCTCTCAAGAACCTCTTCAACAAATTTGGATTGTGATAAGAATAAACCAGATGTAGTCCGCTGAGCAGAAATACTAAGAAAATAATTAAGTGAACCCAGATCTGTCATTACAAACTCTCCATGAAGAGAAACAATAATCCGTTGTAGCAATGATGTAGATGATGCAGTAAGTATAATATCATCCACATATAATAACAGATAAGCAGTGTCCGCTCCAAAATGATAAACAAATAAAGATGCATCGGTTTTACTATGCTGAAACCCAACCCGAGTAGCAAAGCTAGCAAAACGCTGAAACCAAGCTCGAGGAGCCTTCTTATGGCCATATAAGGATTTCTGCAAGTAACTAACATAATCAGGTCTGGTAGAATCAACAGACATGGGAGGCTGGTGCATATAAACAATCATAGATAAATGACCATGAAGAAAGGCATTATTCACATCAAGATGATGACTATGCCACTTACGAGAAATTGCGAGACTTATAAGTTGTATGAATGGTAGGCGGTTTAACCACAAGACTAAATGTCTCATAACAATCAATACCTTGCTGTTGACTTCGTCCGTTGGAAACAAGACGAGCCTTATACCTGCTTAATGAGCCATCTGCATGAAACTTATGTTTGAAAAGCCACATCGAACAAACAAAATTAACATTAGCTGACGAGGCACATGAACCTACGTTTCATTAGTAATTAAAGCATTATATTCATCTAGGATAGCTTCTTTCCAGTTAAGGTCTCGAAGAGCATGAACATGCTAGCGAGGAAGCAGTGAGGTAGTGGTAACATTTAGAGACATGCATTCAGGTTTTGAAATACCAGACTTTGCACATGTAACATGGTTTGAATGTTATAGATAGGTTCATGTGATGGTTGGGCCATATAATAGACAAAAACCGGGTTGGGGATGGAGGTAGTTTGTTATTGGGTCGTGGGTAAAACATGTGGTGATGGGTAGAATTGGTTTGGTTGGTTGATGGTGATGATGGGGTTGGACTAGCTGGCTGGGTCGGTTGGGTAGCAGTTGTGCGATTGGGCATGATATGTGAGGTCGGAAGTAATGTTAGAAGTAAAGAGTCATACAAAGGTTTAGTAGAAGACGTGATAGTCCTAAATGGACAAACATCTTCATCAAATCGTACATGTCTCGAGATAATTATCTTATTAAGGGATAAGTCGAGACATCGATAACCATGGTGATTGGCGGGGTAATCTAGAAAGATGCATGGTGTAGAACGAGTTCAAGTTTGTGTACAACATCAACGTGAGGATAGCAAAGGCATAAAAAAACACGCAAATGTTCATATGTAGGTGTTTGGTTGTAAAGTTTGGTGAATGGTATTTAATTGTTAATGGCGGTAGAAGGTAATATATTTAAAAGGTGAGAGGCCATATCAAGAGATTCCACCCAATAAGATGGAGGTATGTGATAGGTGTGAAAACACCCATCCTTTTACCACTTAACTACAATCATAACCAAGCCTAAACGTGTATTTTATGTCGTAAATGTCGGAATTATACGTGGTCTGTGTTTTTGTTGTGATTTAGGACCAAAACGTGAAAATGGAGGAAAACACGTCTTTGTTGATTTTTAGCCTTTTATATAACTTTAATTCAAAAAGAAATTGTTCACATTACAAAGCAAATATTTTATTGCAAAGTAACAGGTAATTTTGTTGTCTCCGATAAAACCCGACACATTTCAAGTTACACTCAAAACCCTATTACTTGTCACCGCCACTCATCTCATCTCCATATCTCTACATTCATCATCACTTTTAAACATTCTTTTGTGTGTGTGTTTATTGGCTTTAAACATGATCAAGTACGTTTGTTTTATTTTGACATATGATGTTTGTGTTACTTGAAAGTGGTTTTTAGTTGATAAATAACTATTTTACAAATAATGTGGGTTAACTTAAGTATTAGTGGGTTAAGTTAGTTGGCCCAAGCCCGATTTATGTAATGGGTTCATTAAAGTTAATCTTATTTTATCTTTCTTAGCCTTTTATATAACTTTAATTCAAAATTTTACACGTCTTTGTTGATTTTTATGTTTGCTTTCTTAAAAAGTTTGTCTTTTCATTTCCATCTAAGCTTTTATACGAATTAAGCTATAAGTTTGACAATCTTATTAGCTTATTTTGTGTTTAGCTTATTTGTTTTTCTAGTTTTTCTTAAAAAAGTTTCATCCTTTTTAAGTTTATTTTATAAAGTTTGCTTATTTTGTGTTTTTAAAAGTCTTTAAATTCTAGCTTATTAGCTTTTTCTTATACGTGTTATTATTAAGTTTTTAGTTGTGTGCTTATTTGAGTAATAGCTTATAGATTTAGCTTATTTGCCTTTTTCTTTACTGTATTCCGATCAACTCTGATCGCAAAAGGGTTTTACTTTCCGACCAGCATTCCCGTTGCTTGGTCGGAAAAGGGTTTTGTTATTCCGATTGGACATTCCAATCTGGATTCCGATTAGTATCCCTTTCTCATTCCGATTATATTTTAATATATTCCGATTAGTATTTCTTGTATTCAGATTGCATTATTCTTAGGATATTCCGATCACTTCTTTTTTGGCATATTTCGACAATGTTCCGATCGGTGTATTCCGAAGAGATTCCGATTAGGGATTTCGATTATATTTGTTTTTAATGTTTTGTTTTAGTTTTATTTTTAACTTTACATTATTTTAAGTTTTCAAATTTTTCGCGCTTCCCGAAATCTCTGTTTTTACCAAGTGTTTTTCTAGTTTTAAGAGAAAAAGTGACAGTTTTTCTCGATTTGCTTTTAGCTTATTTTAATTACGTTTCACATTTACTTTTTAACTAGTTTTCATTTTTATTAAGTTTTAAAATTTACCTTTTCGTCATTTATTTTTAGTATTAATTTTTAGTTTTAAATTTCAAACTCCCACTTTTACTTAGCGATATTTTCATTCCTTTTACATTTTTATTTAAATTTATATTTCTTATTTTAATTTTACTTGTAGTTCAAATAGATAACTTTTCCCCTTTATATTCCACAAAGAACGACTGAGTCGCACACTTTTTACTAGTAATCAATTCGAAAAGATCGGTTAAACGAACTTTGATACTTGGCTAAAAAATTCAGTTATTAGTATGTGAGCTTGAAAAAGTAATGTGCGGATAAAGTTATTAATGGTGCGAAGCATACGTTCGGATTTGCCATTCTATTATGAAGTACGAGGGCAAGAAAACTGATATTGTATACCATTTTGGTAAAAAAGATTAAGGAAATGGGTGTAGTCGTATTCACCCCCATGGTCACACTACAAAGTCTTTATGTCGACATTAAATTGTTTGTTCACATAAACACGAAAAGTGAAAAAATTATCAAACAAGCCTGACTTTTTATGCAAAGGGTATATCTAAACAAAGTGCGAAAAATGATCTAAGAATATAGCATAATACCTTAATCCATTTTCACTCACAATCGGTGATGTCCATATATTCGAGTGAATAATTTCAAAAACAGACTTAACAGAAGACTTTGAACTATAAAACGAAAGTTTAACATGTTTACCTAATTAACACGCGTGACGCAAAATGGACAACTTTGATTTATTATATGAAATTAAATTACTTGACTCTAAACGACGAAGCACATCTTCCCCGAGATTACCGAGGCGTTTGTGCCAAGTAGTGGAACTATATGAAAGCAAAATCATAAGCATCAAATTCAACAAAAACGTCATTATCAAGGGTAAATTTACGAACTGAAATTAAATTCTTAATTATGTGAGGTGTGACAAGAATTTGTCTCAAATGAAGAGGCTTTTGAGATGTATGCAAGTAGCTATGTCCGGTATGAGTGACAATAATTGAGTTATCATTGCCAACAAATACAGATAGATAAATGCTCAAATTACTAAAATAAGTGAGTATACTTGTATTGTCCTCCATGTGAGAAGATGCTCCCGTATTCATATTCCAAGAAGAAACTTGAGAAGTCATGGTCTGAAATGGTTGAGGAATAATGGTAGTCTGAGAAGTATGTCTAGGAAACACTATTGGTGCCCCATAAACCGAAACCATACCATATGGTATTAGTAGAGTTTGTGGAACCTGGGCTGTAACAGTTGGAACCTGGGCTGAAAAAACTAGAAATTGGATCGGAGCCAATTGTGGAGCCGGTGGTAACCGTGAATAATAAGTGACACAATTCATGATGGTACCTTATCTTCAGATAAAAGAAAACACGACAACAAATGTATTGATGGCGCCTTTGAAACTAATAAATCAATTGTTATTATTTGATACATTCAATCTTGTGGTCAACAAATGTTGGTTGTTGAAAATAATAACATTTAAAACTCCAACGTTGATATGATATTTAGGCAGCTAGATGACACAAAAAGAATCAAGAATACCATATGCGTTTATGCAAAACTTATTCTATAGCAGCAAGCACGCGTGTAAATACAAGAAATGAAAACAAAAAATGGTATTATTTAGTCGACTATTTAGGGTTGAGTGTTTTAGTCTCTGATTACCCTATTAACTTTGATAGTTCTTCATGAGTGATTTTCATTAATCCACAAAATATAAGTAAAAAACCTTAGCTTAGAAAGTAACCAAACATGGGCTAAAGCCCAAAGTAAATAAATGACTAGAGGTGACAAAACGGGTGGACAGGCGACGGGTTAAACGAGCGACAGGCTAAACGGGCGGCGGGCTAAATGGGCGCAGGCAAACAGGCGGGCTAAACGGCGCATGCTGAAACGAAAAAACATATAAAAACATAAAAATAAAAAATAATGATACATGTATGAAAGTCAGGGATAAAAAATTAAATATAAAAGATTCACCGAGTATCCTATTTAGTATTTTGCATGAGCCAATTAAGCCCATTTAGTATCTTACTAGTGCGACCATTTAGAATGGATGGGCAAAAAGTGCCCATATTTTTATTAAAAGGGTACTAAAAAATGCTAAAACTTAACAAAATAGTCAAAATTTGTCACCTCTATAAATGACTAATATGGACTAAACCCCATAAAAATATCTCAGCAAATAAAAACCCTACATACCCCCACAATCCACCAGCCATCAATACTTTCACCACCCACCACCCACCAACCATCACCACTTCCACCATCCACCAACCATCAACCCGATTGAATACAATATTTTTGAAACAAATGTTCAAGATCTAACAAAAAATATTTCATCAAACTAACAGAGGTTCAAGATCTCAAAAGATTCATCTTTACATGTTTATAAATAAAAAAGAAAAAAAGAAACGGGACATAAATCATCTAAAAACATGACTGGTGACAGTGTGGTGGTTTCAAAAGAGGGTCGCAATGGTGGCGGCAGATCTGCTGGCGGTAAGGGAAGAAATGATGGCGGATCTACTAGAGATGGTGTGGTTGTTTTGAAACAGTGATGGCGAATCTGTTGTGGCGGCGGATCTACTGATGATGGTGTTGTGTTTTTAAGATAATGATCATTTATAAAAAAAATAAAATGTTAGAAAACTGTGTAAACAAAGAATGTAGAATCTCCGGTATAACTGATACTTTAGTTGAATCCTTATTGTGGCCGTAAATAATGTGATAGTGATCTTAATTCAAGTTGAAGATCATCATGTAGTTATAAACAATTGAGGCAAAACTTAAACCATAACTATGTTGTTGTAGTTTGGATTAAATCTTGGCATAGTGGTGGTTTTAAAATGGCAATCCCAATGACATATCAAGTATGGGACAAAGCATAAAGGAATATAGATTTTGTATGACTTGAAAATTTTGTCTTCCATCAAGGTTCCCATACGATTGAAAAGATTCACATTACTCTGTGAGTTTGAGTATAGAAACTGGAAAAAATAGAATAAGGCGAAAAGTGAAAAAAATAATACATAAATTGTCAAGTTTTTATATAATATAATATTAGGAAATGACAAAAGTACCCTTCCAATAATTATACTTAACGAAAGAAGTTAACATTAATCCAAAATAGGGACGAGCGGTGTTACAACTTTGAAAATTAGGGACGATCGGTGTACATACTTTGAGTTAGGGGACGAAACATGTTATTTCAAGTAAACCATAGGGATGAAATCTGTAATTTTTTCATCTTTTTAAATACATCTTGCTGAAATACATAAAACTCATCGGAAATACTTAAAACTTGCTAAAAGTGGTAATTTGATTATTCACAGATTAATCCCGCCTATATTGATTAGAAGCTACATGGATGTTGACCGCCCCGCTAACAATTCACGATTTTTGTAACCTTGTATGTTACTAGATCTTGGGTTCAGGAACAATTGGCTTCGATGGATTCATGTTTGCTTACATTCAGCTAGATCTTCTGTTTTAATAAATATCCCTTATGGTTTATTTTCAATGAAATGTGGTTTGCATCAAGGTGATCCGTTAAGCCCTTTCCTTTTCATGATTATCATGGAAGGGATCCATATTGCCGTAAAAGATACGATTTCATCGGGTCTTATTAGTGTTGGGAATAAAATGATCAAGTCCTTAGCCGCTGACAGATGAGTTCTATCCATTGATGAAGATTATTCTATCCACTGTCAAGAGATGTATAGCTATTGATGGAAGCCACTGAAAAGAAGACCCCCCACCCACTTTGGGATTGCATAGATCAACATGTTTTGTATTTTTAGGAAGATTTAGTCGAATAAGTTATTTTCTATATTTATCTTTGTATAACTTCCTATCTTAGTCGATCCTTAGTGATGAGACTGCAATTATACATAGTCTCATCTTTCAAATCGGGCTTAAAACGCTTAAAATATCATCAAAATACCCCTATATATGCTTGTATTTGTGTCTTGTGTATTTTAGGTACGGATATCGTGAGATCAACAAAAATATCACAAGAATGAAGCAAAAACGAACACGGGAAACGAAGCCGCACAAAGAACCGGACCTAAATCATGGATTTTCCAAAAATACCCCTGAAGAATTGAAAGATGTCAAGAATGGACCCTTAATTTTTGAAGATTGACACTTTATACCCCTAAGAATCTTAAAATTACTTTAGGGTCCCTAAAAGTTTGAAGACTTTACAAGTTAAACCCTTGAGATTTGAAGAAAGTCATCACAAGTCCTTCATAGTTACAAAGGACTTATGATGTAATGAACCAAGGACGGATGGTGCAATTGACTATGGACCATGGATGCAAACTGTTACAAAGATGGTGCTAACGGGGAGGGACCAAAGCTGTTAAAAAGAAAACCTACTTAACCCACCAAACACAATTACGATTAACCCAACCCATATAACCCTATACCCTCCAATCACAAAACCCCGCGTCACCCTTTACCCACCCATTTACCAAACCCGGTTTTATTTATTTAACTGGTCCACGCAAAGTCAAATCTCCACTTATTTTTTAAACTTGTTTTTAATTATTAAACCTTGGAGGGAAACTAATCCTGATCACATCACACTCCTAACTATCCCCAACTTAACCTTATGAACCTTAATCACCCCTTTGATAATTAACCAAAATTAAGCACCCTAACTTGCTAGATCATTGATTCAGGGTGTCGACACCAATCCCCACTCCCCAAAAATCCATCACCCTCACTAGTGTTCCCTCCCACATGCACCCCTGCAACAAGATTCCAAACTTGGTACAGGAATCCAACGACGTGGATTAATTTCGTGCTCTCTACACTACTATGGACGCTTTGGATGCATTTTCACAACTGGCGACTCAACAACACTCCAAACCATGATCACTTGGTTTGATTTTGACTCAAGACTATTCAAACCAAAGAATCACAACTGGCATATTCGTTCGTAGATCCAAGGGCATTTTTGTACATTCAAATATTAGGGCTAGGGTTTATGGATCCTCTTTGCTCTTGTATAAATAGGATAGAAGTAGCAGTGTTAGCTTTTGTTCCAAATTTTTGTTCTTTCATTTTTCAGTGTAAATTGAATGAAATGAAAATTTGAGTTCCATTAAATTTGTTGTTTCTAATTCACTTGTTATTTAAATTCAGTCAGTTTAAAATCGGTTTATCATCAAAAGGTTTTCAAAAGAGTTGGAAAATTTTGTTGAGACCCACATTTGGTCTGGTAGCTCATAGCTTATTGAATAAGCTAAAAGTTGACTGTCCAACTTGTGTCACATTTTACTAGCTTGAGTTTCAGTATTCAAGATTGGAAGTCCAAATTTTATGTTTGGAAGGTTCAAAGTTTTTCAAAGAAAATAGGAAATTTTCAGAAAGCTTTAACAAAATTCAGTGGGTTTGGTATCATCATGACTGTTTCATTTTTTTTTGTTGTTGAATCTTAGCAGGATTGGAAGCTAGTGCTTTTGCTAAGCACTTCAGCTCGAACACCCCAAGGCATGGATGTATGCCTTGGAGGTACACATTTTCCTTCTTTTTCATTTTTTAGGAAAAGTGATGTGCATGAGATTTTGTGTTTTTAAATGTTGTTTTCTTGAATAAGATTAGCTGTTCAAATGTGTTTGGATCTAAATCAGAGAAGTTTTCGTTAGTTTGTGTTAATTTAAGCTCAAGTCAATTTCTTAATCAACCTTAGACGTATAAAGGGGTATTTGGGAATGATGACCTTGGGATGGTAGTGACCACCATTAGGTACATACTTACTATGCATATTCTTTATAGGTTAGTGGAGTTGATTTTACCAACGAAGTTTGGGGTGTTAGTGTAAAAAAGGTCGTTTGGTTTGCTCATGTATAACTCCGCCATACAGACAGTAGGGTTAGGGCTTATATTTGGCTTAGAATTTGGTAATATGGTAGATGCTATGTGACTTAAGGGTGTAAGATATCTGTTTTGAACATTGGTAAGCTTTACTTCAAGTTTAGGTAACTAAATTTTCACCTAGAAGTTTAACGTGTCAACAATCTCACCTTTCTGCCATAACCAAACACACCAGCAGTTGCTGTGGGTGTGTTTGGTGGTAAATTTTTTGGTAATAACTGAGTTCTTAGGTAATATTATATGTGCCTTGTCTGGTGTTAAGAATTTGAAGGGAATTAATAGGATAAAACAAGTCTTTTAGCTCACTGCTGTAGCTAGAAACCACCAGACCCCCTTATTGTGTCCATACAGTGAGGGTTTTGACTGATTTTTACCTATTTGTGTGTGAATCTTGTGAACAACTTGTGTGTTTTTGTGATTAAACATACTCCCTACACTCCACTGAGTGTAGGGGTGCCTTATTGTCCAAGAAAAAGCCCACAAATAAGCTTTCCTAAGCTTATTGGTCACCAGACCCGTTTTTATAACTAGCAGTGGGAACCTGGTTCCCACTGGTAGTGTTAAAATTGGCACTGCTACACAAGCAGACAAAAAGTACCCACATGTCATTGTCAGTTTTTTTTGAAATTTGTCTTTAGTGAACTTTTTTAGGAATTAGAACTTGATTTTAGTTTCTTTATTTTTCTTATTTTAATTCTGATTTTTCCATTTAATTAATTTTTATTTTACTGTTCATTTCCTATTTTTTAGAATAAATTGCATTTTAAATTAATTTTTAATTCACTGTTTTTGTCTTTTAGTGTAAAAACTTTATATTTTTTAGTTGTAAAATTTTTTTTAAAAGTACCCACATGTCATTGTCAGTTTTTTTTGAAATTTGTCTTTAGTGAACTTTTTTAGGAATTAGAACTTGATTTTAGTTTCTTTATTTTTCTTATTTTAATTCTGATTTTTCCATTTAATTAATTTTTATTTTACTGTTCATTTCCTATTTTTTAGAATAAATTTCATTTTAAATTAATTTTTAATTCACTGTTTTTGTCTTTTAGTGTAAAAACTTTATATTTTTTAGTTGTAAAAATTTCTTAGACTTAGAAAAATATTTTAAGACTTTTAGTTTAAAAAGATTTTACTGTTCACATTTTCAGTAATTTTTAGAATTAATTTTAGTTTAATTAGGGTTTAATTATATACTGTTTTGTCTTTTAGTGAAAAATTTTACTTTTTCAAACTTTTTCATTTTCCTACTGTTCATTAGTATAATTTAGGGTTTTTAAAATAGTCAAATTATTTTTTAGCATTATTTTATTATTTTTAATCATCATTTTAGGTTAAAAATTGTTTTTAGAGTTTTAAAAATAGAAAAATAGTATTTAAAATTTAGGAAAAATACTTTTTAGTTTTTAAATAATATAAGTGAGTTATTTGTTCAATAAAATAATATTTTGGGCTTTTTCTTAATTATATTTAATTTTTGGGCTTTAATTAGCATTAAAAATTGAATGTTTAATTAATAAAAGGTTATAAAATTTATTTATTGGATTTTAATCCTTATTTACATTATTTTAGACTTAGTTTTAATTTTTAATTGTTTTTAGCTTAAATTTTTTAATTTTTTCACGTTTTACGTATTTACGTTCGCGTTTTACGTCACTCGTCGTAGTTTAATTGTAGTCGTAGCTCGTCTTTAATTTTTCTTTCTAAAACCAAAAACGTCACTAATCCAAACTCTTGATTTTATATAATTGGCATCTAATTCACACACCTCCTTCGAGAATGAACCCGAATTTATTCGATTCGTCGGTTTTTCTAAATCGTCGAGTTTAATACTTGCCCATTATACGCTATTTTTCCTAAAAGACGTATTTCTACGACTATCAAAATGGCGCCGCTGCCGGGGAGGTGTTTTTAGTGTGCCATTATTAGTATCGTGTTTGTGTGAGTGGTGCGTTTTTGCTTTTCAAATTTTAGAAAGCGTGAATATCGTACATACTCATTTTTGTTATTTTTTCTTATTATATTATAGTATCCAAATAAATTGTGTTTAGTTTTCCAAAACTAAACACACAACAATCATTTTACTATATTGTAGATATCCCATTATTGTTTTCGTTTTTCTTTGTGAATATATTACTATATTGTACTTACGTAGAACAATAAATATACAAGTACTCCAAAAGCGTGAAAACGCAACCTTGATTCGGGATTTCATCACTCGATCATTGTATTCGAATCCAAAGCAAAAGCGTAAAGGCGAAATAGATAAATACTTTCGTGAGGCTTAATTTCAATTAACACAAACTATAAGGTGGGTATAAGGCAGTTGTATTTCACGACCTAAGGGAAAAAGGCTCTTAAGTGCTTAGCGCCGCCTCGTTTCCCCCGCTTGCTTGTGCGTGTTTTGAGAAAAAGGGCTAATCGAGGGTTTTCCAACCAAAGTATTATCTACGTATATGTATTTGCTTGTTTTCAAGATTAAACCCTCTTGAACGTTTTGGTGTTCCACCAATGTTCTAAAGTCATCGAAGCGTTCACTTCACGTGATCGTTTTCATTCCTTGAGGCTCCTTTAATCGAGAAAGTCGATTCAAGGAGAGATTTGTAGATTTGAGTCTACGTAATACAACAAAAATCCAAAAAAATTAAAAACAATCAAAAATCAAAAATATTCTTCTTACCCTTATCCATTAATTCTATTTCTAACCCTCTAGTGTTTAATTCTCGTAACACCATTCTCGTTGCATCATGTCGAATAATGGTGGATATTATTCGTGTCCATATTGTGGAGGCCCGCCCGATGGTGCCAATTGTTTTTATTGTGAGGTTATTGGAGGTCGAGGGGGTTATATCTATAACTCCACTCCACGTGATCATGGTAACAATTTTCGATCTTACGACGAAGGTCACCCATCGTCCTCGTTTTATTCGTCATATGATCCGTCTTTTAATTGCAATGATGAGTCTATTCATAATGCCTTTAATGATTTTGTGAGACGAAATAATGAGAAATTAACGATGGTGGAAGAACAAATGACAAGCCTTAAGGAAACTTGTAATAAACGAATGGCAACTCAATGGGAAACTTTCAAAAAAATGGAAAACGATTATGATACCCTTTTTGAAGAGCAACAACGTTTGTATGACCAAACTCAAGAGATGTGGAAGGGATACGTGGATAAAATTAAGGAAAATCATGCTAATGAGAGAGATAAAATTCTTTTAATAGTCGAGGGCTTAATGGAAAAATTCAATTCTTCGTCAAAAGACACCAATCCTAATTCCGAGGGAGAGGTTAAAGCCTTATCGACTCCTAAGACTCGTACGTCTCGTATTGATCCATATCTCTCGAATTTTAGAGTCGTGCTACCTTCGTCGTCTTGCAAAAACGTAGAGGAAACAAAAACGTCATCTAACGAAGTTTTGAAAAATGTTTTTGAAAATAAACCAAAGGAAAAACTCGTAGGATACTTAGGAACGTTGAATCTTGTACCTTCTAAACCTAATCTTTCTAATTTGGATGAAATTATTGAGGATTTTCTAAATCAATATACACTTAATTTTGACGAAGAGATTCCATTAAAGAATTTTGAAGAAGAAAAATGTGAAAAGGTTTTAAAGGAAATCGTTGAACCCTCGTTTTTACAAGATGAACGAAAATTAATTCCGAAGGGACGTGTTAGTAATTTTGCTAAAATGTTTGAAAACCCACGTTCGATCCCTTCGAAGGACAAAGTTGAAACCGTCAAGGCAAAATCGTCACGAGACGAGCCTTTTACTCCTAATCCCACACCGAGTGAGATTTTGGATTTATCATGTGAGAAGTCCGCCAATGGCCTTGCTCACATCGATACGTTTTTCGATGTCGAGGTCGAAACGACAAAGGCAAAATCTTCAATCGAAGAGCCTTCTTTTCCTAGTTTCACGACGGTTGAAGCTAGTGACTCGATTATCGACGATTTTATTGCCCGACCTCTTCCACGAGGAAGAGAAGACGTTTTTGATCCCGATGGCGAGATCAAACGTATTCTTGATAACCTGCCTTCGATTTTCAAGTTTGATGAGGACCGTTGCGTTAGCCCGGAGGGGGATATTTTATTAGTCGATTCACGTTTTAAAAATTCAAATCCTCCTCCCGCCTTCAAGATAAATGTGAAAATTTTAAGTGTGCCTAGAATTGTTTTAGAAACACCAAATATTTTCAATTTAATCAACTTGGATTTTCATAACAAAGAGTTAAAAAATGAAAAAGGGAACGATTTTAAAATCAATTTTAAAGATTTTCCAAAGATTACTCCTTCATCACCTCGCTTAATTGAGCTTGCTACAAACCCGTCTACTCCTTTTGACGACGTTTTGTGTGGATCTAGTGTGGGGGAAGCCCCATTTGTTTCCTCACACTTCTCCACCGAGGACGAGATTTTTGACCCCGGTATCACGTTTAAGATAAAATATCGGTCTTTTACCGAAGTAGTCACTAGAAGGTCCTTCTACACTTACGGTATGAGTTTACCTCGAGTAACTCGATTTGTTTGCCCACCTAATGTCCCACCCTTCTCTTCTCATTCTATTTTCTTGTGTCCCATTGGGACGATGTTACTTGAAGTCGTGTTGTTTCGTTTATCATCTGAAAACGAAGATACGATCTTTGATCTCGGTATAAAGGCTTTGCCTCTATTCACGGTTGCTTTTGGGCCTTGATTACATGTAAGTCCCACCAAAAATGACCGAACCAAGGATATCCCTAAATGATCACATTTATGGGGATTCGAGTCGAGCTTTTGACTCGGTTATAAAAAAGAAGGTGCCTCGTGGGGGATTCTCATGCTTATCCTTGTAAATATTATTACTTTCTAATAGTGTAATGAGGGGACTTGTGCCCTTCCAACCTTTGTTCCGTGGTTGTTCGTGATTGTGATTCATTAGGTACATCGACATCATTGAAGCCTCTTGTGTTCGTTTTACGTAGCACTCGAGCTTCGATCGTTGCCTTTGGAG
This sequence comes from Glebionis coronaria, assembly GCA_025667525.1. Taxonomy (NCBI): domain Eukaryota; kingdom Viridiplantae; phylum Streptophyta; class Magnoliopsida; order Asterales; family Asteraceae; genus Glebionis; species Glebionis coronaria. The sequence continues at coordinate 462,821,579 of CM046881.1, forward strand.
ATTCCAATATCCGATGATATCCTTTTATGTTCTAACGTTTATCTTAATAGCATAATTCATAAACGGCTTTTAGGTTATTCGTTTTACCCTTTCCATGCTCGAGATTAAGCATTCGACTACGTCTCTAGTATGGGGGTGTTTCACCCCTAGACTCGAAACATTGAGGACAATTTTTAGTTTTAGTATGGGGGGGGGGGGGGGGGGTGAGTAGATACTTCACCTTGCTTACGTCAACACGCAATCCAAAATTTCATCTTTTTGTTATCGTTTTGTTACAAATAAGGCTAAAAATGGCCAAATTTTGAAATTTTTCTCATTTTTATAAGTGTTTAAGACACAAATGTAGGTTTTCCGATGGTGAGAATAAGAGTAATTTTTGACTCGACCGTGCGTGTTGAGCACTTAGCTTCGATTCCTTAACTTTTTAGGCTAAGTCTCTTAAATGAGGACGAGAAATGATAGAGTTATTTATAAGTCTCGTAATCTTTCACGATATCATGTGTAGTAATTATTAGCTTATTCTCCCCACACTTTTGTATAATAAATAGTTAATAAATATTGACTTAGCGGTTTAGTCTTGATTGTTGGGTTTCTAGACTTTTCTAGTAGCTTCCGCGTAATTAAATTGGGAAGACAATAAGGTATCGCCAGCGTCACGGTTTTGAAGTATTGGCATCCGAATAATCAAAAGCTTCACCCAATAATAAGATTTCAAGTGCTCACCTAAATCAAGCAAACAATTTGAAGCCCACAAGGCCGAAAAATCTATGCAAAAATTGAAAGTGAATCAAGCCTTAATATTTGAAGCTTTAAAGATCCAAAATTCGTCTTAGCGTGAGGATATACGTCTTTGGCTAATAAAACTACCGATGAGGTGGATAATAAAAGGCAAGGCAAGACCGAAGTCATAATAAAAGCTTCATGGCGAAGTTGAATAAAAGATGGAGGTAAACCATGATAATAAAACCACTGATGATGAGGCGGATAATAAAAGTCATGGTAATAAGTCTCATGTTCAAAACCGTTCTAAAACCGTGCTTATCGATCCTTCTTGTTGACTTAATTTTTTGACATCGTTGTCTATTAGGGTGAATTATTAATTCGATGATTTTGGTTACACCGTTAGGACTCTGTTTTTAGACCTAAATCTCTATTCACGCATAAGTCAATGATGTATCCTCGTGATCATTAAGACAAAATAAAATATAAGAGATACCAATTAGGAATAAGGGAGTTTAGGTTCGTAATTAACACTCATGATTTATGATCGTGTTGCTAACTTATAATAACAATGATCTCGTTACACAGAGGATGACGAAATTATTTCTAACGAAGCATTCACGTGTTCTTGTTCTATGATCCCAAAAGTCACTTAATCGTGATGAAAACAATACATTATGTCTAAAACACGTGTAGTAGTTTATTTAAGTTTATGTCTTCAATAAATGTCATCATAAAATGAATTTTGGAAGTGCTATGATACTTAATTCTAGCATTGCGGGGGGACACGGCAATGGTTTAGTATGGGGGAGTGATGAGACTGCAATTATACATAGTCTCATCGTCCAAATCGGGCTTAAAACGCTTAAAATGTCATCAAAATACCCCTATATATGCTTGTATTTGTGTCTTGTGTATTTTAGGTACGGATATCGTGAGATCAACAAAAATACCACAAGAATGAAGCAAAAACGAACACGGGAAACGAAGCTGCACAAAGAACTGGACTTAAATCATGGATTTTCCAAAAAGACCCCTGAAGAATTGAAAGATGTCAAGAATGACCCCTCAACTTTTGAAGATTGACACTTTATACCCCTAAGAATCTTAAAATTACTTTGGGGTCCCTAAAAGTTTGAAGAATTTACAAGTTAAACCCTTGAGATTTGAAGAAAGTCATCACAAGTCCTTCATAGTTACAAAGGACTTATGATGCAATGAACCAAGGACGGATGGTGCAATTGACTATGGACCATGGATGCAAACTGTTACAAAGATGGTACTAACGGGGAGGGACCAAAGCTGTTAAAAAGAAAACCAACTTAACCCACCAAACCCAACTACCATTAACCCAACCCATATAACCCTATACCCTCCAATCACAAAACCCCATGTCCCCCTTTACCCACCCATTTACCAAACCCGATTTTATTTATTTAACTGGTCAAAGAAAAGTCAAATCTCCACTTATTTTTTAAACTCGTTTTTAATTATTAAACCTCGGAGGGAAACTAATCCTGATCACATCACACTCCTAACTATCCCCAACTTAACCTTATGAACCCTAATCACCCCTTTGATAATTAACCAAAATTAAGCACCCTAACTTGCTAGATCATTGATTCAGGGTGTCGACACCAATCCCCACTCCCACAAAACCAATCACCCTCACTAGTGGTCCCTCCCACATGCACCCCTGCAACAAGATTCCAAACTTGGTACAGGAATCCAACGGCGTGGATTAATTTCGTGCTCTCTACACTACTATGGACGCTTTGGATGCATTTTCACAACTGGCAACTCAACAACACTCCAAACCATGATCACATGGTTTGATTTTGACTCAAGACTATTCAAACCAAAGAATCACAACTGGCATATTCGTTTAAAGATCCAAAGGCATTTTTGTACATTCAAATATTAGGGCTAGGGTTTATGGATCCTCTTTGTTCTTGTATAAATAGGATAGAAGTAGCAATGTTAGCTTTTGTTCCAAATTTTTGTTCTTTCATTTTTCAGTGTGAATTGAATGAAATGAAAATTTGAGTTCCATTAAATTTGTTGTTTCTAATCCACTTGTTATTTAAATTCAGTCAGTTTAAAATCGGTTTATCATCAAAAGGTTTTCAAAAGAGTTGGAAAATTTTGTTGAGACCCACTTTTGGTCTGGTAGCTCATAGCTTATTGAATAAGCTAAAAGTTGACTGCCCAACTTGTGTCACATTTTACTAGCTTGAGTTTCAGTATTCAAGATTAAAAGTCTAAATTTTATGTTTGGAAGGTTCAAAGTTTTTCAATGAAAATAGGAAATTTTCAGAAAGCATTAACAAAATTCAGTGGGTTTGGTATCATCATGACTGTTTCTTTTTTTTTGTTTGTTGTTGCATATTAGCAGGATTGGAAGCTAGTGCTTTTGCTAAGCACTTCAGCTCGAACACCCCAAGGTATGGATGTATGCCTTGGAGGTACACATTTTCCTTCTTTTTCATTTTTTATGAAAAGTGATGTGCATGAGATTTTGTGTTTTTAAATGTTGTTTTCTTGATTGAGATTAGCTGTTCAAATGTGTTTGGATCTAAATCAGAGAAGTTTTCGTTAGTTTGTGTTAATTTAAGCTCAAGTCAATTGCTTAATCAACCTTAGACGTATAAAGGGGTGTTTGGGAATGATGACCTTGGGATGGTAGTGACCACCATTAGGTACATACTTACTCTGCATATTCTTTAAAGGTTAGTGGAGTTGATTTTTCCAACGAAGTTTGGGGTGTTAGTGTAAAAAAGGTCGTTTGGTTTGCTCATGTATAACTCCGCCATACAGACAGTAGGGTTAGGGCTTATATTTGGCTTAGAATTTGGTAATATGGTAGATGTTATGTGACTTAAGGGTGTAAGATATCTGTTTTGAACATTAGCAAGCTTTACTTCAAGTTTAGGTAACTAAATTTTCACCTAGAAGTTTAACGTGTCAACAATCTCACCTTTCTGCCATAACCAAACACACCAGCAGTTGCTGTGGGTGTGTTTGGTGGTAATTTTTTTGGTAATAACTGAGTTCTTAGGTAATATTATATGTGCCTTGTCTGGTGTTAAGGATTTGAAGGGAATTGATAGGATAAAACAAGTCTTTTAGCTCACTGTTGTAGCTAGAAACCACCAGACCCCCTCATTGTGTCCATACAGTGAGGGTTTTGATTGATTTTGCCTATTTGTGTGTGAATCTTGTGAACAACTTGTGTGTTTTTGTGATTAAACAGACTTACTACACTCCACTGAGTGTAGAGGTGCCTTATTGTCCAAGAAAAAGCCCACAAATAAGCTTTCCTAAGCTTATTGGTCACCAGACCCGTTTTTATAACTAGCAGTGGGAACCAGGTTTCCACTGGTAGTGTTAAAATTGGCACTGCTACACAAGCAGACAAAAATACCCACATGTCATTGTCAGTTTTTTTTGAAATTTGTCTTTAGTGTACTTTTTTAGGAATTAGAACTTGATTTTAGTTTCTTTATTTTTCTTATTTTAATTCTAATTTTTCCATTTAATTAATTTTTATTTTACTGTTGATTTCCTATTTTTTTAGATTAAATTGCATTTTAAATTACTTTTTAATTCACTGTTTTTGTCTTTTAGTGTAAAAACTTTATATTTTTTAGTTTTAAAAATTTTCTTAGACTTAGAAAAATATTTTAAGACTTTTAGTTTAAAAGATTTTACTTTTCACATTTTCAGTAATTTTTAGAATTAATTTTAGTTTAATTAGGGATTAATTATATACTGTTTTGTCTTTTAGCGAAAAATTTTACTTTTTTCAAACTTTTTCATTTTCTTACTGTTCATTAGTATAATTTAGGATTTTTACAATAGTCAAATTAGTTTTAGCATTATTTTATTATTTTTAATCATTATTTTAGGTTAAAAATTGTTTTTAGAGTTTTAAAAATAGAAAAATAGTATTTAAAATTTAGGAAAAATAATTTTTAGTTTTTAAATAATATAAGTGAGTTATTTGTTCAATAAAATAATATTTTGGGCTTTTTATTAATTATATTTAATTCTTTGGCTTTAATTAGCATTAAAAATTGAATGTTTAATTAATAAAAGGTTCTAAAATTTATTTATTGGATTTTTATCCTTATTTATATTATTTTAGACTTAGTTTTCATTTTTAATTTGTTTTTAGCTTAAAATTTTAATTTTTCACGTTTTACGTATTTACGTTCGCGTTTTACGTCACTCGTAGTAGTTTAATTGTAGTCGTAGCTCGTCTTTAATTCTTATTTCTAAAACAAAAAACGTCACTAATCCAAACTCTTAATTTTATATAATTGGCATCTAATTCACACACCTCCTTCGAGAACGAACCCGCATTTATTCGATTTGTCGGTTTTCCTAAATCGTCGAGTTTAATACTTGACGTATTTCTACGACTATCACTTAGCTTAATGTACAAGGCTCCTTGTGCTATAAAATGAGGCCTTAGGGTTTATTAAATAATAACTCTTTCACATTATTCACCTTTGATAATTAATCACTTGAAAGTCTGTTAATCGTTTGTGTCACTTTGTTCTTTGTTCGAAGTGTTAGATACCACATAACACTTAGATTGTTAGTTACACAAAGTTTCTCTGTGTATTACTCTTGATTTATCTCGATAATACAAAAGCTAAATCGATCTAAGTTTAGGATCAACAATCAGTGGAGCTATGATAGGAGATTCGGGTTTTAAGTTATTTCATCTCTTTTACGCGGATGATGTCGTGATCATCTCGGACTAGAATATGCAAGATATGATCAACATTATCCATGTCCTAGACGTGTTCTTTCTTGCATGAAGGGCTTAAAATCAATGTTGCAATATCTAACATCTACGGACTTGGGTGAGTTCTAATGAAATAGAAAATTTGTCTCGTAGCACAAGATGTGGTTCCCGTAATATCCTACTTTCCTATATTAGTTTGCCTCTTGGTGCAAACATGAACTTGATATCCAACTTGGAGCCTTTGATAGATTATTTTTGAGTTAAACTTTCTTAATGGAAAGCTTGCACTTTATCCATTAGGGGTCGTTTAACTATCATAAAATCAGTGCTGGGAAACCTTGGGATATATTATATGTCGATTTTAAATGCCTGGGTGTTATCTTATATCTCTTGAAGCATTTTAGGCATCTTTTTTCTAGGGTGGTTGAGATGAGAAAAAGATTATGACATGGATAAATTAGGAGAATGCTTTGGTGTCATTTGAAAAAAGGTAGTCTAAATATTGAATATTAAAAGTTTAAAATCTTTCAACTTACTCTTCTCCAAAAGTAGAGATAAAGGCTAATTAATAATCTGGATTCCTTATGGGCTTGTGTGATTATAACTATTCATGGTGTGAAGCAGGTCTTGATTTGAAAGGGTGTAAGTGCGATGGTGTTTGGTCTTCTATTAGCTCATCATATTTTATGTTACATGATCGTAACTTTCTTCTATTGGGTACTCTATGTCATAATGTGGCTAATGGTACATCGATTCGATTTTGGAAATATAGTTGGAATGGTAATGCTCCATTGATGTCAAGGTTTAACAAATGGTATCATTTAGATGCGAATGAGGGCTGATTTCTTTATGGATGGAAGTGTAAATGGCTCATGCATTTGAAATCAGAAAAGGAAAGTTGCGTCTCTCGAAATGAAGTTTCCTTAAACAATCTGGTTTCGGATTTAGGTCAAGTTCATCTTTGTGATAGGCCTGATTCAAGCGTTGGAGTCTTGATGACAATGGCAATTTTTCTGTTCATGTCACACGAGTTTATCTTGATTCTTGCATGATTCCTTCATTAACCCCATGCACTCGATAGTGGAAGATTTTACCTAGAAAGGTAAATCTTTTTGTTTGGCGTCTTACTAAGGATAGACGTCCAGCTCGGCTTAATTTATCGTTACGAGACCTTAAGATTCCGTCCATTGTTTTTCCTATGTGTAACAATGGCGTGGAATCCATTGATCACGTTTTCTTTGGTTGTGATTTGGATTCTAACATTTGACGTCTTATTCGTGTATGGACCATCATCAATATGCATTCTTTTTCTTCTTGGTTCGATTGGTTTTAGTGATTCGATGATTGGAGAGCTTGTAAGGGTGATAAAGATCGGGTGTACGCCATAATTATAGTTGTAGCATTGTTATGGTGTGTTTGCCGTTAACAATATTACTTTTTCTTCTCGTTCGATGAGGAAAAGTGATATTTGTTATTTCATTCGTATTTTTTTTCTTGCCTTAAACTTAGAGGTTTTAAAATTAATTGTTGGAACTCTTGGCTTATAAGGGTTCTATAATTTCTCCTCTAACCTTTGGCTATAGATTTTTTTTAATAAATTCGCCTATCAAAAATAAAATAAATTTTAAAACCTGATCCAGTTATATAAATAATTTTTTTATCAAATACCTATTATGTAACATTAATAAAAATATTCATGGTCAAAATTGAATAAGAAAAACTCAAAAAGGTAAAAGAAACATTTATTATAGAGGGGTTGGAGCCGTGGCGTTTTTGCCTGGCGTCGGGCTTTGGCGCAAAAAACACCAACGGCGCAGGACTCCGTGGCTTGGCGCCAAGGTCCTCGCGCCGTCGGCACTAAGGTCCTCACGCCGTCGGCACCAACCCACGCGGTTCGATTTTTTTTTTAATGAGTTGCAGGGATAGCTGAGGAAGAAGGTAAAAGGTGGCGAGGGATAGAGCACAAGTGGGCTAGAGTTTTTAAGAGAGGTGTTTATTTTTTGTTTGGCCCAATATTTATAAGCCTAATATTTTTTAAGTGTTTTTTTTAATATTTTTAAATACATATATTTTCAAATGTTTTTTAATGTTTATTATTTTATTTTGATATTTTTCGAGTGTAAATTTTATTTTTAAGTATTGTTTGTAATTCAGTTTTATAATATGTATTTAATGAAAAAATAAAGGATTCTTATGGCGCCACAAAAAGCTATGACACACCACTCCTCCTAAAAACTGGTGTCATAGCAATTCTCGTGCCATAACCCCCAATTTGCTGACGTAACACGACTTTTTGCCATGACACCAACTCTATAGCTCTACCGCTCCTTGTGCTCTGAGACGGGTAGCTTCAGCTTAACCAAAATATATAAGATTCACATGTAATTTATAGATGAATAACGGATGTTACATCATGTTCCACTTACATATAATGGTGGGATCTTACACTGCACGTACATGATAGAACTATACAAACAAGATTTAGGAAAAAACTACTCCAAATAACATGTTTTACATATCGTATGAGACACAGTGTCGTTTACGTTATGTTAGCAACATGCAATGTGAGTTCCTTAAGGTTTGATTCTTGCCCTCAAGTCACTGAATACTTCACTATGTCTCATCAACCAAAACCTCTCTATTTCTTCTGGAGTTCGGCCAGGAATCCTGCCGGCTATCAATTCCCATCTGAAACATATGCCACCAGATCCATTACCATTATAGAGAAGAATCGACAATTTTGATTAATGTAGTTCGATTATAAGTCAGAATTTTAATCAAACAGAATCGAACTAGTACAACAAAAAAAGTATTTTGGTTATTTATATACATCATCCATCAACGTGGATTCTAGACTAAATATTTTAAAATCAAAATTTCATAAAACAGTTTAATATTTCATGCATATATAAATCTTTATAGAGTGTGAGAGCTCTTATTATAACCAAATTGTGATTTAATGGGAAACTGGATGGCTATCATGGGGGTTGATATTCTCTTTGTGAGATGATTCAAACTCGGGTTGAGAGACTTGGTGCCTCGGTGGCACGCAAGATACTCCGCTGCACCAAACTGCCGTTAAAAAAAAACATAGTGATATAGAACCCTAACATAATTCAAAATGCACATCTTTAACTTCTTTTACATACGAGCAATAAAATAAACTAATTAGTGCCAACATTATACTCCGTATTACATAGTAAAGGAAGGTTTCACTCTAAGCAGGCATTTTCTTTGCCTGCGGAAATCAATTATATCTAATAACTGGAAGTAGGTTCGCTGAATTTCGTTGGTCCATAGTCTTGTTAAGATTGTACTGTAAGTAGTTAGTATTGTATTTTTGTTGTATATTTGTCTTTTTCATTCAATTTTTGTTTAGTATTGCAAGTATAGTGCTCATCATCATGAACCTTTGTTTTTTGTTCTCTGTGTATGTGTGTGGTTTTCTAATATATGGTGAATGCCTTCTCTTAAAGAAGAGGTCCCTGAATGTAGCACATAGATTTCTCAACAGGAGATACCTGATTGGCTGGGGTTGAAGACACTAGGGTATGCTTATCTCCACTTGGAGATACAAGATAATTGTGGTCCATGCTTTTAGACACTTCTGACTGAGTCTAATCGTTTCATGATGGAACTTAGCAAATGGCTAACTTGGAAGAAGTTATCAAGAAATTTTGTACAATTTATAGATTTGTTGGAATAATAAGTTATGATGATCTCCATCATCATTCATCAAGAAAAGGTCACTAAGCCTCATCAATTTATTTGAATTCTTCGTTATAAACACTTGGTGTGATGGTGGATGTGTTTATGTGGTAACTGGTTTAATGATACTTGTCTTCAAGCATTGGTTAACTATTTGCAGTTACATATATTAGTCAGTGCTCTAGTAGAAAACAATGAAATCTGGATATTGCTGGACAAATAAAATTTTTACAAGACGATATTAAAAGCTCCAAGTGAGTAGGTTGTGCACATGGTCGAAATTGACGGATATAGCTAGGACCACTCGTAATGGATTGGAAGTACAAGATGTTTCTTAAAAATTATCAGTATCAAAGGGTTTGATTCCAACTTTAAATGTCTAGAATTTGCTTTACTATAGTACTTGTATATGTTAAATCACTCTTGACATCTCTGGATTCACTTCAGTCTTCATATATAATGTAAGTTACAGTAATAGATTTGCATTTCGTTGTTAATTGATGATATATAATCAAGTTCTTAACCTGATTTTCTTGAAGTGATTATCATGCATGCAAAACTAAGCTTATGATACTTATTCTACATAGAGAAATCAAACTAACCTGTTACCAAGAAGCTTGTGCATCCTGTAAAACAAATCTTCTTCTGCAGGGCTCAGGTTAACGATCTCCCATTGTCGACTAGTCACCTCTGCAAATTCAATTGTCTCGTCATACCAAATCCGTCTTAAACAACTTACATCATAGACAATCGTCCATTAGTTTTCAGATTTCTTATAAAGAAAGAAAGATTGACTTTAAATGAAAATAAATGAATATGACTATATATTATTTTGAAAACTTACCTTCAGACTCACCATTGGAGGATCTAGTGTTCTTCTTTGAACGTTTATCCATTGTACTGTTGAAAGAATAGGTTGGGAATTAATTGGCGTGGGACTTTATTGAATTTGGAATCTTGATAATTGATATATACTGTATATTTAATAATACTGTAAACGTTTGCAATAAATTTAGGATAGCAGAAAACTACAAATAGGGGGAGACAATGAGTTTGGTAGTTTGTGAGACTGTCACATTCAACCTTGCAATAAGAATATGTGTTGGGTATATAACATATGGTATTATTTATTCAAAAATACTAATTCTTTTTACATAATCTTCTTATAAATCTTCTTACACATAGGATCCTGACACGTAGCAGAACTGACGGTTTAAATTTAGAGAGATAATGAGTGGGAAAAATGTATATTTTATAATTGTGTGTAGGAAGATATGTAGAATGATTTTGTAAGAAGATTTAGCATTACTTTTATTTATTAGGCCGAAATGTTTTGTTAATATGTTTGGTGAACTGGGGAAAAGTTCAACACATATCTTTCTTTTAGAATAGACCTAATTAACCAATTGAGGTTGGCACAGTTGGTCAAGGCACTGGGCTCCTTAACCAAAGGTCTTGAGTTCAAGTCTTGGGAATGGAAAAAATCTCATTTGGGAGGGATACTACCCATCGAGGTACCGAGCAAACTCCCGCGGGAGATTAGTCCACTCGTCCTAAAGGCGGTGGGAACTCCTCGTAGTAGACTAGAAAAAAAGACCTAATTAGAGATGACTTCGGAATCGATCCCGTCTCGAATCCGTCCTAATTTAGTCCTCTCGATTTTTTCTCGATCTAAAAAGTTATATACACATTCTTACCGAATGGGACTCGGGTATTGGAACCGGTACCGAGAAATCGGGATTTTCCCGCTTTTTTCGGGAATATCCCGATTTGGTACCGGTCCTGTCCCAAATTAGTGGTCCCGAATTTTTTTCATTTTATTTCTAGTCCCGGTTCCGTACCGAACGGGATTCGGGTACCGGGAATCGGTACGGTTCCGGGTACGGGATTCGGGTCAAAATGCTCATCCCTAGACCTAATCAACAAATCACAACTATTCATTTTTTTAATCTAACAAAAAAAATTTATTTTTTAATAATTATGTCTCTCACAAACCGTTCGCAAAACGAAACATACCATCGTGACAGGAATTAAATCATGTTTCTATCAAGGGGCACATGTATATATACTTTCAACGAACTTTTTTCTGAGAAAATTATATATAATTCGTATCACGAAAAATCATATATAATTCGTGATACGAATTATATACGATTTTCTCAGAAAAAAGTTCGTCGAAAGTATATACATGTGCCCCTCGATAGAAACATGATATAATTCTCGTTGTAATGGTTTAATTTTTGGTCACTTAACGATTAATCGTTTGAGAGATATTTAATTTTTAAGAAAAAAATGAAAAGTTGGTTGAATGAATATAATTAATTGACGTGGTTTATGTTAAATTAGAGGTCTACACTAATCTTTGGTGGAATGTGTCAATTATGTTTTGTTAATATTAGGATATCTTTTGGTGAAATGTATTAATTAGAGTAAGTCGTAGTAAAAGCAGTACGCAGTTAGTAGAAACGATTTGTTATACAAAATCGTTTGGTTATATTATACTAGCTACAAGGCCCGCCCATTGGGCGGCGAGCTTCAAATATATAACGGTAAAGTTAGAAGCTGTAAATAATTTTTCAGTAAAAATATAAACAATACCAAAATAAAAGAGCTTTAAACAGCGTGAATATATGTCCAAAGGTGGTTTAGTTATTATTCGACCGTGAGTCTTCCAAATGGAAGTGCTTTTTGACCCTTTTCATAACATTCTTAATCCAGTGTCTTTTTCTTGAGATTTTTGCTCGAGTTATCTGTTTGTTCAGTGTTCGGAAAACAAATCTGTTTGTTCAGTGTTCAGAAAACAAATCTGTTTGTTCAAAGTCAGTTTATTTAAACATAGGGCTGCTCATTATATGTTTTTATAGATATTTTTAGGATCTTCTAAAGTTTTCATAAGTAATATATTGTATAGTGTGAGACATACATAACCAACTAAATATAATATCATTTTAACATGTAATATACGTCTAGTGCACAGTCTAGAATAACAATCTGAACTTATCTAATGCACCTAATTTTTTCGAGCAATGACAACTTCGAACAGTGCTATAGATTTTATGTTGATGGTGTTCGCTACCATAGATTGCAGCTTACCACTCGAAATATGAATTCATCCTCCTGGTCATAACTTGAAGATACAACGGCCTTTCCAAAAAAAATTGAAGATACAAGGAAAAACTCTGAGCGTAAAATGCATAAAATGCAAATAAAACATATACTTTGATCAAGTAACTTCACACTTCTAGTTTTGGGATGATCCATGGAAATTATATAATGTACATCACGTAAATGGTCCATATCACTTTAATAAGCAAATCTCAAATATTGATGTGAATTCAATAATGTACCATGTAATAGCTTAGCTTCCAAATGGCTTGTCCGGATCAAAGTCCATTAGAAAGTCAGTCAAGTTTTCAGAGTCGTCTACCTTTGCCTTTTGTTGAACTATCACTGCCCTTCTATCACTTATCACTGACCTTCTGCCACTCATCTCCTCAAGGTGTGAACCAAATCATTCTTCACATACAAACAAATGATATTCAGTTAGTGCCTAATTCATGCATGATTCATTTATCTAGACATGATAAATAAACATAGACAACATACATGGATGGAGTCCAAAATATAAAAAAAAATTTAAGACATCCTACATGAGATGGATAAAAGATGGCCAGTGAGTGCAACAACTTTATTTTGTAACGCAATCATATCCTCTTTAGCCCGTTGTGCCTCTCGTTTTTCCTCGTTTTCTTGGAAATAAAGCCATTTATTGCAAAAATAAACATTTGGTTTTGAAATTTCGAATGAAATTGTTTACTCCACGAGTACTGTGAATCTACCTTAAGTAATCTTGGATAAACAAAAAAATAGATATCATAAAGTACAACTAACGCATTATACCTTTCACTCTTTCTTTTCTTCTGCACCAGCTTTCTTTTGGTTGTTGCCCATCTTTCGATTTTCTATTATCTTTCACAACCATGACTTTATGTACGGATTCCAAAGTCAATTTAGTGTGAAGCATCTGTAGAAGTAAAAACAACAAATGAATAGCTTGTTTATCAAATATTACTGATTGAGAATTGGCGAAATAATGATGAACACGGTGATCACAAATTATCAACTTCGTATATAATAATTGTGTACCGAACAATATGTTTTTTCAATTAATAAAAGTGGAGGGTTTTGTAGCTTACAACATGCAACAATTAGTTTTTACTTATGCATACAAGGTACATACAAGGTAGGTAGTATATTGTATATGAATATTTTGCCGGCACTCTATTATGAAATAGAGCGAATCAAGTATACTTACAATTGCTGTTGGATAAACAGGAGCGGTAGTTGTACTTTAGCTCGTTAAGATTGGTACGTTGTATAAGACTGATTCCACCATATTCAGAATGGTTTAGCTATATCACCGCTAAACAACTTTAAAGTAACATAAGCAATCGAATGGTCGCAATTAGAATGGATTAGTACTATGAATCTACCATAAGCAATCATGGATAACCAAAAAGAGGTAATAAAGAGCATAAAGTACAACTAACGCATTATACCTTTCACTCTTCCTTTTCTTCTGCACCAGCTTTCTTTTGGTTGCTACACATCTTTGATTTTCTATTATCTTTCACAACTATGACTTTATGTACGGATTCCAAAGTCATTTTACAGTGAAGCACCTAGAGAAGTAAAAAAACAAATGAATAGCTTCTTTATCACACATTACTTATTGAGAATTGGCGAAATAATGATGAACACAATGATCACAAGTTATCAACTTCGTAAGTTATACTATCTATCAGGACTCAAGTTGTTTCAATTAGTTTGCATTTTACAAACGTAAAGAAATCAAACATATTCTAAAACTAATATATTAATGTCAGTGTCGTACGAAATTTCATAGAAATTTCCTAAATGTGAAACTCACGGATCTTTTTTCTTTAGACATGTTGAGGTTGAAACCATACATAGAATTGTCCTGGCTCACCTACACAAATAATATTTCTAAACTCACAGGAAATATTAAGATTATAATTCCTAATTTTTTATACTACCAAAACCTCAACTACTTGAAAGAAAGATATTTGAAAGAAAAATACAGCTAGAGTAAAGTATTTGAAAGAAAAATATAGCTAGAGACCATGTAATCCCATAAATTAAAAAAGTGACATTATAATAAAAAATTTCGAATACATTCTGTACCATACATGTAACACCCCATTTTGGAAACGGAAATATCACAGTAATTATGGCGTGTCATCAAAGCATACAAGGTAAAATGTCTAAACATTACTTGACCATATAAAGGAAAATACCGGAATCAAACATCGGTAGTACAAAAGTAAAGCTCATCACACACAAACATAGTATAGTAAAGGAAAAGGACTAAACAATGTCTAAAGCATTAGTATCATAAAGAAAGAAAATGCATAATGTAAAGAAGGCTAGACAGCTTCTAGTCCATATGCACGTACTCTTAGTGTCTACGAGCGTCCCTGAGTACCTGCCGTTTTGGGAACATAGAAAAGGAAAACGGCTGAGCAATACGCTCAGTGCACGGATGTACAATAAAGCATGAATATGATAAGCATATAACATAATAACAGCGGAAGAAACTAAGTCCCGAGTAACCTGGTTAAGTCTTAATAAATCTGGTTTTATAGTTTGAAAGTCTTATGTTTATCTTATAAAAACTATTTGTCATATTTTACCATTAGCCAATATAGGTCATGAAAATCCACCGTGCATGAATAATTGGAGGGGTGACCTCATCATGCAAATTAGAGGGGTTGCCTCTAATTTAATATACTGGTTTTATGGGTAGGAGGGATCAGCTCCTTGTGAAGGATGCAAGGCACACACCACATTCACCATGTAATCCTGAATAAAAATGTGTAACTAGGATGCACCCATACGCCCCACATGATAAATATAAATAAATGGCCAAAAGCTGAAGGGACGTCACGAGCAATCACTCCGCCGTGGTGAAGTCATAACATCAGTGCCTCTAATGTTATGGTTATGGTACCTCCATAACTAGGTGAAACTGGTCATGCATGTATATGGCTATAGGTATTTCATATTTAAACATAAGCAATAAAACTCATACTTATACTACGGGAAAACAGTTGGCTGCATACGGGGAAATCCTAATAAGGAAAGAATGTCCATACTGAAAGGACGGGAATCCGTACCTTATGTCCAGTGAACGAGAACGATGAACTGCGAGAATCCTACTTCCGAAACACTAGTGCTACATAAATACGTACATGAAATAAGTATCTGCTTACTAAATACATAGCTGGTTTTACGTCATGTCTTAGCTTATTTTATATGTTCTTACTATGTTTTACTGTTTAACGCCTTAAACTGTGTTGAATCTTATATTCTGCTTAATCTGATTAAGTATTTCTGGTATTTCATGTGTTATTATACTTACTGTGTAATTATAAGTAACTTTCCAAAAATAGCAGGTTTCCTAAAATAGAAAGTTTCCAAAAATAGAAAGTTTCCAAAAATAGAAAGTTTCCAAAAATAGAAAGTTACCAAAAATAGAAAGTTTCCAAAAAAAGAAAGTTTCCAAAAATAGAAAGTTTCCAAAAATAGAAAGTTTCCAAAAATAGATTACTGCTTAAATAGATAAGTTTCTAAAAATAGAAACTTTCCATAAATAGATTAGTTGTCTTAATTAAATAAGTTTCCATAAATAGATTAGCTGCCTTAAATAAATAAGTTTCTAAAAATAGCTGGTTTCCATAAATAAATTAGATGCCTTATTTAATTAAGTTTCTAAAAATAGAAAGTTTCCATAATTAGAAATAAGCTGGTTAAATAAGCTAAGTATATAAGCCTAAGTGTTTTCATGATTATTTCCTAAGTCATATGATATATTGTATAGTTTAATAATTATTTCATGTAATTTAATTAAACTATAGGTTATAATATTTAATTAAAGTATAACATGTTTTTAATTAAATATACTAAATACTTAGGTTAAAAATATGTATTATTAAATATTAATAATATAACCTAAGTCATGTTAATTAATTAATTAATTATATCCATAGTTTTTAAAATAATTAATTAATTATAAGTCTTAGTAATATAAATACTTAGGTTAAAATAATTTCATGATTATTAACAATTAATTAACCTAAGTCATGTTATTAAATTAATTACATGTTTATTAATTTAATTTTATCCTAAGTTCATAACATAAAAAAAACTAACATAACCATGAACCGGATCAAAGCTTAAAAACATGAACCGGACATGAATCGACACCGTACCCCGAACCGAATCGGGGTACCCCTTGCTGCCGTGGGACCCACACGCACCAACCAAGACCAATATGGTCTTGGTGGTGTCGGCTAAGCAAACCGAAACCCCCTTGGGGTCGGTTGCAGCCTGCGGCCCAAAACAAAACACCCCTTAATCGACCCTCTGATTTAATTAATGATCAAAACATGTTAGATCTATGTTTAATTAATGTATTTTTATAAAAAACATCACGTGTTCATAATTAATAAAAATATTAATTAAAAAGAAAAGGTTTAAAAAGGTTTTACCGTATTCGTGGATCAAGAGGGTGAAGAACAAACACGAACAAACAACAAATCTTCAAGATCCAAGATCAATGAACCACCTCGTATGGTGATGTGTAGGTGGCGGCACAAAGAGGAGGAGAAGGGAGGGTTTTAGGTTTTTCTTGAAATCTTCTGTAAAGTAATTTTTTAGTAGTAAAATTAATTAACCCCCCTTTTAGTAAAATTGGTAATGAGCTTGGCCCATTACCCTTGTTTTAGCCGCGGGTAGGGACCCCCCATGGGTTCCCGTACCTGTTTTCGTGTCTTGTTATTTAGTTAGTCGTTTGTGTTTAATTATGTTCGTGTTTTAAATGTTCTCGTTACGTAAATACCATAATCTAATATATTTAATTACGCTCGTATTCAATATATATACGTAATTAATAATAGCTCGTGTTTTAATTACGCTCGTGATTTTGTGATCGCATGTTCGTGATTACTTATTGCTAGATAATTATTACGTGATCGTGCATACAAAATACTTATCGTGTTCTAACACGTACGTAATCCGTAAACTCCTAACACGTAATCGTAATCAGGCTATATTAGGAAAGTTTTCAACTAGTACGTACGATCCTAAGGGTACTATGCATGGTAAAAGCATGCGGGTTTTACAACTCTTCCCCCTAAAAAGAATAATTCGTCCCCGAATTATAGATAAAGTAAACTGGAAAAGAAGAACATACCCGAATTCAAAATATGAAATAAGGGTAAGAAGCCTGGATAGACTCCTCCGTTTCCCAAGTGGCTTCCCGCTCGGTATGATCCCTCCATAGAATTTTGACGAATGGTATCGTCTTCTTTCTCATGACTCGTTCTTGTCTGTCAAGAACTCGTTCGGGTTCTTCTATAAAAGTGAGATCTTCACGTATCTGTTCCAGTGGATACTGAACCATGTGAAGGGGATGATATTGGTACCCTCTGAGTAAGGACACATGAAACACATTGTGCACATGCGAAAGCTGCGAAGGTAACGCCAATCGGTAAGATACTTCACCGACTCGTTCAATGATATCAAACGGTCTGATGAAACGAGGACTGAGCTTCCCTTTAATCCCGAAGCGTCTAACACCACGTGCCGGCGTAACCTTAAGGAAGACGTGATCTCCTACGTTAAAGTGTAAGTCCCTACGATGCTTATCGGTGTAACTCTTTTGACGTGACCGTGCCTCCTGAATTTTCTGCCTAGCTACTGCGATCTTCTCATTTGTCATCTCTATGATTTCTGGTCCTTCGAGTGTTCGCTCGCCAACCTGATCCCAGCAGATTGGGGCGCGACACTTTCTGCCATACAACATCTCAAATGGAGCACACTTGATGCTTGCGTGCCAACTGTTGTTGTATGCAAACTCCACCAAACAGATGTATTCGTCCCAATCACCCGTCCATTCCAACACACATGACCTCAACATATCCTCCAATGTCTGAATGGTTCGCTCCGACTATCCGTCCGTTTGAGGATGAAAAGCCGTGCTAAGCTTAAGTTGTGTACCCCAAGCTTTCTGCAGACTTTTCCAAAAGCGCGAAGTGAATCGAGGATCTCTGTCTGAGACGATGCTGGATGGTGCACCGTGGAGTCTCATGATCTCTCGTCTATACGTATCTGCGAGTTTACTTACCGGATCTTCCTTGCGGATCGGTAAGAAATGAGCTGATTTGGTAAGTCGATCAACGATAACCCAAATCGCATCGTGCTTCCTTTTGGTAGGCGGAAGACCGGTAACAAAATCGATGGTGATTTTGTCCCACTTCCACTCTGTAATATCTAACGGTTGAAGGAGACCGCCAGATCGCTGATGCTCGATCTTAACCTGCTGGTAGGTAAGACATTTGGAGACGTAAGTGGCCACATCATGTTTCATACCACTCCACCAAAAGTACTGCTTGATGTCATGGTACATTTTAGTTGAACCAGGATGTATCGAGAATGGGGAGCTATGAGCTTCAGCTAACAAAGCTTCCCAGAGTTCTTGGTTATCAGGAACACAAAGTCTAGTGCCCTGCCATACGGTACCATCTGCATCTACTCTGAATTCCGTCTGCTTCTCCAAATTCTATACTATCGCCCAGATTTCTCCGTCATCTTTCTGAGCTTCCTTGATCTTAGATAGCAACTCGGGTTCTACTCTAAGATTAGCCCAGTAACCGTGATATCCACGTACCATGATCTTGATGTCTAGTCGCTCCAAGTCTCTTATGATTTCCTCTTTGATTCTAATGTTGTTGATCATTCCGGACTTCCTGCTAAGGGCATCTGCTACTACATTTGCCTTTCCGGGATGATACTGTAGATTAATGTCATAATCCTTCAACAGCTCTAACCATATCCTCTGCCTCATGTTCAATTCACGCTGAGTGAAGATATACTTCAAGCTCTTGTGGTCCGTGAAAATGTCACATGATTCTCCATATTAGTAGTGTCTCCATATCTTCAATGCAAACACGACTGCAGCAAGTTCCAGATCGTGTGTGGGGTAATTC
Organism: Glebionis coronaria; assembly: GCA_025667525.1. Lineage (NCBI taxonomy): Eukaryota > Viridiplantae > Streptophyta > Magnoliopsida > Asterales > Asteraceae > Glebionis > Glebionis coronaria. The sequence continues at coordinate 462,840,833 of CM046881.1, forward strand.
TATTCATAAGGCTTAAGCTGCCGTGAAGCGTACGCGATCACTTTCCCATGTTGCATGAGAACACAACCAAGTCCCTTCCCCGATGCATTGCTGTAGATTTGAAATCCACCCGTACCAGATGGTAGAGTAAGAATAGGTGCAGATACTAGCTTCTGCTTCAGGTCTTCAAAGCTCTTCTCTCGATCTTCAGTCTAGACGAATTTCTCCCCTTTCCGCATCAGTTTGTTCAATGGTAGTGCTAGGCGGGAAAAGTTCTCCACGAACCTACGGTAATAGCCAGCTAAGCCTAAGAAACTGCGGACTTCCGTCGCCGATGTCGGCCTCGGCCACTTAGTAATGGCCTCAACCTTCGCTGGATCCATAGTGATTCCTTCTGCTGATACAATGTGACCTAAGAATGCCACCTTGTCTAACCAGAACTCACACTTGGAGAATTTAGCATACAGCTGCTTCTGACGAAGAATCTGTAGTACTGTACGAAGATGGTCTTCGTGTTCCTCCTTGGACTTCGAGAAAATCAGGATGTCATCGATGAAGACAATGACGAACTTGTCCAAAAATTCTTGGAAGATTCTGTTCATCAGATCCATGAACACTGCTGGAGCATTTGTCAGACCAAATGGCATAACTACAAACTCGTAGTGGCCATAGCGGGTAAGAAAAGCAGTCTTAGCGATGTCCTGCTCCTTGACCCGTAGCTGATGATAGCCTGACCTAAGATCGATCTTGGAGAAGTGTTTGGCCCCTTGGAGTTGGTCAAACAGATCGTCAATGCGTGGCAGTGGATACCTATTTCGAATGGTAATCTTGTTGAGCTCGCGATAGTCTATGCAAAGACGCATACTGCCGTCCTTCTTTTTAACAAACAAGACCGGTGCGCCCTATGGAGATGCGCTCGGTCGAATGAAACCTCGTTCAAGAAGTTCTTGCAGTTGATCCTTCAGCTCCTTCAGCTCTATGGGAGCCATGCGATAAGGAGCCTTGGAGATTGGTTCAGCTCCTGGAACCAGCTCGATACTGAATTCCACTTCTCGTGCAGGTGGTATGCCCGGAAGTTCTGCTGGAAACACGTCTTGGAATTCCGACACTATTGGTTGATCCTGAATCGATGGAGATTCAGCATCCATGTCGTGAACCGTAGCTAGGTAACCCTCGCAGCCATGTGACAGTAGTGCACGCGCTTGCAGGGTGGATATGACTTGTACAGACCATCCCGGTATGAACCCATTATGAATGTACTCTGGTGCATTGACATCACCGAAGATAACTCGATATGAATGGCAGTCTATGGTAGCATGATACTTGGATAGCCAATCCATGCCCAAAATCATGTCGAAGTCATTCATGTCCAGCGGAAGTGCGTCGACAGGTCGAACCTTATCATCAAATTCTAGGGGAAGACTCTTGTATACATGGGTGATTAATACAGAGTCCCTCAAAGGCGTGGAAATAGTAAGCCTATTTTCTAGTGGCAAGGGAGGCATCCTAATGTTCTTAGCATAAGTAGTAGAAATAACCGAGTGAGTAGCACCCGTATCAAAAAGAACACATGCAGCGCGACCATACATATACAAGATTCCAGTGATGGTACCTGTAGACTTGTTGGCCTGGTCTCGAGATGTCGTGTAGACACGCCCGGCAGTAGGAGGCGACTTCGTATCAGCATGTCCCGATGTACCCTCCATCTCGCCCTTACGGCAATCCTTCATAATATGGCCAGGAAGACCACACTTGAAGCACGCATCAGTATTACGACGACATGGTCCTGGGTGCCTATGGTGGCAAGTAGAGCAAAGAGGATGAGTGTATCCTCCAGCAGGTGCTCTGGCTGGCTGAGGACCTGATAAAACATTTTACATGAGACATAATATTTGGGTACAAAGGACGAAGCGGATAATCGTAAGATTGAATACCAGTGATAGCTGGACGGCTAGGCTGCGAACCTCTCTGGTTCTGGTCCCTACCGTTTCCATGGTTCTTGGTAGAAGTTTGCTTAAAGTGTCAGAATATGAGCTATAACATAAGGCATAAGAAATTTCGTAAGTATTAGGACCTGCTGTTGCTGGATTGCCCGGCGTTGTTACGGTAATTGTCATTACCGCCACGCCTATCCGTAGCAGAACGGTCATTGGTCTGACCGTTTCCCTTGGGCTGATGAGGCTGCTGCTGAGTAGCCGGCTAAGACCGGTCCCCAGTTTTCTGCCTAGAAGATACAGTTTAAGAGATGAATAATTGACATATGGAAAGTATACGGATTGGTCACCGCTTGAATACGAAGGTTTACCTCTTGTCGGGTCTTTCAGCTTCCCCGAACTCATCCTTCTCCTGAAGCATCTCTAGTTTCCGTGCTGCATCGGCCACTTGTGCTACAGTATTGAACGTAGCACACACTAGATTGTTTGCGACTGATGTGCGAAGAGCCCATCTGAAGTGATGTGCCTGCTCTTCAGGAGTACCTGTTGCCGCACCAAGGAAACCAGCCAAGCGAAGAAAGCGCTGCATAAACTCGTTGCTATTCTCCCCAGATCTCTGACGGATCCCATGGTACTCTCTCCTGAGCTTGTCCTGCTCAGCCTTGGGAAAGAACTGCTCCATCACCCTGTCCTTGAACTGAGCCCAAGTCAAACCAGCAACCCACTCATCACCACCTTCAGAATGCATCAAAGCTAACCACCAGTTGAGTACATCGCCTTCGAACCGATAGCATGCCAACCTCGCCTTGTATGCGGGGTCACAGCCCATAGCGTTGAAGATCTTCTCGATGTGAGCCAACCAGCTTTCAGCATCGCTGGGGCTATCTGTCTTCTCAAAAGCTCGAGGGCGGAGCTTGTTGAATCTCTCCAGCCATACTGCTAATGTCACTGGAGGAGGAGGTGGCTGATTGTGCTGCTGCTGATTGTTGGCAGCTTGAACTTCAGCCCGGATGTCATTCCTTAGTTGAGGAAGCAAGGCTTGCATGGCAGCTTGAATTGCAGCATTGAGCTGCTCCTGTTCGCGTGTAAGAACCATCTGACAGTATAACATAAAACATATGATTAAACAGTTCAAAACATAAAATATAAATACATACATGAAAAAAATGTATACAAAAATTTCACGAGAAAAATTTTATGCAAGAAAATTTTATGTATGAATGCATGATGCAGTTTTATGAAAACTTTTGTATGCTCGAGAGTGAACGCCTCTGGTCAGTTCACTCAAAACAAAGACATTGCGAGGGGACGCCTATGGGTCGGTCCCAAACCTAAAAGTTTCGATAAAACACATGCGACTAAATAGGGCCAGTCCTGTACCAACCATTACTTAGTCAAAAACCCTGTAACAATGACATGTATATGTATGCTTAAAATGATGAATGCATGAAAACAACTGTCAGTTCTAGGAAGACCGTAGTGACTACCCACTAAGCACAGGTCATATTTGAGAGCCTACAGGTCGAAGCCTTGGCTCTGATACCATAATTGTAACACCCCATTTTGGAAATGGAAATATCACAGTAATTATGGCGTGTTATCAAAGCATACAAGGTAAAATGTCTAAACATTACTTGACCATATAAAGGAAAATACCGGAATCAAACATCGGTAGTCCAAAAGTAAAGCTCATCACAAACAAACATAGTATAGTAAAGTAAAAGGACTAAACAATGTCCAAAGCATAAGTATCATAAAGAAAGAAAATGCATAATGTAAAGAAGGCTAGACAGCTTCCAGTCCATATGCACGTACTCTTAGTGTCTACGAGCGTCCCTGAGTACATGCCGTTTTGGGAACATAGAAAAGGAAAACGGCTGAGCAATACGCTCAGTGCACGGATGTACAATAAAGCATGAATAGGATAAGCATATAACATAATAACAGCGGAAGAAACTAAGTCCCGAGTAACCTGGTTAAGTCTTAATAAAACTGGTTTTATAGTTTGAAAGTCTTATGTTTATCTTATAAAAACTGTTTGTCATATTTTACCATTAGCCAATATAGAAAATCCACCGTGCATGAATAATTGGAGGGGTGACCTCATCATGCAAATTAGAGGGGCTGCCTCTAATTTAATATACTGGTTTTATGGGTAGGAGGGATCATCTCCTTGTGAAGGATGCAAGGCACACACCACATTCACCATGTAATCTTGAATAAAAACGTGTAACTAGGATGCACCCATACGCCCCACATGATAAATATAAATAAATGGCCAAAAGCTGAAGGGACGCCACGAGCAATCACTCCGCCGTGGTGAAGTCATAACATCAGTGCCTCTAATGTTATGGTTATGGTACCTCCATAACTAGGTGAAACTGGTCATGCATGTATATGGCTATAGGTATTTCATATTTAAACATAAGCAATAAAACTCATACTTATACTACGGGAAAACAGTTGGCTGCATACGGGGAAATCCTAATAAGGAAAGAATGTCCATACTGAAAGGACGGGAATCCGTACCTTATGTCCAGTGAACGAGAACGATGAACTGCGAGAATCCTACTTCCGAAACACTAGTGCTACATAAATACGTACATGAAATAAGTATCTGCTTACTAAATACATAGCTGGTTTTACGTCATGTCTTAGCTTATTTTATATGTTCTTACTATGTTTTACTGTTTAACGCCTTAAACTGTGTTGAATCTTATATTCTGCTTAATCTGATTAAGTATTTCTGGTATTTCATGTGTTATTATACTTACTGTGTAATTATAAGTAACTTTCCAAAAATAGCAGGTTTCCTAAAATAGAAAGTTTCCAAAAATAGAAAGTTTCCAAAAATAGAAAGTTTCCAAAAATAGAAAGTTACCAAAAATAGAAAGTTTCCAAAAATAGAAAGTTTCCAAAAATAGAAAGTTTCCAAAAATAGAAAGTTTCCAAAAATAGATTTACTGCTTAAAATAGATAAGTTTCTAAAAATAGAAAGTTTTCATAAATAGATTAGCTGCCTTAATTAAATAAGTTTCCATAAATAGATTAGCTGCCTTAAATAAATAAGTTTCTAAAAATAGATGGTTTCCATAAATAAATTAGCTGCCTTATTTAATTAAGTTTCTAAAAATAGAAAGTTTCCATAATTAGAAATAAGCTGGTTAAATAAGCTAAGTATATAAGCATAAGTGTTTTCATGATTATTTCCTAAGTCATATGATATATTGTATAGTTTAATAATTATTTCATGTAATTTAATTAAACTATAGGTTATAATATTTAATTAAAGTATAACATGTTTTTAATTAAATATACTAAATACTTAGGTTAAAAATATGTATTATTAAATATTAATAATATAACCTAAGTCATGTTAATTAATTAATTATATCTATGGTTTTTAAAATAATTAATTAATTATAAGTCTAATAATATGAATACTTAGGTTAAAATAATTTCATGATTATTAACAATTAATTAACCTAAGTCATGTTGTTAAATTAATTACATCTTTATTAATTTAATTTTATCCTAAGTTCATAACATAAAAAAAACTAACATAACCATGAACCGGATCAAAGCTTAAAAACATGAACCAGACATGAATCGACACCGTACCCCGAACCGAATCGGGGTACCCCTTGCTGCCGTGGGACCCACACGCACCAACCAAGACCAATATGGTCTTGGTGGTGTCGGCTAAGCAAACCGAAACCCCCTTGGGGTCGGTTGCAGCCTGCGACCCAAAACAAAACACCCCTTAATCGACCCTCTGATTTAATTAATGATCAAAACATGTTAGATCTATGTTTAAGTAATGTGTTTTTATAAAAAACATCACGTGTTCATAATTAATAAAAAGATTAATTAAAAAGAAAAGGTTTAAAAAGGTTTTACCGTATTCGTGGATCAAGAGGGTGAAAAACAAACACGAACAAACAACAAATCTTCAAGATCCAAGATCAATGAATCACCTCGTATGGTGATGTGTAGGTGGCGGCACAAAGAGGAGGAGAAGGGAGGGTTTTATGTTTTTCTTGAAATCTTCTGTAAAGTAATTTTTGAGTAGTAAAAATAATTAACCCCCCTTTTAGTAAAATTGGTAATGGGCTTGGCCCATTACCCTTGTTTTAGCCGCGGGTAGGGACCCCCCCATGGGGTTCCCGTACCTCTTTTCGTGTCTTGTTATTTAGTTAGTCGTTTGTGTTTAATTATGTTCGTGTTTTAAATGTTCTCGTTACGTAAATACCATAATCTAATATATTTAATTACGCTCGTATTAAATATATATACGTAATTAATAATAGCTCTTGTTTTAATTACGCTCGTGATTTCGTGATCGCATGTTCGTGATTACTTATTGCTAGATAATTATTAGGTGATCGTGCATACAAAATACTTATCGTGTTCTAACACGTACGTAATACGTAAACTCCTAACACGTAATCGTAATCATGCTATATTAGGAAAGTTTTCAACTAGTACGTACGATCCTAAGGGTACTATGCATGGTAAAAGCATGCGGGTTTTACAATACATGAAGCATGAGCGAACCAATTCTTGCCAAAATGTTTGTTAAGATATTCTTTGGTATACCCCTTTTAACAATAAGCTCTCCAACCGGAGTAAGATACCTCATTTAAAGTTCTCTAAAATAGTGTGCCTCGAGAGCTATTTCACGTTAGCTTGTGTGTTCGGGCCTCTTTTGATTTATCTCTAGTCATTTTAGTTGCAATATGCTGATTATTAATATCTTTATCAGTTAGCAACTGAAAACAGGACATGAATCGCATAATGTTCAAATAGATATCAGTGAAGTAGCTGCTTATGGAGTTTGTTTTGTGCTCCTATATTAAATGCCACCATTTATGCTCCTAAGATTGGTTCTTACGCCTAAGAACGTACAGTAAATGATATGACATATATGGGATAAGAAGATGGTTGGAAACAATTAAAAACACGTTAGAATAACAACATCAACAACCACTATAAGCACACCCAACTCCTTTTATCATTAGTCCTATTTGTTATGCACTTTAAGATATCGCATTTGCAACTCAATCCCTCATCAAAATTGACCACTCTAAGGTTGGATTCTTGATATTAGTTATAAAACTCAAATAACCCCAAATCTGGAGAAACTGATAACACCCAAAATTGAAAATACGCGAAATTTATATAAATAAAAATAACCTGAATCTTTTAATCCATATTCATAATCGTGGATTCCGAGCTTGATTCTCCAAATGAATTTTTTAATCGTAATACATATTGGTGACTGGATTTAGGGTTCATGTCGAGCAGATTAATTCTTCAATCGTAATACTAAATAGATCGGTTTGATTGTTATGTGTTCTTGCTTCAATAGATTTGGAGAAAAATAGCTATGGGGTTTAAGGTTGTTATTTGGGGATTTTATGATTTTGAGGGTTTTGTGATTCAGGATTAAGAATGATTTAGGTTTTAAGGTTATGTTTTGATTTATGGACGTCGCTGATGATTTGATGAACAAAACCAGGTTTTGGGTGAGTGATTTTCGCTTCTTTAAATATGGTGTTGTCACATTCAATGCATTCAATATGAGTCGTCGATTATTATGAAATATACAGGTGTCATTGTTTTAGAATTTAGACCCAAGATCAAGCTGAGCAAAACCATCCTTTATACATATTAAAAATTAGCTGTAATTATTAATGATAAAATAACGTATATAGACATACGAACATTATTATTAATTAATAGATATGAACATTATAGTAATTTCATTCAAATATACTAATTTAAAATTCAACTAAAATGAATAGCAAAAGAAAGATTTTTGTTAAATGTTTAACACTAGATGCTTATAGCCAAATAAGAGTTATAATATTTATGTTAAATTTTTAACATTAAATGCTCTAAAAATACTTTTACCGAACACAATATCTTTTGCTACTTTATTTTTTATATTGCAATATCGAAATATTTATGCTAAAGAGTTAGATTATTTAACTTTCACAATATTTTTGGCTACTTTATTTATCTATATTGCAACTTGAGTTTCGCGCAAAAAAGTCTTTGTGATACAAATTTGTATGATATTTTTTTTAAGTCGTGCAACAGTCTTGGAAAAAATTTGTGCAACACCCACGTAAAAAAGCTCCAGTCCTGATGCTAGCTTCACTACAAAATAAAAGACAGTTACTTACTAAAAGTTTTGCTTACTAATAAGATAAATAGTCATTTAAGTCATTATAAATTTTCCTTACTAAAGCACATTGAATATAAAAGTATGCAAAAGAAACTCACATCATTTTCCTAATAAAAAAAAATATTAAAAGTTTTACACTTTTGCACTTGAGGAGTTTGTGCAATTCTTCTTATGTTCCCTTTGTTAAAAAGGAGCGCATTGCTATTTTCTTTTCAGGGTGCCCCGGGCGAAACACCATTTTGTCTTTCTTTTCAACCATCTTTGTGTTGAGAAACAACAATGCTCTTGGTTCTGAGGCTATTGCTTGTCCGATCATGCAACTCTCTAGTGTTGTTACTCATCATGTAACCGAGAATTTTATTATCCCGTGAGTTGTTGATGGTACTGCTTGAATTTTAGTTATTACTGGTCTTCCTATGATATTGTCAAAGAGTGATGGCGACCTCATTACTATGAAGTTCATTTTCGTGGAAGTTGAGTGTTTTGTATCCACTATATTTACTGACAGCCATATTTGTCCCAACGGAGGTTGAGATGTAGACAGTCATACCCCTACCGAAGATAGAAAAACTAGTTCCGATTCTATCAAAGATAGTCTAGGACCTCCGGCCTTGAAATTCTCAAAACTAATATAAAGAGCATATGAAAAAAAGATTTATGTTAAATGTTTAACGCTAAATACTTTCTGCCAAACAAACGTTGGAATATTTATGCTAAATGCTCTAAAATAAAAACAATATATTTTGCTACTTTATTTTTCTATATTGCAATATTGAAATATTTATGCTAAAAAGTTATATTATTCAACTTTCACAATCTTTTGCTACTTTTTTTTCTCTATATTGCAACTTGAATTTCGCCAAAAAAAGTCTTTAGGATACAAATTTTATGATAATTTTTTTAAGTTGTGCAAGAGTCTTGAAAAAAATTTGTGCAACACCACACGTAAAAAAGCTTAAATCTTGATGCTAGCTTCACTAAAAAATAAAAGAAATTTACCTAATAATTTTTTTTCTTACTAATAAGATAAACAATTTTTAAGTCACTATAACTTTTTGTTGTAAAACACACTGAATATAAAAGTATACAAAAGAAAATCACATGTTTTGCTTACTAAAGAAAAAAAGTCCTTAGAATTTTTTCACTTTTGCACTTGATAAGTTTGTGCAATTCTTCTTATGTTCTCTTAGTTAAAAAGGAGCACATTGCTATTTTGTTTCCAAGGTGCCTCGGGTGAATTGCCATTTTGTCTTTCTTTTCAACCATCTATGTGTTGACAGACCACAATGCTTCTAGTTCTGCAGTCATCATTTGTCCAATCATGCAGTCTCCAGTTTTAGTACTCCTCATGTGATCGGAAATTTTATTATACAGTTAGTTGTTGATGATACTGTTTGAATTTTTGTCAGTACTAATCTTCCTATTATCCTGTCAAATGGTGATGGTTACTATGAAGTTCCATTTCGTGGAAGTTGAGTGTTTCTTACCCCTATCTTTACTTACAACCGTATTTGTACCAACGACTATATTATCTCTCCGTTAAAAATGTGAGGGGTGGGGTAACCGGAATCATTCAGCTTTTTATCTTTGGGAGATATTGTAGAAGCAATGCTCATATATTAGTTATGTCAAAATTTTGATTCGGCCCTACTTCTTGTTGCTTTCAAGCTGGGGGTGCTATTTTCACATGTGATTAGAATTCGCCACCTCTCCCCGAATAAATGTCGTGGTTACTTTCATTATTTCATCCATTTCTTAGGAATTTTGTCGTTGAGCCGTTTCATCAGTTATAGGTTTGTAATCCAGTGCATGAATCCTAAGATTTGCATGCATTTTGGGCTCCTTTGACAATGATGTTTTCTGACTTGAATCTCTGCATGAACTCCTCTGTTGTTCACCTTTAATTTTGTTTGATGTGATGGATCTTCGCGTCTTTAATGCATTTCTTTTGCAGGATGAAGTTTGCTAGAAACGTCTTTTTTAGGTCGTTCTAACTTTCCACTGATTCCGGTGATAGGTCTTCAAACCATACTTTGGCGAAACCGATGGTTATGGAGTTAAAAAAGTGACACCATGTTAGCATTGCTCATTGCTCTACCTTTGCAGCTGCTGGGAAAACCTACAAGTGTTCATCCGGGTCTCTGGTTCGTTAATATGTTTTGACGTTGCTAGGCATTCTTGTCTTTCTTGGAAAATCGAAGTAGTGGATGCGATGTGTGAAGAGGTCTGCTTCTTCATATAAACATGTCTAGGATAGGTATCCTCTTCCGCGCTTGAATTTTTTCTTTTTGACCTGGAATTCTAATGTCCGCCATCTTCACTTTTTAACCAAGCTTCCTTTTTTGCGGTGATGTTACCGTCATTGGGTGTCTTGTTATGTTTTCTCCGAGCGAGAGCTTTGGTAGCGACTTTTCACTTCCTTTTGAATGTTCTGAGGTTGCCACGATTTTGGATTTCTTAAGTGGGTGGACACACTTTTTTCCTTGGCCTAGAGCTTGTTGAACATACCTCCCCCTCTTCCCCAACCTTGTGAAGGTTGTTTCTCATTTGGAATCTTTGTGCCTAGGTGATTTCGTACTGTTAAGTCTCCTACCATAGTAGGCTTTGATTGGTTCGGGGGTCCCTTAAAAGTTGAGATTTGCTTTTACTTCTTTTAGCTTGTCTTGTTGCAGCTTTTTTTACGGGCCTTTTCACCACTGATCGGTAATAGCTGATGATAGTGCTTATCGAAAAATTCTCGAAGGGTTGTGTCCGACACATGGCCATTCAGGTTTTATGGAGCTTGCTCGCCCCTTCCCTTGTTGTGTTTCGTACGACGGACTTGAGCGGGGTGGATGCGGGATTCGATGGTGTGCTTATTTTTTAGCAACGCATTTGTGTACTGTGTCCAACGATGGCTCCAACTTGTTAGTGTAAAATGTGTGACGCGGTATGAGATGGAATTAGGTTGCTTAACGGGCAGACCTTCATGCTCTCTTTAGGCCAGATGTTGCACTAAAGGGAGTAGTTGAAATGATTTCCTTCATAAGTAAAGAAAACCGTTAGCCTTACCATGGGGAGGAACCTTGCGATTAGACTCTAGCGTGAGAGTAAGTAAACCTGTTAAAGTATGTGTGTATTGTACGAGAGGTCTTTTTTATATGCGAGTCTAATGCTAGGGCTTCCTAGTATTTCGTCTGTAAGTGTAGTGGGAGTAATGACCGGAGTGGGACACTTTTCTAACAACGGTCCGTGATTGTCGTAATCGTGGCCAACGGATTAAATTTTGCGGGTGTTTGGTCAATCTGTCGGTTGCTTGCGACCGCGGACCGCGATAGGTCTACATCCGTCTTGTAATGTCCCTTCCGCGGACAAAGCAGGATGAGCTTAGTCCCAACTCTTTATGTCTTTCATATTTACCTTATTGGGTCATGGCCTAATACGATGCTGTGGTCGAGACCTAGAGGCCAGTTACGTCATCATTAACACTCTGTTTTCGAGTTAATTTTGAATGAAAAAAGAATGGAAAGTAAAGTAAAGAAAGTTAGAGGAAAGGTAAAGTGAGAAAAGAAAGAGAAGAAATGGAAGCTATGTTTTTACCATTATATCCAGGGGCAGACCTATAGTTTAGGGACGGGGTGGCGACGCCCCCATAGCTAAACCAAAACGACGATATTACAGTGTAATTTTTTCTCAATTTCGAGTGTTTTTTTTAAATGCCCCCCACTCGAAATTTAAATTGGCCCCCACTCACACACTGAAGTCTAACATTTAACACTGTAAAACCTAAAAATGCTTTATTTTTAAGTTAAAATATTCAATTTTTTACCAGATTTTAGTTTTTTCGCCTTACTATCATCAATTTTTTTTGCCCCTACTATTAAATTTCCTGCGTCCGCCACTGATTATATCCATTTACACAACACCTATATTTTTAGAATTATACCCATTTACACAAAACCTATGTTTAAAAATATTGAAAGAAAGAAAAGAAAAAGAACCTATGTTTTTACCATTATAACCAGTTACACAAAACACACAAATAAGAACAGGAAAAAGATCCCCATAGACCCTTAATTTAGCATGGACTCAACCAACCAATCACAACCATCCATTTTTATTATGTAACAAAAAACTCATTTTTTAAAAATTAAATATCTCACAAACCGTTCATCGTTACGTAAAACAAAACATATCATCGCGACGAGAATTAAATCATCTATCTATCGAGGGGCACATGTATATACTTTCGACGAACTTTTTTTCCACTTTTTTTCTTAAGTTACGTCTGGAGAGAATCATATATGATTCGTCACGAAACATATATGATTCTCAGAAAATCATATATGATTCATATCACGAATCATATATGATTTACTGAAAATCATATATGATTCGTGACGAATCATATATGATTCGTGACTAGAGGTGGCAAATCTAGCCCATTTTGCTAACTATGGGTAATTATTAACCTTTTTTTAAAAAGTAGGGGGCATTTTTTGCCCATCCAATTATTCTGAATGGGCTCAATGGGCACATGTAAGATATTAGATGGGCTCAATGGGTGTATGTAAAACACCAAATTTGACACTCGATGAATCTTTATATTTAATGCTTTTTTCCCGACTTTTAAACAAGTATTATTTTTAATTTTTTTACGTTTTTATATGTTTTTTGCCCGTTATAACATGCGCTTGTTTAGCACGCCCATTTAGCCCATCCGTCCGTTTATCCCGTTGCCCGTTTAGCCCATCGCCCGTTTAGCCCCCTACTTTTTGCCCGCCCGCCCGTCCATTTTGCCACCTCTGTTCGTGACGAATCATATATGATTCGTGACGAATCATATATGATTCTCTCCAGACGTGACTTAAGAAAAAAAATCAAAAAAAAGTTCGTCGAAAGTATATACATGTGCCCCTCGATAGATAGATGATTTAATTCTCGTCACAATTGTGTATTTTTTTTCGTTTGACGATTTACCGTTTGTGAGATATTTAATTTTTAAAAAAGTGGTGGGAAGTGAGCTTTTTAAAAAAATGGGTGATTATGATTGGTTGGATAGGTCTATTCTAATTTAAGTGTCTATATAGATTTTAACTCAATAAAAATATGTTGTCAATTTTTTCTATGCCCGCTTGACGCTTTCCATGAGTATGACGGTCTTCAATAAAGAATTTATGAAATTCAATACTATGTGTTGTAATAATCAATATTAGATCTAAATATACTAGTATGCCCAAGTACCCCAGCAACGGAAAAAGACAATGTTGTGTGTTATAGCAAGGAAGCCAAAACAGTTGCATCACTTTAGTTGCCCGACCCCAAAATTAGTGTTCGTGTGATGAGAATTTAATTCCAGGAATAGATCCAATTATCATTTCTGGGGATCCTTAGCAAGGCATCAAATAATCTTAACGATTGCAAGTTTCAACATATACGATATCCTTTTTTGCTTAGCTAGTAAGCTTTATGCTTCACTTTAACCAAATTACAAACGATGTACATGTAAGTTTATAGATGAATTGTTGGTGATTTTAGTGTCATCACATATATTTTGTGTAATTGTGATATACTTGAGATCAAAGGCTTAATCAAGTATAGCTTACAGTCGAGTATGGAGAGTGCGGAGTGCACGCTCGTTCTAGCTAACTTGATGCCGCCACGAACAAATGCGGGGGTCAAGAGGGCTGCGCCCCTTGCGGGGTCAAGGGGAAGAGCCCCTTGCTGGGGCCCTGCTGCCAGGTCAGCGGGCAGGGGTCGAGGGGGCAGTTGTTATGTGAAAAAGGTTTTTTCCCTTTTCCCAACAGACATAATCTTTGGTTAAAAAAGTGTGTCTTTTCCCTGCAACAGTTATAAAACCATTTGTAACTGTCATTTGGTTGGTTCATAGAAACAGAAAATTGGTCTCTTCCAGAATACATCAAACATAACGAATTTCTGTGTATTGCTTAGATCTCTCGTGCCTTAGAGACTAAGTGTAATTTATTTGTCTTATCCAATTGAGGATTTCGTGATACCCGAGGCATATAGGGTCGAAATACTTCAATCTGAAAGTGATCTCTACACGATTCAGAGAAATATCAGGATTGTTGATTATTACCACCCACAAAACTAACAAAGATTGAAGTATTTTCTGGTTTTAATCATGGCTGATTCGGTGAAAGATATGACTACGAAGTTTGGAAAGTTAGACAAGTTCGAGGGCAGTGATTTCAGGCGTTGGCAGAAGAAGATGCATTTCCTTCTCACTACTTTGAAGGTTGTGTGTGTTCTGAGTGCCCCTATGCCAGAATTTGTTGAAGAGGAGACACTGGAACAGACATGGAGGCGATGCAAGTGGGAGAACGATGATTACATATGTCGTGGGCACATCTTGAACGGTATGTCTGATGCTTTATTTGATGTATACCAAAACGTGGAATCGGCGAAGGAGTTATGGAATCAACTTGAGTCAAAATACATGGCTGAAGATTCTTCTAGTAAGAAGTTTCTTGTTAGTAATTTTAACAATTACAGAATGTTTGTTTCAAGGTCTGTGATGGAACAATATCACGAACTCCTTCGAATTTTGGGACAATACACCCAACATGGTTTACACATGGACGAGTCTATCTCGATGTATAGTATCATAGACAAACTTCCACCATCATGGAAAGATTTTAAACACATGTTAAAACACAACAAAGAAGAGTTGTCTCTTGTACAACTTGGCAGCCACTTCCGTATAGAGGAAACTCTAAGGATGGAAGACAGTGGCAAAGGCAAGGGCAAGGAAATTGTTGGATCATCTTCTGTGAATATGGTTAAAGATGATAAGAATAAGAAAAACAACAAAAAGTCCAAGGGAAACAAAAGGAAGTTCAATGATAATAAGAACGATTCCAACAACAAAAAGCCAAAGGGGGCTTGTTGGAAGTGTGGCAAACCTGGTCATTTTAAGAGGGATTGTCGGGGTAAGGGGAACAATGGTTCAAGCGGTTCTGGATCGGGACAAGGTTCTAAGGACCCAACTCTACAACAAGTTCTGATTATTGATCATGTAAATTTTGATCATGTTATAATTCCTGTTACTAATTATGTATCACATATTTATGAAATATGTTATGTACAGGATGATGAAATCGCTTGGTGGATTGACTCGGAGGCAACTTGTCATGCATGTAAGGATCGTTGCTAGTTTGATACTTTTCATCCAGTGGATGATGGATCCGTTCTACACATGGGCGACGAGTCAACCAAACCAATACTTGGACGTGGAAATGTTGTAATAGAATTTAGTTCTGGAAAAACAATTACTTTGTTTAACGTTGTGTATGTACCGGGGCTTAGGAAGAACCTAATGTCCGGCCCTGTGTTGAATAAGTGTGGCTACAAACAGGTCTACGAATCTGATAAGTATGTCTTATCAAGACATGGTGTATTTATTGGTTTCGGATATTATAATAATGGCATGTTTATGTTAAATCTTAATAAAGTTCCTAGTAGCATTAATTCTGTTTATATGGCTTATTCCTATATTGTTGATTCAAAATTATGGCATGCTCGTCTAGGACACGTTCATTATAAACGCTTGCATGATATGTCTAAAGATAGTCTAATACCTTCCTTTCACATGAACTTGAAAAAATGTAATACTTGCATGTTAACAAAGATCACTAGACAACCTTTTAGAGATATAAAAAGGAATTCTGAATTGCTAGAATTGATACATAGTGATCTATGTGATTTTCATGCAACCCCATCAATAGTAAACAAGAAATATGTTGTTACATATATAGATGATGCCTCTAGATTTTGTTATGTTTATATGTTGCATGCTAAAGATGAAGCCTTAGATAAATTTAAAATCTATAAAACTGAGGTAGAGTTACAACAAAGTAGTTTAATTAAAACCTTACGCACAAATAGAGGTGGTGAATATTATGATCCTAGTTATTTCCAATCTGTAGGAATCATTCATCAAACTACGGTTCCTTATACACCACAACAAAATTGTGTGTCCGAAAGAAAAAATAGAGCTTTAAAGGAAACGGCCAACTCCATGTTATCCTACTCGGGTTTGAGTGAAGGATTTTGGGGGGAGGCCATGTTAACGGCTTGTTATTTGTTGAACAGGATTCCAAACAAAAATAACAAGATCACCCCGTATGAACTTTGGTATAAGAAACGGCCTAACTTGTCTTATTCGCGAGTTTGGGGCTGTCGGGCAGTCGTAAGACTTCCGGAACCCAAAAAGAAAAACTTGGGTGAAAAGGGTATTGATTGCATCTTCATTGGATATGCTGAGTATTCCAAGGCATATAGGTTTTATGTTATTGAACCTAATGATTATATATCTGTTAATTCAGTTATAGAATCAAGAGATGCAATATTTGATGAGAACCATTTCTCCTCAATACCTAGACCAAAGGACATACCATCTAGCTCTAATGGAACTCGGTTTGGAGAGTTAGAAAGTGAACCTCCAAATGAAACCCTTGAACTCAGGAGAAGTAAAAGAGCTCGGCTAACTAAACCATATGGCTCTGATTTTCAACTATTCTTAGTTGAGGGATCAAGAGATGAAATTGGAACTCAATATTCTTACTGTTACAGCATAGAAGAGGATCCAAAAAGTTTTGATGAAGCTATGAAATCCCGAGATGTTGCTTTCTGGAAAGAAGCTGTAGATGATGAAATAGGATCAATAATGGAAAATAATACATGGGTCTTATCAGATCTGCCACCTGCTTGTAAACCTTTAGGGTGCAAATGGATCTTCAAAAGGAAGATGAAAGTTGATGGAACAATCGACAAATTTAAGGCTCGATTGGTGATCTAAGGCTTTAGATAGAAAGAAGGCATCGATTATTTCGATACCTATGCACCTGTTGCTCGTATCTCCACTATTAGATTGTTGATAGCTTTAGCAGCTACACACAATCTAGTGATCCATCAAATGGATGTCAAAACAGCATTTTTAAATGGTGATTTGGAGGAGGAAATATATATGAAGCAACCAAAAGGATTTGTTATGCCAGGTAATAAGCATAAAGTGTGTAAGTTAATTAAGTCGTTGTATGGACTCAAACAAGCACCTAAACAGTGGCATTGATGTGTCGTTGATAGTATATATGTGATAATTTGAGATTACGTTATAGGGTAAATTAGAAAATTACCTTTAGGAAAAAGTAATACACTAATATTACCAATGACGAATTCAAATAAACAAGTGAGTGAATCAAGTTCGTTGTACACGAAGATCTTATGAATTTGAGACGTTTAGCTTTGATTTGGACAATCGATTTGAATTGGTTTTCGGTTTTTGAACTCAAATTAAATTCTACCAATTTTAAACTATTTAAAATTAACCTAAATTGCATGAATCGTTTACCCCGCTAATATTAAAAATCTACAAACAATTAAATACTTAAAATTAAAAAATTTAAAAATTAAACTAAATTAATAATCTATAAAAATTTAATCTATTTAATAACTTTTAAAAAACTAATTAAAAATCTAATTAAACTTTTTTAAAACTAATTTACTTTATTAAAAATTACTTTAAAACAAATCTTTTTGAAAACTATTTTTATTTAAAGCTAATATTATAAAATTCTAATTAATTAAAAATAAACTAATTAAACTTTTTAAATTTAATAAAAATAATTTTTTTATTTTTTTTTATTATTTTATTTTATTATTATTTTTTTTTAATTAAAGAAACTGATTAGAATTTTTAAAACTTAAAAGAAAAATATTAATAAAACTTATTTAAAACTGATAATGAAATGAAACAAAGATTAAAATCTAGTAGAATGAATAATACTATATTAAAGACTTATCAAATAATTAAATCAAAAGAGTGCTTAGCTCAGTTGGCTAACACACTATGCACACATCCGTGAGGTCACGGGTTCGAGTCCCAGATAGGACATAATTTTTGAATTTATTTCTTTTTGACAGTTGAAGAAAAAGAGTCTCAGGAGAGACTTTTGTAAGCTTGGAGAGCTGATAAGGTTACCAGCAGTGAACCTATCAGACCAATTAGTCTGATAAGTATAAACAAAAACAACTCTAAATTAAATGAGATCAATAAGCTATAAGAGTAAGCTTATTACAAGCACAAATACAACCAACAGATTAGATCCAATACAGATTGATAAACTAGAAAACTTAATTAAAACTAACACAGACTAAGCTTCTTGTCCAAATTCAGAATCAGCAATGAAATAAAATCTGAAGAAAAGGCTTATAATCAAAGATCTAACGCACATATTTAACAGCAAGCTCAGACACAAAAGCAGATAAAGCACAAGTAAAGCAATATCAGTAATACATTCACCAGCAATCAAATTCATATATCATCAATAACACTCAAGCACAACACCATAAATTTGACTGAGTTATCAGCAAGAAATTAGCAGAAGACAATAAGATGAACAAACAATAACACCCAGTCTGATAAAACAAGCTAATCAAATTCAAGTAAATTAACCAGCAACATTAAGTAACCAAAACTGACTTAGTGATTAAAGTAATTCCCAAAACAGTTAGTGTTATCACTCTCAATTTACTAATTTGGTTACATAAGAAGCTTAGGCAATAATCAAGTAACAGTAGACGCAAATCAGACCAGTAACCAGCAACTATAACAGTTCAAATTCACACAGATTATCCTACATACAATCCTAATCTCATATCAGTAAGTAAAAACTAATCTCATCAACTCAATGGATAAAGTGAAACAGAAATGCCATATCACTCGAATAACAGCATAACAGCTTAACCATAACAATTCAGATACATTTATTACACTAAACAGATTAACAAAACTCAATATTAAAAAGGTAAGTGAGTAGAACCTATTGAAGTGAACCTTTGAGACGAAGGTCAGCGCTGTGCTGCCTTATGAACCGGAAGCTACACCACCATCATCTACCATTAATTTTCAAACAAAACCACAAATCGAACCACTAGCAAGCTAATGAATCTCGATCCAAGACTTAAACCAACAGCTTCTTTTTTCATCTATATATATCCAGTAGGGATAAATATTTATCCAATCCTTTACTTTTAATATTAAATTCAAGCTATAAATTAGCTTAAATCTAACACCACAAACATTATTATATGAAACAGTAATAAAAATTAATTCTAAAATCAATTTAAGCAAGTAATAAAATGAGGCACAAATTAAATGAAACGAGTAACTTTTATTAAATTCAAGAGATATTACAAGATTTAAAAAGAAATACAAAATTAAATCCTACAACTATTTCAACAGAATAACTCTTAAGTAAAAGAAAGGATGCAAAATTACAATAGAATTGGGGGTTTTTATAGCCATCCCAAGGTTTTGTGATGAACGAATATCCGAATATTCGTTAGCATATTCTTCATTCTTCTCAGCCCTTGGATCTTTATTCTTCTCTCTCTCTCTCCTGTTTAGTCTTGATCAAATGGATGATATGACACTACTAGCACACGGATTGCCAACGTGGCATCCGTGTGTGCTAGTTGTGCTTCTTTTGAGCCAGTTGATTGGTTGATATAGGAGATTGAGGTGTTTCTTCCACTAATGAGATGCCACGTATCCAAGCCCTTCCTCATCTTCTCTTCCTTAAACCAAGGGGGTTTTATTCCCCATCACGTGAATTACACGTGTGGTATAGAAGCCCTAAATAATATTAATTTTTACCCATCTAGGGTTTGTGGAACAGTAAATGTTTACTGGTTTTTATTTTGTGATACGGGGAAGATGATGCACATAGATATCATCGAAGGTTTATTTATTATATAAGAGAAAGTTGGTGAGAGGATTTATGAACGAATGGGTAGATGTGGAACGGTTGGATATATGTGAGAAAATAAATTACCAACGTGTGAATGATAAACAAAGTTTGACTGAGTTTGTGATTAATAAACAAACCAAACCCTAAGCCCAACAACTTGAACTCGTCCCATAATTCATTCATGGGCCTGAATTTGGGCCTTACTTTTATAAACTCCATCCGTTTAATCACTCCATTTGGGCCTTACTTGGCCAAGTTCCAAAAGTGTACAATGTTTAACCAATATTGGACTTTTCAGGCCCAATAAGCATTTGTGGGTCCCACTTGGCCCATTAACTTAAATAATTATCAAATCCACTCAAGTCGAGCTTGATTTTGGCTTCTTTGATCTTTATCATCCATCTCGTGTCGATAATTGCCGGTTTTCGTGATCTTGGTACCTACACACATTCAAACAAGAAATACACATATACAAGGCATTTTTGATACATATCATGCATAATTTCATTGTTATTTGATACAAATGATATGAGTAAATACACTCATATCAGGCATCATAAGTTTGATGAGGTTATTTTGTCAAATGGATTTGTGTTGAATCAATCAGACAAATATGTATACTGCAAATTTGTTGAAACTAGTAAAGGAGTCATCATTTGCTTGTATGTTGATGACTTGTTGATTTTTGGTACCGACCAAAATCAGGTTGATAAAACTAAAGAGTTTTTGTCCTCAAACTTCTCTATGAAGGATATGGGGGAGGCGGATGTGATTCTTGGAATAAGAATCAAGCAAGACACCAAGGGTCTTGTGATTACACAATCTCACTACATTAGAAAATTCTCAAGAAGTTTAATTGTGAAGATTGTGGTCTGGTTAGTACTCCCATGGAAGCAGGTTTGAAACTAATGCCCCATAAGGGAAAACCTGTGAATCAACTTGAATACTCAAGGGCTATTGGGTGCTTGATGTATGCTATGACAAGCACAAGGCCATATATTGCTTATGTTGTCGGAAGATTAAGCAGATTTACTAGTAATCCTAATAATCATCATTGGGAAGCAATAATTAGAGTATTCAGGTACTTGAAAAAGACAATGGATTATGGTTTGTCTTATGTCAAATTTCCTTCGGTTATTGAAGGATATTTTGATGCAAGTTGGATAACCAATAGTGAAGATCATACTTCTACTACTGGTTGGGTATTCTTGCTAGGTGGAGGTGCCATTTCATGGGCTTTTAAGAAGCAAACTTGCATCACTGATTCGACAATGGAAAGTGAATTTGTAGCTTTAGCTGCTACAGGAAAGGAGGCAGAATGGTTAAGGAATCTTATTTATGAGATTCCTTTGTGGCCAAAACCAATCTCTCCTATTTCTATGCATTATGATAGTGCTGCAACTTTGGCTAAGGCGTATAGCCAAATTTACAATGGTAAGTCAAGACACTTAGGTGTTAGACATAGCATGGTTCGTGAGTTAATCATGAATGGAGTGATTTCCGTGGATTTTGTTCATTCACAACAAAACTTGGCGGATCACTTGACAAAAGGATTAGCTAGAGACTTAGTGCACAAGTCAGCTATCAGGATGGGTTTAAAGTCCATTTAAATATCTAACTGTGAGACACCCAATTCCCTTCTAATACAACGTTAGAATCTGAATTCAATGCAGAAAGCTTACAATTAAAGATTGGAGCACATCATAACATCCCAAGGTATGTGTGCAGACTGCAAGTGGGTTAGGTTGAAGTTTAACTTCCTAATAGTTCTTTTGAAAAATTGCATCGCAGGTGCAAGACTAAAAGGACTACCTATATGAGCATGGAGTGTCGCCGCTTCAAGTAGCTAGGACTTGGTTTTTATATGCTCATGAAGGATATGGACACATGGCTTTGTAATAGTGTCAAGTATTTGTACATTAGAAACTTATAGAAACTTATGTGTATATTATCTACAAGTATTCAAACGAGTTGATGGGTTCAATCCGTGGGACACCCAGATTCTCGAATATTTGGAATGCGTAATATACTAAGTGAAAATTCAATCGTTGCGACATTTTCATTTATGCATGAGTTTGGTTTGTTTTATTCTTTTTAGTATGTTAAGGATTACACTAAAATGGGGGAGGAATGTTGGTAATTTTAGTGTCATCACATATATTTTGTGTAATTGTGATATACTTGAGATCAAGGGCATAATCAAGTATAGCTTACAGTCGAGTATGGAGAGTGCGGAGTGCACGCTCGTTCTAGCTAACTTGACGCCGCCACGAACAAATGCGGGGTCAAGGGGGCAGCGCCCCTTGCGGGGTCAAGGGGCAGAACCCCTTGCTGGGGCCCCGCTGCCAGGTCAGCGGGCAGGGGTCGAGGGGACAGTTGTTATGTGAAAAACGTTTTTCCCCTTTTCCCAACATACATAATCTTTGGTTAAAAATGTGTGTCTTTTCCCTGCAACAGTTATAAAACCATTTGTAACTGTCATTTGGTTGGTTCATAGAAACAGAAAATTGGTCTCTTTCAGAATACAACAAACATAACGAATTTCTGTGTATTGCTTAGATGTCTCGTTCTTTAGAGACTAAGTGTAATTTCCCTGTCTTATCCAATTGACGATTTCGTGATACCCGAGGCATATAGGGTCGAAATACTTCAATCTGAAAGTGATCTCTACACGATTCAGAGAAATACCAGGATTGTTTATTATTACCACCCACAAAACTAACATGAATAACAGATGTTTCATCATGTTCCCCAATGCTGGGATCTTACACTAAACGTACATCATAGAAACTATACAAACAAAACTAAATAATATGTTTTACATATCGTACGAGACACGGTGTGGTTTACGTTATGTTTGCAACATGTGAGTTCCTTAAGTTTTGATTCTTGTCCTCAAGTCACTGAATACTTCACTATGTCTCATCAACCAAAACCTCTCTATTTCTTCTGGAGTTCGGCCTGGAATCCTGCCGGCTATCAATTCCCATCTGAAACATATGCCATCAGGATCCATTATCATTATAGAGAAAAATATAATCGACAATTTTGATTAATATAATTCGAGTATAAGTCAGAATTTTAATCAAACAGGATCACAGCACAAAAGTAGTTTGGTTATTTACATAGGCAACATCCATCAATGTTATAAAAGATTTTAAACCAAAATTTCGTACAACAGTCTAAAAATTTCATGTATAAATCAATCTTTATTGAGTGTGAGAGCTCTTTGCTGGCATGTTTATAACCAAATTGTGGTTAGGACAATCACAACATAGTATTAACCCTAATAAAAAATGCACTTCTTTGATTTCTTTTACATACTAGCTATAAAATGAACTAACGTGCTAACGTTATATTACTTAGTAAAGGAAGCTTTCCCGCTAGGCGGGCACTTTCTTTGCCTGCGTGAATTATTTATATTTAAGAAGTGGAAGTAGGTTCGCTGAGTTTGGTTTGTCCATACTCTTGTTAATCTTATAAGTAGTAGTATTGTGTTTTTGTTGTATATTTGTCTTTTCCTTTGATTTTTGAATTGTGTTGCAAGTACTGTGATAGAGCTCATTCTCATGAGTATATGTATGTACCTGTACCGTAACATTAATTTGTGCGTGCGTGTGTTTTACTGATATATGGTGCATCCGTGCATGCCTTCTCTTAAAGAAGAGGTCCCTTTAAGCAAGTATAGTGACATAAATATTTCAACAGGAGATGCCTGATTGGCTGGAGTTGATCATGCTTATCTCCACTTGAAGATAGACGATAATTGTGGTCCATATTATCTAGTTAGACATTTCTAGCTAGTTGTTGCGAAGACGACTGAGTCTAATCATTTGTAAGCAAATGGTCCAACTTGGAAGAAATCAAGAAATTTTGTAAATTTTTTAGAGTTATTGGAATAAAAGTTGTGGTAATTGCTCTAGTACAAAACCGTGAAATCTAAATTGCTGACAATATTAAAGCAACAAGTGAGTAGGTTGTGCACTTGGTCGAAATTGACGCACCGAGCTAAGGTCCATTCGTAGTGGAATGAAAATACAAGATGTTTCTTACTGTAATATTTATCACTATCCAAATAACATAAGAAGAATCACATATGTTGAAAGGTTTTAATTCCATCATAGGGATAAGGTTTTTGACCCGAATCCTGAAATCTCCGTATCAATTTTCGGTATTTGATTCTCGTTTGGTACGGTATCGAGATTACGAAATAAAATGAAAAAAATTCGGGACCACTAATTGGTACGGACCGGTACAAAATCGGGAAATTCTCGGAAAAAAGGAGAAACCCGATTTCTCCCGGTACCGATATCCGAAACCCCTTCGGTATTATATCGGTATCACTATTTATATTCGGAAAAAAATCGCTACCATTAGTTCAGTACGGGATTAGTACGGGATTGGTACCGGAAACATAATCTCTGAATTCGATTCATATACATTGTATGTTACTAGATTCTGTATTTCAATGCTAATTAGTTAATGATAAGTTCCAAACTTGATTTCCTTGAAGTGGTTATCACATGTATATGTGACAAATTAATACATGCATGCAAGATTAAGCTTATGATACTTAATCTACATAGAGGAATCAAACTAACCTGTTACCAAGAAGCTTGTGCATCCTGTAAACCAAATCTTCTTCTGCTGGGCTCAGGTTAACGATCTCCCATTGTCGACTACTCACCTCTGCAAATTCAATTATTTAGTCATACAAAAACCCAGTCTTAAACAACTTAAATCTTCCATTACTTCTCAATAATAAATAATCAAGTTTGTGAGCATGAGAGTGTAATTTGTAATCAAGAATATTAAGGTTCAATACAACAAGATTATGCCATATAAAAAAGGACCAATATATTAATTTGTTGCAAAAATTTCTAACCATTTATTTGTGTTTGGTTTTAAGGAAAATAACCATTCTAATTTTAGATAATTTAGTTTGAAAGAAAAATCATACTTGAAAGTTGAAACACCATTATATATATGTTAGTTTTATACCACATAAGAGTTGCCTTTAAAGATGAGAAATTCTCAAACTCTCTAGTACGGTTTTCCGAGTTTTTACATAAGTATAATCGTTCAGATTTCTTATAAACAAAGATAGATTAACTTTCATAGAAGTTGGAGTTTATTAATATGAGTTATTATTTTGAAAACTTACCTTCAGACGACTCACCATTGTTGTTCATGGAGGATCTAGTGGTTTTTCTTGAACGTTTATCCATTCTACATACAGTTGAAAGAATAGGTTTGGTGTGGGGCTTTATTGAATTTGGAATCTCGATTTATTTATTAACGTTTACAATTGGATAGCAGAAAACTACAAATAGGGGGAGACATGACTTGGGTAGATATGAGACTGTCACATTCAACCTTGTAATAAGAATATATGTTGGATATATAACGCATGGTCATCTTTTCTTATTTGATTAAATGATATAATTTTATACAGGGAGGGAGGCACGTTTATCTTGGATGCGCCATGACCAACTCAAACCTTATAACAGTTAATACTTAATACTAATACTAACATGTATATATAGCAATACATTTACCATAAGAATGTTGGAGGAAAACTCCCAGATCGATGTTTTAAACCAAAAATCAAAATATACCAAACTATGAACTTTGAATTAATAAAGTGAAACTTGTGTTTTACAAACATATATCATCATCGTATTATGTCAAACGTTCTAAACTATATATACAAGTCGAAATGATGCTTCGACAATGGTTGCAAAGTTTACTTTTTGTGAAACGTTGTGCCTATTCTAAATAACTGCTAAGTTGACTTTTTGTCCTAAAACACAACGGGTAGGATTATACTAGGCCCAATGGGTCGGGTCTTATCCAGTTTTGGCCTAATATTCTCCCCTCTAATCATAAACGCTGTGACACAGATTTTTAAATCTTTTCCTTGAAATCCTGATTCTTCGGGCTTGAGTCTTCTTTGTAATCATATGTTGTAAACTTGGAATGATTACCAACTTCATCTTCTTCAATAGTTGCCATAAGTAATGTTGGTTCAAAATCTTCTTCCACCAAATTCGACTGTTCTTGTCTTTGGTATCTTTGAGATCTTTCATCGCAATGCGAGGCATAGTGTCCATATTTGTTGCAGTTATAACACTTTATGTTGCTGAAACCTTTTGAGAATCTGTTTTGGCTTCCAGAGTGCTTTATTGGTTCTTTGTAGTCTTGCGAGGAATTTCCTTCTTTTCCATGTTGTCCATTATTGACACGATTTCGGCTATGTGGTGGAATGTATCTTCCTCTTCCTTGATAATCTTGGTGATGTCTTCGACCATTATCGTTGTGTTTTGAAAATAATAGTCTATCTTGATCGTTAACATATTTGTTCTTCCTGTGCTTGAGCCTTTCTTCAAATGTCTTTAATCTTCCAATTGCTTCGTCAAATGACATATTTTCTAAATCCGAGTATTGTTCAATGGCTGCGACTATTTGAAGGAATTTGTCTGGCATAGAATTCAACAGTTTTTGTACGAGAGTTGGTTGATCAAGTGTTGTTTCAAGGCTAGTTATCTTTGAAACCATATTTGTCATTTTAGAGGTGAATGAATCAATACTGTCTTGATCATTCATTTTCAGTGCCTCAAATTCTGATCTAAGAGTTTGTAATCTCGCCTTTTGTACTTGATCCACACCAATATTTATGGTCTTCAACGTATCCCATATTCCTTTTGCATTTGTGCAATTTGCCACTTGTAAAACTAGATCTTCGGGTAGTGCTTGAAAGAGATATGCCATTGCAGTTTTATCTCTTTTGTCATCTTCTTTTGTTTGATCAGTAGGTTCAATCATTTCCCAAAGGCCATTTGCTTGTAGAATAATTTTATTCTTATGGACCATATGGTATAATTTGTTGAACTTAGCAAGGGGCATTGAAAATGAGTTGTACTTCCGGTATTCATTACTTGACTACTTTTATCATCCTTCGAACTGTCTCCCATTATTTCTTAAAATTTTGAAACTTTTAATCTTTGGTAAATTTATTAAAAACTTTTAAATACTTTAAAACTTAAAACTTATCGACTTCAATATGTAAAACTTTTAAACTTTATATATTTCTTATCTTAAACCTAATAAGTAAAATATTAAAAACTTAACAAAACTTTAGAATTTCTTATCATAAACCAAATAAGATAAAATCTTTAAAACTTGTTTTTATCATAAACCAAATAAAAACTTAAAACGTATACTATTTTCTTATCATAATCCAAATAAGAAAAAAAACTGAAAAACCTTATTTCTTATCGTAAACCAAATAAGAAAAATCCTTAAAAACCTTGTTGCTTATCATAAACCAAATAAGACAGCTTAAAAAACATTGTTGCTTATCATAAACCAAATAAGACTACTTAAAAAACCTTGTTGCTTATATTAAACCAAATAAGATGTAAAACCCGTAAAAATAAGGTCATATTTATTTTCTCGTGAGTTTTGATTAAATTATATTTTAATTATGTTTCCACTTATTTAAAATGATTTATTTGGATTTATGAAAATTTTTAGATATTTTTCAGATTTAATTTAAGTCATGAAAATTGATTTACACGCTCTCTCGCATAAATTTTATAAAATCGTGACGGATTGACGGAACGGGAACCGAAAGCGATATATTTCGACTTTATTTAGTCAAAAATATTATTTTTTTATAAATTTCGTATTTACGTAAATAAATTTGCACCAATTAGATTTTTAGTGACTTTTAGGAATCGAGTCGGGCTAGAACTAGTTGTATTTTTATGTGGGCTTAAGTTATTAATAAGAATCTCGTAAAAGGGCCAAAGCCCATTCTTTCTTCCCTTCATTTTAGTCGACTACACACTAACACACATTGCGACAACCATATTTTTGTTTACCAAATATACTCTCCCTTTTCCCATGTTTCTTCCTATTCGATGAACACCATCACCAACAGCCCAATTCATTGATTTCCTTCATCAATAACTCAATTAAAACATACCAAAATCATCATTGGTAAATCCTAAACATAAACCCATTACTTATTTGCACATGCAATTGATTTTTATAAAATCATAAAATTCAAGGTTTGTGTTCTTGCATGTTTGATCACAGGATTAGACATGCAATATGTTTATTAGTGTTTAGACTAATAGAATTACTAGGAATTTTGTCCAAGAACACCATTGGTGGCTTGATTGAGCCGCGGCCAAACATGATCCCATGGGGATCATGTTGTGGTTTTTGAGTGATTGGTTTTGTTGATTAGCTTTTTTGTTATGGTTATTGTTCTTAGGTGGGTTTTGATTTTTGACCATGCATGATATGGATTTATAGTGTTTTGATCTATCTAGGTTAATATAAGATGTGTTTTTGATTGTTGGAAATGAATTAGAGGTTGTTTGGTATAGATATTTTGATACCAAAATTCGGACAGCAGGTATGTGAGCCCAAAACTCACATATTTTCTACTGCGACATGCACTTTTTACAGCTTAAATATGTTACTTAGGACCTTTTCATGTTAGTGGCGAGTTGGATAGGCACTCAACTCCTCCGGATGAGGAAGTTATGACCTATTTAAGGTCGAAAGGCATATTTTGGGACAACAGGTTTGCATAGCTTGTGGCTACAGGTTATTGACACCCATTTGTGCATTTAAGGTTTGATACAGTAGTAGAGATCATATGTGAAGTCCTTTCACTGACCTCATGTTAATAGCTATCACCAAATGATTTTTATGACTAAAACGGTAAACCCGAGTTTGAAAACCAAATTCTGATTTTGTAACCTTTCAAAGATCGCAACTTTCCGATAAATGGTAATAGCTCTTGACATGTGGTCAGTCTCAGTCGTTAGTATATTCATGAGGCTTTCCAATGGTGGAAACCTCAGTACCTTAAACCTTGTAGGTTAACGGGTTTTTTGTTTACAAGGTTGACTAGTGCTTATGGTAGGGCTGTTAGTGTTTTCTTAGAAAGTTCCGTAAACTCTTAGATCGAATGGTTGGACATTTTGGAAATTAGATTCCAAGCTTGTTCCAGGGGTTTATATCCCATATCCATTGGATTTATGGTTTGGGAGATGCACTCTTCACAAGACAGCCTTACCGGAACTTTTTGACTTTTACGTCTTTTATTATGTAAACTTGAGGCGCTTTATGTGCAAACCGTATTGGATACTTGGTCTAATACTTAGAACATGTAGAATACATAATTCCTACAGGTTGTAAGCTTTATTTATCCTTGGTTCACTTTGACATAGGTGCAGGTGCAAATTTTACCCGTAATACATTTTTATCGAATTATTTTCGTATAATTGTTTTATAAGCATATAAAACGCGTACTTATGGGTCGTGATCACTTATGTAGGTCACGAATAGCCTTGGAGTGCTACTATATACTCTTCTACAGCCCGGTTCCATTGTTCATCCGTCATCCGTTCATCCGTTCTGTTAACTTAAAGGTGAGTCTATAGCCTCGCTTTTATACTATCTTGTAAATGGTTTTTAAACCCGAGAGGGGGAATACATGTTTTCTATAAACTTAGAACACAAGTCTTTTATGGTATGCTTGTCCCTTTATGAATGGACCCGTGGTTGCCTTTGAATTGCATCAAGTGATTGTCTTTGTTAAATCCTCAATTGTGTACCGTTAATTAACCTATGATGGGTTAACCGCTAGTACAGTTAATAGATCTATGAGGGAAGCCGCCCCGGTTCAGTTTGTGTGGACTTGTTCATAGAAGCATAGGCCTGACATCCACACTGTTTCAACATATTGTATTGAGAAGTCTGGTACGCGGCAATGTGCCTATAGTCTGGAGGTAATGCCAATTAATAAATCTCCTGTCTTATTAGACCTACAAGGGAGTGTCTAAGGGTTCGGTTCCATGAGCTTAATGCAATTTATGCTATATAAAATTATTATTGTTGATGCAAATTATTATTCGATGCTTGTTGCCTTCAAGTATGCCACAAACTTATAATCTTTGCTTGTGTTCAAAATGATTACATCAACGTATAAATTTCACTCGGCATTTTTGTTGATCATTTTTACTCACATGTATTTCAGGTAATCAAGAAGTGGAAGCTTGGTGGTCACGGGATTAAAGTTGTGCATTGATGTAGCTATTAAAACTCTTTGATTCATTTATCGTTCCATTTCTAAAACAAATTAATATTTTGTTTTAACTTATCTTTTGGTTTCGATATCTTGGGACTACGCTACTCTGATAAATGTTTTAGGAACGATAAATCTAAAACGTCTCTTTTCGAGTCGTTCTTTATAAATTATGTGTTATTGTATCATTGTTTAGCACCCAAAGATGTATTCCGTTGCGTGTAAATTTGGGGGTGTTAAAGATTGGTACCAGAGCCATGAGTTATAGAGAACTAGGTCTTTTAAAAAAAAAAACTAAACTATAACTGTCAGTATTAATTTTCAAAGAGTCAGTGCACATGACTTCGCGTGACTTCAGGTTCAAGCTACTTCTGAGAATACAATTTTAGTATGCATTATTACGTATCCCTTATTGCCAAGTATTTATAAATAAATACTATGATCCCTTTATTGATATATAATTATATCTAGGATCCCCTTATCGATATATACTTATATCGTTAAACTTTTAGATGAAAGTTTATCATTTATTCATGATTAATTTAAATAAATCTCTATTATTCATTGTATTTATTTTGAAAGTATTCGAATTGCTCTTATTGCAAAAAATTTATACTATGACCTTACATATCCGGGAGCGCGACTAGTTCATGTTTCATTCTTTTCTCGGTATATTTTGTGTTTTTGGTGAATCGAGCCACCAAAGAGATTTGTCTACCTTGCACCTTGAAACTTAAATTATGAATGTCATGAACCATTTTGGATTTCTAATTTCTTGTGGGTATTCTTGCATTTTTATGCAATATTTTCTTTATATGCTCATTTATATAAATTATATTTCATTACTATGTAATCCATGATACATGTGTGTATGTAACTTTTGGGTCATTAAAAAGTGTTGGTAAAATATATTAGATGACGTGGAATAGAAATTGAGTTATAATGGAAATTCTAATAAAGTTTGATTAAACTTTGAGTTATGTTAAAATAAAATAAATAAATAAATAAACTGTGCAGATTCCGCAGGGGCAAAATCGTCCATTTCTGGTCTGTTTCAGGGTTTGAGTAAAACTTTGAAGTTGTTTAAAATGTCATTTTACGTCTACCGCGAGGAAAGTGGTATTGAAACTGAATATTTAGGGGCCTTCTATCTAATCTAAAACCTGCGTTTTTTATCTAAAAATCGTCATTTTTGACAGATCTGATGCAGTAACAAAAAAGGGGAAAATCGCCCAGTTCTGGTTCGTTACAGCTTTCGTGTAAAACTAAAATGTTGTTTAAAATGTCGTTTTACTTCTACCGTGAGGAAACCAGTTCTGAAAACAAATATAGACGGGTCAAAACGTAAAAGTTAAATCTGCATTTTATAGTAAACAGTCAAACCTGCGCAGCCGCTTGCAGGGGTATTTTGCTCATTTTCTGTTGAGTTTCAGGTTTCGGGTAAAACTAGAAAGTTGCTTGAAACGCCGTTTTACATAAAATTGCTTCAGACCCCGAGTCTTGAAAATGTCATTTAGTTGGCCAATTAGTCGGGTCAGATCTGAAAACTCAAAGCTGAACGTAAAAAGTCAAATCTAATAGAAGAATTGGAGTATGTTTTTTTAAACGTTTCTAAGCGATTTTGAGTTCATTTGAGATCATAAAGTTTTAACGAATATTATTTTAAAACTAACGAATATTGGTTGCATGTGAAAATGTTTAAAAATAGAAACTTTACAAGATTAGCAATTATCGGATTAATAGTGTAATTTGAAGACGAATAAAATACTTTCTTAAAAGCATGTTTGTATCCTGTAGCTTACGATGAGTACACATGTGGATTGTTTTATTCTTTTTATATACATGACTCACTTGTCATTCTATTTTATTTTTATTTTTATTTTTCTTCTAACCTACCACTGAATTCGGTGAGATTTGAAGTTCTGTCTTCACATTCTTCGTCGATATTTTTAGTAGGTGTCTCATGGCGATTCCGTCTAAACCTTATAACATCTTGAAACCTTATCAACTTGTAACAATTTCATTGGTTTTTTTTATGAGCTACTATTTGCCACTTTTTGCAAACCTTTGGCTACTTTATACGTTGTCATAATGTCACCTTATAAATAAATCTGATATTGTTTTACGATTATTTTCACCAATTGTTTTTACTTTGGTCTTATAAAATACTTTCGGTATCATTAAAGTTGTTTATAGAATATCTCGCACATTACTTGCATCCTATAAATTTATAAAATATTTTAAAATTCCATTACAAATGGCTTGGTTTATATATAAACATAAGAAACGTAATACTAGTTCGACGAAACTAAGCAGTGCATTGCTAGTCCTAAATTATACATAGCATGATCACCTATGTCTAATTTAGAAGGAGCCATGCTAGGCTGAAATAGAGTCAACTTAAAAATCTTGATAATAATCAACTTTTTACTTGTATTTATGAAAAAGTTAAATAAAATGAATAAAGTGAAAATAAGATTTTGAAAGCCTTTATATTTTATGCAAGTAGTACAATTTAGAGACATCCGCATATGTTTTCTTACCTTTTCTTGAACGAATTACGCGCTTATGAGTACGTTTTTACTCAACGATCGTTTTCACACTTGTTACTTCATCTTATCTCGTAACTAAATTCTTTTAACAGTTCGTCTAATAACCGACTATTGATACTAGACTTGAAAGTCTTGATGTTTTATCCTTCGATCTCTACCAATCTTATTTATGCGATTGGGTAGATCTTCGGAATGTCTCCACACGTGAATAATGAATTATCACTAGAGGGATTTTCGTACATCCGGGATGACGTCTGTCACTCTCGTTTGTCTCGAAATCCACTCTTGTGAACCGTGCATTGACTTCTCTCTTTAAACACTAACATTGTTTATTTGATTTATTTTAATTACAATTGATTATTAGGAATTTTCTTTGATTAAAATTTTTGTGGATATTATTTTTGATCGTGTATCGACCGCCGCGAACTTGATAAGATGAGGTTGGTGAACCACCGACCGCATTAACGAAATTGACAACTTATTAAGAAACCATAACCATATTATCATTATTTTGAAAATGTCCTAACATTTCAACATAATAACCGAACAAACCTTGTATTTTAATCAAGAAAGTACCTCAACCGAGTTTTAAGGTAATACCAAATCCGGGACGGATAATTGTGACCAACCTTGTTTTAATATTAATTTTTAATTGATTCTTCTCCCTCATTTCCTCCTAATGTGAATTATTATGTCTTACGGTTACGTGATTCGAGACCCTCGTCGATCGTTAACCTTAAATCATTTTAGCACATCTTGTCCGTTTATTGAGTTCAATTTATCTCGTTATGTTCCTCTTATTGAAATCACTATTTTATTCTGAGTTTAATATAAATCTCGAGAAGTAGTGTATAAGAAGAAACGAGTCCCGGGACGGTGCTCCCTTAAGGCGGTGAGGATGTAAAACCCGTAAAAATAAGGTCAAATTTATTTTCTCGTGAATTTTAATTAAATGATATTTTAATTATTTTTCCACTTATTTAAAATGATTTAGTTGGATTTATGGAAATTTTTAGATATTTTTCAAATTTAATTTAAGTCATGAAAATTGATTTAAACACTCTCTCGCATAAATTTTATAAAATCGTGACGGATTGACGGAACGGGAACCGAAGGCGATATATTTCGACTTTATTTAGTCAAAAATATTATTTTTTTTATAAATTTTGTATTTACGTAAATAAATTTGCACCAAATTAGATTTTTAGCGACTTTTAGGAACCGAGTCGGGCTAGAACTAGTTGTATTTTTATTTGGGCTTAAGTTATTAATAAGAATCTTGTAAAAGGGCCAAAGCCCATTCTTTCTTCCTATCATTTTAGTCGACTACACACTAACACACATTACAACACCCATATTTTTGTTTACCAAAAATACTCTCCCTTTTCCCCTGTTTCTTCCTATTCGATGAACACCATCACCAACAGCCCAATTCATTGATTTTCCTTCATCAGTAACTCAATTAAAACATACCAAAATCATCATTGGTAAATCCTAAACATAAACCCATTACATATTTGCACATGCAATTGATTTTTATAAAATCATAAAATTCAAGGTTTGTGTTCTTGCATGTTTGATCATGGGATTAGACATGCAATATGTTTATTAGTGTTTAGACTAATAGAATTACTAGGAATTTTGTCCAAGAACACCATTGGTGGCTTGATTGAGCCGCGGCCAAACATGATCCCATGGGGATCATGTTGTGGTTTTTGAGTGATTGGTTTTGTTGATTAGCTTTGTTGTTATGGTTATTGTTCTTAGGTGGGTTTTGATTTTTGACCTTGCATGATTTGGATTTATAGTGTTTTGATCTATCTAGGTTAATATAAGATGTGTTTTTGATTGTTGGAAATGAATTAGAGGTTGTTTGGTATAGATGTTTTGATACCAAAGTTCGGACAGCAGGTATGTGAGCCCAAAACTCACATATTTTCTACTGTGACCTGCACTTTTTATAGCTTAAATGGGTTCTTTGGCCCTTTTTATATTAGTGGCGAGTCGGATAGGCACTCAACTCCTCCGGATGAGGAAGTTATGACCTATTTAAGGTCGAAAGGCATATTTTGGGACAACAGGTTTGCATAGCTTGTGGCTACAGGTTATTGACCCCCATTTGTGCATTTTAAGGTTTGATACAGTAGAGATCATATCTGAAGTCCTCCCACTGACCTCATGTTAATAGCTATCATCAAATGATTTTTATGACTAAAACGGAAAACCCGAGTTTGAAAACCAAATTTTAAATTTGTAACCTTTCAAAGATCGCAAGTCTTCCGATAAATGGTAATAGCTCTTGACTCATGCTCGGTCTCAGTCGTTATTATATTCATGAGGATTTCCAATGGTGGAAATCTCAGCACCTTAAACCTTATAGGTTAACGGATTTTTTGTTTACAAGTTTGACTAGTGCAGTTTGACCAATAAGTGCTTATGGTAGGGCTGTTAGTGTGTTCGACTTTTAGAAAGTTCCGTAAACTCTTAGATCGAATGGTTGGACATTTTGGAAACTAGATTCCAATATTGTTCCCGGGGTTTATATCCCATAGCCATTGGATTTATGGTTTGGTAGAGACACTCTTCCCAAGATAGCCTTACCGTAACGTTTTGACTTTTACGTCTTTTGTTATGTAAACTTGAGGCGTTTTGTGTGAAAACCGTATTGGATACTTGGTCTAACACTTAGAACATGTAGAATACATAATTCCTACAGGTTGTAAGCTTTATTTAGCCTTGGTTCACTTTGACATAGGTGTAGGTGCAAATTTTACCCGTAATACATTTTTATCGAATTATTTTCGTATAATTGTTTTATAAGCATATAAAACGCGTACTTAAGGGTCGTGATCACTTTTGTAGCTCACGAATATCCTTGAAGTGCTACTATATACTTTTCTACAGCCCGGTTCCATTGTTCATCCGTCATCCATTCATCCGTTCCGTTAACATAAAGGTGAGTCTATAGCCTCGCTTTTATACTATCTTGTAAATGGTTTTTAAACCCACGAGGGGGAATACATGTTTTTTATAAACTTAGAACACAAGTCTTTTATCGTATGCTTGTCCCTTTATGAATGGACCTGTGGTTGCCTTTGAATTGCATTAAGTGATTGTCTTTGTTAAATCCTCAATTATGGACCGTTAATTAACCTATGATGGGTTAACTGCTAGTACAATTAATAGATCTATGGGGGAAGCCGCCCCGGTTCAGTTTTTGTGGACTTGTTCATAGAAGCTTAGGCCTGACATCCACACTATTTGAACATATTGTATTGAGAAGTCTGGTACGCGGCAATGTGCCTATAGTCTGGAGGTAATGACAATTAATAAATCTCCTGTCTTATTAGACCTACAAGGGAGTGTCTAAAGGTTCGGTTCCATGAGTTTAATGCAATTTATGCTATATAAAATTATTATTGTTGATGCAAATTATTATTCGATGCTTGTTGCCTTCAAGTATGCCACAAACTTATAATCTTTGCTTGTGTTCAAAATGATTACATAAACCTATAGATTTCACTCGGCATTTTTGCTGATCATTTTTACTCACATGTATTTTAGGTAATCAAGAAGTGGAAGCTTGGTGGTCACGGGATTGAAGTTGTGCATTGATGTAGCTATCAAAACTCTTTGATTCATTTATCGTTCCATTTCCAAAACAAATTAATATTTTGTTTTAACTTATCTTTTGGTTTCGATATCTTGGGACTACGCTAATCTGATAAATGTTTTAGGAACGATAAATTTAAAACGTCTCTTTCGAGTCGTTCTTTATAAATTATGTGTTATTGTATCATTGTTTAGCACCCAAAGATGTATTTTGTTGCGTGTAAATTTGGGGGTGTTAAATAAGACAACTTAAAAAACTTTGTTGCTTATCATAAACCAAATAAGACAACTTAAAACTTTCAATCTTAATAAACCTTAAAACTTAATGAATTCTAATATCTTAACTAAACCTTTGATGAAACTTAAAATCTTTAAAACTTTATTTGATATAAACGACAAAGACTTTTATATTTATATAACTAACTAATACAAAATAAAACAATGAAACTAGAAGGGTAAAAAACAATTTTAATGAAACCTGTTGGGCTTGGCCCGTAGACTGTGTATAACCCGAAAGTGGGCTTGGCATGTTAACCTTCGTCCTTTACTATTAATAAACGGCCCTTTCTTTTGTGTTTAGATAAAACACACACAACGGTTCTTAAAACTTTTACCGTTCCTTCTTCTTCGATATTATCGAAGTCTTCTTTGATGGTGGTTCTGATCATCAATCGGTACTGCGCCTTTATCCAATCTTCTTGTTCTACGATTCGTGTTCGTAGCAACCTGTTCCCTTGTATGAACCCTTTTTTTCGGGTTCGATGTGATTTGGGGATCTTCGCCTCGAATTGATTTTGGGGCTTTTGGATAAATGAAAAATCACGTGGTGATTTTCAGACGAGGGAATGATTCGGTGGAATCTACAAGCAGGTGTGTTTGTTCCCTTTTGATGATCTAAGTGTTTTTTTTTCTGTCTTTGACTTTGTTTCGAATCTGGGTTTGATTTTCTTTCAATTAATCTTGAGAGAAAATATGTTTGCAAACAAAAAACGTGGGTAAAAACCCTCTTGTTGCCGGTGTAGTCAATCACAAGGGTGATTTCACTATGGTAATAGGAGTAGGAACCCCTTAAATAAACACAGGCGAGTCTATTGATTCGTGTGAAGTTTTTGTTTGATGTTTTTGCAAACTATAAAACGAATGGTGGTTTTATTCAAAACTGTGCAGAAAAATAACCTTGGTATATGATGATTTTGCTTGGTGATAATCAGGCTCTGATGCCAATTGTTGGAGGAAAACTCCCGGATCGATGTTTCAAACCAAGAATCAAAATATACCAAACTATGAACTTTGAATTAATAAAGTGAAACTTGTGTTTACAAACATATATCATCATCGTATTATGTCAAACGTTCTAAACGATATATACAAGTCGAAATGATGCTTCGACAATGGTTGCAACGTTTACTTTTTGTGAAACGTTGTGTCTATTCTAAATAACTGCTAAGTTGACTTTTTGTCCTAAAACACAGTGGGTGTGATTATACTAGGCCCAATGGGTCGGGTCAGGTTTATCCAGGTTTGGCCTAATAAAGAAGTTGTTTTAGACTTATTCAAAATAATAAATTTTGTGGCCATCCTCAACAAGAAAGCCACGTTCAACTAATATATTATTAGTATCTTATGATGTTAATTAAAACTTTGTAGTTACATAAGTTTAATAAGAAGATTCGGTATGGTGGAGGAAGAAGGTTAGTCGGGCTGAGTTAGAGGGTTTGTCGGCTTTCGCCAGTGTTTTCCTCTGCATCCACCCTCCCTTTCGTCATGATTTCGTCACTCAACGACAAGTGAAGGTGGGACCTAACTAGTCATTGTAACAGCTAGATTTAAAAATATATTAACTTAAATTTTTTGCTATTATATGTATCCTCTCATTTTAACACTTTTAACACGCACATTTCTTTTTAATCAATCTATCAAACAATAAAAAATGTCAAACTTCCCAAATAATCAATTCTTACATCTCAACTTCATCGGACCTCTTAACAAAACTAATCTGAATCCTTCGTCATCCTCACCCCCTCGACGCCATCGTTGAAAAACTCCATTTCATCTTATTCCCAGTTTCCATCCGGCTCCCAAATTCCATCTTCTTCTCAATTTCCATCGGCTCCCAATTTCCAACTTTTTCCCAGTTTCCATCCGGCTCCCAATTCCCGTACCCTCCTGTTTGCTCAAACCTATTTTCCCCAAATGACACCGAAACAAATTTTCTAACAACAACAACTCGTGTTTCAAAACGCACAATTTAACAACCAATTCCAAAATCTCCAATGTCAACAACAAGTGCCGAAACACAAATCAAGGTACCAACGTCATAACCACCATCCAAAGAAGGCTGCTGAAAAAAAGCACAAAAACATCAAAATTTGTTGATTTGTCTGCAGAAGATGACGATGATGACGTACAATGTACAATATGTGGAAGATCTGACTCAGTCTCAGGCTCTTGCGCGTTGGAGTTGTGATCAAGTGATACTATTGTGCAAGTGTTGAGTTGGAGTGTCGGAGAACGCGGGACTTTGAAAATGATCAAAACCTTGATTATTTTGGCGGACCGATTCTTAAAGGTTTCAACGCGTCTACACCTGGCATGTGTCGTACCAAGAACATGATTACGGTAAAATGAAGTCAGTTGCACCCTGAATCTCAAAACTTTAACGCGATTTACCAATAAGTAAATCATAAAAGTCGTATGAACGATGAGGATGTTTTGGAAGCTGCAAAGAACGAAAATAGTTATTTGTTTAAGGGGAAACACTTCGCTTACGAGCACACGTGGAAGATCCTTAGAAAACACCCAAAATGGGCCAGGACGAAAAGCGTTGAAGTGGATGATCACACGGAAGTATTCGGTCCCGATGCTCGTCCTCGAACGGTTGGAAAAACTCGACCCGCCAAGAAGACAAAATCTGAAACAAATGAGAGTACCAGCGGAGGGTCCTCAGGATTTATGAAAGACGTGCTAAATGATGCAATGCATCAAAAAATGCTCACCCGTATATCCGTGTACGAGGCTAAAAGGAAAAGGAATTGAAGATGATGCATTTGTCCGAGTTGCAGTTTCTCACGGTTGATGCCGATACATTTTCGGATTCAAAGTGGGCATTTGTCCTAGGAAAACAAGCAGAAATAATGGCAAAATATGGTGGCCCAATTTAATTTGTTGTCGTTTTGTAATTTTCGTATTTTGTTTAAGTTTCCTGTCGTATTCTAAATTCCATATTGTATTTTATTTTAAGCGTTTGTCATTTTTAATTGAATGGAATGAATTTTAATTTGTGGGAAAATGAAAATGAAAAAATTAAAGATAATGGGT
Organism: Glebionis coronaria; assembly: GCA_025667525.1. Taxonomy (NCBI): domain Eukaryota; kingdom Viridiplantae; phylum Streptophyta; class Magnoliopsida; order Asterales; family Asteraceae; genus Glebionis; species Glebionis coronaria. The sequence continues at coordinate 462,880,282 of CM046881.1, forward strand.
GGACCAAAGTGGAGAGAGGAGAGAAATCTCATGACAAATGAGTGCTTTTGTTAGTCGTTTTGGTGTGATGTGGCACCAGGGCCAAAGTGAAGAGGGGTTGCCTCTCCACCATACCTAGCGATCTAATAGTTGCTTAAACCAAATTATCACACCACTTTTTTTCAAATTCGTGGTTGTACTAGAGACACATATGTAACACCCCAAAATGTGGTATGCGGAAGCGGTAAAGCTCGGAGGCTGTTACGTCATTGTATCATAGATAAAGGTACAAACGAACGACTCTAAATGAGACGTTTTATAAAAATACCTCGTTGAATTGAATTAAAAATTAAAGTACAAAGGTCTCAGTTTTTAAAAGATAACGTAGCGGAATAATAAAGTTTTAGATATCAACGAGATAATAGTTCAAAAGCATAAGTAGATAAATATCCGAAGATAGCCATGAAATACATGCGGACTCCAAGTACTCCATACAAGCATAAAATCATCGTCATCAATTACCTGAGATAAATACTAAAAGGGGTTAACATAAAGTTGGTGAGAATATAGGTTTCAGTTTAAAGTCATAGAAAATGGACCGCAAAGTTCAGTTCAAGTACACATGCAACTATGGGAGATATAGTGCCAAGTGTAGGAAAAATCGAGTGTTCACAATATTTATGATAGCTAATATCATGACATCGAAACTAATGATCCAGTACATGCAATAGTTGCACATATAAATTTCCCCAAGTGAGTATCTAGCCAAGATAACTCAAGTTCACACAAATGATATACACTTATCCGGCGTCAAAATGCCCGAGTAGAGGTTGTCAAGACTCAATAGATCTATCCATAACATAAGAGCTTACTCCAGCACAGTAATTAACGGTTCATGTTAGTAAGGACTATGGCTAAAGCAGATTAAGCTATATCATAAATAATGCTCACATAGCGTTCACATAAAACAGTTTTATTGCGTCTAGAAGCAAGTAGAAAGCATTTATCACATCCCAAAACATTAAACATAGAAAACAGTTTAATATGGAACTATAAATTCACCTCAAGCAATGAATCAAATCGCACAAGTATGATCAAGTAATAGCGAACACCACTAGCGACAACCTCAATGTAATATTATAGTTTAGGCACTAGCAAATAAATCACATAAGTTCGTCACGTATGTTGCTCATCAATCATACGCGTTGTTTCATAGATAAAACATGAGTTATCGAAATTATATCGTTATAAGTATTATAGTATACTTAGGCAAAAATACTTATTATTGACTCGACGGAATTTCGACAGCCTTTCGCCGTAAATTTTAATTTACCCAAATTTAACTTAGTAAATTTCTCGGCACGCTCTCTACAGAAAATTCGACAGCCTTTTGGCTTCATTTCAAAATTTTCCATTTTTAGTAAGTACTCAAATCTCGACCTAATTTCCCATAATTTCGACACTTTCCCAATTACAATCAACCAATAGCTCTTTTTTCGCAAAATACCAACTTCCACTTTCAAGTAATAAATCAACGAATTTCAAATCCAAGTAATTCTGTTTCGCGCTTTTACCCTTTTCAAAACACTTCCGACAATCATATACAATATTTAGTACTCATTTCGACACTTAAAATAGCTCGGTTTATCTCGAAAACGTCATTTCGACCAATTTAAAATCTAGATAGCAACCAATTATAGTGTTTTCCACCAAAAATTAAATTTTGCCGACAGCGAAATTCAAACGATCGTATCTTGCTCATTTTAACTCCGAATTTTGCGTATAATATATCGAAACAAAGGTATCAACTTGTATTTTCAAAATATTATACTAATCTAGTGTCAAAATCATTTTTATAACCCTTTAAGCATTGTATAAAATTTGGGCAGAATACAACATATTTATAAAAATCCATTTTTTACCATTTTCAAGTAAAACCACTAGTAGTAACACTACTAGTTTCCCTCAAATTTTCATAAATGTAAATAATATAGTAAAACCAGTCACAAGTTCATAAATCTAAAAATACTTACATGTGTTTTATAAAAAACTTCAAGTTATGTTTAAAATAAATAGATTTAATAGATCCACCTATAGATTATATAGATATAAAACTTTATCACATAAAAATAATTTTATCTTTTTATTTTCAAGAAAACATATGATAAGCAACATGCATGCATAGATCCACAAAGATTATGCATGGAAATAAAAGAATCGAAATAGGTCTAAGAAATAACCTCAAGTAGCGTATCTACGTAACCACAATAATCCGATCTACTAGCAAATCAACTAAAAATCAACAAGAAATCAACATCTTCAAACTTCTTTAAATCAACCAAACATGAAAACCCTTTCTTCCTTTTTCTTGTATAAACCCTTAGTTGTATTTAATTTGTGCTAAACCTTCTTAAATTTGAGCTTTTAGAAATCAACAATGGTGGTTTGAGTTTGTTCTTTGTGTGTCGTGGCTAAAGAAAAGAAAAGAGAGAGGATTGCGTGTTTTTAGAGTGAAAGTAATAATGTGTATGAGTGTAGTTTGTTTGATTATGTAATAGGTTAATAATGCATGCAACATAAGTGGTAACAGGTTAAACATAAGCCTTAGTAAAAATATGCAACTTTCCCCTCTTGTGTTTCATGGTTTTTGGCCAGTTATGGAGCTCCCACATGGGGTGAATTATTCAAAATTTCACTTGTTGTAAATAGTTAAAAGGTTTTAAGTAAAAATGTTAATTAGTTTTAGGTAAAAATCAAAAAGTATATAGTTAAGTTTAAAAATGTGTAAAACTTATAAATTTGATGAAATATATTAGTTTTATGATTGTTCGACGAAAAATGATACTTTATGATTTAAAAAATGTTCTATGCATGCTAACGATGGTTAAACGTAAAAACGACGTAAAATACGTAAACACATTACGAAAGTAATTATTCACAGAAAATACGATTCATTACTATAAATAGCAAAAATATAAACTTACGTACATATAAATATATAAAGAAGCTAATAAACACTCAGATTACGTAAAGAACGACCACACAGTTAAAACTAAACAGTTAAGCACGTAATTCACAGATAACAAATAATCTCATAGATTATCATCAGTTCATTGACAGTTACAGCAATTAGGTCAGATTCATCGCATATTTTCAGAATAATGACTGAGCACAGTGTCAAGTCATTACACGTCATCAGACGGTTTTTCAAAAAACATGAGATAACTTCCTGGTTCAAACACAGTTTAAGCACATATTTGATTAGATAAAAGCCAAAGGGTATAATTGTCATTTAACAAGTCAAGAAAATTAGCGGATGTTACATCAAAAACAATTGAGCCTAATAAATAATTGAGGGAATTGTGTATATGTCATTCCAAAAATAGTTATCCAAACTAAACTTGTAATTGCGTATATATCCTTCATTAACATTAAATTTGTCATATTATCCTGATAATTATTTTATATACTTTCAACTTCTAAAATTACTTGCTAATTATATTTTAAAAAAGAAATAATCATCATGCCCCTAAAGCCAATTGCAGTATTCATCTTCTTCCACTTTGCTATGTTCGATGAAATAAAGTTACTTAATCCAAAAACAATTCTTCAATTTGCATTTCAATTCACTCTTAGCGCACCACTAATCAAATATATGAATAACTAATTCAATATAGAAACAAAGTAAATAGGTGTCTTCATCTAGCCTTAAAAATTATTTCAATTCGCATCTTGTATTGCTGTTAGTTTTTTGGTTTTCTCGTTGAATGCATATTGACGATGCAAAAAAGTAAGATTCTGGAAAAAATGGAAAAAGAAAAAAGAGAAGGATATGTTGGTCAATTAAATCTAAGTTAAAATTATAACGTGTTTTGAGATTTAAAAATACATAAAAAAATTTGCATATATTTTATAATGTTTTGAACGGATATATACATAATTAAAATTTTAGCTTTGATATATACGCAATTAAATATCTTTGGAAGGACATATACACAACTCCTCCAAAATAATTAAGTTACTACTGTTAGTTTTTATTCCAACAGCAGTACTAAGTATGTTAATATTGTTAGTGGTACTGAATAAATGACTAAACGATAGAGCTGAACATGTATGCTTATAATTGATTTAACATATTCAAGTGACAGTGTAACTGCATTAATGACCATGCTTAATTGGTCATTAACCACTGATTTTTGGTATTATGGACGCATATTAAGAGAATATTAATGGGCCGTTAATTTCTCTCAATACTACTGCAACTCTCCAGGTACAATGATAATAGGGGGAAACGTAATCATCATGGAAACATCAAATCTAATCCTAACAAGAAGTCCTTAGTGACTTGTTGGAAGTGTGGGAAACGAGGACACTTGAAAATGGATTGCAAAGGTGTTAATATTGGCAACAAATCCAATAGATCAGACACAAATGGTTTAGTGGTTTGATCTAACAACACACTAAAAGGTTAGAATATGTATAATAATTTTCTTCAAGTTTATTATGTTACATATGATCTAAAGCTTATTTTGTGCAGGATGAAGTTGTTGCGTGGTGGACTGAATTTGTAGCAATTGTTCATGTGTGCATAGATAAATGATGGTTCAAGACTTATGAGTCACTAATGATGGATCTATTCTTTACACGGGAAATGAGTCAACAACCCTAGTACATGAACGTGGTTGTGTAGATCTTAGATTTAGTTCTAGAAAGATTATTTCATTGTTTAATGTTTTGCATGTTTTTAATATTAGGAGGAATTTGGTTTCAAGTAGTATTTTAAATTAAGTGTGGTTATAAACAACTATTGAATCTAATAAATTTGTTTTAATTAAACATGGTGTGTTTATTAGTTTTGGCTATTTGTGTATCAAATGTTCATGCTTAGTGTTGTTTCTGACAATATTGGTTCAGCCTTTATGTCTACCACTAAACTAAATTATTCATCACTAGGGCATGCTAGCCTTGGACACGTCCATTATAAGAGGATGCAAGATATGTCTAAGGGTGGGTTGATCCCAGCCTTTGACATGGACATTGATAAGTTTCAAACTTGCATACTAAATATAATAACTAAGAAACTATTTTAGAAAGTAAAACATGAAACTAAAGTTTTGAAGGTAATTCATAGTGACCTATGTGATTTGCATGCTACTCCCTCAATAAGGAATAAGAAATAGGGTAACATTTATTGATTATGCTACAAGGTTTTGTTATGTTTATTTGTCACATACTAAGGATAAAGCATTAGATAAATTTAAAGTATTTAAAACTAAATTTGAATTACAACAAGGAGTCTAAATCAAAAAATTTAGGACTGATTGGGGAGGTGACTACATGGATACTCAATATTTCCAGTCTGTTGGAATAATCCATGAAACAACTTCCCCTATACCCCACAACAATATAGTATATCTAAAAGGAAGAGTATAGTACTAAAATAAATAGTTAATTTCATGTTTTCCTATTCACGGCTGAGTCAAGGGTTTTGGGGTGAAGCTATGTTAATAACTTTATATTTATTAAATTGTGTTCCCAACAAAAAGAACAGGATAACCCCTTATGAACTCTGGACTAAAAGGAAACCAAACATGAACTACCTCAGGGTCTGAGGTTGTAGGCAGTTGTAAGACTCCTTGATCCAAAGGTGAAACCAATGGGTGAAAAAGGCATTGGATGCCTCTTTGTTGGATATTTTGAGCATTCCAAGGCATATTGGTTTTATGTTCTTGAACATAATGATTCAGTTTTAGTTAAGTTAATCATTGACTCAAATAATGCTAACTTAGATGGGACTAGGTTTTCATTAGTCCCTAGACTATGCCTCAGGACTCCTACTGGAGCTGAAGACATTGGTGTTTCAGTGGAACTTGAAAGGTCACCGAGGAGGATGTGGTTCAGCAACCTGAGCATATGCTTAGAAAAAACAAAAGGCATAGGACTTCAAAGAACTTTGGACCTGAATATTAATTATACTTAATTGAATGTACAAGGGATGAGGTCTCTGACCAATACTCCTGTTGCATTAATGTTGAGGATGACCCAAAAGACTTAATAAAGCAATGAACTCTTAGGATGTTGCATTTTGGAAAGAAACAGTCAACAATGATATGGATTCCATCATGGGCAACAACACTTGGGTGTTGGTTGATCTACCTCCAGGTTGCAATCCACTTGGTTGCAGATGGATCTTCAAAAATAAAATGAAGGTAGATGAAACTATTGAAAAGTTCAATTCAAGGTTATTCATGCAGGGATTTAGATAAAAGTAAAGGATATACTACTTTGATACTTATGCTCTAGTAGCACGTATCAGTACCATAAAAATGTTGATTGCTTTGGCATAAATTCACAATCTAATTATTCATCAGATGAGTGTGAAGACAACATTCTAGAATGGTGAATTATATGAGGAGGTTTATATGAACCAACCTCAGGGCTTCATCATGCCATGAAATGAAACACAAGTGTTTAAACTGAGTAAGTTCTTGTATGGACTAAAGCAAACACCTAAACTATGGCATCAAAAGTTTGATAAGTGGTTTTGTCTAATGGTTATTTACTTAACCAAGCTGACAGTGTGTATATATAAAATTTAATGGATTTGGTAAAAGAGTCATCATTTGTCAATATGTTGATGACATGTTAATCTTTGGTACTGACCAATTTCAGGTTGACCTGGTAAAGGATTTTTTATCATCAAGGTTCTTCATGAAGGACATGGGGAGGGGGGTTGATGTAATCTTTTGAATAAGGATTAAACATGAAAGTGAAGGTATTGTATTTTCTTAGTCTCATTACATTAAGAAGTTTCTGAGGAAATTCAATAACTTTGATTGTACTCCAATTAGTACTCTTATGAATACAAGTGAGAGATTGATGACCAATAATGGTCAGGCTGTATCTCAACTTGATTGTTCTAGGGTAACTGGCTGCCTGATGTATGTAATGACGTGTATAAGGCCTGACATTGCTTTTGATGTGGGTAAATTGAGTGTATACTAGTAATCCTAGTACTCAGCACTGGCAAGCAATTCAGAGGATGATGAAGTATTTGAAAGGAACTATGGATTATTGTTTGTCATATACTGGATATCCTTTAGAGTTGGAAGTTACATTGATGCAAGTTGGATCAGAAATACTAAGGATAATTCATCCACCAGTGGCTGGGTGTTCATGCTTGGTGGTGGTGAAATCTCTTGGGCATCCAAGAAGCAAGCTTAAATTACTGGTTCAACAATGAAATCTGAGTTTGTGGGTCTAGCAGCTGCTGGTAAAGAAGCCGAATGGTTGAAAATTTTGCTACTTGAGATTTTATTATGGGTCAAACCTATAACACCTATTTCTATCCGTTTTGATAGTGCAACTACATTGGCTAAGGCTTATAGCCAGATGTACAATGGTAAGTGAAAGTTTATGGACTTATATTTAATAGTCGTGTGATAGGATCGAACTCGAGATTACGGGATTGCACACAATACATAAAGAGTTAATTTAATTAATAAACATATTTATTGTATTTATTAATTTATTTAATAAATATATATATTTATGTATTTATTAAATTAAACCAAGACATAACTTTAACGATCGTTAATTAATTAAGAGTTAAGTATTAACGAGTGTTAAATAAATATATAGTAAGTAAATATAAAGAAAGAAGTTTGGAAGATTCCAGAACACCCTAATGGGGGGTTTGGTCGGTCGGTTATAGAGGAAAAGGAAGGGGAAAATCTTTATTTTTATTTGTTTTAGGGTACATGCTTAGGCCTATATAAACAAATCCTTCTCCTCATAATTCAACACACAAAAATATTTCCCCTCTTCTTCTCTTTGTTGCGATCACAAAAGGAACCAACACAAGGGTTTTGGTTGGTTTTCTTGGTTGATCGATTTACTTATTATCTAGTCATATCCCCTCTCTAGGGTTGTTGGGTAGATTATTTACAAGCGTTGTAACTCGATTTTCACGTGCTAGAAACACAGTTAGCTCGTTGTATTACGTGTGTACAAGATCGTAATATAGTCTTACTTTATACTATATCTTGATATACGGTATAAACACGAATTGGTGATTCGTTATTCATTTTGTGGATTTTCTTTAGCGTAAAGGTATGTAACCCTAATTCAATTAATTATAATTGTGTTATTATTATGATCTTGTTAATTCGCTTCCGCTATATGTGCTTTGATCTCGTTTAGGGTTTTATATAACTGTTATGACGTTAATAAACCTTCAGTGGCATCGAGAGCCGTTTTAACATGTTATAATTATCAAAAATCTAATGTTTTTTTAACTAATAATTGTTTTGAGTTAAACTACATGTTTTTTAGGTTTTCTTAAAATTAGGGTTTTGTTTTTTAAAAATTAGGGTTTTGGCCGAATTTTTAATAAAAAAGAGAGTTGTTTTGAAACCCTAAATTACATGTGGGATAATTTTAGTTTAAATTGCATGATTAATTGTTATGTCATGTATGGTTACGATCCGTAGAGATTTAATTGTTAAGATTTGTGGGGAATCCTGATAACGTGCATGTTTTCATGGATCGTAAAATTATATGTTTATATGATTTTATGTGCTACATGATTATTTGATTCAATAAATCTAGAATTAGGAAGACTTTTATATGAATATAAAGACCTAGATTTGATGATTATTGAATAAATCGTATGCATGTGGCTATCTGATTTATTTATTGCACATATAAATTGTTATTATGTGTTTATGATTTAGTTTTTTTACTTGTTTATATAAAATTGTTGAATTTTTGTAAACAAGGGTTTTTTTTTGAAAAGAAATAATATGGACTATGTTGGAAATACGTTTTACGTATTAGAAAGGATCGGTCACTCCAACAATAGTTCATGTAATAACTCGTAGTTTAGTTTACTTTCACTTATTAAACAAAGCCCAAACCGATCCCATGAGATGTATGGGTTGGTGGCCAATTGTAAGCCCAAGCCCATCTCATGGGCTTGGATATATAAACCCTCTCCTTAGATAGAGAGGGTGGTGGTTTCATTTTCAATTTACACATAGTTATTCACTTTCTCTCTTACAAGTGTGTGTGAAATCATTTATCTTTCTATCTCTTTCTCTCTCTAAACATACGCTAGATTTACAATATATTACAAATGGTATCAAGAGTCATGGGATAATTGTATTGTTTATGTGTTTGTGTTCTTGATTTTAGTAGCTTTTGATCTATCAAACTCACGTCCAAATTTTTTTTGTGTTTTTTTTTGGTTTTTTCTTGATACAAATCTTCTACATAGTTGTGGTAAAGATTTGGTATATTTACTTTGGCTAAAAACACAAATTTTTTGGGTGTTTGGATCAATTTTTGGCTTAAAATCTCAAATTAGGTGTGTTTTGCCCGAGAAAAGTGGAAAAATCATACACTGTTGTACTATTGCGGCAGGTTTCCCATCGCAATATCTAGGGTTTTGGATTGCGATCCATATTGCGATTGGGATTGCTATTAGAGTTCTTTTGTTATTGCGATCCATATTGCGACTGGATTTCGATTGGAGTTCTTTTGTTATTGCGATCCGTATTGCGATTGGGATTGCGATTGGAGTTCTTCTATTATTGCGATCCGTATTGCGATTGGGATTGCGATTGGAGTTCTTTTGTTATTGTGATCCGTATTGCGATTCACATTGCGACAGGATTGTTTTTTGTGATATTGCGGCACGGTATTGCGACAGGGTATTGCGATTGGAAGTATTGCGATTGGAAATATTGCGATAAGATTTATTGCGATTGGACTTATTGCGATACGTGATAGTGCGACAGCATTCATTTTAGGCATTGCGATAGAGTGACAAGTATTCCAAGATTTTTCAAAAACGTGTTTTTGAAAATTTGTGATATTTTGTCTTGGAATTTTTGGTTTATCGAGAACATAATTTAGGGGATTTTAACATTATTTCTCGACTTCAACACACAACAACAAACACATTTACTTTCTCTCATTGTTCGATCAACTTTGTAAATCTTAACTTATAGAAATGGAGTACACATCTCTTACGGATAAGTCCATCCTCTCAGGTACGGATAATCGTCCACCAATGTTGGTGAAAACTATGTACGAGTATTGGGCTTCCCGCATGGAACTTTATATGTTGAACAATGAGAATGGAAATCTTATTTGGGCATCGGTGCTCAATGGACCATTGGTATATTGTACTGTGACGGAAGGTGTTGTTACTCGTCCTCGCACAACGGGTGAACTAACTGGAGATGCTATAAATTCAAGACAAGTGTGATTAACAAGCAACAAACATCATTTTCCAAGCCCTTCCTCCAGATGTCTACAAACTTGTCAGCAAACATAAAGTTGCCAAAGAGTTATGGGATAGAATTCGTGTTCTAATGCAAGGCACCTCGTTAACTAAACAAGAACGAGAGTAAGCTTTATGATACATTTGATAAGTTTGCCTATGTTCCCGGGGAGACTCTCAATGATTACTATTTGAGATTCACTCTATTGTTGAATGAGCTCAATATCTATGGCATGGCAATTCCTACGTTTCAATTGAACACCAAGTATTTGAACACTCTTCCTTCATAATGGAAAAAGTACGTGACAGCTGTTAAATTGGCTAAGGATTTGCATCAAACCAATGTGGATCAACTTCAAACTTTTCTTCAACAACACGAATGCCATGTGATCGAGGATCGGTTGTCTACACCTCAAGTTCATGATCCACTTGCCATGTATGCTTCTCAACAAAACATGGCTTATACTTATCAATAACCATCATACTTGCAGCAGCCACCACCACACACCTATCAGCAACCACAGAAACCACCTTATCAACCACTAATGATGCCACAACAAGCATTTCAACAAAGTGTTCATCAACAGTCTTTTCCACAGCAACCAGCACATCAGGTATCACCCTCACAAGCTATAACTTCTCCCATGGGCTATACTCCTCAGCAAGGATATTTTCCAATTGAAGCACAACCAGCACAAGCCTTCTACTCCAATGAACTTCCACCAATCCAAGCACCGGTCTTCACTCCAAATGATACACCTACTGATTTCTTAAACCATCTCACTGCCTACTTGTCGAAACTTGTTGCAACTAGAGGATTTCCACCAACGAACAATCAGCTCCGCACTTCTTTAAATCCTCGACAACAAGCCACTATTCAAGATGGTCAAGTGACGGTGCAAACCATTCAGGGAAGGCAAAATTCATATGAACCCCCTACAAGGACCGTGAATGCTCAAGCTGTGAATTATCAAGATAATGGTAATGGAAGCACTATTGTTCCTCAAAAGGTTGTGACTTGCTACAATTGCCAAGGACAAGGTCATATGGCTAGGGAATGCACTCAACCAAAAAGAAGTAGGGATGCAACATGGTTTCGTGAGAAGATGTATTTGGTCGATGCTCAGTCTAAGGGGAAGATTTTGGATTCAGAGGAATTAGCATTTCTTGCAGACCCAGGGGCAGCAGATAATGAAGGCATTGCAGTCGTCTCTACATCTAATGCATCATATCAAGCAGATGATCTTGATGCATATGATTCGTATTGTGATGACATTCACTCAGCCTAAGCTGCACTCGTTGCTAATCTCTCTCACTACGGTTCTGATGTCGTCAGTGAGGTACCAACCACATCTAATAATGTTCATGATAATCCACATCATGTTGACCATGAAAATGACAACCTCGAATAGCATTCGGGAACTAGTAACTCAAATGATGCAGTATCCAATCCAACACATTTGAGTGAACCTTAACCAAATGCTACGACGGGTATGGAATCTTATGATCAACGTGATTTGGTAATGGTGCCTAAACATATTATTGATAACATGAATGTGGTTGTCCGAAAAACCGTAGATATGAATGCCAACCTAACCGCTGAGCTTGCGTTGTATAAGGAAAAGGTCAAAACTTTTGAAATGGTCCCTCAAGCTGAAAAAATAACTTATTCTGGATTTGACCAATTCGTTTTGAAAAGATTGAACAGTTAAAAGAAATAGAATCATTAAAAGCTAATCTTTCCAATGAATTAAAAGAAAAACAGTCGGTTGTAAATGATTTTCAGAAACTTAAAATAGATTTTGAAACTCTCGAGTCTAAAAAGTTTGAATCGGAAATTAATGCTACCAAACTTCTTAAATTCAAGGAACAACAGCTTTTAAAACAATATGCTTCCACAAAAAAGGTTCATCTTTTAACTAAATCATTTAAAGAACTCGAACTTAAGCGTCTTCAAGATTTACCACCTAATCCTGGTTATGCAAAACAAGCTCAGGAATATATTCCTTGTCTTTATGATGTGACCCTTATTGGCAAATCGAAAGAAGCACCTTATATTCGTAGTACTGAGGAGACACAGTCACTTGCGGAAGAAAATCAATCTAAAATGCTTTCAAAATTCCATAATTTTGATTATGATAAGCATAATAAAGATCAATTTTCTAAAAAGACCCGCATTCGCTTACAAAAGGAATTAGCTCAATTATCAGCTTTTGTGCCCCAAAGTTTGTCAACGGAAAACCTTCCTAGTACGTCTCCTACACTAGTCAAAAAGGATTTAACTAAGTTAATTCCACCGCTAAGTAAGGTTTCAGATAGCTTAAATGCGGTGCACCAACACTTAGCCGATTTTGACAAGGTCATTGTGGAATGTACGACGGCTTCGGCCATAACGGAAGGTGAATGGAATTTTGAGCACACAAGAGCTGCATTTCGAGACGAAATTGTTCCATTTGTAAACAATGTTAAAGCTTGTCTTAGTAACATTGATCAAGATTTGCTTTTGGAAATAGAAGAAGTTAGACGTGTTTTCAATGAAATGGATGATGCATATGAAAACAGTTTGCTTAAAATTAAACGAATTTCACGTCAAAATGATCAGCTTTTGAAGCAAGTGATGTCTCATGATATTGTTTCCGTTTGTGTGAATAAAAGTGTTGAAAATGATATTGTTATTATGTGTTTATGATTTAGTTTTTTACTTGTTTATATAAAATTGTTGAATTGTTGGAAACAAGGGTTTTTTTTAAAAGAAATAATATGGACTAAATCATATTTAAATCGAGATTTGTTAGAGATCTAAATTACATAAGATTAAGTTGATTGGTTTGAATTGCAATAATAATCTAACGGCCTACTCCTTTTGACAAATTATAAACTGGGTATAACGCACCACTGGTCATGTACCCTGATGACGTATAGTCCCTAGTCGGGCTAGATAGTCCGACTCACGGGTACTACCCGCATCCATCAGGAATGGATTGGATACTTGTGTGATGTGCGCACATAGCCCATAAAGCCCGGTAAGCCGTTGTCGCACAAGAGGTTGATTACTTAGCCAAGTCCTCGTCGCAGTGCGACAGGATCAGACCGAATATAACTTATATTATAGTTACATTCGCCTAAGGAAAAGGGATATACACTTGCCTTAGTTGGATAATAAAGATCAAGCTATTTCGAGTCATTATATCTTCCTTAGGCCGCAAGAACAGGGAGCCAAGCCTGGACTCTCTCGAGTATAAAAGGAACCCCTTCGGTTCCACAAAGGTACGATACACACAATACCTTAAACACTAATATACTCAAAACCGATTACTTACTCTCACGCTGGAGTCTAATCGTGGGTCACAAACCCACGGTAAGCCTAACGGTGTCTGTCTAGTGTGCAGGGTCCTAAAGCAAGTTTCACTTGGTACGAGAGCCGGAGTCAACAAGACCCTAAATAAAGCCTAATTTGGGTTAAGCTCGGTCTACCCTAACTTTTGCCTCAACAAGTTGGCACCATCCGTAGGACTCCAAACTAAATTCTAGCCAATGACGAAAAACGGCGCAAACCCGCCCCCACCCAAAGGTGGATCGAAGAAGGCAACAGGTCCTTACTCAAGCCTTAAGCCCAATAACCCAAGTCGTGGGGGAAAGGACTGCAAGTATCTTTCTCCCCGCTGGTCACTCCGACCCTACAAACTACCAGAACCGCATCGTCTACTCAGGAGATCCCTAATCAAGGCCGCAAGGAGACCCTGGACGTAAGGCTGTGATAGATCCGCCGGTGGAAACAAAAATTTCCCCCTCGGCGAAGCAAAGTATGAGCGACTATGTCGCAGAAAACTATGAGGCGCTAATCCCACTTATGAGGGCGCAGATGAGGGCGAATCCAGCAAGAGATCTTCGGATCAGTTTAGACTTCGATAAAGAATTCAAGTCTAAGGGAGGCTCAAGGTCCAGTAAGGAAGCTAAAAAGGAGAAGAAAATGAAGCAAAGAGCGACTAAGATCCCAACATCCACTTCGGATGCGCCTCTCATTGAGGACGCATCGTCCTCAGACAGCTCCAGGGACTCAGGAGAAGAGGATGGTTTCATGACACCATTCAATGACCACCGGCGCACAAGCGTGAAGGACAGACTAGGACCTAACCCTACTAGTAGACAAAGTGCCCTTAAAAGGCTAGGCCCCTTAGAAGGAGATGAATCTCAGGATCTGCGAGTTCAGGAAATGAGTAAGAGCACTGAAAGGAGGCGCAAGAGGAATTCTTCGAGCGAAGGTTCCTCGGACTCTAGTCATAGTGACCGCCACCCCCGCCGTAAAAGGGCCTCTCCTTCATCCACTGAGGACTCTGACTCCTCTGACTACGACAGAAAACATCGCAGGGCACCAAAAAGGCCAAGGATACAAGGTGAAGATCAATGGACCCTGCCATGGCATCGAGAAAAAAGAAGCGCGTTTTCAGAACGCATAACTAATTTCAGGGATAACAGGAAAAGACGCATGCCGTCTAATGTTAAGACCTACGAAGACACGAGGGATCCGGATGATCACCTGAAAGTATTCGTATCTCAGGCAGGGATAGAGAAATGGCCAGAAGCCGTGTGGTGCCATATGTTCAACTCGACGCTCATCGGGAACGCTCGGACATGGTTTGACCGTCTCCCGCGAAGGAGCATCCATGGGTTTGAAGAACTTCGAAGAGCGTTCCGCAGGAACTATGTGCAACAGAAGAATTATGACAAAATTCCGGTTTCACTTGCGAGAGTGAAGCAGAGGCATAACGAGAGCCTAGAGGACTTCATTGAACGCTTTAAATCTGAGTCCAACCAGATTAAGGATTGCCCGAAAATTTTAAAGATTTCTGGATTCCTCGCAGGCATCACAAATTCGGACCTAATAAAAAAGCTGAACGACAGAACCCCGACAACGTTTGACGGGGTAATGAAAAAGGTCCGGGCGTTTATTCAAGGAGAAACCGTAGCAGCAGATAGCCGAAAAATGACGTCGGGCTACAGGTACCAAGACAGGCCCAAGAAACAAACATATGGGCAAATATCAGTCGCACGTTGGACTTCCAAGGAGCAGCAAAGAAAGGGCGCAACAACAACAACAGCAAGTTCACCCCGCTTCCAAGGAGAGATATTTCTATCAGAAGGAGCAAATTTTCCAAAGCCTAGCGCAATGTTGGGACCAGTGGATAAGCGGGATAACACAAAGCACTACGAGTACTATGATGATAAAGGGCATGCTACTGATGAGTGTATTCAGTTGAAAAGACACATTGAAAGCCTGGTAAAGGCAGGAAAGCTGAACCACCTAATAAGGGATTAGAGAAAGAATGTGGATGCGAAGAAAGTCGAAGTGCAAAAACAGAAGGATAAACCTATAACCATATACATGGTAGAGAGGGAAAAATCTTTCAGACAAACAAGAGTGGTCGTGGAATTTTCGCACGATAAAGAAATAGTGTTCCCCATCCTTTCAGATATGGACTACAGAGTCAGCTCGTTGACGATTGACATAGCCTTCGGCGACCACACTATAGAAGGCATGTGCGTCGATGGAGGGTCTGCAGCGAGCATATTATACGAACATTGCTTCGCACGGTTTCCATGGGAAATAAGGAAGGAGCTAGAAGAGACAGCACAGATTCTCACAAGGTTTAGTAGTGATAAGACTCGACCACTGGGGCATCTCTACACACAGGTGACCATTGGGAACGCGGAACACTCGAAGACGGTATGGATGGACTTCATGGTTGTGCGCTCTCAATCCTCGTTCAACGGGATAATCAGACAGCCAGCACTAAAGACGTTGCGCAGTACCTTCCACGGTATAGGGTATGTTCAAATTCCCGGTGCAAAATGGAGTAGTTACCATTCGTAATATAGACACAATCGAAGGAGGTAACAATACTTCTAGCACCAGCACTAAAAGGAAGCAGGCGGACAGGTGTCAACATGATATAGAGCCCAGTCCACAGATGAGCAGAAGGAAGCGTGTCTCGGAGGAATCCCAAGTGCCAAGCATATCTGTGCGCGCGAAATCGCTGTCAGATCTCCCATGGGTCCTTTTCTCGACAAGCTTCACAAGAGAATGGGGGCTAGATGCAGGGTTCATCCTCACGAACCAGGGCAACATAAAAATAACGTACGCATTGCTGTTTGACTTCCCCACTACCAGCATGGAAGCAGACTTCGAAGCCCTCATAACAGGTCTTAGATTAGCGCTAAGAATGGACATGAAGCGCCTGGTGGCCTACACCTACAACCCTCTGGTGGCAAGTAGAGTCAATTGGTCATGCGAGCCACGGGGGTGGGTGCTAATTGAGTATACGGAAAAAATACGAGACATGACGGCACAGTTCGTGGGGTTTGCTATACGAAGGGTTGTAGAAGAGGAGGATGAAATCTCGGTAGACATGGAACAACTTTTAATTGTAAACATGAATAAGACTCCTGGCCACGTTCTCGTCGATTTTATCTTGCACAAAAATGTGAGTGCGGACATGGAGTCACCAACATGGATGACACCCATTCGAAAGTTTTTGTCACATAACAAATTGCCAAGCAGCAGAAGGAAGGCTAAGCAGATACAAGTGCGAGATAGGCATTCTCAAATTGTCAAAGGGATACTGTATAGGCAAACAGGCAAAGGTCGGATGTTGCAATGCTTAGCACCAGATCAGGCGCCAGCAGTAGTAGAAGTCGCACATAGAAGAGTGCGTCCTCGCGGCTCGGTAGCTATGGTGGAGGACGTCACTCGCTCAGGGTACTTTTGGCCATTTGCAAAGATGAGCACAAAAGAGTGGCGCGTTGTCAGAAATGCCAAGCAGACTCAAGACGTCGGACGAATTCTAACATGGTTACTGGCTCACTCTCAACCAAAGGCGCAGTAGAAGGAGGACTATTCTCAAAGCTGGGACGTGCTCTCGGTTCCCAAGCGACGTCAGTTGGAAATATGGCGCGACACGAGGTAACACTGCTCTCAATTAAAGGTAACCATCAACAGCAGCGCATGGGAGCAGTTGTCCCCGCAGCCAGGATAACTCCACTCACCAGGCGGCAGTAGGTTCGTATGGGCATACTACCAACAGCACGAAGCATGAAGCAGCGTGGTCAGCCGAGCAAAGGATCCTCACAGACTAGGATGAGTGTGCATGGCTATGCAGAATCGCTATCTGGCCCTGCAAGGAATGACTTAAGAAACGACTAGAGTTCTGGACGATATTCTCCTTGAGATATCGCATAGTTGGCATGGACCATTCCCTTGGCTACTAGTAGCCCCAATAAGGATCCATGTATTTTTTTCTTTTTAAATCGTTTTTTAGGTTTTTGTTATTTGTTTCAAAACATTTGCAAAAGGGTATGAATAAAACACTGCGATTCCTAGCTAGTTCCGCAGTCCAAATGATGTTTTTTCTTCCTCATCTTTAATGCATGCATGCAAGTATTATTTCTTTCATATATATTGGGCCTTCAGATGTACATGTACAATAACGTTTCCAGGCGGAATAAGAGGAATAAGTTTACCCTACTAATTAGACTTGTCGCGTAAGATGCACCCCCAGCAGCGCCGGATTAGGTATCCTTTGTTAGGCAGATTTTCACAAGACGTTGTGGTAAGTATAGCAGTCCTCATACTTTATGACGGATAAGCACAGTGTGCATGCCTAACGAACATGTCATTTTCAATGACATTACTTATGATAGTAGTGGCAGGACCACATGTAATGACCTTTAGACTCACCCATAAGTCCAGAGTCACACCCCAACGGGCGTACTCATAAACAGGTGTTCTCCCTCACTATCTTAGGTGCGGGTGTAGGAACCTGGACACATATATGTGACTACACATGAACATGATGCAGGACGTTATGTACTTACAAAAATATGGGTCGCTATTATCATTGTACAAATTATTAATTTACAAGATTAGTTCGCGTAAGATACAACAATAGATTTGGTGAGGCAAGACAGCCTCTATAGAGGGTCGCTCGTTCATAGTGACCTCTTTAACCTGCAATGTCATGGGTTCTGTGACACGCAATGCTGTGCCCATGCCTCTTTCATATATCATAGCACGCGTGTATGGTATACATCAATGGATGGAAGACTCACGGGTACACCGTCAGACCGACTGGGGTGTGCTAAGCCTAGACCAATAACGGCGCCTTTGGTGGAGGTATGATTCTTCTTGGCAACACGACGCACGTGCTGATTTAATTTGTCTTCCAGCGGAACCAGTATCGGAGTGCCAGAAATATACAAAGGGACTTGTAGTTGGGATAGGTTCGGCTCGCCAGTGGTTTCAGGGTCTCCTTCTATCGGGTCTGCACTATCATTCAGAAGCATAAGGCCTGTCATGGTCGCACTAATTGGGAGGTCCTGATCTTTCTCGATTAGGTCTATGATGGGCATCGGGAGGTTCTCTAATCCGTGGAAAGCGGCGTCAAACATCTCCTGTGCATATTTGGAATAGATCTCATTTCCCTCCAAAGGACCCCTTAGTAAATTTTCTTTGGTAGCGCGCTTCATGGCGAGACTAGATCCAAGCAGTAGCGCGACATCATATACGTCCTTGATCGCTGATTGTAGTGTTTTTGTACACCCTTTAGGAAAAGAGCAACAAAATAGGACAAGTATGCACGACGATTTAGGAAAACCGTGTGTGAATGACCTAAAAGTGAGTTCGTTCTCGAGGAGGCTAGTGCGTTGTGTCATGAATTGATTTTGATTTGTGATTATATGATTGAAAAAGAAAGAAAGAAATGAGATTTAGAAAAGGAAGACGGTTACGAAGACGGATTAAACTAAGACGAAAAAGGTCGATCACGTAAAACCGTAAAAAACTACAAAATTAAAAATTTTAAACCTAAAATTAATTAAAAGCTAAAACTAAGTCTTAAACAATATAAATAAGAATAAAAATCCAATAAAAATATTTTAAAACCTTTTATTAATTAAATATTCAATTTTAAATGCTAATTAAAGCCCTAAAATTAAATATAATTAATCAAAATGTCCAAAATATGATTTTATTGAACAAATAACTATTATCTAAAGACTAAAAAGTATTTTTCCTAATTTTTAAAAACTATTTTTCTATTTTTAAATCACTAAAAACTATTTTTAAACTAAAATAATTGTAAAAAATAATAAGATAATACCAAAAAATAATTGGACACTTTTAAAAATCCTAAATTACTCTAATGATCAGAAGAAAAATGAAAAAGTTTGAAAAATAATAAATTTACCACTAAAAGACAAAAGCAGTTTAAATTAAAACCCTAACCAAACTAATTTAATTCTAAAAAATAATTTAAAAATGAACAGTGAAAACTTTTTATACCAAAAATCTTAAAATAATATTCTAAGTCTAGAAAAAATGTCTAAATTGAAAAATAAGTATTTTTGGCACTAAATGCCAAAAACAGAAACTTAAAAAGTATTAAAAATAGCTATTAATTGTAAAAAATTGTAAATGAACAGTAATAAAGAATCTAATTAAACTAAAAATTCAGAAATAAAATTAGAAAAATAACAAAACTAGTTTGAAGGTCTAATTCACAAATTTGCCTACTAAAGACAAAAAAGGAAGATTACTGAAAGTGACACTTTGCTGGTTTTGTCCAGTAGTGTAGCAGTACCAACTAGTGTGCTATCAGTGGGAACCTTTTTCCCACTGCTAGTGTTAATTCTAGGTCTAGTGACTGATTAAGCTTAGGAAAGCTTTTGGCTTGGTTTCTTTTGAAACAAAAGGCACCCCTATACTCAGTTGAGTATAGGGAGTCAATATACACACAAAAAACAAGCAAGTACTTCACAAAATTTCACACAAATGGGCAAGAAAGTAACTGATGAATAGTAAGCCAAATTTACTTGCACAAATTTGAATTTCAAGGCCTCAAATCTTGCAATCAAGCTAAACACATGGCATAAAAATGATTACCACCCCTGCTTAATACCCTACCTTAGCAGATTTCAAGATTTGGTGAACAAATTTCACCAAAATCAGTCAAACCAAGCACTTACTGGTTTTATGCTATTTTTCAAGATTTTGACATGCAAACTTGTTCAAAACTTCACCAAACTGAATACTAAGCTAGCATACAACCTAACAACTACCTAGTGAGTGAATAAAACAGATTTTAAGCCAAGATATATATCATTAAATCCTACTAGAACCTTAATCCAAACACCCCTTAAAATTTCAGAAACTCTTTTTTAACACCAAATTCAAACAAATGCAAACCAAATTTATCCCAATCAATCTAAACATGCATAATAACTTCAAACAAGCAATATCAAACCAGATTAACAACACATAAGCAATCTTCATACAAAATCACATAGGACTAAAATATTTGAAAACTGAAAAAAGAACAAGGTTACTACCTTGTGGGACCTACATCCAGGCCCCACAATGGCTGCTTTGCCATCTCCATACAGACTCGGGTCTGTGCAGACTTTTCTTTCTGTTTGAAATGAAAATGATGATGATAATTGGCCTTAAATTGAACCTGCTAAAACAGACAACCAAGAGCAAGGGTAAAGGGTACAAGAGCTTAAGGCTTATAGGGTTAACTTATTGACAAGTTAATCTATAGCTTAAAGCTTTTAAAAAGAAAGCAGAAATTTAAGAAAACTGATTTTTCTTCACTGAAAATTTTGAAAATTTAGGAAAACTGAAAACCTTTTGAAACAAGTAAATCAACAATAAAAATCAACAAAACTTCAAACAATATAAGTAAACTGGCTCTTTACTTCTCATCAACAAACCTTAAACCATTTTTCATTCATAAAAAAACTGGATTTACAAAGTTGTGATCAAAAGAGAAAAACAAGGAACAAGGGGTATGCACAACTCGCATCCTCCTTATATAGACTCTCATAGAACTATCTAGATGACTGAAACCCTAATACATGAATTTCCCAAGCTACCCTTGGACGAATTTTGAATTTTCAGTCATGATGCCATGTGATCATGTAGTTGGAATCTTGTGAATGCCAGCTTGTTGTAGTCAATCTAAACCCTTCATTTGGTGTGGAGGACAAGTAAAACCATCTTGGACGTTCATTTTTTCTGGTATTGGGTTTTGTGGGAAAGAGACGTGCAATGGGGAATCTCATGGGGGGTCCAGGGTGAGTGTGGGGTTGATTTGGGATGTGGGTTTTGGTGACAATAACCCTAATTAACCATCTGGAAAAGCTAAGGTAAAAACCCTTTGATTTATAGTTAATTGATCCTGGGGGTAATTAGGGTTCTTGGGTGATTAAGGTTGGATTAGATCCGTTTTGGGGTTATTATTTTTGAATATTGTGTTTAGTGGGAAAACACAACTGATTTATTTAATCAGTTGTAAATAAGTGGGTGGAGGGATGACGTGGTGTTAAGGATGAGGTGGAGTATTTCTATTGGCTGGTGGTGATGATGTGGGGGAATGATTGGCTGGGAAGGTTTTGTATGTCTGGCAATTTTAGTCCCTGGACTCCTTTCCTTCTTTCACTTTGTTTTAAATGGCAACAACTTTCATTCCCTTTATAACAACTTTGCAAACTTGTCACTTTTGGCACAATTAAGTTTTCAAACTTAATACAAGGACTTCAAATGTAAATTTATGATATTTGAAGGACTGATTTTGGCATTTTCTTCATTCTTCAAGGTTTGACTTGTTTGTTGACTTCTTGGAGGACCAATATTGACAATTTAGTTTTGTTGAGGGACTAAATTTGCCAATTCTTCAAAGTTAAGGGTCCTTTTTGTAATTTTGACAAACTTTAGGGACCAAACTTGTAATTATGAAGATACAAGGGTATAAAGTGTCAACTCTTCCATATTGGAGGACCCTTCTTCATAATTCTTCAAATCTTCAAGGCTTGACTTGGAAAATTCTTCATTAGGGCTTGGTTCATCGTGCGGCTTCGTTTCCCGTGTTCGTTTTTGACTGATTCTTGTGATCTTTTTGTCTTTTCCTCAATATCCGTACCTAAAATACACAAGCAACAAACACGAGCATATATTTGGCAGTTTTAATGATATTTTATGCATTTTAAGCTCGATTTGGACGATGAGACTATGTATTAAAGCAGTCTCATCAATCCCCCATACTAAACCATTACCGTGCCCTCACGCAATGCTAGAATAAAGTATCGTAGCATCTCCAAAATTCATTTTTATTCACTTTTATTGAATGATAAACTAGCTACACTATTACTATTGCTACTACTTGCGTTTTAGACATAATGTATGATTTTCATCGCAAAATGGGACGTTTAGGTTCATAGAATAAGAACACGTGAATGCTTCGTTAGAAATAATTTCACCGTCCTCGATTTTCACCCGAATTCCATGCTAAGCGTGCAAAGAGATCATTGTCATTATAAGTTAGTAATGCTAACGCTACTCATATGCCCTAATCACGTACTTATCCTCCCATTATTCCTAAGTTGTATCTCTTATATTTTATATTGTCTTGAATGTTTCACGAGGATACATTGTTTGACTTATGCGATAATAGAGATTTAGGTCTAAAAATAGAGTCCTAACGGTGTAACTAAGACCATCAAATTAATAACCCCTCCTAATAGACAACGATGTTAAAAAATTAAGTTGACAAGAAGAATCGATAAACACGGTTTTATAACGGTTTTGAACATGAGACTTATTACCAAGACTTTTATACGCCCCCTAACGGAAGAGCCTTATTATCTTTGGTTTACCTCCATATTTTATTCAACTTCGCCATGAAGCTTTTATTATGACTTCAGTCTTGCCTTGCCTTTTATTATCCGCCTCATCGGTGGTTTTATTAGCCAAAGACGTATATCCTCACGCTAAAGCGAATTTTGGATCTTTAAAGCTTCGAAGATTAAGGCTTGATTCACTTTCAATTTTGCATAGATTTTTCGGCCTTGTGGGGCTTCAAATTGTTTGCTAGATTTAGGTGAGCACTTGAAATCTTATTATTGGGTGAAGCTTTCGATTATTCGGGTGCCAATACTTCAAAACCGTGACGCTGGCGATACCTTAATGTCTCCCCAATTTAATTACACGGAAGCTACTGGAAAAGACTAGAAACCCAACAATCCTAACTAAACCGCTAAGTCAATATTTATTAAGCAAAAAATATTTACAAGCGAAGGGAGAATAAGCAAACAACGAGAACACATGAGTTTTTGAAAGAATACGAGTACTCTACGTTTAGCATAGTAACTTATAATTAACTCTATCATTTCTCGTCCTCATTTAAGAGACTTAGCCTAATGTGTAGTTAAGGAATCAAAGCTAAGTGCTCAACACGCACGGTCGAGTCAAAAATTACTCTTATTCTCGCCATCGGAAAACCTACATTCGTGTCTTTAAACACTTATAAAACATGAGAAAAATTTTAAAATTTGGCCATTTTTAGCCTTATTTTGCAACAAAAACGATAAACAAAAAGATAAACTTTGGAAAGCGTGAAGGTTTGGCAAGGTAAGTATCTATTCACCCTCCCATACTAAAGTTAAACATTGTCCTCAATGTTTCGATTCTAGGGGTGCAAACACCCCCATACTAGAGACGTAGTCGAATGCCTAATCTAGTATGGAAAGGGTGTAACCAATAAATTAATAGCCGTTTATGAAGTGTGCTAATAACCTAAGGTTAGAACATCAAAAGGATATATCATGGATATTGAGAAAGTCTTCAAAGAAAACGATCGAGTGCTCCCATAAAACGAACACGAGAGGCTCCAATCGTGAAGATCATGATCATCTAAAGTTCACAATTCACAAACAACCACGGAACAAAGGTTGGAAGGGCACAAATCCCCACACGTTAACTACATTAGAAAGCGATAATATGTACATAGGATAAGCATGGGACTCCCCCACGAGGCTCCTCGTTTTTGATTACCGAGTCATGAGCTCGACTCGATCCCCTCAATACTAATTATCATTGGGGAAGGTGACTTGGTCGAGGTAGTTCAAGGATGGAACTTCCCCGCCAAAGTAGTGCTTCCACCTATGTCCATTCACCTTGAAGTTAGGACCATCATCTTGAGCTAGCTCGATGGTCCCATACGGAAACACTTGAGTCACGGTGAATGGACCGGCCCAACGGGATTTCAACTTACCGGAAAAGATTTTTAATCTTGAATTAAAAAGCAAAACTTGATCCCCAATGTTAAAAACCCGGTTTTTAATTTTAGAATCATGCAACTTTTTAGTTTTTTCTTTGTAAATCAATGAATTTTCATAAGAAATATCCCTCAATTCATCCAATTCATTCAATTGCATTTTCTGGTGTTTTCCCGCTGTCTCCATATTATCATTACAATGCTTTAGGGCCCAATAAGCCTTGTGTTCTAATTCGATAGGCAAATGACAATTCTTTCCATACACAAGCTTATAGGGAGTGCACCCAATGGGCGTCTTATGAGCGGTCCTAAAGGCCCATAAAGCATCGTCCAACTTATCCGACCAAGTTTGTCGGTTTTCCCCAACGGATCTCTCCTAGATCCTCTTCAACGCTCGGTTTGAAACCTCGACTTGCCCACTCGTTTGTGGGTGATAATCCGTAGAAAGCCGATGTGTAACCCCATATTTCCTTAGAACCCTTTCAAATTGGTCGTTACAAAAATGGGTTCCACGATCGCTTATGATAGCACGAGGGGTTCTAAACCGAGAAAACAATTTCTTCAAAAACTTGACTACCACACGAGCATCATTGGTGGGCAAGGCTTTTGCCTCCACCCACTTAGATAGGTAGTCAACCGCAACGAGAATGTACTTATTACCACGAGATGATGGGAACGGCCCCATAAAGTCTATACCCCAAACGTCAAAGATCTCACACACTTGGATGATATTTTGTGGCATTTCATCTTTTTGTGAGGCTTTTCCTTGTCGTTGGCATGCATCACACGACTTCACAAGATCTTGTGCATCTCGGTAAATAGTAGGCCAAAAGAAGCCGGCATCAAACACCTTCTTAGCCATGAGATTAGCACCGTGGTGACCACCCGTGGGTCCCTCATGGCAAGCTCTAAGGATGTTAGAAGCTTCGGTGCCAAATACACAACGTCGTATGATTTGATCCGCACAAGTTCGAAACAAGTAAGGGTCGTCCCAAAAGTAGAACTTGACGTCGCGAAAGAATTTTCGTTTTTCTTGAGTCGTCATACCCTTAATGATGAAGTTACCCGCATGGTAATTTGCAAAATCCGCAAACCATGGGGTGGAAGAATCAAGCTTAGAATTCACTACACCAAGTGTTTCAAGCGGAAATGTTTCGGTGATTTCCTTGGGCTCGTAAACACTTTGGTGAGGATCTTCCAAACGAGAAAGATGATCGGCCGCTAGATTCTCGGCTCCTTTTTTGTCAACGATGGTGTGATCAAATTCTTGAAGGAGGAGAATCCAACGAAGTAATCTAGGCTTAGCATCTTGCTTTGCCATGAGATACTTGATAGCCGAATGGTCCGTATACACTATGCATTTCGTCAAGACGAGATAAGGTCGAAATTTCTCAAATGCATACACCACGGCAAGGAACTCCTTTTCCGTTGTAGTGTATTTAAGTTGAGCCTCGGTCATCGTCTTGCTAGCATAGTGAATAGGCAGGAAGTGCTTATCATGACGTTGCCCCAATACGGCCCCAATAGCGTAATCACTAGCATCACACATGAGCTCAAAGGGGAGGTTCCAATTGGGAGCAACAAGAATGGGAGCTTCAATAAGTTTCCTCTTAAGGATTTCAAAGGCTCGTACACAATCTTCGTCAAAGACAAATCGTGCCTCTTTTTCAAGAAGATGTGTAATGGGTCGAGAAATCTTTGAAAAATCCTTGATGAATCGACGATAAAAGCCCGCGTGGCCTAGGAAACTCCTAACTCCCTTGACGGTTTTGGGATGAGGTAATTGGGCGATGACGTCTACCTTAGCTTGATCTACCTCAATCCCCGCTTTCGAGACCTTGTGCCCTAAGACGATTCCACTCTTAACCATAAAATGACATTTTTCCCAATTGAGCACAAGGTTGGTTTCCTCACAACGTCTCAACATTCTCTCTAGGTTCGACAAACACGAAGTGAACGAATTACCAATCACGGAAAAGTCATCCATGAAGACTTCCATCGTCTTCTCGATCATATCATGAAAAATAGCCATCATGCACCTTTGAAAGGTTCCCGGTGCATTACAAAGTCCGAATGGCATTCTACGATAGGCAAACGTTCCATATGGACACGTAAACGTAGTTTTTTCTTGATCACGAGGATCGATGGGAATTTGGAAGTAACCAGAAAAACCATCTAAAAAGCAATAGAAATCGTTTCCCGCAGGATGCTCCAACATTTGGTCCATGAAGGGCAAGGGAAAATGGTCTTTTCGAGTGACTTCATTCAACTTTCGATAGTCAATGCACACTCTCCATCCGGTCACGAGTCTAGTGGGAATGAACTCGTTGGCATCGTTTGGCACAACGGTCATCCCTCCCTTTTTAGGGACACAATGAATAGGACTCACCCAAGGGCTATCGGAAATAGGGTAAATCATTCCCGCGTCAAGGAGTTTAAGGACCTCATTTTTGATGACGTCGTGAATTTTGGGGTTCACCCTCTTTTGACTTTGGATTGTGGGCTTGAAATCCTCCTCCATTAAGATTTTGTGGGTACAAAACTTGGGATCGATTCCCTTAATGTCGGATAACTTCCACGCAATCACCCCTTTGTGATCCTTTAGAACATCGACAAGTGCGGTTTTTTCATCATTCGAAAGTTCCTTCGCAATAATAACCGGCAACTTGTCGTCCTCCTCCAAATAGACATATTCGAGGTGAGGAGGTAAATCTTTCAACTCAAGGATAGGTGGTTCCTCAAGTGAAGATTTGGGCTCGATACTCATAACCTCCTCGGCTGGAGGAAATGGGAAATCGTTAAGAAAATCCTTGATAATCGAGAAGTCCTCATCGTTGTCGAGGTCTTCGTCACAAGTACGTGGAACATTGCATTCTTCCAACGTAAAACCACCACCTTCAAATGGAGTGAAGGTTGGTGTCGAATTATCAAGAATTGGATCTAACATAGTGGGATTGCCACTAGTTTCTTCATCACTAAACCCTAAAACTTCTTGTGAAAATTCCTCGCAAACCACGTCGATCATATCAACGAGGTTTATGGTAGCAACGGAATAAACATGAGAAAGTTGAGAATTTTGAGTTGCGTTTATAACAAGTTCCTCGTCGTTGAAACGTAAGGTGATCTTTCTAGCATGCACATCAATTAAAGCCATAGACGTATCTAAAAACGAACGACCTAAAATAAGAGGAACTTGAGGATCCGTGGGAATATCGACAACGATAAAGTCTACGGGATAGTAGAACTTCCCCACTTTCACAAAAACGTCTTCCGCCAAACCACATGCACGAATCGTGGAATGGTCGGCCATCTCGATAGACATTAGTGAAGGAGTAAGATTAGGAAGATTGAGCGACTTGAAGATTGCAAGTGGCATCAAATTAATGCTAGCACCAAGATCGGCCAAGGCATAGCATTCTTCCATATCTTGAATTGCACAAGGGATCAAAAATTTACCGGGATCACCGACTTTTTGAGGTATGCGATTAAGATAAACCGACGAACAACTAGACAATTGATGCAATTTCTCCTTCTTGTTCAACATACTCTTAAAGTTAGCGGCAAATCGAGGCATCATGACCAAAGCATCGGTGAAACTCACATTAAGGTGCAACTCACGAAACATTTTCATAAAAAGCTCAAATTGATAGTTGTCGCGCTCTTGTCATTTCTCCTTCCTAAGTCTCGATGGGTAAGGTAAGGGTGGTGTGGGTTGGGGCATAGGCATAGCCTTTGGAATCTCGGGTTCCAATGTTGGTAAAGGGTCGACCTTAGGTGTGGCATGAGCGGTACTTTGTGGGCTTGAGATATGCTCCTTTTCGACCACCACCTCGGGTTCTTCCTCAATTTCCTCCACCGTTGGAGTAATTGGTTGAGGAGTCGGTTCTTTAAGTGCCTTACCACTTCGTGTGGTAATCACTTTCATCTCTCCTTTCGGGTTTGAAACGGTGTTACTAGGCAAACTACCCGAAGTAGAGGCTTTGTTCCCCATGACGGCTTCTAAAATGGCATTAAGCTTAGCATCTTGACTATTAAACTTAACATCTTGACTAGCGGCTTTTTGGTTAATTCTTTGTTCAAGCCTAGCATGACTTTGTTCAATTTTATTGTTTTGACCTCTAATTTGATTAGCAAAATCATTTTTCAACTCATTTCTCATGTTAAGATTTTCCTTCACAAAATTAGCTAACTCCTTGGTGTTTTTAGCCGTGTCCCTAGCTTGACTAGCCAATTGCTCTTGAATGTTTTCCAAAATCTTATCATTTGCCGTAGCGTAATTCAAAAAGTCCATTGGAAGTTCTTTAGTGTAAACATTTTGAAGACCTTGACTTGTGTTTTGAAAATTACGGTTTTGGTTTTGATTTTGCAATTGGCTACTACTTCCTTGATTCCCATAGTTTTTATTACCCTTGTAATTGTTCCTTTGATTGTTTTGGTAACCAACTTGATTGTATCGATAATTGTTAGCATTTTGATTTGGTGGAAAACCCGGTGGAGTCAATTGATTAGTGCGGGGAACTTGACCGTTTTGGTTATAAGTTCCCGCGGCCGCGAAGGCACTCGAAGTGTTACCACCGTTGGTAATGCACTCGGAATAATCTTGAGCTCCACCACAATACATACAAGAAACCTCAACCGCTTTAGCCGTAGCGGGAGTGGGTTGTTCACCAACTCTAAACTCAATTAACAATCCCTTAAGCTTATCAAAAATCTTGTTCTCCAAATTAGCCTCGATTTGGCAAGCATCAACGGTGTGTGACAATGAAGGCGAAGGCGAAGACGAAGTCTTACGAACACTCGACGTGCTACGAGGACTATAGACCTTAGACCTATTCTCAATAATTAACAATGCTTCCTCGACCGTCTTACACAAAAAATTACCGCCCGCGGCGGCATTAAGATAATCACGCTCATGATCGTTCAAGCCATTGTAAAACGTGTCAATTTGATGCAAGTCGGAAAAACCATGATGAGGACATTCGTGCAACATTTCCTTAAACCTATTCCAAGCCGTTGAAAAACTCTCATTATACTCTTGTGAAAACTTTGAAATCTCGTTTTTCAAATGCGTAGTCTTAGAGGGCGGAAAAAATTGGTTCACGAATTTTGAAACGAGATCCTTCCACGTCAATATAGAATTTGGTGGCTCTTTCTCTAACCAAATTTTTGCGGGCCCCGCTAAGGAATACGGAAAAAGCATCATCTTAATCGAGTCGTTAGAGACGTCCTTAAACTTGCAAGTGGCGGTGAGACGATTAAATTGGCGAATGTGGTTATGAGGGTTGTCCTTTTCGTCACCTCGAAACTTGTTGTTTTGAATCATGGACAACAAACCCGTCTTAACCTCAAAATTCTCCGCAAGGATAGCGGGAATCACAATCGCTTCTCCATAACCCTCGGTGGGTGCTTGAAGCAACGCCATCATAGTTCGATTAGCCATGGGTGCTTCTTTCACTACGATGGGTTCGTCAATAGGAGACTCCTCACTAGAAGGAGTGGTTGATTTGTTTCTTCGTTTACGAGCACGTCTTGCTTTGGAGTGAGTTTGCATAAACATCACGTACAACGAGAGGGTGAGCAAAGAAGATTCTTTTTGGTGTTTTTACGTTTTCAAAATTTTTTTTGGGGGGGTTTTGATTGTTTTTACTTTTTTTGGATTTTTGGAATGTATTAGGTAGACACAAATCTACAAATCTCCTCCTTAATCAAATCTCTCGATTAAAGAAGCCTCAAGGAATGAAAACGATCACGTGAAGTGAACGCCTTCGATGACTTTAGAACGATGGTGGAACACCAAATCGTTCAAGAGGGTTTAATCAATGAAACTAAGAAAATATATATGATATGTAATAATACTTTGAGCAGCAAAACCCTCGATTAGCTCTCAAAATCAAAATTCGCACAAGCAAGCGGAGGAAACGAGGCGGCGCGAAGCACTTAAGAGCCTTTTTCCTTTAGGTCGTGAAATACAACCGCCTTATACCCACCTTATAGTTTGTATTTTTCAAAATCGAGCTTCACAAAAGTATTTATCTATTTTTGCCTTTTTTCTTTGGTTTGAGATTCGAATACAATGATTGGGTAATGACCTCCCAAGTCAAGGTTGTGATTTCTCACGTATTTGGAGTACTTGTAAATTTATTGTTCTACATATACAATATAGTAATAGTATTCACAAAAAACGAAAAACCGATAATACGTATTAGTAGAGTGCCACTAATACAAATACTATTATGGCTATATATAAAAACAACAATGTCCAAATCAAAACACAACACGCCTCCCCGGCAGCGGCGCCAAAATGATTGTAGTGTTTTTGTACACCCTTTAGGAAAAGAGCAACAAAATAGGGCAAGTATGCACGACGATTTAGGAAAACCGTGTGTGAATGACCTAAAAGTGAGTTCGTTCTCGAGGAGGCTAGTGCGTTGTGTAATGAATTGATTTTGATTTGTGATTATATGATTGAAAAAGAAAGAAAGAAATGAGATTTAGAAAAGGAAGACGGTTACGAAGACGGATTAAAATATGACGAAAAAGGTCGATCACGTAAAACCGTAAAAAAACTACAAAATTAAAAATTTTAAACCTAAAATTAATTAAAAGCTAAAACTAAGTCTTAAACAATATAAATAGGAATAAAAATCCAATAAAAATATTTTAAAACCTTTTATTAATTAAATATTCAATTTTAAATGCTAATTAAAGCCCTAAAATTAAATATAATTAATCAGAATGTCCAAAATATGATTTTATTGAACAAATAACTTACTTATATTATCTAAAGACTAAAAAGTATTTTTACTAATTTTTAAAAACTATTTTTCTATTTTTAAATCACTAAAAATTATTTTTAAACTAAAATAATTGTAAAAAATAATAAGATAATACCAAAAAATAATTGGACAATTTTAGAAATCCTAAATTACTCTAATGATCAGAAGAAAAATGAAAAAGTTTGAAAAATAATAAATTTACCACTAAAAGACAAAAGTAGTTTAAATTAAAACCCTAATTAAACTAATTTAATTCTAAAAAATAATTTTAAAATGAACAGTGAAAACGTTTTATACCAAAAATCTTAAAATAATATTCTAAGTCTAGAAAAAATGTCTAAACTGAAAAATAAGTATTTTTGGCACTAAATGCCAAAAACAGAAACTTAAAAAGTATTAAAAATAGCTATTAATTGTAAAAAATAGTAAATGAATAGTAATAAAGAATCTAATTAAACTAAAAATTCAGAAATAAAATTAGAAAAATAACAAAACTAGTTTGAAGATCTAATTCACAAATTTGCCTACTAAAGACAAAAAAGGAAGATTACTGAAAGTGACACTTTGCTGGTTTTGTCCAGTAGTGTAGCAGTACCAACTAGTGTGCTATCAGTGGGAACCTTTTTCCCACTGCTAGTGTTAATTCTAGGTCTGGTGACTGATTAAGCTTAGGAAAGCTTTTGGCTTGGTTTCTTTTGGAACAAAAGGCACCCCTATACTCAGTTGAGTATAGGGAGTCAATATACACACAAAAAACAAGCAAGTACTTCACAAAATTTCACACAAATGGGCAAGAAAGTAACTGATGAACAGTAAGCCAAATTTACTTGCACAAATTTGAATTTCAAGGCCTCAAATCTTGCAATCAAGCTAAACACATGGCATAAAAATGATTACCACCCCTGCTTAATACCCTACCCTAGCATATTTCAAGATTTGGTGAACAAATTTCACCAAAATCAGTCAAACCAAGCACTTACTGGTTTTATGCTATTTTTCAAGATTTTGACATGCAAACTTGTTCAAAACTTCACCAAACTGAATACTAAGCTAGCATACAACCTAACAACTACCTAGTGAGTGAATAAAACAGATTTTAAGCCAAGATATATATCATTAAATCCTACTAGAACCTTAATCCAAACACCCCTTAAAATTTCAGAAACTCTTTTTTAACACCAAATTCAAACAAATGCAAACCAAATTTATCCCAATCAATCTAAACATGCATAATAACTTCAAACAAGCAATATCAAACCAGATTAACAACACATAAGCAATTTTCATACAAAATCACATAGGACTGAAATATTTGAAAACTGAAAAAAGAACAAGGTTACTACCTTGTGGGACCCACATCCAGGCCCCACAATGGCTGCTTTGCCATCTCCATACAGACTCGGGTCTGTGCAGACTTTTCTTTCTGTTTGAAATGAAAATGATGATGATAATTGGCCTTGAATTGAACCTGCTAAAACAGACAACCAAGAGCAAGGGTAACTGGTACAAGAGCTTAAGGCTTATAGGGTTAACTTATTGACAAGTTAATCTATAGCTTAAAGCTTTTAAAAAGAAAGCAGAAATTTAAGAAAACTGATTTTTCTTCACTGAAAATTTTGAAAATTTAGGAAAACTGAAAACCTTTTGAAACAAGTAAATCAACAATAAAAATCAACAAAACTTCAAACAATATAAGTAAACTGGCTCTTTGCTTCTCATCAATAAACCTTAAACCATTTTTCATTCATAAAAAAACTGGATTTACAAAGTTGTGATCAAAAGAGAAAAACAAGGAACAAGGGGTATGCACAGCTCGCATCCTCCTTATATAGACTCTCATAGAACTATCTAGATGACTGAAACCCTAATACATGAATTTCCCAAGCTACCCTTGGACGAATTTTGAATTTTCAGTCAAATGATGCCATGTGATCATGCAGTTGGAATCTTGTGAATGCCAGCTTGTTGTAGTCAATCTAAACCCTTCATTTGGTGTGGAGGACAAGTAAAACCATCTTGGACGTTCATTTTGTCTGGTATTGGGTTTTGTGGGAAAGATACGTGCAATGGGGAATCTCATGGGGGGGGTCCAGGGTGAGTGTGGGGTTGATTTGGGATGTGGGTTTTGGTGACAATAACCCTAATTAACCATCTGGAAAAGCTAAGGTAAAAACCCTTTGATTTATAGTTAATTGATCTTGGGGGTAATTAGGGTTCTTGGGTGATTAAGGTTGGATTAGATCCGTGTTGGGGGTTATTATTTTTGAATATTGTGTTTAGTGGGAAAACACAACTGATTTATTTAATCAGTTGTAAATAAGTGGGTGGAGGGATGACGTGGTGTTAAGGATGAGGTGGAGTATTTCTATTGGCTGGTGGTGATGATGTGGGGGAATGATTGGCTGGGAAGGTTTTGTATGTCTGGCAATTTTAGTCCCTGGACTCCTTTCCTTCTTTCACTTTGTTTTAAATGGCAACAACTTTCATTCCCTTTATAACAACTTTGCAAACTTGTCACTTTTGGCACAATTAAGTTTTCAAACTTAATACAAGGACTTCAAATGTAAATTTATGATATTTGAAGGACTGATTTTGTCATTTTCTTCATTCTTCAAGGTTTGACTTGTTTGTTGACTTCTTAGAGGACCAATATTGACAATTTAGTTTTGTTGAGGGACTAAATTTGCCAATTCTTCAAAGTTAAGGGTCCTTTTTGTAATTTTGACAAACTTTAGGGACCAAACTTGTAATTATGAAGATACAAGGGTATAAAGTGTCAACTCTTCCATATTGGAGGACCCTTCTTCATAATTCTTCAAATCTTCAAGGCTTGACTTGGAAAATTCTTCATTAGGGCTTGGTTCATCGTGCGGCTTCGTTTCCCGTGTTCGTTTTTGACTGATTCTTGTGATCTTTTTGTCTTTTCCTCAATATCCGTACCTAAAATACACAAGCAACAAACACGAGCATATATTTGGCAGTTTTAATGATATTTTATGCATTTTAAGCCCGATTTGGACGATGAGACTATGTATAAAAGCAGTCTCATCAATCGCTTTGTCAAAAGGGGGTAATTTCATAACACCATTGGCAGCAAGCGGAAGACCATGTTTTATTAGCCATCGATTTTCAGCGCGAACTGCGGTGAGGTGCGTATATATCTCTTCATCAAAATCCGTACTAATATACTTCAGAACTTCCGACTTCTTAGCCATGTCTTTATGGCAGTGGGTGACAAAATTGTCGCAATTCAGAGCAAGGGCATTCATGCCTTCTTCTAGTTTCGCCATGGCCCAGCGGTTTTCGTCCTCTTGCTTCGCTCGCAGGCGGCGCTCGCGGTCTAGGAGCTCAGAGAGCGAGGATTTTTCGTCCTCTAAATAAAGGATGGATTCGACATTTATACTAGATACAGCGCGCAAGCGGGCAATTTCGATTTTCGCATTTACAAGTTTGAGGTCTTTTTGTTCTGTAACTCGGCGGACCTCTTCGTTTGCTTGTGCTAAACGCTCGGACAGCTGGGATATCTTCTTTTTCAAGTGGGCAACTAAAGTTACTTCTTGGGCGGCAATTGTGTCCAACTCCTTCATTAGTAGTTCGTCGAACATCTCATGTAAATGTTGGGCGCGGCCAAGGGGAGTTATGTGTTGCTGGAAGTCCCCACAGGCGTCTGCGCCATCTAGAGTGCATGAGCGAGTGCATTGCCAGGGAGGATAAAATCTGGGGGACTTTGCGGCGCCTGCACCCGCCTCGATCGTGGAAGCAAGGGAGCTGCAAATTTGATGTCTTACGATTATTGGAGGCGTGCGAATTGTTTATTTTTACGAAATACTAAAGAAGGACGCAGTGGTATACCTTGAGAGTTATATGTTTTCTCGTGGCCTTGGTGGTGCTCCCACGATGTTGCATTAGCGCATGGTATTGTTTGCAATGTTCTTCCCCTTCTGAGAATTTGCTGCATAGGGGAGCACAATAATTTTTTGTAACTTGGCACGGGTATGCCCTCTACGGATGGACCGGTGTGCGAATCCTCTGCGACACCATGTCCTTCTTCATCTCCTTGACTCATTTCTTCTGATGGGGACTCAAAGATGAATGGTACGCTTCAGTTGGGGGTAGCGTTTATGGCGGTTGTCATCTCGGCATTCCTACTGGGTATGGGAGAAGGAAACTCCAGAGCTACAATTCGTTGACCAATGCGCCATCCATTTGATATCTCGATTAACGTGAAGGGTCGGGCGCGCATGGTCACGGCACACGGATTCCCGTGCTTCACGAGCTGCGTATAAGTTAATTCTGCAGTCACATGAAGGATGCGTAAGTACATGTGCAGGTATGGTTATTCGGTAGCAAACTAAAAAGACACAACCAAAAGAAGAAGGGGAAGCAAACGAAATGAGGGCTTCTTACCATGGTCAAAATCATCAAAGTATTGGGGGAGGTGGTTGACAGGAAGAATTGGTGTGTGGCTCAGACCTAGGGTGTATAGCAGTGTCTCTGGATATTCTTGCATTGGTATCCGGTCAGCGTTAATTAATTGTGCGTCTGCCTCGTTATACGAACCGGCAATGGGGCGGTCATCCTTTATCATTGTCTCGGGGGTGATGAAATCATGGTCAAATGGGAAAACAACCTTGTCTACCCAGAAGAATTTGTCGGTCCACTTCTTCAGGGAATCTATTTTTTCTGAGTAACATTGAAGTTGACCAGGGCGTTTCGAGAAGGTTACCCATCCGCTCATCCATGTGGGTCTATAGAAGGCGCGGAAAAGGTTTATGGTTGGGTGAAATTTTTTGAGTAGGCAGTTTATCTTAAAGTTTGAGATTTTGGCGGCTCCTATACAATGTAGCTGGGAGAGGTGTATACTATAATAATTTAGTATGTCTATCAGAAAACAGCTTAGAGGTATGCGATTGTTGGAAAACTCAATGAACCTGGTGTACATACCAATTTTTCCGTCAAGAAAACTCCTAATATGTGCTTGTGGATCTGGCACAGTCGGATGAAGATCTGAAGGAACATGGTACTTGGTGACAAAACAGGAGAGCTCTTGTTCGGATAGGCGGGACGTCACATCAAATAGTTGGGCTACCATTTTTTGCTCTTGTGGGTGTTTTAAGCACGGGCGAAGTTAGTGTATTTTGTTATGAATAGTGGTTCTTATAGTTTTCAACAATGGAGGGAAGATTTTTTTTTGAAAGGTGAAGGAAGTGACTGTCAGACTTCATTTATATACCCTATGGATGTAGTGGTTCTTATGACACGTGTCTATGACGTTTGGTTCATCCTACGATGTCCGCTGATTACTTCTTCTGACATGATTAATGCTTTTCACGGTTTCCAATAAAGGAATGTGATAGTGGAATATGACATGGATACTTATTTGTAGTCATGACTGAATGGTTCTACTTTCTTCATGGGCATTTATGCGAGCGGGCCTGGGTGATTCATAGTCTAGTAGCCGCGGTTGGAACCTGCTACCACTAGACTGGGGGACATGATGACGTATAGTCCCTAGTCGGGTTGGATAGTCCGACTCACGGGTACTACCCGCATCCATCAGGAATGGATTGGATACTTGTGCGGTGTGCGCACATAGCCCATAAAGCTCGGTAAGCCGCTGTCGCACAAGAGGTTGATTACTTAGCCAAGTCCTCGTCGCAGTGCGACAGGATCAGACCGAATATAAATTATATTATAGTTATATTCGCCTAAGTAAAAGGGATATACACTTGCCTTAGTTGGATAATGAAGATCAAGCTATTTCGGGTCATTATCTCTTCCTTAGGCCGCAAGAACAGGGAGCCCAGCCTGGACTCTCTCGAGTATAAAAGGAACCCCTTCGGTTCCACAAAGGTACGATACACACAATACCCTAAACACTAATATACTCAAAACCGATTACTTACTCTCACGCCAGAGTCTAATCGTAGGTCACAAACTCGCGGTAAGCCTAACGGTGTTTGTTTAGTGCGCAGAGTCCTAAAGCAAGTCTCACTTGGTGCGAGATCCGGAGTCCACAAGACCCCAAATTAAGCCTAATTTGTGTTAAGCTCGGTCTATCCCAACTTTTGCATCAACATACCCGGTTAAGGAAGGAGGTGTTATGCCATTAGGCGCTGACCAAATTCCCGGCTCGCCTATGCGTCAAATTGAAATTACCGATGATTATTAATTGAATTACACCTTAAGGTTGATTTACCGAAAATTCACATCCTAAACACAATGAATAAGGGTTTTGCTTTGTGCATAGCTGAGTTCTAGCAAAAGTACGTTGTGAATAGTTGTGGGTAAATTCTTTACTTGGTTTAACCAATACCGCAACATAATTTATGTAGAAATTTAATCTCATGAAAAAAGTTTACTAAATGCTTTATTATACTTATGCTATGGAGTTGTATGCATGCTTCTCTATACACTGATTTTGACATCAAAATTTATACCCTTAAAATTTAAGTCGAATGCTCCTAATTGACGAACACTTGAAATTACTTCGTCATCAAATGAGATTTTTGGGTGATGTTGTGATGGAGAGAAAACCTTTCGTAGAATGAGAATTCTTATGATGATTTTACGTTACTCAGATTAGACGACTTAATTAAGTTACTCAGTGAAGTCTGAAAACTTAATGCATTCAGAAGGGATGAAACATGTTTACAATGCAAAACATTTTTGGTAATGTAAATTCCTTAAATATCTAGAAATTGAAAATTGTTTGTCAATTGAATTGTTCGACAAGTCGCTATGTTAAGTACATTCATTACTAGCAGATCAACTGATGTAATGGGTTTATGTCAATATAGTTATAGAATTCAAGGAAAATAATATGGTTTTTATACCAGGGTAATTTTATTTTCTTGAAAGTATTTTGTTATCGTAAATACTAATATCTGAACTTATTTCTGTAGAAATGGCTCAACCCACTCTCAGGGGGAAGAAAAAATCAGAAGAATTATTCAAGCGTGAGAAGAGAAGTTGTTGATCTACTTGGTGTACCCCTTACTTTCAATCCCTCTTAGCAACGTTATCATGTTAGATGATGGGATTTGCTTGTTAGATTCCGCTGTGCGCTTAATCATTCTAAGCTTTATTGAAAGCTTTGAAGTTGCTTACGAGGATTGTCAATTTAGGGGGAAGCTATTTAAAAGCTTCTACATCAAGGTTATGTGGCATGAATTAGGGGGAAGCTAATTCAGAAGCTTCTCCTTAACTAGAAGTGTATGGGTTACTTAGCTCGTGCCGTTACAGTATTTCTACTACAAGTTAAAGATGAGTCGTTTTGAAGTCAAAGGCCTCAGAAGACATCATCGGCATTGGACGCTTCATGGAAGCTCTTGTTCTTTATCATTATGTACTTGTTAGGAAAAATATTGTAAGGAATTCTACACGTCGTCCCATGGGGGAAGATTGTTGGAAACTCACTTTATATGACGACATTTAAGAATTCCCATTAGTTATCATAGTCACACACGTTTAGACTAGACTAGGTTCATTGTATAGTTTATGTTGTGTGTGTGACTATATATACCCATCCTTTGCTTCCAAGGAGGGGTGTTGGTTGTTCATTTTCTACATTTCAATATACAAGTTTCTTTCACTTCTCTCTCTAACTTTCTCTCTCTAGAAAAACACTGATTTTCTCTACGGCTATGACAAATGTCATCCCGGAATGTCTTTAAATCAAAAGAAGGTATGAAGTTCATCACGTGTACTCGTTGTGCGTTCAATATGTCTTCTTCTTCCCCCTTGATGGTTTCGAAACTCGGAACCATCAATAAATCGTACGCACATGAACCTGAAATCTCGTGAGAATAATAAATAAGCTGAATTATATATTATGTGAGAATCAGCTGTTGATCGAAAATCTCTTCTCATAAACTCTCCATGGCCACCTTTACCAACCCACGAAAGCAATTTGAAGTGACCACTGAAAGAATGAATCGGATACATCAAACGTGAAACTGAATAAGAATCCTTCGATCTTGTGACTTAAGCTTGCACTATTGTTGAATGAAGAACGGTGGAGAAATCTCTAAGTACTCAATGCATCACTGAAGAAGTCTATAAGCACAACACCTCTTGAAATTATCCACGTCGACTAAGCGCGTGACACTGAGTACAACAATGTAACCCCTTTAAGTGATAGTTATCCGAGTCATCAACCATCCACCCCGAACCCGGAAACTAGATAACCAAGTCGTCATTCTAATATGAAGCACGAGCAAGTTATCTATGAAAGATAAAATAAGTACACGCCTTCAAAAAATCCGTCTTCAACGTCACGTAATTAATACCCGATCAAACAAAATCTGTAGCCACTAAAAAAAATCGCCCAATTTTTTCTTGGTCTCGTCTCAAATAAATTCTCGTCACATTTGTCACGTCACTTTGTCACGCACGATGTCACATTTAAATCCTGACAATATCCACAAAATTTTATTCAAAATAATTAATTTTGAAATGAAATTTCGTGTATATTAAGTTTTAAAACATACGGCCCACAGCCATGTTTAAAAAGCTTCGAGTCCAAGGCCCAAGTCGTGTGTCATGGCCCTTAAAAAAATGAAAAGATCATTTTTCAAAAGAAGAAACGTCACTTTGAGATACCCGGTCCAAAGCCCAAAATCCCATGCAATACCCGATCCATACAACTTGGGATATAACACTCCACTCAATCCTAAAATATCTCACATAAACCTAACCTAATCACTTACATAGAACAATCCGCCCCACCTCTCTCACACTAACCAAACTTCATCTTTTCCAGTCAAACTTAGAAACATCCGTCACCTCACAATCACCATCTCAAATCCATCTTTATCTCAATCTATTAAATCATCCATCTCAATAATCATCACATCTAAAATCCATCATATGAATCCAGTTGCAACTGTAACCATTGAACCACAAATCAAATTCGATTTTGTTCGATACATCACGAAGATGCGACGTCAAGGTCTCCTTTGGGGGGTCTCGGGTAAGGTTGAAACTGATTGCATGTCGCATTAGATTAATTAAAACGAATCAAAGATCGAATCTAACAAACTTGTTATGATTCGATCTTAATTTTCGTAAATTAATAAAGGTGTATGCCTTGACATGAGTGATTTGGATTGCATGTGTTGATTTATAAGTCGAAACAAAGATTGGTTTTAACAGGTTTGTTGAAATCCCTTCTTATTATTCGAATATTAAAAAAGATGTGCTTCTTATAGATCTGTGATGAATAGATCTCGATTCGAAAATATATTTGATGAATCTTGGAATAAACGAACGAGATATAATACGAGATCAATTCATTTTCTGTTTTTAATTCGAGTCTAGATGGGATAGGTGTCGACGGGTTTAGGATAGATGATGTTGGTGTTGGGGAGAAATAAGGTTGGCAGTTGAGTTTAAACTCAGTGAGTTAAATTGGTTCAGTGTTGAGTCGACTCAGTGAGTTAACTGAGTCAACTCGGTAATTACCAAGTTGACTCGGTTGTGATGGTGTCAGTTTTGGTCACATTTTTGGCATACTGATTTTAAAACACAGTCCATCAGAATGTCAAAAAATGTCCCATCGGAATATTTTTTATTTTTTTTTTAGTATTAGTCAAAGTAATGTTTTCAAAAAAAATAAGGCACCCATCGGAATGATTTGTAGGTCGTCATCGGAATCAAACAAACACCCCATCGGAATAAGCTTAATCTGAATCCCAATCGGAATGTTCAATCTGAATGACCGATCGGAATGACCGATCGGAATGACCAAATAAATAGTCTAATCGGAATGTCCGATCTGAATATCCAATCGGAAAAGCTGTCGGAAACCCAATCAGAAAAGGGTTTTGAAGAACCGAAAATGGTGGATCTGTAAACTTTTGTCCTTATCTATTTGCATAAACAAGAATAAAGAGACCCAGAAACAGTGGAAATACCAGATTTGAATTAACTTTGACCATGATATGATGAAACCGAGAAAGAGTATTAATTAATAAATTGATACCACAAAACTGTTTGGACTGATTGGACAAAGAATAGACGACGTGACAAAAAAGTTGTGACAGATTGGACCAAATAAGAACAATACGTGACAAAAAATGATATATTCGGACCCAAGAAAAAATTTAAGACCACCAAAATCGAAGCAAAAAACATGATCCAAGGAATGAACCAAGGCTCTGATGCCAAATGTAGATTTGCTAAATATGATCCGGTGGTCTAATATGGTGGAATATGGTGGTGGTAGCCATTGTTGGTTTAGAGAGAGAGAAGAGAGGTTGAATGTGTGAAAATGTAAAATGTATTGAATTGATAAAATGACAAGCAACACCCCTCCTTGGAAGCAAAGGAGGGGTATATATAGTCACACACACAACATAAACTATACAATGAACCTAGTCTAGTCTAAACGTGTGTGACTATGATAACTAATGGGAATTCTTAAATGTCGTCACATAAAGTGAGTTTCCAACACCCACCAATAACACTATAAGTTCTGCGTTAAAGGCATTCGTTGAACGTCCCAAACTTACTGGCCCAAACTTCAAGGATTGGTACCGCTCGCTAAGAATTATCTTGAGAGCAGCAGGTACTACGATATAGTGACTACTCCCTATCCGGAGGATCTTGCTGAAGGAGCATCTGATGCGCAAAGGCTTGAATACGCTGCTAATGTTAAGAAGCACTCTGAGGTGGTTTGCTTAATGCTAGGAAAAATGGCTCCTCCACTTCAACAGAAGTATAGGCTATTTTCACCTAAGCGGATGCTTGATGAGCTTAAGGCTATGTTCGAGAAGCCGCAAGCTGTGGAGATCTACGACTTAGTAGATGCTTTGCATAGCTGCAAGCAAGCTCCAGTAAAGTCTGTAAGTGCCCATTACTTGGAGATGAGGGGTTATATGGAACAACTCATTGCACTAGGACAACCCTATGATCATAATATGGCTATCAACTTGATCAATAGGTCCCTTAACAAGGACTCCAATTATTTTGTTAGAAACTATAATATGCATTGCATGGGGAAGACAGTTAATGATTTGCATCTAATGCTCATTGACTACGAACAAGGGTTTAAAGACAAGGCATCTACCGCTACGCCTTCTGTACTAACCATACAAAGGGTAGAGTGAGTAAGCCAAAACCGCAAGCGAATAAGCAGAAAGGCAAAGGCAAGGGTGATAAGTGCAAACAAGTTGCGACTTATTCAAAACCTAAGTAGAAAGAAGAATAGATCTCAGAAGGATGAGACTTGTCACCATTGCAAGGCAAGTGGTAACTGGAAGAGGAATTTCCCTCTTTACCTCGAAGAATTACGAGAAATAAAGAAGAAGTCTGAGCAGAGCGTTGCAGCTTCAGGTACTTTATTTATGATTGAATTGTTCAATTTAACATACAAATTAAATTCCTGGGTATATGATACGGGATGCGATAATAACATTTGTAAGACGTTGCAGGGTT
The DNA here is from genome assembly GCA_025667525.1 of Glebionis coronaria. Lineage (NCBI taxonomy): Eukaryota > Viridiplantae > Streptophyta > Magnoliopsida > Asterales > Asteraceae > Glebionis > Glebionis coronaria. Next base: position 462,922,872 of record CM046881.1, read on the forward strand.
TAATCTGGAAAGGAAGCTATCCTATGAGGAACAATTTCTGCAAGTTAGCAATGGCGTACAAGCAGCGGTTGAAGCTATAGGAACATTTAATTTAGTTTTACCTTCGGGTTTAGTACTGATTTTAAATGATTTTCACTATGCACCTACAATTGTTAGGGGTGTTATTTCCTTTTCTTGTTTGTTGAATAATGGATTCGTTCACACAATTGATAACAATAGAATTTCTGTTTGGAAAGATGGTATTTTCTATTTTAATGCAATTTCTGTGAATGGTGAGTTTGAAATAGACATGCATGATAATGAATCCAAGAATAATAAATCTGTCTTTAGCATAAGTAAGAAGAGAAAGTTTGACAAGAAATCTTCTTATCTTTGGCATTGTAGACTTGCCCATATTGGGAAGACTAGTATACAAAAGCTTCAAAGTGAAGGTATTTTGGAAAATATCAATGATGAATCATTTGATAAATGTGAGTCTTGTATCTCTGGAAAGATGACCAAGAAACCTTTTAATAGCAATATTGAAAGAGCTACTGATCTACTTGGACTAATACATACTGATGTGTGTGGACCACTTAGACATGTGTCAAGGAAAGGTGCTAGCTACTTCTTAACATTTACGGATGATTATAGCCGTTATGGTTATGTTTATTTTCTTAAACATAAACATGAGGTATTTGAAACATTCAAAGTGTTTAAAGAAGAAGTAGAACTGCGATTAGGGAAGAAGATTAAAGCTCTTCGTTCTGATAGAGGTGGTGAATATTTAAGTCAAGAGTTCATAGATTATCTAAGTGAGAATGGAATTGTTCAGCATCTTACTTCTCTCTATACTCCACAAAAAAATGGTGTATCCGAAAGGATAAATCGTACATTATTGGATATGGTGCGATCTATGTTTAATCTTACAACTTTACCTTTATCCTTTTCGGATTATGCTTTAGAGTCTGTTGTTCTCATTTTAAATATGGTTCCGACGAAGAAGGTCGATAAGACATCATATGAACTATGGCATGAAAAGAAGCCACATTTGTCTTATTTAAAGGTCTGGGGTTGCGAGTCGTATGTGAAACGTGACTCGGGGTGACAAACTCCAACAACGATCTGTAAAATGTATCTTTCTAGGAAACCCTAAGGATACTATGGGTTACTACTTTTATTATCCACCTGAGAACAAAGTAATTGTTGCTAGGTATGGAGACTTCCTTGAATTTGATCTTGTAAATCAAGAATCCAGTGGGAGAAATTATGATCTTGAAGAGAGTCATATAGATACATTACCTTCTGAAAACACTAGCGATGTAATTCCTGTAGAACCAGAAAGTCTGGTGGTTTCACCAGAATTAGTTCCTCTACGTAAATCCAAAAGGATTAAAAATGCAAATAGCAATATATGTCTTAACATAGAGGATGATGATGAGTTATGGGATCTTGGTGAACCCACTAATTATAAATCCGCCATACTTGATCCTGAGAAGGATAAGTGGATGGTTGCTATGGGTGAGGAAATGAAATCCATGAAAGTAAATGATGTTTGGATTCTTGTAGAACCACCAAATGCTAAAGTAGTGAGACATAAGTGGATATACAAGAAGAAAACCGACATGGACGGAAAAGTACAATCCTATAAAGCTCGTTTAGTAGCTAAAGGTTTTACTCAAACCTTTGGCGTAGACTACGAGGAGACATTTTCTCCTGTAGCAGACTTAAGATCTATTAGGATTCTCATAGCTATAGCAGCATACTATGACTATGAGATATGGCAAATGGATGTTAAAACTGCCTTCTTGAACGGTCGCTTAGATGAAGACATCTATATGCAACAACCAGAAGGGTATGTTGATCCTGAGAATCAGGACATGTGTGCAAACTTCAAAGATCCATTTATGGTTTGAAGCAAGCATCACGTCAATGGAATAAAAGATTTGACGAAGAAATCAAAAAGTTTGGATTTATTCAGAATCGTGATGAGCCATGTGTATATCGCAAAGCTAGTGGGAGTGATGTAGTATTCCTAGTCCTATATGTTGATGACATATTAATCATGGGAAGTAACATTCCAAGACTTAAAGCTGTTAAGGATTATCTTGGTAAATGTTATTCTATGAAGGTTTTAGGAGAAACTACATACATTCGGGGAATTAAGATCTATCTAGATAGGAAAAGACGGTTAATTGGTCTAAGTCAAGATGCTTATATAGATAAGATTTTGAAGAAGTATAATATGAATAATTCCAAGAAAGGTTTTCAACCTATGGAAGTTAAGCATAATCTAATTCATGAGATGAATGCATCAACTCCTGAAGAGGAGGCATACATGCAGTAGGATCTACTATGTATGTTGTTAGATGCACAAGGCCTGATGTGGCGTTTGCTCAGAACTTGGTCAGTAGATACCAACAGAATCCAGGGAAGCTCCACTGGACTGCTGTTAAACATATTCTAAAGTATTTGAGGAGTACGAACGATATGTTTTTGGTATTTGGAGGGAAACCAGACACAGAAGTGAATGTGACAGGTTTCTGTAATGCGTCCTGGAAATGTGATAAAGACGATACGAAGTCTCAGACGGGTTACGTTTTTGTTATCAATGGAGGAGCAGTTGACTGGAAGAGCAAGAAACAGACAACGATTGCAATGCATGCTACTCAATCTGAGTACATGGCTGCTTCAGAAGCTGCAATGGAAGCTGTTTGGATTAGGAAGTTTATTGGAGATCTAGGAATGATGCCTTCAATTAAAGAACCTATTGATATATATTGTGACAATTCTGTTGCAATAATATTCGCCAATAACTCTGGAGTCATGAAAGGCACCAAACACTTTATGCGTAGACATCACTACGTCCGAGAACAAGTTGAAGCTCGTGAAATCAAATTAATAAAAGTTCACACAGATGATAACATAGCCGATCCTTTAACTAAGTCTTTGCCTAGACCAAAGGTAGTTAAGCATGCCAAGGCGATTGGGCTGCAACTAGCTAGCGAACTCATGCAATAAATATGTGATTAGTATTTGGATAAAGGATGTTATGACATTATTATATAATGAAATAAAGATTGGGTTTCGTTTATTCTTATTATTTAATAGTGTATCCTATTTTACATGTTTTAATCCATGAATAAATTGTTATGCTAAATGTCCGTTGTCGATTAATAATATGGGAATATTATTAAATTAAGACAAATCAAAATTGCGATAGAGTATACTTGAAAGTATATTGGTTGATTTTGGATGATGTTCGATGAATCGAATATTGGACTTATCCCAATTATATGTTTTTACTTTATGGATCTTTGTCATTAAGTAAAACATAAATAGTTATCCTTAGACTTGAGATACCAGGAAATTGTTGTGAATCTAGTGTATCTCTGTGGAATAATCTAACACTAAACGTAACTGGTAGCTATAAGGATTATTTTCGGAAGTGTTGCAAAATTCATAAGTTTTGCTCGTAATCAATATGGTATTTATTTCCTACAATTTCGTTTTGGATTTTAATACAGTTAGGCCCCTCGTGGGATTAGTAAGATGTTTGTGTGGCCACACCCAAATTTGTTTTTGTAATCTTGCTGAATTTGTGAACGAGAAACAGAATGGTTAATGAAAGGAATGACTGAGATCCATATCCTTATTAACGGTGTATTAGAAATAAAAGGATAATAATGATGATGAATCATTAAAAGGTTTTGACCACGAGACCTTACTCGAGTTGTACTAGAGACATTGCTATGTGTAACTAGACGCTAGTCAATGTAATCACAATATTTGAAATATGTCCAAGTGGGAGCTGAAACTTTATGGACTTATATTTAATAGTCGTGTGATAGGATCGAACTCGAGATTACGGGATTGCACACAATACGTAAAGAGTTAATTTAATTAATAAATATATTTATTGTATTTATTAATTTATTTAATAAATATATATATATCTATGTATTTATTAAATTAAATCGAGGCATAACTTTAACGATCGTTAATTAATTAAGAGTTAAGTGTTAACGAGTGTTAAATAATTATATAGTAAGTAAATATAAAGAAAGAAGTTTGGAAGATTCCGGAACACCGTAATAGGGTGTTTGGTCGGTTGGTTATAGAGGAAAAGGAAGGGGGAAAATCTTTCCTTTTATTTGTTTTAGGGTACATGCTTAGGCCTATATAAACAAATCCTTCTCCTCATAATTCAACACACAAAAATCTTTCCACTCTTCTTCTCTTTGTTGCGATCGCAGGAAGGAACCCACACAAGGGTTTTGGTTGGTTTTCTTGGTTGATCAATTTACTTATTATCTAGTCCTAGTCCCTCTCTAAGGTTGTTTGGGTAGATTATTTACATGCGTCTGCTAGAATCAAGGTTAGCTCGTTGTATTACGTGTGTACAAGATCGTAATATAGTCTTACTTTAGACTATATCTTGGTGATATACGGTATAAACCCGAATTGGTGATTCGTTATTCGTCTTGTGGATTTGCTTTAGCGTAAAGGTATGTAACCATATTTCGATTAATTATAATTGTGTTATTATTATGATCTTGTTAAATCGCTTCCGATATATGTGCTTTGATCTCTTTAGGATTTTATATAATTTTTATGATGTTAATAAACATTCAGTAAGACTAGACACTTAGGTGTTAGACATAACATGATTCGTGAGCTCATCACGAATGGGGTGGTTTCTAAAGAGTTTGTGAAATCACAACAAAATTTAGCTGATAACTTGATGCATGGATTGGTTAGAGACTTGGTTATAAAGTCTACTAAAAGGACGAGTTTAAAATCCAATTTAGTCAATGAATGTTAAGACATCTAACTCCCTCCTAAAGAAACTTGAGAGTTGAGTTCAATGTGAAAGCTGAACCTTCACAGGACTGAAGTATATTTTTTATTTATCATCCCAAAGATGTGCTTCTACCTGTTGAAAAGAGGATGAAGTTAAGTACCCCGTATTAAGTTTACACTAGCAGTACTAACTAAGTTAGTACTGTTAGTTCATATTCCAACCGCAGTACTAAGTATGTTACTATTATTAGTGGTACTGAAGGAATGACTAAACAATGGAGCTGAACATGTATGTGTGTAATTGGTTTGACCAATTCAAGCGACAGTTTTAACTGCGTAATAGCCACGTTTAATTCGTCATGTAACCACTAACTCCTGTTATTGTGAAGACATATTAAGAGGAGATTAACGAGCCATTAATTCCTCTTAATACCATTGACTATGGTTTGAGTAGATCACCTATATATATCTGATCATAACATCTGCATGGAGATACATAGGAACCAAAACACTTAAAGGCGAAAAGTTAAGGATTTGTATCTAACTCAATAACACACATCTGGTCTTATCTCAAGTAAATATTTGTGATACCTAGACATTAAGGTCGAATAATTTAATTTGAAAAGTAATAACATGATTTCAAGTGATATCCGATAACGATCTATTAATACGTAATTAGAATTGATTATCTTAACCTTGTTTTAGACGAACACACGACAACACTTAACTCGTATGCTACCGAGAGACTCATTTTATATTTTAAAATACATTACAAAAACTAAGGCATCGTTTGGTTCGCGGTAATCTGATGTAATTGGATGTAATTGTAATTCGATTACATTAAATAGGGTGTTTGGTTTACATAACGAAAGAAATTGTAATTCATTTTTCAATCCGTGGGTTGCTTGGTTTGCATTGTAATTGTAATTCAAGCATTACAATTACACTCATAAAGGGAATTCAAATTACATATGAAGTCGGGGTCAAAGTCTTCTTTGGACTTTTCTAATTCGATTTTTTTTCATCAAGCAAGATGGAAAGTTTTGAATTACGTTGTAATTCAGTATTTTTGTACTTAACATCAATATCAATTAATAATAATAATAATAATAATAATAATAATAATAATAATAATAATAATAATAACTATTTTAATAAATTAATAAATAAAACAATAATTACAATAATCATTATTGTTATTAAAATTATTATTAATAAAAAAATAATATTAATAAATTATTATAATTAATTATTAATAAAATATTTATGATTATATTAATAAAGTATTTATATAATAGTATTAGTAAATTAATTATTATTATATTAATAAAATAATATTATAAAACTATAAAGAAAATAATTATTAGAACTTATATATGTTAAAATACATAAAAAATTATTTATTAATAGAATAATTATTAAAATATAATATATATATATATATATATATATATATATATTAATATTATATTAGAAATATTTAAAAAGTAAGACTGAAAATATATTAATTATACATTTATTAATAAAATAATTATCACAAAAAAAAATAAAAAATATTATTAATTAATTATTATCATTAAAAGTATTACTATTAATAAAAAAATTATTATTAATATTATTAATATATTAGTATAATAAATATTAACAAAATAATTAATATAAAAAATAAAAATAATATTAATTATTATTTATATTATTATAAATTATATATTAATAAAAAGTAAAAACTAAAAAATATTACAAAATAAATATTATTTTTATCATTTTATTATTAATATTTAATATTTACATATTTACTATTAATAATAATAAAATAAGAATAATAATAATAATAATAATACTTTTATTATTTATTATTAAATAGTATTATTAATAATTTATTAAATTTATTATTTATTATTATTATTATATTTTAAATTATTTATTATTATTATATTTTATATTATTTATTTTTATTATTAATATTATATATTTTTTTATTACTATTATTATTATTTATTTATTAGTATTTTTAATTATTATTATTCGAAATTTTTCAAAAAAATAAATTACATTACGTTATTAACCAAACAAAAATAATAATAAAATATATCAATAACAATTCCTATAAATTACTATTAAAACACATTCTATCTTTTCCAATTAAAATTCATTCAAGTTAGAATTTTTTTTTCACCAATTACACTTCCGTGCGCACCTTAATTGTAACTTATTCGTAATAGCGCACGATCGCCTAATAATTGTGCATGCATACTGGTCCTATGTACGTGTTTGTAATGGAGTTGTCCATGTCACCCACGTGACTACACCACCCTCCCCACGAGCCGCGTCCCTACGCATCCACCATTCTTCGTATGTTTTTTTCAGCCACATGACTTTTTATTCTTCTTTAATTTTTTTAATTTAAACTCAACGGTATCTAATTATGATTGTGGTACAAATTGCATTAGGACAATGACAAAAAAAGACATGAAATAAGGATCGAAACAAGATTAGCAAACAAAGTGAAGGTCCCACAGTAGATCTAGTATTCCCCATAACATAAATCACTGATGTGATGCGATTTAACTTTGCAAGTTTAATATAAAACGATAGGTTTGATAAATACATCATTCATTGTGTGCTGTGTTGCACGGAAACGTCCCTCGGATGTCGTTCTTGTTCTGGAAACGTTTTGGAAATGAGAAACGGACAGAAACGGCTAGAAACGCGATGGAAACGTTTTGGAAAAAAAAGAAACGTTTCATGAAGATCAGAAACGCCGAGGTTTGAGAAAAAACGCGGAGGAGAAATGTTTTTGGGCTTATGGCACGTTTCTGGGCTTTGGTTTATAGTTAACAAAACCTTCCAGCGGAAAAGCGGTGTTTTCCGGTAAAATTTGTTATGGAAGAGGTAAGAGATGAATGAAAATTAGAGATAAAAAAAACGGGCTGGTTAAAATGATAGAAGATAATGTTTGCTTTTATTAGTTTGCTTAATGGGCTATCAATTAAATGGGCTATTTATATCATTGTATATAAGTAGACGAGTACCCGCGCATAGCAGCGGGATTTTCTAGCAACGATAATTAACGATATATGATAATATGGTCACTATCAAAAGGGATTGAAATAATTTTCACACTATAAAGTATGTCTTTTTTTTTGTGTATTAGGGTTTAGAGAGAGATTAAAGTTTGTGTGTGTGTGTGTGTGAATTCATTATATTGTGTGTATTGGGCTGGTCACAAAGAATAATCAATACTTTTCAATATTTTAGTAGGACACACATTTCAACTTTCAACTTTCAATATTTTAACTTTCAACCAAAAGGATACACCCTTTATAATGTAGTAAGGATAAATAGGAATGCTACATCCACATAATGTTTACAAAAATAAATCCACATAATGATGTGTAGGTTAATTAGTGGATGCAAATATATGAAAAATACAAAAAGTATGAGAGAGAGTGCCAATGACTTTCATGACACATCATTATGTGGATTTGTTTTTATAAATTTTATGTGAATGTAGCATTTTTCTATAATAAATATATGTTACTAATGGTCTTTAATTATATGTAATACTCATAATTAAAGCATTTGAGAAAGTTCACAACATTTATTTAAATTATATAAAGTATATAATTAAAATTATCAAATAAAATAATAAATTAACAAAAATACATAAACGTTTCTGGCCGTACCCGTTTCTTTATTTTTGGGACATTGTTGTTTCTAAGTACCCATCCCATGTACCCGTTTCCGTTTCCGTGCAACATAGATTGTGTGTAATACTTCATTTTAAATATTTTTATAAATTTGATATTTTTATAAATTTGATATTTTTAAAATTCGAAAAAGGGTTCGAAATATTATAAAAGAAATCGACATTTTTGGAAATCAGTTTTTTTACCTTTTTCATTTGTTTTCTTACGCTTTTTTCATTTTTTTTACGTTTTAATCGGGTTTTTTACGCTTTCGTCCGTTTTTTACGTTTTTTTTTCTATTTTCGTCTGTTTTTTACGATCTTTTCCGCTTTGTTATGTTTTTGTTAGTCTTTTATGCTTTATTTTTACGTTTTCATCTGTTTTTTTTTTTACATTTTTGCCTTTCTTTAATGTTTTTCGTCCGTTATCTTACGTCTTTTGCCTATTTTTTTGAGATGGCAAATCATGCCGAATATGCAACTAATTTACACTTTTTGACACTAGCTGTAAAGTTATGTTGCACCTTTTACCCCATCAATATCAACTTGTGGGCATTTTTTTGACACTAGTTGTAAAGTAATGGGTACTTTTCGGCACTCGCTGTAAAGTATATTTTTTTCCCTTTGGCTCGAGACCGGCTGGCCCGTGCCCGTTTGGCCCATGGCCTGTTTGAACCGTGAGTGACCCGCCGTTTGGCCCGTTAGGCCGAATCCGCCCACCCAACCGTTTTGCCACTTTTAGTTTCCAGGATAGCATGCGCACTACTATAAATTGGAGTTCCATGTTTATGAACACCTAGGAAGCATCGAAACGTCGCTGGGATATCGTATGATGTATCAGAAACGCGGGAAAACGGGAAACGTCGGGGAAATGCCGAGGAAACATCCCTAAAAAAAGTAGAAACGTTTCGCGACTTGGGGTACGCTGCTCCTTACCTACGAAACGTTTGGGGAAACGTCTCTAGCCCATAAATTCGCGTTTCCCATACCCACAATGTAGATCTGAGATCTTTTATAAAAAGAAAATAAGATGGTGAGAAAGAGAAGATAGAAGACCAGGGAAAGAGAAAAAGACAAATACTAGGAGTATTATTTAATGTATTTGTATAGGACACATTGATATGGGTAATTAATTAATTACACTATCATTTATTTTTAATCTGCTATTTTAGGGGCCGTTTGGTGTAAAGCTAACATATGATCTCAGTTTGGCTTGTAAAGAAAAAGTGGCAAAGACAATCCATGTTATTTTAAAATTTTGTTTGTTTTAAACATGCATGCTATTATACAGGGCCCACATAACCCACGGCTATTATAAAATAAAGAGTAAATTACATCGTTCGTCCTTGTGGTTTACGTTGACTGACATGATTCGTCCCTTGACAAAAAAAAAATACACTACCCGCCCTTAAGTGGGAAACGTTATATAGCGTTGGTCCCTCTCTTTAACAGGCCACATTAACTTTCGTTATAACCCATCTAATAAGGATATTTTAGTCTTTTCCAAAAGATAATTATACTCTTTTGTTTAATTAGTATTTTTTTCTTACGTAGGCCCAATCACTGCATAACGTTTGGAAAAAAATAAAAGCAGTTAAAGAGATACCCCACCCACTAGCCACTCACCTCCGACCGTCCATCACCACACCCATCTTTTCAGACCACTTCGTAAGACCATAAATCAACACCCATAAATGCTTAATGAAAATGTAATCCTCTTCTTCATAAGCATCTATTTATTCCTCCTTCCATCACTCCCACGACACCTTCCCACCCACCAATAGCTCTTCATCATAGTCTTCACCACCCACTGCCATCTGCCACCATCCACAATCAGTTCCGTAACCACTGTCCACCACCAGTTCCACCACATCCAGCAACCCTCAAAACCCCCCAAAACTAACACATTATCTTCAGTTACTCAAACCTAAAATCTAATCCACAAATACTAACCTATGATCTTCTATCTTCATCAAAAATCATCACCAAAAGCAAAACTTGCTACCAAATCCCATCTTCATCGAACTCATTTATATAAAATTATCTCCAAAAACATCTAACCCCCGTCTCCACCCAAGAACACTACACCCCTGTTATGAAAACGACTAGGTTTGACCATTTTCTATATCTTCTCATTTACCCATAAATTTTTTTAGAACAAATTATAACATTTTTTTATATCGAAGTTGTAATGGTTGTTAATGTTCCTTTCTATTCTCATTTATTCCAACTAGTTTATTCCAATATTGATATCGAGGTTACTGTAGGTGTTATTGTTTGAATATTGAGTTTGAGATCTCTATATATCAGGTTTGCAAGCTAACCCACCACCACCATTAATAGTGGCACCATTAAGCAAATCAACCATCCTACCTTCTTTTCACCTAAAAAGTTCCTGATTTCAATAACACTATTATGATTAGTAATACTCGCATTAATCGGAAAATGAGCATAGAAAAATCTTATCTTATACCTAAACCCACAAGTCAAGTTGCTGACTTGGTTAAGGAACAGTACGAATACCAACAATAGTTTTCCTTGACCTAAAGCACACGTCAAATTTCAGCTTCTTCTTACCTTCTTCATCGATGATAAGCATGAGATCAAGGTTGAGATGCTTTAAGTCTAGAGTGAGGATGCCACGTGGCTCTATGAATGTGATGATCTTGGCTTTCACTGTGACTGAGGTTCCCAAGATGTCTATTGTTTCTAAGGAGATGAGTATCTTTATTTTTGGTAATTTGGTGTGACGGTTGTGAGGTGGTATGAGTTTAAGGCTATGGACTTATAAGGGTGATGAAGTTTTCAATTTAATATTTATAATATATATAGTAGAGGTTAGTGCTGGCGTAAAAGGACAAAAATACCCTTACCGTGATAAGACTTAACAACGGCTAATAAAGGCAGTTAAAGAGAGGGACCAACGCTGCATAACGTTTCCCACTTAAGGACGATGGTGCATTTTTTTTTGTCAAGGGACGAATCATGTCGGTAAACGCAAACCACAAGGACGAACGATGTAATTTATAATACTTTATAAAACATTTAGCCTTTTTATTTTTAGAAGTCTTAATATTTTTTCAGCCATAAACATTTCTTAATTGGGAAATATTTCAAATTGTATAAAAAGTAACAGCCTATAATCGTGTGTTATAAATTTTGTTAATTGGGCATGAGTAGCCAGAGTAGCAACCCGTTGCCTTTTTAAATGATGTATACGTTTTTTATACGTTTTTTTCTGTATCATTTGCTTGTATACAACCAATTTCACATTTAGAAATTCCAACAAAACAGCCTCCTAACTCTCTAATATTGATATAAATGAGCTTAAATTCAGGAACAATCTATACTAGAATCATGCCTTATGTATTGAAAAATCATACCATATCCTCAGACACTCTTGACACTATAAGATGAAGGCACAAGCAAATGGATTAGGTACATATTACCAAAAAACACATACTTATGGATAACCAAGCTGAAATAACATTGTTCTTTGCATCTTTCTCCTTTGGTCCCAACATTCCAGCAGCACCTGCAAGTCCCAAGCCTCCTCTTGCAGCCCATGCACCTCTCCAAGTCGCTCTTCCAATTCAGGCTCAAAATAACCGAGTTGTCGATGTAACAAAAGTTGGGCAAAGTGAAAGCGGGTTATATATTGCTTTAGGAAATAACAGTGACAAATTTACACGCATTATTTCAACGCTTTGATCATTAAATATATAGAAACCATAAATGACAATGTTTTAAAAACAGGTTCAACCCGGCCGGTTGAACCGGTCGGACCGGTGACCTGTGCTATTACCGGGTGGTTTCTAGCCGGTTTTCAAAAGATTTGATACCCGGATTGAACCGCCGGATTTTAGCTAACCCGGGTTGATCCGGTTCCAAGAAACCGACCGGTTTCTACCTTTTCCGGTTGGTAACACAGCACCGGAAGTAATGGTAGTACTGATGGATATCATGAAGAAGATGGTCAAAGATGCTTAGTTATTTTAATAATTATTTTTACGTGAGTGGGATGAAAAGTAAATAGTGGCCTAACAATCAGCCAGCTATATGTATTTGGTAGTAATTACAAAATCAAACATTTTCTCCATATATTTAGATTTCCTATTTTAGTTTTCCATGGTGTACGTTAGTATAATTGTAAATAAAAATCTCTTGTTTTAAACTAGCAGGGTACCCGCACGATGCGGCGGCGGGTACCCTGTGATTAATCGGAGAAAGGTAAAAAAAAATTCAGTCAGATTTGGTTTGGTTATTTGCATTAGTTTCGGTTGGTTTTCTCTAGTTTTTGATTAAACCCGTTCACCTTGTTCGATTTTAAAACCGTATGTGTCACCAAGTTGTAAGTTATATGAAGTTTTTTTTGTGCTTTAATTGTTGAACACTATGTATCATAAAATATAGATGGGTACTCGCGCGTTGCGGCTATGGGTATCCTGTTATTAAAGTTTAAGCGTCACCAAACAAAAAACGATAAACTATTTAACTGTAGAATAATAAAAAATCATCCTAGTTCGATCTGGTTCACCCGTATAGATAGCTTCCGCCTTGTTATCTTCGTTTCATTTTCTATCAGTTTTTATTGGCTAGTCTGACCGATGGTGAACCGTTGGTTCGGTCCCATTTTTAAACATATGTATAATCAACTTGTTAGCATATAAATTTTATGAAATTCTGTGTGTTTTATTTGTTTATAAAATAAGTACAATAATATGTATTTTTTTTATTTTAAGAATATTTAAAAAATACATTAATTATGGTGTTTAATACTTTAATTAATGTATACTTGTAACATATACTATATTAATTTATAACAATAAATTTATAGGTGAATTCAATAGTTTGTACCATATAAGCTATGTTATACTTAAAATTTAGAAAAAATGATGTTTAATTAACTTGTACATTAAGCATTTATATTTGTACTACTTAAACATTAAATAGGAGAGAGATACCAATCTCTTTTATAAGATAGTAAGATTTGGAAGTCTCACTGGTAATATATTCTTATTTTGTATTTGGTATGTCGATTTTCAAGTTCTATATGGGATTTATGAATGTTCGTATAACAAATTATTTTATTATAAACCGGTTTGATCGGGCGGTTCAACCGGTTGAACCGGTTGACCCGTGAACCGGCGATTTGACCGGTTTGATTAAAAAACCGGGTTTTAAAACATTGATAAATGATATTGTCAGAGTGTCAAGGTAAATTATTTATATGCTTTGATGTTTACTTTCTCACAACTAGATAATACTTCCCAATAAAGTCATGAAAATAATGCTCGTGAAAATATTTACTCGTTACAAAATTAGTCATCGGGTACCTGCCGCCGCATTGCGCGGATACCCGGCTAGTTTACTCTAAAATAAACTGAGATATCAATCACGGTTTTCAAAAAGACAAAGTAGTATACCATATTTAAAACCAGGCTAGGGTGCCCAGATTTATAAAAGGTGAAATATTAGGACACCATTGCCATGTTTTAACCTCACTCCTACATACCAAACGTTTCTTTTTCAAACCCAATCTCTAACCCAACTCAAAACCTAGATAACAAACAGGCCCTTAGACTTGTCAGTTGCCTATTTTATTAGTCGTAGTTATAGAATATTATTGTTATTATTTTATTTGAGTTAAACAATGGAAGAGCAGGAAAAAGATCCTCATAAACCCTTAGTTAAGCATAGACTCAACCAACCAATTACAACCATCCATTTTTATCATGTAACAAAAAAACTCATTTTTTAAAAATTAAATATCTCACAAACCGTTCATCGTTACGTAAAACAAAACATATCATCGCGACGAGAATTAAATCATCTATCTATCGAGGGGCACATGTATATTCTTTCGACGAACTTTTTTTTCGACTTTTTTTCTTAAGTAATGTCTGGAGAGAATCATATATGATTCGTCACGAAACATATATGATTCTCAGAAAATCATATATGATTCATATCACGAATCATATATGATTTTCTGAAAATCTTATATGATTCGTGACGAATCATATATTATTCTCTCCAGACGTGACTTAAGAAAAAAAAGTCGAAAAAAAGTTCGTCGAAAGTATATACATGTGCCCTTCGATAGATAGATGATTTAATTCTCGTCACAATTGTGTATTTTTTTTCGTTTGACGATTTACCGTTTGTGAGATATTTAATTTTTAAAAAAAAATAGTGGGAAGTGGATTTTTAAAAAAATGGATGATTGTTATTGGTTGGATAGGTCTATACTAATTTAAGTGTCTATATACATCTTAACTCTGGAAGAGCATGGATAAAATTCCGAGCTTATTAATATGTAGCTTAAGAATTAATGTTCTTTTAGTTAGATGTTGTTTTCTTTTAGATAATTTAATGGTTAAATGATTATCATGAATATTTGGTTGGGATCTTTAATATTGTGTGTAATACAATAATTTTTTAGAAGATCATTTGTCAAAATACTAAAATATCAAAATATATTATAAAATATATAGATATTTCCTACCGTACCCGTTTCTTGAATTTTTGGTTGTTGTCGTTTCCCAATACTCGTACTTATACTCGTCCTGTCCCCGTCCCCGTCCCAGTTTCCATCCCCGTGCAACTTAGAGTGTTACTTTACTTTACTTTTACAAACCTAACATACAAATGTGATATACTAATAATGATATGATATAGTAGTTCCTAACTTAAATCTAAAAACTTCAGACTATCTACTCAAGTCATGTTTATATTATAGCATAATTTTCTGTTTCGATAAATTTTCATTCAACATGGACTTTGCATTGACCAAAGTTCTGGAATACAAAAGTTTTAATTTAAGAGTTAGGGTAACAACTTTGTTTCCAAAACCAATATAATCATGGCTAAGAATGGCAATAGTACGCGTGGTAGGAATCAAAGAAACGATGAAAGAGGTGAGTTAGTGTGAAAGTAGACGGTCAAGAATACGCGCACGTCCTTCAAATCCTTGGTGATAATAGTTGTTATGAAGCGATTTGTACTGACGGTACCAAACGGCTCTGTCACATGCATGGTCAGATGCATAAAGAACGACGGATTGCTACTGGTGATATCATATTCGTAGGTTTATGTAATTATCAGCCTGGAGTGCAGTAGTCCTTGCAATGCCCGTGAACGAGAACATTGTACGTAAATACGTAATGATAATGATGCTGACGTCATCCTTAAGTATACACTATAGCCTGAGGATTTGAGGCTAAGGCGCTCGGTGAGCTGCCCAAGATTATTAAGCTGATCGAGTGAAGTATTGCTCGAGCCGATGAGTATATTGAGTTGGAGGATGGAGATATAGATCAGATATAAGCGGGAGAATTTCAAATTAAGCCACCGGCGGCACCTATTCCATACACATCTGAGACCGCTCTGTGATAACGAGCAGGCACAAACGGCTATAACAACTATTATAATTGTTTCTATTTAAACGCTCTTCAAATCATGTATCAATAAACAATTATAAAGATATTGTTGTATGTTAAAACGAGAGAAGGAGATACAACAATATAGTGGTGAATATTTTTAAATATGCCACACAATGGGAAATAAATTTTAAAAAACAATTAGTTGGTATAAAACTCCTGTCGAAGTAAAGGGGGCAACAATCCCCTTGGCCCCATAGAAGTTCCGTCTATGTGTCGTGCCTTTTTTTTTAAGGCAATTTTAAGTTTCTTAAAAAAACACTCGGCAAGAGCTTTTTTATCAATGTGATTTGCTCATTGAATATTGAGGTGTTTGTTTCGGCTTATATAACTGGTTTATGTTTAAAAGGGCCACATTTTCATTAATTTCGCATATAAACACATATAATATTAAACATGTACGAGACGTTTAGTTTAAATTTACAAGCGTATTCTTTTTAGTTTACAATGTCATAGGTCCTATTTTGTTGTTCTCGCCTAGGGCCACCGGAAATCACGAGACGGCACTGATCATCACACTCTATTAAAAATCAGAGTCTATGGCAAGTTCAGAATGTGTTTGATTAAATTCTGGCTGGGTTTTAGTTATAAAGTCATGAGATTGAGTTGAAAAGTTGTACATTTAAATTTACTTTAGCTCGCAGCCACGTATTGTATTCTTGATCGAACTATAGAACTTCATGATGTTATGCAA
This sequence comes from Glebionis coronaria, assembly GCA_025667525.1. Lineage (NCBI taxonomy): Eukaryota > Viridiplantae > Streptophyta > Magnoliopsida > Asterales > Asteraceae > Glebionis > Glebionis coronaria. The sequence goes on from CM046881.1 coordinate 462,939,478, forward strand.
TTATGTTTCGCTTTTGACTAGTTTTATGTTATCAGAATGAATAGTTGATTTATTGATATAGGTGTGAAGCTTTACTAAATAAAAATGAAGATTAACTTGAGATTCACGAAACATGTAAAGATGATATGTCCACGATTTTCATGTACACCTAATCTTAATATGAACGGATAAATTAAATATGTTTATGGTTGACATTTGAAGGGTATCACTTTTTGTTTTCGAAGAATGCATATGTGACTGTGTATACGGTGAACATGTGGATGATCATTATGAGTCAAGTTCAAACATAGTGCCCCGATTGATGAAAAAGAAATAGAATCCATGTATATTCCATGATCAGAAACGGAAGCCTCGGAGAAAAACCGAGCTTAAATTCAAAAGTGTAACATAATAATATAAAAAGTACCATAGAATTGTCATTATTTCTACACATACTATGAAATAGGAATTATGTATTTTAAAAGCAATTAGTTGGTAAAAAACTCTTCGATATCCTTTTAGTCATTTTTAATATAAAAAATTAAGCATAATGTATATAGCCCTTTTAAAATAAATATTTTTCAAATTAGCCCTTCCGTAAAAAACATTCAATTTCGAATAAATGAACATTCTTTTAAGAAACAGTCATGTGTAAAATGTAATTTTCATCCAAAAGGCAAAATAACATCGATCAACATCACTTATTTTGCTAACAATTACTGTACTTTGTTATTGAGAAAAAAATTACAGACTACCAATATGCCATCGATCCAGACAAAACAAATACCTGTCCTTCTGGATATTCAGCTCCTCGTCGAGATGCCTACAGTTCTCATGTTGGTTCTTGACTCTTGAGCATCTTGTTTTCTGGATTAAATGTGAAGTAAGAAATTTAAAATTGCATGAAACTAATTTCGACCATTAATAAGGAACTAACACCCATACCGTCTTCCACGGGTTATGAGTCCCAATACCGTCTAGGACATTGTATGATGGAGGTTGAAGCGTAGACAGCCATACCCCTACCTAAGGTAGAGAGGCTGGTTCCGTCTAGGATGTGTTGGCATTTAACACCCGTATTTAACTATGATACAATGTTCATGTCATTTGCAGCAAGTCTGATGTTTTTAAGATTTGGATGCTGCAACCTGAACCTTTATTGTTAATGCAGCATTTTTTTTCTCTTTTAGTTGTTTTATCATTTAGTTTCAAGCTTAAACATCTAAACTATTTGATTCCTAAATGATCAGAGTAGACCCGAAACCAACTAACACGAACTCTAAACAAGGTCGGGTTTGGCTATGTTTTTCTAACCTTAACCAGAAAAAAAAAAAAATAGATTACAGGATGTGGTTGACCTAGTCTTGAAGGAGTTTGTTAAAAAATTTAAAGGTTACCTTTTCTTTAGTAGTGTCATATTGGTTGGGTAATGGGTCACAACGGGTAGTTTTGTACATTTTGGGTTGGAGTGAGCTTCATCGACGGGCTACGTTATCTCAAATATGATCACATACGTTATATTTTTTTTTTGGTAACCGTGATTTCCGACACATTGGTCGACTAATCCACGAGGTTTGAGCACACCGCCACACAGACTCAAACCAGGTAAAGCCCTCCCTTTACAAGAGGTTGGCGTGGCCACGACGTTTGAGGAATTGAACTTGAGACCTCACACTTCATTAGTTATTGGTTTTATAAATAATTGGTCGATGTGGCCACGACTTATACATGTTGGTTCGTTTAAGTTTCAGCTTTTACATGTTAGTCTGTTTATGATTGAGTTTAAATTGTTTTAGATCTTGCAGTCTCTAAGTTCTTCATGTATATTTTATGGTGCTTCAGGTGTGAGCAAGGCTGCAGAAATGAGTGCAGGGTAATCCTCTTCTACTATCTCCGTAAAAAATTATAGTGAATATTACGATTTTAGGGGGTCAGTGATATTTTGCAGATTCCCGAATGCATTAGCAGAATAGCAGGTCAGTTAGCACATTGTCATCTGTGTCGTGGATCTTATGATATGTTCTTTAGTTGCGGCTAATTTTTATTTAATTTTTGTTTATATTGAACAAGTACTCTTGTATAATCAAATAGTAGAAGAATTCAAGCATACGTACGTTTCGTTTACTATCTATTTCATTATGAAATCTAATATGTAGTCTAACTTTTCATATACGCACTCAATATCAAGAAACGCCTTCTGAAAGTTGACTTCTAACAAAAAAAGATTAATAAAAATCATCGAGAATGATTAAATGCTTAAGATATGAGTAAGGATCCTCTAATGTTCATTGTATAATCTCTTCAAGTTGCTTAGTCCAGTCAAAAGAGTCCCAATCTCGGCGAAAATCTGCAGCAGCTTGTTTTTTACTGTCTAAAGAGTCACGTTGATGGCGTTGAGGCATGTCTTCTGCAGGCAAACCAAGCATACCCCTTACAACATTCACACCAAAATTGCTCTTGAACTGTGATTCATCATCAATAACATGGACATACCCTTTCTTCAAACCAAACTCTACATGAAAATATGGGAAATCCGGGGGTATTGAGTGACGCAGCCCCTTTTCACTCGTATCAATTAATTTCTTGGCATCGTGTTGACTCCATTCCGCTTCAGCTTCATCTATTGCCTTTTTAAAATAAATAGGAGCCTGTTTAGCAACTTCTGGGGGCAAAGGGATGCACTCTATCATACAATGTCTGTTCCGCTTTGCCAACCCCATAACCGTTTCAAGAAAAAACAACCTCCTTCTCTTGCTTCGCAAACATCATTACAAGACACTTCTTGAAATTGCGAATTTCATCCCACACGTCACTACAACAATTTTTGGGTTTAGGGTCGAAATTTTCGACCCTAAATACAAAGGGTTTTCGACCCTAATATTTAGGGTCGAAAAATTCGACCCTAAGTGGTCGACCCTAAGTTTTGGACCCTAAATAACTAGGGTCGAAAAACCCTTTGTAATTTAGGGTCGAAAATCTGGGGCCCACCACTTTCCAAAAATCATTTTGACCAAAAATTAGGGTCGAATCCCTTTTTAATTTAGGGTCGAAATTTTCGACCCTAAATTATATCCACGTGTATTTTTTTTTTTTGTGAAATTTTTTTTTTTTTTTTTTTTTTTTTTGTGAAACTTTTTAATATCCACGTGTATATATTAAAAAGTTTATAAAAACGTTTTTTTTTTTATTTAATAATTTAGGGTCGAAAATTTCTTTAAATTTAGGGTCGAAATTTTCGACCCTAAACATTTTATATTATTTTTTTTCCAGAATATTTCGTGCAGGAAGGGGTTAGGGTCGAAATTTAGGGTCGAATATTTCGACCCTAAAACTTAGGGTCGAAAATTTCGACCCTAACTATAATTTAGGGTCGAAATTTCGACCCTACCTATATGATTAGGGTCGAAATTTCGACCCTAAATAGTTTCTGGGCAAAAAAAAAAACTGCATTTTGCAGTTTTTTCCCAGATTTTTTTCCGGCATTTTTTCCGGAAAAAAATCTATATTTCAACAAATCCACAATATTACAAATCACTAAACAGTACAATACTACTAATTTACAATACGTTAAATAGCCAAAACGTTAGAATACATTTCACCAAATCCTTATTTCACAAATGTAACAAGTCTAAAATTATTACACATCACAATAAATCCATGTTTCACAATTTAACAAGTCTTAAGTTATTACACAAAATAAAAAGTCTAAAACCAACAACTCCTAATCTGAATAGTCCCCGTTGGCCTGATCATTATCACCCGAATCATCCCCCTCATCAGCATCCGAGTTAATTAGCTCATTATCGGACATGTTGTTGGCATTCTCAAGATCTCGAGCCAACTCGTCGACGGTCCGAGTATCATTTTGATGAGGATTTAGGCTGACGGTATAGTTGGGACTTTCCCGAGAGTTAGAACTCGAGGGGCCAGTGGTGTTGACAACGGGTCGATTACAGTTAGTGAAACTGTTATTTTGGGTAATTGGAGGTTGGAGTGGGTTGAGTGGAGCATTATATGGAAATCCGGGAGGGGGAGGAATACCACGGAACTGGGGCATAACAGGGACCTGAGACATACCAGGGAACTGAGGCATACCAGGGATCTGAGACATGCCAGGCATAGAAGCGAATTGGGGTGGCGGTATAAAAGGGTTAGGAGGTCCGGTATACCCTCGACCCACATGTGAAGTATAATGAGAAATCAAATGACTTAGGCGGGCGTTGTTTACCTCAGCATTTTGTTGCGCCATACTAGCATACATATGGGCCAAATTAGCCCGTTGCTGCGCCTCCTCGGTTTGCTTCCTCAGCAGCTCTTTTTCTTGCTCATGAATCCTAAGTACCTCCGAGAGTTGTTCTCGAGTCACTCCCTCACTATAAGAACTACTCCCGCATCCATATGAGGTACCACCACCCGGCAACTTCCTGCCCCTGCCGACGATATTTTGAGTGTTGCGGCTCGGATTTACTAGATCAATTATTTCTTGATCACTTTTGTACTGCTCAGCACCGCAAGAAATCGCTTCTTTTATGCACATCATTCTCGACTGTGAAAAAGAAAGAGAAAAAAAGAAGTTAAAAACAAATAAAAATATGTTATTAAAGCATGTATAAATTAAATTACTTAAATTACTTGCAGGTGATTTAGGGCCGGGAATTAACATCGTCAACATTAAAGAAGTTTCTTTCATACACATCCACGGTGGTGTGTTGTATGCTGTCAATATGACCGGCCACATGCTGTAATTTTGACTCATAATGCCATAAGGATTAAAACCATCTGCAGCCAACCCTAATCGAACGTTTCTAGGGTCACTAGAGAAATCAGGTACCATCAAGTCAAAATGTTTCCATGCTTTACCGTCACAGGGGTGATTCAACTTGCCATCCTTAGACTGTCCAGTAGCATGCCAAGTCATCCACTTTGCTATGTGTTTTGTGTTGAACATGCGTTGAAGTCTAGGTTTTAACGGAAAGTAACGCACCACCTTGTTCGCAACCAACTTCCCCTTTGTTTTCTTGGGGTCTTTATATCTACTCTCTCCGCAGACTGGACAATCATCCCTCTTTTTGTTATCCTCTGATCCCCAATATAAAAAGCAATCGTTTATACAAGCATGAATCGATTCGTATCCTAACCCGATCTTTCTGTATGTCTTCTTGATTTCATAGTATGACGATGGGAAATTGAAACCTTGACTACGGGTACAAAACTTCTGGAGACAAGCTAGAATCTGGTTAAACCCGACATCACTAATTTTATTTAAAACCTTGATGTGTGCAATCTCTGTTGTAAATTCCAATGTAGTCAAATTGGTAAGCGTGTGCAACTTTTGGGTGGACCTACTAAGTAACTCTTCAAACTCGTTATTAGGACCCGTTGTTTGATCAGGTGGAGTTTGAGTCGGAGGAGTTTGAGTCGGAGGAGTTTGAGTCGGTGTAGTTTCGACATTAGTTACAGAAATATCTTCTAAGAACGTATTCATGTCAAGGTGTTCAGGTGAATGTGATACTGGTGTAGGAAGCGGAAGAATCGGTTCACCGTGATATTTCCAAGTGGTATAATGTTCGTCCCACCCGTGTTGGGATAAGTGTACCTCAAGAGTGTGGAGGTCAACCAATCTCTCACAGTTACAACAACGTTTACATGGGCAACGGATCATTTGTGTGATGGGGTGCACAAATGTCTTACAATGCTCGAGGAAGGTGAAAAGACCATATAAAAATTCATCGGAATTACGATTGGATATAGTTGTCCAACTCTTATCAATTATCATAACTACGTTGCAAATAAACATTATTCAAATAAATGATTTAATTAAACACATTAAAAACAAACAATCAGGAATGTTTTTTCACCTACTAGTGCACTATGGAAGGCAATCCTAACCCACTCTTTGAATGTTTCGTCTCATATATAAATGCGTATAACTGATTTACTATTCGAGAATATTTCGGCAGCATTTCCCCTCTACTCCCCAAATATGTGTTTTTAAAGACATATTCGTAGGAGTAAAGGAGAAACGCTGTCGAAATCATCTCAAATAATAAACCAGTTATACGCATTCATATCCTAAATGAGACAAAACATTCAAAAAGCAGTCCCAAAAATGGGGACTTTCCGAAATTAATTTCTAATAAATTAATTCCGGACGGGTTTTCTAAGGTTGATTAATTTCGGACGGGGCTTTTCCAAAATTAATCGACTAGAATCCTAAAACAATCCTAAAATTATTTACTACAAAAGACTAACAATATATAATATAATAAACATATGCATAATATTAATTACACACCTCGGTCACGGCTGAAATAAACAAAGATGGAAAGATAGAAAAAAAGGTCCGGATGAGGAACTTGTCCCGACTGTCCCGGTGCTAACCAAACACAAACATAAAATAAAAAAAATCTAAATTAGTTGGTTTCCGAGATTTTATCTAATTTGAAACAAACACTAAAACAATTTCAAAAAAAAAACATTACCTTTTATACGACTGTGACTCGGGAATTCGGTTCTCGGCTGTGACTTGGGTCTTGGCTACGATAAACATATAAAAAAATTAAACTCGTGCCTATATATATATAAGTCCAAATTCCTTAATAAATATTAAGCCATATATAAGCCGTAATCCATTAAGCCTAAAAGAATTAAGCCGAAATCAACTAAACCTAAATATAATCCGAAATCAACTAAGCCTAAATCAACTAAACCTAAATAATCCGAAATCAACTAAGCCTAAATATAATCCGAAATCAACTAAGACTAAATATAACCCGAAATCAATTAAGCCAAAATAAATAAGCCAAAAACAACTAAAATACGTTTTAATATAAGACCACCTTTAGTATGCTCTGTGGTGGTGGTGGCTACAGTGGCTGCCGCCGGCGATGCCGTGGTGGTGGTGGCTACAGTTGCTGCCGCCGGGTGGTGCTGGTCACAATTAATAAATAAACACAATTAATAAATAAAAAATTAATAGATAAAAAATTTTAATAGAACAAAATTAAACAAGAATTGAATTACCTTATCCGAAATTAAACAAAAAACATAATTAGTGCTCGTGTGCGAGTGTGGTGGTGGTGGTGGTGGTGGTGGGATGAAACGGTAGTGGTGGTGGTCGGTTGAGACGGTGGTGGTGGGATGAGACGGTGGTGGTGGTGATAAGACAATGGGATGAGACGGTGGTGGTGATAAGTTATGGTGCGAGTGTGGTGTTCTCCCGTTTTTTTTAATGAAGAAGATGGTGGTGGGTCGGACGGAGTGGGTCGGACGGAGTGGGACGGATGGTGGTGGTGGAGTGGGTCGAAAATTGAAGAATGAAGGTGGTGGGACGGAGTGTGGGTCGGATGGCACGGTGGTGATGTTGACGATGGAAAGGAGTTCCCGTTTTTTTTTTTTAATGAATGAAGATGAAGATAGAATGAAGTGTTTTGGGTAAGTTGTAGATAGAATTTAGGGTCGAAAATTTCGACCCTAATTTTTAGGGTCGAAATTTTCGACCCTAATTTTCGACCCTAAATATAAACCGCGAATTTTTTAATTTTGGTGTAGAATTTTAAAATTTTCGTGAAATTTTTCGAAAGTAAAAAGTTTTAGTGCCAAATTTAGGGTCGAAATTTCGACCCTAAATTTCGAAACTATAATAGTTTTAAATTTAAAATGTTTTAAAAAAATCAATAAATAGAGTTTTTAAATTACTAAATAATATAAAATATTAACAAATTATTTTATTTATATAAAAAATTAATAAGTATCACTAATATATTTTATTTATGTAAATTTATTTTGTAAATTACAATAATTACGTTTTAAAATAATAAATTTCGAAACGAGAATAATTTTAATTTTAAAATGTTTTAAAACAGTAAATAGAGTTTATAATTACTAAATTATTTATATAAATATTAACAAGTTATTTTGTTTATATAAAAAATTAATAAGTATCACCAATATATTTTATTTATGTAAATTTATTTTATAAATTACAATAATTACGTTTTAAAATAGTAAATTTCGAAACGAGAATAATTTTAATTTTAAAATGTTTTAAAACATTAGTAAATAGAGTTTATAATTACTAAATTATTTATATAAATATTAACAAGTTATTTTGTTTATATAAAAAATTAATAAGTATCACCAATATATTTTATTTATGTAAATAGGGGATCGTATTACATGATATGAGCCAATAGGGGATCGTATTACATGATATGAGCCAATAGGGGATCGTATTACATGATATGAGCCAACGTGGTATCGTATTACATGATATGAGTCAATAGGGTATCGTATTACATGATATGAGCCAATAGGGGATCGTATTACATGATATGAGTCAATAGGGTATCGTATTACATGATATGAGCCAATAGGGGATCGTATTACATGATATGAGCCAATAGGGGATCGTATTGCATGATATGAGCCAATAGGGGATCGTATTACATGATATGAGCCAATAGGGGATCGTATTACATGATATGAGCCAACGTGGTATCGTATTACATGATATGAGTCAATAGGGTATCGTATTACATGATATGAGCCAATAGGGGATCGTATTACATGATATGAGTCAATAGGGTATCGTATTACATGATATGAGCCAATAGGGGATCGTATTACATGATATGAGCCAATAGGGGATCGTATTGCATGATATGAGCCAATAGGGGATCGTATTACATGATATGAGCCAATAGGGGATCGTATTACATGATATGAGCCAATAGGGGATCGTATTACATGATATGAGCCAATAGGGGATCGTATTACATGATATGAGTCAATAGGGTATCGTATTACATGATATGAGCCAATAGGGGATCGTATTACATGATATGAGCCAATAGGGGATCGTATTACATGATATGAGTCAATAGGGTATCGTATTACATGATATGAGTCAATAGGGTATCGTATTACATGATATGAGCCAATAGGGGATCGTATTACATGATATGAGTCAATAGGGTATCGTATTACATGATATGAGCCAATAGGGGATCGTATTACATGATATGAGCCAATAGGGGATCGTATTACATGATATGAGCCAATAGGGGATCGTATTACATGATATGAGCCAATAGGGGATCGTATTACATGATATGAGCCAATAGGGGATCGTATTACATGATATGAGCCAATAGGGGATCGTATTGCATGATATGAGCCAATAGGGGATCGTATTACATGATATGAGCCAATAGGGGATCGTATTGCATGATATGAGCCAATAGGGGATCGTATTACATGATATGAGCCAATAGGGGATCGTATTGCATGATATGAGCCAATAGGGTATCGTATTACATGATATGAGCCAATAGGGTATCGTATTACATGATGTGAGTCAATAGGGTATCGTATTGCATGATATGAGCCAATAGGGGATCGTATTGCATGATATGAGCCAATAGGGGAACCTTAGTTTGAACTAGTTTGTGATGTGTTTTTTTCCGTGTTTACGAGTCTAATATCGTAGTAATATCCATGTTTAATTAAGCGCGTGTTTAAGTGTCCGTGACGAATAAAATTATGTTTAGGAGTGTTTGTCTGTAAGTCTCTCATGTGATATTACAAAAGGTTTTATGTAATATTTGGAATAAAGTAGTGTTTGGTTCTATGAGTAATTAGTATTCTAGCTTGAATCATTGTGAGAGTTTAGTTTGTTTGAGTCACACCGATCCTTACACTTTCTATAAGTAATCAGGTATGTTTCTGTCACCCGGATTTTAAACAAGCCATGCTATTTCAGATTAATTTATCGGTTGCAACAACATCTTAAATTTAACGCGTTCAAACTGACAATACATTGCCCGCAAAGCGCACAGCCCGCGCTTCACGTACCAAATAAATAAGACATGGGCCAACACAAACCACCCTTAGTTATTATAGATGCACACCCTAAGAACTTGAATGTGACATCTAGGCACACAGATACAGAAAATAAAAAAAAACACACAAAAACCACACACAGGTCATCGACATAGACAACCCCCTTTATTAACATTGCACACAATCACACCTTCACGCAACAAGCTTTTCGCACAATTCCACTTTCACTTCTCAATTACCGGTCAGCTTTGCCTTGAAGGCTTCTTTCTCGCGTATCCGCTTTGCGGACGCCTGAACCTCTGCACTGAGCTTATCACGGAACTTGCACTCCTTGTCCATAGTTTTGCTAAGAAACGCGACCATCAATTCAACAGCCCGGACACCCCTGACTGTCTTCAGCTCCTGGCGTAAATGCTCACGAGCCATAATCACCACATTCACATCATCATACATGCTTTGAACCTTCGCTTGCCAAGATGTCTCATCTTGGATGTCGTTATCCACATAATATAGAAACATATTAGTCCAGTCCTCCGACTGGGCTTCAGCCTGTAGCGCAGCACACCTACGGAGATGAGACATGTTTTTTCCCTTTGTTTCTAAATTCAAGAACTGCTAGAACTGTGATGTGAAGAAACCAAACCAGTTTTCACCTTCTTAAATAGATAAACATTGACTCCTTTCTACACCTATTTCACCCAACCCACTAAACGTTTTACCCCCACCAACAGTTCCCATCACCACCGTACAGTAGAACCACTCACCATTTACATGGCTATCTACTGGCCTCTCCAAAAGTACTCAGAAAAAGTATACCCTCCAAAAACCACATCCTCACATGTTGCTCTTTTCCAAAAGTAGGATAAAAAGATACTACTTGATATGGCCAAACACACATGCCTAGGCCAATATCAACAGCTCTTACTGTTGACACACCCTTTTGTCTTTTCACCCACTGAGGCTTACAATATTTTACAAAGCCATGTTCAATGGCACATCCTAAGCTACAACAAACACACACAGCAACAACGAAAACAAACAAACCAAAGGAGCATTGTGAGAATTTAGTTTGTTTGAGTCACACAATTTAGTTTAAGTCTGTTGTGTTAGGTTTTGCAGTCAAAAGTTCAGTCAAAAGCATTTTACTTCAATCAAATTTTGCTCAAACTCATAAATAAAGGAGCCTTTTTTATTCATACAAACATACAAGTACATTTCAAACACAAAAACCATCTAAATATATACATATATTAATATTTTAAAAGCATTAACACTTAAAAAAAGAAATTAATAATTTAGGGTCGAAATTTCGACCCTAAATATAAACCGCGAATATTTAAAATTTTTCGTGAAAAATTTTCGTGTGAAATTTTAAATTTTTCGTGAAAAATTTTTAAAATTTTAAATTTAGGGTCGAAAATTCGACCCTAAAGTTTTAAATATTAAAAATAAATTTTTTTTAAAATTATTTTTAGTTATTATAAATATAATATATAATACATAAATTAAAATTATTTTAAATTTTATATTTAGGGTCGAAATTTCGACCCTAAATTAATAAAATTAAAATTTAATTCTTTTAAAATAGTTTTTAATTATTAAAAATAATTTATATAAAAAATAAATTAATTTTTTTTAAAACTTTTAATTTAGGGTCGAAATTTCGACCCTAAATTTTTTGGGTCCCACCTGCTTTTTGACCAGCCTTTTTGGGCTCTTTTGGGTTGAAAATGTGTGGGCCCCACCTCAATTTAGGGTCGAAAATTTCGACCCTAATTTTAGTCCGACCCTAAACAATGATTTTGTTGTAGTGCGTTATTATCAACGCTTCTTGTGGCTAGATCGTGCTGCATGGGCAATATGCAACAATGACCTGGTACAACAGGCTGCCACTGAGGTAACATCATATATGTGAAATTGGCAGTTGCAATGACAAGATGATCCGGCCTCCTAGGGTTCTCAAAACAAAAGTTGCAACGTTCCTGTTGGGTCGAAATGCGCTTTTCAAGACGGGCTCGCTTGAGAGCAGCATTATTGTCGCCTTTACCCCATTTCTTTCTCTTAGGTCTCTCGGCATTGTCATACTCATCATCTGCCTGCCCTGATATACTAAGCTCCTTGTTTTGCATAACTGATCGAGCAACATTCATGATCAGCATCTTCCTCTATTCTTTTCGCGTGATTTTACGCCATGCATAATATGCATGCTTGCGGTTCCATCACCCTGTGGACTGCCTATTATAGTATCATTGCTTTTTTCCTCATGAACTTCTGCCTCTTTCAGTATGTCAGCTTCGGCATGCTTTCCTTTCATACGAAGCCGAATAACTTTAGCAGCCAATTGGTTCGCACTCGGTGCATGAGATGGTGCAGCAGAATTTGATGCCGCTTGATTACACCGCCGTTGTTTAACTACCCCCATCAAGGGTTTTACCTTCACGAGCTGCTAGCTCTTGAAAATGCTTCATGACTTTAAGTCTCCAGCTTGCACCTACGTCTCCTACTATAGAAGCTGACAGCAGATTACTATCTCTAGATTTCGATTCTTTCCCTTTTCTCGTATCGTACGAAGCAGAATCATCGTGAACATCACGGGATTTGTTTTTCATCGAGTCTGATATGTCATCTTGTGGTTTATCGTTGATTTGATCACGAGGTATACCAGAAAACATATTGTTGAAAATTGTTAATATCCTATGAAGGAAGAGAATGTATGATTATATAGATCAATCGCAACCGCCCATATCATACGGAGGAGGTTTTGACTATCTATTTAGATCAAGGTAAAAGTTTGAAAAACGCTTTTTTTTCCCTTGTCGGTGTATTTTTTTTAACTCTAGATTGAGTTACTTTAAAATCAAACTCGAAAAACAAGTATTTTCAACTGTGATTGGGTAATACCCGAATCAGCTTTTGTAAACATAGAAATTAGTGTAAAGGGCAAAAGTTTTATCTAGACCAAAAAAAAAAAAACATATACCAAGTGAATCTATCCACATTTTTAATGTATATTTAATCTAACGATAAAGATTAACAAGAACAATACCCGTGCGTTGCATGGGTAGACAATTATTTATAAATTAGGAATCATTATAACATCTAAATTTTTTATAAGAAAAAATTAATAAGCAGACAATCTTTTGTTAAAGATGATTCGTACTGACCTCTTAGAGCATGGGAAATCCATAAGCCATGGCTTGGGGCCATGGGGAAAAAAGTGCTGTCACGTCAGCTTTTTTCCTATGGCACCAGATTTTCCCACAGCACCAGTTTTCACTGGCAACCCTGAGCCGTGGGAAAACTGGTGTCATGGGAGTAAAAAGTGGTATAAGGGCCCACATATACCCCACTTTAATAATTAAAATTTAAAAAAAAAAAATCTGAAAATCCATGGCGAGAGCTGGTGGCCATGGCGCCAGACCCACGGCTCAGGGGGACGGAGTCCTAAGCCATCAACTTTTCTTGCGTTTTGGCCTTGACGCCTCGCCAAGGTTATGGATTCCCTCAGCTCTTATCATTGTGTTGGCTGCTTTAGTCGTCATCTTTTATTTTTACTTAACATTGTGCCTTTGTTATGTTTTTTAAGTTTAGTGATATAATGTCGACTTGGTTTAGCCTCATTTGATTGATAACCCTACATGACAATTTAGAAACTTATAGCACAATTTAGGGCCCGTTTAGTGGTGGGTGTTGGATTGGGTTCACATTCTTCAAGGTAAAAACAGTTGTTTGGTTTCTTTCCCAGTTTTGAAATATGGCTTTCAGACTTTTGCAGATTGGGTTGCCGAAAAAGAAACCTAAATAGCTGGTTTTGCATAAAGTCACATTTACTTTTGTACCCATTTGCAAATTTCTTTGTCTTATTAACTTATTTTAATATTAAATATATATAACTAACTTATTAAAGTAATAAATTATATATATTACACATATTTTTTATCTTTCTAAATTTAAACTCTAAACCATCACTTAAATCAAAACCTAAATTTAAATCTTAAACCCATTTACAAACCAAACGGGCCCTTAAGACATTATCATCCATGCTTTGACTGCAGTCACTTATTGTGCAACTATTCAAACCGAATACTCCATCATTTAAATGTTATAATTATACATTGCAAATACTGCAGCAAAAAAAAATATACATTGCAAATCAATATTTAATTAGATACAAATTTTGATACTTATGGTTGAAAAAATATGAATTCTCTCTACGAAGTAAGATAAATTATAAAGCAAAATTCTCTTTATCAAAGTAAAAAGACAAAAATTATATGTATATCAAGAATATATTGTTAAAACCAAAATTACAACAATTATATATACAACAACAATATAGTGTTACAATATATGGTTATTAAACTAAAAATTTGATTAGTTACTTTATGTTAATTCACATTCTCGTTCATACAAAGACGGAGCTGAAAATATGTATTGGGAGGCTAATTGTTTTAATTATTTCAATAGTAAACATGATTGTTTTAGAAGCTTCAACATACTTTTTATCTATGTATTTACCATAAAAAAAATTAAAAAAGATAAACTTTTTATTTGATACTTTCATGAGTACAATAGAAACTTTTACCGAGACTCTTTAATTCCCAATTCCCCATACAACACAACCCCACTTCTTTATCACTGTATCTTTTCATTTCATTACACGGTACTCTGTCTCCTTAGTTCTACCAAAATTTCGGATAAAAAAACAACCGGAAAAATGCTTTTCTTTAGCATCAAAGGCCAACTCATCAATACGCAACTTCTTAGTTAACTCCTTCTCCACTTGAAACATAAAAAAAACTATCTAAAAGATCATAAAGCATCTATAAATCATAACAGAATAATTAATTCACAAACCAAATCCATTTCCTTTTCCATCGAATCAAAAATGTCAAAGGTGAAGTATGAGGTTCCTTACAAATGAAACTTTGATGCAAGTTTTGACCAAAAGTGTGTCCATGTACCATTCTGTACATACATTAATAGGGTCAACCGAATCAACTATTACCGTCATACATTCATATCAACACTTTAAAAAGGGAATTGATTTGCACACTCTCTTAATTGATTTGCACACTCAAAAATGAGTGTGTCTTGACATATATATCCTTAAATCATGTTTAATCATGTCTATTTTATAAGGGTATAATTGTCAATACATAACAAATTTGAGTGTCTCAATCAATTAAGAGAGTGTGCAAATCACCTCCTCTTTAAAAATAGTAATACCAAAAGAAATAGAAAAACACATACCAGACTAATTAAAGCTAAAACATTATCATGGAGAGTTTGGTGAGAAGTTTCATTACTGTATCATTTATACACAAATTTAGCCTCACATAGTCGCATGTAACAAATTTTCCGTAATTTTTGTTGCCGATTAGATAGAGACAAAGTTTGAATGAGTCATTTTTTTCCTTTTTCAAATTTATATTCTTAAAAAACGTGTGCTAATTAAATACTTAACTTTCCGAATATAAGGTGATAACTTTATGGATAAAGTTGTCTTATTTTAAGTGGCCCAGATTTATTTTTGTTTTCATCTGACGATTCTATTGCCAGGTCATCATTTTTTCTCTTTCATGCGCCAACAATAAATAAGTTAAATACCTTTTTCTCATTTTCTTTTAAAAAACAAATTATCTCATAGTGTTATGATCACACACACGATCCACCCATCTACCAACCCTCATCACCAACCACCACCAACCACCAACAACCACCAACAACCAACCACCAACTACCTACCAACGACAACCACTAACCACCATTGATTAAAACGAACTAATCATGATCCATCATCCTCAATCTCGATCTAACCTAACCGTAACCCTAATTTTATCCCTAAATCACACAATTGATGGATATTCAAGATGGATATGCGGCTAGCAAGGGTAAAATAAGCTTCGATGCATCGTCCATACGTGTTTTTAAGCTTATTTATATTCTTTTTTTACTCGTTTGATTCTTATATGAATTCGTGAATTTGTTAAGTAGTTTCGGTATAAATTTAATGCTTATTTTGTTTGAGTTTATGGTTATTGCACAATCATATATATTTGTATGCTTATTTAGTTGACTGATTATTTTTTAAAGAACCATATATGATTTTGAACGCTTATAATCATTATTGATTAATGATGCTATTTTAGTTAAGAAACATGCGATTTGAATTTTGTTATATCTTGTATTGATGCTAGGCCTAAAACTATCAAGTTCAGAATTACGCGAGAAAAGTTGTAAAATTGTTGAGATCTTATAGTTGAAAAGTTGCAAATGTGTGTGTGAATCATATACGATTCTGTTCCATGTGCCGCAGGGGCGACTGCACAGGGCCTCCATATTTTAGGGGCCTCCGATTTTCAAATTTCAGTAGAAGTCAAGTTATTTCTGGAAGATTTGATTTTGTTAACAGATGATCTACCTTGTAGCCGATGATATTTTATAACGCAAAGTAATAAAGCTTGAAGCTTTTTAATGGAAGAAAGAGGGTCGTTTGGAGCTGGGAAGACGAAACCAAAATTATACAGTGTTATACGTGGGGCTGAGGATTTCTCAATTTGTCATTTAGATCTTTTGTTTTCTTATATGGCTCATTTAATCCTTGATGTTTTTATTATGTATCATTTTAACCCTTATCTTACTTCTAACTTGTGGTTCAAAATATGAAAAGTATAAACAAAAGTGAACATCTAAGTATTTTAACCCAAAAAAATCAGACATGGCTTCATCTGGTACTTGATGCGTATAATAAAAAAACACAGTGAGTGTATTATATTTTTGAAAAATGTACAAGCATACTAGAACAAACAATTTGAAAGCTTAATAGAAAACGAGATACTGATCAATACTGTAATTATTAGTTGATTGGTATGAGTACTAACAAAAGTTCATACTAGAATAACACTTTGCAAACCTTAAAGCTATAATTATTTCCGGATAAAAGGGCCTACTTTATAGATTTGGCACAGGGCCTCCGGATTTAATGAGACGGCCCTAATTCTGTATGAATCATATATGATTCTGTATGAAAATATATGTGTGTGGAAATTTAAGAAACATGTGATTTGAATGAAGGATTATGATTTAGTTATATTTTTTTAGTGATGCTTGACTTTAAACTATCAAGTTTGAAATTACGCGAGAAAAGTTGCAGAAATGTTGTTGGGATCTTATAGTTGAAAAATTACAGATGTGAGTGTGAATCATATATGATTCTATATGAATCATATATGGTTTTTTATGAATCATATATGATTCTCTTATAACAAACAATAACTTTTCTTTCATACAGAAACGAGTTGAAGATAATCTACCTGATTTAATTTGGTAATGGAGTTCACGAGATTTATATATTTGGGTATTGCTTTTACGGGTGGAGAAGATTCAAGTCCAGTATGATATTTGCTTTTAAAGAACGAGTTGAGGATAATCTACCTGATTTGATTTATCATACATCTTCGACCTCACCCTACCATTCTATGGGTTGTAATCAAACTAAAAATTTAACTATGCTTATTTATTGATTCCAAGGCAAGTTTTTTCTTTTTGGGGGTTTGTCTCACATAGAATTCCTTGTGTTTTTTGTTGTAAATAACCATTCATTTTATCTCTTTAATGCATCTTTGTAAAATCTAATGGTATGAAGTGAATGTTTAATTCTTACTTGGATTCATCTTTGTAAGTCTACGTAATCCTTGAATTATCTAGTGATAGAAAGTGAGAGAGAAATATGAAGAACTAGAGAGAGAAACTAGAGAGGGGAAGGAGAGAAAAAGAGAAATATTATATTGAATGAAGTGAAAATGTGTAAAGCTTATCTCCTCCTAACATGCTAGGAGGGTATTTATATAGTCCACCCTACATGTGGGCTTTGATGGGCTATATATCTTACTAGATTACGAGCCCATACTATATGTATATTGTTGGAGCGACCGATCCTTCTTAAATACGTAAAAACGTATTTTCAACAATCTCCCTCTAAGGGAGGTCACTCCAAAGTACAAGGGGGTTAACCCAAGTTACAATGATAATATAAACCTAGCATACTATACTTGTCTTGAGCTTGTAGTCTTCTTTTTTCTTTTCTTTTTCTTTTTCTTGTGAATATGTTGATGTGATCTTTGACTTTTGTCTTGAGCATGTTTATTTTCCTTGAACTTGTGATATTCGCCTCCTTGTGACTTCATGTCCCATACACTTATACCTTAATGAAGTCTTGAAAGCTTCAGAGTTTGATACAGTAAAAGACTTTATGTTGAACTTTCTAGAATTCGTTGAAATCTTTAATGCATAAAGTATAAGCATGTGGAGACGACTTCTTTTGGGACACCAAAACGCCTCCGTCTTCAAATGCAACAACATAAGTAGACACGAACGAAATGGATTTGACATTTCATTCTAATTCGATAGCAGTTTGTCTTCGATCTGTGAAGACCGTTGGACGCTATTAAATATCGTACATGTGGCATGTGGTTTCAATTATGAACCTCTTTTACAGGGTTTCGCGGGTAAACCCGTTCTCTTTACTCGACCATCTCAAAGCCTAATGTGAACGTAAAGAGTGAATCATTTGGACAAAATTATCCGCATGATTAAAGCTATCAAATCAGATTCATGGAACAAATTTGATTCATTTAAGAACCGCACCATCGTTGTTTTCCAGTTGTCACGAGCTTGATTCATGTAGAATCTTGCAAGTTACCTACCAAGTGCTGTTTGATGTTAACAATAAAAGGATTTCCATTCGTCTGTGTGAACACTAAAGAGTGTCACACTGAATGTTCTGGCAAGATCACAAGGATATTGCGTAGAGGCCTAGAACAAGTTTAAATTCATTAAAGAATTAAAACCATTGTTGCTTTCTAGTTATCACAAGTTTGATTCATAAAGAATCGCACAAGTTACCTACCATGAACTTGTTGATGTTCTGTGAGAACCCGTACTTTCTGAGCATTATTTTATTCTTTTTATTCGTGCTTCTTGAATTTTCCAACGTATTTCGTTTTCTTGTATTGCTATATGTAAATTTTGAGATTTTTAAATTATACTTTTTAAGTATTTTTTGATCATCGATAAATACTTTATCGGGAATTATAAAATTTTTATTTTATTTTTCCATATTTAATTTAAATCAAAGTTTTTGATTTAAAATCACCCGCGTGCGTTTTACAACGAGTTTATTCAAAAACAAGGTACAACGAGAATTCCTAGTGATCGCGATACCGACAGATGCCCAACATTTTACATTTTATTATCGATTATTTCGATAATTAATATTTTCGATGATGTCGTTTTAATTTCGTATTAAGTCGTGTCGGTAAATCATATAGTCATTTTTGATGCATTGTAACTTTTGAAAAGTATTTTTACGAAACCCGGGCCCCGTAAATATTTTCAATATTTACCAATAGCCATTTTCTACCCTTTAAAACTATTAATTGTTTTTAGGTCCACAATTTTCAAAATTGGCAAGATTGGTCCCTCCACTTAAACCACCATATAAATAGCCATTTTCTTTCACACAAACACACAAATACACATTTTATAAAAAAAAAATCACCACTCTCTCCCCACCTCTCACCCTTGCCGTCACCTTCACCCCAAGAACACCCCTAAATCATCAAGTTTTTCTTTGATTCAACAAAATCTATCTAAAGACCCATCTCTAAAATCTTGTGGTGATTCTAATGATACTAATTTTTCACACATGCATCAACTTTCAAGAAATTTTATAATTCCATGGTGGATTTGTGCTTTGATGATCTTGCATGTAAAGTTTTTGATAAAATCTTCATGTTTTCATGTTAAAACTAGTTTAAAACCCGTGTAATACACGGGCTATTTAAAATTTCAGTTAAAAAACGATATGTAAACTCGCAATATCTTCTATTTACTTGATAGTTCGAAGTTGATGAGGTATTATGCAATAAGGCAAATGTATCAAATCAAGAACATAAGTTTCTGAAAAAAAGGAGACACCCAAGTTAGCAAATCTTTGTATCTCACATAAAAAAATTATTCACAACAGCCAAAATGACACTTCACATACTTGAAACTCGACACCTCCATATAGTTCAAAACATGGGGCAATTGACACAAACATAACTACATAAGTATGAGTTAGCAAAAGAACTTTAATATGCCAAACTATTTAATCTATACTTCTATACTATTATATAAAGAGGCTTAATCTAAACCTAACTTCGATCTTAAAAAATTACCAAACCTAACTCCAAGCTAAAAATTAATATAAGAATGTTAGATCATATTTGATAAATTAATCTAATCCATTTATTTTTTAAACAAACTTTTGTAAGAACTTTTGTAACAACCTTTGTAACAAACTATTTTAAAAACTTTTATTTTTATATTAAAATATCTTTTTATTTATTTAGCTTTTTATAATCTAATTTCGCTATATTTTTTAAAATTTCGTGCTCTTTAATTTAACATCCATTTTAATATATTTTTGTTAAATTTTAAATTTTTCAATGATATTGAGTTTATTTAAATTTGATTTAATTTTTTACTTTGAATATATATTTGATGAGTTAAAATGTAACATTTGTTCGCTAAAAAATAGTTATCGGGTACTCGCCGCTGCATTGCGCGGGTACCATGCTAGTATTAATAAAGTCTTCATTGATAATCATTATTACAAATAACCCTCTTGGTTAGTTTCTCCAACTCGTTAAAAAGGCAACATATATAAAACTCGTATACAACTTAAGGTCATTCCAGCATCTTTCCAACTCTTTCTCGTTTCTTTCTAACTAAAAGTAGAAAAATGCATTATGGATAAAATAGATATACAAATAATTTTATGAAAAATAAAAGCACCAAAAAATTTTGTATGAGTAACAACTTAATAAAAATAGGACTCTGATAATACAATTCTTCAACTGTTTTTTGAACTTATAATAGTAAATGTTGTGTTCAGTACCTCGAAAAAAACCTTTTACTTAGTTATATGACAATTTTTCACCAACCGATGACTTTAAATACAACTTATTTTGCTTGACAAAACTTATAATACTAAATGCTGTGTTATAGTACCTCAGCTCAAACAAAATTAATGTGACACAATTGGAAGAGTTTGTGAGCCGCCATTTCTTTCCCATCAATTACACTTCATCTCTTGCAAGGAGTTGACTAACCTAAAACAAATCACAAACAGCCTCGTTGTAGAAGATAAGAGATGGCAAAATATTATTCAACTAAAGATTTCTTATTTTAGATACGAAAAGTAATGAACTGAAAATAAAACCTTGATAATCTAATTCATATATTACCTTGCATAGAGATAGAGATAAATCACAATTAATTGCTTTACAATATGTAAATTAAGAATTCTCAACCATTATCTAGAACCTTATTATGGTGAGTATTCTAGGTTTACTGTGGGCCAAATCTAGCAACCTTGTTTAATGTTCAGACCATAACAAATAAAATATTGGCTTAGATGGCCATATGGGTCAAATATATGCTAGTGTTGTTGCCCTAATGGCTTCACAAGTGACCATCAATGCTTTGTGGCGGAGACAGATAACCTTCCAAATAGCCATAAAACAGACAGTCCCCAGTTTGACTGTTCATGCCTGACTCCCTAATAACTTGAAAACAATTCTTTTATAAATGTGTTGTAATTCAAATCTTGCCCAAGAAGCAACAAAGCTTCGTTTACAAATAATAATAACCCAATTTTTAGGAAAATCAAATTCGCAAAAATTAGAAGTACCTGGCTACCGGATCAGCAAGCGTTGGGCAAAAGGTGAACCAAGAGTAGATGGTTGTTTTATCTTATCTGCAAATAGATCAATTTTGTATGTATAAGTGCCAACATTTATTACTTGTACATAAAACTTAGGATGAATCCCAATGACAACAAGGATAATAAGAATATTTCAAGCAGAAAATTAATAGATAACAGATACTTAGCGAGACCCCATTCTATTAGACTGCTTGAGACACATCCACGCATCAAACAATTAATAAACAACTCAACACATTCAAAAGCTTTGTGACATAAATATCACAACAACATTGAGCTACATGCACCTGCATTTACAGAACTCCATGTGTTTAAGTTTGCTGCAAATTACTTGCAAAAAATTAATGCAACTTTTTACTTGAAAATCAGATATCGTAAAGTAACTTACGCCATTATGTTAACTCAGTTGACTCTTGTCTAGTGGGTTTACAGAAAGTAACAATACGTTATCTAACAACTTATGTGACACAGTCCATTATTTCGTCCACTTCATCCTATAAGGCCTTGCTTAAAAAGACTTTAAAAGAACCTACAAATTTCTATATTTTATGCCACCTGGAAGTTCGAGACAATAGATACGTTGGCAAACCCATCAGAGTAGATAACACATATACACACAAATACCATTTTTTATAACATTAGCTTGAGTATATGGTTGAGACCATTCTAAGTTTCTATGTAGTATGAAATTGAAAGTCTATCAGTCTTACGTTACTATCCTCAAATGAAACTTATGTATAAAAGTAATTGAAACTTGTTCATACAATTAGCAACGTTCACTAAAACCAACGTACATGTATCTCTTTAGAGATATTCATGAATGAAGAGCTTTTCTATGGTAACTCCAATACCAAAAGAAGAAAATAAACAGAAAGTTTGAAATAAACTTGTCATTGAGGTACCTCAAGTAGGTTAACTTATCTCTAGTGTATCAAGCCATCTTAGAAATGACATATATATGAGCTTCAAGCATATCAATTTATCTAGCAATATTAGCTTATTATTGACAAATTTATCTAGCAGGTTAAATATTAATCCAGTTTTTAACCGAGATCTAGGATATCAGAGGGAAATGAATAGGTTGGTTAGAACATTGTGAGTTTGTAACTCAAAATGCAAAGCATACAATCCTCTCATTATCATTTTATATTATTAAGAATAACACCTTTATGTTCTTTGTAAGCCTAAAGAGAAGATAAGAAATGAGAAGTGAGATATGAAGAGTGACTTGCTCAAATTAGCTGATATTATAGCAGCGCAACTTCCTCTAACGGAGATTACTGCCTTTTCCAGCACAATAAACTCAAAATTTGAGCATAGTTATTAAACTTAAACTATTATGTATCTATATAATAATATGATAGATAAAACTATAATGATCGTCTAATGAGTTCTTTCAATATGCAATTCCAAACACCCTCTAAAAGCTATTGTTGGTATTGTTCGACCAATAACCTGGTAATCTAAAGCCGAAATAGTGAAATACACATTACTTATGAAGAACCCTTGCATTGTCAGAAAAGTAAAGAACACGCACACGATAACTTAAACATTCTGTTGAATCATTTTTTGGGTTTCTTTTCTTTTCTACCCATAATAAGCAAGGTTGTAAGTGTGTGTCTCGTCTTCAACATACGAATGTATTCCGCTCTAGAACCAGGTTATTAGTTCTCAACACCAACAACTTATTATTTCATTACATAAACACAAATAAACAGTCCTATTTATCCTTAATTCTACAAAAGCTACTTCTCTGGTTAAAATATTCAACCAGATGGCTGTCACTAAATCCTCTACATATCAATTCTAAAATATGGAAGTAATATGTTTGACAATAACAAATTTAAAATTCAAGACTTGCAACATCTATTTACATAATAGGTTTTACTCAAACAATTTAACCATTTATCAATTTTACCAAGTCATATCAACAAACACTTAAACATAGCATATAGTAATAAGTCAAGTAATACGACACACGTAATATGATAAAAACGTGATATGTAATATGATGAGTAGTTACACGGAAACAAAGAAAAGTCAAATCATGTGGAACTATGAAAAAATACCTAATAATACAAATGAATCTCGTAGTTTCTTGAATTGACTTTCCTACCTGCATAAAAAAGTCAATGATCAAGTACTTGCGAAAAAAGAAAAAAAACTTATTGATCAAGACAGAGACGAAGAATACAGAAAGAAAATTATTAATTAATCTAATGCATTAACATCAACAATCTTACATACGTTCATCACTATACTAGAAAATAAACCATTTACTATCTTTTGCGTCGCAATAAAAATTAAGAACATTCCTAGTAATGTGGTACACATCACTACATTATCAATTGTCAAAATCAGGGCAAAACGTATTGATCCATCTTCACCAACATCAATTTTTAGTGGTAAGACATACTAAACCTAGATATTGTTTCTAGGTAGTTATAAACAAATGTAAAAAGTGCTCGAAAAGGCTTAAAAGGCAAATATCTATGTCCAAAATATGAAAAGATACATGGAATTACTTTAATTTTAGCGAAGGGTGACTCTTGCAAGTTCACATTCATTACCTCAGCCGAGTCTTTCAAATTCTCTTGTGTACGGAGAATTTAGGGCCTGCTCAAACCAAAACAAACCGAATAAATCAAATACAACTGTAAAAAAGACGTTAGTAAAAAAAGTTAAAAATAAAAAACCTAAAGTAACAATGATCAAGTACTTGCAAAACTTTATGAAAATTGATCTTTAAATGGACTTTAACATCCTTCATGAAAATTAATCTAATTTTGTTTAAAAGTAACCTTGTATCTGCATGTAGTCTAAAACACGATGGTACATCCACCCAAGTTATCAGCAAATAGTCAAACCACCTTCATAAAAGATAGATATAAATCAATTACGTTTTGTATAACATACATAAAGAGAATAGCTTTGGTGGTTTTATTTTTGATGTTAACTCACAGATGTAAGCTTCCTATATGCAACAATGAAAATACTTAAGGAAATTTCCTTAAAATTAAGCAACATCTCTTCACTCTAATACTATCTGTAAATGTGAACGGTAAATCGAACCATATAACAGATCAGCAAACTAATACTATGTGTGAAGTCTCAAACCTTAATCAACAATGTAACTGATGATAACCGCCAAAACAATTTAAAATTATGGAGAACCTACGTCACAAGACGAAACCAAGTAAAGACTACATAACCGTTTACTCTTGAGAACATTTAATGGTAAAAAAAAATTATGTAAAAGATGCCAGTAGTAATATTAATGTGGCTAACAAAATATAACTTGCCTAAAAAAACCATATATTCATAAATTTTCCCATCGAAAAGGAAAAATATGTCAAATCATAACGCATAGTTAATTTGTAGAACTCAAAATAGAAAAGGATCACTTTATTAGGTGTAAGAAAAAATAGATATTTGAAGTTTCTATTAGAAGATTAAGTTTTACTATTTAACTTGATTGTGTCATATAACATACATGCAGCCACATAAAAAATAATCATGCTCTGTTTTCACAAGAGCTTTTCAGATTGATGAATAAGAACAAATGGAGAGATTACAACCTTGACATAAACAGCCACATAAAAGAATCATTGCAAGTTTATAACAATATAGCCTTGGTCATAGCAAATCCACACATTTTTCACTCAAACATTATAACAAACACTTACCATGCATTGCATAAAATAAAAGATTAAAAACAGAAATATTATGTAAATGTACCTAAAAATGACTTGATGCGTAGTCAACGAATTAAGCATATTCAATATCAAGATTGGATATGGTAGTGATGGATATAGGAAGACTGTACATAACAATCGACATCAAAATACTTATAATGTTATGTTCAGTCTTCAATTAGGTTAATATCGGTATCAAGATATTTAGATTAAGAAATACAACAACATACCTGTAAACATCTTTTGCGGAGGAAATTAGCGAAGAGCTTCATGTTTGTGTTGAAGAGAGATCACAGGGTTTATGTTAAAATTCAAACAAAACTCTACTTTCGATGCACCTTATCATAAACCAATCAGAAAAAGGCTCTTCTTTTCTTTTACAATTAGTATATTTTAATAGACATGATTATTTTTTTAAGTGTTACGTAATAAAATAATAGGAATGAAAACATGACGTCATCATAACTTGGTTTATCCAATTGACAAATGACACAATAGCAAAATTACATATGCAAAAACCTTCATTTAATAGAATTAATAGAAGTCTAAGTTTTCATTTTGATCTTTTGATTTTGATGCATGCATGTGTTTAGGAGTGTGTTTGGTTTATGGGTTTTATAGTATGATGATCCTAGAGATATGGGAATGGTTAGTTTTGGTGGAAAAATTGATTTGACTTGTTTTCTAAAAGTATAATTTGGGACAGCAGCTTTAAACAGATTGTTTCGTGGGTTTAAGGTCTGTGAAAGGCTGAGATTATTTGATATTGTAGATTTTTCCAAGACGCTCGTTTTGGTATAAGATAGATCTTCTAAGTCATTACGAGTCAAAAGTTATGCTAGTTTTAGTTTTCGTGTACCGGGAGACGCAAGTCGGCACAATCCGAAATTGTGGCTGATTTTGGGTCGACTCTCGGGGACTTTAGGCTTGGTTAGATAGTTGTTACTACTGGTTTTCAAAGTTTACGAACTTAGTTTGATGAGTCTAGTAGTAGTTTCAAAAGACGGATTGTCGAATTAGCACTTTTAAAGTGGTCCAAACGGTTTTACAAAATAAGTGCACAAATCTGTCCCAAAATTTGGAGTCGAGTAAAGTGTCGAGCTGATGAATTTTAAAGTGTGAACTTTGACTCAAATTTTGGTGAGGTCTTATACAGGTTATAAGTGACCTTGACACCAATTTTCATATAAAACGGACAAGTATAGAAAGGGTAGATCGGTGTGTACATTCGGGATGTACTTGCTGATTTTATTTTGGACACTTAGTCCAATGCTTGTGTTGCGTGAGTTTGAGTATTCACCATCGGACATGGTGACTTACTCAAGTGCTTAGTCATTATATAAATGACTTAGCTACTGGTCTGGATAAGGTTAAGGATAGTTTTACTTGCGTTAACTTGGCGTCGTATAACAGGTCATTTTCAAGTGTTCAAGTGTTTAAACGAGTAACGTTGGATAAATGGATTCATTTGGTTCGTGTCAATGGTTTTGAAACATGAATACTTTGAAAACGTTTGAGTCATATTATATTTGGTATATATATCGATACTTGAGTTCGAGTCTTAACGCGCGCCTTATTTTGATAGGTTGCGTTTTTCGTGTTTCCCGGGCATCCATATCGTCGGTGATCGTCTACCACTACCGTTTCTACTCAGTTGCTGAGTACCGTGATTGACTTACCACGTGGCTAAGGTAAGTTCATAGCCCTTTTTTACTTGTACATGGTTTCTAAACACGGGGTGAGATTTTACATGGTGGAACACAACCAAATTAAAAAAACTGTATTGATATCCATAACTTGTATGTTATCCAGAACATGTATGCTTTACAGATGATTTCAATGGTATTATTGCTTTTAGACGTTAGCCTTGAGTTCCTCTCCTATCATGAACCGTTAATTGTCCCGTATTCTTTGCGCTAAGCGCGAATGTTGTGGGTGGATCCATCGGGATTGACAATCCCCGTCCCGATTACCTTGACGCACTAATATTCGTTTATACTTGAGTATTTAGGCTGAATACTCCCTAGAGGAACTTACGTTTGAGTTAAGCTTCGGTTCATGAGACTAAACAGCAATAATATGCATCGTGACTATGTACAATGTACATAGTTAACCCCCCCCCCCCCCCCCCCCCCCCATTACGTGTTTTACAAATTCTATTGTGTTCCACACGTTTACTGCTAAACCTATGAATATCACTCAACTTTGTGTTGACGATTTTACATGTTTAATCTCATGTATTATTACTTAGCTTTGCTTGGATGGGAGCCCGCAGGATATTATCACAGCTTGGAGATTTTTGTGATGCTTTAAAAATACTGTTTTTAGTAAAAACTGTCAGGAGTTTATTCTATCTTTTGGGCAACTTTTTGTTATAAATTGAGACGAAATAATATAATTTCCGCTTCTAAAACTCTGGGACCTATGTTTAAAAACTCTGACCTTTTATGATGTAATGTACATGTTTTTATTTCGTCAGCTTTGTATGAACTGTAATTTATTGTTTCTTGTACTATGACGTGTTACCCCTCGTTGCCTAGTTGTTCCATGTCAGATTTTGGGGGTCTCACAAATTGGTATCAGAGCGATGGTTATAGGGAACTGAGTCATTTTTAAAAAACTTAGTCTATAACCGAAAGTTCAAATATTTCATGTTTTAAGTGTCAACCACAGAATCTGCCAATGTTGTTCGATATTTGGGCGGGTAACTCTCTAATCCTTATTATTTACTTTTAATTATCATTATAATATTTCTTCTCGTGATTACATGTTGAAATATTACATTACCCTAATGACGATAATTACTATGTCTTTTCAAAGTCTTGTGCTTCATGGATTATCGTTTGATATTACTGTGATTACATCTGCCTATACTGTATTTCTTGTATTCTTATTCTTGTGACTTGATCTTATTACAATGATTTTATATCATTATGACGTTACATACTTGTATTCAGAGTGCGTATGCTGCCGACTTTTCATGCTCATTTTTCTGAGTACTATTGCTATTTCATTTATGCGTGATACGGCTGACCTCTTATATTCGTTCGTTTTGAACCGTTTGTTTTTCTCGACTCGCTGTTACATGTTGTGCATACTCTCGTGATACCATTGTTCGGAATTGAAGAAGTGTTGTTTTCGATGAAACTCTTGATTTTCATTCTTACTACCGTGTTGTTGCTTTCATTGTTTATTTCCTTTAAAATATCTATTTAGATACGCAGATTTTCTTTCCGACCATTCGTAATTGAATGTCTAGTCTATAGACCATTGTGTAGCTCAATGTGTCTCCGGAAAAGACTAAAGGACACCATGTGAGTCACACATCTCGAAGTATTCGTTGAATCAGTACCTGAATAATATTGTGGGTTTTCATAATCTTGATTTACCTTTACGCCACAGTTTTACACGACATTTGTGAATGGATTACATCTTATTTCATTGACCATTCTACGTTTCGACGTCGACTTACAACGTCCGTTAGTACCTTGAAACCGCCATTATCATCTTGAGATTCATCCCCTTATGTGGCGATTGTTTGGAATGCAATTCTATTTCTATAAACATGTACCCTCCCTTTTCATTAAACCTCCTCGCCTCAGGAGTGTGACTTGTTAATATTTTGTTTCTTTCTCGGTAGGTCTTGTGATTTTGGAAAATCACGCCGCCAGGAGACCTTCCTGCATTGCATCTTGCAGCCGAAGACACGGATGTCATGCGTCGTTTTGGATTTCTCAGATTATCGTTGGCATTCTTGAACCAATTCTATATTGTGTTTTCTTTACATGATTAATTATACACTCTATTCTCTTTCGTCTTTATGGAATCCACAAGTCTTGTGTGTACATTAATTCTGAGTCATTATGAAATTTGGATTTAATTTCAAGCTGTGTCGAAAAATATACTTTGTACAGAAACCTTACAGGAAATTTAACAGTATCGAGAAAATATTTTTATAACATTAGACATAAAAATATATATTTCTACTTGTTGAGACGTCCGTTTAGGACATAAAATTTGGCTAATAAACTTTAAAACGAGCAAGTTACGCTCATTTGAGATTGTAAAATCTAAGAAGTTATTTTCTGAATAATGCTAAAATATCATTTTGCTGACAGATTTAATGCAAGGGCATTTTCGTCCATTTTTATTCCGTTTCGAGTCTCGGGTAAAACTAGAAAGTTGTTCAAAACATTGTTTTACATCGAAATGCATTAGACTTTGAGTCTTAGAATATCGTTTAGTGAGTTAATTGGTCTAGTCAAACAAAAAAATGTCAAAGTTGACTAAAAAGGTCAAAACTGATAAAAGTTAAAAACATGGTCTGAAGCATTTTAAGTTCGCGTGAGCTTGTAAAATTGTAACTAATAATACTTTACAACCATGAAACATTGATTGCGTTTGAAAACGTTTACAAACAGTAAATTGAGTTCGGTCATACATATACATAGATCTTGAACTTTTGAAATTCGGTAACTTCCTAATATAGAAACTTTTCGGAGTGATTGTACTATTTGTTAACTGATACCCTACTTTCTTAAAAGTATATTATTGTCAAATTAATCACGATGTGCACACATACGGATTCCTTTATCCTTTCTTTTATATATGACCTATTTGTCATTCTACGTTGTCTTTCTTTGCTTCTATCGTACCACTGATTTGGACCGAGGTTGAAGTTCTTATTTTCATCGTTCGTTATCATCCTGACATGTGTCTCCCGACGATTCCTGCTAAACCTCTTGAAACCTTAGCATCTTGTAACCATTTCATTGACTGTATTAAACTACCCTTTATTACCCTCATGTAACCCACTCGCTATTTTATAAGATACCATATAAACTCAAGCAGATATTGTTTGCAAACCAATTTACAAAATAACTTACTTGGGCTTTACAAGATACTTGAACGCTACTTTATAAAATTAAATGACATAAAATTTATGATATGAGCTTAAACTCATATCCTTTTATCAACAAATAACCCTAAAACATGAAGCAAAATACCAATTTATCTTGCAAAAACAGTGTTATGTGGTATGTTTGTGTTTGTGTGCACTTGTGTAGGTAAAAAGATACATTTCCAAGCAAACAAAGAAAAATCAAGCTCAAATGGATGAAAAAAGACAAAGAAGGATCAAAAGTGACAAGACTTTGAAGTATAAGGACCTATCTTGACAAGTTGTCAAAGTTGAAGGACTAAAAGTGCAAATATTGCAAAAGTCAAGATTCAAGTCAAACTTGGTCAACTCTCAAGTCAACTCAGTCAAAGGACCATTTTGTTCAAGAATGAAAGTTGAAGGACCAAATATGTCAAAAGAATGAAGATCCTAGCTTGAAAATACAATCTGCCAAGTTGAAGGACCAATTCTGCCAACTTTTGAAAGATATGCAAAGTTTAATCCATGTGACAAAGAATGGACCAATGAGGAGAGAGGAAACAAAGCACACGGATCACCAAACTAGTGCATTTATTACCCACTCACAGCCGCAATTCATTAATACCCAATCACAACAGTGTGATCCGTGTGACCAACTTTTAGCCAATTAAACGCTGACACGTGGCGTCTTCTTCAAGGAAAATATTTGCCAGAATCGTATTTGAGCTACAAGCAATTTCATGGAAAGATTTCAACACCAATCTTGATCGTTTTGAAGAGATAAACACAATGGTGCCAATCAATTAACATGAAATCAATTAATGAAGAAAAACCCAATTCCTTGTTCATACCTGCAAATGCAATATGCAGAATTTTACACGTGGCAAGCTGGGATTGGTTCTGACACGTCACCAACCCCAACAAACTCTTCCTTCATGTCTATAAATAGTTGGATAGGACTTCATTTGTACTTGTAGCCTAGTTTTGTAAAAACACATAGTTCTAAATTTCCTTTCAACTTTCATTCATTTCTACCCTAGCTACTCAAGAGTCTGACAAACTCTTGAGTTAGTTAGTTAGTTACTAGCTTCCTAACAACTTTGTAACCGTTTTCATTGAATAAATTTCAAATTCACCATTTCCCGCCAAAACTGTTCTTCCTATTCCTTTTCATTCCTTGCTGCTATTGGATACTATTGTTGCTGTTTTGTGTTTGTTATGATCATAGATTGATCATAACTGACATTGGAGAAGTTTGTTAGCTGTTTGAGCACAATTCAGTTCATTCCATTGATATTTGAAGATTTCAAGCAGAATGATGATTCTTGTTGATTTGTTAGCTGTTATTGTTGATTGATTGTGTCCTAGTGATAAGGTGGTGGTTATCACTAGGTTAAGAGAGCTCAGCGCTCCTCTTCTTCTCAGTGGTTAACTTCAATAGGTTTTAAAAGCTCTCATTTTTGTTCCTCTCAACAAGTCAAATGCATGATTTCTTTTCATAGTATAAACTTGATGGCTACATGATAAAAGTTGATTTGAGTTGCTGATTGTTTGATTGTTGATCACTTATAGCTTAATTCTTGTCTACTTGTTCTTAGTTTTGGATTCAGCTTAAACTTAGCTCATTTTTCAGTAGAATTTGGTTCTAGTATCTTGTATGGTAATTGTTGCTCTTAGTGTTCATTTGTAGTCTTAAAACATTCAATTTGGAGTATCAAGTTTGGTAGTTAAGAGCATTTGATTCAGCTTAATTCAGATCTTAAAAAGCCTTTGTAAAAGTTTGAAATATCAGATAAAGGAGTGTTTGGGACTAGCTTAATAAGAGTATTCAAGAATTGAGTTTTGGATTTTTAGAGTAAATTTGCAGTTAATAGGAAGTATAAAGGTGTTTTAAGTCATTTACAAGTCATTTTGATAGTCAAACAGGCAAATGGCACTTAAAATGTTTGGGTCAATTTCAATCAGATTTGCCATTTAGAACAAGTCATTTTCATTTGATTAGAACTCATTCAATACTTGATGAAACTGGATCAAATTTGTTCTCACTTATAGCTTATATCATATAGTTTCATATTCCAAGAGGATTTTCTACAGTATCCAATAAGCAGTTAGTAATAAGCAAAAATCAGATAAGCAGACTTAGAACAAGTTTCTGTAAATTGAAAACTGAAATTTTGTATCTCCTTTTCCTCTTCATAAACATGGCCATTTTCCTTCACAAATCCTCTTAAGTCATTGAGTTACTTGATTTTTGAGATTTTCAGCTTTTTGAAAAATAAGCTGGTCAACGCTGGTCAACGATAAGCCCAATTTTAGCTTAATTCAGATTCTGAGCTTATTTCTTGATGAAAAATGTTCTAGTTTGATTTCCCGTTCATTAATTGGATAGCTTAATCAGTTTCAAGAAAAAAATCAAGTTGTGACTGATTAGATTTTGCTATAGCTTATTTTGTGCTTATTAATAAGCACTCATTTGCTTATTTCTCAACTTTAGCCAGTTTCCTTTGACACACGTAGCTTATTTGGGATTTTAAGACTTTTGAAACTTGTCTCATTAAATTTGGTTCATTAATAAGCTCAAACGAGCTTATTTTCAAGCTTGTCCCGTTTTTGCTTAAAAAGTTTCCAAAATTGCACTTTGGTCCCTAGTGTTTTAATTAGTGTTAAAAATTGGCTAAACTTCCATGTTTTTAGGGTTTGCAACTTGTTAGTCCTTGTAGTTTTGGAAGTTGCTGATTTCAGTTAGATAGTTGTTAGTTTGTTACACTTTTGGTTAGTTGGTTATAAATTTTGCAAGTTTGATCCTTGTAGTTAACTGGTTTACACTTTAAGTCCCTAGAATTGTTAGAATTTACATTTCAAGCATTTATCTTTCATAGAATTTACAATTTCAGTCCTTTAAGTTTCATATTTTACATTTTTGCATTTTACTTGAATAAAAATTTGGTATTTGCAAATTGTTTTACATATAAGTAGGTAATATTTTTCCCTTTTGCGAGGCTTTGATTGAATTAGCAAATAGAATATCCAAGCAAGTTTAACAACCAAGAACAATTAAAAACCCGATATTGGTTGGACTTTCCATTAGCAAGAACTGAGAAAAAACGAACTGCATTATACACAATTTCAAATGGCGCCGCTGCCGGTTCTTTGACTACACGAGAGACTATCGATTGACGGTTTTCATTGGCTTTTGGGATCCGTTCACTTTGTGAACGTTATTTTTACGTATCATAAATCAAAAACAAATAAAAAAATCAAAAATATAAAAATATATAAAAACTAAAAATTAACGAAACAATTCTTTTCCTAAAGAATTGACCAAAAAAAAAAAAATCCAAAAAGCAATCTTTTTCCTAAGAGATTGCACCCAAAAATATATATTATTGGATTCTCTCGGTTTTTATGTACATATAGTATTTTCCCTTAAAAAAAACTCATAAATACAAAAATATTTTCCATATATTATTATAAGTAAATACGTATACGTATAAGAACAACCAATCTACATATCTTCCATAAGTATTGCCGAGGCAATACACCGTGTTGAGGGGCGTTCCGGTCCTTGACACGTGTATCGATCAAACAAAATAAAGCAAGAATAGATAAATACTCTCAATAAGCAACAATTTGAAGAATACGAACATTTAAGTGAATAGAAGGGCGATGTGCTATAAAATGCCATCTAAGGGTCAATAGGTACTTAAGTGCTTCGCGCCACCTAACCCCCCGTTCACTTGGGAGTATTCTAAGAAGGAAGGCTTCATTGAGGGTCTTGCACCCAAGTAGTAAATACATATATTGTTATTTTCTTGTGGATATTTAATATTGAAACTCGAAGAGGATAATCCATTTCTCTTCAAAGTCACACGAGAGCTTCTCTCTCATTCCTCGTATTGAGTTGCATGCTCACTCGCGGGCGTGCACAAATACCGATTGGTGTACAACCTCTTCCTCCGAAAAGGAAGAAAAAGAGAAAGAGTAAGACCACCATCGTCCACCAAGCCGATCACGAGAATCGTGCTTTGACTCCACCACAAGAAGCCATGGCTATTGATAATCGCACTTTGTATGAACGTATGCAATCCAACATTCATGGATATTCTAGTGCCATTAAGATTCCCGACTTTCCCGCTAACACATTTGAGCTACATACATCTATGATCAATATGGTTGCACAATCACCTTTCTTTGGTAAACAAAATGAGGATCCTCATGCTCACCTTAAGAGATTCCTTTCACTTTGCAATACCATTAAGCATAATGGGGTTCCACATGAGGTGATTAGGTTGATGTTAGTGTCATTTTCCTTAGAAGGAAGTGCTAAGCATTGGTTAGACACCCAACCACCCGATAGTATCACCACATGGGATGGTTTCACCACTAAGTTTTTGAACAAGTTCTTTCCTCCACATAAGACTATGGCTTTGAGGACTTTAATTATGGGCTTTCAACAAAAACCTAGTCAATCCTTTAGTGATGCTTGGGAAGAGTATAGTGAGTTGTTGAGGCGATGCCCTAATCATGGATTGGATCAAGTTCACCAAATCAACCTCTTTTATGATGGCCTTAAATCTCACCACCAAGATTCACTCAATGCTTCCGCGGGAGGGAATATTCTTCTTAAGACTTACCAAGAGGCTTTGGACATCATTGAGACTAAGGCAATGGTTCAAACAAACAATCCATTTGAAGAAAAGGTTCATGTTATCTAAAACAATTCTCAAACCCCTTGTGACAACCAACTCCTCAAGTTTCAAGAAGAGATTTTTCAAAGGATGGATAGAGAAAGTGAGAAGAATTTGCAAGTAGACTTAGAAATGCTTCAAGCTTTTAAGAACTTGTCATTGAACAATTCCTCAAATAATGTGAATGCCATCACCATTTCTTGTGTTACTTGTGGAGGTCCCCATTCTTATGAACAATGTGATAAGGTGCAAGGATATCAAGGGGAATGCTATGCTTACCAAGAGGAACATCGTGAACACTTCAAGCCTAATATCAATCCAAATAACCTTTCTTACAAATCCCAAAACTACCTTTCTCCACCCGGCTTCCCACCCCAACCACCCACCCAAATTCTACAAAATACTCCTCAAATTTTACCAAGGAATCAAGGGCAAAGACCACCATACCAAGGAAATAACTACAAGGCACCCAATCAATTTCAACCTCAAGCAAATACCTTTTATCCACCAAATCAAGGATTTAACTCCCAACCTTTACCTTTCCAACCTCAAGGTTTTCAAGGTTATGTGACACAAGAGTTTAACACAATGGATCTCTTACAAAAAATGAATCAAGAGAATGAAAGGAAGTTCCAAGCTATGGAGAAGAAAATGAATGACCAATTCAATAAGGTTTTAGTGGTATTAAATCAAAGACCACAAGGGGCTTTACCTTCCAACACACAAACAAACCCACGGGCCAATGTCAATGCTATTACAACAAGGAGTGGAACAACAACAAAAGATCCTTCACCTTCTAAACCTACTATTGTTCAACCCACTTGTGCTCCTACTTGTGACAAGCCTTCTACTTCTACTCCACCTCCTCAAAATGCTCCTATTCACTCAAACACACCTTCTCAACCACCTCCTACTTCTCCTTTACCTTCCACATTTCCCAATGAAGAAGCTAACAAAGACAAATCTTCCACTACTACACCTATTCCACCTACACCAAAGCCTACTCTTCCATATCCTTCAAGGTTGAAAAAAGATAAGTTAAAGAACAAGGATGACATCCAAGTCTCCAATTTCTTAAGGATGTTCAAGCAACTCAACATCAATATATCATTTGCGGAAGCTCTTGCTTATATGCCAAAGTTTGCTAAGATGTTCAAGGATTTGCTCTCAAACAAAGAAAAATTGGTTGATTTGCCCAACACATGCCTTAATGAAAATTGTTCCGCGGTGTTACTTAAAACCTTACCAACAAAACTTGGAGATCCGGGGCGCTTCTTGATACCTTGTAATTTTCCCGGTGTTGAAAATTGCATGGCTTTGGCGGATCTAGGGGCGAGCATAAACCTCATGCCTTTATCGGTTTGGAAACAACTATCTCTTCCCGAGCTCACTCCCACTAGGATGACTCTTGAACTAGCCAACCGAACCATAGCTCACCCCGTAGGTATAGCGGAAGATGTGTTTGTAGGTGTGGATAAGTTTACCTTTCCGGCCGACTTTGTAGTGGTTGATTATGACATGGATCCTAGAGTGCCTTTGATTGTTGGTAGACCGTTTTTGAGAACGGGTCGTACCTTGATAGATGTGGCGGAAGGAGAATTAATTATGAGAGTAGAAGATGAGAGAGTGGTGTTTAAGTTAGGGAAAATTTGTGATAGAAAAGAGGTTAAGGAGTCTAGACCTTGTGAGACTATTAACATTGTGGATGTGCTAGATGAAGTGTGTAATGAACACTTTCATGATGCTTGTAAGAGTGCTAGTGATGAGATACCCCATGTTGAAACCGTGGCCTCAATTGCTCCCTCTTTAACACCTTTTGGAGAGAGTGATTTCCTCTTGGAGGAATTTGAGTCCAACTTTCTTGGTGATGATGATTCTCCCATTAATTGGGAAGAAGATATTCTTACAATCCAAAAGTTGCTCAATGAGGACCCTATTCCTTCTCCTATTCCACAAGAGATTACCATTGAGGAACCTTCCATAGTACAACCTTCCATAGAGAGTCCACCTCCCATTGAACTTAAGGACCTTCCATCCCACTTAGAATATGCTTTTTTAGAGGGCAAAGACCAATTACCGGTGATCATTGCTAAAGAGTTGAAAGAAGATGAGAAAGAGAAACTTATTGAAGTTCTTAAGAAACATAAGAAAGCTTTAGCATGGAAAATATCCGACATAAGGGGAATTGATCCACATTTTTGTACTCACAAAATCCTTATGGAGGATGACTATAAACCCGCCATTCAAAACCAAAGGAGAGTTAACCCAAAAATTCATGAGGTTATTAAGAAGGAAGTGATTAAACTCTTAGATGCGGGTATGATTTACCCCATTTCCGACTCTCCATGGGTTAGCCCGGTTCATTGTGTTCCTAAGAAGGGTGGAATCACCGTGGTGCCTAATGAGAACAATGAGCTTATTCCCACGAGACTTGTGACCGGTTGGAGAGTTTGCATTGATTATAGAAAACTCAATGAGGCAACTAGGAAAGACCATTTCCCGCTTCCCTTTATGGATCAAATGCTTGAACGCTTAGCGGGAAATGAGTACTATTGTTTTCTTGATGGCTTTTCGGGTTATTTCCAAATACCCATTGACCCTAAGGATCAAGAAAAGAACACATTCACTTGTCCATACGGTACATTTGCTTACAAGAGGATGCCTTTTGGCCTATGTAATGCACCGGGGACGTTTCAAAGGTGCATGATGGCGATTTTCCATGACATGATAGAGCAAACCATGGAGGTTTTTATGGATGACTTTTTCGTATTTGGAAACTCCTTTAGCTCATGTCTCACCAATCTTGAGAGAATGCTTAAGCGTTGTGAGGAAACACGTTTGGTGCTTAATTGGGAGAAATGTCACTTTATGGTGAAAGAGGGGATTGTTTTAGGACACAAGATATCCAATAAGGGATTAGAAGTTGATAGAGCTAAAATTGATGTGATTGCTAAGCTTCCCCCACCCACCTCGGTTAAAGGTGTGAGGAGTTTCTTAGGTCATGCGGGATTTTATAGGCGCTTTATACAAGATTTTTGTAAGATAGCTAGACCGATGACTCACCTCTTGGAGAAAGAGGCTCCTTTCATTTTTGACCAAGCTTGTTTAGACTCTTTTGAGACTCTTAAGGAAAAATTGACTAAGGCTCCCGTTTTGGTTTCTCCAAATTGGGAATTACCTTTTGAGCTTATGTGTGATGCTAGTGATTATGCGGTGGGGGCCGTCTTAGGACAAAGAGTTAATAAGCATTTTCAACCTATACACTATGCGAGTAAAACCATGACCGGTGCACAACTTGTTGTTCCCAATTAATCCATAACACAAGATTCTTAGAGAGAGAGAGAGGAGAAAAGTAGAGAGAGAGAGTAGAGAGAGAAGTGGAAGGTTTACACTAAAACTATGTGTTTGATGAAATGAACCAACACCCTCTTTCACATGTGAAAGAGGGTTATATACCCCACGGCACTAAGGCCTTTGTGGGCTTCATCTTGGGCCGGGCTTGGCTTTCTTTTGGGCTTACGCCCCTAACTTATACAATATTAGCTTAAAGTCCAAGCCCGGTTTTCCCGACTAACCTATTACAATACAAGACCAATAACGACTAAGATGACCTATTACATTCTTGTTCGACTATATAAAATATAGGGCTAACAATCTCCCCCAATGTATCGGTCATCTTAAAAAGCTTAACAAGCATAAGATGATTGAGAGAATACATTCTTGTAGAGGAGATCTTCCTGCTTTGGTCTTGTATCTTGGTCTTGATCTTGTTTGTAACAGCTTTGTTCCTTCATGCTTTCGTGATCTTTATCTTGAGCCTTTGTCATTTGACTTTGAGTGCTTGAGATCTTCATTTGTACTCCTTGTGACTAAGATGACCTATTACATTCTTACATTCTTAGGTATCTTGATTATCGCCATCTTGTGCTCTTGTGACTTCTGAATCGACATCGGTATCACAGCTACGCCACCTTCTTGATATGCAGCAACATATATAGACACGGATGAAATGGCTTTGAACATTTCACCCTAACTCGGTAGCGTTTTACCTCCGGTCGGTGAAGACCGTTAAACGGAATTAAGTACCGTACCTGTGATCAGGTAGATTCGATTAAGAACCTCCTTGACAGGGTTTCCCGGCGGTAGTAGCCAGTTCTCTTTACTCGACCGTCTCAAAGCAGACTGCGAACGTAAAGAGTGAATCATAAGGATAAATTATCCGTCTGATTAGAGTCGTCAATTCAGATTTCCTGGAACAAGTTTGATTCTAAAAGAATCGCACCATTGTTGCTTTCCAGTTTGTCACAAGCTTGATTCATAGAGAATCTTGCGAGTTACCTACCGCAGTGCTGTTTGATGTTGACACTGGAAGGATTTCCATTCGTCACTGTGAACACTAATGAGTGTCACTCTGAATGTTCTGGCAAGATCACATGGATTTTGCGAAGAAACCTAGAATCAAGTTTGAATCAATTAAGAATCGAAACTTAGTTGCTTTTCAGTTCTCACAAGTTTGATTCGTGTAGAATCGCACAAGTTACCTACCATGAGCTTGTTTAATGCTGGCTCAAGCAGGATTTCCATCTTCATTGTGAATCGTATCACTCAGATGTTCTGGCAATTTCACAAGGATAATGCGTAGGACTCGATTGTGTCCTAATGAGATGATAAATTGATCTCGTTTGGCTCTAGACTCAATAAGTGCATTTTGGTAATCGGAGGCTGGAGCAGACTGCCACCTTTTCAATATTAACTGACTCGGAGTGAGAAAGTCAATAGATACGTGTTGATCTCCGTGACAATGAGACAAGTTTCTTTTGAGAGAAACTCGAATGGCTGGGAAGGGTTGTGCATTGCATCACTGGGTCCATGATGACTTGTCTTCAATAGATGTATTGACCCGGTTTCTGCCTAAGTTGCATAGAATATTCAACTCCTTCAATGCTTACCAATACGTCATCATTAGCACCTTGTTGTGATTGTTCCAGTGCTAACTTAAGTACTTGGTCCGCATTCAGCTTCATTCCACTCCATCTTTCCTAAGGACAACTATTTCTAGCTATGGAATGTCCTTGGGTAGATCCCTCCGGTTCTGGTTGGATCATAGGACTTAGTTTCCTATCCTAAACCACCTTTTGACTCCATCGTTCCGTCGTGGATAGTAGGTTGTTTTGGGTAAAGATCGTAACCATAAAACCATTGAAAACCATTCAAAGTGCTTGATAAAAATCAAAACTTTTAATACTTGAAAGTTTTACATTTCCGAAAAGCTCCCCCTACACACATGCATCGATATACGAAATAGTTTGACATGTGAAGGAAAGAGTTTCACTTGAGTCTTTAAGATCACATGTTGCAATATATTACATTTTAATCACATTTTCTCCCCCTATCTCTAATATAAAAACATCATATTAGAGATACTAATTGATTAAAATATGACAATTTCTGAAAACCGATTGGGAGAGAAACATGTGTGCACGTATGAAGCATGGAACATTTTCAGTCGGGTCGCTCCCCCTCAACAATATATGTGTGTCTTGAGACAAAATTTGACAAAATTTTAGAAAAACGACACCACAAAATATGTTGAGGTACGGAGTTGAGATGCCTTTTCCGATATAATATATTACATTTGACAATTTCATATCATTTTCGGAATGTGTTGGATACATAAAATATGACATTTTAGAGATGTACCCAACAACATTAAAAGGCTTGATTTTAAAACGCTCCCCCTCAAAAATTGATCAAAATAACATATGACATTTTTAGATATAAAAACCTATTATGAGGAAGGGAGTGTTGAACACACAATTTTGAAAGATTTAGAAGAACCTTTTGAGAAATTCTTGAAAAATTGTGTTCAACGGTTTTAAAAGAATCAGGATAGAAGACTTCTCTTCTATGGATTAGGGAAAGCGCACTGAAACGTACACTCCCCTTTCGGGTCCGTTTTTCATGAGCTCAAAACTTTGATTGTTTTGTGACTAGCTCATGACCGAGAAAAATAAATTTCCCGTTGTGAAGGATAAGTTATCATCCGTGATAAACTTTCCTTAAGTTGAAGTTCGAGTTCTAAGCTGACATTTACTTAGAAATCGTTTTCATGAACTTAAAAACTTTGAATGTTTTTATGAGAAGCTCATGACCGAGAAATATGAATTTCTCGTTGAGAAGGATAAGTTATCGTCCGAGATAAACTTTCCTTAGTTGAGGTCCGAGTTCTAAGCTGTGATGTGCCTAGAAGTCATTTACACGAGCTTAAAACTTTCGAATAGTTTTAATGTAAGCTCGTGCCCGAGAAAAATCGAATTTCTCGTTTTGAGGATAAGTCATACTCGGGATGAACTTTCCTGTCTTGTGAGCCCGGGTTATAGTCTGTAATATGACTATAAGCCTTGTACACGAGCTAAAAACTTTTGAATAGTTTTAAGAGAAGCTCGTGTCCGAGAAATATTAATTTCTCGTTTTGAGGGTAACTAATCGTTGAAGAGATAAAGTTCCCTTTCTTTGACGTTCGAGTTACAGCCTGAAATGTGACTGTAAGTCATTGTAGAAGCTTAGTTTTGAAGCCCCTGAGACGCTTGTTTCTCTGATATCTGCTTCTTCAACAACCAAACTCTGAGAGTGTCTTTTGTTGAGCGGTATGAATATGGAAAACCTTTGTGTTCTTGTTGAACCTTTACTTTATTACCTGCACTTTCATCAGTAGTTTGTATGCTTGCATGTGGGTTAGCGATATCTTGATGAGAACCATGTGGGGGTTCACCTTGAACCTTTGTCGAGCTAGAGGGAAATATCTTTCCAGTAGGAACCCACCTAAGACCTATTGTTTTGAAGGTTCTACCCGTTGGTATCCACCTAAGACAAGGTCGAGGAGACATAGTTTTCTCATGCACAGCGGAAGACTTAGTTGGAGAAAACCTATTTCCTTTAGGGTTTCGTCTTTGAGGTGCTCTAGCTTTTTGGTTCACCTTGTTCAGGACTTTAGTGATACAATCATCATGAATGGCATTAAACACGCATTTGTTACATTTCGTGCAAACAAAGTGCTTAGCATCTGAGAAGGCTCTAGATTTCCTAGGGTTGGCAGATTTGGGCACATCATAGAAGGGTCTAGAATTCCTAGATGTGTGATTATAGCTCCTAGGTTGTGGTTTGGTCCTATCTCGTGCTTGTGTCTTTTTCTTAGCATCCTCTAGATAGCTTTTATGACCCGTGTCATATGAACTACGCCTAGGCATGTTCTTGGAGCTAGATCTAGAGTTGCTTGAAGCATTCATGTGATCGGGTTTTGCAGATACAGATTTACCGAAGGAAGGTCTAGATTGTGGAGTGACTGGTTTTGGCAAATTGCTACGCGTGTCAGCTTGGGAGGCAAACCTCGGGTTTGACGTTTTAGGTCGTTCAGACTTAAACGCATTCGGTTGTCTAGCAACTGAGCGTGGTCTGATTTGTTGAGAAGGAGGTTTCCCCAAGACAGACTGTTTGGCAAACTTAGTATCCACACTATTTCCTTTTAGCTTCCTTAATTCATTTTTCACAACTGTAAGTGCAAAAACCTTTTCCTGAAGCTGAGCTTTTAATTGCTCATTTTGTAGAAGTAATTGGGCGACACGTTGTTCTAACTTAATGTTCATATTGTCAAATATGGCATTATCAGCATTCGCGTCATTACTATCTACAGTGTCGATAGGTTGCACAGATATGTCACTTAATGAAGCAGGCGGAAGACTTGGATTTTGAGAAGCCAATTTTGATTCTAACAAATTTATTTGTTTCACAAAATGTTCTTTTTCCGCGTTGAAATCTTGAATCTTACGATCCAGTTTTTGTTCAAGAACAACATTTGCTTTTTCAAGTTTTTGAAAATAAGCTTCAAATTTGTCACTTTTCTTAGAAAATTCGAGTTTGGCATCCTCAAAATCTTTTGTCGTTTGAGCTAATAGAGTTTCGAGCTTGAGAGTCTTAGAATCAGTATTTAATGGTACCTCAGCCATTGGCTCTTTGTCACCTTTGGGTCCGATAGCTGTAACAGCGGCTTCCGTATCGTTCCCCGAGCTTGTGCTGGTATGATGAGTTTCTGATTCTGACCTGCTGCTTTCTGTATCAACCGAAGAAGCATCCAATGCTTGATCTATATCGACAGTGCTCTCTTTCGTCTGCATCAGTATTTGATTCACCCTTCTTTGAAAGTGCCTTTGATGGCGTGTTCTTTCAGCAATTGACTTCTTTATGTTGCTCATATGTTGAAGAAGTGTCTCTTTGAACCCTTGAAGATCTACGAGAGTATATTTGGTAAAGTATGTGCTTGTGAACTCTCGATCGTTTTTGGATAAGCCACTTGAGTCAATGAATTGCTGGAACTGATTGTTGAGAGCTAAAAGGACCTCCATGGATATATCTTCGTGAAAATCGTCTCTGTCAAGTTCTTGTTGAAGATGGTCCACATTAAGTAGCATCGTTCTGATGAATGTCTCAACATCTTGACCAAATAGTAAAAAGAATACCCGTTTGAATCCAATTTCAAGACGAGTGCCTTTTAGGTCTTCTCTTGACAGAACCTGAAGGTGTGACTGAAGCAACGTTATGTGTTCCATGCATCTTTCTTTTGCTTTCGA
Source organism: Glebionis coronaria (assembly GCA_025667525.1). Classification (NCBI taxonomy): domain Eukaryota; kingdom Viridiplantae; phylum Streptophyta; class Magnoliopsida; order Asterales; family Asteraceae; genus Glebionis; species Glebionis coronaria. Next base: position 462,982,959 of record CM046881.1, read on the forward strand.
CATCTTGTATTTGATTGCATGAACGGTTTTGGTGGTAGAATCCTTGTTAGAAGGTTTACTGATTGGAGTCTCAGTATTTGTCTGAACCTCTGGATTCTGCATCTTCTCTTTATTCATCTCAGTCATGGACGTTGTTGGTGTTGAATCCACGAAGATGTCCATTGAACGGATGTCTCGAAGAAGATATGATGTGTATGGATTACGGATCTTAGTGGATGTGTTGTGATTTGATTGTGGTTGAAATTACGAAAATTCCAATTTTTTCTCAGTCCGACAATAAATTCCTCAGTCCGACAAAACGGTAAGCCGAAAAATTTTTGAATCACCAAATTTTGAAATCGAGTTAGAAATAGGCAAAAACTAGTAGGGAAAAAATTTGAAAAGTGAAAATTTTTGACAAAAATAAAACCTAAAATTGGCCTAAAAATTTGAATTTTGGTCCGAAAATTCGAATTTTTGGTCGAAAATTTTTTCGCTTCGCCAAAATTTGAAATTGAAGCTTATATGGCCTAAAAATGGTCTAGAAAAAAATAAATTTTTCTTGAGTTTTCCCGCCAAAAAACTTTTTTTTTTTTTTTTTTTTTTTTTTTTTTTTTTTTTGATCTTCGTGTAAAATATGTTCCGAAACTAGTCTAGATAGTGGCTAAGTCTAAAAATTACTCAAACAAAATATCCATCGGAATGTCCTTGATCGAAATACCCATCGGAATGCTCAGATCGGAATGTCAAATCGGAATATGGCTGTCGCAATGTCCTATCGCAATATCTATCGCAATATGGCTATCGCAATATCTATCGCAATATGGCTATCGCAATATCTATCGTAATATCTATCGCAATATGGCTATCGCAATGTTGATCGCAAAGTAAAACCCTAGGGTTATTGCGATCAAAACCTTTTCAGATGGAACCTGTCGCAATAAGTATCGCAATATAAAACCCTCAAACTTTGCGATGGACACGATCGCAATATGGAGACAAAAAGTACCACTTTTTTCGGAAAGTACACCACAAATTCGAGATTTTGAGCCTAAAAATGATCCAAACACCAAAAAATTTTGTGTTTTTAACCAAAGTAACAATACCAAATCACTACCAAAAGTATGTAGATGATTTGTATCAAGAATAAGCCATAAAAACACAAAAAAAGAAGTTTTGGACGTGAGATGAAGATCAAAAAGGCCACGAAAATTCAAGAACACCACACACGAATCTTCAATCACCTATCCACTATAGGCTCTGATACCAAATGTTGTTCCTATTTAATCCATAACACAAGATTCTTAGAGAGAGAAAGAGGAGAAAAGTAGAAAGAGAAAGTAGAAAGAGAGGTGGAAGGTTTACACTAAAACTATGTGTTTGATGAAATGAACCAACACCCTCTTTCACATGTGAAAGAGGGTTATATACCCCACGACACTAAGGCCTTTGTGGGCTTCATCTTGGGCCGGGCTTGGCTTTCTTTTGGGCTTACGCCCCTAACTTATACAATATTAGCTTAAAGTCCAAGCCCGGTTTTCCCGACTAACCTATTACAATACAAGACCAATAACGACTAAGATGACCTATTACATTCTTGTTCGACTATATAAAATATAGGGCTAACACAACTTCATTACACTACCACGGAAAAAGAGTTGCTTGCTATAGTATATGCTTTTGAGAAGTTTAGACCATATCTTGTGCTTTCCAAAACCATAGTGTATACGGATCATTCCGCTCTCAAGTATCTTATGACAAAACAAGATGCTAAGCCTAGGCTTTTGAGATGGGTTTTATTGCTTCAAGAGTTTAAGATAGAGATTCGTGATAAGAAAGGGGCCGAGAATTTAGCGGCGGATCATTTGAGTAGACTTGAGCATCCTTTTCAAGGAGATTTCCCACATCAAGAAATCAATGAATCCTTTCCATTAGAGGAGCTCATGTCTATCTCTTCCCAAGAGGATGCCACACCTTGGTTTGCGGATATCGCAAACTATCTTGTGGGCAATGTGCTTATTGAGGGTCTTACTTATCAACAAAAGAAAAAGTTTCTTAAGGAAGTTAAGTATTACTTTTGGGATGATCCATATCTTTTTAGGCAATGTGCGGACCAAATCATTAGACGGTGTGTAGATGGGCCCGAGGCATTTAAGATCTTAGAGGCGTGTCATAAAGGACCTACGGGTGGACATTTTGGGCCTAACTACACCGCCAAGAAAGTCTTTGATTCGGGTTACTCTTGGCCTTCCATTTACAAAGATGCCCAAGAAATGGTGAAATTTTGTGATGTTTGTCAAAGACAAGGAAAAATTACACAACGTGATGAGATGCCACAAAATTTTATCCAAGAGTGTGAGATATTTGATGTATGGGGCATTGATTTCATGGGACCTTTTCCATCCTCTAAGGGAAACAAGTATATACTTGTGGCGGTGGATTATGTGTCCAAGTGGGTGGAGGCTAAAGCCTTACCTACCAATGATGCTAGAGTGGTTGTAAAGTTTTTGAAACAATTGTTTGCTAGATTTGGTGTACCTCGGGCCATCATAAGTGATCGTGGTACGCACTTTTGTAATGATCAATTCACGAGAGTTATGAAGAAATATGGAGTGAATCATAGACTTTCTACCGCGTATCACCCTCAAACAAATGGTCAAACCAAGGTCACAAATCGTGGTTTAAAGAGAATTTTAGAGAGAACGGTGGGAGAGCATCGAGCGTCTTGGTCGGATAAGCTTGATGATGCTTTGTGGGCGTTTAGGACGGCTTTTAAAACACCAATTGGTTGTACACCTTATAGGCTTGTCTATGGAAAAGCGTGCCACCTCCCATTTGAGTTAGAACATAAGGCATCTTGGGCTCTCAAGTGGGCTAACTTTGATTTAAACCAAGCCGGTTCACATAGGAAAGATCAACTCAATGAGATGGATGAGTTGAGAGCCAATGCCTATGAGAATTCTTTGCTTTACAAGGAAAAGACTAAGAAATTGCATGATGCTAAGATCAAGAATCGTGAGTTCAAAGTTGGAGAGCCGGTTCTCCTCTTTAACTCAAGATTGAAACTTTTTGCGGGCAAGCTTAAGTCGAGATGGTCCGGTCCATTCACTATTGCTCAAGTGTTTCCATATGGAACTCTTGAGTTGTCCCAACCCGATGGTCCAAAATTTAAAGTGAATGGTCACCGTGTTAAACATTACTTTGGGGAGGACATTTCTGTTGAAATGGTCCAAGAGGTCCCCATTTTCCCCATGAATTAATTCATTGAGGGACGAGTCGAGCTAGAGACTCATTAACTCAAGCATCGTATAACTAGGTTTAGAGTGTTGTAGGTTAGAAATAAAGGTATAGACTTGGAGATAAGTGTAGGGGAGACCTTCTTTTGTCTTCATGCTTGTTTGTAGGGTTGCTCACTCATCTCATGCTTTGGAGCTTATGGAGGAGGCCCTTGTATCCGGTTCACTTCGTTACTATAGTGATTTTTCATTGACACCTTGTGCTTAAACATGATTTTACTAATAGTTGTCCTTTCCTTAACTTGGGTTAAGCAAAGTCTATTCATTGTCATAAGTGTAGGGGAAGTTTTTATACTTCCATGCTCTTAAACATTGAGGACAATGTTTAGCTTAAGTGTAGGGGGTCTTCTATCGAAGTGACCTTGCCTAGAACTTGTCATTGTCTTGCATGAAAACATGGAAAATTGAATTTTCAACATTTTTCAAGTTTTTGATCTACTTTGGCCAACAAAAATATGCATTCATAATTTTTGCATCAATCATTGTTCATTTTGCATAACACATTTGCATTGTATATATTTCTTCTTTTATTTTTCATCAAAAATATATAAAAAGGAAAAATATAATAAAACATGGTTTTAACAAGTTTAGATTTCTTTGACATATTAGGCCCGCCATGGATATTTTGACTCAACCCGAGTTTGCTTCTTAGCATTCTCTAGCTAGTATCCTTAACCATGTAGTCCTTCATTGGTCTATTAGGCTAAGCATCCACCAATTTCATTATTTGAGATTTTAAATTTGTGGAGAATGGGAAATGATAGAGTTGAAGCAAGTGTAAAAGGGCTAGATAGACTTCATGATAATTACTTGTGGCTAAACCCTTCTCTTCTTTACCTCTAATTTCTTCGCATGTATATAATTGTTAATAAATAATCAAGTACGGTTTTAATTGGTTTGTAATCTCTTATGCATTTTTGGCTAATCATTTATGGTTGATATGAGTACGTCTTAAGATTCTAAGTTAGCACGTTTTATGTGTACTAGACTTATGTCATGCTCCATATTTAGCGGGTGTTTTTCCTTTTCTTCTTTTCAAATTTCTTTGTGAGGAATAAAGAAAAATAAGAGCGGCTTATGAAAAAAAATGAGTGGCTAGAAAAATAAAAGAAAAGAAAAAGAAAGAAAAAGAAAAAAAATAATGCAAGACTCCCAAGAGGGGCAGTGTGGTGTTAATTATAGTGACTATTGAGTTCCAATATTACCTTGACGGGTTGCGGGGATTCAATAGATTGCTCCAATCCAATATTACCTTGACGGGTTGCGGGGTTGAAGATCCAAAGTCTCAAAAAGATGGCGGATGTAAATTATTGCGTGAGTTTTATTTTCCTTTCCTTAGCGAGTGTGTAGCTACTTATGAAAGCATGACATGAGGATTTTACACATAAGGCGAATGACTTATTACTCTTAATACGGACTTATATTAATTGTGAGCGGTTTTTCAAGTAATGGATGAGATGATTACTTAGGATTAAAACCATGCTTCCTTATTTTCGGATTTTACATTTCTTATACTTCACGCTTGAATAATGACAAATTTGCTCACAAGCAATTTGCTCAAATAATAACCGGTTCCACATTTAATTGTCATGAATAAGTTGATGCACTTTTTACTTGTGAATGCAATGATCCCATTTTTTAAGCTTGGTATGGGGAAAGTGAAACTTGAGGGTGATAAATGTCCATGGTACCCAAGCCCTAATCTAAGCCATTGAATTCTTTATGAGTTATTTCCATCAAAACCATTTCAAGAAAAATCAAAAAGATATAGATAGAATTGAATTTTGTTCATTGCATTATTAAAAGTCAAAATCATGCATCATTTAGTTTAGAGTAGTGTAGATGCATCTCATATGGCCAAGGTGGATTAATTATGAGGGAAATGTAAATTTGTGCTTTAATATATAATATTGCATGAGGACATGACAATGTTCAAGTGTAGGGGAATTTGATATGAGCTTAAACTCATATCCTTTTATCAACAAATAACCCTAAAACATGAAGCAAAATACCAATTTATCTTGCAAAAACAGTGTTATGTGGTATGTTTGTGTTTGTGTGCACTTGTGTAGGTAAAAAGATACATTTCCAAGCAAACAAAGAAAAATCAAGCTCAAATGGATGAAAAAAGACAAAGAAGGATCAAAAGTGACAAGACTTTGAAGTATAAGGACCTATCTTGACAAGTTGTCAAAGTTGAAGGACTAAAAGTGCAAATATTGCAAAAGTCAAGATTCAAGTCAAACTTGGTCAACTCTCAAGTCAACTCAGTCAAAGGACCATTTTGTTCAAGAATGAAAGTTGAAGGACCAAATATGTCAAAAGAATGAAGATCCTAGCTTGAAAATACAATCTGCCAAGTTGAAGGACCAATTCTGCCAACTTTTGAAAGATATGCAAAGTTTAATCCATGTGACAAAGAATGGACCAATGAGGAGAGAGGAAACAAAGCACACGGATCACCAAACTAGTGCATTTATTACCCACTCACAGCCGCAATTCATTAATACCCAATCACAACAGTGTGATCCGTGTGACCAACTTTTAGCCAATTAAACGCTGACACGTGGCGTCTTCTTCAAGGAAAATATTTGCCAGAATCGTATTTGAGCTACAAGCAATTTCATGGAAAGATTTCAACACCAATCTTGATCGTTTTGAAGAGATAAACACAATGGTGCCAATCAATTAACATGAAATCAATTAATGAAGAAAAGCCCAATTCCTTGTTCATACCTGCAAATGCAATATGCAGAATTTTACACGTGGCAAGCTGGGATTGGTTCTGACACGTCACCAACCCCAACAAACTCTTCCTTCATGTCTATAAATAGTTGGATAGGACTTCATTTGTACTTGTAGCCTAGTTTTGTAAAAACACATAGTTCTAAATTTCCTTTCAACTTTCATTCATTTCTACCCTAGCTACTCAAGAGTCTGACAAACTCTTGAGTTAGTTAGTTAGTTACTAGCTTCCTAACAACTTTGTAACCGTTTTCATTGAATAAATTTCAAATTCACCATTTCCCGCCAAAACTGTTCTTCCTATTCCTTTTCATTCCTTGCTGCTATTGGATACTGTTGTTGCTGTTTTGTGTTTGTTATGATCATAGATTGATCATAACTGACATTGGAGAAGTTTGTTAGCTGTTTGAGCACAATTCAGTTCATTCCATTAATATTTGAAGATTTCAAGCAGAATGATGATTCTTGTTGATTTGTTAGCTGTTATTGTTGATTGATTGTGTCCTAGTGATAAGGTGGTGGTTATCACTAGGTTAAGAGAGCTCAGCGCTCCTCTTCTTCTCAGTGGTTAACTTCAATAGGTTTTAAAAGCTCTCATTTTTGTTCCTCTCAACAAGTCAAATGCATGATTTCTTTTCATAGTATAAACTTGATGGCTGCATGATAAAAGTTGATTTGAGTTGCTGATTGTTTGATTGTTGATCACTTATAGCTTAATTCTTGTCTACTTGTTCTTAGTTTTGGATTCAGCTTAAACTTAGCTCATTTTTCAGTAGAATTTGGTTCTAGTATCTTGTATGGTAATTGTTGCTCTTAGTGTTCATTTGTAGTCTTAAAACATTCAATTTGGAGTATCAAGTTTGGTAGTTAAGAGCATTTGATTCAGCTTAATTCAGATCTTAAAAAGCCTTTGTAAAAGTTTGAAATATCAGATAAAGGAGTGTTTGGGACTAGCTTAATAAGAGTATTCAAGAATTGAGTTTTGGATTTTTAGAGTAAATTTGCAGTTAATAGGAAGTATAAAGGTGTTTTAAGTCATTTACAAGTCATTTTGATAGTCAAACAGGCAAATGGCACTTAAAATGTTTGGGTCAATTTCAATCAGATTTGCCATTTAGAACAAGTCATTTTCATTTGATTAGAACTCATTCAATACTTGATGAAACTGGATCAAATTTGTTCTCACTTATAGCTTATATCATATAGTTTCATATTCCAAGAGGATTTTCTACAGTATCCAATAAGCAGTTAGTAATAAGCAAAAATCAGATAAGCAGACTTAGAACAAGTTTCTGTAAATTGAAAACTGAAATTTTGTATCTCCTTTTCCTCTTCATAAACATGGCCATTTTCCTTCACAAATCCTCTTAAGTCATTGAGTTACTTGATTTTTGAGATTTTCAGCTTTTTGAAAAATAAGCTGGTCAACGCTGGTCAACGATAAGCCCAATTTTAGCTTAATTCAGATTCTGAGCTTATTTCTTGATGAAAAATGTTCTAGTTTGATTTCCCGTTCATTAATTGGATAGCTTAATCAGTTTCAAGAAAAAAATCAAGTTGTGACTGATTAGATTTTGCTATAGCTTATTTTGTGCTTATTAATAAGCACTCATTTGCTTATTTCTCAACTTTAGCCAGTTTCCTTTGACACACGTAGCTTATTTGGGATTTTAAGACTTTTGAAACTTGTCTCATTAAATTTGGTTCATTAATAAGCTCAAACGAGCTTATTTTCAAGCTTGTCCCGTTTTTGCTTAAAAAGTTTCCAAAATTGCACTTTGGTCCCTAGTGTTTTAATCAGTGTTAAAAATTGGCTAAACTTCCATGTTTTTAGGGTTTGCAACTTGTTAGTCCTTGTAGTTTTGGAAGTTGCTGATTTCAGTTAGATAGTTGTTAGTTTGTTACACTTTTGGTTAGTTGGTTATAAATTTTGCAAGTTTGATCCTTGTAGTTAACTGTTTTACACTTTAAGTCCCTAGAATTGTTAGAATTTACATTTCAAGCATTTATCTTTCATAGAATTTACAATTTCAGTCCTTTAAGTTTCATATTTTACATTTTTGCATTTTACTTGAATAAAAATTTGGTATTTGCAAATTGTTTTACATATAAGTAGGTAATATTTTTCCCTTTTGCGAGGCTTTGATTGAATTAGCAAATAGAATATCCAAGCAAGTTTAACAACCAAGAACAATTAAAAACCCGATATTGGTTGGACTTTCCATTAGCAAGAACTGAGAAAAAACGAACTGCATTATACACAATTTCAATTTACGAGGTAGTTTCATATGTTATTTTGATTTCTGTTTTTACAAATGCTATTATATACATATTTTAAATCATATGTTATGTAATACTGGTTTGACGAAGCTGAGCATCGCATTGCTAATCCTAAATTATGCATGACCTGATCACCTATGCTTAATTTAGAAGGAATGTGAGGCCGAATAGTAGTGCCTTAAATATTTGACGCACAATCAACTTTTTAGTTATGTTTCTTAAAAAGCTAGATAAATGTAAATTTTGAAAACTTTTACTTCTTATGCGAGTATCAACAGTTCGCAACATACACATATGAACCCTTATCTTTTCTTGAACAAAGTACATGCCTCAAACACATATTTCCATACTCGACGATCATTGCCTTACTTGTTACCTCATCATCCTCATGATATGATTTTCGTTACCATTTGCCTAAATTCTTACCATTGATACAAGACTTGAAAGTTTCAATGTTATTATGCCTCTTCATCGATCGATCTTCTTTATCTATCTTGGTAGACCTATGAAACGCCTCTGGACGCGATTAATGATTTATGACTAGACGTGAACGATGATTTCGTGTAATTGTCATGATACGTGTTAAGACACTATCTCCTAGAAAAATTCATTTGTGTGAATCATGTGTTGATTTTTCCTTCCATTGTTAATGTTGTTCATTTTGCTGGAATTACTCTCCAGTGACTTCTTAAGAATTTTATGTGATTCGAAAATTTATTGTGCGGCTTTTCTCTTTCGATCGTGTATCGACCACCAAGAACTTAATAAGCCGTTGTTGGTAACACCAACTGCACTCAAGAAATGATGACTTGCTATAATCCTTGTTTCTTATTATTTTTATCATTGACGCGGCTATTCTATCACGTTTGTTAAGAACTGATACAACTTTCATCTTATTCCCTTGTGTTATTGCTCGCATACAAATTTTTGACATTTATATGTCACATGTTTATCAATTGATACCTTAATCACATTCTCGGATTTCTAAAAGTTATTATTAATTTTTAAGAACGTTTTATACATTTTACCAAATGTTTAAATTACCAAAATAACTGTTTCAAGTTAAGTACCGGATATATACATCCTCTTTGGTAAGTTTTTACCTAGTGTTTCAAAGGATATCAAGCTGCATCTTTAAAAGTATTTGATTATATCATACTTTACTAGTCAACCTAATGAAATTATTAAATTAAATTATAATTTCTAAACAATGTTTCTAAATAACCTGGAAAATCTGATTTTCTCTAAAGGTAACGATAAACTTGAGTTTCTAACAAAAATTTCACACAGTCATCCAAAAGTTCTTAAGCTGATCAGGATAACTGTTTTGAGTTTTTCTACTTTTGCTTTGAAAATCCTGATCAAGAAAAAGATATAGCAACAACATACTCACTAAATACAGATAGTTTGATTTTAAATCACTACACCTTGTAAACTTTCTTTTAATCAAGAAAATATTTAAACTGAGTTTTAAAGTAATCCCAAAATACTAGACAACTGATTTTGACGGCTTGTATTTTAAATGATCATATGTAATTCATTTTTCCCTTCTATTTCCGTTGTAACTAGATTGTTACGTTTTAAGATTGTCATGTTTTACAGTTGCACGATTTGCGACCCCTTGTTGATTTATAATTTTGATTCATCTTAACGCACCTTGTCCATTTAAGCGATTCTCATGTTCATTCTATCTTTTGTATATTTCTCCGTACTGAAGCGTAGTGAGTTCCAATTGTGAAGATTCGCCGTGGTGCAGAAATTACCTGGGAAGCAATGAATTTTGTTCTACACTTTGTACCTCCTCTTGTTTGCATCTTCTACTGTTTCAGGAGAACTCTGGGGACCAGAGTTCCTTTAGGGGGGAAGACTGTGAGAACCCGTACTTTCTGAGCATTATTTTATTCTTTTTATTCGTGCTTCTTGAATTTTCCAACGTATTTCGTTTTCTTGTATTGCTATATGTAAATCCTGATATTTTTAAATTATACTTTTTAAGTATTTTTCTGATCATCGATAAATGCTTTATCGGGAATTATAAAAATTTTATTTTATTTTTCCATATTTAATTTAAATCAAAGTTTTTGATTTATGATGTGTCGTGGATAGTATATGTGATAATTTGATATACGTTATAGGGTAAATTAGAAAATTACCTTTAGGAAAAAGTAATGGTCCAATATTACCAATGACGAATTCAATTAAACACGTGAGTGAGTCGAGTTCGTTGTACACGAAGATCTTATGAATTTGAGACGTTTTGCTTTGATTTGGACAATTGATTTGAATTGGTTTTCGGTTTTTAAACTACAATTAAAATCTACAAATTTTAATCTATTTAAAATAAACCTAAAGTGCATGAATCGTAAAACCCTCCTATTTAAAATAAATCTAAACACACAACTACTTATTTGAAAATTAAATCTATTTAAAAATTTAATCTATTTAAAAGTCTACTTAAACTTTAAATATCTAATATACTTAATCACAAAAAACAATTCTACTTATAAAAATTATTTATCCTATTAATTATTAAAATCTAATTAATAAACTAATTAGACTTTTAAAATAAAAACATTTTTTATTTATTTATTTATTTTTTTTATTTATCTATTTAAAACTACTTATTTTTTAAGACTTTACTCTAATTGAAATTTAAAAGAAATTAATAAAAATTAAAAACGTGACAAAAGTAGAAAATAAAACAAACACTGCCTAATTTATTGATACTATATAAAGAAGAAAGCAGAGAGAATACTCAAAATGGCTTGCAGCCCAGATGGTTAACGCGTATGACAAGTGAAGGGGAGGTCTCGAGTTCGAGACCCCTAAGTGACAACTTTTTGAAATTTAAATATTTGACAGATTGTGCATAAAACCAAGTCTTAGGAAAGACTTTTTGTAGGCTTATTTGTTTATAGCTGTGAGGTCAACAGCTTATTTGTGACTTGTCAGATAAATGAATCTGATAAGCTGAATTATGAACAAATTATAACAGCTAAAACATAGGAAGAAAATTACCAAAACTCACAACAGCTATTGAAACAAAAATCAGATCAGGCAAGCAAACTTAAACCACTTTCATTATGACATTTTCCGCTATACCAACCGGTCGAGTGGTGGTTCCATTAGCAAGCTCAATGATCATACGAGTGGTACTAAGAGGTGCATAATCAATGGTCTTCCAAAGGGCTAGGGGCATGATGTTTATGCTAGCTCCTAGATCGGCTAGGCCTTTGCAAACCCCAAGCTCATTGAAAACACAAGGTATCAAGAATTGACCCGGATCTTTATACTTCTCGGGAAAGAAATCAAAGAAAACCGAGGTACTAATCACATTCAAAGTAGCCTTAGTAACTTCTAGAAAAGTTTCCTTAGGTGGAGGCTTAAACTCAATCACTTCAACTTCATCCAAATTCTCACAATCATCATAAACGGTTACGGCCTTAAGCTCTCCCTTCGGGTTTTGAATGGTATTACTAGGTAAGCAACCCGAAGAAGATGACGGTTTAGACATGAATCCCTCAAACATAGAAAGCAATTTATTTTGACCTTGTTCCAAATTTTGTTGCATACGACTTTGGGTTTGTTCTAGCCTTTGTTGATTAAGCTCAATCTTATTGTTTTGCCCTTTAATCGTATTTTGAAAATCGAGTCTCAAAGTATTAATTTGCCCTTGGATGTTATTTTGAAAAGCTTTCATATTTGCCTCATTTGATTTCATGTAGCTTGACAAATCAATTTGATTATTCCCTTGAAAACCTTGATTGTTTTGATTAGCATTAAACCCATTTCCTTGATTATAATTCCCTTGGTTACCACGGTTAAAATTATTCCCATTATTTCCATTGTTGTACCTATTTTGAACCGGTGGAGCAACATGATTTTGACGAGGAACTTGACCGTTGGAGCCATAAGTTCCCGTCGCGGCAAAAGCACTAGCTTGATCAAAACCCGTGTTCAAACAAGCATAATTAGGATGTGCTCCACCACATGATACACAAAAACTCTCAACCATATTAATGGATCCATGAGGATTCTTCCTAAGCTCATTCAAAATCGTGTCAATCTTAGAGTCCAATCTAGCAATCTCGTGATTAGATGAATTCACATTGGAAACAACCGGTGTGTTTCGTGAATATTGTGCTCTAGACTTATCCTCAATTATTCTCCACGCGTCTCTCGGTGTTTTTCTTAAAAGATTACCACCCGCGGCGGCATTTAAAGAATCTTGTTCAATCATATTAAGCCCATTATAAAAAGTATTTATTTGATGCAATTCCGAGAAACCATGGTGTGGACATTGTCTCAACAAATCTTTAAATCTCTCCCAAGCAACCCCAAACGATTCATGCACTTTTTGTTCAAATCTAGTGATCTCATTCTTAAAGTGTGTTGTCTTGGACGGTGGAAAGAAATAATTCATAAACTTTGACACTAAATCATCCCAAGTTAAAATCGAACCCGGTGGTTCTTTCTCATACCAAAGCTTAGCATTACCCTCGAGCGAGTACGGAAAAAGTATGAGCTTAATCACGTCATTCGGCACATCTCTAAACTTGAGAGTCGAGGTAATTCGATTAAAATTCCGAATGTGAGAGTGCGGGCTATCGGTCTCATTGCTACGAAATTGGTCGGCACGAATGAGCGATAGAAGACCCGTCTTAATCTCAAAATGATCCGCTAAAATAGCCGGCACAACGATTGCTTCCCCATACCCTTCGGTGGGTGCACGGAGCAATTCCTCCATTGTTCGGTTATCGGCCATCTCTACAACAATAGGTGGAATCTCGGGTTCCACTATTCGTTGTTGACGATTTCTATTTCTACGAGGAATATTTTCAAGCCTATTAAAATCAATCACAAGACGAGAAGAACGTAATTGCATACACTACAAAGACGAGAATTTAGAGGATTGAAGAAAAGAAATTAGACAAGAAAGAAGATTATTTTTGGTATTTTTGGTATTGCTCAATCAAAAATGATCGATAAAAACAAGGAATAAGGATAACTACTATGGAAGTAAATTACCCTCGGTCGACTTTGAAACGATAGGTGAAAACCTAAACGTCTCGAGGTTCAATAAGTAAACAACAAAAAATAAGATTTATTACTACTTGAGTCGGCAAACCAATAATAGGTTGTCCCTCTCAATATACGCACAAGCAAGCGGGGAAACGAGGTGGCACAAAGCACTTAAAAACCTTTTTCCTTAGACGGCCTTTTATAGCACGTCGCCTTATACCCACCTTATAGTTTGTATAAATCGAGTTCAAACTTCTTATTAGTATTTATCTATTTTGCCTTTTTTTTGTTTTGGGTTCGAATACAATAGCTAGGTGATGAAATCCCAACTAAGGCTTATTTGAAAAGTATTTAAAATTATTGTTCTACGTAATACAATATATTATTCACAAAAACCGAGAAAAACGATACATACTACGTAATAGAAAAATAACAAACTTTCCGAGGATGGAAAGGGTCTTCAAATCCACGATCAACAAATCTCCACAAAAGCGAATCGTACACAAGATCCCCGGCAGCGGCGCCAAAATTTTTGATGTGTCGTGGATAGTATATGTGATAATTTGATATACGTTATAGGGTAAATTAGAAAATTACCTTTAGGAAAAAGTAATAGTCCAATATTACCAATGACGAATTCAATTAAACACGTGAGTGAGTCGAGTTCGTTGTACACGAAGATCTTATGAATTTGAGACGTTTTGCTTTGATTTGGACAATTGATTTGAATTGGTTTTCGGTTTTTAAACTACAATTAAAATCTACAAATTTTAATCTATTTAAAATAAACCTAAAGTGCATGAATCGTAAACCCCGCCTATTTAAAATAAATCTAAACACACAACTACTTATTTGAAAATTAAATCTATTTAAAAATTTAATCTATTTAAAAGTCTACTTAAACTTTAAAAATCTAATATACTTAATCACAAAAAACAATTCTACTTATAAAAATTATTTATCCTATTAATTATTAAAATCTAATTAATAAACTAATTAGACTTTTAAAATAAAAACATTATTTATTTATTTATTTTTTTTATTTATCTATTTAAAACTACTTATTTTTTAAGACTTTACTCTAATTGAAATTTAAAAGAAATTAATAAAAATTAAAAACGTGACAAAAGTAGAAAATAAAACAAACATTGCCTAATTTATTGATACTATATAAAGAAGAAAGCAGAGAGAATACTCAAAATGGCTTGTAGCCCAGATGGTTAACGCGTATGAAAAGTGAAGGGGAGGTCTCGAGTTCGAGACCCCCAAGTGACAACTTTTTGAAATTTAAATATTTGACAGATTGTGCATAAAACCAAATCTTAGGAAAGACTTTTTGTAGGCTTATTTGTTTATAGTTGTGAGGTCAACAGCTTATTTGTGACTTATCAGATAAATGAATCTGATAAGCTGAATTATGAACAAATTATAACAGCTAAAACATAGGAAGAAAATTACCAAAACTCACAACAGCTATTGAAACAAAAATCAGATCAGGCAAGCAAACTTAAACAACTTTCATTATGACATTTTCCGCTATACCAACCGGTCGAGTGGTGGTTCCATTAGCAAGCTCAATGATCATACGAATGGTACTAAGAGGTGCATAATCAATGGTCTTCCAAAGGGCTAGGGGCATGATGTTTATGCTAACTCCTAGATCGGCTAGGCCTTTGCAAACCCCAAGCTCATTGAAAACACAAGGTATCAAGAATTGACCCGGATCTTTATACTTCTCGGGAAAGAAATCAAAGAAAACCGAGGTACTAATCACATTCAAAGTAGCCTTAGTAACTTCTAGAAAAGTTTCCTTAGGTGGAGGCTTAAACTCAATCACTTCAACTTCATCCAAATTCTCACAATCATCATAAACGGTTACGGCCTTAAGCTCTCCCTTCGGGTTTGGAATGGTATTACTAGGTAAGCAACCCGAAGAAGATGACGGTTTAGACATGAATCCCTCAAACATAGAAAGCAATTTATTTTGACCTTGTTCCAAATTTTGTTGCATACGACTTTGGGTTTGTTCTAGCCTTTGTTGATTAAGCTCAATCTTATTGTTTTGCCCTTTAATCGTATTTTGAAAATCGAGTCTCAAAGTATTAATTTTCCCTTGGATGTTATTTTGAAAAGCTTTCATATTTGCCTCATTTGATTTCATGTAGCTTGACAAATCAATTTGATTATTCCCTTGAAAACCTTGATTGTTTTGATTAGCATTAAACCCATTTCCTTGATTATAATTCCCTTGGTTACCACGGTTAAAATTATTCCCATTATTTCCATTGTTGTACCTATTTTGAACCGGTGGAGCAACATGATTTTGACGAGGAACTTGACCGTTGGAGCCATAAGTTCCCGTCGCGGCAAAAGCACTAGCTTGATCAAAACCCGTGTTCAAACAAGCATAATTAGGATGTGCTCCACCACATGATACACAAAAACTCTCAACCATATTAATGGATCCATGAGGATTCTTCCTAAGCTCATTCAAAATCGTGTCAATCTTAGAGTCCAATCTAGCAATCTCGTGATTAGATGAATTCACATTGGAAACAACCGGTGTGTTTCGTGAATATTGTGCTCTAGACTTATCCTCAATTATTCTCCACGCGTCTCTCGGTGTTTTTCTTAAAAGATTACCACCCGCGGCGGCATTTAAAGAATCTTGTTCAATCATATTAAACCCATTATAAAAAGTATTTATTTGATGCAATTCCGAGAAACCGTGGTGTGGACATTGTCTCAACAAATCTTTAAATCTCTCCCAAGCAACCCCAAACGATTCATGCACTTTTTGTTCAAATCTAGTGATCTCATTCTTAAAGTGTGTTGTCTTGGACGGTGGAAAGAAATAATTCATAAACTTTGACACTAAATCATCCCAAGTTAAAATCGAACCCGGTGGTTCTTTCTCATACCAAAGCTTAGCATTACCCTCGAGCGAGTACGGAAAAAGCATGAGCTTAATCACGTCATTCGGCACATCTCTAAACTTGAGAGTCGAGGTAATTCGATTAAAATTCCGAATGTGAGAGTGCGGGCTATCGGTCTCATTGCTACGAAATTGGTCGGCACGAATGAGCGATAGAAGACCCGTCTTAATCTCAAAATGATCCGCTAAAATAGCCGGCACAACGATTGCTTCCCCATACCCTTCGGTGGGTGCACGGAGCAATTCCTCCATTGTTCGGTTATCGGCCATCTCTACAACAATAGGTGGAATCTCGGGTTCCACTATTCGTTGTTGACGATTTCTATTTCTACGAGGAATATTTTCAAGCCTATTAAAATCAATCACAAGACGAGAAGAACGTAATTGCATACACTACAAAGACGAGAATTTAGAGGATTGAAGAAAAGAAATTAGACAAGAAAGAAGATTATTTTTGGTATTTTTGGTATTGCTCAATCAAAAATGATCGATAAAAACAAGGAATAAGGATAACTACTATGGAAGTAAATTACCCTCGGTCGACTTAGAAACGATAGGTGAAAACCTAAACGTCTCGAGGTTCAATAAGTAAACAACAAAAAATAAGATTTATTACTACTTGAGTCGGCAAACCAATAATAGGTTGTCCCTCTCAATATACGCACAAGCAAGCGGGGAAACGAGGTGGCACAAAGCACTTAAAAACCTTTTTCCTTAGACGGCCTTTTATAGCACGTCGCCTTATACCCACCTTATAGTTTGTATAAATCGAGTTCAAACTTCTTATTAGTATTTATCTATTTTGCCTTTTTTTTGTTTTGGGTTCGAATACAATAGCTAGGTGATGAAATCCCAACTAAGGCTTATTTGAAAAGTATTTAAAATTATTGTTCTACGTAATACAATATATTATTCACAAAAACCGAGAAAAACGATACATACTACGTAATAGAAAAATAACAAACTTTCCGAGGACGGAAAGGGTCTTCAAATCCACGATCAACAAATCTCCACAAAAGCGAATCGTACACAAGATCCCCGGCAGCGGCGCCAAAATTTTTGATGTGTCGTGGATAGTATATGTGATAATTTGATATACGTTATAGGGTAAATTAGAAAATTACCTTTAGGAAAAAGTAATAGTCCAATATTAGCAATGACGAATTCAATTAAACACGTGAGTGAGTCGAGTTCGTTGTACACGAAGATCTTATGAATTTGAGACGTTTTGCTTTGATTTGGACAATTGATTTGAATTGGTTTTCGGTTTTTAAACTACAATTAAAATCTACAAATTTTAATCTATTTAAAATAAACCTAAAGTGCATGAATCGTAAACCCCGCCTATTTAAAATAAATCTAAACACAAAACTACTTATTTGAAAATTAAATCTATTTAAAAATTTAATCTATTTAAAAGTCTACTTAAACTTTAAAAATCTAATATACTTAATCACAAAAAACAATTCTACTTATAAAAATTATTTATCCTATTAATTATTAAAATCTAATTAATAAACTAATTAGACTTTTAAAATAAAAACATTTTTTATTTATTTATTTATTTTTTTTATTTATCTATTTAAAACTACTTATTTTTTAAGACTTTACTCTAATTGAAATTTAAAAGAAATTAATAAAAATTAAAAACGTGACAAAAGTAGAAAATAAAACAAACATTGCCTAATTTATTGATACTATATAAAGAAGAAAGCAGAGAGAATACTCAAAATGGCTTGTAGCCCAGATGGTTAACGCGTATGAAAAGTGAAGGGGAGGTCTCGAGTTCGAGACCCCCAAGTGACAACTTTTTGAAATTTAAATATTTGACAGACTGTGCATAAAACCAAGTCTTAGGAAAGACTTTTTGTAGGCTTATTTGTTTATAGCTGTGAGGTCAACAGCTTATTTGTGACTTATTAGATAAATGAATCTGATAAGCTGAATTATGAACAAATTATAACAGCTAAAACATAGGAAGAAAATTACCAAAACTCACAACAGCTATTGAAACAAAAATCAGATCAGGCAAGCAAACTTAAACCAGTACAAAATCAGCAAACAAAACGGTCCTAATATACTTCTAGCAACAAGAACTTATCAAATTAAGACCAAATCATCAGTTATCTACTGGATAATACCATCCAAATTTCCAAACAAAATAAAACACCTAAATTAAAAACCGACCTTATTATTATTAGTCAAGAACAGATTCTTTTATATAAACTAACCCGAAATCATTACAAATAAACCAAACAGTGAACTCTCATAAGGTTATCAAGAGTAAAGTTAAATCAACCCATATCATCAAATCAGTAAGATGAAAAAGCAATCTCAGTTACCAAAGCTTATAACAGCAGATTAAACAATGAAAGCTGCTCGAATGCTAAATTCAGAGAGTTAAATCCAAACCGATTTATTCAACAAGTCAATTTAGATTGATCATTCAACATTATTTAAAATCTAACACCATTTACTTGACAAATCAGATTAAACACTTGTAAAGCACATCCAAGCAGTTTAAGACTAATGATCCTTCAAACCACATCAGCTTCAATCAAACAAATTAAAACCTCAAATTTAAACGTACAATCATTAATCCTATAAACATTTAATTATTCACACTTTTAGCATAACATCTCAAATAATAAAATCATACAAGCAGTAAAGTAAAACATCTTAATCTAATTAAATGAAAAATTAAAAGTAGAGTGCACCTATTGGAGAGATCCGTTGGGAAGTAGGTCAGTGCTGAACTAACTGCCTATGAACCGAAAACTGGACCACCTTTAACCTCCTTATGGACCATCAACAATCAAACGAACCACCAAACTTGAACCATTCGAACCATATGAAATCCAACGTACCATCATTCAATAAGCAGCAGCCGCTTTTTTAATACTTTTCCAGTGGGGAAAAGCTAGATCCAATTTCTTACTCCATATATCAAATCTAAACTATTGTTCAGTTTAAATTTAACATATCACATTGATTCTTGCTAAAAAGTAATAAAATTAATTCTCAAATATTTTAAGCATAAAAATATAAACGAGACACCAGTGAACCAAAAGAGTTTCTTATATTAGTTTCAGGAAAAATTACAATATTTAAAAGGAAAATACAAGAACTAATTTCTATCACTAATTTGGCAGAATAACAATAAAGTAAAAATAAGGATGCATTACACAAGAAAAATGGGGGTATTTATAGCCTCCCAAGGCTTGTTGAGCAGCGAATATCCGCATCTTCAAATGGATATTCCTTTTAAATTGTAGCCTTTGGATCAATCTTTGCTCTTCTCTCTCTTGATTGATGGCTGAGATGACTCCAAATAGCACACGGATCGCCAATGTGGCATCCGTGTGCTAGTTGTGTTTCTTCTTTGGCCTATGATTGGCTGGATTGGATGAGTGAGGTGTTCCATCCTATAGGAAAACGCCACGTATCTCCTTCAATCCACCTCTTCTCTTCCTTAAACCAAGGGGGTTTTATTCCCCTTGGTGTGAATTAATTAATTAAGTAAAAAGCCTTATGTGAACATGACTTTTTACCATCCTAGGGTTTTTGAACAGTGAGTTTACTCACTGGTTTTGGGAGAAAAAGATGAATGGGGAAGGTGAAGTTACATAGATTGTAACGTTGTTTTTTTATTTATTATGTGAGTGGGATATTTTGTGTTTATTTATTAAATGGAGTAACGTGTGAAATCAAAACGTGTGAGTGGGATTAAATAAGGGTGGATGACGGTTTGGTTTTTTATTTATTTATTATGGGAGTGACGTGTGGGTAATAAACGTGTGAGTTTTATACTGTGTCAACACCAAGCAAACCCTAGGCCCAACAACTTGCACTTTCATTCGTTTTATTTCATTGACTTGGGCTTTTGGCCCAAGTAGTTAATCCATCCGTTACAACTTTCCACTTTTGGGCCTTTTGGATCACAAGTGAATTTTACTTGAATCATAAATGGGCTTTTGAGCCCATTTTCCCCATTGTGGGACCCACTTGACCATAAACTTGCAAATTTATTAAATCCACTATTGTCGAGCTCGATTTTGGCTTCTTGATCTTTTTCATCAATCTCGTGTCGGTTTTCGTCGGTTTTCACGAACTTGGTACCTACACACATGAAAACAAGAAACAAGCATTTCCAAGGCATATTTGATATAAATAATACAATATTTCATTGTTTTAAGCTACTAATGATATGAGTAAATACGCTCATATCAAATTCCCCCATGCTAAGCAATTGTCGTGTCCTTACGCAATGATGAAATAAAACTATGACTACACCATTATTCAACATTATTTTGTAAAGAAAATAACTTTAAAGATCATAAAAACTCAAATAGATTCATCGTCCCCGACTTTTCACTTTTCCATGCCAAGTGCAAAAACAAGATCATTGTTACTATAAGTTGGTAGACTAACACGAATTCATGTGGGCCAATTATTCACTTAGACTCCCTTATTCCTATGTGTATCTCTTATATTTTATTGTTGTCTTGAATGATCACAAGGATGCATTGTTGACTTATTTCGATAATTTATTAGGCCGAAAATAAAGTGAATGATTTAATCAATAGTTAGCTAAAGGACAAAATCTTTTAAAACTGCTTCTCGGGCTCTCATAAAGTTCATATCTTGGCATAACTTGCTTCGCGATTTGAGACCTTTCTCGGATCGATATTTGGCAGTGACTTAATACTTCCAACCTTGAGAGACGTTCACGAAATAATGGTCTTCTCTTCATAATATTTCTTCACTTGAAGTTTTGAGAGATTCATACTTGGACCACGACTTCTTCATTTTTCTCCAATCTTTATTTGGGATTTTGATTAACAACGATCCGCCTCCTTTTTGGACTTGGCTTCATTTATCCTCATACCTTATTTTGGTCTTTTTGGATAGACTTCTCCATGACTTTTTGGGAGTATTTTGCTTTTCGTCGTGTGTCTCGATCCTTCATATTGATTTTTGATAAATGAGTCTTCACATCACTTGAGATCTTTAGCAATAAAACATAGCCCTCATGTCTTGTTAGGACCTTTTTGGACTCGCCAATCTTCGCATCCCGCTTCAATAAGTTATGCCTTGGCTATGAACTCTAATCCATACCGAGCAACTTTTAAACGATCTTGGGCTAGAAGCTAAGTAACTTTTCAAATCGTTTAACCTTATTTATTGCAATTAAAATTTATTAACAAGCGATGGGAGAATAGGCTCATAATTAACTCACATAAATTCCCGAAAGAATACCACACTTATAATTGGCTCTATCATCTCTTGTTCTCCATATTGTAAAATTCCAAGAATGAAATCAATGGATACTTAGCCTATCAAATCAAAGTTTTGGGTTTTCAAGTCATCTATAGGATCTTGCAACTTCTTATACTTTTGAAAGTTTTAGAATTTGCGTTTTAAAGTTCCCTTGATAAACGACTTTCTAGGATCAATTATAGGAGCTTGCGAAAAGTTCTTGTTCTTAACTCGTATGAATTAAGACCTTCGCGTTTTAAAGCTCCCTATATAATAGCCTAGCAAAACTTAATTCAAATACGTTAAGGAAAAGCTAAGGTTAAAAACCGAGTCGAGTCAAAAACTATTCTTATTGAAAGTCTAAATTCGTGTCAAAAACACTTATTTTATTATTAAACTTAAAAATAACACAAAAAATTTAAAATTTTATTGAAAAATTGAGAAAAACAATACGTTTGGACACGACAAAAGCAATTGCAAGCGATTATATCGATTGACTCCCCCATGCTAAAACCAAACATTGTCCTCAATGTTTCTTAGCTCAAGAGTAACACCCCTTGCTAAAACACGAAGAGTCTAATGCAAACTCCTAGCATGGAAAGAGTACGCAAATCTATAAGCCGTTTATTAATTATGCCTCAAGAAAAACGTTAGTCGATAAAAATCAAGGGTAGAAAGTGTGCCCCTTTTTGGCATTCAAAGAATGGAAGATCAAGTGGACCGGCAAAAACCGAACACGAGAGTCTTCAAATAAAATAGGGTCGTACCTAAGATCACAACACAACAATACACGAGCACGAGCTTGAAAGATCAAGCCTTATTAGGTGTTAGAAAATAGAAAGAAGATAGAAAAACTCGTTTTTGTTAACCGAGTCATGAGCTCGACTCGATCCCCGCATTCATTGGTCCTTAGGGAAAGTGGTGAAAACCGGCATATTGGAGTAAAAACCAACACAAAGCACGATGCCGGGGTCAAAGATCTCATCCTCGTTGTCGGATGACAAACGAAAGGATAAAACTCTAACACGAATCTCTAATAAGAGATGGTAGTCACAACTAATGGTATGGATGTAGCATGCTCCACGAGATAAACTCGCACCAAAATGATCGAAAAGTCTTTCAATTATTGCATCGGTGAAAGGCCGAGATTTCCCTAAATCAACGATTCCGGGATCGAATACCTCGTCCTCGGTGGACAAAGGAATAGACAACAAGGTGTCGTCCCCCCATGCTAATCCTAAGTCATATGAAGCACATAGTAATGGTGGAACAAAAGTCTCAACCATGGTGGTTTCAACTTGCATGACTTTGTTGACCTTTTCACTCTTTTGAATGTGAATAAAGGAATCATGGTACTCAAAACGAGTCGCATGAAAAACCCGCACATTAAGATCAAAGCGAGTGGGAAGGATAATAGGAGCAAAAGTAATTTCTCCATCCGGGTCAACATTGTCATCATCATAAATCGGGTGATCAAACCAAGAGTCTTCATCACCTTCATTAGACTCTTCCTCAAATTCCGAAGGAATGTCTATATAAAGAAACTCATCAACCTCCTTCATAAGAAGATCATCATCACACAAAGGTTGTGAGATGTAGGAGGTATGATGCTCTCAAAATCCTCTTGAAACAACGGATTATTGTTCAATGAAACTTCAAATAGAGGATTTGAGTAAGTCACGAAAATGTCTTCATCCTTGTCATCACAAGACATATCCGACAAAGTATCGAGTGTGTCACACTCGGATACTAGATCATCATTCTCATTTGAAGGCAATTCATCGGCGAATTCCTCGAGAATGGTAGGTAAAACACAAGAATCACGTTCAATCTCGAGATCGGAAACGTCTTCACTTCCCCGTGGAAGTGGATCAAGGATAGCAAAAAGTTCATCGATGAACTTATCACATGAATAGTCACTAACCTCACTCGGTGTGAAGCTAGGAATCAAAGGCTCTTCAAATGAAGATTGTGCCTTAGGAACATCAACATGATCCATAGAAGAGAGTGAAAATGAGTCCATTTTCAAAGATTGTTCAATTAAAGCAATGTCACTCTCGGGATCAAAATTCTCATTCACAAACTCACTAGCATCGAATGGCTCACTCAAGTAATCATCTATTTGTTTTTCAATCTTAGCATCCTCGTGTGGAGTAAGTGTAGATGAGGAAAGGTTACAACATGTTTCAACAAAGCAAGCTTCTTCATTTGATTTCAACTTTCCTTTATCACAATTAGAAGTTTCCAAAATTGGAAAAACGCCTTTATCAAAAAGAGCTTTTTTATCATTTTCAATTGCTTCAACAAGCTTAACACTTTCAACTTTCTTAGGAGTAAATCTTGGAATCTTTTCCGGTTTAAAAACAATGCTTTTATCTCCATAAAAGAACTTAATTTCCTCTTTCCTCATATCAACTAAAACATTGGCCGTGCACAAAAATGGTCGTCCTAAAATAATAGGCACACGAGGATTGGTCTCATAATCGACTATAGCAAAATCGGATAAGTACAAGAAGTTTCCCACTTTCATTATGACATTTTCCGCTATACCAACCGGTCGAGTGGTGGTTCGATTAGCAAGCTCAATGATCATACGAGTGGTACTAAGAGGTGCATAATCAATGGTCTTCCAAAGGGCTAGGGGCATGATGTTTATGCTAGCTCCTAGATCGGCTAGGCCTTTGCAAACCCCAAGCTCATTGAAAACACAAGGTATCAAGAATTGACCCGGATCTTTATACTTCTCGGGAAAGAAATCAAAGAAAACCGAGGTATTAATCACATTCAAAGTAGCCTTAGTAACTTATAGAAAAGTTTCCTTAGGTGGAGGCTTAAACTCAATCACTTCAACTTCATCCAAATTCTCACAATCATCATAAACGGTTACGGCCTTAAGCTCTCCCTTCGGGTTTGGAATGGTATTACTAGGTAAGCAACCCGAAGAAGATGACGGTCTAGACATGAATCCCTCAAACATAGAAAGCAATTTATTTTGACCTTGTTCCAAATTTTGTTGGATACGACTTTGGGTTTGTTCTAGCCTTTGTTGATTAAGCTCAATCTTATTGTTTTGCCCTTTAATCGTATTTTGAAAATCGAGTCTCAAAGTATTAATTTGCCCTTGGATGTTATTTTGAAAAGCTTTCATATTTGCCTCATTTGATTTCATGTAGCTTGACAAATCATTTTGATTATTCCCTTGAAAACCTTGATTGTTTTGATTAGCATTAAACCCATTTCCTTGATTATAATTCCCTTGGTTACCACGGTTAAAATTATTCCCATTATTTCCATTGTTGTACCTATTTTGAACCGGTGGAAAACCCGGTGGAGCAACATGATTTTGAAGAGGAACTTGACCGTTGGAGCCATAAGTTCCCGTCGCGGCAAAAGCACTAGCTTGATCAAAACCCGTGTTCAAACAAGCATAATTAGGATGTGCTCCACCACATGATACACAAAAACTCTCAACCATATTAATGGATCCATGAGGATTCTTCCTAAGCTCATTCAAAATCGTGTCAATCTTAGAGTCCAATCTAGCAATCTCGTGATTAGATGAATTCACATTGGAAACAACCGGTGTGTTTCGTGAATATTGTGCTCTAGACTTATCCTCAATTATTCTCCACGCGTCTCTCGGCGTTTTTCTTAAAAGATTACCACCCGCGGCGGCATTTAAAGAATCTTGTTCAATCATATTAAGCCAATTATAAAAAGTATTTATTTGATGCAATTCCGAGAAACCGTGGTGTGGACATTGTCTCAACAAATCTTTAAATCTCTCCCAAGCAACCCCAAACGATTCATGCACTTTTTGTTCAAATCTAGTGATCTCATTCTTAAAGTGTGTTGTCTTGGACGGTGGAAAGAAATAATTCATAAACTTTGACACTAAATCATCCCAAGTTAAAATCGAACCCGGTGGTTCTTTCTCATACCAAAGCTTAGCATTACCCTCGAGCGAGTACGGAAAAAGCATGAGCTTAATCACGTCATTCGTCACATCTCTAAACTTGAGAGTCGAGGTAATTCGATTAAAATTCCGAATGTGAGAGTGCGGGCTATCGGTCTCATTGCCACGAAATTGGTCGGCACGAATGAGCGATAGAAGACCCGTCTTAATCTCAAAATGATCCGCCAAAATAGCCGGCACAACGATTGCTTCCCCATACCCTTCGGTGGGTGCACGGAGCAATTCCTCCATTGTTCGGTTATCGGCCATCTCTACAACAATAGGTGGAGTCTCGGGTTCCACTATTCGTTGTTG
Source organism: Glebionis coronaria (assembly GCA_025667525.1). Lineage (NCBI taxonomy): Eukaryota > Viridiplantae > Streptophyta > Magnoliopsida > Asterales > Asteraceae > Glebionis > Glebionis coronaria. The sequence goes on from CM046881.1 coordinate 463,008,745, forward strand.
ACGATTTCTATTTCTACGAGGAATATTTTCAAGCCTATTAAAATCAATCACAAGACGAGAAGAACGTAATTGCATACACTACAAAGACGAGAATTTAGAGGATTGAAGAAAAGAAATTAGACAAGAAAGAAGATTATTTTTGGTATTTTTGGTATTGCTCAATCAAAAATGATCGATAAAAACAAGGAATAAGGATAACTACTATGGAAGTAAATTACCCTCGGTCGACTTTGAAACGATAGGTGAAAACCTAAACGTCTCGAGGTTCAATAAGTAAACAACAAAAAATAAGATTTATTACTACTTGAGTCGGCAAACCAATAATAGGTTGTCCCTCTCAATATACGCACAAGCAAGCGGGGAAACGAGGTGGCACAAAGCACTTAAAAACCTTTTTCCTTAGACGGCCTTTTATAGCACGTCGCCTTATACCCACCTTATAGTTTGTATAAATCGAGTTCAAACTTCTTATTAGTATTTATCTATTTTGCCTTTTTTTTGTTTTGGGTTCGAATACAATAGCTAGGTGATGAAATCCCAACTAAGGCTTATTTGAAAAGTACTTAAAATTATTGTTCTACGTAATACAATATATTATTCACAAAAATCGAGAAAAACGATACATACTACGTAATAGAAAAATAACAAACTTTCCGAGGACGGAAAGGGTATTCAAATCCACGATCAACAAATCTCCACAAAAGCGAATCGTACACAAGATCCCCGGCAGCGGCGCCAAAATTTTTGATGTGTCGTGGATAGTATATGTGATAATTTGATATACGTTATAGGGTAAATTAGAAAATTACCTTTAGGAAAAAGTAATAGTCCAATATTACCAATGACGAATTCAATTAAACACGTGAGTGAGTCGAGTTCGTTGTACACGAAGATCTGATGAATTTGAGACGTTTTGCTTTGATTTGGACAATTGATTTGAATTGGTTTTCGGTTTTTAAACTACAATTAAAATCTACAAATTTTAATCTATTTAAAATAAACCTAAAGTGCATGAATCGTAAACCCCGCCTATTTAAAATAAATCTAAACACACAACTACTTATTTGAAAATTAAATCTATTTAAAAATTTAATCTATTTAAAAGTCTACTTAAACTTTAAAAATCTAATATACTTAATCACAAAAAACAATTCTACTTATAAAAATTATTTATCCTATTAATTATTAAAATCTAATTAATAAACTAATTAGACTTTTAAAATAAAAACATTTTTTATTTATTTATTTATTTTTTTTATTTATCTATTTAAAACTACTTATTTTTTAAGACTTTTGAAAGTCCCTAATCAATGCGAGAAACCCTAATCTTAACTTAATCAACACAAGGTATTACTTTTCAAACGTAATCTTATTATTGTATAATAAAGAATTACAAGTGTTATGGATAACACCGTTTGATGACAATGTGTTGTGCACACTTTGAACAACAATAACCTTAACTTATGAATACAGTCGTAGCTGTTTGATTCACTAAGTTACACGCACTAATGATCTTAATATTGCAAAGTGTTGAATCTTAATGCAAGGATACACATCCTATTTATAGTGTTACGAGTTTGACTTGAACAGTACTTGATGTCGACTACACAACTTTTACAAGTTCCCACATCAGTCACATGATGTCCTTCTATTCTTGGTAGTCTTCCATTATGCTTTAAGGAACAGTTGTCCAAAACAGTTTCCTTATTCTTCATATTCTCGAACACACAAATGGCATGTCCAAAGTGTGCTGAGAGTTATCAGGGTATTGCCACCCCTGTTAACTCTCAACCCCTCAGAGTCCCTAATACATCTTGGTTGTTATCCATCACAGCCAAGGAGTATGTCTTCAGGTAATCTTCGACTTCCCTGACAATGTCTCTGACATGGACTCCTCTGAGGTTGCTCACAGAGATTCGGATCTCTGTGAGTCTTGTGAAACTTGCCTGCCTCCTAGGCACAGGCAAGGGACTATCTATCAGCCTAATTATGTTTAAATCAATGAACAGGGAATCTAACAAGTTTAGATTCCCAACAATCTCCCCCTATTTAAACATAAATAGTGCTAGATCTAACTAAGTTAAGGTAAGTGAGTTTAACAGCTTCTTCTTACACATAACTGATCTAAACAAACATACCTCATGATTTTATTAAGACTTAAAGAAAAATTACAAGTTCATTACATAAGTTAAATAAAAGATGAAGGTAAAAGGGCTGATACTTTCTTCAATAGTCATCATTTTTGATTCTTTCTTCAGCTTCGGCCACATCTAATCTGTTATCAATTTCATCCTGCAAAGTCTTTGCAAACTTCTTGGAATACTCAGAGTTGATCTTGAGACACTTCTTGTGACAGAGCAGCTGAATAGTTGAAGCCAGGCATAGCTCATCTTCCCTCTGAAAAGCATATTGGCAGGCTTTGTTCATAAACGCCATTCCTCTTTCAGGCACTGAATAAGTCTGACCATCAACAGGGCCAACTATACCATTAGGAAGGATCAGATCCCTGTGCATGCCATCCACACGAACATCTTCAGTAACAAAAGTTTCATCAATGATTTGGGAAATTCTTCTTCTTTTGTTGCCTGTATTTGGGGGTCCTTGTTCGAAAAGCTGTGGTGGAGGATCAATCTTGAGTTTGGCAGCTGTTTCCTTGATCCAGTTAAACTTAGCCTTAAGAGTTTTGAGCAGAAGGAAATTTGCCTGTCCAGACTTTTTGGCAGCTAAGGCTTCGAGTTCAAACCATTCTGATAACCCAAGTGTTTTTAACCTGAAGTTGTCAAACACATCCATATTCCCCGTTTGATTATCCCTCCATAAGATCATCTGTGGAGTGTTTGTGGACTTGTGAATGGTGTATCTAAACTTGGTTATCTTGCCAGCAGCATACCTGTTGTTTACGCAGCCATCATAGTCAGCTTTGACTTTCTTTAAGGCCTCAGCGCGTTTAAGTTCCATTTCCCTCAACCTTTGTTTTTGTTTTTCTTTTTCAGGAGGTGACATCTTCCTCAGAGTGGCTTCATTTAATTCTTTGGCTGCCTTGAGCTCACTCAGTCTTTTGAATTCTTCAGCCTGTTGCTCTATTTCTTCAGGCGTTAGAGGTCTCTCATCAGAAGGTGTAAAGGTTGAAAATTGGGAAAGGTCTGTTGTGGATCCTCCTGTCTCTAGCATCGCAGCTATTTTCTTAAGTTTAGTGTCAGTATCAACTAAAACTATCTCTTTACCTTTCTTTGAGACAGAGGACTCCACACTTATGTTTTTCAAATCATCAGCTCTTTTGAGGAACGCTGTCTGAGCCTGATTTTGAATAGATTTTGGTAGGGAGCTCACAGTGAATTTAAGCTTCTTGGCTGCTGGTTCATCCTCATCCTCAGGTTTGCTGATGTTAACTAGGATCATGGATTTAGATGAGTCAGCGCCATCTTGTGATTGTTGCTCCCCCTGAGTCTGATCCTCATCATCAGGTATTATAACTGGTTCGATGACTTGAAGAGGAACAGGTGTTGTTGAAGGATTGGCTGAAGATGAGGCTTGTTCAGCAGATGCAAGGCTGAGTGTATTTTTCTTCTCCCCCTCACGTTCATCCTTACTTCTCTTATGTTTGGATGAACGTGCCTGAAATCTTCTTGCAATCTGCTCCACAGAGGCAGCCATGGCACACTGTCTTTTTCTTGATGCCCTGGCAATCTTCAGCAATAGGTTGGCATTGGCATTGGTATTTGCCTGAACTCGCCTAACAATAAAACCAGCATGGTTGTATTGCCTGTTGCGCACTGCATTGAAGTGCCTGTTAATGACGGTTTCTTGTTCTTGGAACAATGCAGGGACAACTGAGTCAATGGCATTCTTGATTCTTGTCGAGAGATGACTTAGTCCTTGAGCCACACCTTTTCTTGTACCCTCCTGAATAGGCTCAGTGACAGCCTCAGTCACAGCCTTCTTTATTATACCTGGAAAGGTGACAGTAAAATTGTGCATCTCTGACTTGATCACGTCCAACTTTCTTGACAAGCGCTCAATATCAGACTGATGGTGTACCGGCTGAAGATTCTTGATATTGAGGCTTTGTTGAGCAAAATCATCCTCCCTTGGAATTAAGTCGAAGTTAGTCTGGGTAGGATGATCAAACAAAAGGAATTCAGCTGTTGGATCATATATTGGTCTTTGAAAGACTGTTGTTGCAGATGTGGCAGAGTTTTGTGTGTCAACAGCTTCCTTAAGAGGAGAAGTCTTGTCATCTTCTTTAGGAGGAGAGACTGACAGCTGGTCATCCTCATCTTCTTCCTCTTCCTCATCAAACATTCCCTCAGGGAATTCATCCTCAGGCATAGGTTCAAACTCAGCGACATAATCTTCTACAGAAAGCATGTCTTCATCAGCATTGAGCACAAGTTCTTCGTCAATCTGAATGTCCTGAGTAATTGTTTCAGCCTCCTTTTCATGTACCTGAGGTTCTTTGACTGGCTGTACAATTTCAGCCTGCAAGTTTGTTGAAATTAGTAACAGGGAAAATATTAAGTGAATGGTCGCCATTTCGCTGTCCCAGAGAGGCTGAGGGTGATTACTCAGCCACTCCAAAGGATAAATCCTTGGGATTCTTTTAAGTGTGAATGAAGTGTGGTTAATGGTCGCCATTCGCTGCCCCTAGGAAAGCTGAGTGTGATTATTCAGCCCCCCCAAAAGGTAAAAACCTTTGGGACTCTTTTGATTGTGAAACATATGTTGTTTAATGATCGCCATTTCGCTGCCCCTAGGAAAGCTGAGTGTGATTATTCAGCCCCCCCAAAAGGTAAAACCTTTGGGACTCTTTTAAGAGTGAAACATATGTTGTTGTAGGTCGCCTGTTACGCTGCCCCTAGGAAAGCTGAGGGTGATGATTCAGCTCCCCCTGAAAGGATAAATCCTTTGGGACTCTTTTAATGAGGGAACCAAGAGGCTGTGTGAAGTACAGCCATCAAGGTTGAGACATTAATGTATTCAGGTTGTTGTTAGCCTGAATACTGTCTAGAGGGTTCAGGGTCATCGGGGTGCTTTATAAACACAAATGAATCACTCCCTGGTGCAAAGACAGAGTGTACAGAAGTCTTAAGGAATTCTAAGTGAAATGACAGACTTCTATGGGTCGAGGATTACCCTAACTTCACCACTCTCTCCTACAGATAAATGAGAGTGGTTGCTTGTGAACCTCTAAAAATGTACATTGATTACCTGTGAGATATCAGCTTGGTTTGGCTGGTTTCCTGTAGTCTCTGCTGACCTAGAGACACTAGACGCCTGTTGTTTGTCAGCCAAAGATTCTGTATCCACAAGAGTATCTGGACCAGAGGCGGTTTCAATCTTCTTTTCCTTGGCCTTGCTAACAGCCTTAGGTTGAGAAGAAGAGGGGATTTTCTTCTTCTTTGGCTGTTGGCCAGAAGAAGCCTTGGACTTGGTAGTGTGCTGCCCAGAGGTCAAAGACGTAGACTTGCCAGCGACACTAGAAGTATTCACCTTCTCAGAGGAAGGGAGCAAGGGCTTCTCAGCGTTGGGTACCTGGTTAGCAACGTTCAGCATGTGAGCGGTCACAGGGAAATCCTCAGCTCCTATCTCCTTGTAAATGGCGCCTGTAATGCGATAGGGCTTCAGGGTAGTCAAGGCCTTGTTATGGTAGTTTTCTCCCAGCAAACTCTCAAAGATCAGGGACAAATAACGCACATAGCAGATGTTCTTTTCCCTGACCTGATTCCTTCCTTTAAGTTGTTCTACTAGGTTAGAGAAAAGAAGGCTTCCAACGTCAACATCAGCTCCCCATATTAATCCATAAGCAATAGTCTGATGTTTGAACGACATTTGATCTTGTGATCCCTGCATGCCTCCCAGGGACTTCACAATGTGGGTGAAGAGGACACGCCACATAGGAGAAAAATACTTGATCTTCAGAGGTGCTTTAGCAAGGATATCAGCTGGTGTGAGGGCAGGGTTAATGTCGTGACAGGGTTTGAGTGTGGCCAATGCTTCCTTGACAGCCTTTTTGTCAACTGTCTTCAAGCACTCATCTCCATGTTTAAGTCCGGCCACACTGGCAAAATCAGCAAGGGAAAAGGCAAAAGGATGTTCATTGCAAGAAAGGCTAAAGGTAATGGTGTCTTCTTCAACTTCGGCAGAATACCAAAATTCCCTAAGGTATTCTTGGTAAAAGGTGGAAGGAGATTTGGTGAAGGCTTCGTTTAGGTCACAATTCTGCATGAAATTTACCAGATCCGAATAGGTGTTGTTGGGTGCCTTGATCCATCCAATAGCGTTATTTGAGGCGATGATGCTCTCGTTGATCTCGAAGTTCACATTGGAGGCTTTTGGTACGGGAAACGCCATTGAAATAAGGTTGAAGGTGAATGAAAATGGCGGAGGTTGAGAGAGATAAGAGTTTAGAGAGAGAAAAAAAATGATTTTTGAGAATGGTGGTGGGTGAGAAGAGAAAGAAGACAATATATATATTCAAACTTAGAGTGAACAGTTATTCAACCGCATTAAATGCAAAAGCGAAAATGACTGCTCAAGTGGGTCCCCTTGACCTTTCAAAACGTTTGTCTCCTCGTTATCCGAAACTTAAATGATTAAAAAATGTGAGAATGTTTTTCGCATTTACTTGGAACGCAACTACCTAGTTACATGTGAAAAACATTTAATAAAACATTTAATATAGAATCAATCATTTAATGAACACATTTAATATCAAGCCACAGGCTTTGAAATATTGAGCATCCCTAGCTCAGCAACTAGCCTGTTGAACGTAGGTTCAGCCAAAGGCTTTGTAAAGATATCAGCTAGTTGCAGCTCTGTGGGAACAAAATGCAGCTCAATATCTCCCTTCATAATATGATCCCTGATAAAATGATACCTGATATCAATGTGTTTGGTACGAGAGTGAAGAACAGGGTTGTTGGATATGGCAATGGCGCTGGTGTTGTCACAAAAGATTGGCACTTTGTCATACAAGATTTCATAGTCAGCCAATTGACTTTTCATCCAGAGCACCTGAGCACAACAGCTGGCTGCAGCGACATATTCAGCTTCAGCTGAAGACATAGCCACAGAGTTTTGCTTCTTAGCACTCCATCCAACCAATTTTCCTCCTAGGATTTGACAGCTGCCTGAAGTACTTTTCCTGTCAATACAGCATCCAGCATAATCTGAATCTGAATAGGCCTTGAGATCAAAGCCTGATTCCTTTGGATACCAGAGTCCTAGGGAAGGTGTTCCTTTGAGATACCTGAAAATTCTCTTAACAGCCACTAGATGGGATTCTTTTGGGTTAGCTTGGTACCTTGCACAGAGACATGTGGAGAATTGGATATCTGGACGACTGGTTGTTAAATACATCAGTGACCCAATCATGCCTCTATATAAAGTCTCATTGACAGAGACCCCTGACTCATCAGGGCCCAAGTCGTTGGGTGGAAGCATGGGGTATTTCACTGAAGCACAATCAGCCAAGTCATATTTTTTAAGTAAATCCTTAACATACTTTTCTTGACAAATAGAAATTCCCTTAGGACATTGTTTAATTTGAAAACCCAAAAAGTAAGTTAAGTCACCCATCATGCTCATCTCATATTTCTTGGTCATTAATTTAGCAAAGCGTTTACTAAGATTGACATTTGTTGACCCAAAGATGATATCATCCACATAAATCTGCACAATGATGAAATCACTCTTGTCCTTGAAGGTAAAGAGTGTTTTATCAATAGAACCCCTGACAAATTTGTTTTCAGATAAGAAATTTGAAAGAGTTTCATACCATGCTCTTGGAGCTTGTTTCAGACCATACATTGCTTTGTGAAGTCTGTACACATGGTTGGGAAACTCGCTGCTCTCAAATCCTTCAGGTTGAGCAACATAGACTTCCTCAGCCAAATCACCATTGAGGAAGGCACTCTTTACATCCATCTGAAAGACAGTGATGTTCATATAGGCAGCATAAGCTAGAAAGATTCTGATGGCTTCAAGTCTAGCAACAGGTGCAAAAGTTTCATCATAATCAATTCCTTCAGTCTGAGAGTATCCCTGTGCTACCAATCTTGCCTTGTTCCTGATGATGTTCCCAATTTCATCCATCTTGTTTCTATGGATCCATCTAGTGCCTGTGATATTCTTTCCAGGTGGAGCTGGCACTAGTGTCCAAACCTTGTTCCTTTTGAACTGATTGATTTCTTCTTGCATAGCAGCTACCCATCCATCTTCTGTCAGAGCCTCAACAACTCTTTTAGGTTCAATTTGAGAAAGGAATTCAGCAAATAGACATTCATTGGCTGAGGCTGACTCAGAGTCTTGGATTCGCTGTCTGGTTGTGACCCCTGCATTTGGTTCCCCTATAATGTTGACAAGAAGAATGTGTTGATCTCTTGACCACTTATTTTGAGGAGCTGGAGTTTCAAGAACAGGGGTATCTGAGGGCATAGCTGGAACAATTTGACTCTCATCCTGCTGACTAGGAGGGCTTTCTTCAAAAATTACTTCAGTATCTGAGTCTTCTTCAGCCACATCAAGGGAAGTAATTTCATTATCAGCAGGAGCAACTTCAGAGTTTTGAAAAATTGGTGAGTCATTAATATCATGAGAAGGACCATCAGAGATTTGAGGTTCTTCTTCATCAAGTCCCTGAGAGATAGGAACTTCAATGTTGTGAGTAGACAGAGGATCAAAAGCAGGAACATAAGGAGTGAGAGTGTTGGAGTGGTGATGACTGGTAGGTCTGGGTTCTGTGAACTCATCACTTGGGAAAGAAATATTTTCATTAAAATCTACTTCATCACCCTCTGTTCCTGTTCTCTGTATGACTTCATCATCTTCATTAAATCTGACATGGAAAGTTTCTTCTACTTCTTGTCTTCTGATGTTGAATACTCTGAAGGCTTTGGCTGTTGGAGAGTATCCCAAAAAGAATCCATCATCAGCCTTTTCATCAAACTTTCCAAGTTTATCCCTGTAGTTATAAATAAACACAGGGCATCCAAACACATGAAAATAGCTGACGTCTGGAGATCTTTTTCTGAAAACTTCATATGAGGTTTTGCCATGTCTTTTGACAATGATTGATCTGTTTTGAGTATAGCAGGCAGTGTGTACAGCTTCTCCCCAAAATTGCTTTGGTAAGGCTGCACCATTTAACATAGTTCTTGCTGCTTCAATCAGAGTCCTGTTTCTTCTTTCAGCCACACCATTTTGTTCAGGAGTGCCAGCTGAGGAGAAGTTCTGTGAAATCCCTTTTTCATCACAAAATGATTCAAGTTGATGATTCTTGAATTCTGTACCATTATCACTTCTTAGAGCTTTGACTCTAACATCATTCATATTTTCCACCTGTCTGATGAAGGACATGATGGCATCAGCTGCATCACTTTTCCTTCTGAGGAAGAACACCCATGTATATCTTGAAAATTCATCAACTATGACCAAGGTGTATTTGTTGTGATTAATGGTTTGAGGTTTGACAGGTCCAAACAAGTCCATGTGAAGGAGATGTAAGCACTTGTCAATAGAGAATGATTGCCTAGTCTTGAATGAAGACCTGTGATGTTTTCCTTTGACACAGGCAGAACAAGTTTTGTCTTTGGAAAACATTACTGAAGGTAGACCAGCAACCAAGTTTTGAGTGGCTATCTTATTGATGTTCTTGAAGTTGAGATGAGACAGTCTTTTGTGCCACAGCCAGTTGACACTTTCAGAGGCTTTGGCAAGAAAACAATTTGAGCTGTCTTCAGAGCACACAGCCATGTTGATGACATAAACATCTCTCCTTCTAGGTGCAACCAGCACAACATCATTATTTTTGTTGAATATGGTTCCCTGAGTCTTAGTAAACAAAACCTTATAATCAGCATCACATAACTGGCTGATGCTAATAAGATTGTGCTTAAGACCATTCACATATGCAACCCTGGTAAATGTGATCCCATTGCAATTCACTGAGCCATATCCTTCTGTGTCACCTGAAGAGTTATCTCCAAACACCACTTTGGGACCTGGCTCCTTTGAGTATCTGTGCAGGTATTGTTGAATCCCTGTCATGTGTCTAGAACAGCCACTATCTAGATACCATACCGATTCCTTGAGATATTTCTGCACAGATACATAGAAACAGATTAGTTCCTATGGTGAACCCACTTTCCAGTGGGTTCCCTGAATTGCTTGTTAGCAACTCTTGTGTTCCTGAAAAACTTTTGGCGATGGGATGGACAGTTCATAGTTTCATGGTTATAACTCCCACAGATATCACACCCAGGGAAGTCACCACACTCGTCTGAGTGATGGTCTGTGAACCCACAGAATTTACAGGGAGGATAAGAATTGTAATTTCCCTGTTGTCTTTTGGAACTCTGTGGTCTGTCCCTAGAGGGTGTCTTAGCTCTTTTAGCTGCCATGTGTCTGTCATGATCTAAGGTCGAGTGGTGAGAATTTTTACAAACATTGCAATAAGGTTTGATTAATCTTTCCCCTTTGGGTTCACCTAGGACTGACTTAGGTTCATGAGAAGTAGAGCATTCAGCGGAAGGCTTAATGTGTTGTTTCAAGAGTTCTACTTCTTTCATAAGAGACAACAGGCGATCTTCAGTGGTGGGGTCAACCTTATTCACAGCCTTAGTAGAAACAGGCTTAAAAGCTACTTGTTTACCAGTTGGTTTAGCAGGCACACGAAAAACTTTAGCTGGAGGATTCTCAATATCTATCTTAAGTTCATCCTTAGCAGATCTAGAAGAACTGCTAGGTTCAACTCCAGAGAGTTTGGGCAAGGGTGGAAGCTCAGCCACATCTTCAGAGACAGGGTCATTAGTCAAAGAGGTGTCTGACATATGAATAGTCTCTGTAGATTTAAAGACAATGTCTTTGGGTTTGGTGATAATCCTCAGCTTTTTATGTTTAGCAGTTATATCCCTGTTTAAGTCAGCAGGCACTTCATCCCTAAGCAATTCATCTATAGTAAACCTAGCACACAGCCATTTTTCAATAACTTTGTTTAATTCAGTGACTTGGTCATTCAAAGCTATGTTTTTCAAGGTTAATCTAGCTACTTCATTTTGCAGGGATATTTTCTCTAAGTTAACCCGCCTGAGAGTATCACATTCAGCCTTAGCATTAATCATTTCAGTTTTAACAGAGTGAAACTTGTCAAGAAGGTTCTTCCTTTGTTCCTCAACAAAGTGCAAGTCAACAATGGTGTAATCAAGAACATGCTTACGTTCATCACAATCAGACATAGAAAGAAGCCTGTGTACCTTTTTCATTGTGATGTCGACCCATTGTCCTGATCTTGCATCACCTTTTCCAACAGCTGGTTCATCATCAGCTATTGCCATAAAAGCCCTGACTCTTGTGGTATCTTCTTCATCTGAAGTCAATGGTTCATCATTCCAATCATAGGTTTCAGCAACCAACCCTTTCTCAGCCTTTTTCCCACCACCTTTCTTTTTGGACATAGCTTCAATCTTCAAGTTCATCTGTTCTAACTCAGCCTTAAGTGCCTTGTACTTATTTTTGTAATCTTTCTTCTCAGTGTCTGAAGAATTGGATTGTGATGAGTTGTTATGTTGTTTGAACTTGTAGGGTTTGGATGAAGATGATGGATAAGAGGGTGAGGATGTTTTGGTGGAGGGACATTCTTTTTGAAAATGTCCAAGCTTTCCACAGGCAAAACATGTTTCTTTTGACCTGTCAGTTGGTTTGCTGGCTGATCCTACTCTTCCAGATCTTTTGTAGTATCTTCTTTGGTTGGCTAGCAATGCTCTTTCATGAAATTCTGCATTGAGGTCTGACAAGAACTCTTGGCTGCTACGAGTATCTTCTTCCATATCAGAATCGCTGTCAATAGGATGTGTTGCAGAGATCAAAGCTTTGGAAGATGCTCCTTGGACAACAAATCTTTCAGTCTCTGATTTGTAGATAGTATCGATCAGCCCTTCTTCATAATTGTACTTTCCATAGAGCTGAGCAAGGGTATCATTTTTGATTGAGTTGTTAGCTCTCTGAGTCTGATTCATGCTCAGCCACTTTCTTGGAAGGCTGTTGACAAAGGTGGCATTGATCTCAGCTTGACCAATAGTAACATCATTCATAGCAAGGTCATTTAGAAGAATCTTCAGCCTAGTATAGGTTTGCTGAACTTTTTCACCTTCAAGAGACTTAAAGGCATTAAACTGAAGTCTGAGTGCCTGAATCTTTGTCTCTCTTGTTTCAGAGGGTCCTTCATGGCCAAGAATAAGGTCTGTCCACATCTGTTTAGCTGTGGGACATTGAATAACAGACTTCATGATATGCTTTGGAAGACAGGAAATTATGATGCTTTTGAGACGTTTATCTTGGTTTGCTAATTTCCTATCAGCAGCGGTCCATTGTTTGACAGGCTTGGGAAGAGGGTTTTCTTCAGTAGAAGTGAGTGCCATGGGGATATATGGACCATTTTCTAAAATTTCTAAGAGAAAAGGTTCAAGACCATCAAGGTATACAAGAAACTGACTCTTCCAACTGGCAAAGTCTTCTTCATCAAAGACTGGTACACTGGTTACGTGTGATCCACCTCTTGAGTCAAGAAGTTGGGGTAGATCATCGTCATTTGGTGGGGCGGTAAGTCTTGGTGAAGATGGGTTTCTGGAAGGTGAGTGTGGGCTAGAGGTTTCCGGCATGGTGGATCTTGATTATAAAACGGAGAACGATGTTTCTTGAAGGTTTTAATATCAAACACCGCTCTGATACCAATTGAAAGTCCCTAATCAATGCGAGAAACCCTAATCTTAACTTAATCAACACAAGGTATTACTTTTCAAACGTAATCTTATTATTGTATAATAAAGAATTACAAGTGTTATGGATAACACCGTTTGATGACAATGTGTTGTGCACACTTTGAACAACAATAACCTTAACTTATGAATACAGTCGTAGTTGTTTGATTCACTAAGTTACACGCATTAATGATCTTAATATTGCAAAGTGTTGAATCTTAATACAAGGATACACATCCTATTTATAGTGTTACGAGTTTGACTTGAACAGTACTTGATGTCGACTACACAACTTTTACAAGTTCCCACATCAGTCACATGATGTCCTTCTATTCTTGGTAGTCTTCCATTATGCTTTAAGGAACAGTTGTCCAAAACAGTTTCCTTATTCTTCATATTCTCGAACACACAAATGGCATGTCCAAAGTGTGCTGAGAGTTATCAGGGTATTGCCACCCCTGTTAACTCTCAACCCCTCAGAGTCCCTAATACATCTTGGCTGTTATCCATCACAGCCAAGGAGTATGTCTTCAGGTAATCTTCGACTTCCCTGACAATGTCTCTGACATGGACTCCTCTGAGGTTGCTCACAGAGATTCGGATCTCTGTGAGTCTTGTGAAACTTGCCTGCCTCCTAGGCACAGGCAAGGGACTATCTATCAGCCTAATTATGTTTAAATCAATGAACAGGGAATCTAACAAGTTTAGATTCCCAACAACTTTACTCTAATTGAAATTTAAAAGAAATTAATAAAAATTAAAAACGTGACAAAAGTAGAAAATAAAACAAACACTGCCTAATTTATTGATACTATATAAAGAAGAAAGCAGAGAGAATACTCAAAATGGCTTGCAGCCCAGATGGTTAACGCGTATGACAAGTGAAGGGGAGGTCTCGAGTTCGAGACCCCCAAGTGACAACTTTTTGAAATTTAAATATTTGACAGATTGTGCATAAAACCAAGTCTTAGGAAAGACTTTTTGTAGGCTTATTTGTTTATAGCTGTGAGGTCAACAGCTTATTTGTGACTTATCAGATAAATGAATCTGATAAGCTGAATTATGATCAAATTATAACAGCTAAAACATAGGAAGAAAATTACCAAAACTCACAACAGCTATTGAAACAAAAATCAGATCAGACAAGCAAACTTAAACCAGTACAAAATCAGCAAACAAAACGGTCCTAATATACTTCTAGCAACAAGAACTTATCAAATTAAGACCAAATCATCAGTTATCTACTGGATAATACCATCCAAATTTCCAAACAAAATAAAACACCTAAATTAAAAACCGACCTTATTATTATTAGTCAAGAACAGATTCTTTTATATAAACTAACCCGAAATCATTACAAATAAACCAAACAGTGAACTCTCATAAGGTTATCAAGAGTAAAGTTAAATCAACCCATATCATCAAATCAGTAAGATGAAAAGCAATCTCAGTTACCAAAGCTTATAACAGCAGATTAAACAATGAAAGCTGTTCGAATGCTAAATTCAGAGAGTTAAATCCAAACCGATTTATTCAACAAGTCAATTTAGATTGATCACTCAACATTATTTAAAATCTAACACCATTTACTTGACAAATCAGATTAAACATTTGTAAAGCACATCCAAGCAGTTTAAGACTAATGATCCTTCAAACCACATCAGCTTCAATCAAACAAATTAAAACCTCAAATTTAAACGTACAATCATCAATCCTATAAACATTTAATTATTCACACTTTTAGCATAACATCTCAAATAATAAAATCATACAAGCAGTAAAGTAAAACATCTTAATCTAATTAAATGAAAAATTAAAAGTAGAGTGCACCTATTGGAGAGATCCGTTGGGAAGTAGGTCAGTGCTGAACTGCCTATGAACCGAAAACTGGACCACCTTTAACCTCCTTATGGACCATCAACAATCAAACGAACCACCAAACTTGAACCATTCGAACCATATGAAATCCAACGTACCATCATTCAATAAGCAGCAGCCCTTTTTTTAATACTTTTCCAGTGGGGAAAAGCTAGATCCAATTTCTTACTCCATATATCAAATCTAAACTATTGTTCAGTTTAAATTTAACATATCACATTGATTCTTGCTAAAAAGTAATAAAATTAATTCTCAAATATTTTAAGCATAAAAATATAAACGAGACACCAGTGAACCAAAAGAGTTTCTTATATTAGTTTCAGGAAAAATTACAATATTTAAAAGGAAAATACAAGAACTAATTTCTATCACTAATTTGGCAGAATAACAATAAAGTAAAAATAAGGATGCATTACACAAGAAAAATGGGGGTATTTATAGCCTCCCAAGGCTTGTTAAGCAGCGAATATCCGCATCTTCAAATGGATATTCCTTTTAAATTGTAGCCTTTGGATCAATCTTTGCTCTTCTCTCTCTTGATTGATGGCTGAGATGACTCCAAATAGCACACGGATCGCCAACGTGGCATCCGTGTGCTAGTTGTGTTTCTTCTTTGGCCTGTGATTGGCTGGATTGGATGAGTGAGGTGTTCCATCCTATAGGAAAACGCCACGTATCTCCTTCAATCCACCTCTTCTCTTCCTTAAACCAAGGGGGTTTTATTCCCCTTGGTGTGAATTAATTAATTAAGTAAAAAGCCCTATGTGAACATGACTTTTTACCATCCTAGGGTTTTTGAACAGTGAGTTTACTCACTGGTTTTGGGAGAAAAAGATGAATGGGGAAGGTGAAGTTACATAGATTGTAACGTTGTTTTTTTATTTATTATGTGAGTGGGATATTTTGTGTTTATTTATTAAATGGAGTAACGTGTGAAATCAAAACGTGTGAGTGGGATTAAATAAGGGTGGATGACGGTTTGGTTTTTTATTTATTTATTATGTGAGTGACGTGTGGGTAATAAACGTGTGAGTTTTATACCGTGTCAACACCAAGCAAACCCTAGGCCCAACAACTTGCACTTTCATTCGTTTTATTTCATTGACTTGGGCTTTTGGCCTAAGTAGTTAATCCATCTGTTACAACTTTCCACTTTTGGGCCTTTTGGATCACAAGTGAATTTTACTTGAATCATAAATGGGCTTTTGAGCCCATTTTCCCCATTGTGGGACCCACTTGACCATAAACTTGCAAATTTATTAAATCCACTATTGTCGAGCTCGATTTTGGCTTCTTGATCTTTTTCATCAATCTCGTGTCGGTTTTCGTCGGTTTTCGCGAACTTGGTACCTACACACATGAAAACAAGAAACAAGCATTTCCAAGGCATATTTGATATAAATAATACAATATTTCATTGTTTTAAGCTACTAATGATATGAGTAAATACACTCATATCAATTTAAAATCACCCGCGTGTGTTTTACAACGAGTTTATTCAAAAACAATGTACAACGAGAATTCCTAGTGATCGCGATACCGCCGGATGCCCAACATTTTACATTTTATTATCGATTATTTCGATAATTAATATTTTCGATGATGTTGTTTTAATTTCGTATTAAGTCGTGTCGGTAAATCATATAGTCATTTTTATGATGCATTGTAACTTTTGAAAAGTATTTTTACGAAACCCGAGCCCCGTAAATATTTTCAATATATACCAATAGCCATTTTCTACCCTTTAAAACTATTAATTGTTTTTAGGTCCACAAGTTTCAAAATTGGCAAGATTGGTCCCTCCACTTAAACCACCATATAAATAGCCATTTTCTTTCACACAAACACACACATACACATTTTATAAAAAAAAATCACCAGTCTCTCCCCACCTCTCACCCTTATCGTCACCTTCCCCCTAAGAACACCCCTAAATCATCAAGTTTTTCTTTGATTCAACAAAATCTAACTAAACACCCATCTATAAAATCTTGTGGTGATTCTAATGATACTAATTTTTCGCACATGCATCAACTTTCAAGAAATTTTATAATTCCATGGTGGATTGGTGCTTTGATGATCTTGCATGTAAAGTTTTTGGTAAAATCTTCATGTTTTCATGTTAAAAAGTCTAAGTTTTCATTTTGATCTTTTGATTTTGATGCATGCATGTGTTTAGGAGTGTGTTCAGTTGATGGGTTTTATAGTATGATGATCCTAGAGATATGGGAATGATTAGTTTTGGTGGAAAAATTGATTTGACTTGTTTTCTAACAGTATAATTTGGGACAACAGCTTTAAACAGATTGTTTCGTGGGTTTAAGGTCTGTGAAAGGCTGAGATTATTTGATATTGTTGTAGAGTTTTTCAAGACGCTCGTTTTGGTATAAGATAGAGCTTCTAAGTCATTACGAGTCAAACGTTATGCTAGTTTTATTTTTCGTGTACCGGGAGACGCAAGTCGGCACAATCCGAAATTGTGGCTGATTTTGGGTCGACTCTCGGGGACTTTAGGCTTGGTTAGATAGTTGTTACTACTGGTTTTCAAAGTTTACAAACTTAGTTTGATGAGTCTAGCAGTGGTTTCAAAAGACGGATTGTCGAATTAGCACTTTTAAAGTGGTCCAAACGGTTTTACAAAACAAGTGCACAAATCTGTCCCAAATTTGGAGTCGAGTAAAGTGTCGAGCTGATGGATTTTAAAGTGTGAACTTTGGCTCAAATTTTGGTGAGGTCTTATATAGGTTATAAGTGACCTTGACACCAATTTTCATATAAAGCGGATAAGTCTAGATAGGATAGATCGGTGTGTACATTCGGGATGTACTTGTTGATTTTATTTTGGACACTTAGTCCAATGCTTGTGTTGCGTGAGTTTGAGTATTCACCATCGGACATGGTGACTTACTCAAGTGCTTAGTCATTATATAAATGACTTAGCTACTGATCCGGATAACGTTAAGGATAGTTTGACTTGCGTTAACTTGGCGTCGTATAACGGGTCATTTTCAAGTGTTCAAGTGTTTAAACGAGTAGCGTTGGATAAATGGATTCATTTGGTTCGTGTCAATGGTTTTGAAACATGAATACTTTGAAAACGTTTGAGTCATATTATATTTGGTATATATATCGATACTTGAGTTCGAGTCTTAACGCGCGCCTTATTTTGATAGGTTGCGATTTCGTGTTACCGGGCATCCATATCGTCGGTGATCGTCTACCACTACCGTTTCTATTCAGTTGCTGAGTACCGTGATTGACTTACCACGTGGCTAAGGTGAGTTCATAGCCCCTTTTTACTTGTACATGGTTTCTAAACACGGGATGAGATTTTACATGGTGGAACACAACCAAATTAAAAAAAACTGTATTAATATTCATAACTTGTATGCTATCCAGAACGTGTATGCTTTACAGATGATTTCAATGGTATTATTGCTTTTAGACGTTAGCCTTGAGTTTCCTCTCCTATCATGAACTGTTAATTGTCCCGTATGCTTTGCGCTAAGCGCGAATGTTGTGGGTGGATCCATTGGGATTGACAATCCCCGTCTCGATTACCTTGACGCACTAATATTCGTTTATACTTGAGTATTTAGGCTGAATACTCCCTAGAGGAACTTACGTTTGAGTTAAGCTTCGGTTCATGAGACTAAACAGCAATAATATGCATCGTGACTATGTACAATGTACATAGTTAACCCCCCATTACGTGTTTTACAAATTCTATTGTGTTCCACACGTTTACTGCTAAACCTATGAATATCACTCAACTTTGTGTTGACGATTTTACATGTTTAATCTCAGGTATTATTACTTAGCTTTGCTTGGATGGGAGCCCGCAGGATATTATCGCAGCTTGGAGATTTCTGTGATGCTTTAAAAAGACTGTTTTTAGTAAAAACTGTCAGGAGTTTATTCTATCTTTTGGGCAACTTTATGTTATAAATTGAGACGAAATAATATAACTTTCCGCCTCTAAAACTCTGAGAGCTATGTTTAAAAACTCTGACCTTTTATGATGTAATGTACATGTTTTTATTTCGTCAGCTTTGTATGAACTGTAATTCATTGTTTCTTGTACTATGACGTGTTACCCCCTCGTTGCCTAGTTGTTCCATGTTAGATTTTGGGGGTCTCACATGTTCACTCAAGAAGGATTTCCTTCTTCATTGTAAATAATTTCGTATTACTCATATGTTCAGGCAAGATCATGAAGATTTTACGTAAGACTCTTAATATCTTTCTTACTTTTCACGGTGTGTGAAGAAGCAAGGAAATATGGAAATGTGTCCTAATGAGATTAATGATGATCTTAAATGGCTCTAGACTCGATCGTGCATTTTGGATATTAGTGATCGGAGGCTGGAGAGGAGTGCCACCTTTTCAATACCAATGTTTTGGAGCGAATAAATCGATAGCTTACGTGTTGATCTCGGTGTGATTAAAACAAATACCTTTTGAGAGATATCTCAGTTAGCTAGGATGGGTTGTGCATTGCATTACTGGGTCCATGATGTCTATCTTTAATACCGAGAATCATTTAAAATGATCCCGATAGTATATGTATTGATCCGGTTTCCACCTAAGTTGTAAGGAGGGCTTCTTTCTTTTCACCCTTTATCTTTACATTTATTTTTCATTCTTCAACCCCTTTAATGCTTACTAATACGTCATCACTACCACCTTGTTGTGATTGTTCTAGTGTTAACTTAATTAATTAGTAGGCATTCAGCTACATTCACAGTCTATCTCCATATTTCCTAAGGACTACTATTTCTAGCTATGAAATGTCCTTGGGAAATGGACCACCTTGGGAAGAATCATTGGACTTATACATATCCTACCAACCTTTTGTCACCACAAACATCGTGATTAAAGTGTGTTTTGGGTAAGTACTCGTCACAATGAAATCCATTTTAAAATACAAATCCATTTGCTCCCCTTAACATGTGCCTCGATATTCGAAAACATTTCACATATGTTGGGATAAGCCAGCACGCTAAGTCAAACCATTGAATTAATTGATCTCATATTAGATCAGATTTTCTCTCCCATATTAAAACATTAACCCAATCGATATTTTTTATATTTTTAAAAAAATGGGAAGAAAGATGCAAATCCGATTATCTTCATGATTATCACAAGCTCCTCTTTAAATTTTCGGTTCTCGGGATGGTTCGAGAAAGAACCACCCGGTTCCGTTCTTTTCCAAATAAAAACATTCTTTTGAAAATATGGATTTTTTTTATGCTTTTTGTGACATTATGTAAAACATGTAGGCTTTTTTGCTATATAATTTTTAATGAAAAATATATTTAAAAAACAATCGATTCAAACATAATTTTTTTTAAATATTATATAAATAAATAAAAATATTTAAAATGAAAGTTGAAAAAAATATCCATTAAATATTATATAAATTTTCTAAGTTTTATATAAAAATTTTAAATTTTATAAATTTTCTTTTTAAACAATAAAAACTATTAATAAAGACTACTAGAAAAATAATTTATAAAATATATTTCAAGTAAATAAAAATTCTTCACTTTTTGAAGCCATTTTAATTTCTCCTTTTTAACAATTTGAAAAAATTTTAATTTCTTAGTTTGTCACACCAAACATAATATTTTGAAAAAATTGAAATATAAATACTTTAAATATCTCTTAATTTCCTCTAACCAAACACCCTTTAAATGTGTTTTCTTTGTTATTTCTTTTGTAATTAGTTATATGGTCCGTTTATCAAATGAGATAAACGAGATATATAGCTCGCGCGTTGCGGCGAAGCGAGCGAAACTAATGATAGAATAGATCGATAATGCAAAGTGATGTTTGCGTCTTTAAAAGAAGGAAATAACTTCAAAGACTCTTTACGTAACAATGTGGTGCTTTGTGTCGACGCTATCATTCTTTATTTTGGAGTTGTATTTTCATAATAGACTTTATAAAAACTAAAATTGGATATATATATTTTTTCATAATTAGCTTTTGACCATTTATAATTATTTCATAACCAACTGCTCTGGAGTAGTTGGCCACCTGAGTTCCTCTTGGAGATTAGGGAGGGGGGTTTGGTCATGGGTTCAAGTCTTGCAAGAGACAAAAATCCAGGATTTTCCTCCTTAGTGCGAAGCCGTGAGTTCTAGGGGTTTCCCTTAATGGTTCGAGTCCCGGGGCCTGCCCGTTATGAATGGTATAACTCGAGGGGTCGGATTTTAGTGAGATTGATATGTCGTTCTAAAAATAAAAAATAAAAAAAAATAATAATTGTTTCATATATATTTCATTAAAATGTATGGTAAGTTATAAAGCATTAAAGCTTATGTATAGATTAATGGTGTGTTTGTGAACATATTTTATTAAATGCGATTAGTATTAATCGGCTAAATTTTATAAAAAAATCGTATTTATGTAAAAAAATGTATTAATATTGGTCTCGTCTTATTCAGAGTCTAAAGCTATAGTCGTTAGTATACTTTTTATTAAGTAAGTTATTGAAGTTTGTCAAATATTTGTCAAAAAAATTTTGCTATGTAAAATAATCGTGGATAAAAAGAAATACAATATTATGTGTTTGATCTGGTGGTTTATTTTAAAGGAAATAGTTTATAGGTGTATTTTGAATTCTTTTAAAATTATATATTTTAATAAAGCATTTTTTTATAAAATTATATATATATATATATATATATATATATATATATATATATATATATATATATATATATATATATATATATATATATATATATATATATATATATATATATATATATATATATATATATATATATATATATATAAGAGTACTGCAGTACTAAGTTTGTTGTGTTCGCAACGCAAAAATCTTTTCAACAAAATATTTCTCTAACAAAATTTTTAGATTTTTATCATATATTTGATAAAAAAAACTTATTATATTAAAAGGACGGAAATGTGTAAGTTATCGCTGCAGTGCATCAATAATGCAAAAACATGTTTAAGTAATGTTTGGCCTTGTAAGAAAAACAAAATCATAAAGGTATGTTTTCATAGGAATTTTCTAAAATATGTAGATTAAGTTTCAATTTTTTTATAGAGAAGAGTGAATCTACATAGGAGCCGGGTGTGGCACGGGTTACACCGATTTTGAGGTTATGAAGTGTAAAAAGAAATTAAAACTGTCATTATTTTTTTTTTTGTATGTGCAACACCCAAAATCTTTTGTGCTAACTTGGTTTCTTACGTCATAACCTTACTTGATTTAAAAAAAATTATGCAACGCTCTTTTTAAAATCCTAGGTCCGCCCCTGATGTTAAGGACATTGCAATATTAGGATTATTTGGTTTGTAATTCGATGATTTTTTTAATACTATTTTTTCTCTTCGGATAAATACGTTTTATATTTAATAAGTATTATATAAAAAAAATCGTAAGTAGTTAAAAAGTTGACGTTATTTTTCTAATATTTACTATAATGCCAAAATGTGATAATATAACATTATACTACTGTATTATTTTTTCAGTGTAAAACAATGTTTAGCTCATGAGTTTCACTTTCACACTCACTACCCATTACCAAAGTTACCCCCCCATACATAAGACATACGAAGCGATAATATTTGTCATTTTATGTTATTCAAGTCCATTTAGTATTCTAGGAGACACACGTGTACGATCGAGATTTTATATTTTTGCATGACTTGCTACATTTTTTTGTCTCATATAGGACTGGTTTTAGTTGCATGCGTTTGAAACGACACAATTGAAACATAAAACGACATAACATAGCTTGAAACGACGTCGTTTGCTGCGCTATTTAATATATATATTAATATTATCAATTTGTTATTATGTAACATGTATTATTTACCTTTTAACTTCAGTTATTATTCAAAAACAAATTTTTAAAATAATTCGTCCATCGGACGGGCCTTAAAGCTAGTATTATATAAATAAATAAAAATATTTAAAATGAAAGTTGAAAAAAATATCCATAAAAATTAACATGAGACAATAATTTTAGGATGAAGAAAAAATTAAATAAATGAAGATATACAACACTATTTATACTAAGCTACTTTGACTAAATCATTGACCAATACTTTGACTTTAAATCCTTATAAAGAGGGAGTGTAATCGAGCCGAGCCAAGCCAAGTTTAACAATACTCAAGCTCGGCTCGAAACATAAAAGGTTGGCTCGAGCTCGACTCGATAGCTCATCAAGTTTTAATCGTTCAGGTTTGGGCTAGACTCGATTATTTTTCAAGTAAAGCTTAAGCTTAGCTTGAAAAACTCGAAATTATATATATGAAACAAATATATCACAAAGACTTATATACCATCCTAAATTATATGTTCGTACTAAACTATTGTAGCGACCAGAAATAAATTATTTAATCTTTTATTGAGTTATTCCTTATTATTATAAGGTTAATATTGAAATACTAACTCGCTGTTCAAAAAAGGTTAATATTGAAACAAACTAATATTTATTTATATAAAAGTATATTTATATTAAGGCTCGAAAAGCTTGATAAGCGCTTTAGTCGAGTTATAAAAAACTCGAGCTCAACTAATTATATGTTTCGAGTCATATTATTGAACTCGGGCACAATAAAAACTTGGCTTAATCGAGTCGAGCTTAAACTCGAGCTCAAGTTGTAAGATAAAAGTTTGGCTCGTTTGTATCCTTGTAATATAAAACACACTTCGTCTAAAATTAATAGTTATTTTATTTTTAAGATTTGTAGCTTAATTGTATATTATTAAAAATAAATAACGTAACTTAGTTAAGTTCATCATATTATCTTATTTTATTATATCATAAAGCATTTGATACTTTTGTAATAAACTTTTGATTGTCTGAATTTAAGAATTTTTTACTTAATATATAAAGCAAGATTTTAGATATCTTTCTCACATTAATAACCTTTTGTAACAATTTATTAAAATAATATTTTTTATTTTTAAGGGAAATATTATTTTCATAATATAAATTCATTATATTTTCTAAAATTTTGTGCTATTTAATTCCATATCAATTTCGATAAATTTTATTAACTTTTTTTTCTTTTCTAATGGGTTATTTTGTTTTATCTTTTTTATCATTTTAACTTACTGTGAATACGAACTTAATAGATAAGATAATAACATTTGTTTTCTTTAAAAATTGTCATTTAAATACTCGTCGCTTCTTTGCGCGAGCTCTATGCTAGTTTTTATAAGGCAAAATTATTAAAAAGATCCATTGCCCATTATGCTCTTCCAAAAAAACACCTTAAATTTTCTCTTTCCAGAAATGACCTTTTTTTTTTGCAACAGGGCAACTGAGTGCAGAATGCGCCAAGTGTCCTCTGTTGCCTTATATCTTGGGGCAATATGTCAGAATTGCCTTATTCTTTGAACATTTGTCAAAATCTGAACGGTTGTTGCCATATATTATTTGTTGGTACATTGTTGCCCTGGACCGTATCAAGAAAAACATGTTTTTTGGACTCAATCAAGGATTGCTCAAAATTGAAGGACTCTTTTGATAATTAACCCTTTTTATAAATATATATGGCTAGGTGCAACGCGGCCTGAAGTTTTCGGTCGATCGTCGGTCGCGACCGAGTCGCCCCGTGGCGGCGATTCGGTCGCCGGAGTAGGTCGAGGGGTATTCGGTCTTAGGCACGATCCATTTGGAAAAAAATGATAAAGTGGGTTGTGTTTGTGTATAAAAAAACATTTTTTTTAAATTTAAAATTCGTTCTGCATGTTTGTGTGTTGTGTTTGTGTGTTTTAAAAAAAACCGTTTTTTTTTCTAAATTTAACATGTTTTAATCATGTTTTAATTATATAAACTTTATAAAAAAAATTCTAAATTTTAATATATTTAGCTTTGTCTAATTCTTCACAACATATATTAATTTGACAATTTTTGGAATTAGTTTTAGCTAATGCATTATTTCCTCTTTACTTCTAATGTTTCGTAATGTTTTTTGGTTTATGTAATGTTTTTTTAGTGCAATGTGTGTTGTATGGAATAAAATATTTTTTTTGGAATAAAATGTTATTTTTATTGAATATAAAATGTTATTTTTATTGAATATAAAAAAAATTCAATTAGGTCGCAATAGATCGTCGAATTGTGAGAAATAGGTGACAGTAGGTCGTCGGCTGAGAAAACTGGGTAGCGACCCTCCTAACAATACTTTTGCAATGAACTATTTATTTTTTTGAGCCGCCCGTTTTGACAAAAACAAGACACCATCAATGTTTATAGAAAAATGCTAGATCCACTTACAATTTTCACATAAAAAATCCACACCCTTATGTGTCAAATAATTATTGGTAATTCATAAAAGAAAGAAAAAGTATAATATAATGTGATTGGTGCAACTAACATGCCACATGTATATGTGGAAGTTTTTATGTAAAATGAGTGTGGATGTAGTATTTCTCATGTTTATATAAATACACTCTAGTTGTCAAAAAAAGAAAAAAAGATTCATATCCACCACAAGAAAGCCTCAGAAAAACCGAAAGAATTAGGATGTGTTACGAGGTGAAGTGTTCCAAGTGCAGCAAATCCAGCTGGGCTGGTTGTGGGTTTCACGTATCTTCTGTTTACAACAAGATCCCTGAGGGCCAACACTGTCAGTGCAAGGGCTGGCCTGGCGTTAAACCAGCCGCCGTTGAAGGTTCTACGACTGCCGGAGAAAAATCTATATCTTCCTATTGTTGTATTATGTAAGAAAACACACATGCTTTGATTTTATCAAAATCTTAATGTTTGAATATTTCTTTTATATATATCCTTATTAAATGTTTGTATCGTATGTAACTTGATCCTGTGTGTCATGTTGGTTCTTGCACATTAAAACTAGTGCGTTTAATCGGAGAAAATATCAGTATAGGCTTAGTTTGTTTAAGGTTTGGATCATAAATGCGTGTTTTAGATATATGTTTTAATGTTATATTAATCGATTATCTTTTTAGAGGTTTGGATCATAAATACGTGTTCTAAATATTTTTAACAATTATATGTACTTTTTTTTTTTGCATTTTGTGTTTTTTATATTATTGTGAATTATTTAAATTACTTGTACGATTTTCGTTGTTGAATGCATATTTGTGTGTGTTTGTCTTGTTATAATATACTTTTTATAAAAGATTGAGAAATAAAAAAATGATATTTTAAACACAATTGTTCTAGTCGGAAATTCCCAAAAAATTTCTATCCCTCCTGAGACCAAACAGGAGAAATAAGGAAGGTTCTCGATCTCACATTTTTTTTATTTTACGATTCTTGCGATTTGGTTCCGATTCGTTTCTGTTCTAGAACCATGAAGTTCACAATTTACATATATGGGCTATTAGTTACAAAGCCTTTAGGCCCAATAAGTAAACACAAATTATTAGGGTTCTCATACCAATCCCACTACTAAGAGGGAACGGTGTGGCAGCGAAGGAGGCTCGTCGTGCCTAGGTGGCAGGCTCGCCGCCCTTCGCCGCTACACCGACCCCCCCTCTCGCCGGTATTCAAATGTCACTTTGTGACATTGCTCGTTGGAAAAGAAGGTGGGACCCATTTTTTTTATTACCGTTTTATAACGGCTATTTTCAATAAAAAAAAAAAAAAAAAAAATTTTTTTAAACTTTTTATTCTTATAAATACCACCCAAACTTCTTTAAAAAACACACACAACAAAAACATTCAACTAAACTTTCACAAAAAACTTCAATATGAGCACCTCGTCGGATTCGTACCAGTCAGATATCGAAGAAATGGAAGAAGTAGAAATGGTGTGGAAGATTAACGAAGAGGAAGAAGATGAAGAAGATGAAGTTCATTCACATCGCAGATACATTTGGCGTGAACGTGACGTCGCCGAACAACGTTTAATGGAAGATTATTTTGGTCCACATCCAAAATACCCGGCAGAAAAATTCAGATTACGATATCGGATGAGACGGGAGCTGTTTCTGGAAATTGTTGAAGGTATTGAAACTTATTGTGCAACAAATAATCCTTTACCCAAGCATTTTCATTTTTTTACTATTCGATATGATGCTACGGGTATGAAAAGTATGAGTGTCATCATGAAATGCACATCCGCTCTTCGCCAATTGGCAAACGCCACGGTGGCGGATGGGGTAGATGAATACTTGCAAATGGGTGAACATTGTGCCCGTGATTGTCTAGACTATTTTTGTATGTGCGTTATAGATTTGTATAAGCCCGAATTTTTAAGAAAGCCTACACCAAATGACGTTCAAAACATATATAACGCACATAATACGATTCACGGGTTACCGGGTATGCTAGGTAGCCTTGATTGTATGCATTGGGAATGGATTAATTGTCCTAAAGCGTGGCACGGGCAATTTGGGAGAGGTGATAAACAACACCCAACCCTCATTCTAGAAGCCGTTGCATCATACGATTTGTGGATTTGGCATGCATTTTTCGGGGTTGCAGGTTCGAATAATGATATTACTGTGCTGCATCATTCACCATTGTTCGACGACCTTTTGGCTGACAACGAACCAGTGGCACCATATCTTGTAAACGGGCAGCTATTCGAAAGAGGGTACTACCTTACAGATGGTATTTACCCTCGATGGTCATGTTTTGTTAAGTCGTTCAGCCAAGCACGTGATGACAAAATCGCTGCGTTTAAACGGCGTCAGGAAAGTGCCCGGAAAGATATTGAAAGGGCATTTGGTGTCCTACAAGGACGACGGCGTATAATTGCTCAACCGGCGCGTGCTTGGACTGTGAACAAGCTACGCAGGGTCATGTACACGTGCATCATTTTGCATAATATGATTTTGAAGAATCAAGGGTATGCGATTTCCGAAGCAGTTGAAATGTACATCCCTCCTGGGAACCATTTGTTAAGGTCATGGGTCGAGCGATGTGAAATATGTCGCAGGAGACAAAGAGAACTCCGAGATAGAGACGTACATTCAAGGCTTCAACGGAACCTCATTGAGCATGTTTGGGCACAAGATCAACCATGAATAATCGACCGTATTGTATTTTTTTTTTAAGTAGTTGTATTTTTATTTGAAGTATTTTGTAATTTTTAATTTTATGAAATGAATTTTTATTTTGTGTGAAAATTGAAAAATTAAATAAAATGGTGAGTGGTGGGACCCAAGTGAAGAGGAGAGAGACTAGTTGTGATAAAAGGGTGTTTTTGGAGAAGAGGAGAGAGATTAGTTGGTATGACGTGGCGCTGATGTGGCGCAGTGAAGAGGTAAACACCTCTTTGTGATACCTGATGCTCTAAAAGCATTATTTTCTTTTTTACCTCTAATCACCCTCTAAACTCCCACTAACCACGGTGTGTTTGGTTCAAAATTTTTAAATCATGAGTTTCTTAAATCAGACAAGTTTTATATATAAAGTGAATACAAACTTAACATTTGAAAAACAATAACCTGTTTGATTTGGTGATATATGAAGATTTTTAAGATGCTTATATAATGGTAAAAGACAACCCTACCCTTCATTATAAAAGCAGATTTACCTATGTCTTCTTCCTCAACCATCCACAAGAACTCAGATAAACAACACAAAATTGAAGCACAAACTATTTCAAAATATCATAAAAAGAAGATATAACAGTAATATGTAAACCAAAAATTGAATTTTGTATGAGTTAAACACACAAACAAGTCGTTTTTTTCAAACCCCCAAAAATTTCTTGAAAACATGATTGGTTTTTTTACACAAATCTGTTTGTCCTAAACTAGAAATCGAATTCTATGTAAACTAAAACATGTTTTTGGTTAACAAAGATTCGGTATTTGTATGAATGTGAGATACCTAATTGAGATTTTTCTATAAAATTGGAAGATATATGATTAAGGTTAGATCTTTTATGTAATTTTAAGTGAATCATATCAGAACATGATAAACTATTGTTGAAGGTTGGTGTTATTTTCTGGATTGAAGCTATGAAATGGAGTAATAAAAGATTAAATGGGTTTTTGGTGAAGAAGACATAAAAAATGAAAAGAAAATGAAGTGGGTTGAGGGCAAGTAGGTCCAACCTTCACCTTTTAACCTTCGTATTTGAAACTTTGCCCTTGCACTGTGTTTTCTTAAACCCACAAAATGAGGCCTTTTCCAATATATAAAACCGTCAAAAAAATGAACCAAACATGATAAAAAGTGGAATTTATATTTAAACCCGCCACAAACCTTCAAAATACAGTGAAACAAACGCCCTTAGCAAATGGTATCATTGCGTCAAGCATGACGCAAGAACTTTGCTAAAGAATTCCTTTGGCTCATGGTACCAGCTTTCGTGCTAAAGAGTTTGGCGTCGAAGCCACCAGCTCACGTTAAAGAGTTTTCATTTTTTATTTAGTAAGATGTGTGCGGTCTCATGATACCATTTGCCAGCACATTTTGCAGTGCCATGAGGAGAAGATGTGGTGCCAAAGTCAAAGCCCGTCGCTGCATTTTTTTCCCTTTGGCATGTGTTATGTATTTAGTCTTGATTAGCCTAAGTCGTGTCTAGGGATAGGTATCGAGTTTCCTAATAGCCTATAGCAATAAAGGTCGGTTGGCTGTGTCGAAGCCCAACCCGACCCGTAGTGCATGTAACAGTCGGTTCCCCCTCATCTCTATAAAAGGAGATGAGGGGGGACGAGATTCACAACGCTTCTTTATCAATAAACTAATCGGAAAGATTAGGGATTACCTCGTGTGTCGTCTTTTCTGTCGATGTCTTCATAGATCGAAGTTTTCGGCATCTAGTATCCAGGTTGTAGTGATCAAATCCTACAAGTGGTATCAGAGCCTGGTTCGCAAGGTATTCTGGTTACTAGGATCGATCGAGGAGAGGATCTTGTTGTTGGTTCGTCATCAGCAAGGATAGATCGATAGTTAAGGGTTTGGTCTTCGATTGTTGGTTAAACATTGAAGATCGAAGTTTTTTTCTTTCTTTGTGGTGGTTGTTTTCTATCACAGGGAAGGAGAAGAAGACAGTGTGTGGTGGCTGGTTTACAAGTCAAACACAGGAGAAAAATATACTACGAAGGGAGGGTTTGGTTATTTGGGCCAACTTGGGCTTAAATTTATATAAGACTATTTTTAATTTGGTTTTAATTGGGCCAGATTATAAAAGGGTTTTGTATATTTATTTTGTTTTAGTTTGATAAAACAAAAGGTTAAAACTTCGTAGGATATTTACACAAGGGGACTTCGTAGTTCGTGATTGTGAGGTTTAATATATCACAAGGTTTAGCGAATTATCGAAGGGGACTTTGTTAGTTTGTGATTGTGAGGTTTTTCACAAGGTTTAGCAAACTAATAAAGGGGCTTTGTCGGTTTGTGATTGTGAGGTTTTTCACAAGGTTTAGCAAATCAACAAAGGGATAAAGAAGCGTTCAAGACTTGTCGAGGTTGCAAGATTTCTTAGGTTATTAGAAATCGGTTTGCAAAATTAAAAGTACGACAAGGGTTGTTACTTCAAAAGGCACCGGGTACTTTCTTGATTCAAGGATTGTCGATTTATTGGATAGGTTAATTTCCAAGGTTCAATCCATATTTGAGTAAGGGAGGGTTTTTCTTTTGAAGGGTTACTTGGTTTGATCGATTTATAAGATTTTTATCTTAGGGTTATATCGATAAAGCAAGGGTGTTTTACACACGGGATACTTTGCTAGATCGTGTTTTTGTGTAGGTAAATTCACAAAAGGTTAAGCGGTTAGCAAAGGGTTAAAATAAGATGAAGCTGAGCAAATTTGACATCGAGAATTCGATGGGAAGAATGACTAAGGATGAAGGCTTTGCTGGAACATCTGGAATTAGATGCAGAATTGGAGGAATTACCCGCCACCACAATAGTGGCTTACGATAACGTCATTCAGAAAAAGGCTTACAGCGCATTGATCTTGTGTTTGGATGATCGGGTCCTACGGGAGATCACCAAGGAGACGACTGCAGCGGGGATTTGGAAAAAGTTAGAGACTTTATACATGACAAAGTCTTTAGCTAATCGTTTGTACTTGAAGAAAAAGTTATATACTTTTCAAATGCATCAAAGTAAGAGTCAGTCTGAACATATTGATGAGTTTCATAAACTCTTGGGTGACTTAGCGGCTATAGATACTGCTATATCGGATGAGGATCAGGCATTATTATTACTCACATCTTTACCATCGTCTTACGATAATTTCGTGGAGACTTTGCTATATGGTCAGGATATTTTGAAGCTAGAAGACGTGGTCGCGACACTTAATTCTAGGGAACTTCAGAAGATGACGGAAGCAAAGGGTGATGGTGGTGAAGGGTTGTATGTGAGGGAGAGATCTGGTCAGGGAGATATGGAGCAGGGTGTAAATAGTTCGTGGTCAAAGTCACAAGGAAGGAGCGGTAAACTCAGGTTTTATATATGTCAGTCTGAGGATCATTTGAAGAGGGATTGTCCCAGGTATAATCACAAGAAATCTCAAGGTTTTGTCAAGAATGAAGATCAGGTATCCGGTTCTGGAGCTGATAGGTATGACAATGTTGATGTTATGATGGCTATGAGTGTTGATGAACTTTTGGATTGGATCATGGATTCAGGAGTCTCATACCATATGACATACAGGAGAGATTACTTGGTTGATTTTAAGGAGTATGACGGTGGTAATGTACTGCTAGGTGATGGCAGGGAATGCCGTGTACGGGGGACAGGAAAGGTTCGAGTACGAATGAGGGATGGATCAACTTTCGTATTGGACAACGTCAGGTATGTTCCGGAATTAAGACGAAACTTGATATCGCTGGGCACTCTTGAAAAAGAGGGTTTTACCGTGAAGATGCAGTTGGGCAAGATCAAGGTTATAAAGGGTTCACTGGTGGTACTATCAGGAACCAGAAGGGCTAATTGCGTATATACCCTGAACGGTCAGGCTATGACCGGGAAGACAATGAAGGGTAGGAAGCTGTTAGGAAAATTTCAGACTGGGTGGAAGGTCAAGATGGGTAATGTTCTTGATTCTTGTAATCAGAAGTCTACACAACAATGTATGAAGAGTAGGGTCGCCAAACATTTGGATGTTGCAGGGTTACAGCAGCAGAATGGGTTGGTTGAGATGACAAACGTGACACTCTTGGATAAGGTACGTTGTTTTCTGATTAAGTCTGGTCTGTCCAAGGTTTTTTGGACAGAGGATACAACCATGTCTACATATCTAGATAATAGGTCACCATCAGCAGCGATTGGATTCAAGAAGACTATAGATATGTTTGGCGTTTTTGGTTGGCTTACTAGTATTGAGCAAGGGATGCTTGAACCGGTTAAGTTCAAGTGCATATTCCTGGGATACCGTAAAGGTATGAATGTTGATCAACTTTGGAGGTTAGATGACGTTACTTCAAAGAGAGTGCTTTACAGGAATATGGGTTTCAATGAAAGTGAGAAATACAAGAAAACTTTCATTGGTTCTGGTGTATGTACAAGTTCAGTGCAGGTGTTGCAAGGAGTTGGGTTTGAGGTGGAATCTCGGGAGGATCATGCATTTGAGGTGGAACCTCGAGGGAATGTTGATCATGTAGATGTTCCAAAGGAAGTACAAACTCAAGATTTGATATACTATCATCTAGCACGTGATATGGAGCAACACTTAGCACGGGAACTATTCAAGTATAGAGAAGACAGTAATGATACTACTTTTGCAGTTGCTGCAGTGAAGAAGATATATGCACACGAGTCATTGACTTTCAATGATATAGTTGCTTGTGAGGTTCTTTCCAAGTGGATGGCTGGATTGAAGGAAGAAATGGATACTCGGTTAGATGTGCATGTGCTCAGCAACGGTTGCAGGAAAAGCAGTGACGACAGATACGGTTATTACTGGGAGGATACACCAGGTATGTTCATACATCTATTTCTCTATATAGATTGTATGGTATTTTCTTGCGGATGCAAGGCTGAGATCTCGGTTACCAAGGGTTTGCTGATTAAAGCAAAGGGAAATATACTTGGTATTAAGATCATCAGGAATCGGAGTGGTAATACTCTGAGGGTGTCACAGTCCAGGTTTTACAACAGAAAGTTGGTACAAACTTTGTTGAAGGGACACTCCATACTGTCGTTGGAGGATAGTCTATCAGGGGACTGTGATGTGGTAAAGAATAGTAAGTGGTCATATATATATGCGGTTGGAAGCCAGGAGTATCAGGTGGTCTGCACGAGACCTGACATAGCATCTGCAGATGTGAGTATTTTGGATAGGTTTGATCGTGGATTACAGACATACGTACAAGTTTTTGTGGATTTTAACTACACCATGGGTAGATCGATCACTGTCATGGGTAGATCAATCACAGGGTACGAGTTGCTGATGCATGGATGTGCGAGGAGCTGGGAAGCTAAGTTACAGCACAAGGAGGCTTTGTAGACAACTAAAGCAGAGTATATGACACTTACGGAGGTTGTGAAAGGAGCTATTTGGCTAAGGGGATTCTTGGAAGAGTTAGGCGTGAAGATTAACACTGTTGCAGTTAATTGTGATAATCAGGGTGCGATTCATTTATCGCGGAATCATGTTTTTCATGATAAGACTAAGCACATCAATGTGCGTTATCACTTTATCAGAAGAGTCTTGGATGCAAAGACGGCTGAAGTTCTGAAGGTGTGTACTGAACACAATGCTGCGGATGCCTTGACGAAGGTGGTACCTGGACGCAAGTTACAACACTGCTTGGAGCTGCTGAGTGTTGGGATAGGCTAATATAAGCCTAAGGTGGAATTTGTTATGTATTTAGTCTTGATTAGCCTAAGTCGTGTCTAGGGATAGGTATCGAGTTTCCTAATAGCCTATAGCAATAAAGGTCGGTTGGCTGTGTCGAAGCCCAACCCGACCCGTAGTGCATGTAACAGTCGGTTCCCCCTCATCTCTATAAAAGGAGATGAGGGGGGACGAGATTCACAACGCTTCTTTATCAATAAACTAATCGGAAAGATTAGGGATTACCTTGTGTGTCGTCTTTTCTGTCGATGTCTTCATAGATCGAAGTTTTCGGCATCTAGTATCCAGGTTGTAGTGATCAAATCCTACAGCATGAGAGGTTTGGCACCACGATAGCCCATTGCTCTTAGCTAATTCGTTTCTATTTTTCATAAATTATTTTCACCAATCATCATATCGTATCATACCATTTCTAGTATTCGTGCTATTGGTTGTAATTGCTGTGGTGGTTATTCTGTGTCTTATTTACAATATACGTATTACATATAATTAGAAAGGAAAAAAAAAGGAACGGCATCATGATCTTCTTCTTCACAAAGTCTGCAGACACAAAGTGTAATAGAAGTTTAGGGAAAAAGGAACAAAACGCCCGTTACTCACACGCACCTATAACGAGCCTATAGTGCCCCAACCGGTGCAGTTGGCGGCGTTATAGCCTATAGGTACCCAAAACGCACCTATAACAGGGTGATTAACTATTGCACCGTGCACTCTAAGTTTTTAACGGGCACTTTGTAACTGGAGCATCATGTCATGCATATCACTAGTGATGCTGAAACTTCCTCCAAATGTATCACTATTAGCTATAAGAGGAACCATATAAAGATCGGTTGGTTCCGTCTCAATCATTAAGCTGCTCATTTCGCTGTACTTGTCTTCACTAACCCAAGGATGCTTCCCAGACTTTCTCCAAGTTTCAAGCTCCATAGTCACTTCTTTCATGCTAGGTATTTTTGCACCTAGCTGGTTAAGGAACCTATATACTAGCCCACATATTGCTTTAAGCTGGTCATAAGGTGCCTCGTTTACCAATCCATGTTCCAGAATATTAACAAACGTATTCTCCTCCATCGGCTTCACAAAATGCGTTGCTAAATTTCTCACCTTTATATCTCTTTTCATATTGAGGGGTTTTTGCCCTGTTAAGAGTTCTGCAAGAACAACTCCAAAACTATACACATCACTCTTATCTGTTAATTCGCGTGTATGGAAATACTCAGGATCTAAGTATCCAAATGTTCCCTGAACTAGAGTAACGACTTGATCATGACCTAAGGGAACTAACCTCGAGGCCCCAAAATCTGTTATTTTTGCTGTGTAATTGTCTTCCAATAAAATGTTAGTAGACTTCACATCTCTATGTATGATGGACATTCTAGCATCTGTGTGAAGATAAGCAAGTGCACCTGCTGCTTCATGTGCTATCCTTAAACGACTATATCACAATAATCTCCCTACGCCACTCTTTCTATAATGAATGTGATGATGAAGAGTATTATTGGAATCAAATTCATAAGCTAACAACGGGACATCAGTTTCCAAACAAAACCCCAAAATTTGCACCACGTTTGTGTGATTTATCTATGTGAAAATAACCATTTCATTTATAAATTGTTCCCTTTGTTCTGTATCAAGTTTATGGGCCTTCTTGATTGCCACAACACGCTTATCTGGTAAAGTTCCTTTATACACAATACCATTAGCTCCCTTGCCAAGTATCTTACCTTCTGAAAAGTTATCTGTTGCTTCTTCTAGCTCTTTAACTCCGAAAATGTTCACGGAACCCAAACCACTGCCACCCTTGGATTTTAGTTTCTCCGTCAATAGTGCGCCCCCATTTTGTTCAAAAAATTTCTCTTTTAGTTTAGCTAGCTTTCTTTTCTTGGCCATGATGTACAATATCGATAATCCAACCAGTATAGTGATTAATGAAAGTCCCATACCTATATGTGATGATGGGGACAACAAAGTTAGTTGACATTCTGTTCACAAGTCGAGTTTATGAAGCAATAAAAGGGATTGGACTAGAGGTATCTGAAGTCATGCCCACAAACCAGGTACAAATAGTCAGACATAGAATTATTAAATGTGTTCTTTTCACGATAAAGCCTGTTTTTGTTTATGCATTCTTTTGATGTAATGAAAATATCTTTTATTCGTACGGAAGCTCAACATCCTTATTCGAGAACTAAAAAGAATAATAAATGTAGTCATGCATGATTTTTTTTCTGTTAGAATGTCGTCGTTCTAATTATAAGTATTAGACTATTTAAACTGAGAAAAACCGTCCTAATGGTTTGTCACTTTGTCCAGTTTGGCATGATTCATCTTTAAGAAAGCAAAAGTTTATCTAAAACCATTGTTGAGATGGATGGTTGCGCCAAACTTTTTGCCTGAATCATTCCTGAGTATCTGACTTTTGACTCTAAGATAATCCATGCTGCTTTGGGTGTTTTTGTATCCATGTGAACTTCCCGAATCTCATATAAGACATTAAGACTAGAAGGAATGAAGGATATAAAAACAGAGAAGTTTTAGGCCCATTGATCCAAGATAAGCACCTAACATATGAAAGGTTCTTTTGCTAATCAAGAGGAGTATATGAGTGAGTGATTGTTTAGCATAAGTCTCCCATGCATAGCATAATGTCGAGGCTAACAATACCAAGTAGATTACCTAAAGAGAAGATGAGAGTTTGGAATGGTTTATGTTGACAGCCACCTTGAATCCTAGCATTGCCAGAATATCCTTTTTTACATTTGCAAGTATAATTCCCCATGTGCATTAAAACAAATTCCATGGCATGGATATTTCTCTGGATCCTTGCATTCGTCTATGGAAATGAAGGATATTTTAACAAAATATTAAGACAAGTAGATAAATCAGACTTTTAGTGGGTGTTTGGATGTGCTTATTAAAAACAAATTATTCATTTTGAAAACTCCATTTTGAAAAATCATCATTTTGAAAATTCCATTTTAAAAAATAGTGTTTGGATTTAATATTCCAGTTTGAAATCGCAATAATCAAATAATCACTTTTTTGAGTGTTTGGCAAATTTGATTATTTGATAATAAACTCCATTTTGAAAATGAAATAAGTAGCTCCCCACTAACTTTTTCAAAACTCCATTTTGGAAGCTTTAAACGCAAATAATCACTTATCTCCATTTATTACCCAAACACTTTTTTTTAACTTATCTCCATTTTGGAACTGAGATTCGGAGATAATCTCCTCCTAACCGCACATCCAAACACCCCCTTAATTATGTAGAGTACGTATTAAATTTATGAGAAAGTTAAAGCCCTAGCTAACCACTTCAAAAGGTTGTGGATTCAAGTCGTGTCATGGACATTCGTGTGCGATTGTACATACTATGAATGTCTGTCTTAAAAAAGTACTATTAAATCACGATTGATGGCCGAGTAAGAAAGTAGACTTTTAAATTGGTCAAACTGGATTTTTTACTCAATTTATGGCTTGTATGAACACTGCTTAGGTTGCTGTTTTTTTTTAATTATTGTTTTGGAACAACTATCCGCTAACATAGGTATTACTAAAACTTCTACTTGTTCTTCAATCTTCTTAATTGTTTCATACTTGTCAACATAAGTAAAGTATTAAAAGTGTAGAGTAGGCAGTAGCGGGTGCGTATAATCTATTTGTCATTAAAAAAGAAACTTGTTACAAGAGAAACTGACCTTGGCAGCCTTGATCAAGATAAGGATTACCCTCGTAACCTTGGTTGCAGCAACAGTGATATCCACCACCATCTGCATCATGGCACTCACTGTTCTGTTTGCATTCAGTAGCCTCAGAGCAATTTCTATCATGACCAATTACCCAATCTATCACAACAAGGACACTGGATTTTACCCTCAGTAATAAGTCTGTCGAATTAGATAACTCACTGCCGCCACCAAATTGGAAAGTGTTTTCCTCACCAAGAAAAGCTAAGCCACATTTATTTATGGACCAAACATCTGTGTGTCTGAAAGGAGTCAAGTGTAACATTGTAAAATTTGAGACCTTTAGTTATAGATGTCTGACAACAGCCTTTTCCTTAGCATTCCCCTTTATCTACATCGGATAAGTTGCTGCACAATCCAAAACAGCCACTAGAATAGTTGTCTCCCTCCGACCCTGTGATCAAAGCAATATCCCCAATGACTGTGAACTTGTTATTTTCTAAGAAAGTGAATACTTGTAGATTAGTCTAGGGCTAAGCTTCGGGCGACCCGATCCGACCCGAGATAAACCGAAACCGACACAAGCCTAAAAGCTGGAACGAAACCGAAACAGCTCGGTTCGGTTCCAGTCGGGTTACAGTCGGGTTCAACCCGAAACCGATTTAAGCCCAGAAATTTCTTACCCCAAACACCCCTTGACAAAAAATATTAGCAAAAATTTCAAAAAAAAATCCAAACACCCTCTTTACATACCAACTGTTGAACAGTAGGCAAATTTAACAAATTCTAAATTCCAAATTCTAGGGCAAATTTAGCAACATTACAAGTTTACAACAAATTACAAATTCAACAAATTTAGTAGCAAATTTAACAAAACATCACAACAAAAAAATGGAGAGTCAATCATGCTTCAACAATGAACATTCTTCGCTATTTCTTGTTCTCCCAATTGTTTGTCTAACCCGTCATGAATGTCTACAAAAACATAACAAATGAATTACAAATCTATAAATATAATGGTAAAATTTGTTACAAATCTACAAAAACATACCTTTAGCAAGCTCGTCGTCTTTCATTAAGTCCTATCTATAGTGATGTTTCTACTTGATGTACGAACTCAATCTTGCGTGCATACCAAAGCCTCTACAATGTTTAGCGCTAAACAATTTCTATATGGGTACAAAACTCGACCGCTCACGCTAAAGGCAGATCAACGGTGGACACTTGGATGCACAAGATATTTAAAAAATAAAAAACTCAAAAAATGGCTATGTCTTTAACTTAAGCTACTTAGAAAAATTCTAAAAAAATAAAAAAAAAATATAAAAGAAATCAAAAAAATTAACCAACTGTTTTTTCTATTTTTTTGTTTTTTTTTTCTTTTTTTTTATAATTTGGCTATATCTATAACAGTGGCTATAAAAAAATCAAAAAAATTATAAAAAAATAGAGAATATCAGAAATTACCTTTCGCCATCCTTGATACGTTTGAAAACCGTAGACTATTTAACTTCCACCAATTAAAAAAATGTTGAAGTCTTCATCATCCTCTAGCTCTAGACGCGGTTCTTTAAGATATTTTTTCAACTCGTCTTTACCTCCGCTTGACTTATTTCCAACTGTATGTTTAAACACATTTAAAAAAGCATTGCCACGACGATTTTTAGAGCTACTACTTTTATTAGACATTGATCACGATAAGCCGCTTGATGTGGTTGTGCCATATTTTTCTTTGTATATGGCAAACAATACACCCATATCCTTCTGAACCTTTTCAACAAATTTTTTAGCTAATTCGTTGTTGGTTAAAAATTCAAATGGCGTCTCATTACTATCTTCCTCATTTTGCTCCATTGGCACACAACCATTTTCTATCACATGGTTAAAACCATAGCCTATTATTTCCGACTTCATCGGGGGATCTAAAATAACGGCAAAGTACATATAATTGTTGATTTTTTTGTAATCACCCTAAAATTTGTCATACTTTTTATTCATTTCTCCAACCATTTCCTTAAAAGAAGCATTTGTTTGCCACTCACGAAGATGCTTATCGATATCAAGTACCTCTCCAAATCACAAATGAGCAACGAGACTTGATACGTTTGACACGAGTTCGGTTGTTTCCTTAAATTGCTACAAAATTGAACTACCTTTATACAAACCGCAAAATCAACCCGTTTTGGTGTTTCCTCTAGGTCTCGTGCAAAACAAGAGTTCTTAAAATCATAATAAAAAAAGAATCTTTTAACTCAATGGCGGTTTTCAACATATCATGTGTTGAATTCCATCGTGTAGGGCATTCAGAAGTCAAAAACTTTTTTGAATCGGTAGCATTTTCAACACCTTCTTTAAAGTTAGTAACACTTTGTCTCGAATGTTTTATATATTTCACGGCCAAGGCTAAAGGTATCAACTTCTTTTTTGTACGTTTTTAAATCATCTTTGACAATTAGGTTTAAAATATGAGTCATACACCTTATGTGAAAATGTTTACCATTATCATACTTAGTTGGTAAGTTCTCTACCAAATATTCGAGCGCTTTGTCATTTGAAGAAATGTTATCAACCGTCACTGTCATAACATTCTTTAGCCCCCATCCGGTTATACATTCCAAAAGTGTCCTACCAATATCCACCCCTCTATGACTATGAATTGGTCCAAAATTGATTATTGTTTTGTGCATTACTCAATCATCATCTATAAAGTGTGCGGTTAAAACCATAAAGTTCGTTCTTTTACAACTAGAAGTCCAAGTATCGGTGGTTAAATGAACCGTGGTGGAATCGTTAATTAAATAGGCTCTTCCTCTCTTCTAGATAAAACTTAGAAATATCCTAGCAATAGTAAAACGGGAGGGCATATGATATCTAGGTTGCATGTCTGAGGCGAACTTAATGAACCGGGTGTTCTACAAACTTAAAATGAAGCTAAGCAAGAACAACTAACTTAATCAATGATTCTTTGATCACTTTTTCATCATACTTCCACGTTTCTGAAGTCTCACTACTAGTGTCACCCTCATCATTCTCACTAATCTTTTTCTTAAATGCATTTTTTTTTGTTTCTTAAGTTTCTCAATATCGGGGTTATCATCAAAATTAACATAATTATCGTTCAAGTGTCACGTACCAATTTTAACAGAGTCGGCTCTCAAAACCGTTGTACATCATTTGCAGTATGCCATCTTAATAAGTACCCCATTTTCATCTTTTTCAAACTTTTTAGTATTTCCAACATTCAGCTTTTGGTTTCCTTGGATTTGATGGGGCTTTTCTTTTGTGATTCTTATCTTCATTGCCAAGAGTCTCTACGTATATGGTATCATCCTACACAAATTGTCAAAACAGTGGGTATCAATATCATACACGAATTATATTAACAGTGGGTATTAGGGTTGAGCTTAACAGTAGGTCTTTGGCTATGGTTTTAAAAATTACACAATAATAAATTAGATTTTCAGTGGGTTTAAAATTACCCAATGTTCACGACTTCATCGAGGTTGAGCAAAACAGTGGGCAAAAAACGAGCATAAGAAACCATAGCCTATACACGAATTAGATTAACAAGTAGCACTTGAATGATACCCACTGTTTTGTTAATCTAATTGGTGTATAATTAGTAATTATACACAAACTAGATTAACAAATTAACGGGTATCATTTCAAGTAGATCAACAAAAAAGTGGGTATCATTCAAACAATGGGTATCAATCAATTGAAGCTAATTATACACGAATTATAAAAAAGTTTACTAATTATAAAAAAACTTACTTCAAC
This sequence comes from Glebionis coronaria, assembly GCA_025667525.1. NCBI lineage: Eukaryota > Viridiplantae > Streptophyta > Magnoliopsida > Asterales > Asteraceae > Glebionis > Glebionis coronaria. The sequence continues at coordinate 463,049,578 of CM046881.1, forward strand.
ATCAATTGTGTTTTGTTCGGATGAGAAGGATTCATATGTAGGCATTGAAGATGAAATTGATTCATATGTGTTGTTTTGTTGAGGGTTTTCTTCATCCATTGAGGTGAGATGAGATGAAATTGATATGTTGGGGGTGTTCTTCACGTTTTTGAGAAAGAGGTGGATATGGAGGCTCCCAAATAAAACCAAATAACAAACAAATCGGGTCGTCAGGCCTTCTTGGGCTTCATTCGGTTTTTTGTACCGGCCCGACCCGATACCGAAAATGGGAGATTTTGCAATTCGATAATCAAACTGAATTTCTTGGTTTGGGATCGGTTCAGTTGGTTAGACCGGTTCGGTCGAGTTAGGTCAGGTTCGGTCGGTATTGCTCAACCCTAGATTAGTCCACCAATTATATTCATGATAAACATTCCCATTACTGTCATAGCATCTATACCCAACGCCAGTGAATGTTCGAAACTCTTAATCTGAAATGTTGAATACTCCAATGGTGCTAGACGTGAAGAACAACTTTGCGGTGCCATTTGTAGAGTACAAGTCAAGTAAAACGAGTCGTCTAAGGAGAAACCCGTGTCTTTACCAATACCAAAAGGGTAAGGAACTGTAATATTCCTACAATGGGTTTGACAACCTGGTTTTTCTATGCTGGAACCTTGGAGAGTCCCAGGGCCATTGTTGAAGGAATTTTAAAAACATACAATAAGACATATTGAAGAAGCATGTTTTACACCTTTTTGCGCGTGTTCTTAGATAGTCTTTGTAGCAATGTATAGATTTGCTAGAGTGCTAGCTACAAGGAAATGTCGAGGGTGTGCTATTGGCATTTGGCACAGTTGACTTATTATGGATGTGACCAAATCTAGGCCACAACTTTATTTCAATATGTTATAGAGTAAATTTTATTTTGGTCTCTGGTTCAGTTCCTATCATCCTTATTTTCAAGTTTGGAGTGTATGATCTTAGTCTCTGGCGAAAGTTATATGACTATAATACCCTTCATAACAACAAGAAAGGTGTGTGCCTTCTTTTTGTTAATTTTCATCTACACTTTGTTGAGAGTAACATAGATTTGTGTAGGGCTGAGCAATACCGACCAAACCCGACTGAACCCGACCGAACAGGTCTAACCGACTGAACCGAGCCTGAAACCGAGATATTATGTTCGGTTATCAGATTGCAAAATCTCCCATTTTCGGTATCAGGTCGGGCCGTTACAAAAACTGAATGAAGCCCGAGAAGGCCCGACGACCCGATTTGTTTTTTGTTAGGTTTTAATTTGGAAGCCTCCATATCCATCTCTTTCTCAAAAACGGGAAGAACACCCCCAACATATCAATTTCATCTCATCTCACCTCAATGGATGAAGAAAACCCTCAATAAAACAACACATATGAATCGATTTCATATTTAATGCCTACATATGAATCCTTCTCATCTCAACCAAACGCAATTGATGTTGAAGTAAGTTTTTTTTATAATTAGTCATTTTTTATAATTCGTGTATAGTTAGCTTCAATTGATTGATACACACTGTTTGAATGATACCCACTTCTTTGTTAATATACTTGAATGATACCCACTATTTTGTTAATCTAATTCGTGTATCATTACTAATTATACACGAGTTAGATTAACAAAACAGTGGGAATCATTTAAGTGCTACTTGTTAATCTAATTTGTGTATAGGCTATGGTTTCTTATGCTCGTTTTTGACCCACTGTTTTGCTCAGCCTCAATGAAGTCGGGAGCAGTGGGTAATTTTAGACCCATTTTTAATCTAATTTGTTATTTGTGTAATGCTTAACACCATAGCTAAAGACCCACTGCTAAGCTTAGCTCTAATACCTACTATTAATATAATTCGTGTATGATATGACACCCACTGTTTTGACAATTTGTGTAGGATGATACCATATACGTGGAGACTCTTGACAATGAAGATAAGAAACGCAAAAAAGCCCCATCAAATCCAAGGAAGCCGAAAGCCGAATGTTGGAAATACTTTGATCAAAAGTTTGAAAATGATGAAAATATGATAGTTATTAAGATGGCATACTGCAAAGGATGTACAGCGGTTTCCAAAGCCGACTCTGTTAAACATGATACGCGGCACTTGAACAATCATTATGTTAATTGTGATGATAACCCCGATATTGAGAAACTTAAGAAACAAAAAAAAACTAGCATTTAAGAAAAAGATTAGTGAGAATGATGAGGGTGGCACTAGTAGTAGGACTTTTGAAACGTGGAAGTATGATGAAAAAATGATCAAAGATTTGTTGATTAAGTTCATTGTTCTTGTTGAGCTTCCTTTTAAGTTTGTAGAACACCCGACGTTCATTAAGTTCTCCTCGGACATGCAACCTAGATATCATATGCCCTCCTATTTTACTATTGCTAGGGATATTTCTAAGTTTTATATAGAAGAGAGGAAGAGCCTATTGAATTTCTTAAGCAACGATTCAACCACGGTCCATTTAACCACCGATACTTGGACTTCTAGTTGTAAAAGAATAAACTTTATGGTTTTAACCGCACACTTTATAGATGATGATTGGGTAATGCACAAAAATCAATCAGTTTTAGACCAATTTATAGTCATGGAGGGGTGGATATTGGTAGGGCACTTTTGGAATGTATAACCGGATGGGATTTAGAGAATGTTATGACAGTGACGGTTGATAACATTTCTTCAAATGACAATGAGCTCGAATACTTGGTAGAGTATTTACCAGCTAAGTATGATAATGGTAAACATTTTCACATAAGGTGTATGGCTCATATTTTAAACCTGATTGTCAAAGATGGTTTAAAAACGTACAAAAAAGATGTTGATACGATAGCCTTGGCCGTGAAATACATAAAACATCCGAGCCAAAGAGTTACTAACTTTAAAGAAAGTGTTGAAAAGGCTACCGATTAAAAAAATGACTTATGAATGCCCTACACGATGGAATTCAACACATGATATGTTGAAAATCGCCATCGAGTTAAAAGATGCTTTTTTTATTATGATTTTAAGAACTCTTGTTTTGCACGAGGCCTAGAGGAAACACCAAAGCGGGCTGATTTTACGGTTTGTAGAAAGGTAGTTCAATTTTTGGAGAAATTTAAGGAAACAACCGAACTTGTGTCAAACGTATCGACTCCTGTTGCTCATTTGTGGTTTAGAGGGTACTTGATAAGCATCTTCGTTAGTGGCAAACAAATCCTTCTTTTAAGGAAATGGTTGGAGAAATGAGAAAGATTTTGTGGCTTCTGATCTAGCTGATGTTGTACCCTTTGACTTCAAATATCCAATAATCAAGTATGAGGAAGATTCTGTGGGATTCTGGAAGATCACCAGAACTAGTGATAAGGTACACACATTTACTTCTTTGGTTTTATTGTTTGCCAGTTTGGATAGAGAGGATGTGGAAACTCTGTGGAGTTTGATAAAGGAGGTATATGATATTGAAGCTCCTTCCTCTCTGAATGGAATAAAAATCTGGACAACATTTAGAAGGATGTTTGTTCTTGATGCTGTTGATCTAGTGTGGATGGATCTTGTTGACTTAAGTGAGTTGAAGTGGCACTTTTATTCAGTTGCTGGTGTTTATCATCTAAGGACTACAAAGTTTACAGAATACTTGTTGATTGATCATGAATATCCTCTATCACAAGAATTGTTGAAGAAGATGGTCTGCACAAAGCTGGAGGTTGATTACACTAGTGATGTTAGCATAGACTTTATGAGATTTGTATATTCTCAGATTAAGGAGTAGGTTTTGTTTGTAAGAATCCTCTTCATATTTTGTTTTTATTTAGAAACTTGAATCTTAGTATGAGTATCAAGTTTAGGGGAGGATCGTTGGGAATAAAATTAGTTACATCACTATGCCGCTGACGAAGGGATTTTTGGACGCTGACAAGAGTTATTTAGGTGCTGACAGTCTGGACGCTGACAAGAAATATTCAAGCGATGATAAAGGAAATCCTAGTTATTATCAACTACTTAGTCAACACGTTTGTATACTTAGGAAAAGATATGTTCTACATTGTATTCTTAATATTTATCTTTTCCTAGAATAGTTGATAGATAGATTATTGTTCAAGACTCATTATGTTATAAAAGGAGGTCTTAGGGTTTGGCATTAATATACATTCTGAATACTTTCATTGTACTTCATCGTTTATTAATACAAGTGAAAGTTTGATATACCTTGTGTTTTGTTTTGTTCTTTGGTTTAAGTGTTAATTCCGCATAACACTTAGATTGTTATAAACACAAAGTTTCTCTACGTGTTATACTAGATTTAATCTCGATAACACAAAGCTTAATCTATCTAAGTTTGGGTCAACATAAATCTCGAGTAAGGTGTACTCGAGGAGTGGAGTAGGAACAAAGAGAGAGCTTTGTTGCCGAACCACTATAAATCTTGGTGTCTTTCCTTAGGTTGCTTCTTTCCTTACTCTTTACTTATTTATATTTACATTCATGCATTACATTATCATAATCACTAGATATAGCAAATGTTTTGAAAGCATTGAAAATTGGCATAACAAGTTTTCAAGTAATAGTGGCTTTTAATGACCAACATAATTTTAATTAGGACCCCAATTAGAGGAAATATTCAACCCCCCCTCTTCTAGTTTCTATAATTGGTATCAGAGAGATGGTCAGACAATATCTTTGAAGTATATTGTGCTTTAAAGCTTGGATCGATCTATTTTCTCTACTAATGAGAAGGGTTGGTTGCTCTAAAGTTTCTTTTTGGTCAAAACTATTTTTTCTTTAAAAAAGACCTTTAAATTATTGCTATATCAACTTATCTTGATTATGATCTTATTAGTAGCCTTTATGCATCTTAGATTTTGCTCTTGAACATGTATCTACTAGTTTGTATCTCTCTTTGTGTAGGTACTCATGAAGGCTACTCATTAATTTTGTTATGGATTGAGTAACTTACACTTGTTGAAGAGTCGTATCCTTTTGATCTTCAACATCATGGGATGATGATATCAAGATTGGTGAATGTGATACTAGTCCTTGAAGACTTAGTTTACACTTTGGTCAAGTTTGGTTGTTGCATTAGTCCATAGAAGACTAGGGATGCACTTTGCGGCTAAGGTACGTTTTCTTCTGTAGAACCTTGGTAATCTATGATCTAACAAGAGCGTTGATGTTTCTAGTGAGAGAAAGTAGAGAGAGAAAGATGAGAGAAAATGTGGATAATATATCAAAATAATGAAACAACCAACACTCCTTTCCAAAGGGGTTTATATACCCAAGTCCATTAGTGGACTTGGGCCTCCGGCCCATGAACATGCTCATTGTTGATACAAAAGTTGGATGGACCGAGCTTGACCCAAATTGGGTTAATTTGGGGTCTTGTGGACTCCGGCTCTTGCACCAAGTGAAACTTGTTAAAGGACCCTGCGCATTAAACATACACCGTCAGGCTTACCGTGGGTTTGTGACCCACGATTAGACTCCGGCGTGAGAGTAAATAATCGGTTTATGTATGTAAGTGTTTAGGGTATTGTATCTATCGTACCTTTGTAGAACCAAAGGGGTTCCTTTTATACTCGAGAGAGTCCAGGTTGGGCTCCCTATTCTTGTAGCCTAAGGAGAGATAATGACTCGAAATAGCTTGATCTTCATTATCTAACTAAGGCAAGTGTATATCCCTTTTCCTTAGGCGAACATAACTATAATATAAGTTATATTCTGTCTGATCTTGTCGTGCTCACAAAGTCCACCAGATTCTCTCCTCCCTGGCAGTGTACTCGCTCCTGAGCTCTAGATGGCGCAGACGTCTGTGGGGACTTCCTTCAACACATAACTCCCCTTGGCCGCGCCCAACGTTTACACGAAATGTCCGACGAACTACTAATAAGGGAGTTGGACATAATTGCCGCACAAGAAGTAACTTTATCTGCCTACTTGAAAAGGAAGATATCCCAGATGTCCGAGCGCTTGGCACAAGCAATCAAAGAGGTTCACCAAGTTACAAAACAAAAAGACCTCAAACTAGTAAGTGCCAAGTTTGAAATTGCCCGCTTGCACGCTGTGTCTAGTATAAATGCCGAATCCATCTAATATTTAGAGGACGGAAAATCCTCGCTCTCTAAGCTCCTGGATCGTGAGTGTTGCCTGCGAGCAAAGCAAGAGGACGAAAACCGCTGGCCAATGGCTAAACTAGAAGAAGGCGTGAATGTCCTTGCTTTGAATTGCGATAATTTCGTCACCAACTTCCATAAATACATGGCTAAGAAGTCAGAAGTTCTGAAGTATATGAGTACGGATTTTTTGATGAAGAGCTATATCTGCATCTCACCGCAGTGCGTGCTGAGAATCGATGGTTAATAAAACACGGTCTTCCGCTTGTTTCCAAAGGCGTATTGAAATTACCCCCTTTTGACAAAGCGATCAAGGGCGTATATGATGTCGCGCTGCTGCTTGGATCAAGCCTCGCCATGGAGCGTGCTTTCAAAGAAATTTTACTAAGGGGTCCTTTGGAGGGAAGTGAGATCTATTCCAAGTATGCACAGGAGATGTTTGACGCCACTTTCCACAGATTAGAGAACCTCCTGATGCCCATCATAGACCTAATCGAGAAAGATCAGGTCCTCCCAATTAGTGTGACCATGACAGGCCTTATGCTTCCGAATGACAGTGCAGACCCGACAGAAGGAGACCCTGAAACCACGGGCGGGCCGGACCTATCCCAACTACAAGTTCCTATGTATATTTCTGGCGCATCGATACTGATTCCGCTGGAAGAAAAATTAAATCAACATGTGCCTCGTGTTGCTAAGAAGAATCACACCTCCACCAAAGGTGCCGTTATTGGTCTAGGCCTAGCACATCCTATTCGGTCTGACGGTGTACCCGTGAGTCTTCCTTCCATTGATATATCATACACGCGTGCTGCGATATATGAAAGAGGCATGGGCACAACATTACGCGTCGCAGAACCCACGACATCACAGGTTAAAGAGGTCACTGTCAACGAGCGACCTTCTATAGAAGGTGTCTTGCCTCACCGCATCTATTGTTGTATCTTACGCGAACTAATCTTATAAATTAATAATTTGTATAATGATAATAGCTCCCCATATGTTTGTAAGTACATAACGTCCTGCATTATGTTCATGTGTAGTCGTATATATATGTGTCCAGGTTCCTACACCCACACCTGATGTTGTGAGGGAGAACGCCTGTTTGTGAGTACGCCCATTGAAGTGCGACTCTGGACTTATGGGTGAGTCTAAAGGTCATTACGTGTGGTCCTGCCACTACTACCATAAGCAATGTCATTAAAAATGACATGTTCGTTAGGCGTGCACACTGTGCCTATCCGTCATAAAGTATGAGGACTATCATACTTACCACAACGTCTTGTGAAAAGCTGCCTAACAAAGGATACCTGATCCGGCGTCGCTGGGGGTGCATCCCTCTTACGCGACAAGTCTAATTAGTAGGGTAAACTTATTCCTCTTATTCCGCCTGGAAACGTTATTATACATGTACATCTGAAGGCCAAATTTATATAAAAGAAATAATACTTGCATGCATTAAAGATAAGAAAGAAAAACATCATTTGGACTGTGGAACTAGCTAGGAATCGCAGCGTTTTATTCATACCCTTTGCAAATGTTTTGAAACAAATAACAAAAACCTAAAAAACGATTAAAAAGAAAAAAAAATACATGGATCCTTATTGGGGCTATTAGTAGCCAAGAGAATGGTCTATGCCAACTATGCGATATCTCAAGGAGAATATCGCCCAGAACTCTGTTCGTCTCTTAAGTCATTCCTTGTAGGGCTAGATAGCGATTCCGCATAGCCATGCACACTCATCCTAGTCTGTGAGGATCCTTTGCTCGCCTGACCGCGTCGCTTCGTGCTTCGTGCTACTGGTAGTACGCCCATACGATCCCGCTACCGCATGGTATGTGGAGTTATCCTAGTTGCGGGGACGACTGCTCCCCTGCGCTGCTGTTGATGGTTACCTTTAGTCGGGAGCAGCGTTACCGCGTGTCGCGCCATATTTCCAATTGACGTCGCTAGGGAACCTAGAGTACGCCCCAGCTTCGAGAATAGTCCTCCTTCCTCTGCGCCTTTGGTTGAGAGTGGGCCAGTAATCATGTTAGAATTCGTCCGACGTCTTGAGTCCGCTTGGCATCTCTGACAACGCGCCACTCTTTTGCGCGCATCCTTATGTGCAAATGGCCAAAAGTACCCTAAGCGAGTGACTTCCTCAACCATAGCTACCGAGCCACGAGGACACACTCTTCTGTGTGCGGCTTCCACTACTGCCCGCGCTTGATCTGGTGCTAAGCATTACAACATCCGACCTTTACCTGATTGCCTGTACAATGTTCCTTTGACAATTTGAAAGTGCCTAGCACGCTCCTGTATCTTCCTAGCCTTCCTTCTGCTGCTTGGCAATTTGTTATGTGACAAAAACTTTCGAATGGGTGTCATCCATGTTGGTGACTCATGTCCGCGCTCACATTTTTGTGCAAGATAAAATTGACTAGAGTGTGACCAGGAGGCTTATTCATGTTTACAATTGAAAGTTGGTTCATGTCCACCGAGATTTCGTCCTCCTCTTCTACAACCCTTCGTATGGCAAACTCTGCAAACCGTGCCGTCATGTCTCGTATCTTTTCCGTATACTCGATTAGCACTCGCCCTCGTGGCTCTCATGACCCATTGACTCTACTCACCACCAGAGGGTTGTATGTGTAGGCCACTAGGCGCTTCATGTCCATTCTTAGCGCTAATCTAAGACCTGCTATGAGGGCCTTGATGTTCGTTTGCAAGTCTTAAATTTATATTACAAGGTTTAGACAAAACAAGGGACTAAATACAAACACGGGCAAGTATACCCTTTCGTTCGTAATATAGCTTTGTAGTGGTAAGCCAGGATCGTTCGCTGAGACTTAGTTTCATTTTTGGTAATCAAGATAACAATTGAAGAAATAAATGGTTGAAGTAATATCAATAATAACAAATATGACTAATATGGGATAGTTCGTATAAGTTCATGATGATGATAATAATGATCGAGATATGTTTATGTAGGTAAAGTGTGATAATCCTTTTTCGTCAAAACGGCGTTTACACAATTTACTTGGGTTGATTCAAGACTTATGTTTATTTAAGCGATTAAGCTCAAAACAAGTTCAATATCTTATCAAGTTTCTAAGCGGATTTCTCCAACCAAAGATTCTTGACCATAGACAAGTTCTAGAAAACTTATTATAACAATTTGTGTTTCTCAACGCCAAACTATCGTAACAAATCAACTTAGATAAAATATGGTTTGTAGAACTAGGAGGTAAAATGGTTCTACAACATTAGCTTGAAATCATTTATAAAGGATCATATCATAGCATCATCACTAATTATAGTCACATACCCATATAGTCACAAATAGCTTAGCCTAACATAGTAATCAAAGTGACAATTGGAAAAGAGTAAGAGAACATCATACTTTGATTGGATTGAATAAACGAGTACACAAGTGTCACGATTGTATCGTTCCTCCAAGAATCGAAGAGTGGAATACTCTCGTTACAAGTATCTCCCAAAAGTGGATAATATTGAAAATTTACTAAAAGGACTAATATACTCGAGCTATGGAGTATTGAGAGAGACAGGTGTGTGTAAAGTGGATGGAAAAGGCCTCTATTTATAGTGTTGTCTGGGGTCAAATGTGCGCCGCACTTCTCCTCAAGTGCGCCGCACTTTGAAGATGCGAATGTGCCCCGCACTTACAACTTTGTGCGCCGCACTTCTGGGCGATTCAGAATCTTCTTTTAATAACTTTGGGTTTATTGCATATTGAGGCCCCTTCTTTGTATATCTTCACTTTTCTCCTTCATACTTTACATCTGCATATAAAACACAACATATTAAGTATCGGAAGCTCTTATTTATACTACAAAGTGGCATTATAATGATAAGTTGAATATGTATAATTAGGTCGTTATCAAATTCCTCCACACTTAGCTATTGCTTGCCCTCAAGCAATCAAAGCGAGAAAACAATTTCAATTTTAAAAATGCTTTTAAATGTTGTGAAGTATGATAGGAAAATGAATTAATTTTTATGAATAGCAAAAACAAATGACAAAATAACTTTAGCACCTCACATGGATAGTGTTTAGATTTTAAGTTCACATAAATGTCACTCACAAAAGGTAAATTTAAGGCAACACTCAATTAGCTCGGTCATAAAATAGATAGCTACCATAGGTTTGTACAAGACACATGAACATAATCGTTGCGGCGTGAGCACCAGATAAATTTTCAAAGAAGCAAAACGTGATAAATGATGTGGGTGTAGGATCAAAAAGTATATGCCTTTATCAAAGTTATAGAACAAACTATACTAGAATACTTGACTATATTTTTTTCTTTCTTTTTCATACATTTCTTCTTCGATTTTTATGATTGGTTCATCATCGGTATGGTCGGCTATGAAGGCATCAAATTCATCAAAAAGATCTTCTTCGATTATAGTTCCTTCGAGACAATGCAAAATTTCGCATCCTTCGTCAAGAAGAGCGTCGAAATCGGCTTCAACGATTTCTTCGACGACATCGATACTAAAACAAGTATCGTCATTAGAGTACGAGTGTTTCATAGCTTCATCGATAGAGAAAGAAATTATATCTTCTCCAACTCCAATGTTGAGTTGTTTTTGCTTTACTCTAATTATAGCATCAGCTGTGTGTAGGAAAGGTCTACCAAGGATAAGGGGTAACTTGCTATCTTCTTCCATTTCTAAGATTATAAAGTCAACAGGAAAAACAAATTTTCTGACGTGTATGAGCATGTTCTCAGCTATCCCCGTTAGGTATTGGAAAGAACGGTCCGCGAGTCAAACGCTCATTTTTGTGGGTTTTAAAACATTTTTAGGGAGTTTAGCATACAAAGAGTATGGCATGAGGTTGATACTTGCGCCAAGATCGGCCAAGGCGTTGCAAGAGTATGAGTGAGGAAAAGTACATGGGATTAGGAAACTTCCAGGATCTCCCAGTTTTAGTGGTACTTTGTTTTGGATAATGGCAGAACATTCTTCGTTTAGAAAAGTTGAAGAGACTTCTTCAAACTTATGCTTGCTCTTGATAAGTTCTTTGATAAATTTTCCATAATTTGGAATTCCAGCCAGAACATCGACTAAAGGCATGTTAATTCAAACTTCGTGTATTATGTCGAGGAATTTACCATACTTAGCTTGCATCTTTTTCTTGCGTAAGCGTTGTGGATATGGTACTTTTGGTTTAGACGGTTTGGGTGTTGGGTTTTCAGTTGGTTTGGTATCGGTTGGTTGGGCTTCATCCTCAATATCACTATCGAATGGAATTTCGATTGGTGTATCTTGAATAGGTTTGGTAGGTGATTCGTAAGATAAACCGCTCCGCATGAATACGGCATTCACTTGCTCGTTACGAGCTTGTGGGGGTTGATATTTGTTGTTGTTCTTGGGATTTGGGTTGGTATGGCTTGGTAAAGAACCAGAAGCGCGATTCGATTGTTTATCGGCCAAACGATCAAATTTAGCTTCAAGGTTTTGAATGGAAGCTTGGTGGTTTTTTTTGTGGTTTCGAACTTGGTTTTGAAGTCAATGAATGTTTCTCGAACAAAAATGTTGGTTTTTCTTTGAGATTCTATAAAGTTTTCCATTTTTCTTTCGAGGTTGTTTGTGTCTTTGGTTTGAGTGGGTTTCTTGTCGTCTCGATCATAACTTGGTTTATCATTTGATCTCCAATTATCACGGTCGCGATTACGATAATCGTTATAAAATCGAGTTCGACGAAAGGTATTCATAAAGTTGGCTTCTTCTTCCTTCGTCATGGGTGTGTCATCGTCATCACATTCACTAGAAGGATGGTTTCCTCCACAGTGTTTGCAGGTTTTGTGTTTAATCTCTTCAATCTCAAGAGACATGGAATCCATTCGAGCCATAATTTTCTCGGTGTCGGTTAGGTTGTTGCTTCCTTCAGAAAAAGATACAGTTTTTCACGAGTTTTTGTTTTTGTGATTTTTGGACCAATCAAGCTTAAGTAGGACTTTGTCATCCAATAATTGGTAAGCTTGGTTAGGGGTTTTGTAAAGGAAAATTATGCCCACTGCGGCGTTCAATGCATCTTGGATAACATCGTCAAGACCATGATAGAAAATTTTGATTATTCCTTCTTTCTTAAGTCCATGACCATGGCAATTTCTGAGTAGTTCTTTCATTCTTAACCATGCGTCAGTGAGAGTTTCTCATTCTTGTTGAGAAAAGCTTTGGATTTCTCCAAGGAGTTTTCCAAATAAGGCAGGAGGAAAGAATCGACTAATGAAAGCAGTTCTAAGACCTTCCCATGTTCGAATGGTTCCTTCGTTAAGTTCATCGAGCCATGACTTGGCTTCACCAGTCAGGGATGATGGAAACATCATGAGTTGGACGACTTCGGCTTGTCCTTCTCCATAGTTAAACATTTTACAAATTCCGCTGAATTGTGGATGTGTTTGCGAGGATCGGTTTTGATTCGACCATCAAATTGGTTATTTTTTACAAGGGTTAAATGGTTCCCTTTGATTGCAAAATCGTTTGCAATTTCAGGTAAAACGATTGCAGAGCCAGGAGTTGGTGCGACAACTTTATCGGCTGACCACATAGGTTCATCATCAGTGTCCGACATTGGATCGTAACGGTTGATGAGTTTGGTGAGAAATAGGATTTGTGAAAGATTGTCAAAAGGTTGGTTAATTATGCGAGGTTGAGTTTGTTCGTGTCTCCTAGATAAAGGTACACGGCGATGGAGTCTACGTAGCCTTCGGTTAAGGGTACGTTCAGGTTCAGGTAACGGTGATGTTGGTGGTGTTCCGGATGAACGGGTGTGCATCCAATAAGGTTTTTGGTGTTTTCAGTAGAAATGTGCGGCGCACTTTTGGTTTTGTGCGGCGCACTTGGGTTCGCTACAGGAAGTGCCGCGTACTTTTTGGTTTGTGCGGCGTACTTTCTGTACTGCAGAAAAAAATTTTGGTTAAAATGAGTAGCAATGGTTCAATTTCTTCAAGGATTATACTAATTTGGTTACAAAACAGGATTATAAGTCCCAGGCAACGACGCCAAAAACTTGATGTTCGTTTGCAAGTCTTAAATTTATATTACAAGGTTTAGACAAAACAAGGGACTAGAAGACAAACACGGGCAAGTATACCCTTTCGTTCATAATATAGCTTTGTAGTGGTAAGCCAGGATCGTTCGCTGAGACTTAGTTTCGTTTTGGTAATCAAGATAACAATTGAAGAAATAAATGGTTGAAGTAATATCAATAATAACAAATATGACTAATATGGGATAGTTCGTATAAGTTCGTGATGATGATAATAATGATCGAGATATGTTTATGTAGGTAAAGTGTGATAATCCTTTTTCGTCAAAACGGCGTTTACACAATTTACTTTGGTTGATTCAAGACTTATGTTTATTTAAGCGATTAAGCTCAAAACAAGTTGCCAACAAGTTCAATATTTTATCAAGTTTCTAAGCGGATTTCTCCAACCAAAGATTCATGACCATAGACAAGTTCTAGAAAACTTATTATAACAATTTGCGTTTCTCAACGCCAAACTATCGTAACGAATCAACTTAGATCAAATATGGTTTGTAAAACTAGGAGGTAAAATGGTTCTACAACATTAGCTTGAAATCATTTATAAAGGATCATACCATAGCATCATCACTAATTATAGTCACATACCCATATAGTCACAAATAGCTTAGCCTAACATAGTAGTCAAAGTAACAATTGGAAAAGAGTAAGAGAACATCATACTTAGATTGGGTTGAATTAACGAGTACACAAGTGTCAGGATTGTATCGTTCCTCCAAGAATCGAAGAGTGGAATACTCTCGTTACAAGTATCTCCCAAAAGTGGATAATACTGAAAATTTACTAAAAGGACTAAAATACTCGAGCTATAGAGTATTGAGAGAGAGAGGTGTGTGTAAAATGGATGGAAATGACCTCTATTTATAGTGTTGTATGGGGTCAAATGTGCGCCGCACTTCTCCTCAAGTGCGCCGCACTTTGGAGATGCGAATGTACGCCGCACTTACAACTTTGTGCGCCGCACTTCTGGGCGATTCAGAATCTTCTTTTAATAACTTTGGGTTTATTGCATATTGAGGCCCCTTCTATGTATATCTTCACTTTGCTCCTTCATACTTTACATCTGCATATAAAACACAACATATTAAGTATCGGAAGCTCTTATTTATACTACAAAGTGGCATTATAATGATAAGTTAAATATGTATAATTGGGTCGTTATCATGCCTCGAAGTCTGCTTCCATGCTGGTAGTGGGGAAGTCAAACAGCAACGCATATGTGATTTCTATGTCGCCCTGGTTCGTGAGGATGAACCCTGCATCTGGCCCCCCTTTTCCTACGAAGCCTGTCGAGAAAAGGACCCACGGGAGCCCTGACAGCGAGTCCGCGCGCACAGATATGCTCGGCGCCTGGGATTCCTCCGAGACACGCCTCCTTCTGTTCATCTGTTAACTGGGCTCTATATCATATTGACACTTGTCCGCCTGCTTCCTTTTAGTGCCGGTGCTAGAAGTACTGTTACCCCCTCGATTGTGTCTATGTTACGGATGGTAACTACTCCATTTTGCACCGGGAATTTGAACATGTTATGTGCCGTGGAAGGTACCGCGCGCAACGTCTTTAGTGCCGGCTGTCCAATTATCCCGTTGTACGAGGATTGAGAGCGCACAACCATGAAGTCCATCCACTCCATCGTCGAGTGTTCCGCGTTTCCAATGGTCACCTGTGTGCAGAGATGCCCCAGTGGCCGAGTCTTATCACCGCTAAACCCTGTGAGAATCTGTGCTGTCTCTTCTAGATCCTTCCTTATTTCCCATAGCAGTCGTGCGAAACAATGTTCGTTTAATATGTTCACTGCAGACCGCTCATCGACGCACATGCCTTCTATAGTGTAGTCGCCTAGGGCTATGTCAATTTTCAACGACCCGACTCTGTAGTCCATATCTGAAAGGATAGGGAATGCTATTTCTTTATCGTGCGGACCACCCTTCTTTGCATGAAAGGTTTTTCCCTCTCTACCATGTATATGGTTATAGGTTTATCCTTCTGTTTTTCACTTCGACCTTCTTCGCATCCGCGTTCTTCTCCAATCCCTTATCAGGTGGTTCAGCTTCCCTGCTTTTACCAGGCTTTCAATGTGTCTTTTCAACTGAATACACTCATCAGTAGTGTGCCCTTGTACTCGAAGTGCTTTGTGTTATCCCATTTATCTACTGGTCCCAACATTGGGCTAGGCTTTGAAAAATTTGCCCCTTCTGATAGAAATATCTCTCTGGAGGTTTTTTGCAGCGGGGTGAACTTGCTGTTGTTGTTGTTGTTGTTGCGCCCTTGCTTTGCCGCTCCTTGAAAGTCCAACGTGCGACTGATATTTTGCCCATATGTTTGTTTCTTGGGCCTGTCTTGGTACCTGTAGCCCGACGCCATCTGTCGGCTATCTGTTGCTGCGATTTCTCCTTGAATAAATGCTCGGACCTTTTTCATTACCCCGTCAAATGTTGTCGGGGTTCTGTCGCTCAACGTTTTTATTAGGTCCGGATTTGTGATGCCTGCGAGGAATCCAAAAATCTTTAGAATTTCCGGGCAATCCTTAATCTGGTTGCATTCAGATTTAAAGTGTTTAAGGAAGTCCTCTAGGCTCTCGTTATGACTCTGCTTCACTCTCGCAAGTGCAACCGGACTTTTGTCAAACTTCTTCTGCTGGACATAGTTCCTACGGAACGCTCTTCGAAGTTCTTCAAACCCATGATTGCTCCTTCGTGGGAGACGGTTGAACCATGTCCGAGCGTTCCCGATGAGCGTTGAGTTGAACATATGACACCACACGGCTTCTGGCCATTGCTCTATCCCTGCCTGAGATTCAAATACTTTCAGGTGATCATCTGGATCCGTTGTGCCGTCGTAGGTCTTAACATTGGACGGCAAGCGTCTTTTTTTGTTATCCCTGAAAGTAGTTATGCGTTCTGAAAACGCGCTTCCTTTCTCTCGACGCCATGGCAAGGTCCATTGATCTTCACCTTGTATCCTTGGTCTTTTTGGTGCCTTGCGGTGTTTTTAGTCGTAGTCAGAGGAGTCAGAGTCCTTAGTGGATGAAGGAGAGACCCTTTTATGGCGGGGGTGGCGGTCATTATGATTAGAGTCCGAGGAACCTTCGCTTGAAGAATCCCTCTTGCGCCTCCTTTCAGTGCTCTTACTCTTTTCCTGAACTCGCAGATCCTGAGATTCGTCTCCTTCTAAGGGGCCTAGCCTTTTAAGGGCGCTTTGTCTACTAGTAGGGTTAGGCCCTAGTCTGTCCTTCACGCTTGTGCGCCAGTGATCATTGACTGGTGTCATGAAACCATCCTCTTCTCCTGAGTCCCTGGAGCTATCTGAGGATGATGCGTCCTCAATGAGAGGCGCATCCGAAGGGGATGTTGGGATCTCAGTCACTCTTTGCTTCCTTTTCTTCTCCTTTCTAGCTTCCTTACCAGATCTTGAGCTTCCCTTAGACTTGAATTTTTTATCGAAGTCCAAACTGATCCAAAGATCTCTTGTTGGATTCGCCCTCATGTGCGCCCTCATTAGTGGATTAACGCCTCATAGTTTTCTGCGACATAGTCGCTCACACTTTGCTTTACCGAGGGGGGAATTTTTGTCTCCACATGCGGATCTATCACAGCCCTTGCGTCCAGGGTCTCCTTGCGACCTTGATTAGGGATCTCCTGAGAGGATGATGCGGTTCTGACCGTCTGTAGAGTCAGAGTGACCAGCGGAGAGAAAGATACTTGCAGTCCTTTCCCCCCACGACTTGGATTATTGGGTTCAAGGCTTGAGTAAGGACATGTTGCCTTCTTGGATCCACCTTTGGGTGGGGGCGGGTTTGCGCCATTTTTCGTCATTGGCTAGAGTTTAGTAGGGGTCCCACGGATGGCGCCAACTTGTTAATACAAAAGTTGGATGGACCGAGCTTGACCCAAATTAGGCTAAATTTGGGGTCTTGTGGACTCCGACTCTTGCACCAAGTGAAACTTGTTAAAGGACCCTGTGCACTAAACAGACACCGTCAGACTTACCGTGGGTTTGTGACCCACGATTAGACTCCGGCGTGAGAGTAAGTAATCGGTTTGAGTATGTAAGTGTTTAGGGTATTGTGTGTATCGTACCTTTGTGGAACCAAAGGGGTTCCTTTTATACTCGAGAGAGTCCAGGCTGGGCTCCCTATTCTTGCGTCCTAAGGAAGAGATAATGACTCGAAGTAGCTTGATCTTCATTATCTAACTAAGGCAAGTGTATATCCCTTTTCCTTAGGCGAATATAACTATAATATAAGTTATATTATGTCTGATCCTGTCGCGCTGCGATGAAGACTTGGCTAAGTGATCAGCCTCTTGTGCGACATCGGTCTACCGGGCTTTATGGGCTACGCGCGTACATCGCACAAGTACCCAATCCATTCCTGATGGATGCGGGTAGTAACCGTGAGTCGGACTATCCAGCCCGACTAGGGACTATACGTCATCACTCACGGGTCGGCTAATATAAAATGTAACTAAACTATACTACGAGCCCTTAACTATATTGTTGGAGTGACCGAGACTTTCTAAATAAAAAACGTATTTCCAACAATCTCCCCCTAAAGGGAGGTCACTCCAAATTACAAAGTCCTAATCTAGCATGTTAGATCTTCGTTCTCGTGCTGGTAGTCCACTTTCTCTTTTCCTCATTTTCTTTTCTTCATACTTGTGAATATGTGTTGATTACCATCAGGCTTTGGCTTAGAGCATGTTCTTTTGACCTTTCACGTGCAGTCTTTACCTTCTTGTGATGTTCTCCTCTTCGTGACTTCATGTCCCACATACCCATACTTTGTTGAATTCTTAAAAGTTTCAGAGTTGATACCGCGGAAGACTTTTAGGTCAAACTTTTTTTGAATTTTGATGAAAACTTTGATGCAGAAAGTATAAGTATGTGAGGATGACTTCAACTGGTACACCGCAACTCCACCGTCTTCAAATGCAGCAACATAATAAGACATGAATAAAATGGATTGGACATTTTATTCTGATTCGGTAGCATTTTACCTCCGGTCGGTGAAGACCGTTGGACGATAAATAAATATCGTACTTGTGACAGGTAGCTCTAATTAAAGATCTCCTTGACAAGATTTCGTGGGTAAACCAGTTCTCTTTATTCGACCGTCCAAAGCTGACTACGAACATAAAGAGTGAATCATTTGGATAATTTTATCCTCGTGATTGAATCCGTCAAATCATGAACCTGGAACAAGTGAATTTCAATTAAGGTTTTCACCATTGTTACTTTCCAGTTGTCACGAGCTTGATTCTAATAGAATCTTGCTTGTCACCTACCGCAGTGTTGTTTGATGTTGACACTGGAAGGATTTCCAATCATCACTGTGAACACTAAAGAGTGCCACTACGAGTGTTCTGGCAAGATCACTTGGATTTTGCGTAGAGGCCCTGGAACAAGTTTGATCTCAATTAAGAGTCAGACCATCATTTCTTTCCAGTTATCACAAGATTAGTTCTTAATGAACCGCACGTGTCACCTACCATGAGCTTGTTTGATGTTGGCTCAAGCAGGATTTCCATCTTCATTGTAATACTTTCGTATTACTTAGATGTTCTGGCAATATTACAAGAATATTGCGTAGGACTCATAAAAATCTTTCTTGTTTATAAAATTGTGTCCTAATGAGACTTTTGATGATCTCGTGGCTCTAGACTCAATAGTGCATTTTGATTTGGTGAGCGGAGGCTGGAGAGGATTGCCACCTTTTTAATATCAATTTATTCGGAGTGAATAAACCAATAGATAACGTGTTGAACTCCGTGACATTAAAACAAATATCTTTTGAGAGATATTTAAGTTGGCTGGGAGGGTTTGTGCGTCGCATCGCTGGGTCCATGATACTTTTGTCTTCAAGATGAGTTGACCCGGTTTCTGCCTAAGTTGTAAGGATGGCTTCTTTCTTTACACCCTTTATCTTTACATTTCTTTTTCATTCTTCAACCCCTTCAATGCTTACCAATACATCATCGCTAACACCTTGTTGTGATTTTTCCAGTGCTAGCATTAGTAATTGGTCGACATTCAGATACGTTCACAATCCATTCCCCATCTTTCTTAAGGACTTCTATTTTCTAACTATGGAATTGTCCTTGGGAAGATTCCTCCGGTTCTGGAAGAATCATTGGACTAGTACCTAATCCTACCACCCTTTTGTCACCACAACCGTCGTGAGTTAAGTGTGTTTTGGGTAAGTATTTGTCTCCATGAAAATTCCTTAAAATCACTGAGCTACTTGTGATATAAATATAAAAAAAATTTGTACCTTCAGCGTTTTTTATCACAAAATGCTCCCCCTTAACATATGCAGAGCACATATCAAGTTGGATTTTCCATTAAGCCTTTTTCATTTTTAGCCACGTATATTTACACGTCTCCTTACTCTCATTTTCTCCCCTTATCCAAAATGTTAACCATCAATATTTTGGATATTAATGGATTAATCGGTCTTTGGGTAACAAAATGAAATCAGTTGTTGGCTATAGAACATATTAATGCTCCCCCTCAAATTAATGAGGGTTAGTTGTAGTGCTTGAGTACAATATATTTTGAAAGATTTAGAATCTCGTGAGAAATTCTTGAAAAATATCATACTTTCACACTACAACAAGCCACAAAAGCCTAATGCACACATGATATATACATATTCACAAGTGAGTGTATGGAGTTGACCTGATGTAGTACGATCACCATGTCTAAATGGATCGTTCCACAAGCCTATGGTGAGCTCCATACGGTCTGCCACCCACGAATCATTCCAGACTACGGATCAACCGTCGTTCCCTTAGTTTCTCCTCGACCTTCTGAATGGTATATTTGGCACTCTTGATGAACTGACATGTCCATTTATACTTCACTTTTGGAAGGACTTGGTTGAAATTGAGCATCAACAGCTTGTCACGAACATTTTGGGGAGTTCCATCGCTGAATTTGTGCAGTTCTGATAGTCTCATGTATTGCTTGACCTCTGCTTCATTCAGGTAGAATATGCCCATTTCCGGTTGAAGTGTACCCTGGTATGGCTTCTTCTGTCTGTGATAATGACTCAAAGGCGTTGTGTGAGGACGTTGCAGATTTAGCCTGGATTGATAACTTTCTACACCAAGTTGTAAGTCTTCAACCCGATACTTGATCACAACTTTTCAAGTGTATTGGCGAATGTTGGAGCTTAAGGCAATGACGATTTCAGGTGTTAAGTGAGGGACTTTGTCTTGAGCCAGGATAAGTAGAAAATCTTCTATATCTTTAAGGCGTAGGAATTGGAGATCTCCTTCACTCACAGTGTAAATCTTACCGTCGTCCCGTTTGAATCTGATATCTTTCAAGTATGAATACCCAAAAATTTGATCAATAGTAGCTCCCTTTATGCTTGTAATTCGACGGTTTGAGATTATGAGGTTACCTGGTTATCTCAATTAAAGAAGTTGTAAGCCATCCTCTTCTTACCATACCAATGAGAAATTCCTAGTTCCGCATATGGATCGTATTCTTTAACAAGTACTTTATAGCTTTGGAACCTTATCTTCAATCCAAGGAACATGCTCCAAGTTTACTACCTTGCCCATGGTTAATGATGTGGCGTATTTGTTCGCGCCTTTTTCTAAGTAATCCAGGTCATGGTTGACAAAGTACTCCATTGGGTGGTGCTTGGCTGCAGCAAATGACAGAAGCTATTAATGGAAGAAGTACTGGAGTTTGTTCACCTGAAGTTGTTGATTTCATTGCTTTCATCAGTTCATTGGTATGATATGCACCCTCGTCTTTGCCGATATTCATGGTGGACCAAATTTTTTTATCTTTAAGCATCTTTTGAAGTAAGTTTGCTTCCATTGTAGGTACTCCATATTTGTCCACTAGGAATCCAGATAAATCGATTGGATTATTGAGAAATTGTGTAAGATCCTCTTTTTCTTTGTCAGAGATGGTACGTGCAGTTGCTGCTTGTGTAAGCTAGGGCTGCTCCAAAATAGTCTCGTCGACGTTGAATGTATCAGAAAACTCAGGATCTGGTTGAGTTATGTCTTCAATATCCATATCGGTGTAATGTTGAACAGTTGTAGGAGGTGGAGAGTGATGTTCCACAGACGGTGTAGGTTCGTCTTCATGCATAGGTTTGTCTTCGTGCACAAGTTATACAGGTTCTATTGGTGAAATAGTAGTAGGAACCGGTTCAGTGGACATACATGTGTCTTTAGATGTAGATTCTCTGGAGATGAGGGTGCCATGGAGATTCTTTTGACGATTTTCTCTATTGCCATCATCACTGGTTAGTGATATGCATGGTGAATCCTCCTTGCTGCTATCATTGGTTTCATCATCCCTGTCATCTTCTTCATTTTCACTCTCCTTTTTGTTCTTTATAAACAACTTTTTCTTTAGTACCAACATCACTTTCTTCCTCATCGTCTTCACCTTTCTCTGACTCTTCGCCATTTTTACCCGTATCCTCACCTTTATAATCATCATTTTTAGCATCACCAATATCACTTCTAGTCATATCACCCTTTCCATTACCGTTGCCGTCATCATTATCATCATCATCATCATCCCCATCACTGTCCTCATCCTCGTCCTCCCCGTCATCCTCGTCTTCTTCCTCCTCGTCCTCTTCTTCTTTGTCATCCTCTTCCTCTTCTTCATTTTTATCATTATTATTTTCCTCCTCCTCATCATCCTCATCATCTTCATTTTCAAACACTTGACGTTTCCTTTTGTTTGTGTTTTGGGGAAATTCAGTGTCGTCCGATGTTGATGTGTGAGAAGCTTCCAGTATCGCTTTAGCAAGAGCTCTCTAAAGCTTGTGTTGAGCCTTTATTTTTGGTAACTCAATCTTGGTTAATCGAGTCTCCAAAGACTTCATTAACTCAAGGTCTGTAAGGCCTTTTGTCAGTATTGCTGGAAGCTCCTGATTAACACATGACTTGACTTCACGTTGAATGCCGTAGTCATATTATCATTAATGGAGTCAATGAAGGCAACATTTTCTTTGTCACGTTCTTCCTTTTCTGCAATAAACTCTTGATGCTGCTCTATAAGTTTTTTGACGCTGTCGTATATCTTCTGAAGTTTGGACTCGCCACGTTTCTGTGCTCTGAATAGTATTGTATCAAGATTAGTGAACCTTGTCTCGATATGTGCAATATGTTTTGGCTGATCTTGCAGCTGTTTTTGAAGGTTCAGAATGACTGCATCATTGACAGTGAGAAATGGATTGGAGGTGGATGGTACGAGTTGTGAGGTGGTGGATGATACTTGTTGTACTGTGGATGGTGGAGGTGTAACCATAAGTGGTAGAGAAGTGGTGGATTGTACAAGTTATAGAGTGGTGGTTGATACAGGTTGTTCGATGATTGGTGGTGGTGTTGGGACAGTCGTTTGGGTGGTGGTTGGTACTGATTGTAGGGTGGTGGTTGATACTAGTTGTAGGGTGGTGGTTGGTACTTGTTGTTCGATTGTAGGTTCGATCAGGGGAACGGTTGTCACAACAGTGCTGAATAATGGTGGTGGAGGAGGTGTTTGTTGTGTGGTGGGAGTCAACGTTATGTGAGCATCTTCTGATGCAATCAATACTGGTGTTGTGGGAAGCTGTTTGTTAAGGTTGACGTCCCCGTACAGAAAATCTGTTTCCATATCGTCTCCTCCCCCACCTTCTAGAGTTTGGTCTTCATAATCATAATTGATATAATCCTCTATGTTTTCATCATCTTGGATTGATCGGTCTTTGGAACCTTCTTCTATTCTGATCTCTTGTTCTTCTTCATCACTTGAACTGTCTGGGTTTCCAAATACTTCCCGGGCTATTTCTTCAGCGGTCTTTGATCCAGAACCACTACTTTTTTTCTTAGCAAGTGTCTCCAACCGACTCTTCTGAAGTGCTATTCTCATCCTTTTGTATTCAGACATGGTTGCTGAAATATCTTCTTCCTCTTCATCTTCCTCGTTCTCATCATGTACTTGCTCTTTGCCTTTTGCCTTGGCTTTAGCTTTTGAGGAAGAAGTCTTTTGGCGTTTGGCAACGTTTTTCTTCCTTTTACCCTTTTGTTATGCAAACGGATCTTCGTTGGATCCGTTCAACTGTGTTTCAATATCCCTGAGCATTTGTTTGTATGGTTCACTCTCCTTGATCCCTTCATTTATCATGACATCGGGTACTGGAGCTGGACGTAGAGAATATATAGTGGAAATCCCATCAACATTCATATGCTCCATCAGATAGTCTCTGGCTGGTGTATGGTAGAAAAAGTTTCCACGTTTATCAGTGGATAGTTTACTCTTCATTAAGTGATTAATGGTGAGTTTAGTGAAACGTGGAAATGGGAGATGCTCAGACTTCTTCTTGGTGTTAGTGAAATGGTAACAAAATTCTTCCCAAAGTAATAAGGCATAATCCATTTTAGCTCCAGTGTAGAGACCCCAAAATATATAAGCCCGAGGGGGTCTCATTGTGTCTGATCCGCTAAACTTTGAAGTAAAGCACCGGATAATGATAGTGAAAATTGCTTTCCAAGGTTGCCTGATGTGTGAAGTCTGAAACTGAGATAGATTACGAATCTCTCCCTCATAGTTCAGAGATCGAATTACTCTAAGCATTTCAGTTTTCTCTGGGTAAGGCACATGTTGTTCTCCTTTGTCTAACTTAGGGAACTTGAACAGCTTCCTGAACTGACTTAGGTCAAGCGTCATTTTCTTCTTATTGATCTTGAAGGTAATAGTCTTCTTGGATAACTGTCTACCCTGAGAGATTGATGTTGTTGCCCAAAACTCCAGCATGTAAACTTCAGGGACTGAGGCGGTGGCTCTTAAGGAATCCTTCAGTGGGGACATGTCCAGGATATCCATTGCGACTTTGAAGGCTGCAAAAGTTGGATCAAAATCATCTTTCAGACGAAGATTATTCTCTGCAAGAGGCAGCCTGTCACTGAGTGGAACGAGTTCAAGATCCAGTTGTAGTTGTTGTTCTTCGGTGATCAACATTTTCCTGCTTAGATAAACAACATATGCAAATGATAGATAAAGGAATATATCATACATCACGTAATCATTTAACATGGAAAACGTGTCAAGTCACATCATTTAGCTTGTTATCTAAGAATGAATCCTAAGTCATTTTATACTTAACATATCAAATGGTGTCGGATTAAATTTAGAGTAACACACATTATGTCAAATTGAAAAGAATCAACACTTAGCAAGTTTTATGTTTCAAAAATCTTAATCTCGCAATGACAATAGGATACATCTCGTAATGTTTGTTTTGAACACATGTCGCAATACTATAGAAAAAGACTTTTCGCAATGTGAGAAATCATACATTTCGCAATGACTGGACATGCATTCTTCGCAATGTTTCATTATATCATATTTCGCAATGCAATAACTTTCTATACTCACATTTCGCAATGTCTTAACTTTTCGCAGTAACTCTCTATACACACTTTTCGCATTGTATTCCAAACATACTTTCCGCAAGGTGAACAATTCTACCTTTCCCAATGTCAAACCCTTATATTCGTCGCAATGACACAACGATCCAATCTTCGCAATGTCACGACAATGACATTTCACAATGTAATGTTTTCTCTTCTCGTAATACCCATCACAATATCATGGGCGGATATTACGAGGTGTTGTTGTATTGCTATGATTGCGATACTAAACATGTTTTCTGGGTAAAACTAATCCAAACCTATGTTTATCTGATCTATCCAACGCAAAACCCCTTTATCAATTAGAGTTTTCGAGAACAAAAGTTTCTTATGAACCCTAGAAATCAAAATTGTTTTTGTTTGGGGAAAGCACAGATAAATATGAAGAATAGGATGATAGACATGATAACAAACAAAGATTGTATACCTTAGTTTCATATTTGACCTAGATCTTGAAGTTTTGAGGGTTTGGTAATGGTGGCAGTTAGAGGGTGCTAGGGTTTGTGTATGAGTGTGAAAGAGAGACGGGGGGAGGGTGGTGTTGACTAAGTCAATTATTTGACAAATTTACCATTACTCCCCTCCATGTTTTCCTATTTTTTCTTTTCTCCTTAAGTGAACACATACATACACTAACTTTAACGACCGTTATCACTCTCTATAAACAAGAAACATATAAGGCATACCCGGCACACACGCAACTTATCCTAATAGCACTTAGTTCACATAGCACATGAAGAAGACATAGACCTTTTTGCATTATTTCAGAAAGACTTTTTGAAGACCAATTTAATTCCAAAATGATTTGATATTTTCTCCCCCTTAAACGCTAACCCGTTTTCTATTTAAAGAGCTGTAGTCATTGTTTAAAGAGTCAAATACCCATGAAGACATTTTCCGTTTTAGAGTTTTATAGAAACGATTCTGGTGGCAATAAGATTTCTCTTATTTTAAACAAATAAATGCACTTAAGCGTACACAAATTTGTGGTAGACCAAGTTATAAAGTAAACTTGATTCCTTGCAAGGTTTTAAAGTAAACCTTGCTCGAGAAAATTAATTCCCGTTGTGAGCCAACATTTTCAAAATAAATACCTGACTTAAATGCGAAAAGCGGTTGCAGTCAGAAATAACTACAAGCCATATGGGCATGTTTTAAAATATGTACAAATTTTATACGGACTCTATTTATGGCGTCGTGTCAATTTTAATCGACATTTTTAAGGCCGTAAATATTACCGTACTAAAAGACATGCCCTATTTGAAATGAAAAATATTTTTGGATTTTGTTTATTTTATATTTTTTATGGTTTTTATAGGTTTTATACTTTTGTATTTTTCTTTTTGGTGGTTTAAATATATACGATAAATACATGATCACGATAAGGATACTCTAGAATAGTTTACCACCACTATTCTGCAGATTCTTCTACCAATTCCTGAAGAGTCACCGGTGAGAATGATTTCATGCCCAGCTTGTCGATCAAAAACTTGATACGTCCTCGATCTAAAGCCTTTGTGAACATATCCGCCAGCTGATACTCAGTGTTGACAAAATATAGCTCGATCACTCCATTTTCCACTTGCTCTTTGATGAAATGGTAGCGTATGTCAATATGCTTCGCCCTGGAGTGTTGAACATAGTTGTAGCAAAGGGCAATGGCGCTTTTGTTGTCACAATATATCGGAATTTTGTTGAATCCAAGACCGTAGTCACTCAATTGTGATCTCATCCATAGAACTTGAGCACAACAACCGGACATGGCAATGTATACAGCCTCTGTACTTGATACCGTAACGCTTTTCTACCTTTTAGATTCCCAACTAATCAGTCTATCTCCAAGAAGTTGCACACTTCCAGATGTGCTACGTCTAGTATCTTGGCACCCAGCATGATCCGCATCTGCATGTGAGATTAGTGCAATAGAGGAGTCCTTCGGATACCATAGACCACGATGAAGTATTCCTTTAAGGTACCGAAAGATTCTTTTCACAACATGTAAGTGCTTTTCGATAGATCGAGCCTGATACCGGGCACACATGCATATAGCAAATTACAAATCAGGCATGCTAGCAGTCAGATAGAGAAGGGTGTCGATCATTACACGATAAAGTTTAGGATCGACAGCAATCCCATCCCTATCTTCATCCAACTTGGATCTCTCCACCATTGGAGTATCCACGGGGTCACAGTTTTCAAAGTGATACTTTTTCAAAGATTCAAGAGCATATTTAGATTGATTAATGAAGATGCCTCTTGGATTTTGAGAAATTTGTAACCCTAAGAAAAATGAGATTTTTTCCTTCATCGACATCTTAAAAAGTATGGACATGATTTTCTCAAAATGGTTAGACAGTCTTTGAGTAGTGGCAGCAAATATTATATCGTCAACATAAATTTGTACCAGTATCATGTCGTTGTCTTCCTTGAGAATGAACAATGTCGGGTCCACTTTGCCTTTGGAGAAGCCTTCCGAGATGAGTTAAGACGATAGGAGATCGCACCATGCGCGTGGAGCTTGTTTCAACCCATAAAGAGGCTTCTTGAGCTTGTACACGTGATTAGGATACTCCGAGTTGACGAATCCATTCAGCAGACTTACATAGACATCTTCCCTTAATTCACCATTGAGAAATGCCGTTTTAACATCCATTTGGTAGACGATCATATTCATGTGAGCAGCATAAGCAAGGAATAGTCTAATCGCCACCAATCTTGCAACAGGAGCAAAGGATTCTTCAAAGTCAATACCCAATGCTTGTTTGTAACCTCGAGCTATCAATCTAGCCTTGTTCTTTAAAACACCACCCAACTCATCGAGCTTAACCTTAAAAACCCACAACAAAGAAAGAATGTCAACTTTGCCGGGTAAAGGAACTAATTCCCGTACTTCATGTCGCTGAAATTCATTAAGTTCCTCTTGCATGGCTTCAATCCATGAGGATTGTGTCATTGCTTGTTGCCAAGTTTTAGGTTCCTTCTCTGAAAGAAACGCATCAAAGTAGAAATATAGTGCGTGCTCTTGTAGTTGATGGCGTGTTAAGACTGGTCGATCGATGTCACCAATAATATTGCGGATTGGGTGATCCTTTGTCCATTTTGCGTTGTGATTTTCAATCCGTGGTGGTCTGGAGTGAAGGGTTGCAGGAGCTTCCTCTAAGGTAGACGCACCGTTAGGGTTTTCGGATATTGGTAAACCAAAGAATGGAAGATCTTGTAAGTGAGCAAATTCCAAGTCGTGATCATCATAATCCTCTTCAACATCATCAGGAGCGAGTGGGGGTGTTGATTCGGGTGTAGTTTGAGAATTGTTGGGGGATGGTGCATCCGGTTCAGTAGTGATTGTAGATGCATCGGATTGATTTCCATTATCTTGAGCAACAACTTCAGGAATCGGAGCTACTACTGCAGGTGATGGAGAATCATCACTTGAAGGGTCAAAGAATTCATCAAAGATAGGTTGAAATAACTCATCCCACTCGAGCCTTTTAGGTGATGTCAATGATGGAGAAGTAGGATTGTTGGGAGTTAATCCGGAACTAATAGTGTCGGTTCCCATCTCATGAAATGCGAGTTCAGAGTTGCGTTGCTCAGAAGCCATCGCTGACAGCTCATCAAAATTGACATTAATAGTTCCTATTATCTTGCCAAGACGACGGTTATAAATCCGGTAAGCTTTCTTTGTGGGTGAATAACCAATGAAAATTCCTATGTCAGCCTTTGGTTGAAGTTTGCCCAAATTCTCACTATTTGTATTTGGATAACAAAGTGCACCAAACACATGAAGAAATGATATATCGGGTTTATGTCCATGAAGAAGCTCATACGGTATTTTTCCATGGCGCTTACGAATAGTAGAGTGGTTTTGGGTGTAACATGCAGTTGCCACTGCTTCAGCCCATAAGAACAAAGGAGCATTCGCATAAATCAACATAGTTCTAGCAGCTTCCACAAGTGTACGATTACGTCTTTCCACAACACCATTTTGTTGTGGAGTGCGAGCAACTGATGTTTTGTGTGAAATGCCAACCTCTTCATAATAGTCTCGCAGAGTTTGATTAACGAACTCAGTTCTATTATCAGTTCGAATACGGCGAACAGTAGCATTGAGACGCACTTGGATAATTTAAAGAAATTTGATAATAAATCCTGGTGCTTGATCCTTTGTTGCTAAGAATTTTACCCATGTAAACCTTGAAAAATCATCCACCATGATGAGGATGTATTTTCTTCCACTCACACTAGCCGTACGCATTGGCCTGCAAAGATCCATGTGCAAAAGATGTAGAATTTCCTAGTTGGTGTCTTCAGCTTTAGGTTTGTAAGACTTCTTGGTGCTTTTCCCCAATGAACACGCAGAACATAAATGATCCTTGTTAAACTTGAGCTTTGAAAGACCACAAACAAGTTCGTTTTTATCCAAATGGTTAATTGCATCAAAGTTAAGATGAGATAACCGGTGATTCCTCAACCATGACTTGGTCTTAGATGTTTTGGAGAGAAGGCATACAGGAGAAGCGGCCATCATATTTTGAATAGACAGTATGTAGAGATTATCCCCTCGAGAACCTTTTAACAAATCATTTCCTACAAGATCACGAACGAAGCAAGTATGTTGTCGAAAAGCAACCTCAAGGTTTGAATCACAAAATTGTCCCACTGAGAATAAGTTATGACCGAGTTCCTCCACGTAATACACCCTTGAAATCGTAACATTCCCAATTTGATATTCACCATAGCCCATGATCTTTCCAATGTGGTCGTTGCCAAATTTAACCGTTCCTAGAAACTTGCTAACGAAATTTTTAAGCATCGAGCGATCTCCGGTCATGTGCTTGGAGCACCCAGAGTCCAAGTACCAGAGGATGATTTGGACCACCTGAAAATATCACCAGACAAAGACGATGTATCGGAATCTAATTTTTCATCTGTGATAGCAGGTACAGATATAATTATCTTAGAGTTGCTATCAGAAGATTTCTTAGGTTTCTATATTTTATTCCTAGTTGTCGGCTTAGATTCTAGTTGTCTAAGATCCTGAGGTACTTCTTCACTGGTAGGCACAATAGTGGACGCGAACCTATTTAAAGGGCGCTTTTTCCATTTCTTAATGTTAGAGTTCCTATTTAAAGGACGCCAAGACCTAACTTCAGTGGATGCGATCCTAGTTAAAGGGCACTTAGTTCCATTTGCAGTGAAGGTCCTACCAGTGGGTAGCCATTGCCATTCAACTTGGGTGAATCTCTTCCCCGCTGGAGTCCATTCAAGATTGTTCCTAATAGCATACGTTTCATTAACATGGTCAACAAGGCATAAATCATGACGCTAAGAAAACATGCATTCATTACAATTCCAACATCTCAAATTAGAATTCACTTTGCGCTTAGGCTTCTGCATAGAGGCAAAGCCTTTTGTCCTAGCTACGTGATTCTTTTTATTCAAATCTGAAATAACATTCCTAGGGTGAACTTCTACTTTCTTCTTCATAGTGCTACTATTGAAAGGCTTGATCCTATCTTTCTTTACTCGAGATCCTTTAGCCTTAGTAGACACAGTTACTCCTGTAGAAGGCAAGGGAATATTAGTAGCAGATTTTGATTTAGCCTTGATGGGTGTACTTAAAGTAGGTTTAGCTCTCGGAGTCTTATTGAATGGAGTCATGGCAATGGTAGGGGTTGTTGTTTAATTGGTGCTGATATCGGTTGACCGATATATTCTAAGTTAGCCAAACAATCTTGAATGCGATCCACATATAGGCAAAGATCATAAAGAAGATGACTTAAGGGATCTAGTGTACGCATATCATCAACGATATCTCTAGCGAGCTCAACATGTTTTAAGGCATTCTTCATATAGGTTGCAAACTTGGTTGGAATATGCTTAAATTTTGGTTCCCGATAAAGCACACGTGGGTTGGGTGTGGGAGTACTAGAGGACGGTGAAGAGATGGTAGCTGAGTTATCAACAACTTCTTGTCCTTTGAGTTGAAGTGTCTGTTTAATTCAGCTAAAACCATGTTTTTGTCTATGAGCTAAATATTTAAGTCAGAGATTTCCTCACACTTTTGGCTCACTTGGTCAACAAGTGACTTTTGTTATGTCGCATTAAAAGCGAAGCGTTCTTCTAGTGAACCATAAATTTGTGAAAAACCCTTGATAGGTGTGAAAACACCCATCCTTTTACCACTTAATTATAATAATAATCAAGCCAAAACGTGTATTTTATGTCGTAAATGTCGGAATTATGCGTGGTTTGTGTTTTTATTTGTGTTTTAGGACCGAAAGATGAAAAGGGAAGAAAACACGGGCTTTTATCGAAGAAATCGAGAAAAGACGAAGTCAAAAGATCAAGAGTGCAAAAAGAACGGAAGTCCAAGTCCTATTCTGAAGATTTATCGAGGAAAAAGTCTAAAGACGGAAGTTTAATGAAGTCGAAGAACTCAAGTCTAATAAATGAAGAAAATTATAAGACGAGTTAAATTTATATCGACAAATCCCAAGACGACGTCGAGAAAGACAAAGAATTTAAATCGAGTCGAAACGAGAAGAAAGAAAGAAGAAAGCTCCAGCACATTTTCCTCCTCCTATATAAACCCTCCTAATATGTCATTAGGAGGTGTTAGTCATTTTAGGAGTAGATTACTTTCTCTCTCTAGATTTATTTCATCTTCTTAAGCTTTTCTTTCAAGTTTTCTTAATCTTTAATCTTTAATCTTGTACTTTTGGATCTTTAATCTTCATCTTATTTCAAGCTTTTTACAATCATTCTCATTCTACCTTTCTTTATTTTTAATCTTGTCTAATTTTGATAATCATGTAGTTTGTTAATCATGTTCTTTGATTTATTGATGTTTGTGTTTGATTGTGCTTATTGATCTTTTAGTGTTTGATTTTTATAGCTTAAAGTGTTTTAGTGCTTATTGTGTTAATTTTCTTATTTTTAATTAAGTGCTTTTTAGTTAATTTTTATAAAAAGTTGTTTTTAAATATTTTTATTATTTAGTGTTTTTAAAAGTTTTTAAATTTTGGTCTATTAGCTTTTTCTTGAATTTGATTTGGTTAAGTTTTTAGATAAGAGCTTATTCGGTTTGCTTATTGCATTTTACATTCCATCGGAAAAGGGTTTACCTTTTCCGATAGTTATTCCGACAGTTCTTCTTATACTCAATATTCCAATGGATAGAATCAATACACATTCCGACATATTTCATTATGCAATATTCCGATAGGTTTGTTTTATACTATATTACGATGGAAATTTCATGCATGCCTGCATGCTTAAGGGTTTTTGGCGCCAAAATAGAGGTGCTTGCCTAGGTGCTTCAGGTGCCTTCCTGGGTGCTTGCTTATTTATTAGTATTGTTCCGTAATCGTTTAGTTTTATCTGAAAGTTGTTCCGATTTATATTCTGAAAGTCACGTATTTTTAGTTGAATTTTTCATCAATTTTTAATATTAGTATTTTTTTCCTAAAGTTTAAGTTTTATCTTTTATTTAGTACCCGCTTTAGTTTTTGTCTCGTTTAGTTTTAAAGTACCCTCTTAGTTTTATTTTCTCCTTTTTCATTAAGTTAATTTCATTTTTCAGTCGAAAGTTAATTTATTCTTTTATTTTTTATTTTATTAACTATTTTGTTTTAATTTACGTTTTATTTTTTGTATTGTTTCGTTATTATTAGTTAATTGTTTTTAGCTTATTTTTATTACGTTTCGCTTTTACCTTTTAAGTAGAAATAGAAACCCAAATTTATTTTACCCACCATAAACGACTGAGTCACACTTTGAACCTTAATCAATTCGAATTGAATCGAGACGAACAAATTTTCATACTTGGAAAAAACCAGTTATCAACCCTGCTTTACTTTCTCAAACTCCCCTAGCATAGAAGTAATTCTATTTTCTAAGGCATGGTTTTTATTCTCCGCAGCCTCTAGTTCCACTTTCTCTTCTATGACTCTCTCTTAAGTCTCATAATTTCTTCCTCTAATGCCTGAACCACCTGAATCATCTTGTCACTTGTCTCAACGTTGTTTTCACAATCACCTGTTTTTGAAAGAGTTTCATTTTTAGATTGTTGTTCAATTTCAAGAGATATACAATGTTGTTGAAGCTTGTCAAAACGTTTGAAAGTGAGTCATAAGAATCTTGAAGCTTTAAAAATTTAGCGTTAGATTCGTGACAAGAATGATTATCTACATCATTTAGAGGCTCAACAATATTCACAGAGAGATCATGCACATCATCACATTTATTCACAACAGATGTAATCTCATTAGCACAATTAATAGTCACAACTTGCATCACATCGAGAGACACCACTTGTTCCAAGAATCGATCGTATTCAGACAAAATCTTTTCTTTCTCAATTAAATGTTCCTCATAAGCATCATCCATTTCATGGAAAACTTTTTGAACTTCAGTTATTTCGAAATCTAGATTGTCTCCGAGATCTAGAAAGCCCTCTTTAAGATTTTCTACAAACGGAACGATCTCTTTCTCAAACACCGATTTCATGTGTTCGAAAGCCCATTCTCCGTCGGTTTGAGCCGTTGGAGTCGTACATTCCTTAATGACCTTGTCAAAACCAGTAAAGTATCGTCTAACCTCTTTCAAGCTTAACAATACTGTACTTACCGGTGGAAGACCCTTTGGAATTTCCTTGGGTTCATTCGGGTTGACAAGTGTAGGAAATGTACTAGGGTTTTCTCTAGTGGACATGTAAGTTGGTGTAGTGATAAATTCCCTTTGTATACTAAAGCGAGTTCTAAAATCCGTTTTTGCATATTCTTGATTAAGTTTATCATAATCAAACTTAGGATATTCCAAAAGCATTTGAGATCGATTCTCTTCAACTAGTGATATATACTCAGGATCATCCGGGATAACAATCGGATCTAAGACCAAACCTAATTTTGTTGCATCATAAAGTCTCGGGTTGTGGTTAAAAGCTTGCTTTGCATAACCCCGGTTAGGTGGCAGGTCTGTTAGACGCGATAGAGTGAATTCCTTAAAAGATGAATGAAACAAATGTACTAAGTGTGAAGCGGAGTACTGTTTTAAAAGCAAAATTTTAGTCTTTTTAATTTTCTCAGACGCATTAATTTCCGTTTCAACCTTTTTAGACTCGAGAGTTTCGAAATCTGTTTGCAGTTTTTGAAAATTAGTAAGGACTACCTCTTTTTCTTTAAGTTCTTTTGAAAGATTTGCTCTTAAATGTTCAATTTCTAGTAAGTGATCCATTTGGACTTTCCTAAACTCATCAAACTCTGGATTAGTTAAGGTATGGGTCAATGGAGTTAATTCCAAGGTGTGAACCTTTTCCTTGTACAAAGCAAGCTCGGCAGATAAGGTCTGATTAACACTTAGGGTTTCAAGGACCGCAGTATTCATTTGGCCAAGCATAGATGCCGACATCATAACAAAATCTTGTTGAGCAGGAGAAGTCGTATTCACAATAGCTCCCGGTTGTGCTTCACTCAAAGTCTGGGGACTTGCATTGATATTGCTATCATTGTTTGTCTCCTCGTTTGAATTACTAACCACTGGAGGCTCTTCCGGATACTAAGACGCTTGCTCAACTTGATAAGGTAAAATACTAGTATCATTGGCAGTATTTGGTACCTCAGAGATTTGGTCAGACCCATAAAGCGAGTGATTTGCCATAAGAGCTGACTTGGCGGTTGTAACACCCCTAAATTACCAGAGTAAGTGGATACATTGGGGTGCGACTATCATGACTATCACAAGACATAGATATAAAGAACAGCATTGAAAAGTCGTTTTAATTTATTAAATATAAGTAAAATCATGCGGAAGCATTTGATACAACATTATTGCATAAACCAATTTTTGAATACATAACATAAGTGTCCAATTCTTAAAAGATAGTCACGATAAATTATTTATCTCCATAGCCCAACCACGTCACTCCTCTGTCTTGATACCTGATAAAAACATTGCTAAAGTGTCAACACAAAGGTTGGTGAGTTCATAGGTTTGTTTAAGAAGTAATGTTTAATGAACCACAAGATTTAATCCACGAGTGACAATATAACAAAATCAAAGTCACATAAAAAGGCATTTACTATTGTCTAAGCTCATGACACCGACGCGTTAACTGATAATCAAAAATGAAAGCCCGTGCAAGTATCTAACCCTGGATACTCGTAACCTGACTCAAATGAAACTGTATCCGCTTAACTAATGTCAGTCTAAGCCGGATAGGGGTGTCGACCCCAATAGATCTATCCATAACATTTGCGCTTACGGCTGTAACCCAGCCAAATAATTAACGGTTCATGATAATGGGCAAATAGCAATTTGGGTTAAAATGGGACTTAGACCAATAAATAAACGAGTAAATGTACTTGTGTTCATACGTTAAATCAAGCAATGTCTCACCCCAAAAGATGATATAAAACAGTTAAAAGTGGGGCTATGAAACTCACCTTGATGATAGTGAAGCAGGAATAGTAGTAATGGCATGGAAAACAAGGCACGCAAATCGATGCGTAAAAGATTTACTCGTAACCTAAGTAAGATATCCGTACTTAGGATAATTAAACAAAATAAAAATATAGAAGGCACCTGGTTGATATTATATACTTGCATTTAATTTATAAAAGTATATTACTCATTTTACAAGTTCATGAAATATGGTCACGAGTAAAATCTGAGGGTCAATAACTCGTTTAATGATGGTCTGAAAAATAAACGGACTGTCAATGTGAAAGCTGGGTCGTGAGGTCGTTACTAACTGATAAGCATCGCTCTTAGACTAAGTTATTAAGGATCTCAAATAATAAGACGAAATGAGCTACTCGGCTAAGTGTAAAAATCAATTTAGTTTAATTAACCAAGTATTTTTTTTTCTAGTATTTTTGAACCCACGCCTCGAGTTTATTAATGGTCCATAAGTTGAACGGAAAATATCGTCACAAACTAGGCCATGTCGAGATTTATCTCATATTTTTGGTTTAATTTGACGAGTTTGTTCGCTAGGTTAGAAAGTTGTGTAAAGTTTGGGCAGCGGACAATTTAAATTGATATGAAAGCTACTATAAAAGAAACTCATCTAACTTGTGCCTATTCAATGCCTCACACACGACACCAACTCATAATATTTTATTTATTTG
The DNA here is from genome assembly GCA_025667525.1 of Glebionis coronaria. NCBI lineage: Eukaryota > Viridiplantae > Streptophyta > Magnoliopsida > Asterales > Asteraceae > Glebionis > Glebionis coronaria. The sequence goes on from CM046881.1 coordinate 463,085,312, forward strand.
TTGTCCTTGGTTCTGCTACACTGTTTACATAAGTAGACTAGTACACCCTATGCCATTTGTTTAACATTATACCCTATTCTCATGTCTTATTTTTTACTTTGTTTTCATAGTTCCTGACACACTTGTCTAGTGCTTGTTTTTACTATGAGGTTTTGCTTCTCCTAGTTTCTACCTACACGTACAAACACACCACACTTGTACATTTTCCACAGAAAGGACATAGAAAACATGCTACTCCCTTCCTGCTTCTAACACACACACACACGAAAACATATATTAGTAAAGAAGTAGAATGCATATTTTTGTTTCCCTTGTACGATGAACGCATCTATATTACCCATTAGTTACTTGTTTTCTTTAAGGACCTATATGCATACTAACGTTTCATACATGCCCCATGCACGTCTTTATATAACTCATACTAATTAGATCCAAGTTGCTCATTTCATTGTTTACAAAGACACTTTTAGCTTATTCACTCAAGACTTAATCCATTTTATTACTTAAGCACATCCATGTATTTGAAGTTTTTCCCTACTGCTGCAAGTACTCATTTCCAATATTTTTGGTCATAGCTTGTCTTAAAAACACACACATCTGTACACATAACCCACGTATAAAATCGCCTCCTCAGTCCATGTACATAAATACATTTTTGTTTTCAAGTGGAAAAGTTCCTGATGATTGTACATATAACATTATGGTCTCACTTGAGCTACCCTATTTTGAACACTCACGCGCCTAACATGTTTTAGGTGCATATAAAATCATACAACTTAGGGTTTTCATCTTGTTGGTCACACTTATAGGCACCCAATAAGTATTCCAGCACCTTGTTTGTTTTACCATCTATACGTCCAGGTTCTTATCATCAAATATTCATACATGTTCTACTCTTTTATAAACGGTTTACGTTTTACTATCCCAGACCCATGGTTTCCCACGTACCCTTATTTACAAAAGTTATTTAGCAAGCTTTCTTTATGCAAGTATATATATGTTCATATCAACCAAGGCAAAAACTTAAGACAAGACCAAGATGGAAAATGCTTACAAGGGTCCTCAGTAATTGAAAGGTTGATAAAGTGGTTAAGAACCAATGCTTATGACCTCTATACTTGGCTTGAGTCTACAACTCCCTTGTTTACTTCTCTTTGGCAGCCGAAAAACCTCCCAACAGTGGTAATGTGGCTAGTTTTATGTTGGTTTTGTGTGTGTGATACTTGATGGAGGGTTGGTATTTATAGAAGGTGTAAGTAACAAGTGGAGTAACTAGTATAGTTAGGGTTCCTAGTTGGTTCATAACTAGTTATCAACTAGTGTAGTACATTATGGGAAATTGGTTTTGTGTTGGGAAAGATCAACCACTTTGGTTTTCGTTCATGGCAGTAAAGAAAGAAGAAAAAGGTGATGTACAAGTTTGACTAGCTCAATAATGATTGTTGTAGATTTAAAACTTTAGGAAAAACTATGGTGGAATGTGGGTATCCGACGGTTTGGAGGAGAGGGAAGTAAACAAGATGTACAAAGCATTAATTGGAGGAGTTTCAAGTTTGAATTGTAGGATTTCAAATTAAAAAAAACGTGGGTTTGTACCAGGATGTAGGGGAGGGACCGGTTTGGAGATGTAGTAGCAAGATTTTGTTTAAAATTTTTCTTGTATATATATTGTAAGGTTTAAATCTTTGTGCAAATGTAGTTTAAGTTCAAAGGCTTTAAGTGTAGCATTAGGTGTGAGAAAGTTGTTCAAGTAGTAGTAGTTTTAGCTAATTTGGTGAAACGAAAATACGGAGAAGTTTGTAAGTGTGTCATAAATATACTCGATGCAATATTTAACTCGTGTAGTGACTCTCTTAAATTATGTGGTTCTAAATAAGTGTTACAATCATAGAAATTTTTATCATGTAACATAAGTTAACAATAAGTCATTCAAGTAGAAATTGGTAGAAATGCCATCCATAAAAATTCAAATTCTTATTAAAAATATGTGTAAACCATCGAGAATATCCCTAGACACACAAGTCTAACCGAAACATCGTGTTTTATGAAATTTAACTAAATTCAAAATTCACGTTTGTGACATACGATAACCGTTAAATTGAGTTTTGTCCTCAAAACTCGCATGTCGATGTTGTTAACAAGTCAAGAGGTAAGTTAAACTTTGATATACTTTTCTTGGCGTTCCCCGCCTTCGTTTTTCCTTAGTTTCTTGCTCAGACTAAATTTTTTAAAACCTTATTAGCGCTTGGACGAATAGAAATTCTTCCGATTTTTCAGGATCTTATAATGTTCCTCAATGCATATAGTAGTAGTTATTTTCTTGTATGTTGAATTTTCTCGACGACGTCGGTTTTGTTGAGTGAGTTTTCTCATTAATAATTTTTTTGTGTTGTCTCGCATATTACTTCCAATTTAAAGGGCCGCGTGCTTTCATCTCTCGCATAGATGCCTATAGTTGTGCTAATATTGATCTTGAGTGTTTAATTTGATTTCTCCTAAATATAATATCGTATAAACGAAGGTCATTTCATATTGTTGGGTTTATTCCGTTCACCATGACCGTCTACTTGGTTGTGATAAGTAGTTCGTGCGGCAAGGTTTCTCGAATCGGTTTCCCCAAAGACCTAGGATGGATGGTCGTCCTAACACACGATGGTTAAGACATCTCTTGCTTCTATGTGACATTTTCTTTTGATCTCTCGTAAATCACTTAATTTAGTTTGCTTTCCTCCTCGTTTATCTCCTTTTCATGGAGGTGAAAACGGTTGAGTCGGGCAAAGTTAAATTAAATTGTGATCTGGGAGGGTTCATATCTCGTAGTTAAAATAGTTTAAATCTTTCTTAGTTTTATGAGCATGGTGTTTTGCTCAAATTTAAGAAAACAGATTTTTTTTAGGGTGGTCTCGGTATCCGTTTTTTATATACAAGAGCACGCTTATCTCGACCCACTTGTCCCTTAACGTTGGTCAATGTACGACGAGGTCTCGGTATCCATTAAATTTGAGTTTTACTCAAATGGCGTCTCGCTTCTTCACATAATTATTTATAATTTGCTTTAGATTTTTCCGACTCTAGTCTATTTGAATTTAATTGTCGTAAAAACGCGCTCTTAGTATTTTTGGTGTCATACCCGCTCTTGTATGTCATAGTGGCGAAGGAAATAGTCGTAATAGATTTTACTTATAATGTGCACATGGCGTTTTCACTTAAACGATGGTATGAAAATATTTGACGCTCATAGCACATAATAAATTTTTTTCCTTGACAATTAGGGTAACCTTGCGTACGTTCTATTAGTATTAATTATATTTCATTTATTTATGATGACTACTATGAGCATACTCGCGTTCAACCACGATCATACATAGTTGATCAGGCTACGTACGTCTGGGGTTCAACGGTTGTATCCTCCTTTTCATCATCAACTATCACTTCGAGGTTGTGATTTATATATTGGTAGTTCATAATTTATTCATATGTTACCATTGCTTACTTTCACAATTAACAAAAGAATTCATAGCTCATTTCATTCGTTACCGTTGTTTACTTCCATAATCGATAAATTAGTCCATAGTTCATTTCATGCGTTACCATTGTTCACCTCTACAATTAACAATATAATCCTCACAATCACTGGTAGTTGTTCTCGTCGAGTTTATCAATAGTTTGTGTTTTCCACATAAAGTTGTTCGTAAAACTATATCTTACCAAAACATTGCATGATAGTCTTTACCAAAAAATTTCGTCATCAATCGTGACGTTTTATCGGTAATAGCTTTACTGATTTTACCAAAATGTTTTATCAAAATGTTCTGGCATTCTTACTAAAAAGTTCTCGGTGATGGTTCTTTCAAAGTAAAAAGTCTTTCGTAATGATTTTTCCAAAAATATTTTATAAAACTCTTCTTAAAACAATATTTATTTGATTAATTTTCCTCCGACATATATAAAAATTTTATAGGATAAAACTCTTTCTTATGTAAAAGCTTTGCAAGATATAGGAGGTAACTTTTAAAGGCAACTGAAACCCATTAATAAACTATTATTTTTATTTTAGGTACGATTAAATAATTAGATTTTGTTGACGGTAACATCGATGGATGTCAAGTTACCTGATTTGTATATAAATAAATTATTTAATATTGTACGAAGTTTCTAAGTTTTACATTCGACGGGGGTAAAAGTTCTTCGGTTGATACTTATAGGTTGTTGGGGCACTCTCCCCAAATGATACACGATTATTTCACGCTTTTCATATATGAGCTTCCTTCTTTACAAATTTCTTTTCCGTTATGGATTCGATCTTGCTTTATTCGGCATTTTCCCATGTAACATTTTTTTTTCACGTCCTTCTCATGTGTCCTAACAATACGACGGTCTTATTCCTAATGCACAAACTCATCACGGCGTCTACGGTGGTTCTAGCAAGTACCTTTGTGATGGTGCTTACACATATGGCAAAATGTTGGTTGGAAATCCTTTCCTTGGTTATCAAATGGTTCTAGCTAGTGTAGGTTCTTAGGTCTAGTCGGATGATGAGGGATAATCCTCCCTTTAACCTGACTTATTAAGTCCAACATTGGATTGTTTCTCGATAATGGATTACTTCTTCTCGTACGATGAACGCATCTATATTACCCATTAGTTACTTGTTTTCTTTAAGGACCTATATGCATACTAACATTTCATACGTGCCCCATGCACGTCTTTGTATAACTCATACTAATTAGATCCAAGTTGCTCATTTCATTGTTTACAAAGACACCTTTAGCTTATTCACTCAAGACTTAATCCATTTTATTACTTAAGCACATCTATGTATTTGAAGTTTTTCCCTACTGCTGCAAGTACTCATTTCCAATATTTTTGGTCATAGCTTGTCTTAAAAACACACACATCTGTACACATAACCCACGCATAAAATCGCCTCCTCAGTCCATGTACATAAATACATTTTTGTTTTCAAGTGGAAAAGTTCCTGATGGTTGTACATATAACATTATGGTCTCACTTGAGCTACCCTATTTTGAACACTCACGCGACTAACATGTTTTAGGTGCATATAAAATCATACAACTTAGGGTTTTCATCTTGTTGGTCACACTTATAGGCACCCAATAAGTATTCCAGCACCTTGTTCGTTTTACCATCTATACGTCCAGGTTCTTATCATCAAATATTCATACATGTTCTACTCTTTTATAAACGGTTTACGTTTTACTATCCCAGACCCATGGTTTCCCACGTACCCTTATTTACAAAAGTTATCTAGCAAGCTTTCTTTATGCAAGTATATATATGTTCATATCAACCAAGGCAAAAACTTAAGATAAGACCAAGATGGAAAATGCTTACAAGGGTCCTCAGTAATTGAAAGGTTGATAAAGTGGTTAAGAACCAATGCTTATGACCTCTATACTTGGCTTGAGTCTACAACTCCCTTGTTTACTTTTCTTTGGCAGCCGAAAAACCTCCCAACAGTGGTAATGTGGCTAGTTTTATGTTGGTTTTGTGTGTGTGTGTGATACTTGATGGAGGGTTGGTATTTATAGAAGGTGTAAGTAACAAGTGGAGTAACTAGTATAGTTAGGGTTCCTAGTTGGTTCATAACTAGTTATCAACTAGTGTAGTACATTATGGGAAATTGGTTTTGTGTTGGGAAAGATCAACCACTTTGGTTTTCGTTTATGGCAGTAAAGAAAGAAGAAAAAGGTGATGTACAAGTTTGACTAGCTCAATAATGATTGTCGTAGATTTAAAACTTTAGGAAAAACTATGGTGGAATGTGGGTATCCGACGGTTTGGAGGAGAGGGAAGGAAACAAGATGTACAAAGCATTAATTGGAGGAGTTTCAAGTTTGAATTGTGGGATTTCAAATTAAACAAAACGTGGGTTTGTACCAGGATGTAGGGGAGGGACCGGTTTGGAGATGTAGTAGCAAGATTTTGTTTAAAATTTTTCTTGTATATATATTGTAAGGTTTAAATCTTTGTGCAAATGTAAAAAAAGTTCAAAGGCTTTAAGTGTAGCATTATGTTTGAGAAAGTTGTTCAAGTAGTAGTAGTTTTAGCTAATTTGGTGAAACGAAAATACGGAGAAGTTTGTAAGTGTGTCATAAATATACTCGATGCAATATTTAACTCGTGTAGTGACTCTCTTAAATTATGTGGTTCTAAATAAGTGTTACAATCATAGAAATTTTTATCATGTAACATAAGTTAACAATAAGTCATTCAAGTAGAAATTGGTAGAAATGTCATCCATAAAAATTCAAATTCTTATTAAAAATATGCGTAAACCATCGGGAATATCCCTAGACACACAAGTCTAACCCGAAACATCGTGTTTTATGAAATTTAACTAAATTCAAAATTCACATTTGTGACAGCGGTGTTGTAGTCATCATAGTCTGAATCATATTCATCAAGATCATCGCATTGATATGTTGCATTGTGAGTTAAAGCTGTTGTGAGTCCTTCATTGTCCGCAACTCCTGGATCTGCTAGAAACGACAACTCCTCTTCATCTAGTTCACGGCCATTTGCGTGAGCTTTGACCAACATGACCTTCTCCTCAAACCACGAAGCATCCCTTCTCCTTTTGGGTTGCTTCACTCCCTAGCCATATGTCCTTCCCCTTTGCAGTTGTAGCAGATAATTATTTTCACTTTGCCAGTAGTGTTTCCTCTTGGAGCAGTGTTAAATGGGCGTGCACTGGTATTCGATGAACTTGGTCTCCCCTGAAGTGGTTGCACCATGACCCTACCGTCTTGAATTGTAGCTTGTTGACGAGAGTTAGAAGACGTTATCAACTGATTATTTGTTGGAGATGGTCCTCTGTAACCTCTTTTGTTCAACGTTTGAGTGATATAGGCCGACATTTGTGCAAGTACATCAATAGGATTATCCCCTTGTTTGAACTCAGGAATTGGAACCTCATCATCGTAGTAGAAAACTGGTGCTGGTGGAACTGTATACACACTTAAGGGAGTACTGGCATGTTGTGAATAGTGGGGTTGAGGAACTTCTGGTTGTTGGTGTGTGATAGCAGGATTTGTAGGTGGTTGATAAGGAGAGTATTGTTGTTGAGCATATGGTGATAGATGTGAGTCACGTTATGATGATGATACTGGTAGCTGATATTGTTGCTGATATGATGAATGTGGTTGTGGTAATATCGAATACTGTGGAAAGCTTGGAGTCTGATACATGGGCTTTTGATAAGATTGTTGTCCCATAGCATACGGAGTGTTGTTATATGACAATGTTGGATGATTTGCCATTAACGCCAATGGTTCGGAATAAGATCCTTGAGACATGCGTTTCATGAGCACGTGCTTCTCGTGTTGCTGCAAGAAAGCATATAGTTGATCTAAATGTGATTTGTGCAAATCTTGAATCAATTTAACGTCAGTGACGTATTGGCTCCACTCTGGGGGGTAACGTGTTCAAAAACTTAGTGTTGAGCTGAAACTGAGCAATCGTTCGATTATACACATTCAAATCATTCATCAACGTAGTGAATCGCCAATAGTAGTCTTGAAGAGTTTTCTTTGGAATGTATGAGAACCTATCGAACAAGTCATAAAGTTGACACTCTCGTTCTTGCTTGGAAAGTGAAGTCCCTTGTTACAAAACCGTTAAGCGATCCCAAAGCTCCTTTGCTACCTTGTGTTTACTTACCATACGATAAATATCGGGTGGAAGAGCTTGAAGAATAGTCTGAACGAACTTCTCATCCGCATCGGCAATGATTTGGTTGGCAACCGTTAACTCATGAAATTCCCTTGGCCGAGTCATATTGTCTACAGTAATTTCGCCCCAATCGAGTGGTCATTTCTCAATGGATTTAACCATAAGTCTCCCACTGGGTCTACCAAGAATATAAGACATCATGCGACCTTGCCATGCTTCAAATATCTCTTTGATAAGCAAGGTGGACGGGTATCGGTACCCGATATAATAGAAAGGTTCGTAAGCGATGTCATTGTAGGCATGAATGAATGTGAATTCATTTTTGATCACTTGAAGAAAAATTACCAAATGATCGAGCAATGAAATAAGGTAAAGTTTTTTAGTGTTGTTGAAACAATATGTTCTTATCTTTTGGTTGTGTGTTGTTGTGATAGTCTTCAAATAAATGCAAAGTCTAAAATCCTCTAAGTTGTGCAAAAATTAGACAAGATTTCGCAATACCCTCAAAGATGTCGCAAAAACCTAAAAACTGTTAGTCTTCGCAATGTTCAAGAACAAACTTCGCAATACTCCCAATCTTCGCAATGTTAGCAAAACCTAATCTTCGTAATACAGGAAATACAACTTTCACAATAACTAGAAATAGATTCTTCGCAATAACTATAGATGGATTCTTCGCAATAACAAGCTTGTATCTTCGTAATAGCAGAAACTACTCTTCGCAATACCACACTTTTTCAACTCTTCGCAATGTAAAAGCCCTAGATTAATGCGATGGAAAAAGTTGTCGCAATAACAAAAGCCTAGATTATTGCGAGGGAAAATCTGTCGTAATAACAAAACCCTAGGGTATTGCGATGGAATTTGTAAGCTGAAGTTTCGCTGCAAAGTTACTGTTCCGTATTTTTGAAGAAAAAATGAGATTTTTGCTTAGTAATCCGTGAATTTAACCAATCCAAATCACCCAAATCTCTACCACAACTATGTAGAAGATATTGGGATCACTTGGAACAACAAAACCACGAAAAAAAATTGACGCTTGGGTATAAATCAATCAAAAAACACACGAACACAATAAAATAAGGATGAACAACACAAAACCACCTGTATTTCATCCCATAGCTCTTGATACCAGTTGTAGAACCTTGGTAATCTATGATCTAACAAGAGGGTTGATGTTTCTAGTGATAGAAAGTAGAGAGAGAAAGATGAGAGAAAATGTGTGTAATATATCAAAATAATGAAACAACCAACACCCCTTTCCATGAAAGAAAGGGGTTTATATACCCAAGTCTATTAGTGGACTTGGGCCACCGGCCCATGAACATGCTCATGGGTCGGGCTAATATAAAATGTAACTAAGCTATACTACGAGTCCTTAACTATATTGTTGGAGTGACCGAGACTTTCTAAATACAAAAACGTATTTCTAACATCTTCCTTCCACACGCCCTTTGATCATTATCTAGATCATTACTTGACTATGTGATTGTTCTTGGCATCCTTGCATTGACACCTATTTGTGGTATGTGATTCGATTATTTCACCCTGTCAAACCTTCATGGTCTTGGATACTTGACTCACATAAGTGGTGTAGAGTGAGTTAGTAGTAGCGTAAAGTATCAAGCATGATTTATATGGTTTGCAACTCAATACGGTTAGTAGGTCCTATATCATGTGTAGTATGTGCAATTGAGCTCATCTCTAAGTTTATTGATTAATCCTTTGAGAGATCAAACTACATCATATAAAGTAGTTAGGATACTACACATTTGGAGTTGAAATATTCCAAGGATATTGTCATTGTGATCCTTAAACAATGATATTGATCCGATCACGAGGGGAGGGAAAGTGAATCTATACTCTTTCTCATATTTTATAAAAGTTTAAGACATATAGTATTAAGTGTTCTTGATCTATATAACAAAAATAGCTAGGTATTGTTCATTACCAAAGTCGTTCCATCTTACGCCGGAAAGGCACGTCAAGAACCACTATATATGATACAAGCTCTTCGTTTCTATAACTTGAAGATTGTCATTCATCTCTTGAGAATTGATACTTGGCTTTGATTTACTCCTCTTGGTTTCTCTCTTTTCTATTTTTACTTACGAGTAGTCGTTTCTTCGTTTTGGTGTTTTTCGGTCTCGATTCCACTCGTAATCCTTCATTAAGGCATTATAACCTAGTTTTGAAGTGGTCCAATGATTTTCAAAAGGCTTAATATATGTTTTAAGTATTTTAGAAAAACTTGGTTTGAAAATTTTCTTTCATTTTTGTGGACTTTAAATGTGTTCTGTCTACGGCTCATTATCTAGCGCATTGGTAATGTGCGGCTCATTATCGATACTGAGCCGCGGCCCATTTAGCTTAAAATAATACTGGTTTTATTATTTTACACTTTTTCAAAAAAAATTCTCCTTCCTCTTTCCTGCCGGTGCGACCAGGAGCTTGATAAAACCACCATTAACACTTTTCAAAACCTTCCAAATCACTCAAGTTAATTGATTTCAAGACAAGGGTCTAATCCATCCTCCATCTAACATCGATTAATTGTAAGTATCTTCATTCAATTTCAACTAATTTGTTCTAAGGTTCTTAATTTCATAAATGGGGATTTTTGAAATTAAATTGAATTAGAACCAAATTAGGAATGTGGGTTGTTGATCCCTTTGGTTGGATCTATATTCTGTTAAGAATTAGTATAGTAGTTTGTAATCAAACTAAAACACTTTGAGCACTCTTACTAACACTGAATAAGTTATGCGGAATCTAACTTATAAAGCACAGAAGAACAGAATTACTTTTAACTATTCGATTCTCTTATTAATCGACTTGAATGAGGTACATGAAAGACATTGTACCTATGTTCCTTTTATAGAGTAAGGAACCCTAGAAACCTTAGAATATTCTAAAGATAACTATATCACAGACGATATACTATCAATATTCTAACTATTTAGGTATATCACATAAGATATACTCTAACTATAACTATGACATATCTTATACAAAGATATATTCGTTCTAATCATCATAGCAGTACTTACTTTATAAGTAGCAGTACTTACTATGTATCGCGTTAATACTAACGGTACTTACATAACACTAACAGTACTTAAGATACACTAAAGGTACTTGACACTTAACATATAATTCCCAACAATCCTCCCCTAAACAAGAAATGATAACTTGTTGTCTTCTTGTTTCTCTTGTACTGAATGTATTAAAATACATGTCTTCAGTCTTTTCTTCATCCTTGGATTGAACTTGGTAATTTGTATTTGTATCCAACTGAATGTAGCCAAACACTTCAAATGTAGATCTTCTGATAAGATAATCTTCAAACATCATGAGTATCATCTTTGTCTTCAAACTATGATTTTCTTGTGTCTTCTAAACATTCATTTATTTTTGTGGCATCAGGTATTGTCTTCTTGAGTTTAGTCTTTGAACTCTTAAATCATGAACCTTTGTCTTGATTTGACGATAACAAAACCTTCTAAGTACTTTTCTTTGAATACTTCTTTGCTTGCAATCTTTATACCTGAAATAAAACAGTTAACAACAAACACCAATTTGTATTGGCTTCATGATTTTTAGCAAATCACCAGCTATCAACGGATTTGATAAATTCTTTACCAGTTAGCCGTACACTCTGGAATAGCCAATACTTTATTCTCAAAGAATAAGGTGTAATGAAAACCTTACAATTTTTGGTAAATTGTCAACCATCAACGGATTTGATGAAGTCTTTACCTAGTACCGTTTATCTAGGACTAGCCAACTCTTTGTCTCGAAACAAGGTGAGTTAGAACCATATAGTTTTTAGCAAACTATCAGCTTTCAACGGATTTGATAAGTCTTTACCACAAACCGTTTGCTTATGGACTAGCCAGTTCTTATGTGTGTTAGACATGGTGAACTGAGAACCATTTGTGAAGTGTGACTGAAAGTCAAACACTTAAGGCTCTTTATCAGCTTCTTCCTCATCCTTCAAATCCTTGATTTGGTCCATTCTGATCAACTCCAAAGTATCAGCAGATTCTTCTGTAACTTCCAATTGTTGTTCTAACATCCTTTCCAACAATTTTCTTTTGAAAGGGTAAGTTTGCTCTTGCAGCATATAGTATGTAACATCATCTACATCCAAAATATGCAATCCACATGACCTATAATATCTCCAGTAACTAGGAACCTGATTCTCTAATTCCTTCAACATTTCTTGATCATAATTGTGTGGCTCATACATAGAGAAATTCCCAATATAATAGTGATACTTCAGTTTTACCTGCACTGGCTTCTTGAACTAACCTTGAAAGATCTTGAATATCTTGTCTGTCAAGAATGTGAAGAATATCCTCCAAAAGTCTGAATACCCTTGTTGTGCCATCAGTTCTCTGAATTCCATGAGCTTCAAGTCCTTGATCCATAGAGTAAATCCATTTAGCAATGGATGCCCTTTCTCCAAAAATCTCTGTATCAATACATTGATCTTCAAATTTCACAATCTTCAAGTACTTCTTCAAGCTCTCATCATCATCACTATCCTCTGCTGTTGATTTAGCTCTCTTGGCTTTCTTCTTTGTCTTTGTTGACCTTTTCCTTTTAACACCCTTGGAAATTCCCTCAAGTTCTGTTGAACCCTTTCCAAGTTTGTATGTACCGTCTCCTCAGTATGTACTGTTGTATGTACTGTTGACTGTGTATGTACTGCTTGTACATTTTCAGTCTGAGCAATATCTTGAGTTTCAACTCCTGTATTCATTCTTTGAGTAGTCTCTTCCTCCCTTGAACTTACCTTCCCCTTTCTATTCTACCTCACATAAGTGGTCTTGATAGGTGGAGATGTGTTTGTACGTTCAGCAGTACTTAGCTCAATTCTAGGAGTACTACCAAATTTCCTTTGTTGATGCAGATGTCTCTTAAACTCTTCAACAGCTTTTCTGTCTGCTTCAGATCCAATCTCAACAAAATTCAATTCAGTTCTCTTATTTTGCTCATACAAGGTCTTGATTTCTTCAAAATTCTTCTTGACCAGCTGAATATGAGTAAATCCTTTAACTTTCTTAAGAAAGTTCATCATCTGATTTCTAATCTGCATAGTAGTTGGAGGCTTAATCTTTTCTTTCCTTCTCTTTTCAGCAAAGAATCTTTGTTGCTCCCTTACCAGATCATCAATCAATTTTGATTTCTCTTCTTCAGCATATGCATCTCTCTCTTCAGCTATCAATGAGTCTGCAAGAAGCTCACTTGCATGTAATTTAGCTTGAATCATGTCATACTCTTGTATGTTCCATTCTTGTTGTATTCTTTTAGCTTCTAGCAAATCCTGCTTTGCTGCAAGTTCTTCCTGTAATTCATTTTCACGAATTTGTGCTTGCATTCTATAAGAAAATTCCTCATCATGGTCTATTTGATTAAATCTGTACATGACTTTGTTTATATCATCATCTGAATCACTTTCATCTTCAGACTCTGATAATAATTGCTTCTTCCCTTTATCCGTTGGATCAATCTTAGGTAGCTTCTTCTTCAGCTTGGTAGATCTTTCCTCATTAGCTTGCTGTTGAATAACTATACCTTTAGTAGGGTGTGAAGCTTGAACTTTCTTACCTTGAATTTGATTCTTTTTGGCAAGAACTTCTTGTTGTGTCTTTTTCTCTGCCTCTGCTTGTTTAGTCTTCTCAACTAAATTCTTCTTTCTTAAATCAAGCAGCAATTGAGCTAAAGTCTCATATTCTCCAAAAGGAGTTTGACTTTCTAGTGAAGAATGATCACCAGCGGTACTTGCAATCGGCTTAGTTGGCTTAGCAGTACTTGGGTCTTCAACAATGTCAGCAGTACTTGCAGTCGGCTTAGTTGGCTTAGCAGTACTTGGATCTTCAACAATGTTGATTTCACCAGTATTAGACACACTTGTTTCTTCAATCACTTGTGTATCCCCAGATACTCTTTCTTCCATAGAAGCCATCATTTCAACTTGCACCTCTTCAGTCTTGTCTGATTCATTGCTCATTCTTGATCTAGACAATACTTGCAAAGTCTGTTTCCTTTGAAACTATACTTGTCTTTGTGGTGATGGAGTTGAATATACAGGAAACTGAATAGTAATTTCCTCCAACTTCTCATAGAAAGCACTCCAATTTGTTTGAAGTGGTGATTGAGGTGGTTGTGCTGGTTGAGTTACCGAAATTTCTTCAACTTGTGGCTCCTCATGAGTAGGTTGTGGTTCTTCATGCTGAATCTCCATATTTGAAGGTCCATCCACACCAGTCTCTAAACCAGTTCCATCTTCATAAGTCCCTATGAAATCTTCATCCAATTCAAAATTGATGTCATTTCCAAAGATCCTTGTCTGATTATGAGAAGAAGGTGGTTGTCCTTTATAATTCTTCCCCTATTTGGTTGCATTCAGTTGCCTTTTCTTGTGGTTCCTGAATCTTTGCTTCTTGATTGCAGACTTCTGAATAGATCTATGTTGCCTCATCCAAGGTGATACTTTGTTCCTTAACTTAATTAGGCTAGCTTCCAATTCAGCAATTTTCTTGTCTTGAACAAGTTTTTCTTTCTGTAAAACCTGTACCTGTTGGGACAAACTTGTACACAAAGCAGTTAAATTTGCAACATCCACCACCTCTTGTGCTTGTGCTTGTGGTGAACCACTAGCAGCAATAGAAGCAGCAGGTGTGTGGATCATCTCATCAGTGTTTGGTGGAACACCAACATTGTGAGAAAAAGATTTTGAATCTTCTAGGGAATGGGAACTCTTGTGAGAAGGAGTTTGCTGAGAAGCACTATCATTGCTAGGTTCCTCACCTTCTTGATTGGCAGGTTGGGCTAACATATGAGCAAACAATGGTTTTATTGTTCCTATAAAGGCATTGCCTTGTTTGGTCAAGAAAGAGAAAGTTCTCTTTGTGAATGTAGGAACATCCCATGTATAAGTTAACTCTGGTAGGTTAGGTATTTGGTCACTAACTAAAGTCTGCATGAATTTAGGATATATTAAAAACTTCTTAGTCCCTTCCAAATTCCTAGTCATGCCTTCAAAAATTAATTTCAAAAAATTAAAAACCCTGTTATTTGCTAGACAAACACCAGCTGATGCCAAAGCAGCAGGAATTTGATCAAAAGATGTACTTTTAGAACTTAAACAGTAAATAATAGCATGAAAAAGCAATTTCCATTGAGGTGAAAATAAAGCTTTACTGAAAGTAAGACTTTTACTACTACCTCCATAGCCCATCGCTGCAAGGCCATCATGAATCTCTGTATTGTTAAGCATACTAAGTCCATTTTCATCATTTAATCTCAAACTTGCTCGTAGCAGTACCTCAGTTACATATATGTTTTTATGATTCACCCTAGCCTTAATGCAAGGTTGACCAAACCGAGTACCTAATACAGCAGTATCCCAAAATTGTTCAACAATGGAAATAGAGAGAACTGGACTTACAGTGAGTGCAAAGCGAACATGACTTCGAGATAGGAAACCAAGCATCTCATGGAAACCAAGAGAGTCATCATTCGTAGCAAGATTCGCAACCAAATTATGCTTAGAGATTACTTGTAAAGCAGCCATTAGTATTTTTTATGATCGTAAAATTAGAGAGAAGGTTATAGAATCAAGAGTTAAAAATAAAAGATTAGGTGAATCAGTTGTGTAATTGGAGTAAGTATTTGAGAAAATAACAAACCCAAACGCGAAGAAACCGCCAAATTTACAAAAGCGACCCTTAACGGTACATGATAAGTGTGAAAACACTCATCAATAATGATCCAAAAACCACTCAAAACACAGTCAAATACATAATATTTAACTGAAAATATCAGAACTACGTGGGTATTTGTGTTTCATGTGTTTTCAGGTAAGAAGATACATTTTGGAGCAAACACGCGCTTTCAAGAGATTTATTTGACAAAAGACGAATAAAATGACAAAAGGGCCAATGTTGATATTGGATGAAGCTCCAAGGACTACTTTTGCTATATTAATGAAGATTGAGAGGGATCAATATATTGGCTTAGTCATTGACATTAATGGAGAGACAAAGTATTTACAACAATCATTCCATTTATTGATCCAAGAAGTAATAACGCAAATCATGGGGAATACGCAGCCATCAACAGTCTGAGTCTTATTAAAGCAGCAATGATCACCATTAATTGGCCGAGCCAACGACATCATTTAAATGAATCAAGATTATGATGGCAATCATTGGGTTGGCATTTAGAACCGACTCAATCCCACAACAACCAATATGGCAAGGTCAACAACCATTAATGGTTTGATACTTCAATAATCTCTGGCGTGATATTATGGCAGCAATAATGAAGCCCTTTAACTGCAGTTATAAATGAATACATACAATATCAATCCCATTATAAACAACACAAAATCCCAAGTACCACAATACAACCAATCACGTTTCAATATGGGCTTCAATCCGGATCAACACATTTGACAGCCAACCAATTCATGCCACGTGGCATCTTCCCATTGGAGATAATAAGTCATCACCTCACCACCCCTGCATGCATGTCTCGGCTCTATATATACTTCATTTTGTCCTTCACTTTTTCAACGTAGCCTTAGTGTGAATATTCACACACACAGTAGTTTACAACAAAAATAGTTAGTTCATTTTTCCTTTATCTTCTTGTGTGTGTGTGTGTTTTCACACACAGTCACACACACATTATAGTTACATTAGCTTGTATTTTGTTACTAGTTTGTTACAACTGACTTTGTAACCAACTTTCTCATCGATTCAATAAACGTTAGTTCAGTTTCTGCTACAAATCAGTTGATCTCTAATATCTTACATTCCTTCATTTAACTTGCAAGTTCAAGTTTATGATATGATCATGGTTGTTTAAGGTTACTGTTCATATAGCTTGAAGTTTGTTTCGAGTTTAACAACAAGTTATAGCTGTTAAAGGAAGTAATGGAGTTAACCGCTTCGTTCAGTTACATTTTCGATGATATTTTGGAAGTGATTCTTTAAGCTACGGGTTTGTAACTGATTTTAGTGAAAGTTTGTATGATTTAACAAACCAATGAGATCAGTATCATTTAGCCATCTTTTGAGGTGAAGTCGAGGCCTGTTGATCGTTGTGTTTGCAACTAGACCGAGACGTAGTTGTGTTAAGTTTGTTCGCAGAAGTTGTTACGGTTCAATGAAGCTCGGTTTCGGTTCGATTTCAATTACGAGTACTTGGCGATTGCTTGATAGCTGTGCTTGTTAAAGATAAACACATAAGTCACTGTTTCAATTCCTGTTCTTGGTGTAGTTGCTGATTTTGGTTCAATAGCGTCAAGTTCATTTTCGATAACAGTTTGTTTCGGTTCACATTCGGAGGGTGCGTTCGACTTAGGCCAGCTCAGCGCTGCGTCTCGACAACAACGGACTTACGTCGGATGTTACGGTTAAGCACGTTTTAGTTTTATGCATACTTATAGTCTTAATGTGCAATTTGTTCAAGTTTGTTAGTTGGAACAAGTGGAATTAGCTTTAGTTAAAGTGGTTATACAGTTAGGTAAATTTGTTACAAGATACTAAGTGAGAACTGAGTTGGTACAATTTTTGAATTTGGGCTATTAAACTTTTCTGTAATTGGTTGAAACAAATTAATTCCACTTCCGAATTAAGCTGTTAGGCCCGTTAGGTGATAGTCAATTGGTTTAAATTTGAGCCTATTAGTCCAATTGGTTTAAATTGCATTTCACAATTCGTAGGTCTTATATAGTTTTACTTGTAAAAAAATTATATTTTCATTTGGATAAAAATTGTTTTAAATACTTTTTACATTTGGAGATATATAAAACGTATATTTTTACTTTAATAAAAATAGCTAGTTAAAAAGTAGTTAAAATTTTATAAAAAATTGTTAGGAGGTTGTTTAAATTTGTTAGATTGTTAAATTTCCAAGTTTGTTAGTTTCTTTGTTAAAAGTTTGTTACATTTGCTTAATAGTTAGTTTAACTTTGTTGATTACTTGTACTTTGTGTGATATTTGTTGTACGTGCAATATGTTTGTAGTGTAGTACATATACGTAGTATATAGACTATTTTTACCTTTTTGATGCTTTGTGCCACTTAGACATAGATTCCAAATCAACTATTATTCACCAAAAACAATTAAATCCACTTGAAAAACGTTAGATCAATTCGATAAGACCGAGAGACAACTACACTAAAAACGAAATATTAAATGGCGCCGCTGTCGGTTCTTGTCGTGAAGATTAACGGTTTTGAGTGAGACGATTGGATTTTGGGATCCGTTCACTTTGTGAACGTCATTTTTACGTATTATAAATCAAAAACATAAAAAAATCAAAAAGATAAAAATATAAAAACCACAAAATCAATTCTTTTCCTAAAGAATTGAACCAAAAAAAATAAAAAATTCAAAAAGTAATCTTTTTCCTAAAAGATACACCCAAAAATATATATTATCGGATTTTCTCGGTTTTTATGTACATATAGTATTTTCTTTAAAAAATCCCAATAAATACAAAAATATTTTCTCTATATTATTATATGTAAATACGTATACGTATAAGAACAACCAACACACATATTCTCCATAAGTATTGCCAAGGCAATACACCGTGTTGAGGGGTGTTCCGGTCCTTGACACGCGTATCGATCAAACTCAATAAAGCAAGAATCGATAAATACTTCCAATAGGCAATAATTCGAAGAATACAAACTACAAAGTGAATAGAAAGGCGATGTGCTATAAAATGCCATCTAAGGGTCAATAGGTACTTAAGTGCTTCGCGCCACCTAACCCCCCTGTTCACTTGTGTGTATTCTAAGAAGGAAGGCTTTAATTGGGGGTCTTGCACCCAAGTAGTACATACGTATATTATTATTTTCTTGTGGATATTTCATATTGAAACTCGAAGAGGATAATCCTTTTCTCTTCAAAGTCACACGAGAGTTTCTCTCTCATTCCTCGTATTGAGTTGCATGCTTACTCGCGGGCGTGCACAAATACCGATTGGTGTACAACCCCTTCCTCCGAAAAGGAAGAAAAAGAGAAAGAGTAGGAACAACAAAACCGTCCATCAAGACGATCACGAGTATCGCGCTTTCGACACCGCTATTGTAGCCATGGATCAACGTCCTATTATGGAGATCCTCCAATCAAAAGTGGAGGGAAATGCCGACGCCATCGTTATACCCGCGATACCCGCACACACTTTTGAGCTTAATACACATATGATCACTTTGGTTTCTTCTAGCCCCTTCTTAGGGATACCCATAGATGACCCCCACGACCATATTAAGAGGTTCTTGTTACTTTGCAATACACTTAAATATAATGGGGTCCCTCCTGATGCCATTAAGTTGATCCTATTCTCATTCTCCTTAGAGGGTCTTGCTAGAAATTGGTATGATAGGCAACCATCTATGAGCATCTTCACTTGGGGGGATTTAAGGAAGAAGTTTTTGAACCAGTTCTTTCCTCCATCAAGAACTACGGCTTTGAGAAAATTAATTATTGGTTTTCAACAAAGGAATGATCAAAAATTTAGTGAGGCTTGGGAGAATTTCAAGGAGTTATCGAGGAAATGCCCAAATCATGGATTCAATGAGGTTCACCAAATCAACACTTTCTATAATGGATTAAGACCACATCACCAAGATTCACTCAACTCTTCCGCGGGTGGAAATATTTTTTCTAAATCCATTCAAGAAGCTTGGGACATTATTGAGACAAAATCGATGGTGCAAGCTAACACACAATTTGATGAGAGAGTTCATGTGGTGCAAGAGAGTGTTACTCCTCAAATGGAAAAAATGATCTCTCAAAAGCTTGATACTATGACCAACACACTCATGAAATTTTTTGAACTCTTTTTGAACAAGAATTCCACCAATGATGTGAATGATATTGCTCTTTCATATGAGACTTGTGGAGTTCCCCATTCCTACCAACAATGTGATAGAGCTCAAGGCTATAAAGGGGAGTGTTATGCTTACCAAGGGAACAATTGCAAAGCACCCAACACCTTTCAAAATCAAGGAAATAATTTTCATCCACCCAATCAAGGATTTCAACCACAACCACCCTTCCCAAATCAAGGATACCCTCAAGTTCAAAATCAAGGATATGGGCTACATGATACTCATGAGTATGTTGAAAGGAGAATTCGTGAAAGTGAGAAAACAATGAATGAGCAAATGAAACTTACAATGGAGGAGCAAACTAAGAGGCTTTTGATGGAATTTACTCAAAGACCACAAGGGGCTTTACCTTCTAACACACAAACAAACCCGAGGGCCAATGTCAATGCTATTATAACAAGAAGTGGAAAAATGACTAATGATTCTTCACCTCCTACACCTTCTATTGTCAAGCCTACTATGATTCCATCTTGTGATAAGCCTTCTACATCCTCTTCATCACCTCCAAGCTCTACTACTTCATCACCTATACCTTCTCAACCTATACCCACTTCTCCTTTACCTTCCACAACTCCCAATGAAGAAGCTAACAAAGAGAAATCTTCCACTACAACACCTATTCCACTTACACCAAAACCAAATCTTCCTTACCCTTCAAGATTGAGAAAGGAGAAATTGAAAAACAAGGATGATATACAAGTCTCTAATTTTTTGAGGATGTTCAAGCAACTTAACATAAACATCTCCTTTGCGGAAGCTCTTACATATATGCCAAAATTTGCTAAGATGTTCAAAGATCTCCTTTCCAACAAGGAAAAATTGGTGGACTTGCCTAACACATCCCTTAATGAGAATTGTTCCGCCGTGTTGCTCAAAACCTTACCTACAAAACTTGGAGATCCGGGGCGATTTTTGATCCCTTGTAATTTTCCCGGGGTGGAAAATTGCATGGCACTAGCGGATCTTGGGGCAAGTATCAATCTCATGCCATTATCGCTTTGGGAAAGACTTTCACTTCCCGAGCTCATGCCTACTAGGATGACACTTGAGTTAGCTAACCGTACCATAGCTTATCCGGTAGGCATAGCGGAGGATGTGTTTGTAGGGGTTGATAAGTTTACATTTCCCGCAGATTTTGTAGTGGTTGATTATGATATGGACCCGAGAGTTCCTCTTATTGTTGGTAGACCCTTTTTGAGGACGGGTCGTACTCTTATTGATGTTGCAGAGGGGGAACTTATTATGAGGGTGGAAGATCAAAAGAATTGTCTAAGAAATCCAATGAGCCCGAGACGGTTAAGCATGTTGATATTCTTGATAAAGAGGTGAATCACGTTGATATTCTTGATGAAGTGTGTAATGAATACTTTCATGAAGCTTGTAAGAGTGGTGAATATGATCTTCCTTATGTTGAGACCATAACCTCCATTACTTCCTCGTTGAATATTCATGAACTCCAACAATTTCATTTTGGAGATTGTAATCCTCTTTTCAACAACAATGAGGAAGCAAATGAGGATTCTAGTTATGATGAACCACCTCTTTTTGATACACCAATTTATGATGAATATAGTGATGATGAGTTCTCCATTTTTGAGCCTCTATTCTTTGATGATCACACTACCTTGAGTTTTGAGGAGATACCTTTTGAAACACCAATACTCTATATACCAATCTATGATGACTATCATGATGAGGAGGGTTCTATCATTGATGAGAGTGATAATGTTTTTGAGATTGAAAGATTGCTTAGTGAGGATGAATTGATAGATAAACAAATTGAAGATTATCTTAAGAGAGATGATATTGAGATTGATAACTCTAGCTCAAATTGGGAAGAGGATGTTCTAAAGATTGAAAGAATGCTTAGTGAAGATGAGTTGATTAATGAGGAGATTGACGCTTATCTTAAGAGGGATGATATTGTGGTTGATACATCTTCTTCTAATTGGGATGAGGATATTCGTGAAATGGAAAGATTGCTTTATGGAGATTCCATTCCCACTCAACCTTCTCAAGAAACTTCACATATTACTCTTTCTTACCCACCTTGTGAAACACCTCAAAACCAAAATGCTTCACTTATTTCACCACCTTTCTTACAAACCAATTCACACAATCTCTTTGAGCCTTCACTTGATGAACCAATGTTTGAGAAATTTCAAGATGATAGTGACTTGTATCAGTTGGATGTTGAATTGGATAGATTCTTTATGTCACCATATGAGGATGTTTTTGATGAGGAGTTTTCTAAAAACAAGAAAGAAATGGTGGTTTCCTCTACAAGTGTAATGACACTTACTACTCCACACCCTTTCTCTCATGATGTGAAGTATCAAGAAGAATCTTCAAAGGCTCCCACCACTTGTTATTTTCCTATGAAGGAAAAGATTTTTGATCCTGGTATAGAGAATGTTGAGCCAACTCAGTATCCGCTTGATGCATTAAAAGGAAAACTTGTGGGAAACTTTAAAGTATCACCTTATCATCTTATGGGACACTTAAGAGAAAGAATCATAAACAAAGAAACCTCACCCACCTCACCTTTGATTAAGAAGTCCACTTTTGGGATGTGCTATTCTTGGGAGGGCAATTATGTATTTGATCCTGGTGGATATTTATGGGGTTTTGTGTACTTAAGAACTTGTTTTACCTTATCATGGAGAGTTTTTCCTAAGAGGGTAAATCTTTTACTCTCCATGATGGTTTCCCCAAGGACAACCTAATTCGGGGCCGAGTCGAGCTAGCGACTTAGGGTTAGAAAAAATCAAGCTTGAATAACTAGGTTAGAAAACGTAGAGTAGATCTAAATAGGTTAGGTTTAATTAAAAGGATGTTATAGTAGAGTTGAAGTGGAGGGGTGGCCTTTCTTCGTCTTTTGGTGTTTGCTTTAAGGGTTGCTCTCTCACATTTCATGCTTGGAGCTTATGGAGGAGGCCAGTGTATCCGGTTCACTTCGATAAGTTTTTGCTATTGTGATATTAAAAACAATTGTGCTTAAAATGAATACCCTTTAGTTGTCTCTCTCTTAGCTTGAGTTAAACAAAGTAATCAATGTCATAAGTGTAGGGGAGTTTACTCCAATACTCTTAACATTGAGGACAATGTTTATCTTAAGTGTAGGGGATACTTCTATCGAAGTGACATTACCTAGACCATTGCCTTAACTTCATGATAATTGGAAAATTAATTTTTCAAAACATTTTTCAAATTTTGATCTACTTTGGCCACCAAAAATATGCATTCATTTTTTTTGCATAAATCATTTTTCATTTTCATAACACAAATACATTGTATATATTTCTTCTTTTGTTCTTTATGAAATATATAAAAAGAAAAAAATATATATAATAAGGACATGGTTTAACAAATTTAGACTTCTTTGACATATTAGGTGCCATGGATATTTTGACTCAACCCGAGTTTGCTTATCTAAGCATTCTCTAGCTAGTATCCTTAACCATGTAGTCCTTCATTGGTCTATTAGGCTAAGCATCCACCACTCTCATTATTTGAGATTTTGAATTTGTGGAGAATGGGAGATGATAGAGTTGAAGCAAGTATAAAAGGGCTAGGTAAACTTCATGACGATTACTTGTGGCTAAACCCTTCTCTTCTTTACCTCTATTTTCTTCGCATGTATATATGTTAATAGATAATCAAGAACGGTTTTAATCGGGTTGTAATCTCTTATGCATTTTTGTCTAATCATTCATGGTTGGTATAAGTACGTCTTAAGATTCTAAGTTAGAACGTTTTAAGTGTACTAGACTTATGTCATCCTTCATACTTAGCGGGTGTTTTTCCTTTTATTCTTTTCAAATTTCTTTGTGAGGAATAAAGAAAAATAAGAGCGGCTTACAAAAAATGAGTGGCTAGAAAAAAAAAGAAAAAAAAAAGAAGAAAAGAAAAAAATAATTATACAAGACTCCCAAGAGGGGCAGTGAAGTGTTAATTATAGTAACTATTAGATTCTAATATTACCTTGACGGGTTGCGGGGATTTAATAGTTGCTCCAATCTAATATTACCTTGACGGGTTGCGGGGTTGAAGATCCAAAGTCTCAAAAAGGCGGCGGATGTAAATTATTGCGTGAGATTTATTTTTCTTTCCTTAGCGAGTGTGTAGCTACTTATTAATGCATGACATGAGGATTTTACACATAAGGCGAATGAATTATTACTCTTTAAACGGACTTATATTAATTGTGAGCGGTTTTTCAAGTGATGGATGAGAGGATTACTTAGGATTAAAACCGTGCTTCCTTATTTTTGGATTTTGCATTTCTTATACTTCACGCTTTAAATAATGACAAATTTGCTCAAAAGCAATTTGCTCAATTAATAACCGGTTCCACATTTAATTGTCATGAATAAGTTGATGCACTTTTTACTTGTGAATGCAATGATCCCCTTTTTAAGCTTGGTATGGGGAAAGTGAAACTTGAGGGTGATAAGTGTCCATGGTACCAAAGCCCTAATCTAAGTCATTGATTTCTTTATGGGTTATTTCCATCAAAACCATTTCAAGAAAAAATCCAAAAATATATAAATAGAATTGTTTTCTTTGCATTGCATTATAAATATTCAAAATCATTCATCATGTAGTATAGTCTAGTTTATTAAATCATAAAATGGCCAAAGTGGATTAATTATGAGAAAAGTGCACTCTAGAGGTTTAAAATGTTGCATTGCATGAGGCCATGGCAATGGTCAAGTGGAGGGGAGTTGATAAGTGTGAAAACACTCATCAATAATGATCCAAAAACCACTCAAAACACAGTAAAATACATAATATTTAACTGAAAATATTAGAATTACGTGGGTATTTGTGTTTCATGTGTTTTCAGGTAAGAAGATACATTTTGGAGCAAACACGCGCTTTCAAGAGATTTATTTGACAAAAGACGAAGAAAATGACAGAAGGGCCAATGTTGATATTGGATGAAGCTCCAAGGACTACTTTTGCTATATTAATGAAGATTGAGAGGGATCAATATATTGGCTTAGTCATTGACATTAATGGAGAGACAAAGTATTTACAGCAATCATTCCATTTATTGATCCAAGAAGTAATAACGCAAATCATGAGGAATACGCAGCCATCAACAGTCTGAGTCTTATTAAAGCAACAATGATCACCATTAATTGGCCGAGCCAACGACAGCATTTAAATGAATCAAGATTATGATGGCAATCATTGGGTTGGCATTTAGAACCGACTCAATCCCACAACAACCAATATGGCAAGGTCAACAACCATTAATGGTTTGATACTTCAATAACCTTTGGCGTGATATTATGGCAGCAATAATGAAGCCCTTTGACTGCGGTTATAAATGAATACATACAATATCAGTCCCATTATAAACAACACAAAATCCCAAGTACCACTATACAACCAATCACGTTTCAATACGGGCTTCAATCCGGATCAACACATTTGACAGCCAACCAATTCATGCCACGTGGCATCTTCCCATTGGAGAGAATAAGTCATCACCTCACCACCCCTGCATGCATGTCTCGGCTCTATATATACTTCATTTTGTCCTTCACTTTTTTAACGTAGCCTTAGTGTGAATATTCACACACACAGTAGTTTACAACAAAAAATAGTTAGTTCATTTTTCCTTCATCTTCTTGTGTGTGTGTGTTTTCACACACAGTCACACACACATTATAGTTACATTAGCTTGTATTTTGTTACTAGTTTGTTACAACCGACTTTGTAACCAACTTTCTCATCGATTCAATAAACGTTAGTTCAGTTTCTGCTACAAATCAGTTGAACTCTAATATCTTACATTCCTTCATTTAACTTGCAAGTTCAAGTTTATGATATGATCATGGTTGTTTAAGCTTTCTGTTGGAATTCCTTTCCAATCGTTACGGTTACTGTTCATATAGCTTGAAGTTTGTTTCGAGTTTAACAACAAGTTATGGCTGTTAAAGGAAGTAATGGAGTTAACCGCTTCGTTAAGTTACATTTTCGATGATATTATGGAAGTGATTCTTTAAGCTACGGGTTTGTAACTGATTTTAGTGAAAGTTTGTATGATTTAACAAACCAATGAGATCAGTATCATTTAGCCATCTTTTGAGGTGAAGTCGAGGCCTGTTGATCGTTGTGTTTGCAACTAGACCGAGACGTAGTTGTGTTAAGTTTGTTCGCAGAATTTGTTACGGTTCAATGAAGCTCGGTTTCGGTTCGATTTCAATTACGAGTACTTGGCGATTGCTTGATAGCTGTGCTTGTTAAAGATAAACACATAAGTCACTGTTTAAATTCCTGTTCTTGGTGTAGTTGCTGATTTTGGTTCAATAGCGTCAAGTTCATTTTCGGTAACAGTTTGTTTTGGTTCACATTCGGAGGGTGCGTTCAACTTAGGCCAGCTCAGCGCTGCGTCTCGACAACAACGGACTTACGTCGGATGTTACGGTTAAGCACGTTTTAGTTTTATGCATACTTATAGTCTTAATGTGCAATTTGTTCAAGTTTGTTAGTTGGAACAAGTGGAATTAGCTTTAGTTAAAGTGGTTATACAGTTAGGTAAATTTGTTACAAGATACTAAGTGAGAACTGAGTTGGTACAATTTTTGAATTTGAGCTATTAAACTTTTCTGTAATTGGTTGAAACGAATTAATTACACTTCCGAATTAAGCTGTTAGGCCCGTTAGGTGATATTCAATTGGTTTAAATTTGAGCCTATTAGTCCAATTGGTTTAAATTGCATTTCACAATTCGTAGGTCTTATATAGTTTTACTTGTAAAAAAATTACATTTTCATTTGGATAAAAATTGTTTTAAATACTTTTTACATTTGGAGATATATAAAATGTATATTTTTACTTTAATAAAATAGCTAGTTAAAAAGTAGTTAGAATTTTATAAAAAATTGTTAGGAGTTTGTTTAAATTTGTTAGATTGTTAAATTTCCAAGTTTGTTAGTTTCTTTGTTAAAAGTTTGTTACATTTGCTTAATAGTTAGTTTAACTTTGTTGATTACTTGTACTTTGTGTGATATTTGTTGTACGTGCAATATGTTTGTAGTGTAGTACATATACGTAGTATATAGACTATTTTTACCTTTTTGATGCTTTGTGCCAATTAGACATAGATTCCAAATCAACTATTATTCACCAAAAACAATTAAATCCACTTGAAAAACGTTAGATCAATTCGATAAGACCGAGAGACAACTACACTAAAAACGAAATATTAGTACAACGGACATGTAGCGGTACATGGAACATAAGCGGTACTTGAATTTGTGCTAGCGGTACTTGGAGTGACAACGGTACCTCACAGTATTGACCAGTTCATGCTTTCCACTAACAATGTAACCTCTTTTATCTTTTTCTATTAACCTGCAATTACATCAAAAACACAAAACATAGACTATACAATAAAAATTATAAAAATTTGTACAGCTATTACCTCCCCTCAACCATGTTATTGGTTGAGCATACCAATATGTGTCACCAAGAATTCGAATCACTTTGCATCAAATGCCTTGGTCAACAAATCAGCTACATTGTTGTCTGTATGAATCTTCAAGACTTGAATAAGCTTTTTGTCATAAGCATCTCTTATAGAGTGATGTCTTATTTCAATATGCTTTGTCTTGGAGTGAAATATTGGATTCTTGACAATGCATATAGTACTTTCATTATCAATGTAAATCTTGGTGTTCATGAAGTTAAATCCATAGTCAAACAATTAATTTTGAATCCAAAGTACTTGTCCACAGCAATGAGCAGCAGCTACATATTCAGCTTCAGTTGTAGAAGTAGCAACAATGGTTTGCTTCTTACACTGCCATGATATGAGTCTTCTGCCTATGAATTGACAACCTCCTGTTGTGGATTTCCTATCATGATTAGCTCCAGCATAATCACTATCTGAGTAAGCTTCCAATTCAAAGGTGGAATCTCTAGGATACCATAATCCTAAATTGGGTTGACTTTTAAGATATTTAAAAATCTTCTTCACAGCGTATAGATGTGACACCTTTGGATGAACTTGGAACCTTAAACAGGCACACACATCAAACATTATATCTGGCCTTGAAGCAGTAAGATACATCAATGAACCAATCATTGACCTATATAGATGAATGTCAACATCTTCTCTATGTTCATCTTTTGATAAAGACTTCTTGGCTTCAAAAGGTGTGCTTGTACTCCTTGTATCCATGCATGAAAATTTCTTAAAGATTTCAGCAACATATTTATCTTGGCTGATAAATATTCCATCTTTCCTTTGTTTGACTTGCAGTCCCAAAAAGAAGGTTAGTTCTCCCATAGAACTCATTTGAAATCTTCCTTTCATCAAAGCTTCAAACTCTTCACACCATGTCTTCTTGGTAGAACCAAAAATGATGTCATCAACATAAACTTGAACTAGAATGATGTCCTTAGCATTCTTCTTGATGAACAGAGTTTTTTCAATGGTTCCTCTCCTATATCCATGTTCTAACAGAATATTGGATAAGGTTGCATACCAGGCTCTTGGAGCTTGATGCAGACCATAAAGAGCTTTGATAACCTTGTAGACTCTATTGGGGAATTTAGGATCTAGAAAACCTAGAGGTTGTGAGACATATACTTCCTCTGAAATAGTACCATACAGAAAGGCACTTTTCACATCTATTTGATAGACTATAAATCCCATATATGATGCAAAGGCCAAAAATAACCTAATGGCTTCTATCCTTGCCACTGGTGCAAAAACCTCATCATAGTCTATCCTTTCTTCCTGTCTATAGCCTTGAGCAACAAGTCTTGCCTTGTTCCTCACAACAACCCCTCTTTCATCCTTCTTGTTCCTGAAGACCCATCTAGTACCAATTACTCTTTTACCTGAGGGAAGATCCACAAGAATCCAAACTTTTTGTAGCTCAAATTGTGTTAATTCTTCTTGCATGGAATCTACCCAACTTTCTTCATCAAGACCCTGAGAGATGTCTTTGGGCTCTACTTGAGATAAGAAACAGGTAAACAAACAATGCTGAGTATCTTTATGATTTGTTCTCTGCTGTTGTTTGACATAACTCATAAGTGCATGAGTTTCAATATTGGTTTGCAGTTGTCTTCTGGTTTGTACAACAGATTTGGGATCTCCAATAATCAGTGTAGTAGGATGGTTGTTGTTGACTTTATGAGTGGGAATAGAACTGACCGGAATTTCTGTTTCCAAATTGTTGAAATCGGTTACTGCACCCTGCTCATCATAGGAAGCTTTGGAGAAGATTCCTTCAGTTGGACTAGCATATAAGTCTTCATCGTCCAAGGCTTGTAAAATCTCTTCTAGTGAGTCAACAGATTTGGTAGATTTTGATTTAGCAGTACTTGCAGATGAAGTACCGCTAAGTGTAGTATGTACTGCTGAGTGTTGTGACTCAAAAGATTCTTCTCCTGAAAGCTAATTAGCATATGTAGCATTCTTTTCTTGATCTTGAAGCCTCTGAAGCTCCTGGGAGGCTTGATCATTACTTGATGACATGGTTTGCTTCTTAGGAGTTATAGACATGGGAGTAACAGTAGGCATGTTGGGCACATAGACATGAACATCATCATCTGATGAAGAAACATCTTCTTGAGTACCTGCATTAGTTGCACTTGACTCCTCACATGTATTGTTAGTTTGACAATCCTTTTGCAAAGAATAGTAATCCATGGATTTAGTTAGATAATCTAAATCAAACATCCAAGCATAACCTATTCCTGGGACATTGGGTTTATTTTCTAAGAAATTAACATAAGCATTTTCTTCAACTTTCTTAGTTGCCAAATTATAAACCCTATATGCTTTGCTTTGCAATGAATATCCTACATGATATCATGGATCAGACTTTCCATCAAACTTTCCCAAATAATCAAGAGTATTTAGTATAGACACATGACACCCAAAAGGTCTTAAATGACTTATGTTAGGCTTTACATCAGTCAAGAGTTCATAAGGTGTTTTGTTTTGAGGCTTGGTTACTAGGACTCTATTTAACACATAACATGCAGTATTGATTGCTTCTGCCCAAAAGGTATTTGGCAAAAGTGAATCAGTCAACATAGTTCTAGCAGCCTCAATCAGTGTCCTATTCTTCCTTTCAGCTACTCCATTTTGTTGTGGAGTTCTAGGATTACTAAATTGTCTCTTAATTCCATTAGACCTACAGAATTCATCAAATTCAGCATTCTTAAATTCTGTCCCATTATCAGTCCTAATGATTAAAACCTGTTTAGTGAACTGCTTTTCAACTAAAATGATAAAATCCTTAAGTAATCACTTGTTTCACTTTTAAGAGCTAAAAAGAAAACCCAACTGAATCTACTATAATCATCAGTTATGACTAGACAAAAGGTCTTATGACTAATGCTTCTGATAGAAACTGGACCAAACAAATCCATATGCAAAAGCTGCAAAGGTTTTGTCACAGTGTTAACAGTCTTGGTCTTACAAGAGGCTCTATGTTGTTTACCTTTTTGACAAGCAGCACATGTGAAATCATTTTGAAAAGATTTATTAGGTAGACCTCTAACCAAATTCCTATTCACCAATCTATTAAGATTCTTGAAATTCACATGACCTAACCTTCTATGCCACAAATTTGACTCATCTAAAGAAGCCTTAGCTAGCAAACATGTAATACCACCTGTTGGAGTAATAGTATGAAGATTAAAGGTGTACATATTTTCTTGCCTGGGTACTTTAAGCAGTATTTGAGATTCCTTAGGCATCTCAAAGTCTTTAGACAACACCAAGCAGTCTTTCTCTGTGAATAGCACCTTGTTCTTCTTATCACACATTTGTGATACAGAAAAGAGATTGAATTCATTCAATTCTTTTGCAAAGAACACATCTTCAAATCCCAACTTTCTTGTGTTGATTTTCCCTTTGCCAGTGATTCTACCTTTGCTACCTCCAAAGGCTACTGGACCTCCTCTAAATTCTTCAAATTCAGCAAGAAAATCTTTGTTTCCTGTCATGTGTCTTGAGCATCCACTATCTACTATTCCTTTATCTTTTAATTCATCAATTAGATGCCCCTGCACACAAATAAAACTCATTAGTTTTTAACAGGGACCCAAGCCACATTTGGATCGGATCTTGTGGGACCTACACATTTAAGAGTTTGGACTGAAGCATTCCCAGTAATGCTACTTTTGCTCTTATACTTCATGGTTTCATTTATGTAGTCAAAGTCATAGGGTGACTCTATGTACTCGGACTTCTTTGACTTAATTACTGCTTTAGCGGTACTTGCTTTAACCCATGATTTATCTCTTTTAGGAACCCACATTTGCACTGGTTTGTTTTTATCCTTACTTATAGGTGTTTTAACTTTTTCAAAAAATTTGTTAGAAGTCTTGGAGAACTTTGGTTTTACAGACTTTAAACCAACAGTACTTAAGTTTGGTCTAGCAGTACTTGCAGGTCTAGACTTGTCGGTACTTGGTTTACCAGACTTTAAAGGTACTAGACCTTGTTTCATAAGTACTGCCCTAGGAATAAAACTTTTGGTAGAGTTATCTTTAAACTGTTTAACTACCCTTGTGTGATCAAACTTAGGTTTGTCATTTTTAAGTTTCTGATTCCTATAACCTGTGCATTTTTACCATTACTGTTTTTCATGACCCTTTGTGTAGCCTTTTGTTTCACAATTTTATCTTCATGTAATTTATAATCTTTGATAAAATGATTTAGACTACCACAAACATAACATCCTTTTCTTCTTAAAGAAGACCCAAAAGGTTGTTTTGACTTTACTTTTTCAAAACCTAGCCCACCCCTTTTGGCATTATTATGTTTTACATTGTTTTCCAATATCTTGCTAGGAGTTTTTACCTGCTTGGGAGCAGAACTAGACTTAGATTCCTCAGAAACAAAGTTGTTCATTAAAGGTGGATAAACAATACTTTTGGTCACAGCAGTCTTTTCTTGGGACAAAGTACTAGAGTTTAAGGTATTATTAACCTTTGGTTCTGTTGATCCCAAACATAGATCGATTTAGCTTGTCTCCTTTTATAGACATAAGGAGCCTTGTACAAGAGTCTACGTATCAACTATTTTAGGTAAAGATAAACATAGAAAATACATTGTTGATCATATCTTTACTAGAAACAAACTAGAAACATAATACGTGTAGACTAAGTCTTCTATCAGTGCTTGACCTCATCCTATCAACGCTTGACATCTTCCTGTCAACGCTTGTTCTGTCAATGCTTATTTTCTTCTTATCAACATCCTGATTGCTCTTGTCAGCGTCCAAGTGTACTGGCTACATTTTATTCCCAACAATCCTCCCCTAAACTTGATATCTACTCTAGCAATCAAGTTTCTAAATAAAAACTAAGAACTAGGAGGATTCTTACAAATCTTATCAAATTGGTAATAAACATGCCTAATCAAATCTTTGGCTACGTCACTTGAGTAATCAATCTCCAGCTGTGTTGTCTTCATCTTTTCAAAAACTTCTTTGGACATGGGATACTCAGCATCTACAAGAAGATACTCATAAATTTTTGTAGAACTCAAATGATACACACCAGCAGCTGAATACAAACGCTATTGAAGTCCACTGATATCATCCTCAAGATCCTTCCAAACAGGATCTTCTTCTTCTGGTGCACACATTCTTTTGAATTTTGACCAAAGCTTTATTCCATTGACTGAAGTAGGTGCTTCAGTCTCATACTTGGCCAGTAGTAACCTCCATAGGTCTGCCAAGTCTTCCCTATCCATACTTGCAAACAAAGACATAAGAGTAGTAAAGGTGTGTACCTCTTTCCCATATCTGCCAATCATCCAAAACCCACTTGCATCTTCTTCATCGCTAATGATAGGGTTTCTAGCATCAAGAGGTAACACTTGTACCATATCTGAAGCTTCCATGGGTGAGAGCTTGATGCTCCTTCTAATAACAGCTTCACTGGGATTCACTTTATTCAAATCTTTAGGGAACTCAAGTGGAACTCCCTTCTTCAATGGCCTTGGAACAATCATAGCCTTTTGAATCTCCATCTCTTCTGCAAGTTCTTCTTTCCTTTCATCTGAAAGAAGTCTGATAGTGTTCACTTCTTGCACTCTTGCCCAAATTGGATAAGTCTTATACTCCAATTCTTCAAAGGACAATCCCTGTAATTTCTGAAAAGTCCATCCTGTTTGATGACATCTGAGCAACATGTAATAAAGCTCCCTTCTATCTTTCTTCAGCAGTGAGAAAACTTTGCTAGCCTTATACTTCAGAATTACCTTGCAATCTTGTTGAACTCTTAGAAGAATCTCCAAACCCCAAATTTGATCTAAAATTGTCATGTCTGGATTCTCCATAACCTTGTTCTCCCAAGCATGATACATCTGGGCAACTTCTGGCATATCATAATCTACTTTCAATTTCAACTCTCTAAGTTTCTCCCTTGCCAACTCATCACCATATTCAAGTCTTTCTGGTTCTTCAATGATCATAACACTTGAATTTGAGCTTTCATCATTACTTCCTTCTTGCTCCTTAGAAGTAACTACAAATGGTGACTCACCAACCTTCTTCTTTTCTTGTTCCATAAGTTGTGCAGCTAACATCAAATCAAACTACACTTGTGTTGCATCCTTTAGAACCTCTGTTTCTACCATGATTCCTTTACCCTTATCTAATGGATCAGTGATGGGTAAAGATGATGATGGTACCTGTGAAGACACTTCCTTGATGATAGCTGATGACTGGAATACATCAACCATATCTGCATGTCTGTCAACGTTCAAATCATGTGTGTCAACGCCCAACTTACTCTTGTCAGCGCTTGGTGTCAGCGTCCAAAATCTGCTTGTCAACGCTCACCTTATTCTTTTCAGCGCTTCTTGTGAACTGCTCCATCATTGCCAAAGATTCTCCATCATGTGAGCCTTTGTCATTCACATGTATCTGCTCATCCTCCCCTTTGGAAGAATCCTCCATACCACGCCTATTGTTAGCATCTTCCAAAAGAACAATCCTCTACCTCAATTGCTTTAGTTCAAGGCCTTGTGTATTGAATGTTTATACTAGTTCTGCATTTTTCTTTTGCAAGCTAATGCAGGCAGCCGTCAATTCCAACATTGTATAATTCCAATCTGCCCTCCTCTAGAATGGGGATTTGACCTCCCAAAATAGAGTCATGGGGCATGTATGAGGTCTTAAAGATGTTAGGATTGGCATGGCATGCATCTAAGCGAGTACCAATAGTCCCAGCCTCATCCATATCACCAACCACACTTGTGGTGGTGGTTCTCTCTGCAACATGGCTAGGACCACTAGAGGAGAACACTCCAGTAGTCCTTGGGTGTTTTACCAACCTAAATTCAGGGGGTGTAGAAGATGATGTGGATTGGGTGGCAGTTTGAAGGTTAAAGGGTGTTTGGGTCTGTTGTAGAAATGTGTCAACATCTGGATTTGAAGTGTCAACGCCAACATTTAATGTGTCAGCGTTGAAGGGATCTTGGTCAAGTTCCATGTGTTGAGGTGAAGATGATGGTTCAGGCAATGGGTCAAGTTGTGGTTGTGGGTCAGGTTGAGGTTGTGCTGCTACAATAACAGCAAGCATGGCTTGGGTAAGGGGTAAATCTATGTGAGGGGGTGAATTCATCTTACTAAAATTAGCTTTCTTTTGCACAGGGATCGCATAAAAATCATCATGATCCCTGGTGCAATACCTTTTGTAATACCTAGAACCGAGGTCACTTACCTTACCCTAAATTACGCTTATTTTTGAAATTTTTAATAAATTTTATTTGCTATATATTTTATCATTTTGGTTGAAACCGATATTTGAGGTCATAATTTTGACGATTGACGATTTAAGAAGAACGATGACGACTACGATCCCGATGGATGCCCAAATTTCTATGTTTATTGTCGTTTTATCGATATTATAATTTTTCGAGAATTTTACTTTCGGTTCGTGTTAAGTCGAGTCGGGTGAGTTTTATTGCTTTCCGGGTACATTTAAATTGTCCTAAAAGTATTTTGGAGTGTTCGGGATGATCCCCGACTCCCGTAAAATTTTCCAAAATGACTAGTGAGTCAATCCCGTAAACTTATGAGGTCGTTTTCACTTAAGGACCAAAGAAAGCCATTATTGCACCACAAGTCCCTCCCAATTTTACAAAATGGAGAAACAAACACACACTAAACACATTTCACTTAAAAAATTTTCAAACCCCTCCCTTTTTCTCTCCTTAGGCCGACGGCCAAAACCACCCAAACCACCACCACCATTTTTTTTTCTAGCTTGTTTTGATCAAAAGTAAGCTTAGACCACATTTAGTTACTTCATTCCCATCCTTTTCATGTACTTTAATCATACATGCATCCACAAAAAATTTTCCAAGAATCAATGGATTTTTCAAAGTGGTTTTGATGTTAAATTGGATGTATGCATGTTTAATTCATGTGTATAGGATGTTTAATCACTCAACAAACCAACCAAAATCAATTTGGTTGGGGGTTTTGATCACCCACACCCCACGGCACAAAGGGGATGTTTGGGGGATCTTGGTGATTGTTATTTTGTTATTGGATTATGTGTTTATGCTTGTTTTTAGATGTTTTTGAATGGGTAAAACCCATTGCATGTTTGATTTTGTGTTTGGGTTTTTAGATGGATATGATAATTAGAGTGTTTAGGACTGATTAGTATGGTTAGGTATGATTAGGAGTGATTAGGTTGAGGTCTAGTGTCGATAAATGGGTTTGGAAACGAGTGTTAGATTGATTTTCGGATAGGTAATTTTAGGCAGAATGTTTGAAGTGTTTTCATAAAATTTATTTTGTAAACAGGTCATGTAGCTAGGATATAGTTGTAGAGCGTCTTCTTAGCTTCGATTTGGTATAAGATAGAGCTTACGACTCCTAACAAGTCAAAAGTTATGATGTTTTGAAAATCGTGTACCGGGAGATGAGAACCTTCATAATCCGAAATTATGTTTGGTTTTAGGTCAAATCCCGGGGACCATAGGTATAGTTTGGTAAATGCTTAAAGGTTGATTTTTGGTCTCAAACCTGCATATTTGAGTCTATTATTAGACTTAGGTGTCAAATGGGTCAACGGTATATTTTAAATGGGTCAAATGAGTCCGACTTGGTCAAAGTGGAAATTCAGTCCAAAAAACGTAGGTTTGGTAAAGTGTTGAGTAACGGGTCGTAAAAGCGAAAACTTTTAATGGGATTAAAAATGTGTTTTCTAAAGGTCTTAAGGTATTTTTGAGAATTTTCCCAAATTTTATTAAAAGAGTTAAGTCTAGTAAAACAGCCCATACTTTTGGTAAGTATCGGTGAAAAACGTGAAAAGAGTAATAACGTTAATAACATGGACGAATAGTATAAAACGAGTAACGCTTATTTGTTTGGTTTTGGTGTGAGTTGTAATTATCACAATTGACTAATATGTATGTATTATATACAGTACTTAAGGTTTATAAATGAGATTACTCATTACGCGTTATTGGTTTGATAGGTGTTGATTTTCCCGGGCATCCTCATCATCATCAGTGATCGTCACTCGAATCGTCGACTACTTTATATATAAGGTGTGAATTTATAGCCTCGCTTACTATTGTTTTAAATTGTTTTACCCGCGAGGGAAATGCATGCTAGTTTTCCAAAATGAACATATGTCATGAATGATTGTTGGACCCGAATGTTGCCTTAGAAATTGTGTTGAGTACCTAGTTGCAAAAGACCCTAATTTAATAAACTATTAACTATTGTTTAATCCTAGCGTGGATTGAAAATAGCCGCTTATACAAAGTGATAGTACTATGGGGTTGACGACCCTATCCGAGACGAGGGCTAGTACGTTGGGTACCCCCTGCGGACGGATAATTTGTGATAAGAGATAAGGTATAATTGCAACTGATGCCTTTAGAAGGGGCACTGGTTTCATCTGAATCACGCCGGTAATTATTACGCGGGTGATTGAGTTAACGGATTAGTGTCATGAGCTTAAACACAATTGTCATAACCTTGAAAATAGATTGTTTGATCGACAAGTCTATGAATGATCGTGAATGATTTTTATACACATATGTTCAAAATGAAATTGTGAAACCTATGAATTCCACTCAACATTTTTTTGTTGACCAAATTTAGCATGTGTTTCAGGTAACCGATGAAGTGTAGCATGGAGCATGCATTGGATAGGAGTTGTGTGTGTGGCTTGGCGTCTACTTGTTTTTCCACCCATTCTTACTTGAATATTTTAAACTTTATGTCATGTTGTTGTGAAAACTGTATCTTTTGGGATTGAGATTCATGGGGACCGAAACGCTAACTCTGTGTTGTATCATTTAGGTTTGGAAAACCGTAGACATGTACATTTTTAACAATTTTTAATTTAAGTTCAAACTTTTACGTCTCTTTGGAGTCGTTTGATATATCTTGTGTGCGATGATAACTGCCTAGCACCCAAATGTTGTAGTTCCGCTGCGCATAGAATTTGGTGGGGTGTTAGACCTTTGCTCATCAAAAATCTTTTGTAAAAATCTTGGGTAAGCCAAACTCATCTTATTACCCTTGTTTTTACACATGCCATCAAAAATCAATTTAGAAAAATTATACTTTTGCCCATTCGTAATACACACAATTGCACTAGCAATAGATCTGTTAATTTCATTATGTGCAGTACATTGGGACTTAAACATTGAAGGATGACATGTATTAAGTACTTCCAAGCTGGGGGAAATTCCTGTTTATTATATTTGTTTAAAATTCCTTCTTCAGGGAAAGGATAACCTAAAGCTTGGAGTCCTTGTTCTATCTCACCAATGGGAAGAGTGGTTATACCATTTGCATCATCAAGATGCAAAGCCTGGCGAACCAAGGCTTCAGTAACCACCCAAGGACGTCCATGGACAATAGCTGTTAATGTAGTCACATTATTAAGTGTTGAGGAACTAACAGTGTTCCAAAACTGTTTAATATGAGTGACAAGGATGATAGGAGCATGAGAAAGTGCATACCTAAGGGGAGATGCATTCAAATACCCCTACCATCTGGGTGTATTGAGGAAATAGAGCATCATCAGCCTCCACATAAGCAATCATATTATGCTGACTTCTGAATCCCAATACCAAGTCACTTGGTTTAAACTTAGGCGCCATTGATGTAGAAAGCTGTTTGTGAAAGATTATAATAATTATAGGAGAAAAGTTGTTAGACAAGAATATGAGAGTACCCTGTTTAAAAAGAAAGAGCCAAATTTATAGGAGGGATAGGCACATGTGATTGGTCAAAAATGAGGCAAGTAATTTCAAAATATAATGATGAAAATATTGAAAAGAAAATAAGTTATCTTGTGTATTAATTAAAAGTTATCAACTCCCAAAATTACGGCCCCAATTTTCGTCAAAAATAACAACTGGGTAGGACCCAATGAGTGTCAACGGTAAAAAACAACCCATCAACGCCCAATGGCTATATTCTTGTCAACGTTGGTAAAAGCCATGTCAACGTCTAAATTGGTCACAACAACGTTTGGAAATATATCTATCAACGTCCAAAAATAAAAATAATAAAAATGAAAAAGGACCTTAACAAAGTAATTTATCCTAGTGAAGATAACCTATGAACTGAAAATTACTATAGGGTGGCAAGCACTGTCCAATCATGCACACTTGCTTATGCAAGATAGACATAACAGTCCTCTAGTGTCCCTTACTAACCAATGTTCTTAACAGTTAAGTTATCTCATAAAATCCTTTGTAACTTCCCAGGTAAACCCAATATAAATCATACCCAAGTCTCCCAACAGACCACATCCAATTCTAGGCCAAAAAGGTCTTGGCAGCATGCATAGTATATCAACTTTGCATGCTACAGTGCCTCATGAGATAGTAAACTAAATCATACTCACTAGTGGACATAATTTAGAATTGTGATAAGAGTATTATAAGAATACCCAAAAAGTCCTAGGTTCCTAAACCTCCCCTTAAACTATGATACAAAAGTTGCCAAATAATATGCATGTAAATAAAAATTTATGTCAAGATAGGAATATAAATATTCCAACCATCATCCATAAATTGAAACATGCCCCAATAATGCTCCAAGAATCTATAAGCAACTCTGTATCCAATGGTACAATGCTAACAACGCCTGCACAATTAGATCAAAAACCACAAAACTAACATGTTGCTGACAACGTCACGATAACACTTATCAGCGTTAAGATAACCTTTGTCAGCGTTAGACAAATAAAGTGGAAAATCTAAATTCACATAAAGACCAATAACAATGCATATCCTATACATACTTTTACACTATGATCTAAAAACACATATTAAGTGAGATTGATCATTCCAATACTTGTTACCAAGTATTGAAATCTTCCAGTATCAAAAGGTTTAGTTAATAAATCAGACACATTTTCTTCTGTGTCAACCCTATCTGGTTGTATTAAACCCTTTTCAAAACAATCTCTTATAAAATGATGTCTAATTTCTATGTGTTTTGTTATAGAGTGATGTACAAGATTTTTAATAATGCATAAAGTACTGTTATTGTCTACAAAAACCTTGGTATGCATGAAATTATACCCATAATCCAACAGCTGGTTCTGAATCCATAAGACTTGTCCACAACAAGCAGCTGCTGCAACATACTCTGCTTCAGTTGTAGAATTGGCCACCACTGTTTGTTTCTTGCATTGCCAAGAGATCAATCTACTCCCAAGAAACTGTCATCCACCAGTTGTGGATTTTCTATCAAATTTGTCACCACCATAATCACTGTCTGAATATGCAATAAGCTCCAATGGTGAATCTTTTGGATACCATAATCCTAGGTCTGGATAACATCTAAGGTATCTAAAGATCCTCTTGACAGCATGAAGATGACACTCTTTGGGAGTCACTTGATGGCGTGCACATGCACATACAGCAAACATAATGTCAGGTCTTGAAGCTGTGAGATACATCAATGAACCAATCATTGATCTATAGTGCCTGACATCCACTTCTTTTCCATCTCCAACTTTTCCCCAAGGGTGTTCTCTATCCATAGGAGTGCTAGCCCTTTTCTCATGTGGAGAAAAGCCAAACTTCTTCAAGATTTCTGCTACATATTTATCTTGAGAGATGAATATACCATCTTCTTTCTACTGACCTTGTAATCCTAGAAAGAAGTAAATCTCCCCCATTGCACTCATCTTGAACTTGTCTGTCATAAGCTTGGAGAAGTCTTCACTCATCTTTGGACTGGAAGAGCCAAAGATGATATCATCCACATAGACCTGAACAAGTAACAAATCCTTACCAGTCTTCTTTGTAAATAAGGTCTGGTCTATGGTGCCCCTTTTAAATCCATTTTCCACTAGATAGGTGGACAATGTGCCATCCCATGCTCTTGGGGCTTGATGAAGTCCATACATAGCTTTCTTCACCCTATACACCTTGCTTGGATGTTCTGAATCTTCAAAACCAGGAGGATGCATAACATACACCTCCTCTGCAATTGTGCCATAAAGAAAAGCACTCTTCACATCCATTTGATAGACTGTAAAGCCCATGCAGGAAGCATAGGCTAGAAAAATCCTTATAGCCTCAATCCTTGCAACAGGTGCAAAGACTTCCTCATAGTCTATCCCTTCCTCTTGTGTATATCCTTAAGCCACTAAATGTACCTTGTTTCTGACCACAATGCCTCTTTAATCCTTTTTATTCCTAAGAACCCATCTTGTCCCAATAGGTCTGACATGTATGGGACAATCAACTAACTCCCAAACATCCTGGATAGCAAATTGGTGAAGCTCATCTTGTATTGCTTCCACCCAACTTGGTTCTTTGAGAGCATCAAAAATCTTCTTGGGTTCCTGTTGTGACAGAAAACAGGCAAACAAACATGCTTGAACAAGAGGGGTATCAACCTTCTTGTGAATATTGGCAATAAATCCTCCAATATTCTGATGAGATCTTCGAGTTTGCACAGGAGTCATCACATCACCAATGATTAGAGAAGGAGGGTGATTTTTGATTGTAGAAGTAAGCACTCCTCCCTTAATAAGTGTGTTGTCCTGATGTTGAGTAAAATTACCTCTTTAGGAAAAGAAGGCAATAAAATAGGGCAAGTGCACGACGATTTAGGAAAACCGTGTGTGAATGACCCTAGGTGAGTTCGTTCTCGAGGAGGCAAGTGCGTTGTGTTAAGAGTTGATTTTTTTGTTTGAGATTATATTGATTGAAAAAGAAATAAGAAAGGAAAGAAGAGACGGTTACGAAAATTAATTAAACTATGACGAAAAAGGCGTACACGTAAAGTCGCAAAAAGCTACAAAATTAAAAATTTCAACCTAAAAAATAATTATGAGCTAAAACAAGTCTAAAATAATATAAATAAGGAATAAAATCCAATAAAAATATTTTAAAACCTTTTATTAATTAAATATTCAATTTTAAATGCTAATTAAAGCCCTAAAATTAAATATAATTAATCAAAATGTCCAAAATATGATTTTATTGAACAAATAACTTACTTATATTATCTAAAAACTAAAAAGTATTTTTATAATTTTTAAATACTATTTTTCTATTTTTTAAATTACTAAAAACTATTTATAATTAAAATAATTATAAAAAAATAATTAAATAATGCTAAAAATAATCTACCAATTTTAAAAATCCTATTTTACTCTAATGAACAGTAGAAAAATGAAAAAGCTTGAAAAATATTAAATTTTCCACTAAATGACAAAACTAGTTTAATTAAAACCCTAATTAACTTAAATTAATTCTAAAAATTAATAAAAAGATGAACAGTAAAATATTTTTTAACCAAAAACCTTAAAATATTATTCTAAGTTCAGAAAAATTGATTAAACCTAAAAATATTACTTTTTGGCACTAAAAGACAAAAAACAGAAACTTTAAAGTTAATTAAAAATAGCTAATTAATCTAAAAATTACTTAATGAACAGTAACTTAAAAATAAATTAAACTGAAAAATCACAATTTAAATAAGAAAAATAATGACACTAGTTTGAAACCCTAATTCCTAAAATAGTCCACAAAAGACAAAATTTTAAGATTTTGAAAGTGACATGTGATGGTTTTCTGTCTTTTAGTAGAGCAGTGGGAACACAAGTGCTAGCAGTGGGAAAGGAGTTCCCACTGCTTGTGTTAAAAAACGGGTCTGGTGGTTTGGAGCTTAGGAAAGCTCTTGTTTGTTGGAATTAAATGGCAACAAAGGCACCCCCACACTCATGGAAGTGTGGGGAGTCAAGCTAAGCAGAAAAACACACAAGTCCAATTCAAAAATCACATACAAAAGACCAGATTGCAGTTACTATATACAGAAACAATGGCCTGGGGTGTTTTTGCTGATATAGTGTGCACAAATTTGATTTTTAATGGCCAATATCTTGCTCAAACATTCACCAAATCATACAAAGATAAAAACAAGCCTAGATTAGACTAATTTCTAACAGCATACAAAAAATCAAACCACAAAACATGTTGAAACTAAGCAGAAAAATGATTACTGATTTTTAGCTATGTTTATCAAATGAGCATGCAATTCTCTTAAGTGTTTAACCAAAGTGTAAACCAAGTATTGCACACTCCTAACAGCAACCTAAAGGGAATGTCTACCCTGTTTTCAAACCAAATCAATGACAAACACTTGGCTAAATAAGCAGACCCAAACACCCCTTATATTCTGAAACTTGAAAATATTCAGACCAAGACTTTAACAAACCCAACAAAACTGATTCAAACTATTTAGAACTGGCATATAACACATCAACAAAGCAAAATCCAATACTCAAACAACTTAGTAAGCAGATTACACAAAAAACATACCCAATCACAATGAAACCTAATAATGGAAACTTGAAATGAAACAAAGAGATTTTACCAAGAGGGACCTACATCCA
Organism: Glebionis coronaria; assembly: GCA_025667525.1. Lineage (NCBI taxonomy): Eukaryota > Viridiplantae > Streptophyta > Magnoliopsida > Asterales > Asteraceae > Glebionis > Glebionis coronaria. Next base: position 463,127,833 of record CM046881.1, read on the forward strand.
GGTCCCTCAGTGGCTGTTTGCCACCTCCTACAAGCCCGGGCTTGTGCTGAGCCTTGTGGGATTGGATTAGCTTAAGCACAAATGCCAAGAAAATGATGAGAATACCCCTTGACTGATCCTTGTTTCCTGCACACCACAAACAACAAAGGGAGAAAGGACAAGCTTATAAGAGATTCAATAAGCTTGGTTTAACAAGCTTATTGAATGGCTTATAGCAGTAAGCTTAAAAATAGGTTTCTGAAAATTTTTTGAAAACAAGTGAAATCCTTAAAAACAAACTTGAAAATTTTAAATTGAATTCAGGAAGAACAAATTTTAAAACTGAAAATGCTGGAAAGTAAAATGGATCACAGTCTTATGCAGGAAAGAACTTTTTCATTAATTCATAAAAGAAATTTTTTTAACATAAAACTGGAACATTGAAACAGAAATACAAGCTAACTATTTATAATACAAAAGCTGGTAAAACCCTAGTCCTAGAATGTGGTCATTTTCCTCTCTTTTCAAACAATCTTGAGCCCTTGATTGTCTTCTAGCAGCTTCCAATATAGAATGGATGGTTGAGATGAACTTTTGGTGTCGACATGTGTTGTAGATCCGTTGGATGAGCTTGGGGACCAAGGAAAGCATCTGAGTCGTTCATTATGGTCAAGAATATGGTCTTCCCCATGTGAAAAGCTGGTTGGTCTTGTCTTCTTGTTCTTGTGGGTGCAGGGGAGGTCGGGTGGGGTCCATTGGAGTCACATGAGAGCGTTTTCTGAGCTGGAATGGTTTAAGGAGGGTGTTAATCTCCATTCTGGAAATTTAATCACAAAACCCCTTTGATTTAAACAATATGAGGATTAGGGTTTATAGTGGTCATTTGGGGGTTTTAATCTGTTTAAGCTCTTAAAAATGTGTTTCCCACTTTTTTTAACTTTTTAAACAGGTTTGTTAATTCCTGTTTTAGTGGAATCAGACGTGGATGGAGGGTAGTTTCTGATTGGGTGAAAAGGTTGGGTGGGTGACGTGTCAGCTCTGGGTTGGTGAAGAGGAGTATTGTTGTCTGGGCATAATAACCCCCCAAAGTTCCATTTACTTGCTATATCCCTTAATTCAGCTCAAAAATCTTTTTCCTTTGTTTTTTTAACTTTCAGCACTTGTCAAAATTGGCACATGGTATTTTCAACTTATAACAAGGACCATTTATGCAATTTTGAAAATTTCCAAGGGCTTTTCTTGCACATGTCTTCAAACTTCAAGGTTTTGACTTGTTGGTTGACTTCTTGGAGGACCATTATTGACAATTTAGATTTGTTGAGGGACTAAATTTGCCAATTCTTCAAAGTTAAGGGTCCTTTTTGTAATTTTGACAAACTTTAGGGACCAAACTTGTAATTATGAAGATACAAGGGTATAAAGTGTCAATTCTTCAAACTTGGAGGACCAATCTTCAATATTCTTCAAATCTTCAAGGGTTTTCTTTGGAAAATTCCTCACTAGGGCTTGGTTCATCGTGCGGCTTCGTTTCCCGTGTTCGTTTTTTGCATGATTCTTGTGATCTTTTGTCATTTTCTCAATATCCGTACCTAAAATACACAAGCAACAAACACAATCATATATTTGGGTATTTTGATGATATTTAATGCATTTTAAGTCCAAAAAGAACGATGAGACCATGTATAAAAGCAGTCTCATCACTCCCCCATACTAAACCATTGACGTGCCCTCACGCAATGCTAGAATAAAGTATCGTAGCATCTCCAAAATTCATTTTTATTCCCTTTATTGAAATGATAAACTAGCTACACTACTACTATTAATACTACTTGTGTTATAGACATAATGTATGATTTTCATCGCAAAATGGGACGTTTAGGTTCATAGAATAAGAACACGTGAATGCTTCGTTAGAAATAATTTCATCGTCCTCGATTTTCACCTTAATTCCATGCTAAGCGTGCAACGAGATCATTGTCATTATAAGTTAGTAATGCTAACACTACTCATATGCTTTAATCACGTACTTATCCTCCCATTATTCCTAAGTTGTATCTCTTATATTTTATGATGTCTTGAATGTTTCACGAGGATACATTGTTTGACTTATGCGATAATAGAGATTTAGGTCTAAAAATAGAGTCCTAACGGTGTAACTAAGACCATCAAATCAATAACCCCTCCTAATAGACAACGATGTTAAAAAATTAAGTTGACAAGAAGAATCGATAAATACGGTTTTATAACGGTTTTGAACATGAGACTTATTACCAAGACTTTTATACGCCCCCTAACGGAAGGACCTTATTATCTTTGGTTTACCTCCATCTTTTATTCAACTTCGCCATGAAGCTTTTATTATGACTTCGGTCTTGCCTTGCCTTTTATTATCTGCCTCATCGGTGGTTTTATTAGCCAAAGACGTATATCCTCACGCTAAAGCGAATTTTGGATCTTTAAAGCTTCGAAGATTAAGGCTTGATTCACTTTCAATTTTGCATAGATTTTAGGCCTTGTGGGGCTTCAAATTGTTTGCTTGATTTAGGTGAGCACTTGAAATCTTATTATTGGGTGAAGCTTTCGATTATTGGGGTGCCAATACTTCAAAACCGTGACGCTGGCGATACCTTAATGTCTTCCCAATTTAATTACACGGAAGCTACTAGAAAAGACTAGAAACCCAACAATCCTAACTAAACCGCTAAGTCAATATTTATTAAGCAAAAAATATTTACATGCGAAGGGAGAATAAGCAAACAACGAGAACACATGAGTTTTTGAAAGAATATGAGTACTCTACGTTTAGCATAGTAACTTATAATTAACCCTATCATTTCTCGTCCTCATTTAAGAGACTTAGCCTAATGTGTAGTTAAGGAATCAAAGCTAAGTGCTCAACACGCACGGTCGAGTCAAAAATTACTCTTATTCTCGCCATCGGAAAATCTACATTCGTGTCTTCAAACACTTATAAAACATGAGAAAATTTTTAAAATTTGGCCATTTTTAGCCTTATTTTGCAACAAAAACGATAAACAAAAAGATAAACTTTGGAAAGCGTGAAGGTTTGGCAAGGCAAGTATCTATTCACCCCCCCCCCCCCCCCCATACTAAAGTTAAACATTGTCCTCAATGTTTCGAGTCTAGGGGTGCAAACACCCCCATACTAGAGACATAGTCGAATGCCTAATCTAGCATGGAAAGGGTGTAACCAATAAGTAATAGCCGTTTATGAAGTGTGCTAAAAACCTAAGGTTAGAACATCAAAAGGATATCATGGATATTGAGAAATGTCTCCAAAGCAAACGATCGAGTGCTCCCATAAAACGAACACGAGAGGCTCCAATCGTGAAGATCATGATCTAAAACACATATCACAAACAACCACGGAACAAAGGTTGGAAGGGCACGAATCCCCACACGTAAGCTACATTAGACTAAGAAAGCGATAATATGTACATAGGATAAGCATGGGACTCCCCCACGAGGCACCTCGTTTTTTATTACCGAGTCATGAGCTCGACTCGATCCCCTCAATACTAATTATCATTGGGGAAGGTGACTTGGTCGAGGTAGTTCAAGGATGGAACTTCCCCACCAAAGTAGTGCTTCAACCTATGTCCATTCACCTTGAAGTTAGGACCATCATCTTGAGCTAGCTCGATGGTCCCATACGGAAACACTTGAGTCACGGTGAATGGACCGGACCAACGGGATTTCAACTTACCGGAAAATATTTTCAATCTTGAATTAAAAAGTAAAACTTGATCCCCAATGTTAAAAACCCGGTTTTTAATTTTAGAATCATGCAACTTTTTAGTTTTCTCTTTGTAAATCAATGAATTTTCATAAGCAATATCCCTTAATTCATCCAATTCATTTAATTGCATTTTCCGGTGTTTTCCCGCGGTCTCCATATCATCATTACAATGCTTTAGGGCCCAATAAGCCTTGTGTTCTAATTCGATAGGCAAATGACAATTCTTTCCATACACAAGCTTATAGGGAGTGCACCCAATGGGCGTCTTATGAGCGGTCCTAAAGGCCCATAAAGCATCGTCTAACTTATCCGACCAAGATTGTCGGTTTTCCCCCACGGATCTCTCCAAGATCCTCTTCAATGCTCGGTTTGAAACCTCGACTTGCCCACTCGTTTGTGGGTGATAAGCCGTAGAAAGACGATGTGTAACCCCATATTTCCTTAGAACCCTTTCAAATTGGTCATTACAAAAATGGGTTCCACGATCGCTTATGATAGCACGAGGGGTTCCAAACCTAGCAAACAAACTTTTCAAGAACTTAACTACCACACGAGCATCATTAGTGGGCAAGGCCTTCGCCTCCACCCACTTAGATAGGTAGTCAACCGCAACAAGGATATACTTATTACCACGAGATGATGGGAACGGCCCCATAAAGTCTATGCCCCAAACGTCAAAGATCTCACATACTTGAATGATATTTTGTGGCATTTCATCTTTTTGTGAGGCTTTTCCTTGTCGTTGGCATGAATCACAAGACTTCACAAGATCTTGTGCATCTCGGTAAATAGTAGGCCAAAAGAAGCCGGCATCAAACACCTTTTTAGCCGTGAGATTAGCACCGTGGTGACCACCCGTGGGTCCCTCATGGCAAGCTCTAAGGATATTAGAAGCTTCGGTGCCAAATACACAACGGCGGATGATTTGATCCGCACAAGTTCGAAATAAGTAAGGGTCGTTCCAAAAATAGAACTTGACATCACGAAAGAATTTTCGTTTTTCTTGAGTTGTCATACCCTTAATGATGAAGTTACCCGCATGGTAATTTGCAAAATCCGCAAACCATGGGGTAGAAGAATCAAGTTTGGAATTCACTACACCAAGTGTCTCGAGCGGAAATGTTTCGGTGATTTCCTTGGGCTCGTAAACACTTTGGTGAGGATCTTCCAAACGAGAGAGATGATCGGCCGCTAGATTCTCGGCTCCTTTTTTGTCAACGATGGTGTGATCAAATTCTTGAAGGAGGAGAATCCAACGAAGTAATCTCGGCTTTGCATCTTGTTTAGCCATGAGATACTTGATAGCCGAATGGTCCGTATACACTATGCATTTCGTCAAGACGAGATAAAGTCGGAATTTCTCAAATGCATACACCACGGCAAGGAACTCCTTTTCCGTTGTATTGTATTTAAGTTGAGCCTCGGTCATCGTCTTGCTAGCATAGTGGATAGGCAAGAAGTGCTTTTCATGACGTTGCCCCAAAACGGCCCCAATAGCGTAGTCACTTGCATCACACATAAGTTCAAAGGGGAGGTTCCAATTGGGAGCAACAAGAATGGGAGCTTCGGTAAGTTTCCTCTTAATGATCTCAAAGGCTCGTACACAATCTTCGTCAAAGACAAAACGTGCTTCTTTTTCAAGAAGATGTGTAATGGGTCGAGAAATCTTCGAGAAATCCTTGATGAATCGTCGATAAAAGCCCGCGTGGCCTAGGAAACTCCTAACTCCCTTGACGGTTTTGGGATGAGGTAATTTGGCGATAACGTCTACCTTAGCTTGATCTACCTCAATCCCCGCTTTCGAGACCTTGTGCCCTAAGACGATTCCACTCTTAACCATAAAATGACACTTTTCCCAATTGAGCACAAGGTTGGTTTCCTCACAACGTTTTAACATTCTCTCAAGGTTCGACAAACACGAAGTAAAGGAATCACCAAACACGGAAAAGTCATCCATAAAGACTTCCATCGTCTTCTCGATCATATCATGAAAAATAGCCATCATGCATCGTTGAAAAGTTCCCGGTGCATTACAAAGTCCGAATGGCATTCTACGATAGGCAAACGTTCCATATGGACACGTAAACGTAGTTTTTTCTTGATCACGAGGATCGATGGGAATTTGGAAGTAACCGGAAAAACCATCTAAAAATCAATAGAAATCGTTTCCCGCAAGACGCTCCAACATTTGGTCCATGAAGGGCAAGGGAAAATGGTCTTTTCGAGTGGCTTCATTCAACTTTCGATAGTCAATGCACACTCTCCATCCGGTCACGAGTCTAGTGGGAATCAACTCGTTGGCATCGTTTGGCACAACGGTCATCCCTCCCTTTTTAGGGACACAATGAATAGGACTCACCCAAGGGCTATCGGAAATAGGGTAAATCATTCCCGCGTCAAGGAGCTTAAGGACCTCCTTTTTGATGACGTCGTGAATTTTAGGGTTCACCCTCCTTTGACTTTGGATTGTTGGCTTGAAATCCTCCTCCATTAAGATTTTGTGTGTACAAAATTTGGGATCGATTCCCTTAATGTCGGATAACTTCCATGCAATCGCCCCTTTGTGGTCCTTAAGAACATCGACAAGTGCGGTTTTTTCATCATTCGAAAGTTCCTTCGCAATAATAACCGGCAACTTGTCGTCCTCCTCCAAATAGACATATTCGAGGTGAGGAGGTAAATCCTTCAACTCGAGAATAGGTGGTTCCTCAAGTGAAGATTTAGGTTCGATACTCATAACCTCCTCGGGTGGAGGAAATGGGAAATAGTTGAGAAAATCCTTGATAATCGAGAAGTCCTCATCGTTGTCGAGGTCTTCGTCGCAAGTACGTGGAACATCGAATTCTTCCAACGTAAAACCACCACCTTCGAAAGGAGTGAAGGTTGGTGTCGAATTATCAAGAATTGGATCTAACATAGTGGGATTGCCACTAGTTTCTTCATCACCAAACCCTAAAACTTCTTGTGAAAATTCCTCACAAACCACGTCGATCATGTCAACGAGGTTTATGGTAGCAACGGAATAAACATGAGAAATTTGAGAATTTTGAGTTGCGTTTATAACAAGTTCCTCGTCGTTGAAACGTAAGGTGATCTTTCTAGCATGCACATCAATTAAAGCCATAGACGTATCTAAACACGAACGACCTAAAATAAGAGGAACTTGAGGATCCGTAGGGATGTCAACAACAATAAAGTCTACGGGATAGTAGAACTTCCCCACTTTTACGAAAACGTCTTCCGCCAAACCACATGCAAGAATCGTGGAATGGTCGGCCAACTCAATAGACATTCGTGAAGGAGTAAGATTAGGAAGATTGAGCGACTTGTAGATTGCAAGTGGCATCAAGTTAATGCTAGCACCAAGATCGGCCAAGGCATAGCATTCTTCCATATCTTGAATTGCACAATGGATCAAAAATTTACCGAGATCACCGACTTTTTGAGGTATGCGATTAAGATAAACCGACGAACAACTAGACTTTTGGTGTAATTTCTCCTTGTTGTTCAACATACTCTTAAAGTTAGCGGCAAATCGAGGCATCATGACCAAAGCATCGGCGAAACTCACATTAAAGTGCAAATCACGAAACATTTTCATAAAAAGCTCAAATTGATAGTTGTCGCGCTCTTGTCGTTTCTCCTTCCTAAGTCTCGATGGGTAAGGCAAGGGTGGTGTGGGTTGGGGCATAGGCATAGCCTTTGGAATCTCGGGTTCCAATATGGGTGATGGGTCAACCGTAGGTGTGGCATGAGCGGTACTTTGTGGGATTGAATTATGCTCCTTTTCGACCACCACCTCGGGTTCTTCCTCAATTTCCTCCACCGTTGGAGTAATTGGTTGAGGAGTCGGTTCCTTAAGTGTCTTACCACTTCGTGTGGTAATCACTTTCATCTCTCCCTTCGGGTTTGAAACGGTGTTACTAGGCAAACTACCCGAAGTAGAGGCTTTGTTTCCCATTACGGCTTCTAAAATGGCATTAAGCTTAGCATCAAAATTATTAAACTTCACATCTTGGCTAGAGGCTTTTTGGTCAATTCTTTGTTCAAGCCTAGCATGACTTTGCTCTATCTTGTTGTTTTGACCTCGAATTTGGTTAGCAAAATCATTTTTCAATTCATTTCTCATGGCTAGATTTTCCTTAATGAAATTAGCTAACTCCTTTGCGTTCTTAGCCGTGTCCTTAGCTTGATTAGCCATTTGCTCTTGAATGTTTTCCAAAATCTTATCATTTGAAGTAGCGTAATTCAAAAAGTCCAATGGAAGTTCTTTATTATTTTGAAGACCTTGACTTGTGTTTTGAAAATTACGGTTTTGATTTTGATTTTGCAATTGGCTACTACTACTCCCTTGATTACCATAGTTGTTATTACCCTTAAAATTGTTCCTTTGATTGCTTTGGTAACCAACTTGATTGTTTCGATAATTGTTAGCATTTTGATTTGGTGAAAAACCCGGTGGAGTCAATTGATTAATGCGAGGAACTTGACCGTTTTGGTTATAAGTTCCCGCGGCCGCGAAGGCACTCGAAGTGTTACCACCGTTGGTAATGCACTCGGAATAATCGTGAGCTCCACCACAATACACACAAGAAACCTCAACCGCTTTAATCGTAGCGGGAGCGGGTTGTTCACCAACTTTAAACTCAACTAACAAGCCTTTCACTATATCAAAAATTTTGTTTTCCAAATTAGCCTCGACTTGGCAAGCATCAACGGTGTGTGACAAACTAGGTGAAGATGAAGACGAAGCCTTACGAACACTCGACGTGCTACGAGGACTATACACCTTAGACCTATTCTCAATGATTAACAAAGCTTTTTCGACCGTTTTACACAAGAAATTACCACCCGCGGCGGCATTAAGATAATCACGCTCATGATCGTTCAAGCCATTGTAAAACGTGTCTATTTGATGCAAGTCGGAAAAACCATGATGAGGACATTCGTGCAACATTTCCTTAAACCTATTCCAAGCCGTTGAAAAACTCTCATTATACTCTTGTGAAAACTTTGAAATCTCGTTTTTCAAGTGCGTAGTCTTAGAGGGCGGAAAAAAATTGGTTCACGAATTTTGAAACGAGATCCTTCCACGTCAATATAGAATTGGGTGGCTCTTTCTCTAACCAAATTTTTGCGGGCCCCGCTAAGGAATACGGAAAAAGCATCATCTTAATCGAGTCGTTTGAAACATCCTTAAACTTGCACGTGGCGGTGAGACGATTAAATTGGCGAATGTGGTTATGCGGGTTGTCCTTTTCGTCCCCTCGAAACTTGTTGTTTTGAATCATGGACAACAAACCCGTCTTAACCTCAAAATTCTCCGCAAGGATAGCGGGAATCACAATCGCTTCTCCATAACCCTCGGTGGGTGCTTGAAGCAACTCCATCATAGTTCGATTAGCCATGGGTGCTTCTTTCACTATAATGGGTTCGTCAATAGGAGAGTCCTCACTAGTAGGAGTGAGTGATTTGTTTCTTCGTTTACGAGCACGTCTTGCTTTAGAGCGAGTTTGCATAAACGTCACGTACAACGAGAAGGCGAGCAAAGAAGATTCTTTTTGGTGTTTTTACTTTTTCAATTTTTTTGTGGTTTTTGATTGTTTTTAACTTTTTTGGATTTTTTGGAATGTATTAGTAGACACAAATCTACAAATCTCCTCCTTAATCAAATCTCTCGATTAAAGAAGCCTCAAGGAATGAAAACGATCACGTGAAGTGAACGCCTTCGATGACTTTAGAACGATGGTGGAACACCAAATCGTTCAAGAGGGTTTAATCAATAGAAACCAAGAAAATATATATGATACTTAAGTAATACTTTGGGCGGCAAAACCCTCGATTCACTCTCAAAATCAAATACGCACAAGCAAGCGGAGGAAACGAGGCGGCGCTAAGCACTTAAGAGCCTTTTTCCTTTAGGTCGTGAAATACAACCGCCTTATACCCACCTTATAGTTTGTATTTTCAAAATCGAGCTTCACGAAAGTATTTATCTATTTTTGCCTTTTTCTTTGGTTTGAGATTCGAATACAATGATCGAGTGATGAAATCCCGAATCATGGTTGTGATTGCTCACGTATTTGGAGTACTTGTAAATTTATTGTTCTACGTATACAATATAGTAATAGTATTCATAAAAATCGAAAAACGATAATACGTATTAATAGAGTGCTATTAATACAATTACTTTTATGGCTATATATAAAAACAACAATGGTTCAATCAAAACACAACACGCCTCCCCGGCAGCGGCGCCAAAATGATGTTGAGTAAAATTACCTCTTTAGGAAAAGAAGGCAATAAAATAGGGCAAGTGCACGACGATTTAGGAAAACCGTGTGTGAATGACCCTAGGTGAGTTCGTTCTCGAGGAGGCAAATGTGTTGTGTTAAGAGTTGATTTTTTTGTTTGAGATTATATTGATTGAAAAAGAAATAAGAAAGGAAAGAAGAGACGGTTACGAAAATTAATTAAACTATGACGAAAAAGGCGTACACGTAAAGTCGCAAAAAGCTACAAAATTAAAATTTTCAACCTAAAATTTAATTATGAGCTAAAACAAGTCTAATATAATATAAATAAGGAATAAAATCCAATAAAAATATTTTAAAACTTTTTATTAATTAAATATTCAATTTTAAATGCTAATTAAAGCCCTAAAATTAAATATAATTAATCAAAATGTCCAAAATATAATTTTATTGAACAAATAACTTACTTATATTATCTAAAAACTAAAAAGTATTTTTTATAATTTTTAAATACTATTTTTCTATTTTTTAAATTACTAAAAACTATTTATAATTAAAATAATTATAAAAAAATAATTAAATAATGCTAAAAATAATCTACCAATTTTAAAAATCCTATTTTACTCTAATGAACAGTAGAAAAATGAAAAAGCTTGAAAAATATTAAATTTTCCACTAAATGACAAAACTAGTTTAATTAAAATCCTAATTAACTTAAATTAATTCTAAAAATTAATAAAAAGATGAACAGTAAAATATTTTTTAACCAAAAACCTTAAAATATTATTCTAAGTTCAGAAAAATTGATTAAACCTAAAAATATTACTTTTTGGCACTAAAAGACAAAAAACAGAAACTTTAAAGTTAATTAAAAATAGCTAATTAATCTAAAAATTACTTAATGAACAGTAACTTAAAAATAAATTAAACTGAAAAATCACAATTTAAATAAGAAAAATAATGACACTAGTTTGAAACCCTAATTCCTAAAATAGTCCACAAAAGACAAAATTTTAAGATTCTGAAAGTGACATGTGATGGTTTTCTGTCTTTTAGTAGAGCAGTGGGAACACAAGTGCTAGCAGTGGGAAAGGAGTTCCCACTGCTTGTGTTAAAAAACGGGTCTGGTGGTTTAGAGCTTAGGAAAGCTCTTGTTTGTTGGAATTAAATGGCAACAAAGGCACCCCCACACTCATGGAAGTGTGGGGAGTCAAGCTAAGCAGAAAAACACACAAGTCCAATTCAAAAATCACATACAAAAGACCAGATTGCAGTTACTGTATACAGAAACAATGACCTGGGGTGTTTTTGCTGATATAGTGTGCATAAATTTGATTTTTAATGGCCAATATCTTGCTCAAACATTCACCAAATCATACAAAGATAAAAACAAGCCTAGATTAGACTAATTTCTAACAGCATACAAAAAATCAAACCACAAAACATGTTGAAACTAAGCAGAAAAATGATTACTGATTTTTACCTATGTTTATCAAATGAGCATGCAATTCTCTTAAGTGTTTAACCAAAGTGTAAACCAAGTATTGCACACTCCTAACAGCAACCTAAAGGGAGTGTCTACCCTGTTTTCAAACCAAATCAATGACAAACACTTGGCTAAATAAGCAGACCCAAACACCCCTTATATTCTGAAACTTGAAAATATTCAGACCAAGACTTTAACAAACCCAACAAAACTGATTCAAACTACTTAGAACTGGCATATAACACATCAACAAAGCAAAATCCAATACTCAAACAACTTAGTAAGCAGATTACACAAAAAACATACCCAATCACAATGAAACCTAATAATGGAAACTTGAAATGAAACAAAGAGATTTTACCAAGAGGGACCTACATCCAGGTCCCTCAGTGGCTGTTTGCCACCTCCTACAAGCCCGGGCTTGTGCTGAGCCTTGTGGGATTGGATTAGCTTAAGCACAAATGCCAAGAAAATGATGAGAATACCCCTTGACTGATCCTTGTTTCCTGCACACCACAAACAACAAAGAGAGAAAGGACAAGCTTATAAGAGATTCAATAAGCTTGGTTTAACAAGCTTATTGAATGGCTTATAGCAGTAAGCTTAAAAATAGGTTTCTGAATTTTTTTTGAAAACAAGTGAAATCCTTAAAAACAAACTTGAAAATTTTAAATTGAATTCAGGAAGAACAAATTTTAAAACTGAAAATGCTGGAAAGTAAAATGGATCACAGTCTTATGCAGGAAAGAACTTTTTCATTAATTCATAAAAGAAAATTTTTTAACATAAAACTGGAACATTGAAACAGAAATACAAGCTAACTATTTATAATACAAAAGCTGGTAAAACCCTAGTCCTAGAATGTGGTCATTTTCCTCTCTTTTCAAACAATCTTGAGCCCTTGATTGTCTTCTAGCAGCTTCCAATATAGAATGGATGGTTGAGATGAACTTTTGGTGTCGACATGTGTTGTAGATCCGTTGGATGAGCTTGGGGACCAAGGAAAGCATCTGAGTCGTTCATTATGGTCAAGAATATGGTCTTCCCCATGTGAAAAGCTGGCTGGTCTTGTCTTCTTGTTCTTGTGGGTGCAGGGGAGGTCGGGTGGGGTCCATTGGAGTCACATGAGAGCGTTTTCTGAGCTGGAATGGTTTAAGGAGGGTGTTAATCTCCATTCTGGAAATTTAATCACAAAACCCCTTTGATTTAAACAATATGAGGATTAGGGTTTATAGTGGTCATTTGGGGGTTTTAATCTGTTTAAGCTCTTAAAAATGTGTTTCCCACTTTTTTTAACTTTTTAAACAGGTTTGTTAATTCCTGTTTTAGTGGAATCAGACGTGGATGGAGGGTAGTTTCTGATTGGGTGAAAAGGTTGGGTGGGTGACGTGTCAGCTCTGGGTTGGTGAAGAGGAGTATTGTTGTCTGGGCATAATAACCCCCCAAAGTTCCATTTACTTGCTATATCCCTTAATTCAGCTCAAAAATCTTTTTCCTTTGTTTTTTTAACTTTCAGCACTTGTCAAAATTGGCACATGGTATTTTCAAACTTATAACAAGGACCATTTATGCAATTTTGACAATTTCCAAGGGCTTTTCTTGCACATGTCTTCAAACTTCAAGGTTTTGACTTGTTGGTTGACTTCTTGGAGGACCATTATTGACAATTTAGATTTGTTGAGGGACTAAATTTGCCAATTCTTCAAAGTTAAGGGTCCTTTTTGTAATTTTGACAAACTTTAGGGACCAAACTTGTAATTATGAAGATACAAGGGTATAAAGTGTCAATTCTTCAAACTTGGAGGACCAATCTTCAATATTCTTCAAATCTTCAAGGGTTTTCTTTGGAAAATTCCTCACTAGGGCTTGGTTCATCGTGCGGCTTCGTTTCCCGTGTTCGTTTTTTGCATGATTCTTGTGATCTTTTGTCATTTTCTCAATATCCGTACCTAAAATACACAAGCAACAAACACAAGCATATATTTGGGTATTTTGATGATATTTAATGCATTTTAAGTCCAAAACGAACGATGAGACCATGTATAAAAGCAGTCTCATCATGTCCTCAATCTCATCTTCCATGTTACCAATATCCTCTTCAGACTCTCTTCCATCTCCATCTGAATGAACCTCTCCATTTCTGTTTGAAGGTTCACCTTGTTCAAAATTATTGGAAGAGAAAATATGGTCAAAAGATCTGTCAACGCCTGGACCAAGACTGTCAACGTTTGAGCCATCAATGCCTGAATTTGTCTTGTCAGCGCCAAAATTTCCTTTGTCAGCGCCTGAAATATCATGCATGTTGTCAGCTGGTGATACTTGGGGACCACCTTTTTCCTTTCCAGCGGCGGCAGCAGCAGGAAATGTATTTGTCCATATGGGAATGGTAACATACTCAAGTATGGGTGGTGATTTGTCTGCTTGTGATCCAACCTCTTCATTAACCTGTGTACCTGAAACATCAACAACTGGTTCTTCCACGGCATTTGAAGTTACCTTCACAATATTTGGATTAGTAACAGTCATATAATTCAAAGTCCTAGATAGAGGTTCCAAGTCAAATAACCAATTTGGACCACTTTTAGGATCACTAGGTTTACTTTCTAAAAACCTAACATGTACCTTTTTAAGTATACATTTTTCTTTCTTAAGGTAAACTTTATATCCTCTACTCTGCACAGAATAACCCATGAAGTAACCTTCATCACCTTTAGCACTAAACTTACCTAAGGCATCACTAGTATCCAGCACAACTACATGACATCCAAAAGGTTTAAGAAAACCAATATTAGGTTTCCTTCCCCAAAGTAACTCATAAGGTGTTTTGTTATAAATCTTGTTAACTAATGCCCTATTCTGAACATAACAAGTTGTATTCACAGCCTCAGCCCAAAAAGCAATGGGAAAGTGAGCATCAGCCAACATAGTCCTAGCTGCTTCTATGAGGGTTCTATTCTTTCTCTCAGCTACCCCATTTTGTTGTGGGGTTCTAGCTACACTAAACTGTCTAGTAATCCCTTTCTTGGCACAAAAGTCATCTAATAACTTATTTCTAAACTCACCACCATTATCACTTCTAAGTATCTTAACCTCATTACCAGACTTCTTTTCTATCTGAGTAATAAAGTTAATCAAAGTATCAACAGTGTCACTTTTCAAAGCTAAAAAGAAAGTCCAAGTAAATCTAGAAAAATCATCAGTGATGACAAAACAGTAAGATTTACCATTTAAGCTTTCTATATTAGTTGGACCAAACAAGTCCATATGCAGCAAGTGAAGTGGTTTAGAACTAGAGTGCACTGGTTTAGACTTAAATGAGACCTTGTGTTGTTTGCCTTTAAGGCATGCAACACAAGAGTGGTCATTGTGGAAAGCCTTTTCAGGCAAACCATCAACTAAACCATGTCTCACAAGTCTGTTTATATTTTTAAAATTAATGTTCCCTAATCTTCTGTGCCAAAGATTACTCTCATCAACTGAAGCCTTAGCATATAGACATGACAGATTATTATTCATCCTAATCCCATTGAGATTCACATTATAAATGTCCTTATGCCTAGGTGTTCTATAATCAATGAATTTCTCATATGGTATTTTAAAATCTTTGCTCAACACCAAGCATTCAGTATCAGTGAAAAGAACTTCATTTTTATTATCAGAAACTTGTGATACACTAAACAGATTATAGTCAAGTTCTTTTACCAGAAACACGTTTTCAAAACGCAAATTGTTGGTGAGAAGAGTACCTTTGCCTGTGATAGTTCCATATCCGCCTCCAAAGTAAAGTTTGTCACCATCCTTAATGGAAGTGAAGTTTGTAAGGTAATCTTCCTTCCCAGTCATGTGCCTAGAGCATCCACTATCCCAATAGCCATAATCATTAACCTGCTTTTGAATGCCCTGCACACAAAGAAAACAAATTAGTGTTCTTTGGGAACCCAAGCCTGAACAGACTTGGATTCATTTGGTTGTTCAACAAGAACAGACCTAGTCCTTATGACAACCCCTTGTTCATCCCTTTTTGGATTAAACACCCACTTAACCCCAACTGGTTTTGTTATGACCTTTGAAATATAATGAAATCTGTTACAGGTCATAGAAATCCTATCTGAATTAGGGTTTTGGTCTTGCTTAGGTCTCCATGTCAAGCTAGAAGAAGCTTTAGACCCATTTCCCTTTGGTTGCAAAATTTACCATTATTTGGTCTGGCAACGTTTCTGTCAGCGTTTAATTTGGTCCTGTCAACGCTGAAATTACCCTTATCAGCGTTGAACCTAGAGTTTGCTACAGGAACCCATTGTCTATTAGACTATGTATTGGTCTTCGAAAAAGGTCTTTGTCCATAAGTATTAGACCCTTTAGTAAAGAATGGGGCTGGTCTAACAACTTGTGGACTTTGCTGGACAAAAGTTTTGGGTTTGACAGTGTTTCACTTTTTGTCAGCGTTGACCTTTGAGGCACTGACACATTTATAGGCTAAATGTGAAAAACTTCCACAAGTATAACAGGCTTTTCTAGACATAGCTCTAGGTCTAGAAGAAAAGAAACCTGTCTCATTATCACTAATTTGGCTTTTTGGTGACCTAGGTTTTCTATACATTTCTGCATATTTAATACTAGGTTTTCTATCAACGTTTAAGCCAAGGTAAACAGTCTTGCCAGTGGTTGGGTTTGTCACTTTGATGGTTGTAGACTCAATTGGGCTATCACTAAGCATGCCCCCTTAACAAACAAGGTAGGATTGGCTTTCTTCCATTGGTCCAAATCAGTCAACTTCTGCATGTATTCCTTTACTGGGGTAAGAACTCTTGGTGGAGGAATAAATTCCTCTTCTTGGAGTTCTGGTAAACCAGTCCAAGACAAGTCCTTTCTAAGGACACCATAGAAGTTCCCAGCAGGTGGTGGAACACCATCATACTCTTTCATCCCAATCCCAGTCATATCCCTGGAATCCCTTTGTTCACTAACACATTTTTCTAGGGTTTGTGAGGCTTTATCAAATCTCTGATTTTTAAGATCTACATTATCTTTATTTTTGATAGCCTCATCTAATTTAGCTTGTAAAGTAGCACTGACTCTCTCCATGATGTTTCTAATCTCAAGACTAGCATTTAAATCATGATTTAAAATATTGATTTGATCTTTTAGGTCAAGCTCCATTTTCTTATACTCAGCTACAGTTTTTTCAGTTTGAGTAAGGGCAAGTTGATAGTTAGATAACTTGCATCTTTCATTAACCACATTTGATGTCAATTTTAAAACTTCTTTGTTAAGTTTTTTAGTGTTTAGACGACAACCCTTACTACAAAATGCATCATCATATACCTCATTGTCTGATGAAGATGAGGAGTGTGCCATGAGAGAATATTGAACATGCTCTTCTTCTTCCTTTTCTGCAACCAAAGCTTTGTTCTCTTCCTCATCCTTGGCCAAGTAGCTCCAATCCTAGCCAACACCATCAATGTCTTGCATGGCAACCATAGCTTTAGAATCCTGAGCCTTGATGATTTGGCTTGAGGGTTTTCCAGCATCAGATCTTCTTGGAGATCCGCATTCTCTCATAAAGTGTCCCATTCGATGACAATTATAACACTCAACCTTAGATTTATCAAATCCAGCAGTGTCCTTAGCATTAAAAGTCATCTTCTTCTTGAATCTTCTATTCCATCTATTTGCCTTTATGCTTGCAAGTGCCATATTCCACTTTATGTCCATCTCCTCCAAATGCTCATCACTAATTTGCTCAAGGTCCTCATATGTAATCACTGAACCATTGGGCAATGAAGCAATGTATGCACACACAGTATCTAGATCAATACCAGCAGGCTTAACTCTTAGTGAGTCAACTTTGTATGTGTCAGCGTCTGAATGTGAGGCGTTGACAAGGCTTGATCCAGCGTTGACACAAGTTGATCCAGTAACGGGGTGCATGTATGACTCCTTTTGATCAAACTAACCTTCACTATGTGAGAAGAAGGCCATATTTCCATTGGTAGACTTGCTTCCTTGATCCAAAAGAGTTTCATTCTCTATCAGCCTTAGTTTATTGTAAACATCATCAAAAGTAGAACTTTTGTGAGTGTTATTAGCAATTATAGACCTTGCTACAATCTTCCATGCATCACCAAGACTTTTAAGAAAAGTGGTGATAATATCAACATCACCAAGCAGTGTTCCCATGAAGGACAGCTTGCTTGTAATGTCAAGAAGTCTGCTTCTCACTCCACTTAGCTTCTCACTGGGTTGAGCTTTAAAAACAGCATACTCATGCAAGAGTTGCTTCTTTTTCTCTTGTACAGTATCAACATTACCACCATAAGCAACTTCAAGGGCTGCCCAAAGATCTTTTGCAGACTCATAGCTTCTATATTTGTGCTGATTTTCTTGTCCCAAAGAGAGTTTGAGAATGCTTAGGATTTTCATGTCATTCCTTCTCTTTGTTATGTCCTCAGTTGAGACAGCTCTACCATCTTTAGGTTTTTCTTTTCGATCCTCTTCAGTAGAGCCTTGAACATTTGTTCTTTGTAAGATGGCAGCTGCAATCTTTTGAGCTTTATTGAATGTGTTTCAATATTCAATAATTTCCCATAGGGTGTAGTCATGGATTTGTAGATACTATTCAAAGTTAAACTTCCACAGCTCAAAATTGTCTGGGTCTAGCATGGGAATCTTGATATTGGGGGTTGAGGAGGAGGAGGAGTTTACTTCTGGGGTAGACATGATGTTTTTAGGGTTTCTTGAAATATAGGGTTTTTGGCGATTTAGGGTTCTTGTGTTCTTTAGATCAAAGTTTCTCAACAAGCTCTAATACCACTTGTTGATCCCAAACTTAGATCGATTTAGCTTGTGTAAACGAGATTGAATCAAGTTAAACACGTAGAGAAACTTTGTTGTGCATAAAACAATTTAAGTATTATGCGGAATTAATACTCAAACAAGAACACACAAACAATGTAAACCAAACTTTCACTTGATTGATCAAACAAACTAGCGTACAATGAAAGTGTTAAAACGTATATGAAACATAAACCTAAAGGTCTCCTTTTATAGACATAAGGAGCCTTGTACAAGAGTCTACGTATCAGCTATTTTAGGTAAAGATAAACATAGAAAATACATTGTTGATCATATCTTTACTAGAATCAAACTAGAAACATAATACGTGTAGACTAAGTCTTCTATCAGTGCTTGACTTCATCCTATCAACGCTTGACATCTTCTTGTCAACGCTTGTTCTGTCAACGCTTGTTTTCTTCTTATCGACGTCCCGATTGCTCTTGTCAGCGTCCAAGTGTACTGGCTACATTTTATTCCCAACAGGTTCTTCTAACTCTATACTTGTATCATTACTAGGGGGCATGAAAATTCCTGATAGTGGTGGAGGAACTGCCTTCATTCCTTCAGCATATCTATCATTTTCAGGTGTATTATCTACCTCACTAGAACTATCAAAAATCCCTTTTGATAAGTCCTTGTCAGATAAAGTTATCCCAGGTTGGTCCTCAATATATCCTAGGCCTGTTTTATCATAATACCCCATTTGTGAATTAATCAATTTTCTCAATCCTTTAGAGGATTTTTGCCAATGATTAATCACTTCCCTTTCATTACTAAGACTGGCTTTTAAAGCTTCATTTTCTGTTGATATTTTTAACAATTGTCTTTCAAAAGGTTTTATTTCCACATCTTTTTCCCTCATTTGAAGAGTCAAAATCCTTATTTTCTCTTCATAGTTTTGTTGCGCCTTTTTGTACAAAACTATATTTTCTTCTAAATTAACAACACCCTGTTTAAAAGTAGTTAATTCTAAAGTGCATGTGTTAACTTTTTGATATTGTTCCTCTAGTTCTACTTTTAGGCTATTAAATTTAAGAACACGGTCTTTAGAACAAGGATGTACCTTAGTATCTACATGTGAGAGAGCCATTAAACCAAGCTCTTCTTCTTCTTCTTGTGCCCAGTTCACCACTCCATCTATAGTAACCAATGCTTTGGTTCCTTTAGGACTCCTGTTGTTTCCTTTTGGAAAGCTTTCAATTATTCTTGGACTGGTTCTATAGTTGTGCTTGGACTTCTGATTGCTATCCTCAGCTTTATCTCTAGAGCATTCTCTTGCAAAGTGTCCATTCCTTCCACAGTTATAGCATTCAACTTTGGACTTGTCATATCCTAATGGCTCATTAGGATCAACAGTCATTTTTCTTCCAGTCTTCTTGAAGAACCTATTAGATCTTACTGACACCATAGTAGCTTGCCATTTAAGATCCATCTCTTCAACATCAGCATCATCCATTTGGAACAAGTCATTGAGAGTTAATCTTGGCCTGTTGTCTTGTCCAGCGAAGAATGAGAAGGCATCATTGTCACTAAACAATGGTGAAGACCTTCCATGTAGATTTTGAGAGTCTATTGGACTGCTTTCAATACTTTGTGGGTAAGTACTGCTTGTAAGTCCTCCAGCGGTATTTGTGAAGTATGTACCGCTGCTAGATCCACTAGCGGTATTATGAAAGTAAGTACCGTTGTTCCCATCTGATACAAAAGCCAAGTTAGAGTTTGAAGTAGTTGTTGTCTTTACTTCAGTGTCTTTCACATCCATCTCATATGCTCTAAGATTGTTGTAGAGATGATCAAAAGGAATTGTTTCCAAATCATCTCTTGTGATGAAGTGCATAGCCATTGCTTTCCACTCTGGTGGAACACTTCTTAAGAATTTTAAATTAGCTTCTTCATTAGGAATTACTTGTCCATAAACTGCCAACTGAATAAGAATTTATTGAACCTTCCATATCCACCATGTATCCCTTCTATACTGGTAAGTGAGAAGTTATCAAATTCTTGCTTAAGAACAATCTTCTTAATCTTCTTAGATTTGTCATTGCCCCCGAATCTAAGTTTTATAGCATCCCACATAGCTTTAGCATCCTTATAATGATGAAATCTTGGTAGAATGTCTTCAGAAAGAGCCATAGCCAAAGCAGTTCTGGCTTTTCTCTCTTTGATCTCTGCTTGTACCTCCTCAGCAGTCACAACAGGTAGAACATAGGATGTATTGTCTGGCAACCAGTGTAGCTTCTTTAGTGTATTCCCATTCTTGATAACTTGCCACACAGTGTGATCTGTGTGATTCAAGTAATGTTCCATCTGCATAGCCCATGTCTCATAATTGTCACCTTTGAGAACTGGGAGTTTAACAGTAGACAGAGTATGAGAAGGTGTTGGTGTAGAGGTAGCTACAGCATTCACAGCTTGAACACCTTGTGCTGGTGCAGGATGCACAACTTGTGGTTGTCCTTGTGGTATAGGATCAGGGTTCTGAACATCATTCAAGTGAGCATCATCACCTTCTGGTTGAGACATTGAGTTTTGGGATGTGTGGAGTGTTTGGGGTTTTGTTCTTCTTTTTCAGAGTTTCTCAACAAGCTCTGATACCACTTGTTGATCCCTTTGGTTGGATCTATATTCTGTTAAGAATTAGTATAGTAGTTTGTAATCAAACTAAAACACTTTGAGCACTCTTACTAACACTAAATAAGTTATGCGGAATCTAACTTATAAAGTACAGAAGAACATAATTACTTTTAACTATTCGATTCTCTTATTAATCGACTTGAATGAGGTACATGAAAGACATTGTACCTATGTTCCTTTTATAGAGTAAGGAACCCTAGAAACCTTAGAATATTCTATAAAGATAACTATATCACAGACGATATATTATCAATATTCTAACTATTTAGGTATATCACATAAGATATACTCTAACTATAACTATGACATATCTTATACAAAGATATATTCGTCCTAATCATCATAGCAGTACTTACTTTATAAGTAGCGGTACTTACTATGTACCGCATTAATACTAACGGTACTTACATAACACTAACACTACTTAAGATACACTAACGGTACTTGACACTTAACAAATAATTCCCAACATGGGTATCCATAGTTTTAGTGCTATGATTCCTTTAAGTTCATATTTCTTGTGATTTCACTAAACCCACTAATAGAACAAATCTGAATTTTGATCAATTTAATTTGACCTAATGATGAAATTGATATGAACCCTTAAACACATTGGTAATTGCATTGTTAATACTTACCTAAAAACGAATTTTGAAAACCAATGTTCAAATTCATGGTTGATGTGCATAATTCATATGCTCTCGTCAAACACGAACTTTTTACATTATGAGCATAAGAATGCTAAGGATTCATCCTTTCGTAAGTCAAGAAATTGATTAAGCACGTTCTTGTGTTTTTATTTTTTACTAATCTATATATAACATAAAGTGATTGTGGAACTATTTTTGGTTTAATATAGGTACTTGACACGTCTTTGGGAACTCAAAACGACCATAAGAAAACTAGAGAATACATGCCTATTCTTTCTAATTCATGTCAGTCTTGTTCTCTAAAAAATACTCTTCGGTCTCTAGAAAATTGTTGCTTCCATGAAGGACGGTTTGTCTCACCCAATCTTGATGGGATTGAGCTCACTCGTTTCATGTTCAAATCCATTGGCTTTGATTGTTTGCTTGACATTGATGAGCCAATATTTCCTTTATTTATTATCGAGTTCCTTAATACGTTCTCACTAATGTGCATCAATAATGGTTTGTCTATAAAATTTTCCATTAAGGGGAAAACTATTGTATACTCTTTTGCAGAATTCAGTCGATTTCTCAAGGTTCCATATGATGGCCAATGTAGGTTAAATGATGCTTGGAGTATCGACTCTTTGTAATCACCCCTATTGATGTGCACTATGTGACCAAACTTCCATATCTATTGTTCATTACAAAAGCCATTTCTAAACCTCGTGAACATTCTCTTCTTGGTGATTTTCAAGGAAACATTCGTACTCTCGCCCCTTGGGAATTACTTACTAACGAACTAAATGATTTCATGATTCCATGGGAAGAAATCATTAGGGAAAATGCAATATGTCTCGATGGTGATCGCAATCGCATACCCGCATGTCTTGCACATATGTTGTATTGCATTCCTACCTCCACTCTATACAGTCTTGTGTATTTCATCGTTAGTAGGATTATATTTGTTTTCTTTAAATCCAATTCTAGCCTTCCCTTATGCCATGCTTATCGCTCGCAATCTCAAAAGGGTTGATCATGACTACCCCAACCTTCGTCTCTTCGAGTACTTGCACGCCAATCGTGTGATGTATCCCATTCAAAGGGACCATCCACGAAAGGTTAGGAGTGACAGTGGTAGGTGTAGAAGTGACCATCGAGAACCATCCGACGATGAGCAAAATTCCTCCTCATCAAGTGATGGTGATGATGTTGGAACTAGTGCCAATGTTGGTTACCCGGGTGGCTCCTTCCCATCCTTGAACACTTTCATAGATGGCTTAGACCGGATACCTCCTCCTTCCTCCTCTAGTGAGCTTCCTCATGATCTTAATCTTGAGAAAGTTTACCGTTAAAACCTTGAGACTCGAGAGGAATTGCACGAGCATCATGTTGCATCAAGGGGTGCATTCAAAGCCATGGGGAAAATGCTAAGGAAGTTTAGCAAGAAAAAGAAGTGAAGCTCTTGAAAGACTATGTTGGTAGTCTTGGTTCTATGTTGAACTATTTGGTGCATTGAACATTTTCTTTTTATTAGACTTTGGTTTGTAATAATACTTAAGTGTCTGGATTGACTAGTATTTTAATCCTATCTATGTTTCATGTGGTTGAACTTTTAATTACATGCTTATGTGAAATTATGTGTTAGTTAGCTATTTACATTTTGGTTGGTAATCTATCTTGGCTTGATTAATAAGTGTTTAAAATATGGTCTTGTGAAAAATGCTAGAAGTAACACTTTTTGAGGTCTCTGTCCATGGATCAATAACTCATGGCGGTTCAATATCGATATTGAGCCGCAGGTATGTTTATTGAGTCGTACGTTGGGATTTTGATAGAATCTTTACTTTACATTGTTTCTTCTAAATCTTTGTAAAGATGGATAAAACTTTTGCTAAACTCCGGCTTTTTCCCTATTAGGCTTGGCAATTTTCATAGTTTACCAAAAACATTTTTATCTCATTACCACTTTGGATCATCTTCTTCTCTTCTTAAACCTTCATGGTTATTCTTCTTCCTCGCATCTTCTAAACCTTCACTAAGCCCTAAACACTCAATCATGGTGTCCACTAGATTCTCAAACTCTTCCAAACTCTCTTCCACTAAAAGAAGCCTTAAGATCAAGATACCTAGATGAGGTTCTTCATCTTTTCTTACACCCAAATATGAGACCATCTCAATTCTCATTTCCTCATAACCTTCACCACCTTTTACACCATGCAAGATAAGTTCAACTCATGGTACAAACCATTCTCATGGTTATATTTCTTCTTCATTCCAATCTAGAATTAATGAGTTGTCTTCACCCTTTTCTCCAAGTGCTCTCTTGGTTGAGAACCCTACACTCCTTCAAAGCATTCCCTTTGAGGATGAATTTGTTGAGCATTCACCTATTTCACCCTTAGACACCATGCCTCATGCTCCTCCTAACACTCTAATTTTGGGTGTTCCTATCTCAAACCTTATGGGTGATTCATGTTTTCTTGATTTCTTTATGGCAAATGGTACTAATTATACATGTTGTCTTCATAACAACTACATCATCCAATCTATTAGGATGGAAATGTTTAGGCTTTATGAATGGTTTCAAGAGTTCTTGCTTTCTTTGTTTACCAATCCTCCTCCTCATATAGGTTAAGATGATGATATTTTTAAAATATCTTTTCAAGAACTCAAGCCAAGAAGACTACTTAATCAAGATTTAAATAGCTAGCTTATGTTTAGTTAGTTGTTTTTCTTTATTTCTTGTATCTTATTTTCGTTCATGAGTTTTCATGAAGATGATCTATGGATTTAGCTTTTGTGTGTTATAACTTATTTGTTCTCACACTAATCAACTTTAATTTTAATTAAAATTGAACCTAAATCAATTGTCACCTCTATAACTTGACTAAAATTGGATCAAATGTTATCTAAATATTTTGTCACCCTTTATCAAGATACTCTTGTGAGTATGTTGCTCTTTATGCAACCTTATCCTAATCTAGTGTTAATAGAAGTAAAAATTCAAGATTTGCTAAAAATTTAAAAAGTCTTGTCTTTTCTCAAACTTTCAGAAAAATTGATTTTGGCATCCACTATGGGGCGGCTCATTAAATAGCCCGCGGATCATTATCAATAATGAGACGCAAGCTCATTTATTTAACCGCATACAGGGAGCCCTGTTTTGGTCGTTTTTGGTCTTTCTCCTTTGACCGTATTTATCAAGATTCTTTGTTTGCCTCTTTGAGATAAACATACCTTGAAACCTTTTGTTTTTCTTTCTATTCTCTTCCTTGTCTACTTTCTTTAAATTATATTGTTTTGGGAGTTCTCTTCTCACCCCTCACAATGTCGTTTTCTTCTAAACTCAACCTTGAGTCTCTTTGTCAATCTTTTATACCCAAATCTTCTTTTTCTAAGCTTTCCAAGAAACCAAAAATTTCGGTGAAACCCGTCTGATAAAAAAAATAAGAATCACTTTAAATATTCTTCTCCCAAACCATGCAAGACTTCTACTTTCTCTCGAATTGATTATTAGAATGAGTCTTACTCAATCAATCCTATTACCGAAGAAAGGGAAGCTCTTCCGCCACCACATAAACCTTTTAACACACCTCAACTAAATGGCCTCTCTTCTTACCCCAACCTCACTAGGTATTGTGATGGTAACCTCTCTTATCCACATTCTCCTTCTCTGCCATCACCTTCTTATTATGATGGACCTCCCCCATCTAGTGATTTTGTTTTGCATCATAGAAGCTCATGTGCGTGTTGTAAATTTCAACTAGTTGAACTTGTTCATATCCATGACAAGTTAAATTGTCTTGAATTTCGCCTCACTCGACCTCCTCTTTGAGTATTTGTTCCCGTGAGCAAATCAATGGATGATTCACCTTCGTCTTATTTTACTGGCTAAAACGCATGTTGTGTTCTAATCAGTTGAGTCTAAAATAGAAACCTAAGCAATCTTGGAAGACTACTTCTACTAGACTAGTTGTTATGCTTATGTTTCTTATTTTCATATTTGTTATTTTAGTATTCATATCTTGTGTATATTATCTTGTATGTGCTTTCATATTTCTTTTAATATGATTGTTATGTGTGTTATTTCTTGTTTTGCTAATTCTTTTATCACACATATTGTTGAGAGTTGATTTTGGTTAAACCTATATTTTTTTGGGTGATTCAAAAAAATCTATTTTAACCCCTTTGACATTATATCTTCAAATTGTTGGATGTTTTTTTTTCTATCTTTATTCCAATAATTGTGAATTAAGCTTGTCAAATTACTCTCCTTGGACATTTTAGCAAATATAAAATTTATAATTTGGGATTTCTTTTCTTTCTCCCTCTCAAGTTATTTAGTAAGTAGTGACTATTGCTTTTACATGGGTGTTTCTTTTCTTTCTACCAACCCTTGTATGTAGCTTGTCACCATAGCTCGATCACTTGGTTCCCCAAGCTAGGGGAGTAAGCACCAAGGAGAGCTACTAGCAAAGTCGATTCTTTTTTTCTTCAAAGACTTGTGCTAAATTTTTGCTTCGACAAAAGGGGGGGAAATGGTAGTGATAAACTCGTTAATAATTCGAAAAATTTTGTTTTTACATGAATGAGTTTATGGTTTGTCGTAATCAAAAATGGGGAGATTGTTAATGCAACCAATGACTAAAAACATTATTTGTAATAACTAATCTTTCTTAGTTTTGATCACAACAAAGTCTAAAAACATTTATCGTCAAAGACAATCGTAAGACGAATTATTTAACAAATACTATTATCAAGGTAATACTCATTCAATTCTAACACAAACATATCTTATACATGTTTAGTGTTCATGAAAAGTTATTAACCTCATAACTTGCATTTATACAAATGTGACAAAACATTTTTCAATAAACTTTCTTTTTAAGAAAATGTTTTAATAAATTAGAAAATGGAGATTTGAATTTAGCGTATTCCAAGTGGTCTAAGAATATCCTCTTTAGGTATAAACTTCACCAAATGGTGTATTTCCCCACTAAAGAACGAAAAGGAGCGGACTATAGATCCCACGGCTCAGTATAGGTGTCTCAATAGTGATATTGAGCCGCCAGCCCATATAATGAGTCGTGCTCTGATGGCCGTTGGGCTTTGTCTGCTATAAATACTGGATTATTTCTCCATTTTCCAACAAACCTTTTTGGAGAGTTTATACTTCTTACATTCTTTCTATGATTTCAATCATTAGTAAATGATCACTTAATGTGTTAAGTATGTTTACCTATGATTATCTTCTTAATCCCCATCTTTAGTTGTCTAAAGAGAAGATCACTCACATATTTTTGATGTGATAAAAGATGAATCCTTGATGAAGATCATCCTTTCTTAGATCTAGTCATGTTCATCATATTATTTTATGTGTCTTGTGTAGATCCAAGGTATTTGTGTATACTTGGATTTGTCTTGTGTAGATCTAATGTATATGTGTATACTTAGATGTGTCTTGTGATGTAGTGAGTCTTGTGTGTAAGTTCTCACCAAACTACAAAGTGATGTAAGTGTTTGTATGAGTCTTGTGAGTTCTCGCTTAACTATAAAGTGATGTGTGTGAAGATTGGTTCTAGCTTTGGATTAGGACTCGACATCTAGCCTTGTATCGGAAAAGAAGATGGGTGACAAAGATTGGTTCTAGCTTTGGATTAGGACTCGACATCTAGCCTTGTGTTGGAAAAGAAGATAGGTGACGAAGATTGGTTCTAGCTTAGGATTAGAACTCGACATTTAGCTTAGTGTCAGAAAACATTATAAGCGACATTGTAAGGTTTTTTGTGCCAAAAAGGGAACTTGTGGATATTGTGGAAATCTCGAGCAAGGTGTACTCGAGGAATGGGGTAGGAACGAAGAGAGAGGTATGTTGCCGAACCACTATAAATCTTGGTGTCTTTCCTTAGGTTGTTTTTTTCCTTACTCTTTACTTATTTATCTTTACATTCATTAATTACATTATCATAATAACTAGATATAGAAAATGTATTGAAAGCATTGGAAATTGGCATAACTATTAGTATGAAACAAGTTTTCAAGTAATAATGATTTTTAATGACCAACATAATTTTAATTAGGACCTTAATTAGAGAAACTATTTCAACCCCCCCCCCCCTTCTAGTTTCTACATATTCATTTAAGAACATGAGTCTCTCCTTGAGGTCCAATAATACGTTCCATATCTTTCAAACACCCATCCAACTTATAACCCATATAATGTCCTACCCGAACCATATCATCCAAAATACCAAGAATAGAACCTCCGTAATGAACATTACTTAAAATAGAAGATACGTATTCCCCGTTAAAGGAGTCGTTAACCTCCTTTGGTTGATTCATAATCTTAGCATCGACCCTAGGTAGAGTCTCTATCTCATCTCCATTAACATTCGCATTTTCTTGTAAGTCGCCTTTATTACCATGAGCCTCAGAAACAATAAGAGTATACCCAGGGGGATGTGACAGAGAAGGGATCTCTTCCAGAACTCCTTTAGTGGGGTATTTATCCAACAACTCATAAAACCCAAACGGGTTTTCAGTTTGTTGCTTATCTGACTCGTTACCATGCCCATGGTGAGGAGACATGTTATCACTAAACATTGTCTCAAAGACACCTTCCACATCATACTCACCATCTAACTCCTCGTCGCTACGATGCACCCCTTCATTAAAAATACTAGCGTCATGATTAGGTTCATCATTAGAAGTATAAACAGACTCCTTAGGTTCTAAAAACTGGGATTCTAAGTGAAAATTTCTTTCGCCCGAACCACAAACACCTTACCTTTGTAAATCACCTTGAATTTCTCCAATATAGTATCTGGTTGTTTTATTAAGACCCACAAACGCTTACGGACAAATGAGGAACCAAAATTATCCTCTATATCCAAAGCCTCTCCCCATTTATTACCAATCTTGAAAAATGTTTCACGAGACCAAACATTAAGTAGAATGCCTTCAATATCCACCCCAAACAACTCGTTCATCGCTAACAAAATCATTATCAGCATTAAGGAGAGTACGGAACCAAGAATTTATCCTAACGTGATCCAATAACTTTTGCTTATAAGATACATTATCCAATTCTAACAACACCATAAACCTCCTAAAAATACACCTTCACTTGCTCAAAACCTTCCTTAGCTAAGAGGATCCAAAGACTAGGGATAGAATTAATCTTTCACACGTCCCGTAACATGACATGAAGGTTCACGGTCAACAACATAGGAATCATCCAATACCAATGTCGGTGAGGGGGCAACAGTAACATTTGGTGGATTAGTGTCTCTAACAATGTTTTAAAACCTTGGTTGACTCGGCCGGTTGACCCGTGAACTGTCCTGGAGACCGGTCCGGATGTGACCGGATTTTTGCTTGTTTGAGAATCGGATTGAACCGTTGGTTTTTTGTTGACCCGAGTTAACCCTGTTTGATAAACCCGGCCCGGTCACTTTTTTTTAATTAAAAATATAACAAAAACTTTTATCCGATAAATATTTTTAAGTTTTATTGATAAATTAAAGTGATTGTGACTATTGTTAGTTAAAATAAATAAAAAATAATTCAATATTCCAACTAATATTGTTTTATTATAGTCTATTATAACTTGTAGTTATGAATTAATTGTTTTTAGCAAATAGTTGCTATAATTTTATAAATGTAGAACTAAAAAACTAAAGCCATTGAGTAAAGAATCGATATTTTTAATCGGTTCAAGAACGTAAGATAAGTTATAAGATTATAAAACATTACATATTAAATATGTAAAAAGATGTATGCGTATATATAGGACCGGGTTGACCCGGTGGTTGAACTAGTTAACCCGTGAACCGATCATTTAAACGGGTCAACTAGAAACCCAGGTTTTAAAATATTAATTTGAAGTGTTGATATTTAAAATTCAAGTGTGCTTTATTTTATCAGGTTGGTATTTACTAGTATAATATACACTTGACATTCATTGTTGTAAATTAGTCTTATATTGTTCAAATGATTTACATTGAATTGTTTGGCGGAACTACTTGTATGGTATGGGGTGAGGGTAAGGGGCATTGCCCTCTATGAAATTTTTGAAAACACGTGAATTATACAGAAAAAAGTTTTATTATGCGAAAAAAGTCCAATGTCCCAACACAAATTAGAAAAGTATTATCCACATTCTTTGAGATTATTAAAAATCAAGATGATTGATTGTCAAAATTGTTGGAATAAAAATTAGATTTCAATAGTCATTTTGCTAGATTTGACAAGTCTTCGTCACCAACCATGTAAGCACGAACAAGTATCTTTAAAGTGTGAATGTAACTTGCAACACCACGACTTTAAGATATGATAGAACACATACTCGCGAAAATCTACTTCAAGCATCAACTTTACCATAAGAATTCTTCCCCTTAAGCCAACACCTCTTCATGACGAATCTTAATGAAATAATATCTTCATATCATGTGCAAAAGTGGTAATACGGATAACTCTTTTACAAGGCTACCCCGATTACATAATCCAATTAAATATCACTCCAATCAAATACTCCACGAATTGTTGCTAACTTACGTAAAAATCATAAATTCTTTAAAAATTATCCGAGCCATGAATATCAAAATAATATTCTGAATAATAACAGAGATCCCATGTACCTATGTGTGTAATCTCCTCGTTTTGTGTGCCAAAACCTAAACAAATTTCCAAACAGCAGCATTTCCTTCACTGTCCAATATCCTCTTTTGTTCAAGATCTCATCAGAGTGTGTTGTCTAATATCAGACAACACTTGTCAGTGGATGAAAATAAACATCTCGGACAACAAGGCATTCTGTCAATGCACAGAATAATATGTGTCAGCGGCTGACTTACAAGCGTCAGCATCTCAATCACAAACGTCAGCGGCTAACCATCTTCTAACAGTGACGTGTCCTTCATAATCACATACCACATATAACTCCCACAACTTAGCATCATATACATGCCATGTATATAATACATTTATAAGCGTATATGTGTTTGACTTTAGCATAAATCACGTCTCTATTTATGTCACATGGAGGCCCAATAAACAAACTGACATCGTGTATATATCTTTCCCAAGACATAACTTATATGCTTCATTATATATCCACACGTTGCAAAATCCCCTGTAAATTAGGAAACCACCTTATATCACGTATCATATATGGAAAAGACATATACCTCCCAAAAATCAGCAACCAAAACATTTAACCAACGTTTATCCTGTGATCTTTATCAAAACAGCGATCCAAAGAAAAACTTTATTTCACAAGCTTATTGACTTTTCTTGCTCACGTGATGTCCTGGTGGCAGCAGCTTTTATGATTTCCTACTGCATCAATGATAGCAAATACCACACGTGATCATAACTTTGACTTTGTGAAGACCAGTAGTATCCACAACAACCGTCTTAATGCTTATACAATTTTGTACCAAAACCCTTGTATTTAATCGTATAATTACAAGAACTTGCTGGACTACTCCTTTTAGGCTTATAGAATCACTAATCTGCTGCAAACCATAAATTCCAACATGATTGACCATCATCACTTAAACTGCTGCTTTCTTTTAAGGCTCCATAAGCTGCTATACAAACCTGTGTTTTCAATAATCAAATCTAGGGTTTATCCACAAAAACCCTAACTCGATCTAGGGTTTAATGAAGCCCTAAAATGAATATCATCACAGCAAACACGAATCCATCTTTTTCTGTTTAGAATCGATCTAGGGTTTGTAAAAACCCTAAATCATGATTTTATGCAAAACAGAAAAATCTCAAATCACCTCTACAACCTACTTCGACTGCCTATAACTTTTTCTTGGAAGCTTATCTAGACATTCCCTCTGGTGAGATCCTAGACACAAGTGTCAAGAACTCCCAGAAAAATTTTCACGACGATCCAACGGTTCAAGAAAAAGTTATGCCCTTCTGAATACTGATGCGCACACAAAACTGCCAGAAAAACCCTACACGGATTTTTCTTCTTTCTCACCAATACGAACATGTTAGGACCTATGGAATAGATATTTGTAATAGATAAGCTAGGAGGTATGTAGTTCCTCCTGGTCCTAGTAGTAGTAGGAGCAATACGTGCTCCTGGTCTAGTTGAAAGTCAAACATTATTATTCTTATTAGTTTGTTAGGATATGCATGAGATATGTTAGGAAAGGATATGCATATCAGAAGTTACACGTTTTGGTTTAATGTAGTATTAGGGTTTCCTTGTAGTATAAAAGGAACCACTGGCAGAAGGGTTAGACACACCTTCATCAAACATTATTCATTTGATATTAATAGTAGAAATCCTTAGTAAGGATCAAGTTATTTAGTTATTATGTTTCTTCTTGTTCATAGTATTTGTATTCTGCACTTATACTGTGTGTTTCATCAAGAGTCTCTCTGTGAATAGACTTGTGATTACAAAAGTCGTTCACCATCCTTAACAGGCTGCAAGATCCATATCTAGTGGACCCAACAAGTGGTATCAGAGCCTGGGAGAGTCTCTGCTCAAGAAGAATCAATTTTTCTTTTTACTAACATCATTGTTTAATCATGTCTGTTTCTAGTTCTACTGAAACAGGAGAAGCTAGCACCTCTAAAACACAACAACCACAGCAAATCGTTGCTATTGTTTCCAATACTAATGGAAAATTCCCACTCTTGAAGAAGGATGAGTATGATAGCTGGGCCATGAAGATGAAATGCTGGATCACCAATACTGATCTAGACCTTTGGAAGATTGTCCAGAATGGCAACAACAAGAAAACTACTGGTAGAGACAAGAATGTTAATATCACCATTCTCGATCCTAAAATTCATGAAGAAATCACTGTTGTTCAGAAGGAAATCAAAGCAAAAACTATTTTGCTTCAGTCTCTTCCTGATGATCATATGGGTGATTTTTATCACTTGGATGATGCTAGGGAGATTTGGAATGGAATAAAGGCAAAATTTGGAGGGAATAAGGAATCCAAGAAGATGCGTAGATCAATACTGAGAGATGAATTCACAGAATTCAAGATTTCTGAAACTGAAGGTCTTCATCAAGGGTATGACAGGTTTCAAAAGATTCTGAGCCAATTGAATCAACTCAGGTCTAAACATGACAATGAAGACATCAATGCAAGGTTTCTTAGAGCCCTACCTCACTCATGAAATCAGGTAGTCATCTCTCTAAAGGCAAAAGGAGGCCTTGACTTTCTTTCCTTTGATGACTTGTTTTATAAACTCAAAACCTTTGAGTCTCACGTGAGAGGATACTTAAGTGATTCATTTCCTACTCCTGCTAACTCTGCTTTTGTGAGTTCCATGGGATCTAGTCCAATGTCTTATGCTAGTAGCCCAAGCTATACTTTGTCATCTCAACATACTTCTACTCCTGAACCAAAAGCCAAGACTGGTAGCATGGTAGAAGCTGTTCTTCACTCTTTTGTTGTTGATGTTGATCCACAACAGCAGCTTGCTTTTGATGATTTCAAACAGGTTGATAAACTTTACTTGGATGAAATGGATCTAAAATGGCAGATGGCTGTGCTCACTCTCCGGGTTCATAAGTTTGTGTGACAACCCAAAACCGAGGTCATTGCTTAATCTTATTTTACGATTATTTTTGAAATTTTTGGATGAGTTTGAACTATATTTATTTTTGGAGGTTTAAGTTTAAACCGATGTTGGAAGGTCTATACTTAATATTTATTAAGTATAAGGAGTATTATCAAGCGTGATGTCGATGGATGGCAAATATTTTACGTCTTATTGTCGGTTGTTCGATTTTTGTCATTTTTGAGGTTTTATTTTAAATGACCTGTTAAGTCGAGTCGAGAGTCGATATTCTTATTTTTAAGGTACGTTTTAAATTTTTAAAAGTATCTTTATGAAACCCGAGGCCCGTAAATATTTTGAAAATTGACTAATAGTTATTTCCCGCTTTTTAGCTAACTATTTTCATTTTTAGCCACAACTATTGGCAAATTGCAACCAAGGTCCCTACTCCACTATATATAAAGCTTAAACAAACACACACTCTCATTTTCTTCCACTAAAATTTTTCACCCATTCTTTCTTTCTCTCTCTCATTTGCCGAAACACCCACCACCCCACCAAATTCATACATTTTCAATTTTTACTCAAGTTTTAGGATGATTTGAGCTAAACCAAAGCTAGACCCATTCTTAGAATTGATCAAGGATCATATTGGTATAAGAAATTCTTACATGCAAGCATTTTTTTTTCTTGATGTTGGTAGGTAGAAGCCATGATCATGCATGGTGTTTTTAGCATGATCCATGGTGGTTCTTGCTAGAATCTTTGTTAGAAACTTAATTTTGATCTAAAGGTTTTAATTTTGATTATGATTTAGATGTTATGGTTCATATATGATGATATTAGGGTATAGAAATGATCATTTTTATGGTTGGTTTTGATCAAAAAGTTGATTTTGTACAAGATTTTGGTAGTCATTTTATAACAGTAAGTAAAGTGTAAAATCCGAATTTTTATGTTTTGAAAATGGCTTAACTTATAGCCTAGGGTTGTAGATAATTTTATTAGCTTCGATTTGATATAAGATAGAGCTTCTAGCTCCAAACGAGCGCGAAGTTATGATGTTTTGAATGATCGTGTACCGGGAGACGAGTATCGGCACTACAAATAGTTGTTGTCGATATTTGGATCGAATCTCGGGGACTCTAAATGGAAGTTTTGAAATATTTAACCTACTGATAATGAGGTGTTTACTTTATAGGTTGAGTTTACTTTAAAACCCGAGTGTCGGTTGTGTAAGCGGAGTCGTTTAAATAAGTTAAAATGGTTGTATGAAAAATTAACGTAAATCTGTCCAGATTTTGTAGTTTGAAAATGAGTCGGGTAAAGGACTTTAAAAGTAATTTCATTTGATAAACTTGTAGGAGGACTTTCTATATATAGTAAGTTAGTTTATCGAGTCGTTTCATAAACGATTGACAAGTTTAAAAGGGGTAAATAAGCTAGTACATGTAGTATGTACCGGCGGATTTTGTTAAAAGTGTAAAATGGTAAAGTAAATGTGTAGTAAAGTATAATGAAGTTATTTATATTGTTTTCTCTCGAGTTTATTGTGACTTTATGAGTTTGAGTTTGATGTTGTTATATATGATTTATTTCTCGAGTCATTATTAATGAACGCGCCTTATTTGATAGGTAGCGGTTCTCGTGTTTGAAAGGCATCCATTATCGTCGACGATCATCTCGCTAGATCTCTTATACTAAGGTGAGTCTGTAGCCTCGCTTAAATGCTAGCTACTAAATGTTTTATACCCGCGAGGGGGATACATGCTATTTGAAAATAAATGAACACAAGTCATGAGTAATTGTTGGATCCGAATGTTGCCTAAAGTTGATTTCATTGTATTGAGTAACTTGTTGCTAAAGACCCTAAATTCATGAGCCGTTAACTATCTTCTGACTTGATGTTGTGAGTCGCGAATAGCCGCTTATTCTAATGATAGTACTATTGGGTTGACCACCCTATCTAAGACCAGGGCATTACGTTGAGTAACCCGTTGGGAAAGATAATTTTACGTGAATAAGATTGTGGTATTCTAGCAACCGATACCCTAGAGGGGCAATGGTTTTATTCTAGTCATGCCGGCATTTGGCGTGGGTGACTATTTGGTTAAGGGGTCGGTGTCATGAGCTTAAATACAATGTTTGTTTAATATCATTATTATTACTGCCTTGAATATAGATTGTGTGTACGACAATTCTATAAATGATTATGATTGATTTTCTTCTTGTGTTCAATGTGATTTGATAAACCTATAGACTCGCTCAACATTCTTGTTGACTCGTTTTATGCATGTATTTCAGGTAATATGAAGTGATGGAGCATGGATCTTTGCTGTGGAGGTTGTGGCTTGGCTTTTGGAAGAATGTTGGTCTAAAAAAAACTGTTTCTACATTTTAATGCTGAACAATTTACTTTATGTTGTGTATTGTACTAAACTTGTTGGTTGTTGGTCGAGATCCATGGGGACTAAACGCTTTACTCTGGTGTCGTGTCAGTACACTTATGGGATGAAATTTATGTTTTAGACCATTTATGAAAATCTTGTTTATATTTATGTGTAAACGTCTCACTTTTGAGTCGTTCAATATACCTTGTGTGATGATGCTTGTGTCTAGCACCCAATTGTGTATTTCCGCTGCGCAATGTAAATTGGGGGTGTTAGAGTTTGAAAAGAAAGCCAGTCGAAAATTCAACTATAACCCAAGAGAGCCAACCAGGTTTGATAGAAGCAAGGTCAGATGCTATAACTGCCAGCAGCAAGGACATTTTGCAAGGGAATGCCCTAACAAAAATGACCAGGAGAAGAACAGGTATTCAGCCTTCAAGGTTCAAGAGCTCAAGGATGAAAAGAAAGCTTTGGTGTCCGTTGACTCTATGGTTAACTGGAATGATCATCATACTGCTACCTTGGAAACAACTGAAGCTTCTACTGATGTATTTGCTATGATTGCTGGGAACCTATCTAATGCCGAGGAAGCAGAAGAATTTGCTCTTATGGGAATCTCGCCTCAGGTAGAAAATTGCCCTCTTGGTTGTCATGATAAATATTCAGAATTATTGACTCAATACAATGAACTAAATGAACAAAATGACAAATATTTTCTAGAAGTTCAAGCATATAAGAATTCTCTAAAAACTTTGGAACAACAAAAGAAGTGGCTTCAAGATACTCAACGTGAATATGAGGATAAGATTAGAATTCTAAGCATTGATTTAGAGAACATCACTAACATGCTTACATATACTGAAAAACTAAACAATGACAGCATTAAGGCTAAGCAAGACATGCAAGAAAAATTGGATGCTACACTTTTACGATTTGAAAAATGGCAAAAAGCACCCAAGAATCTGTCAAAGTTAATAGATAGTAGCATGCCTGGTAGGACTAAGAGAGGATTAGGCTTTGATAAATATATTGATTTAGAAGATGTATTTGATTTATCTTTTTCAAGTGTCTTTGATCCTAACAAGGAGGAGGAGGGAAAACCTAGTTACAATAGGTTTAAACCAACTTCAGCAATGCATGTTGTTCCTCCACCGCTTATAGGAACTTTTATGCCCATATCTAGGCATACTGACTTGGATGAATCACAGATGCATGAGCCTCCAAAAAGCTCTACTAATACTAATGACTTTGTCTCTTGTACTTTCAGTGACAAGGCCAGTGACTATACATCCTGTGGTTCAAGTGAAGAGTCAAGACCTTCAAGTACCAAGACAAATGACCCTGCTGCTACTAGTGCTAGGATGAGTGATGAGAGAGTTACTTCTGCTTCTACTTCCACTGTTTCTAGTTCTAGTTTATTGAGTCCTAGGAATGTTGATTCTCCTAGAATTGTTTGTAATAAGTTTAGCAATGTGAAACAATGTCATTTGAATAAAATGTCTTTTAAATCATGCTTTGTTTGTGGTAGTAAATTTCATTTGATTAAGGATTGTGATTTTTATGATCAAACTCCTTCTGTTTATCAAGCTTATCCTGCTCCTGGTCCACCAGGAGTTGCTCCTTTTTCTTCTAGAAGATTAAACCCATGTGAATCTTATTCTTCTTCTAGAAGGACCTCTCCTTCAGCTTTTAATCTTTAGAGAAGCAATGTTTATACCTACAATAGACCAACCAGCAACTATTTTCAGAACTTTAATCAGAATTATGCTTTTAATTCAGACCAAATGCATTTTGGGTTGGGATATTTGAGTTCTGTTGTTAAGCCCTCAGCAGGTTGTTCTTGGTCACAAAATAACAACCATATGATGAACAGGCAACCTAAGAACAATAGTGGATCTCATCAATCTTCTTGGCTATCTACTAAAGATCCACAAGGCAGACTCAAGCCTGAAAAGGTCCATGTCCCCTTAAGACACTAACTTTTACATATGACTTTTCTGTTGTTGTAGATTACTCCATACCAAGACCCGTCTCTTGGAAAAGTTGATAGTGGATGCTCTAGGAGCATGACAGGAAATAAAGGACTTTTAACTAACTTTGTACCATTTCAAGACGGAAAGGTGTACTTTGGAGGTGGTGAAGGAAGGATCTTTTGCAAAGGAACTATTCAGACACCTAACCTTAATTTTGAGCAGGTCTACTATGTGGAAGCACTTCAACACTTAAACTTGATCTATGTGTCTCAGATTTGTGAAAAGAAGCAGTTTGTCCTCTTTACGGATACTGAAGCACTAGTGTTATCCAAATACTTTAAGCTACCGGATGACTCCCAAGTTCTACTCAAAATCCCTAGAAGACACAACCTCTATAGTATCAAGCTAAATATGATATAATTCATAGACAGATTTACATGAAATGATGGTGTGCTTAGAGGCCAATCCCAAACCCAAGCTTTCCTTAACCTTTAATGTAAATCGTTGTAAAACCTGCTAGAACTTTGAAAGATCTAAGGTTATTTATAAGTTTGAATTTGTTTATGTGTGTTGCGTTTTCTTTCAAAAGGGCTTCTTTTATAATGTTTGTTATGGTTAGGTTAAAATTTTATTTTTTGTCCTTGCATGGTGAAGTAACATAAGAAGGGAAAAGGCATGAGTTAGGGGTTTACGGTTGTACATGAGCTGATCTAAGTGAGAGGTACAGAGGGAGAAATGTTTGCCATGCTTGGTGGCTTTTATGCATTGTATTGTTAAGTTAATGTGGTGCTACAAACTTGAAAATGAATGTTGAGTATTTTCTGGAACAAATTTTGGCTTGTAAAAAGGGAGGAAAGTGCCAAATTTTGGAAATACATAAGTGTAAATATGTATAAGAAAGAGTGGGTGGTGAGGGTATTGAGTATGTTGTGTTGTCGTGCATGCATACATGAAATATAATGCGATACTTGAAACACTTACATTAACTTGGTAAACCGTATGCATGTAAATTTAAAATTATCATCATAAGAATAATAATATGCTTGCTAAGCGTAGACTAAACTTAGTATTGGGATAACAAACGTCCAAATGTGGCTCTCGTTATGCACGAGATAACCTAACGTTATACGTAAAGGCAATATTTACTTGTGTAAGAATAAAACATTAAAGTTTATAAATAATTGTTAACATGAAATTGTCAGTTGTCACAACTACCACCATTGGCACCCACTACTGCCACCACCCACCTCCGCCACCATCACACACCACCACCCATCGCCACCACCACCACCCATCACCATCACATACGACCATCAGCCACCAGTACCACCAACATAACATATGACCACCACCCACCCACCACCACCACCCCCTTCTATTCACTATCAAATTTCCTTATCTTTTTAGCCTTTTATCATTACATGTGTTATTTCAATCATATGTTTCTTTTAATACTAGTACGGAGTATCACTTTGATCCTATTAGATTTTTTACCTTTTCAAAGTAAAGATAGATGTTCCTTTGAAATGACAAATATATATTATATGCTTCATCTTTAAATGACCAAAAGCTTATTTATTGGTACTTACATATTGTGTTACAAAAAGATAGTTGATAACTGCATTAATATCGTATTCACATGAATGTATACCTAATAGGCATATAAATGTATAACTTTTTCATTTCAAGTCTAACTTAAAGATCAACCAATCATAGAAAACAAGAGAAGGCCGCTAATGAAATTTTACGACCATTATAAAAAAAAGACCAAGTGTGACCGCTTTTTGGCAATTTAAGGAGTAAAACCTCAAATTCATTGTAAAAGTAACAAAATCGCTAGTCACCCTATCTTTAGGGACCAAATGTGTAACTTAGTCTTCTTTTTTATATTGTACGACTTTTTTATAAATCCAATTCATCATGAAACTACTCATTTATCGCATATTCGGATGGGCATGAATCTAGGATTGATATAAGAAAAAGTAATTACTCGTCAAATAATAAGTTATATCATGATTTTAGGGTAAAAGCAAAAAATACACTATGTACTTTCACAAGTGAACCATTATACATAACGGACTTTTTTATGTATAGAATAGATAGTTGAATAGAGAAGTAACCATTGAGTTAACCTATCTAACCGGTTACAGTTAGTACTTTCATTAACTTGTCACATTTTTAGTCCTTTACATCATCATCATCATCTTCATTGAATCTAAACTGCAAACACAATCCTAGAAACACAATATTGAATATTGAAGAACCAAAACCATTGTAGTTTGGATCAAATCTAAATCAAATCTTGGATCAAAATCAATCTTGCCCGTATTGATCAAATCCAAATCAATCTTCCCCACATTGTTGTTTTTTTCTCATTTAAAAGTGTTTAATTATGCATACATGGTATAAAAAGGGTAGATATATACACAATGACTAATTTCTTATCACAAATGACACACAAAGTTAGTTATAGTGATCAGATATATACAACTATACAAGTGAACTGATATAATTGTTGTGTATAGTCATTTTTTATTTCTAATTGACAACAGAAGATGATGATGTAGCAATGGAGCTTAGACCGGATGTGGATGGTCCACGACCCCTTGATTGTTTATAAAGGACACCAGTTCCGCCATTTTTATCAAATACTTTTGATTTGGTGGATGATGTAGAACTAGACCAAATCATCTCATGGAGCAAAACTGGTGTCTTGCCAAGGAACTTCAAACACAACAACATTTTAAGCTTTGTTCGACAACACTCAAACAATTACAACAGGATTTGATATAAAGTATTCTGGCGTGCCTTCAAATCGAATCAAACACACTTTCTTCTTTCACAACAAGATCTTCCATTTGAGCCAGTTCCTGAAAATTATCATGAAATGGTACAAAATCAAGATTTCATACCGTGTTATCAACTAGAACTGGATCATGCTTAACAAACTTGCGAGCATTTCTTGGTGAAGAAATAAGACCCTTTCCTTTCTTGAATCTCGTGATTTGGAGAACTTTAGCTAATGACGTGACCATCTGCTTCTGTCCATCTTTAGCCGATTGGAGCTTTTCATTCACTGGTTCCAAATATTGATGAGTCCCACATTGTTGTTGTTTGAGTGTTATAACCTCTTGCATCATTTCTATCTTCTCTTTCTATAATTGTTCTACCTCAGCTTCAATCGGTAGACTGGTCCAAAATGGGGAAGATTGATTTGGATTTGATCAATACGAGCAAGATTGATTTTGATCCAAGATTGGATTTGGATTTGATCCAAACTGCAATGGTTCTGGTTCTTTAATCTTCAATATTGTGTTTCTAGGATTGTGTTTGCAGTTTGGATTTAATGAAGATGATGATGATGATGTAAAGGACTAAAAATGTGACAAGTTAACGAAAGTACTAACGGTAACCGGTTAGTTAGGTTATGTCAAAGGTTACTTCTCCATTCAACTATGTATTTTATACATAAAAAGTTTGTTATGTATATAATGGTTCAATTGTGAAAGTACATAATGTATTTTTGGCTTTTTTTGCCTATACTCCTTTTCTTTGTAGTAAACAAATTCATACACCTTAACACCTATACCATCTACTGAAACGAATCAAGGATCTAGTAAAATATGGTGTTCACGAAAAACACCATTTTGATGAAGGCCCACTAACCTAAACTGAAATTTGCAAGGTAACACACGTGTGGTCGTGCCCTTCTTTACAATCTTATCAGTTTAATATGAGCAATGA
Organism: Glebionis coronaria; assembly: GCA_025667525.1. Taxonomy (NCBI): domain Eukaryota; kingdom Viridiplantae; phylum Streptophyta; class Magnoliopsida; order Asterales; family Asteraceae; genus Glebionis; species Glebionis coronaria. The sequence goes on from CM046881.1 coordinate 463,169,072, forward strand.
TTGAAAAACAACTAAAAAATGGATAGAAAGCTAATATCGGGTGCCTATGTGAGAGGGGCTTGTAACGAACAACGTAGGCATGGGAAAAATTAAACATTGATTATGAGACATTACATGATGTGACACGATTAGATATTAATAATATGAGCAATTCGATTAGTACAACTTTGGCCTAAACTCGGTTCATTTAGTTTAAACGTCTCTAAAGAAACTTACAAGTATACAAATTGAAAACCGCTCTAGAACCATGTGCCGATGACCAGGTTCAAACGAAGCCAATTGATCCAAAAGTTTAAAATCAAACTAGTTATATATATTAGGAGGTTGCTTTAAATGAAATGATACTTTTGAGCAATGATATGTTATGTATAAAAACACAACTAAGGGTGAAATTTTGCCCAAGAAACATGATAAAAACTTTGTTAGCCCTAAAATATGAGCGCCATTTACGAAATTACATTATATTCAGATAGACAAAACGTGGAGGGACTACTATTGACATGTTGTCAAAGTTACTCCTTGTTTAGCCTATATATACCCCTCCATACTTCCATGGAGGGGTGAGGATTCCTATTTTTTCTAGTTCACTTTCTCTCTCAATAAAATACACACATTTAATAGTATATCACTTTCTCTCTCTAAAATGTCTAAACATTTCTTTTATCCTCCCCGACCTCCGGATCACCCCTCTTGTTAGCTTGAATCTTATGATCAACAAACTTTATTATGATTATCTTGTTGAATGGTAAACTTCGTAGATATTGCATTCTTATTAATGATAATTTAGAATGACAAACTACATTGAAACCCTAATGAACCTTTTTGCCAACAAAGTGCTTGAGCCCACTATTTATATCTAATACATTCAACACTTATTTAATGTCTCCAGAGCATCAGATGATACATTTGGAAACACACAATAAAAAAATACAAACACACAACGATCTTATAGAGGCCGACTAATAAAGCTTAATTAACATGTTCCATTCTTCCAACACTAATGCGAATGTTCTTCATTATCTCCAACCTACATTAAGTTACTAACAAAAGGAACCGAATAAGAGAATATCCAGGTAAAAGCTATTTGAAACATTGTTTCATCGGTGCTTTCTACCACTTAAAATCATACATTCCATCTTTTCACAGGAAAGTGAGTCTTAGATAATAGATACCTATAGGACTTAGTGGCATAATGTTTAGTTTTGTAAAAACATCAAAATATTTTTAAATGCACTTAGTAAAAAAGAAAAAAGAAACTTCATTTTGTATAATTCTTTTACAAATATACCTAACCAAATTGTGTTCTTATGCCTCTTGATAGTATTAGACGGTAAATGGCCCAAGCCCGGTTATAGGCTTATGGTCCATTAGGGTTTCCTTTATGTGATTTGAATCTCTATATATTGTGATTGAATAATACATTATACATATGAGTTTTTCATCTTATATGGTATCAGAGACACCTAGTTGCTATGATATTGAGACCACGGTCATCAAGCCGCCACTAGCCACCGCTGCTCCACCACCCGTCAAATCTCTCCTCTACCATTTGTATCCATAAACAAACGATTATCCTCTCCTCTCCATTATCACTATAAAAAATGATCGACCATCATGAGTCGCCGTTTTTATATCAATCAAATCTCTCATTCTCCATCATCAAAACTAGTCAGACCCTAATCGGGCATCATAAGTCGTCACCATCTTTATCATCAAGTTGCCAATCTTAACAAAACAAGTCTTAAGAAGCAATGAGGTTATGTTTAGTATTTTTTTAATGTTCATGTTTTTCTTTTTTAATGTTTTATGGTTTATGTTGATCTCTAGTTTGAGCTTTCGTAATTTCATCACTCGGATTGTGGGAGAGTATTAGACGGTAAATGGCTCAAGCCTGGTTGTGGGCTTAGGGTCCATTAAGGGTTCCTTTATGTCACAAGTAATCTATAATTATACGTATGGGTTTTCAATCTTTCAACATGGTATCAGAGACTTAGTTGGTACGATCTTGAGACCATGGTCATCAAGCTGGTACTAGCTACCATTGCTCAACCACCCGTTAAAAATCTCTCCTCTACCGTTTGTATCCATAAACAAACAACTATCATATCTTCTCCATTATTACTATCAAAATTGATCGGCCATCATGAGCCGTCGTCTTTATACCAATCAAATTTCACCATCTTTATCATCAAGCGGGAGATCTTAACAAAACAAGTATCAAGAAACAATGGAGTTATTTTTATTAATTTTTTTAATGTTTATGTTTTTCTTTTTAATATTTTATGATTTATGTTGATCTTTAGTTCTAGCTTTTGTGATTTTATCGCTTGAACTGCGGGTGGGTAATAGAAGATATAGTGGCCCAAGCCCGGTTTGTGGGCTTAGGGTTTATTAGCGTTTTGGCTTATAAATAGTCATCAATAAAACATAATAACCTACGGGTTTTATATCATCTTACATGGATACTCTATAGTCATACAGGTCTCTGATACCATATCGAAAGATAGAAAACCCATAGGTATAATGCATTATTCAATCACAATATATAGATATACATGTGACATAAAGGAACCCCTAATGTACCCCAAAGCTCACAATCGAGCTTCGACCATTTACCGTCTAATATGGATTGGGCCATTTACCGTTTAATAAACTGTTATTTTTCATACATCATGGATACTCTATAGTCATTCCTCAACTCATATAATCTCGTAGCATAAAAGATTAAGATGGAAACTCTTCTTTAGGTTGTATTTTGTATGGTTCGGTTACTTTTTCCTCGATAAAACTAAATTCAAATTAGATTAACTGAACCGAAAACCGAAGCTTTAAGCAGGCTAGTATAGTCGTCTTCTTAAACTGAAAAACCAAAATTCTGACAAAAGAATTTATACTAGGAAAGAAATGTTAGGGTGTGTTTGTTTTTTGCAAAAAAGGTCTGAACCGCATCTGACGTCTGACCAGCCAGACGCGGTCAGACATAATAGTTGTTTGTTTTTCACTTAGATTCAGAGGCGGTAAGATATATTATGTTTAATTCAGTCAGAGTTGGTGAACAGATCTGACTTAGTCTCAACCCTTCAAAACATCATCATAACCTTACAAATCCATCTTCAGAATATCAAAAGAACAAAGATAAATACATATCTTTGATACAAGTCAAATAACAAACCTTGGAAAATCAGAACCCATGCACTGTTGCACCAAAAGACCTCTATGGTCTCGAAAGTTTCAAAGAAAAATACGAAAAATTAGATAACAGGGTTCGTTTGGCTTGTGGTTAAGAGCTTGTTGTTTGTTAAATGAAAAATAAGTGATGCAACAAGAAAAAAAAGTTGGTTTGACAAATGACAGATAAGTGATGCTAAGAATAACAACAAATGTTTGTGGCGTCTATGGTTTGCAGTGAAGAGAAAGATTAGGGTTAGAATACCTTCAACCTTGTCAACTGATAGTGAAAGAACAAAATCGGGATGCAGTTGCGTTATATACTTAGGTTTGGCTTAGGTTTTGGGCTAATTATTAGTGAATTTTGGTTGACCCACATTGTTGATATATAATCGGTAGTTGGTTGGGCCACGATATAAAACACAAGTGGGGCAAATTTTGTAGAATGTACAATAATAATTTTAAACTTTAAGCGAGAATTGTGTCGTAACAAATAAATGACGATATTTTAATAAATTCGGTGGTCGAACTGGTGACTTGGCAAGTTAACACGGTGGTCGATCTCGTGATCCGATGACTGGACCAAGTTGACCTAGTGATCGAATCCGTGACCGGATGATCGAACCGTAACCAAGTAATATTTTGTAAAACATCTTAATTAACCGAACACCAAAACCAAACTTCAAACTTGGTTAGAATTATTTGAATTCGGTGCGATTTGTTTCTGGTTTTGTCAAACAAAATAAATAGTCGAATTAACGGACAATTAAAACCATACTAAAAACGGATAATTAAAATCATTCAAACAACATTTTTCCATTCAGATTTAGACATTACAAGCACCTCTTACCAGTAAGATGTGACAATCACATTCAGATCTAAAACACTTTAATGAAACAAAAACCACCTTAGATTTATGCTAGAAAAAAAGTTTTAGGGTGTGTTTGTTTTTCCAAAAAAAATCTGAATGACGTCTGACTCTGACCGGTCAGACGCGGTCAGAGCTTTTTGTTGTTTGTTTTTTTTCAGCAGTCAGACGCGACAATATGGTGGTTGTCTGACGGAGTCAGACTTGGAGATCATCTCTTACTGCCTCTTACCAATGTATCCAAACTCCAAAGTATCAAACAAAACCAAAGAATCTCGGGTTTATCAACTTGTTTAAAAAAATCTATTGAGTTTATACAAGTTAAAATTAAAACCATCATCGATCTAAAACCCAAACTCATGAAAAAAACCTACCCGAGACACTGATAAGGATCTTGAATTCGACAACACTTGTGTTCTTCATGGTTCTTCATGTTTGTGAGTACTATCATTATTTTTTAGTGAGGACTAGTAACAAACAGATGGTTTGGTTTGGTGAAATCTATGAAGTAGTGTAATTAGGTGGGAGAAAAATGTTTGGTGGCTGATGAATAGGTAAAGTAAATGAGAAATTGATAAGATGCATGTCAACTATTTAGGTTTAGGTTTGTCATAGTGGGCTTTGATTATTATTCTTTAATTTTGGTTGGGCCATAAAATATTGTCTAAATGATCAAATTGTGTATAACTTTAATTTTGTGTAATTAGAGTTTGATATAATTTGAATTACATATTACAGAGTAGTATTACGTTGAGTATTGACTCCTCTAAATCGTATGTCGAGCTAATTCATGTGAAATTGTAAAATATTGTCAAACACATCACATTTAATGATAAAATATATATTTAAAACGGACATCTTAAATCATTCAAACAATTGTGAAAAACAGACAATATTATTTCATTCAGATTCAGACATTATGACCGTCTCTTACCAGTAAGAGGCGGTAGTCAGATTCAGACCCAAAACATCTTAATGAAACAAACACCACCTTAATGTTTTCTATATAGATACATAATATATATATATATATATATATATATATATATATATATATATATATATATATATATATATATATATATATATATATAGATATATATCAACTCGGTTTTTGATTCAGTTCGGTTTTATTTTATCAAAATCATATCTAAACCAATAAATCAAACATAATTCGGTCTAATTCAGTTATAAAAAAATTCAGCTTGGCAACAAATTCAATACGGTTTCGGTTTGAAATCACGCATTTGTCAACTTACGCACCTATTTCTCAATTCGTAGCGTAAAAATTACGCTGAGAAAATGAACACTTATTGGGTCAAAACATCAAACTTTGTACTTCTTCATAAATGTATCATGGGCTATTAGTTACAACCCATTTAGGCCCAATAAGTAATCACAATTAGGGCTCTATCATTCCCAATCCCAAATCATACTTTTCACCCCTAATCACCTTCTAAACTCCCCATTAACCACTTTTAACTATTTTCCACATATTATTTTCACCAATCATACCATACCAATTTTATAAAAAAAACTTTATAAAAACTTTTTTATAAAAAAAAAACCTTTGAACTAAATAAAAAACTTTTCTCCTCACTCACCAAACACAAACACACACACACACTCGAAAACACACACATATAAAAACACTATCTCTTCATCTTCTTCACGATCATTAATCACATTAATCCCCCAGTTTTTAATCCCTTTTATTCCACTCCTTCACTTTACTACCCCACAAATCCTGTTCTTTTTTTTATATAAAAAAAATTAGGGTTTTTAGGGTTTCTAATTGCAACTTACTTGATTAATTAGTCTTCATTTAGTTTTGATTTAGTGTTGATTAGTGTTTATTAAGTTTAGTTTGTATGGGAGAATATGAGGGGGAGTGGTTGGGTGAGGGTGAGGGCGTAATGCCGAATGGTTTGTTACCGAATGCCGGGAGGTTGTTAGGTAGTTTTGATTCGGTTAGGTGGTTTAAAGCGGAGGAGCGGACCGAGGAGCTGATTGAGTGTATTCAGCCGAATAAGATGAGTGAGGAGCGTAGGAATAAAGTTGCTGATTATGTTCAGAGGCTTATTATGAAGTGTTTTCCTTGTCAGGTTGTTGCGATATCTTCTTAAGCCGTTTTGGATTTTGTGCGAAATGAAGTTTTATGTGTTTGTGTTTGGAACATTGTGAGATGTGTTGACTCGGTGTGTGTAGGAGGTGTTTGATTTAGCTTTTATATGGATTTGTTGGCTTATTGAAATCGGGAAAAGCTGTTAAGCTTGCTTTTTTGGGCTTATGAGGTTGAGCTTATGCTTGTTTAAACCATAAGCTTAAATTATTAGGCTAATAAGCTAAGAAAACTAAGCTTATCTGCTTTTCAGATTTTGATATACCAATAAGCCCATAAAATAAGGTAAGCTAAGCCAAACACCTCCTAAAGTGAAATTTTATATGTTTGTTAGAATAACATTGTGAGATGCGTTGACTATGTATGTTTAGGAGGTGTTTGAATTAGCTTTTATATGGATTTGTTGGCTTATTGAAATCTGGAAAAGCTGTTACGCTTGCTTTTTTGGGCTTATGAGGTTGAGCTTATGCTTTTTTAAGCCATAAGCTTAAATTATTAGGCTCGTAAGCTAAGAAAAGTAAGCTTATCTGCTTTTCAGATTTTGATATGCCAATAAGCCCATAAAGTGCTAAGCTAAGCCAAACACCTCCTAAAGTGAAATTTATGTTATAAGTTGTATCTATGCTATTGGTTGTAGATGCGCTGCGATGATGGTAATTCTGTGTCTGCTTTACACTCAGCAGCAAATGAGTTATCGAAATTGTTATTTTTGTTAAAGCATTGGTTTCGGATGCCTTATTTATAATTTCATTGTGTTGTAAAGCCGACATTGAGCCACTAGCTTATAGGCAGTTAGTTGCTAAGACAATGTTGCATAAATATGTGAGGTTACCATGATTTTTATTGTTTACATGTTGCTACAGAAAACATTTAGAATCAGTTTTATATATCGTGCCGTAGATTTGATAAGCGTATAACAATGACTAAATTAGTGGTTCACTGAATTGGATAATTGCTTTTAATACGTATTGTAGTATGTTTTTCTTATATTTCTCATTGTTGCAGGTTTTCACTTTCGGGTCTGTACCTCTTAAAACGTATCTACCTGATGGAGATATTGACTTAACAGCCTTCAGTCACAATGCAAACTTGAAAGACTCGTGGGCTACTGAGGTCCGTGATATGTTGGAGACCGAGGAAAAGAACGAGAATGCAGAGTTTTGTGTGAAGGAGGTTCAGTACATCCAAGCAGAAGTATGTTACTTTTCCCCCCAAATGCTATGTATTAGTATGGTAATCATGATTCACGAGTGATATTGACAATTGGTTATTAAATAAATGGCAGGTCAAACTTATAAAGTGCCTTGTTGAGAATATTGTGGTTGATATATCCTTTAATCAGCTTGGAGGGTTGTGCACCCTTTGTTTTCTTGAGGAGGTTAGCAGAGTTATTATTTGCGACTAATCTTATTGAGTTAATGCTGTTATAACGATGAAATTTGTTATTTGCAGGTTGATAATTTGATAAACCATAACCATTTATTTAAGCGTAGTATTATACTGATCAAAGCCTGGTGTTACTATGAGAGCCGTATACTTGGTGCTCATCATGGGCTTATATCAACTTATGCGCTTGAGACCTTGGTTCTTTACATATTCCATGTTTTCAACAATTCTTTTACTGGTCCTCTTGAGGTAGTCCGATTTACAAATCTCTTCTTACATTAAATTACTTACATCCAATGTTTATATTGGTTTTTTTCTTGGTTTTGCAGGTTCTTTACCGTTTTTTGGAGTTTTTTAGTAATTTCGACTGGGAAAACTTTTGTGTTAGCCTATGGGGTCCTGTGCCAATAAGCTCTCTTCCAGATGTGACTGGTAAGTGTGTATGATATATTGGTTTTTCAACTTGATTTAACCTGACAGCTCAAGTTAGTATTGGATTTTTTACTGACATTTATATATATATTTTAAATTGTAGCGGAGCCTCCTCGCAAGGACAGTGGGGAGTTGCTGCTGAACAAAATGTTTCTTGATGCTTGTAGCTCAGTGTATGCTGTTTTCCCTGGTGGTCTGGACAACCAAGGGCAACCTTTTGTTTCCAAACACTTCAATGTTATTGATCCATTACGTGTGAGCAATAATCTAGGACGTAGCGTCAGTAAAGGTATTTATATTGACCGTTCTGTTATCTAATTGTTATCATATTTTGGTAGGCGTACATTTACACACGCCACCACGGTTATATAAGATTTTACGAATTTGCCTTTCTGATGAGAATGAAACAAACTAGGCAGAGAGATACTGTTATTAAAACAATACCGTAAGAGCATCTATACATGTTAGGTGGCATGAACACATCTAGGGTTATGAAGTGTTTCAAAATGTTTTCTAGTTTCTTTGGCATTTACTTTGTGTCTAAAAAAATAATGCCTATAGAAGATTTTTTTTTTTGAAAGGCAATGCCTATAGAAGATTGCTGGGTTGTGGAGATAGGTTTATGAAATCAAAATGCTTTTAAGTTGATGAGATAGCATGTCAAGTTTATAAACCTTAGAAAACCTTTATCATAGTGTATGCTTAGCTATTAGAGTTAGATTGCAGGAGTTAAACATGCTGCATGGTATATACTAAAACCATATTTTTGAAACATCTCACACAAAATTGCAGTCACTATGAGTAACAGTTGTAATTAGATTGACAAATGGTAGGTACAAAAGTTAAAAATTACACTCCCTGATCTAAAGCCTATTCAGGGGAAACTTAGCATGAAGTATACCAAAATAATAAGAGGACATATCACTACGTCATCGGTTTCTTGGTCCCCCTAAATGTATGCAAAGTCAATGAAGCCTTGACAATTAGCCACATGTTCTTCTGCCACAAATCATATTAACTCTTAAATATATTTGATATAAGATGCACAGGTGGTTGGTTGGCATAGGTTGATATGAGTTGCCACCAAAATATTTGTTTTCTACTGCTAGAAATTTCTGAAGATGTTGCTAAAATTGAGTAAATAATAAAGAGTTTGTCCCAGAGACTACAATATTATCATCATATGTCAGAAGAAGACAGTTTTCGTAAGACTCTTCTGAAGAAATGTAGGCATCCTTGATGCTCTGTAAACTTCTTACATCAGGCATGGGATCTTGTGTTAAACCATACAAGCGATTGCTCCAAAATAATTTATGAAATGAGTAGCATGAAACAACCCAGAAAATATCCTTATTGGTGATCACTTCATATAGAAGTCACACTTAGCCTTCTGGTCGAGGGAATAAACCTGATCTATACCTAATTGACTTGATATGGAGTAGGGACTGGGGACTCGTCAACGCCTTATGTTTGTATCTCTTTACGAGCCTAGATCTCTTTTTTGCAATGTGTTTAGCCAACACCAATGATCCGTGGATTGTGAATAGAAAGTTAGAACTAAAGTGTTGGAAGATTTTAGTTAGTTGATGATGCATGATAAGGGCCATAACAAGGATCATAGCCAGCAAATTTTTTGTGTATTGGGTCTTGAAATTTCTGATTCAAAATATCTTCTTCATAAACCTTTGTTTAATTTTTAGATCTGGATTTATGATTCTAATAATCTTCTTCCTTTTTTTGAGTTTAAGTTTCTGATTTGAAAACACAAACAAAAAAAATTTATTCTTAAATTTTAAGGTTGGGATTATGTTGATCGGAAGTTTCCCTTTCGATTTTCTTGTTTATCCAGAGACAAATTGTATCTTTTCTAATACTTTAGTGGCGGGGCTAGTGATGGTAAAAAATAGGTGAGTTATGAACCTATCGGACCTGAACTGTTTTGCTTACAAAAGAAAGACATTGATTCTAATTGAACAAAGACGCTTCTGTTTTGTTGCATGGGACAGACATGTTAATGTTACAAGCTACGACCTGACCCATATGATCCGTTTTCACATATAATTGGCTTTTCTATTGCTCATTTAGACCCGCTGAGAAGCTTACACATGTCCCAGTTAGTTCCACAAATTTCTTATAACCAGGCCCAAATTTCACCTGATTTTAAGCTATTGGGTCTGAAATTGCTGGTCTAGTATAAAGCTTTGTTTTCTAGTGCTTGAGAAGGCATTCAATTAATTACTGTGGATAAAGCTTGAACGTATCCCTTCAATCTATATCGAATGTAAATTATATATGGCAGTATAGCTGGCTTGAAGCTTGCTTAACATGTAGTATAATGCTATCATATATGTTTCTTTTTTCAGGCAACTATTTCAGAATACGCAGTGCATTTGCTTACGGGGCGGAAAGGCTGGCTAGATTACTCGATTGTCCTCAGGACAATATAGTTGCTGAAGTAAATAAGTTTTTTACCAACACATGGGATCGGCATGGCAGTGGCATCCGCCCTGATGTACCTGGTACTGATTCCCTGCGTGTGAACTTGTCAATATCCGACAGTCAACCTGTCGCTGATATTCCAAAGATCAATTCAAGGGGCAAAAAGTCCAAGGAATTCAGTGGTCGTGAGAATGAGTCTGATGACAAACGTTCTCAGTATTCATCCCGTCAACCTGGCACTAAAGCTCAACCTGGTACTAAAGCTCCTCGCTCACAGAACCAGAAGGGTAATGGAAACGTAAACAAAGGACAGAAGAATTTAAAATCAGGTCACTTGGTTAATGACATTCAAAGGTCTCCTTTTGCTAGAACACAGTCTAGTCCTGAACTGACGGATAATTACAATGATGGTCACTCTCAAGGTAGGACTAATAGAGCACCTGAAAGTGGGAAAAATCAGGCTGTTACTAGTAGGAGGAAGAATGTTGAATCTGAGATACCAAACCATACTCCTGCCGATCAAGGATTTGATGCTTCTGTTGATTCAAATAGCGGTGCAAGTTTGTATCAACAACGTGAAGAGACCTCTTCCACTGTTGGAGCACAGGGGATGCATCAAGAAGAGCAAGATCTAGTGAACATGATGGCGTCTTCTGGAATTCATGGTTTCAACGGCCAGGTTCATATGCCGATGGGTCACTTATCATATCCGTTTCCTCCTTCTTTACTAGCGGGAATGGGATATACACAACGGAATTTCCCAAATATGGTACCTGCCAACTTTCCTATGTTTGATCCTACATTCTCAGGAATGCAGTTTCCACATGGTTTAGTTCCTCCTCAACTATCTCATTTCTTTTCTGGACTTGGAGTGACCTCGAACCCTGAAGAACCGATTGAACCCAGTAATGAAAATTTTAGTGTTGTGGAAGTGAGCTCTGTTGACGCTGATCATGATTCTTGGCGTGAACAGAATGTAGGCCCCACTGGAGGGTCTGGACCCGAAAGAGTGAATTCCGAAAAAGTTACATCTACTGATAAACGTCAGCTTTCTTCGGTTGGGTTGAATTATGTTCCCCCTGCACTTCGTGTGGGTGGTTCAGGTGCTTTATTGAAAAGTCAGAAGCATAACAAGGAAAAACGTGGGCCATTGAGGGCCGATAGTGATGTTGTTTCGGATGAAAGAACTGCAAGCTCAAGGTTCTCATCTGCTGCACATAGTAATTCTCTAAAAAGTAAAACTTCATCAGAGAGCTCGTGGGATGAAACATCATCGGTCAGAAAGCCAACTAAGGAAAAACGAGGGAAAAGGCCAGTTCTTTCAGCAGAGTCATCTAGTGGGTATGTCAAAGGTAAGACCATGTTTGAGAGTACGTCTACGCAGCAGTCTGAGGATGATGATCAGGACTCGGTTCGTCCACCAAGTATGGGTTCTGACACGGGATCGATGCATGTTCCAAGATCTCATATGCCTAGTTATGAACCGGCTCAAACAAGTGGATCTGACTCGATGGTCCCTATGGGTCCAATGATTCTAGGTCCTAATTCTAGACAAAGAATGATGGAGAATTCAGGAGCCACACCATTAACATTTTACCCCACTGGGCCTCCTGTTCCGTTTGTCACAATGCTTCCATTTTACAATGTTCCATCACAGCCCAGGCCATCTGACCCATCAAGTAGCCATTTTGGTGACCATGATGGTATGGAAAATGGTGATCTTAGTCACACTTTTCATGCTGAAATGCCAGACCGGTCTGAAGACATCAGTTCCGATTCTTTGAGAGGGCCTGCTCCTGGTGGGGTCCCTGATGAACGAAAGTCACATATTCTTAACAGTGATTTTGCTAGCCATTGGCAGAATCTACAGTTCGGACGTATTTGTCAAAGTCCACAGCAGCATGGACCCACAGGATATCCTTCACCTGTCATGGTCCCTCCAATTTATTTACAAGGCCGTGTCCCATTTGATGGCCCGGGAAGACCTGTACCGAACATGAATTTAGTGACTCAGCTCATGAACTATGGACCTCGTCTCGTTCCTGTAGCTGCACCTGTTCAGTCCGTTTCTAATAGACCTCCTAATGTTTACCAACATTATGTGGAAGATCTCCCTAGACAGCGAAGTGGGACCGGGACCTATTTACCGAACCCTGTAAGTGAATTTTTCCACCCTTCTACACTCCCCTAATATGCCTGAATTTGTCTTACTCGTTTATGTTTTTATTATTTTATTATTATGTCCATTTTTTTCAGAAGGTTGCTGTTAGAGATCATCATCCACGCCGCGGGAACTACAACTATGACAGAACTGACAATTATATTGATAGAGAAACTAACTGGAATGGTAACTCAAAATCACGAGGTTCGGGTCGCAACTACCATCGCAACCAAACCAATAAACAAAGTTCAAGATTTGATCGGTTTGGTGCAAATGACAGCCGGGCAGACAGATATCAAGCCCAGAATGGTTTGCATTCAATCTCGAGTCAAAGTGGTCCTGCCGGTGTGGCATATGGAATGTATTCAAACCCTGGCGGGCCGTCATCAAATGGATCGAATGGTCCTTCAATGGTTATGATGTATCCACCGGAGCATAACCCTGGTTTTGCTTCCCATAATGAACAGTTTGAGTTTGGGTCGTTAGGTCCTGTGGGGTTATCTGGTGCAAACGAGCAATCTCAGGTAAATGATGGAAGTCGTGCACGTGGCACATTTGAGGAACATAGGTTATATCGGGCTCCTATACAACGGTCTTCACCTGATAGGCCATCATCACCACATCATCAAAGGTATATTATTTTCTGCAATCACCTCTTTTAGACCATAAAGTAGTATCTTGACCCCTTCATGAAATTTGCCAACACTCTATAAACTTGATCTTAATTAATGCCATGTTGTCATACATCTACCCCTATCGTGGCTCAGTTTATAGACCAATCCATTTTTTATTGACGTTGCATTACTTTTAAAGGATAGAAGTAGTCTCCTTACCCGCGTGTTTACCCAATGGTAGGGGTATGATCTGTCTACATCTCACTTCCCCCATACCCTGCCACGGTGGGATTGGGTACCATTGTTGTTGTACATTTAAAAGACGGTGTTCTAAAAATAAAGCATATTAAGGTTTTCTACTGTTGATAACAGGAGGGTTTGATTACATCCATCTGCCATATCAGTTGCGTATTGTGATCACAACGAAGATTCTGATCGAGGATTTACCAAACCTAATAGATGCTGACGTGGAGAGACTCCTTGGTCAAAAGTCATGGGTTAGAAAGAAGAGATATTTGTGGCTGTGTGTAAACTGTTGAAAGTTCTTGTTCAACATCAACGACAGGGTTAGGGGTGGTGGTATGTTGTCTCGGGAAGAAGTCCCTCATAGTTTTTCTTGGTTCCATTTTTGGTAGCTATCTTTTGTGTTGTCGGCTACTTTATATGGGTCGATGATCAGTGCTCTTACAACTCTTATTGCGAGAGGTAGAAGTTTTAGGCATCCACCCTGTTATACATGTGTTGCTGCTGCCCTTCGACTGATTAGATTTGTAGTGGTTATAGTACGGAAAACAGTTTTGTACTAACTACCTTAAGACACTGTTCAGTGTATCATTTATAATTTAGTGGTGATATAATCAAATGAAGAAGTTTAGGGTCTGTTTAGTTGGGGAGAAATATCCCACTTTTTAGAGAAATGTTCATATTAAAATAGAAAAACAGAATCTTTTTAGTCGGATTATTTTCCAATATTTTTCAAAAAAAAAAGTTTTAAATAGAAAGTTATAAAATATCAGTTTAACTTTTTCCATTTTTTTTTCTTTTCAAGAAATGAAAAATGCAACTGATTTTATTGCATGATGTCGCATTCTGTTATGCCTTTGTTTTACTTTTAATCATCTTTTATGTTCTTGAACTCTATGATCTCCTTTTGAAATGATCGGGTTGAGGAAGAGTAATGATGATAAGCAAGTTAATCTTGTTTTAGTTAATCAATGAAAAGGCTAATTATGCTTTAAATTTTGATAAGCCGAAATTTATATAAGCAGTTAACCTCAGTTGTACTCGATGCTCGTTGATTAGAAATCTTTTGTGAAGGCGATTTTTCACCTCAGTGACTAGTGATCTACTTTTGGTACCTTGGGTGGCACGTACACTTGCGAAGATAAAGTTGATATTGTAAGTTACATTATTCTGCTGTTATCATGACATGTTTACAAACATACACTAATTACTACTAATATCTTGTTGCGTTCTCTTGTTCACTACGCCTTCTGGATGGCCCATTCTCATTCTCTTATTATTCTGCTGTTATCATGACATGTTTACAAACATACATCAATTACTACTAATATCTTGTTGCGTTTTCTTGTTCACTACGCCTTCTGGATGGCCCATTCTCATTCTCTTAATTGATCCCGGCACCCTGCTCATACTGATACATGGGGCGTGTCCTGTCATGTATTGCCATTCTCACACACCATCCCTAATGAGTCGGAGAATGGCCTTCTTGTTTGCTTGTTGTGTTTTCTTCAGGGGCTTGGCCTGCTTGCTGTGTTCGCTTGTTCAGTTCAGGGCTCATCTTTTTGGTTCCGGATTCCCTGATCTCTTTTTGAGAGGATGGTGTGGAACAAAAGTAATGACGACCAGTGAATAGCCTCTGTTGGGGGCTTGTGCATCACATATCATCGGAATTGTTATTGTAATTTTTTGAAGGTCCTAAATACCCTCAACTCTTGAATTCCCATTTTGGAACCAATCGCTATAATGATATTGGTAACCTTCGTTTTGACACAAAATAAATTTCCAATTTGATTGTTTCATTAGCAGCAGTGTTATGCTCTTTTCTGAGTAGTCTGTAGTTCATAGTAGACGTCCTTTTTTCCACTAGTTATTTTAAGCCAATCATGGCTGTTCTGCACTTCTATTACACCTCCATTTGATCTCGATTCGATACTTGATACTTGAGTCGAATTCTATCTTGCATCAAAATTCTCTCATGTAATCTCGAAATGGGATTTGTCTTCTTGTGGCCTCTACTTGTTTGCTTCAGTTTATCTTCTCTGTTCTCGAGTCAGCGCTTTACTTTTGAGTTAAGTAGATTGAGAAACATTGTAGTAAGAATCACCGAATAAACTCATTAAAGTTTATCAATAGTAAGGGATTTAACGCTTTGTTTGTGTTAAGCTAAATCTTATGCCACTGCTATATAACTCAGTTTGGATATAGTCTCGTGCTATTGTAATTCTGTGTGTTTTGCTCCTTAAGAAGTCTTGCTAGTTACAGATGAGATAAAATTGATATGCAGTGTTATGAACCCATATATACTAGCATAGAAGATATATTGATCTGTGACCATCTTGTATCCCTACAGTACTAATGATTTATGAACTATGTATTAGTTGATGTCGGTAATTTATAAGGCTCTTAACTTTTAACTATTAAACCTCATCACAATCGTGAGATTTGTAGTATACCCACTGAACTTGTGGTCATCCCTTCGGTCGCCTTTATCGCAATGGCAAACCACCCCTGATGTCTCGATTATGACAACCTTATTCATTACAAGACCGAGCCTCATTGACTATAACGTTACGTTTGTCAAGACTCCAACTATTCATCCCCTTACTAACTCAAAACAAAATTTAAGCCCTCATACAAATTTAATATTCCATCCATCCTGAGTGAGGAAATCTAATTCATTATGGATTCACAGGAACTTATAATGTTTGTATCTTTATTTATGATTGTTACTATAAAAATATTATTGGGAATTTGTGCCAAGTGAAACAGTGGAAGAGGTTTCAAAAATGCATATTGATGAGGTTTCTTGTATTGTCCCACATCGCTGGTATAACTAAAGTGGATGAGGCAGAGAGGTGTATAAATTAAGATGTTGGGCTAAGGCTTAAGCATCTTTGCGCTTGGGGCAATGACGCAGCTAATGAGGTAATAACCGAGGCGCGTCAATTGCTGGTTGAAAACTATTTCCAAACCCCCTCCTTGGCCTCGGGTCTCCCTTGGCCATCGAGAATTTCTGGAAGAGCTCCCTTTTCAAGGGTAAAGCCCTGCAATCTTTAGTTCAAATTTTGCAAAGTCACAGTAAGTTACTTCTGCAGTCTTTCAATTGATTCTGTTCAATTAATTACTGATTTTCGTTATGGTTTTATTTAGCAACAGCTTATTTATAGCAAGGTATTTTAGGTCCTCACTGTAGTCTTGAGATGTTGATTCGAGACAATAGTGAATTTATAACCAACATCGAGTCAACACAATGACTATAAACGGATTTGTTTTGGTTATTCTGTACGGGTCCCCCAAATATGGCCCCGTAAATTCCTTACCGGCTTAGATGATTAAGTTCGGCTGATAATGTGACTTTAATTAACAGACCTTTTACGGAATTGAGAGTGCTCCAGATTTAATCTTCTTTTAATTTAATAAGTCTAGTAATCCTGTTAGTTTTATAAACAAACACGACCTTACCTTAACTCCAAATTAACCTTCAAATCAAACATGAAACTTTAGAATATACATGAATTAGCTACAGAACACTTATATCATTAACTGTAGAGCGAATAATACAGTAATAAAATGATGAACCACACAATCGCTTGGTGATCTAATCTAGCTCGTAATTACTTATCAGTTCACTTAACCCGTCAAAATTATAATAATGTTTAAACTTGGTCATTCAAATTCTAAAAACTATCATACTCAAATCACCGGAGTTGGTAGCGATTTCTCGGAAAAATGAGCCTCTAGGTTTGCAACCACAAGATCAGCCATAGCGTCAACATGAGGCCATATAACCACATTGTTAAGACTCAAGACCAAACAGCTCTTCAGGCGCCTCAGGTTCATTCTCGAACACATCAAGACCCCACCAGCTACCCGCCCTTTAACAAGAGCAGACACCAATTCAGGTTCGTCTACAAGCGCACCTCCCGATGTTTATAAGAAGTTGGGGCCTAACGCCAATCACTTCACGATTGGTTGCCTGACGTGTTTCTTCTGTTAATGGACAAGCCGCATCCATTAACGTATTTGTTTAAAAAATAGATGATGAATATAGGATAATGCCTATAGGGTTTATTCATCATTAACATATTTCAATTACTTTAACATCTATCAAATTGACTTCTAGTGCTAAAAAAATAAGAATTGATTGCTTAAATTTGTGAAACTGTAATGAATATTGGTTTGCTAACTGTGATGAAAATATTGGTTATAAATTTAATACTCCGTACTAGGCCAAAATGGAGTCAAATAACTGAACGAGTTCCTTTTTAAATTTGCTACACCTTATTAAGCCCGAGCATTAACGAATTCACAAGTGCCCACAATCAAAGATATCAACCGACCTTACACAGACATCTTGTTGATTCTCATACCAGTATTAACAAGTCTACCGAGCAAAAGATGATGAAAATGAAAATCTGCAACCAAGATGGCGACTAACGGTGGGTGTGGGGCAAAAGTTGTCAGAAAGAAACGAAAAAGACTTTGGACAATTACTCGATTTGTGCGTGTCATACTTGCGGCAGAGACCTTACACAGACATCTTCTGAAACACCTTTTCATTTGCAATTTTGGCCGACGTGGGCGGACACTTGCTTCTTTTTAGTTGAGAAATTGACCATTAATTGACCATTTGAGTTTTTCATGTCACCAATTCCTGTTGAATAACGCTTCAGCTAATCTAAGTTGGCCTGCTTTACGGTAATCATGTATCATTGCATTCCACGATACCACATCTTTGACGTGATTGTGATCAAGTTAAAGACGAATTTAACATCGCCTATCTTGGAATAGCAAGTGAAACTTATGCTAGCTAACAGCTAATACCATTGCATTATTAATTAGCCACAACATCCTTACGAGGCATTTCACTGTACACTACACCTCTACTTTATATGTGGGAGCATATAGGACCACAGTAGGGTCAGTAAGGTTGCAATTTATCCGAACCGGGGAATTAAAGATGATTCGAAATCGGGTTGAGCTCAAGTGTAAAACGGGAATATGTGATGAGAACCCATTTCAAATGTCGTAAAAGTTAGAACAATACTTCACCATATATAAGTTTAAAACCAGTTCATGCAAGCTTATCAAGAATATACTTTCATGATAATACTACTAATTATATGTTGGAAATTTAGTGCAATTGTGGGATCGAGTCATACTTGTAAATGGGTTTGGAGGTACGGAGTGTACACCCATTAAGTCCCTGATCTCCCTGGACTCAATATAGTGGTTGAAAGTTCATCAGTAGGAAGCTGCTTCTGGTTAGGAAGTTGCTCCTGGTTAGGAAGTTGCTCCAGGTTAGGAAATTGCTCCTGGTTAGGAAGTAGGAAGTTGCTCCTGGTTAGGATGCTGCTCCTGGTGATGCACAAAGTCTTTGTAACCTCTTTGACCAATCAATGAGGTTTGAATATTGACTTAATGACCAGGTTTATGGTCATGTAACCACTATGGTTTCATGTAGGTAATTATGAGCTTAATTGGCCGATTAATGCTCTTAATGCCTTTGACTATGAGTTACATCCTTCTAGGACTAGGATCACTATAAATAGTGACCATATTTGCATGATGAAATATACAGAAACAAGAAACACTTACACGCACAGAGTTCTTGATTTGTGCCTAAAACAAGAACTAACTCTTGGTTTTATCCCAAGGAGGTATTCATGTTAACCCAGGCATAGGGTCGAATAATCTTCTTTGGAAAGTGATTACACGACTTCAAGAGATATCCGGTAACCATTCATTGGTACGTAGTTAGGCTATTGATTATCTTCACCCTGTTGGAACGAAGTAAACCCCAACAATCAAAGAAGATTATTTTGTGATAATAAATGGTGGCGGCAATGAAGCATATGGTGGCTAACTTCTCCAAACTGGACAAGTTTGAAGGGGTTGATTTTAGGAGATGGCAGAAGAAGATGCACTTTCTTCTTTCTACCATGAACGTGGTGTACGTGCTGACCACTCTCATTTCTGATGGTGGTGATGATGCTACTTTGGAGGAACTGAGGAAAAGGAGCAAATGGGAGAATGATGATTATGTGTGTCGCGGCATAATTCTCAATGGTATGTCTGATTCTTTATTTGATATTTACCTAAATGTTGAATCTGCTAAAGAACTATGGGATTCCTTGGAAGCCAAATATATGGCTGAGGATGCATCAAGTAAGAAGTTCCTTGTGAGTGATTTCACAAATTACAAAATGACTGATTCAAGACCAGTAATGGAACAATACAATGAACTTCTTGGAATACTTGGCAGATTTACACAACATAAAATGAACATGGATGAGACCATTCAGGTCTCGTGTGTCATTGACAAACTACCTCCTTCTTGGAAAGATTTCAAGCACACCTTGAAACATAAGAAGGAGGAGTTAACTCTTGTTGAGTTGGGCAGTCATTTGCGCATTGAGGAATCCCTCAGGGTGCATGAAAGTGATAAGCCAAAGAGCAATAATGTTGCTGGTTCATCTGTTGTCAATATGGTGGAGCATAACAACTCCACCAGGTACAATGACAACAAGGGCAAACGTAAGCATCAGGATAACACCAAAGCTAATCCTAACAAGAAGTCATCAGTGGCTTGTTGGAAGTGTGGGAAACCTGGACACTTCAAAAGGGATTGCAAAGGTGTTAGCATTGGCAACCAAGCTAATGGATCAGGCACAAAAGGTTAGAATATGTTTAATGAATCTCTCCAGATTTATTATGTTACATATGTATTCGAAGCTTATTTTGTGCAGGATGATGATGTTGCGTGGTGGGTTGACTCTGGAGCAACAGTACATGTGTGTAAAGATAGATGCTGGTTCAAGACTTATGAGTCAATGAATGATGGATCTATTCTTCACATGGGAAATGAGTCAACAGCCCTAGTGCATGGGCGTGGTTGTGTAGATCTTAAATTTAGTTCTGGAAAGATTGTTTCTTTGTTTAATGTTTGCATGTTCCTAATATTAGGAAGAACTTGGTTTCTAGTAGTGTTTTGAATAATTGTGGTTATAAACAAGTGATTGAATCTAATAAATTTGTTTTATCAAAACATGGTGTGTTTATTGGTTTTGGCTATTTGAGTAATCAAATGTTCAGGCTTAATATTGATTCTAGTATAAATGTTGATTCTGTCCTGATGACTACCACTAAACTGAATGATTCATCACTATGGCATGCTAGACTAGGCCATGTCCACTATAATAGGATGCAAGATATGTCTAAGGATGGGTTAATTCCAGCTTTTGACATGGACACTGATAAGTGTCAGACTTGTATGCTGAATAAAATTACTAAGAAACCATTTCAGGATGTAAAACGTGAAACTACAGTTTTGGAGCTAATCCATAGTGACCTATGTGATTTGCATGCTACTCCCTCATTAGGGAATAAGAAATACTTGGTAACATTTATTGATGATGCTTCTAGGTTTTGCAATGTTTATTTGTTACATACTAAGGATGAAGCATTAGATAAATTTAAAGTATTTAAAACTGAAGTTGAATTACAACAAGGAGTCCAAATCAAAAGATTTAGGACTGATAGGGGAGGTGAGTACATGAATACTCAGTATTTTCAGTCTGTTGGAATAATCCATGAAACAACTGCCCCCTATACTCCACAACAAAATGGTATATCAGAAAGAAAAAATAGAGTACTAAAAGAGATGGTTAACTCCATGTTGTCCTACTCAGGACTGAGTCAAGGGTTTTGGGGAGAAGCTATGTTAACAACTTGCTATTTATTAAATAGGATTCCTAATAAAAGGAACAAGATTACCCCTTATGAACTCTGGACTAAAAGGAAACCAAACTTGAACTACCTCAAAGTTTGGGGTTGTAGGGCTGTTGTAAGACTCCCTGATCCAAAGGTGAAAACCTTGGGTGAAAGAGGCATTGAATGCATCTTTGTTGGATATGCTGAGCATTCCAAGGCTTATAGGTTCTATGTTATTGAACCTAATGATTCAGTTTCAATAAACTCAATCATTGAATCAAGGGATGCTAACTTTGATAAGACTAGGTTCTCATCAGTCCCTAGACCAAGCCTTAGGACTCCTACTAGAGCTGAGGACATTGGTGCTTCAGTGGAACCTGAAAGGGTCACTAATGAGGTTGTGGTTCAGCAACCTGAGCCTAAGCTTAGAAGAAGCACAAGGCAAAGGACTCCAAAGAATTTTGGGCCTGAATTTCAACTATACCTAGTTGAAGGAACAAGGGATGAGGTCTCTGACCAGTACTACTATTGCTTTAATGTTGAGGATGATCCCAAAACATTTGATGAAGCAATGAAGTCCCAGGATGTTGCTTTCTGGAAAGAAGCAATCAATGATGAGATAGATTCCATCATGGGCAACAACACTTGGGTGTTGGTTGATCTACCTCCAGGTTGCAATCCACTTGGATGCAAATGGATCTTCAAAAGAAAGATGAAGGTAGATGGAACTATTGAAAAGTTCAAGGCAAGGTTAGTCATTCAAGGCTTTAGACAAAAGTCAGGAATAGACTACTTTGATACTTATGCTCCTGTAGCACGCATAAGTACCATAAGAATGTTGATTGCCTTGGCAAGCATTCACAATCTGATTATTCATCAGATGGATGTGAAGACAGCATTCTTGAATGGTGATTTAGATGAGGAGGTTTATATGAACCAGCCTCAAGGTTTCATCATGCCTGGTCATGAAGGTAAGGTGTGTAAACTGATTAAGTCCTTATATGGACTCAAACAAGCACCTAAGAAATGGCATCAAAAGTTTGATGAAGTGGTTTTGTCTAATGGTTATTTACTTAACCAAGCTGACAAATGTGTATATAGCAAATTTGATGAATCTAGTAAAGGAGTCATCATTTGCCTATATGTTGATGACATGTTAATCTTTGGTACTGACCAAGTTCAGGTTGATTTAACCAAAGAGTTTTTGTCATCAAGGTTCTCTATGAAAGACATGGGGAAGGCTGATGTTATCCTTGGCATAAGGATTAAACATGAAAGTGATGGTATTGTAATTTCTCAGTCTCATTATATTGAGAATGTCCTGAAGAAATTCAATCACTTTGATTGTACTCCAGTGAGTACACCTATGGATACAAGTGAGAAACTAATGCCTAACAATGGTCAGGTTGTCTCCCAGCTTGAGTATTCTAGGGTGATTGGTTGCTTGATGTATGCCATGACTAGTACTAGGCCTGATATTGCTTTTGCAGTGGGTAAACTGAGTAGGTACACTAGTAATCCTAGTACTTAGCATTGGCAAGCAATTCAGAGGGTACTAAAGTATTTGAAAGGAACAATGGATTATTGTTTGTCATATACTTGATATCCTTCAGTGTTGGAAGGTTACACTGATGCAAGTTGGATCAGCAATACTGAGGATAATTCATCCACAAGTGGCTGGGTATTCCTTCTTGGTGGTGGTGTAATTTCTTGGGCATCCAAGAAGCAAACTTGCATTACTAGTTCAACAATGGAATCTGAATTTGTGGCTCTAGCAGCTGCTGGTAAAGAGGCTGAATGGTTGAGAAACTTGCTTCTTGAGATTCCATTGTGGGTCAAACCTATGGCACCCATATCTATCCGTTGTGATAGTGCATCTACATTGGCTAAGGCTTATAGCCAAATGTACAATGGTAAGTCTAGACACTTAGGTGTTAGACATAGCATGATTCGTGAGCTAATCATGAATAGGGTGATATCAATAGAGTTTGTGAGGTCTCAACAAAACTTAGCTGATCACTTGACGAAGGGATTGGCTAGAGACTTGGTTATAAAGTCTGCTAAAGGGATGGGTTTAAAGTCCAAACTAGTCACTGAATGCTAGGACACCCAACTCCCTCCTGAGGAAACTTGGGAGCTGAGTTCAATGTGGAAAGCTGAACATTCAGGGGACTGAAGCACATGTATATCATCCCAAGGATGTGCTTGTACCTGCTGAAAGGAGGATGAAGTTATAAACTTCTTAATGGTTAATTTCTTTGAAAAAGTGCTTAAGCAGGAGCACGAACTAAAGAGGAACCACCTATGTAAGTGTTGAGGTTTCGCCGCCTCAAGCAGCATGGACTTTAGCTCTTACAACATTTATGAATTGGATATGGACACATGGCTTGTATGGTGTCAGGAGCGTTTTAAGTGTTTGAAAACTTGTGTGTATTTTATCTTCATGTATTCAAAGTAGTTGAAGGGTTCAATTCTTAGAACACCCTGATTCTCGAATATTTGAAGTGATGTACTAATATGGAAATTCAATCCTCAGGACATTTTCATTTATGCACTGGTTTTGTTAAAGTTGATTTTCATGCAAAAAGGAATTTTACTAAATTGGGGAGGATTGTTGGAAATTTAGTGCAATTGTGGGATCGAGTCATACTTGTAAATGGGTTTGGAGGTATGGAGTGTACACCCATTAAGTCCCCGATCTCCCTGGACTCAATATAGTGGTTGAAAGTTCATCAGTAGGAAGCTGCTTCTGGTTAGGAAGTTGCTCCTGGTGAGGAAGTTGCTCCTGGTTAGGAAGTTGCTCCTGGTTAGGAAATTGCTCCTGGTTAGGAAGTTGCTCCTGGTTAGGATGCTGCTCCTGGTGATGCACAAAGTCTTTGTAACCTCTTTGACCAATCAATGAGGTTTGAATATTGACTTAATGACCAGGTTTATGGTCATGTAACCACTATGGTTTCATGTAGGTAATTATGAGCTTAATTGGCCGATTAATGCTCTTAATACCTTTGACTATGAGTTACATCCTTCTAGGACTAGGATCACTATAAATAGTGACCATATTTGCATGATGAAATATACAGAAACAAGAAACAATTACACGCACAGAGTTCTTGATTTGTGCCTAAAACAAGAACTAACTCTTGGTTTTATCCCAAGGAGGTATTCGTGTTAACCCAGGCATAGGGTCGAATAATCTTCTTTGGAAAGTGATTACACGACTTCAAGAGATATCCGGTAACCATTCATTGGTACGTAGTTAGGCTATTGATTATCTTCACCATGTTGGAACGAAGTAAACCCCAACATTATATAGCCAGGTTGCTTAGCTCAAATTGGAACTCAATAAAAGATCAAGTCGAATGAGCTGGATAAAAGTTTCACTGGATTGCTAAGATGCTGTAGTGAATTATCCCACATCGACCAGAATATGAACATATATATACTTTATATACTCCTGAAAATTGCATAATACTCGTCCTTCGGGGTCATCCGATAAAATTGGAATGATACAGAGAAGATTAGCGCGGCCCCTGCGCAAGGATGACACGCACAGATTGAGAAATGGTCCAAATTTTTTTCTCAACCGTTTTCGCGTTTCACCAGAACTTATAGCTTATTTGATAGGCTTATGACCTTATTTCAAAAAGACAATGTCTCATTTGCTAATCGAACCTCAAGCTTATGCAGAAACTCTGTAACCACCTTTTGGAAGTTTACATGGTTCAAATAATCGGTTTAATGTTGTTTTTGAAATAACTGTAGTGTTGCCTTCATTGAGCTTTCATCAAGTAATTTGTTCCAGAAGTCGTCATCATCATTAAGGTTTGCTTCCCTCATCTGTGACATGACTTTTTGCAAGTTTGCAACGTTCCTACCGGCTCCAACACCTGTAGCGGATGATGCACCGACTGCATTGGCTATTGTGTAGCCACAAAGCTGTCTTCGCATCCAACAATATCCATTACGTTTACCTGTCATCGAAAATTTCCATGTAATTCTGTCATACTACCAGTAATCAAATGACATGTTTGATGGAATGACTATAGATATAACTGCTTACGCTAATGTTTCACATGTTGATGTTGTGGTGTGTGGGTCTGATTTCAATGTAATTCTGTCATACACCCAAAACAATCTAGTATGCTGACTACATCACTTTATTATTCTTCCGTTTTTTGTCATCGATGAAACTCATCTCTAGATACAGACAATCAATCCAACTTTATCGTATCCGATGACAAACATTTAGGCTTCTCAATCAAGAAGAAAAAAAGTGAGCGTACTGAGAATCCAACCATCCCACATCGGCTGAGAGAGTGAAGTTGAAGGTATGGAAAACTGTATAAAAAGCGAAAGAAGCATCAGGATTAATTACTTACCTGGATGGGGTCAATGAGTGATCAAGAAAGCCAATGGCCTAGGTTGGTGACCTCCATTGCACTTTAGGAGGGGTGCCACTCTAAGATCGGCTCAAGTGGTCGAGTCTACATTGTAATTTGTTGCTGAGGGAGCCTGCGTTCGCGCGGCCCCTGCAAAGTCTATTATTTTTGGTATAAACATCAGATTAATGCTCTAAACAATAACTTCACAATCTTCCTGATGTTACTATACAAAACTTGGAACTACATTGTTACTAGAAATTGTTTCAACAGTTTGTTTGAACGGCATGTTCATAGGCCACGAGGTGGATATTAACAAGTGGGTTGATTAGTTTCGGGGTTTCTATCCAGAAAAGATTAGATGAGTAGTACAGTCTTTATTCTACGGTCAAAATTGTCAAGTTTTGCACTCATCGTCTAAAAGTACCGCTTTGACTTATTTGCAGCAGAGACGTAATTTTCGTTTACAGAAAATGAGCATTTATGCCCAGTTTTCTTGCTTTACAAGTCTGTTTGGATCATTCACTAGATATGTAAATTTGCGAAAATAAGTTTCTATCAAACAGAATAAGGCAAAAATGGAGTCAAATAACTGAACCAGTTCCTTTTTAAATTTCCTACACCTTATTAAGCCCGAGCATAAACGAATTCACAAGTTCCCACAATCAAAGACATCAAGCGACCTTACACACACATCTTGTTGATTATGATGGTTTATATAGTTCATAACAATTATTTAAAACCCTAATATGGATCAAAGAACGCATAGCGGAAGCAATTAACAAGATCATTAATTTAACACAATTATATTAATCAAGATTAGGGTTACATACCTTTATCCTAGCAAGATCCACAAGACGACGGAACGAATGACAACTAGGGTTTATCACGAACACCACCAAGAATATAATCTAAAGGAAGATTATATCACGTTCTTGTACACACGTAATACGGCGAGTTAACCGTGAGTCTAGCACGAACAAACCGAGCTTCAACGCTTATGGAATATCTACCCAACAACCCTAGAGAGGGGCTAGGACTAGATAAAAT
Organism: Glebionis coronaria; assembly: GCA_025667525.1. NCBI lineage: Eukaryota > Viridiplantae > Streptophyta > Magnoliopsida > Asterales > Asteraceae > Glebionis > Glebionis coronaria. The sequence continues at coordinate 463,195,647 of CM046881.1, forward strand.
AGACTTAATCGAAAACCAAACGAAACCCTAAGTTGGGTGTGTATGGCCGGCGATCAAAGCAAGAGAAAAGAAAGAGGGAGTAAAAAATTATGAGGCTAGGGGTTTGTTTATATAGGCTTGGCAAACCTTGGGCTCTAAGTTATAAACGAAAAAGGAAACAAAATCTTTCCCTTTACCCCCTATTAGCCGCCGATTAACACCCTCCATAAGGGGTGTTTGTGTAATTTTCCTTCTTCTTTTAGCTTCTATTTAATTCCATAACGGTCGTTATAACTTAACTTTTATTTATCAACGATCGTTAGTTAAGCTTTGGTTTGATTTAATAAATATATATAAAATATATTTAATAAATAAATTAACCCTTTACGTTATGTGTGCAATCCCGTGATCCCGAGTTCGATCCTATCTCACGACTATTAATTTTAAGTCCATAAACTTTCAGCTCCCACTTGGACAAAATTCTAATATCGTGATCACATTGACTAGCGTCTAGTTACACTAGCAATGTCACTAGTACAAACCGGGTAAGGTCTCCTGGACAAGAACCTTTTAATGATTATATCATTATTATTATCCTTTCATTTCAAATACATCGTTAATAAGGATATGGATCTCAGTCATTCCTTTCATTAACTATTCTGTTTCTCGTTTACGGATTTAGCAAGATCACCAAAACAAATTTGGGTGCGTGATAGGTGTGAAAACACCCATCCTTTTACCACTTATTTCTTACTAAAACAAGACCAAAACGCGTGTTTAATATCAATTGTTTGGAATTATGCGTGGTTTTTGTGTTTAATGAGTTTTCAGAGTCAACCAGATGAACATTGAAGAAAACATGGGATTGAACGGGTTTTATCAAGGAAAAAGACTAAAGACGAAGCCTATTGTCCAAGAGATGCAAAAGATTTGAGGTCAATGGGCCTATTTGAAGATTTATCGAAGAAAAGGACCAAAGATGGAAGATTTACATATGTCGAAGAAAATCAAGTCTATTTAACGAAGAAATTAAAAGACGAGTTGAATTTAATCGTCGACAAATCCCGAATCAGAATCGAAAACGTCAACTTTTCTGAAAAGACGAGAAGACAAGAAGAAAGGGAGAAAGCCCACTCACCAACCAACCACTCAGCCTATATAAAGGGATCACCCTCACAAAATTTGGCATCTAGTTTTTCTTTCAATTATATTTCTCCTAGTTCGTAGGAAACCATCTCCCTTAAGGAGTGGTTTTCATCTCTTTGATTTTCTTCTTTAATCTTGTAAGTTTGATCCTTTCCTTTTGTTTTACTGAATCTTAATCATCAATACAAGTTTTCCTTTAATCTTTTCATTCATCTTGTTCTTCATCATCTTTTTATTCAAAGTTCTTAAGTGCTTATTTAGTTGAGTTTTGATCTTAAAAAGTTGTTGATTTTGTGTTTTTATGATCAGGATTTGATCCTTATAGTTAATAGATGATTTGTGGTTAATTTGGTTAAAACATTTTTTGTTTATTTGGATCGGTTGAGTAAAAAGTCGCGTCCCCTGTTTTTCTACTATTTCTGTTCTTCTTCCCAGCATCATTCCGAATAGTCTCATTGTTTCTCTTCTTATTCGGAATATTGGTATATTCCGGATAGGCTTGTTACCTTGTTCCTTTACGCGGAATATTTATTATTCCGCATAGCACTAGTATTCCGCATGACTTGGTTTTTCCGCATAGAATAAGTTATTCCGAGTAACCCTCGTATTCCGCATAGCCTCCTTTTCCGATTAGTATCATTTATTCCGCATAGAGCGAGTTTTCAGTAAGGACATTTTTCTGTTTAATCATTTTATTTAAAGTCAAGTTTAATTTCATTCACTGCTTTTGGTTTAAATCTTTATTTACTTCTTTTACTTATCTTTTAAATAGGTTAGAAAACCAAACCCACTATTTGTCACCAAGAACAAATCATTCCACTTTAGGCTGTGATCAATTCGAGGAGATTCCGAGAACGAACTTTCAACGAGTAAAATCTCTTGTATCAAATGGCGCCGCTGCTGGCTCTTCTCGTTAAGATCAACAGTTTTTTGTGAGAACTTGGATTTTGGGATCCGTTCCCCGTGAACGTTACTTTTTCATAAAAATTTTCAAAAACACAAAAAAAATATAAAATTTTTAAAAATCCTAAAAATTAAAAAACATAAAAACCAAAAATATTTCTGCTTTGTTTTTGCCTTGTTAGTTCTTTTGCAGGTGTATGCGCACTCGATCAACGTCTTATCAAGAGCCCGAGCCTCTCGATAACTTAGACATGGCCGGTGTACAAAACAACAACAACATACCACCTCAAAACAATAATAACAATAACAATCCACCGCTCAACAACATGAATAATAACAACAACAATGAGCCTCTACCGGATAATCGCCCGATGATTGAACTGCTGCAAGCCCATGTAGATGGCAACACTGATCCAATTGTTATACCCGCGTTTGCAGCCAAAAACTTTGAGCTCAAATCCGGCTTTATCCAGATGGTCTCTGCTCAACCGTTCTTGGGGCGTACCATTGATGATCCACATGACCATATCAAGAGATTCCTGCAACTCACCAATACGGTCAAATTCAATGGTGTTCCACAAGAGGTAATCCGTTTACAACTTTTTCCCTTTTCTTTAGAGGGACAAGCCCGGCATTGGCTTGCTAAGGAACCGCCACAGAGTATTCTTTCGTGGACGGATTTGGAGACCAAGTTTATCAATTACTTTTTCCCACCCTCTCGTACTACCGCTTTGCGGAATGAAATTATCAATTTTGAACAAAAGTACGATGAGTCGTTTAGTGAATCTTGGGACCGTTTCAAAGACCTTTTGAGAAAATGCCCACAACATGGTTTTACCAAAGTGCATCAAATTAATACTTTTTATAATGGTTTAAACATGAATGACCAAGATTCACTAAACAGTGCCTCGGGGGGTAATCTTTTGGCTAAGACTTCCAATGCTGCTTGGGATATCATTGAGAATAAGTCTCGTGTGCAAACCAAGAGTGTTCGGACCAATGTCGCTAGTGCTAGTACTAGTGACAGCGATAAGCGACTTGACAAAATCACTGTGCTTCTTGAATCGCTTGCTACCCAAACCGCCAGCAACACCAACAGCATCAACGCTAGAAACGCTAAAGACGCCCAAGTCAATGCTGTTAGCCAACCATGTGAGATATGCGGGGGTCCTCACTCTTACACCACTTGTACTGCCACCCAAGACTACCCTTCTGAAAATGTGAATGCAGCTTATGGCACCTATCCTCAACCCGCTTATCAAGCTCGTCCTCAAGGTGACCGCAACCTGCTTAGCTACCGCTCTAACAACTATCTCTCACCACCCGGTTTTCCTTCAAACAACCCAAACCAACAACAAAACCTCAATCGCCCTCCTCAACAACAACAACAACCTCGTACACCTTACATACCACCTCACAAACAACAACAACCACCTCAACGAAACAACCAGGTTTACCAGCAAACTGCTTATCAACCACCCGCATACAATGCTCCTTCCAACCAACCCCCCGCATTACATCAAGACATTGGAACCTACATGAGGACTAACGATGTGATCGTGGATAATCTCCAACAGGAAGTGCGCAACTTAAAAGCAAACCTGGTGAAACAAGGGAACGATCTGAGAGCTGATATGAGAAACACTTTGGATAGTCAAACAAATGACTTAAAGAACATGATGGCTAGTTTCTTCCAAGGTAATCAACCCTCTTCTTCGGGTACTCTTCCGAGTAACACCGTTGCGAATCCAAGAGGGGAGATGAAAGCAATCACCACTCGCAGTGGCAAAGGTACCAAGGAACCCGAGCTTCCTATACCTCCACCGGTGGTTGTGACTAAGAAGAACGAGTCACCTGCTCCTATTCCTCATCCTTCTACTTCCCCAATTTCTCCACCTCTTACTTCTACCTCTCCTCCACCCAAGGATGTGAGTGATCCTTCGATCCCAAAGCCTTCCGCTTCTTCCGATATACCTTATCCCTCAAGGTTGAGGAAAGAGAAGCTTAAAAGCAAGGACGATATTCAGGTTTCGAACTTTCTCAAAATGTTTAAACAATTGAATTTTAACATCTCCTTCGCTGAGGCTCTCGCTCACATGCCTAAGTACGCGAAAATGTTTAAAGATCTTCTGAGTGACAAGGAAAAGCTTCTTGATATTGCCAACACCCAACTTAATGAGAATTGCTCTGCAGTGCTCTTAAGGAAATTGCCAACCAAGCTTGGTGATCCGGGTCGTTTCTTAATCCCTTGCAACTTCCCGGGAGTAGAGAATTGCATGGCCCTAGCTGATCTAGGTGCCAGTATTAATCTAATGCCTCTAAGCGTTTGGAAGCAATTATCTCTCCCTGAGCTAGTTCCCACCAAAATGACTTTGGAATTAGCTAACCGTACGGTTGCTTATCCAGTGGGGATAGCCGAAGACGTCTTTGTAGGAGTCGACAAATTCACTTTTCATGCCGATTTCGTCGTCGTCGACTACGAGATGGACCCTCGTGTTCCCTTGATCGTGGGTCGTCCATTCCTGAGGACCGGTCGCACTCTTATCGACGTTGAAGCCGGTGAGCTTATCATGAGAGTGGGTGACGATAAAATCGTCTTCAACATGGGAAAGTTGTCTAAACAACCTTATTCATACGAGAGTGTTAATTGTATTGATGTTCTGGATGAGGCTTGTGAAGAACACTTTAATGATGCTTGTAAAAATATTCCTACCTCTCTTCCCAATGTTGAAACCGTTTCCTCTATTGATTCATCACTGTCTCTATTTGGAGAAAGTGATTTGTTTTGGAACGATCTTGAAGCCACCATGGGAGATGTGAACTTAGCTAATGATGATTCTCCCACCGATGGGGATGAAGACATGCATTTCTTTGAAAACCTTCTCAACGAAGACAATCTTTCTCCACCATCTCCCAAGGTTATTCCTATCGATACTCCGACTTTGAAAAAGCCTCCCATCGAAAATCCTCCGGATTTAGAACTTAAGGAGTTGCCGCCCCATCTCGAGTATGTGTTCCTTGAAGAAGAGAAGAAGTCGCCAGTCATCATTGCGAAGGACTTGAAAGATGCAGAGAAAACTCGCCTCATCGCCGTGCTTAAAGATCATAAGAAGGCTATTGCTTGGAAAATTTCTGATATTCGCGGAATTGATCCTCACTTCTGCACACACAAAATTCTCATGGAGGACGACTTTAAGCCCACAATTCAAAGCCAACGAAGGGTGAATCCAAAAATCCATGAAGTCATCAAAACAGAGGTTATCAAACTTCTTGATGCGGGTATGATTTACCCTATTTCGGATTCACCATGGGTTAGTCCAGTCCATTGTGTGCCTAAGAAAGGCGGCATCACCGTTGTGCCCAATGCAAACAACGAATTGATTCCTACCCGTCTAGTTACTGGGTGGAGAGTTTGTATAGACTACCGCAAACTCAATGATGCCACGAGAAAGGATCATTTCCCTCTACCTTTTATGGACCAAATGCTTGAACGTTTAGCGGGTAATGAATATTACTGCTTTCTTGATGGTTTCTCAGGTTATTTCCAAATACCCATCGATCCCCAAGATCAAGAGAAGACAACATTCACTTGTCCCTATGGCACATTTGCTTACAAAAGAATGCCTTTTGGCTTATGCAATGCCCCCGGGACTTTCCAAAGGTGCATGTTAGCTATCTTCCATGACATGGTTGAACAAACCATGGAAGTCTTCATGGATGATTTCTCGGTCTTCGGGGATTCCTTCTCTTCTTGCCTTGCCAATTTGGAACGTATGCTTAAGCGGTGCGAAGACACTCGCCTTGTTCTGAATTGGGAAAAATGCCATTTTATGGTAAAAGAAGGCATCGTGCTAGGACACAAGATCTCCAAATCCGGTCTTGAAGTAGACCGTGCTAAAGTCGATGTTATCGCCAAGTTGCCTCCACCTTCAACCGTGAAGGGTGTGAGAAGTTTTCTGGGTCATGCGGGCTTCTACCGTCGATTCATCAAAGATTTTTCTCAAATCGCTCGCCCGATGACCCACCTCTTGGAAAAAGATACTCCTTTTATCTTTTCCAAAGAGTGTATCGAAGCCTTCAACTCGCTTAAGGATAAGCTAACTAAGGCACCCGTCTTGGTTACCCCTAATTGGGAGCTGCCTTTCGAGTTGATGTGCGATGCTAGTGACTTTGCTATTGGAGCGGTTCTGGGCCAAAGAGTGAACAAACACTTCCAACCAATCCATTACGCTAGCAAGACAATGACTGGGGCTCAATTGCATTACACGACAACCGAAAAAGAGCTTTTAGCTGTTGTATATGCCTTTGAAAAGTTCCGCCCCTATCTTGTCCTTTCCACCACAATCGTTTATACCGATCATTCCGCGTTGAAGTACTTGTTGACTAAGCAAGATTCCAAACCAAGACTTCTTCGCTGGGTTTTGCTACTCCAAGAATTTAAAATCGAAATTCGCGATAAAAAAGGAGCTGAAAACCTAGCCGCGGATCATCTCAGTAGACTTGAGGATCCTTACCAAGGGGATCATCCGAAAAAAGAAATCAATGATTCTTTTCCCCTGGAGACCTTAATGTCTATCAACTCGAATTCTGATGAAACCCAGTGGTTTGCGGACATTGCAAACTACTTGGCGGGTGGAATTCTCGTTGACGGGTTAACATCCCAACAAAAGAAAAAGTTCTTCAAAGACATTAAGACTTACTTTTGGGATGACCCGTATCTATTCAAACAATGTGCTGATTTGATTATTCGCCGATGTGTTGATGGACCGACAGCTTTAGAAATCCTTGACGCTTGCCACAAAGGACCCACCGGTGGTCACTTTGGTCCCAACTACACAGCCAAAAAAGTGTTTGACTCGGGATTTTATTGGCCCACCATCTATCGTGACGCTCACGATATGGTTAAATGATGTGATGCTTGCCAAAAACAAGGCAAGATCACACATAAAGACGAGATGCCTCAGAATTTCATTCAGGAATGTGAAATCTTTGATGTTTGGGGTATCGACTTTATGGGGCCATTCCCTTCCTCTAAAGGAAACAAATACATCCTTGTAGCCGTTGACTACGTTTCAAAGTGGGTTGAAGCCAAAGCTTTACCTACTAATGACGCAAGGGTGGTTTGTAACTTTTTGAAGTCGCTTTTCGCTAGATTCGGTGTGCCTCGTGCCATTATTAGTGATCGTGGGACTCATTTTTGCAATGACCAATTCGCAAGAGTCATGGCTAAGTATGGTGTAAATCATCGTCTTTCCACAGCCTACCACCCACAAACTAATGGCCAGGCTGAAATATCCAACCGAGGACTAAAGCGAATTCTTGAAAGAACTGTGGTAGAGCATCGTGCCTCATGGGCTGATAAACTTGATGATGCTTTGTGGGCTTTCCGTACTGCTTACAAGACCCCGATCGGCTGTACGCCTTATCGTCTTGTGGACGGGAAAGCGTGCCACCTCCCCATTGAGTTGGAACACAAGGCTTACTGGGCCTTGAAGTGGGCTAATTTTGATATCAACAAAGCCGGTGACCTACGCAAGATCCAACTCAATGAGCTGAATGAACTCCGTAATGAGGCTTATGAAAATTCTTTGATCTATAAGGAGAAGACTAAGCTCATTCACGACGCTAAGATTAAGAACCGAGAGTTCCAAGTTGGAGACAAAGTTTTACTCTTTAACTCTCGGTTGAAAATCTTTTCGGGCAAGCTGAAATCTCGTTGGTCCGGCCCATTCACCATTGCCCAAATTTTTCCATATGGTACTCTCGAGCTCGCTCAACCTAATGGACCTAATTTTAAGGTGAATGGCCAACGAGTGAAGTTGTACTTTGGTGAGGACATCTCTCAAGAGATGATTCCATCCCTCACCACGTTCCCCATGAACTAATTTTGGGTCGAGTCAGGCTCGTGACTCGGTTATAAAAAACAAGCGCTCCTCGGGAGGCAGCCCGAGTATCTATCCTTTTATGTTTTAACCTCCTAAGTGTAGGGGGACCTCTATAGGTGCTTGTATTTTTGTGGTGATGTGATTACAGGGATGAATGTACTCTTGGAATCTTTGAAGAACCGTGCTCCCGTGTTATCCGAAATCCGGTTCTATCTCTCAACTATCGTGATTCAATTTTCTTCATACTCACATTTGAAATTGATCACTTTAGTCGTCTCTTCCTTAACTTGATTTAACCAACGTGCACAATGTCATAAGTGTAGGGGAGACTTTTCCCACATGCTTAAACATTGAGGACAATGTTTATCTTAAGTTTAGGGGGGACTTCTATCGAAGTTTTAAGTGGACTTTTCCATGAAAATGCCTTCATTTAACCAGAAAATCATCTTTTTCAACATTTTTCAAATTTTTAATTAACTTTGGCCATTTAGTCGTAATTTTTAAATTTTTATCGTTGCTTTCATATGTATATATCCCGCAATAAAGTCAAAAATATTAATAAGTGGTGTAGCTAGTTTTGAAATCTTTGACATATTAGGCCCGTTGCGATTATTTTGACTCAACCCGAATAGACTTATCCAAGTTTATTCTAGCTAGTATCCTTAACCATGTAGACCTTAATTGGTCTATTAGGCTAAGTGTCTATGAGTCTCATTACTTGAGATTTTAAATTGTGGAGAACGAGAAATGATAGAGTCAATTATAAGTCGGTATTCTTGCACGAGCTCACTTGGTGTAATTATTTGCCTATTCTCCCATCACTTGCTAATAATTTATCTGCAATAAGTAAGGTCATACAATTTGAAAATTTACTTAGCTTCTAGCCCAAGATCGTTTAAAAGTTGCTCGGTAATGATAAGAGTTCATAGCCAAGGCATAACTTATGAAGCGGGGCACGAAGATTGGCGAGTCCGAAAAGGCCCTAACAAGGCATGAGGATTCCATTTTATTGCTGAAGATCCAAAGTGATGTGAAAAGCATTATTCCCAAAGTCAATATGAAGGATCAAGACTCACGACGAAAAGCAATCAACTCCCATAAAGATGATGGAGAAGTCTATCTGAAAAGACCCTAACAAGGTATGAGGATAAATAGATCCAAGTCCGAAAAGGAGGCGGATCGTTGTATCTCAAAATCCCAAATAGAGATTGAAGAAATAATCATGAAGTCGTGGTTAACAAAGTTGGAGTACCCCTCAAAAGTCTCCAAGTGAAGAAACTCTATTAATGATGAGAAGACCATTATCTCAAGCACGTCTCTCAAGATATAAAGTATGAAGTACATGCCAAATATCGGCCCGAGAGAGGTCTCAAATCGTGAACCAAGTTATGCCAAGATTTGAACTTTTTGATATCCCGAGAAGCAGTTTTAAGAGATTTTGTCCTTTAGCTAACTATTGATCAAATCGTCCTACTTTGCTTTCAGCCTAAATAAATTATCGAAATAAGTCCAAAAAATGCATCTTCATGATCATTCTAAGACAAAAATAAAATATAAGAGATACCTCTAGGAATAAGGGAGTTTAAGCATTTAATTAAGCCATGTGTGTAAGTGTTTGATATGCTAACTTATAATAACAATGATCTCGTTTTTAAGCTTAGTTTGGGGAACGTGAAACTTGAGGGTGATAAATCTTCGCAGCACCAAAGCCCTAATGTAAGTCCTTGATCTCTTTGCAAGTTATTTCCATCCTTTTGTTTACATTAAATTTCTCTTAGTACTTTGATTTTTGTCTAGTAGTATTTTAATAAGGCCAAGGTTGATTGATTATGAGAAAAGTGTAAACTTGCTTTAACGCTAAGCATTGCATGAGGGCATGGCAATGGTTAAGTGTAGGGGATTTGATAGGTGTGAAAAAACCCATCCTTTTACCACTTATTTCTTACTAAAACAAGACCAAAACGCGTGTTTAATATCAATTGTTTGGAATTATGCGTGGTTTTTGTGTTTAATGAGTTTTCAGAGTCAACCGGATGAACATTGAAGAAAACATGGGATTGCACGGGTTTTATCAAGGAAAAAGACTAAAGACGAAGCCTATTGTCCAAGAGATGCAAAAGATTTGAAGTCAATGGGCCTATTTGAAGATTTATCGAATAAAAGGACCAAAGATGGAAGATTTACATATGTCGAAGAAACTCAAGTCTATTTAACGAAGAAATTAAAAGACGAGTTGAATTTATTCATCGACAAATCCCGAATCAGAATCGAAAATGTTAACTTTTCTAAAAAGACGAGAAGACAAGAAGAAAGGGAGAAAGCCCACTCACCAACCAACCACTCAGCCTATATAAAGGGATCACCCTCACAAAATTTGGCATCTAGTTTTTCTTTCAATTATATTTCTCCTAGTTCGTAGGAAACCATCTCCCTTAAGGAGTGGTTTTCATCTCTTTGATTTTCTTCTTTAATCTTGTAAGTTTGATCCTTTCCTTTTGTTTTACTGAATCTTAATCATCAATACAAGTTTTCCTTTAATCTTTTCATTCATCTTGTTCTTCATCATCTTTTTATTCAAAGTTCTTAAGTGCTTATTTAGTTGAGTTTTGATCTTAAAAAGTTGTTGATTTTGTGTTTTTATGATTGGGATTTGATCCTTATAGTTAATAGATGATTTGTGGTTAATCTGGTTAAAACGTTTTTTGTTTATTTGGATCGGTTGAGTAAAAAGTCGTGTCCCCTATTTTTCTACTGTTTCTGTTCTTCTTCCCAACATCATTCCGAATAGTCTCATTGTTTCTCTTCTTATTCGGAATATTGGTATATTCCGGATAGGCTTGTTACCTTGTTCCTTTACGCGAAATATTTATTATTCCGCATAGCACTAGTATTCCGCATGACTTGGTTTTTCCGCATAGAATAAGTTACTCCGAGTAACCCTCGTATTCCGCATAGCCTCCTTTTCCGATTAGTACTTTTATTCCGCATGGTTTCTTTATTCAGAATAGTCCTACATTCCGCATAGTCAGTATATTCCGCATATGCTTTGATATTCCGAGTAAAGTCATTTATTCCGCATGGTGTTAACATTCCGGATAGAAACCATTAATCCGAGTAGCCGACATTCCGAATAGCAGCTTTTATTCCGCATAGGTCATTTATTCCGCGTAGAACTTTTATTCCGAGTAGAAGGTTTATTCCGGATCATCATTTATTCCGCATAGAGCGAGTTTTCAGTAAGGACATTTTTCTGTTTAATCATTTTATTTAAAGTCAAGTTTAATTTCATTCACTGCTTTTGGTTTAAATCTTTATTTACTTCTTTTACTTATCTTTTAAATAGATTAGAAAACCAAACCCACTATTTGTCACCAAGAACAAATCATTCCACTTTAGGCTGTGATCAATTCGAGGAGATTCCGAGAACGAACTTTCAACGAGTAAAATCTCTTGTATCAGTGCGGCCGCACAAATATCTTACTACTCCCCCGAGGGGGCCAGCTGTATTATACTTCAAAATAAATTTTGAAGGAAACGAATCCCATTTTGACTACAAGCAAAACTTATGAACTTTGCAACACTTCCGGAAATAATCCTTATAGCTACCAGTTACGTTTAGCGTTAGATTATTCCACAGAAATGCAATAGATCCACGACAGTTTCCTGGTATCTCAGGTCTAAGGATAACTATTTATGATTTACTTGATGACAAACATCCATAAAGTAAAATCATATAGTTGGGATAAGTCCAATATTTGATCCATCAAATATCATCCAAAATTGACCAATATACTTTCACGTATACTCTGTCACTATTTTGAATTGTCTTAGTTTAATAATACTCCCATATTATTAATCGACAACGGACATTTAGAAACATCATAATGCTCATGGATTTAAAACATGTAAAATAGGATACAAAATCAAATAACAGAAAAATAAACGAAATCCAATCTTTATTTCATTAATCCAATAATGTCTTACATCCTTTATCCAAATACTAAAAAATAGATCAATGCATAAAACTGGTACATGCATCATGCCTCTAGTAATGACATTCATACTTGTTTGGCAAAGCATAAAATAACCAATCTTGACCTATTGAAATTTTGAGAATACTTTCTTCAAGAATTCAATTCATTGAAACTCTTGTACATGTGCATTCAAATAATTTGATATTGCCACATAGTATCAAAATTGTGAAACATCCTTGATCACCAATTTCCTAAACTTCCAAAACATATTTGAAGTTCAAAGTATTCTAATTCTTTAATGTATAATGCAACTTTAATCAACATGTCACCTCCAAAGATCCCATGACTAATATTGAGTGTTACCTCAATTATATCTTTTCAAGTTTTACAACTTGTCATAAAAGATATAAATACGTTACCTTTAAAATCTATTATGTAATGTTTGATTCCAACCAAAACCTTCAAGTTTGTTGGCTATGATAATTTGCACAACGATTGACAAATTATTCACCTATAGAATATGGAAGCCGATCCAAGATTTAGGATGTTATTCTATTTCCAAACATATTCCTTCAGAATATTCATTACACAAGTTATTCAATAACTTCTTAAATAGATTAATATATTTAAATCATCATGTATTTTAAGCATGATATAAATACAACACGACACACATGAAAATTTCTCAAACCAGATTTAGATTTATTCATGTCCTAAATATCCATGTAAACCTACTACATGGCATATCACGTTGTATTTCCACCGCATAAATAAATAAATTTATTTGTCCCAAGGTTATGTATATCTTATTTTCTAAATCTTCAAAGTAAGGTTTCATCTCAAATCTAAACCGAATCAACATTTAATTTGAATGAAATCTCACTTTTTTACATGTCTATTTGACACATATAACTTAAGAAAATAACCATAATACTCCCACTAGCTTTTAGGAATACTCAGAAACCATCTTTATTTAAATTTAAATCCAAACTTGGATTTCAAAGTAAACATAAGAATAATCTCCTAGATGCATGCTTTTATCCATTCATGGATAATTGCATTTTGTACTTTTCCAAAGATTTATATTTTGAAGTAATAAACTCATTTCGATTACTTAAGTTCTTTCTCAAGTAGTCATTCAAGAAATAGTTCATACATATCCAAATTTGTCAATTAAAATATGACCATCAAAATCTTTATACATTTAATGTGTTTAGGAAAGAATACTCAATCATAATTAATTACTTAAGTGTGATTAATAATCTATTCATGATACATACATTAAATATGTGTACAATTTTGTCCATGTAATTTTCGACACAAAGATTAAACCACCACAATTGGCGTTTTTCTTCCTTTGACGAAACTCATCTTCAATTTCTAGTCAAACTATTTAAGATAAACCAAAACCGGAATTTAATTATCTTGTAGGACAACATCTATAACAATCATAGTATGAGTAGTTTACCCAAAACAATATTTGGTAATAAATCATAACAATTATTTATAACTCATAATTCTCAGCATATAAATCGCATATCTGAGATATCCTTACAGACCTATGACATAAATTCCTTTATCTTGAGAGTTAGCTTTTACAAGCCTTCCTCATGATAATTACTAGTGTATTTTAGAAGATCATGTATCTTGTAATTTTATCTTTCAAGATCAAAATTCCCACTTGCTTTTAGTAACTTAAAATTACTCTTTAAATACATAGCAAATAGATCAACACTCCAACGTTATCTATATGGGACATTACAAAACACAATGACAGTTCCATACTCTTTATTTTCTAAACAATCCACTTCATAAGTAGTTTAGCAAAATCCGAACTCCATTTAAGATATAACGTGATTCATCACATTCCATATATAATGGTATCTTATTAATCTTCTTAGCTCAAGTCATACTCACCTTTCTAACCTTGATATCTTTTGGAAGAAAAGGAAGATATAGTTATCTTGAATCAATCATCACCATCAAATTGAGAATTTTGATTCTCCTAATGAACATACCATAACAATGATGTATTTCATTTAGGGAAATATTGTAAGTCAATCTTAACAATATTAAGATAAGTATATATCTTTCGGTTTACCTATATACCAACTAAATCATCTTAATGGTATAATAGATTTTCTAACCATTTTGCATGCTTTATAACTCAAGTACTTTTAATACAAAGTCACTTTATAAAAGTTATAAGTCCATTACACGTTACATGTATATGTCTTTAGTGAAATAGAGACAATACATTAACGTCTTACTTTATATTATACGTCTTCCAAGACTTTATGTTTGTGACTTTATTCAATAAATCATAAACATGTATAACTAAAGTAAATCATGAACACCACTAGGTTTCATTCATCTTTTCAAGTTAATTCACTCATATACTATTATATGAACACCACTAGGTTTCATTAGTAGTATAAGATTACTCTATGTATCTTATGTCATTCCAGGAATTAGTCCATTTTAAGAAACTTCAAAACATTCCAGTCCCGATCTTACAACATGTGGATATTTTACCCTTTAGGTTACAATTTAGTCCAAGCTCTTACATGACTAAATCAAAACAACAAGTGTTTCTTAAAGTGAATGATATATATACTTTTAAGTAGTCTTTTAATCATATTAACACACGATCTAAATATTAATTAGATTGTTAGTCTCTTATCTTAAAGACAAGAGAATCATATCTTTATGAGTTGTTTCTTGCACACAATGTTCATTTCTCCCACTTGTGCATGGAACAACCTCATATATAAGATAAACATCACGTCTAACGTTCGTCTATACAAAATATGATTGTGCCACATATATTAGCTTTTACAAGTAGATGTAGAACCACTTAATCAACAAGAATCAGTACATAACTATCTTTGAAGATATTAGTGTCAACAATTCGAAAGTAATTATCTTAGGACATACTAAAGATAACATGGGTTATTACCAAGACAACAAAGCTTGTAACTCCCACTGACTTAGAGAATGTTTTAATAGACTCAAAATCAGTAATACAACACAATTCTCCCACTGAACTTGACAACATTGAAAATGTTTCATAATCGGTGAAAATAATTAGTGTTGTGTTTACTTTCTTACACTTTTGAAAAACACATTCGTAACAATTACTTATGGTGTTTAAGAGTGTACTCTACTTCGTAAATGATGACTTATCCATCAAATGCTTTTTAACTTGAAAGACTTGACATGCAATTTCTTCCTTAATAGGTCTACCAACCCCACAATGGTATGTAGTGCCTATAAATGGTCAAAGCACAACTACTAGACAAATATGCTAGTTTGTCTTATAACCAATTTGCGGTAACTTTTAATAACTCAAAAATATGCACTTTTCTTAACTATTAAAGTTTGCTATGAGTTACGGATTTGAATTTGACATTTCTAAAATCCTTATTACTCCTTCTTTACTTATGAAAAAGAGTTTTAGGTTTATCTTTCATTTGTAAATTGACTCTATCCTCAACCATACGGTTTGTAGATCAATAAATGAATAAACCACGTTTACGGTGTAACGTTGCATTAATACATTTGCAAAAGAATTTACAAAATTCAATTTTAGTATTTTCGATAATACCATTCAAGAAAATAAAATTACCCCAGTAATAATAACCATAGTATTTTCCTTGAAAACTAGAACCCAAATTGACATAATTTCATCACATCAGTTGATCTGCTAGCAATGAAAGTATTCAAGATGGTAACTTGTCGAACAATGATTGACAAACAAATTTGCAATTTCTTGATTTTTAAGGGATTTACATTGCCAAAAGTCATTTTGCATTGTAAACATGTTTCATCCCTTCTTTATGCCTTATGTTTCCAGATCTCACTGAGTAACTCAATTAAGTCGACTAATCTAAAGAACGTAAAACCTTCATGTGCAATCTTATTCAATCATGAAGTTTTCTCTCCATTACAACATCGTCCGATATCTTATATGACAACAATTGTAACTTCATGTGTTCGTCAATTAGAGGGCATATGACTTAAATTTTAGGGTATAGATTTTGGTGTCAAAATCATATATGGAGAAGCATGCATACATCTCCATAACATAAGTTTAATAAAACGTTTAGTAAACTTTTGTTGAGACTAAAAGTTCATCATATACTTGCAAGTTGAGGTATTGGTTAAACCAATTAAAGATTTTACACACAACTAAATTCACACCGTACTTTTTCTAGAACTTAGTTATAGCACAAAGCAATAACCTTATTCATTGTGTTTCGGATGTGAATTAATGTAGTTAAATCAACCTTAAAGAATTATACCAATAACAACCGTAGGTAATTCCAATTTTGACGCACAGGCGAGCCGGGAATTTGGTCAGCGCTGAAGCATAACACCTCCTTCCTTAACCGGGTACATGACCAGCGGTGCGTTATACCCACTTTATAGTTTGTCAAAATTGAGTAGGCCGTTAAGTTGCTATTGCAATTCTAATCAACGTAAATCATATGTAATTTAGATCTCAAAACAATTCATTTATTTTGATATGATTTAGTCCATATTAATTTTTCTTGTAAAAAATTACCCTTGTTTACAACATACAATTAAAACAAAATGTATGAAAACAAGTAGGTACAAAAAAAACCAAATCATAAACACATAATAACAATTTATATGTGCAATAAATAAATCAAATAGCCACATGCATACGATTTATTCAATAAATAATATCAAATCTAGGTTTTTATATATTCATATAAAAGTCTTCCCTAATTTTAAATTTATTGAATCAAATAAAGCATGTAGTAAAACACGTAACATTTACCACATAAACATATGATCCATGAAAAACATGCATGTTCATCACGGATCTCCCACATAACTTAACAATTAAATCTCTACGGATCGAAACATGAATTCACACAACATAACAATTAATCATGCAATTCATCAAAATTCTACCCAAATCACTTAACAAATTAATTAGATCACTACGGATCGTAACCATACATGACATAACAATTAATTCATGCATACATCTAAAGTTAATTACCATGTAATTTTAGGGTTAAATTTTTTTTTTTATTTTTTTATAAAAGAAATCGGCATAGCCGATTTAAAAAACAATAAAAAACAAAACCCTAATTTTTATAAAACCTAAAAAAACATGTAATTTTTAACACAAATCAATATTAGTTAAAAACTTTAGAACTTGATAATTATAATCATGTTAAAACGGCTCTGATACCACTGATGGTTTATATAGTTCGTAACAATTATTTAAAACCCTAATATGGATCAAAGAACGCATAGCGGAAGCAATTAACAAGATCATTAATTTAACACAATTATATTAATCAAGATTAGGGTTACATACCTTTATCCTAGCAAGATCCACAAGACGACGGAACGAACGACAACTAGGGTTTATCACGAACACCACCAAGAATATAATCTAAAGGAAGATTATATCACGTTCTTGTACACACGTAATACGGCGAGTTAACCGTGAGTCTAGCACGAACAAACCGAGCTTCAACGCTTATGGAATATCTACCCAACAACCCTAGAGAGGGGCTAGGACTAGATAAAATAGACTTAATCGAAAACCAAATGAAACCCTAAGTTGGGTGTGTATGGCCGGCGATCAAAGCAAGAGAAAAGAAAGAGGGAGTAAAAAATTATGCGGCTAGGGGTTTGTTTATATAGGCTTGGCAAACCTTGGGCTCTAAGTTATAAACGAAAAAGGAAACAAAATCTTTCCCTTTACCCCCTCTATTAGCCGCCGATTAACACCCTCCATAAGGGGTGTTTGTGTAATTTTCCTTCTTCTTTTAGCTTCTATTTAATTCCATAACGGTCGTTATAACTTAACTTTTATTTATCAACGATCGTTAGTTAAGCTTTGGTTTGATTTAATAAATATATATAAAATATATTTAATAAATAAATTAACCCTTTACATTATGTGTGCAATCCCGTGATCTCGAGTTCGATCCTATCTCACGACTATTAATTTTAAGTCCATAAACTTTCAGATTCTCATACCAGTATTAACAAATCTACCGAAACGATGATGAAAATGAAAATCTGCAACCAAGATGGCGACTAATGGTGGGTGTGGGGCAAAAGTTGTCAGAAAGAAACAAAATTTTTTTTGGACAATTACTCGATTTGTGCGTGTCATCCATGCTAATCTTCTCTGTGAGTTGTCATCCTTCAGTAGGTGTCCCTTCTCCTCCTTATAAAGCAAGCAAGAGATCGATTTCACTCTGGTCGATGTGGGTTGCACGTACTGACTATTTTTTGGGTTTACCTAGTATTTGGATTTATAATAAGATACTCATGTCAATTGGTTTGATTCTGATTTCTTTCCTAATGACAACAAATTAACAAAAGTAGTTTATAGTCAAACTGGAACTCAATATAAGTTCAAGTCGAATGAGCTCGATAAAAGTTCCACTAGATTGCTAATCTTAAATAAAACGTAGTAAATAAGTTGATAATGTAATAAGATGATGTAGTCAATTTATCCCACATCGACCGGAATATGAACATAATGCAGAAGAATAAACAAGTTGCCTGCTGAATTGTTGGTGCTCGATTGTTAATGTCTTATGTCCTGCTTATTTCTATTGTTGTTATCTTATATGAGAGCTTTAGCATAAAAACAGAAAAACACAACTAAGATGAATGTGTTTAAGGACATCATGTATGTAATTTAGGCTTATTTTCACTTTATAACTAATTAAGCGGGTTTAAATTATGTTATATTCTGTAAATCTGTTTATTCAAGTGTTCCATTCCCAGGCTACTTTGTCATAACAAGCAGTGATGGAATTAGGGGGTCCTCAGTGTCACAGGAGACTAGACCGTGAGGGAATTTTGATTCGTAGTGTTAATATTAGTAAAGAATCTCAAAGTTTTGTGAAGTCACCGGGTCCAATGAAATAGTGCTTTTAAACTTAACCGTACAATCAAAATCACACGTTTTGTTTATTTTATCTTTTACACTACAGCTCTAAACCTACTTCCGCTACTGATCACAAGTGATAAATAAGACGATAAAACCGTCAAACCCAATAATTGCCCATGGATATGTTGAGTAAGTGTGCAAATATTACTAAAAACACTCAGTAACCTCATTATGTCAATATGAAAATGTGATGTGCGAATGTGTCTAATTTATGTTTGGTTTTAGCCCACATCGACGGTGGGAGTACAGTGATAGGCCAGGGGTTGCTATAAAAAAAGAGCAAGGGTGTGCTTAATAGATATGATCCTTCGGGCACGTTTTATCTGGAAATGATGAGTGGTCAATACTTGCATTTAAATATGAAAGAAGGGGTGCTTTGCATATAAATATGCAAGAAGGGGTGCTCTGCCTAAAGCCTGTTACGACAATTAGGCACCTCCTTTTTTATACCATCTGATCCTTAAAAAATAAAAATAAAAAAATTTATTTTAACTTTTTAATTTGCTTTTTAAATCTTATAATTAAAAAGTTAAATGTTTTTAAACTTATGATCTCTTAATGGGTTAATAACTTAATGTTACAATCTTTTGCTCTAAAATGGGTTTGTTTATAGCAACTTTTTAACTTATTGTATGTTTTTAGATGAACTACATTTTGGGGCAAAACCCAATGAGCTTGAGCTACGTGGTCGTATACTGTACAAAATATCCAACCCACATTCACCATGAGGTGCATCGATACCACATAACAACATCAAATACTCATGTAAAGGTGGGTTTTAATGGATGCGTATGGTTAAACTTAACCCAAACACCATCACAGGCGCCATGGTTGGTGGTCCTTACCAGTTCAACATGTTTAAAGATGTGCGTTCAAATTACAGCTACACAGAACCCTCATTAGCTGGAAACGCGGGATTGGTTGCAGCACTTGTGTCACTTACTGCAACCGCGGGTGATGGTGTTGACAAGAACTATTTTTTCAAGAATTCTGTCGTTGTATCTAAAGTCTCCACCACCTCCCGCGCCATGGAAACCTTAAAAGGATCTGCAGTATTAACACGCACAGAAAATGATTCCAGGCTACATTTTGAAACTTTGATCCCTGTCAACTTTTATTGTTAATTTTTATTTGTTACATTTTATATAGACAGCTTGTATGCATGACATGTTTTCATTTTATTAAATCCAGCTTTGTATTATAGAGTAACATGTAATCATTCAAATGAAATCCAGCTTTTCATGTGATCACTCAAATAAACTTATAACATCGTATGACTAGGGAAAAACCTAAGGAGTGAATGCAGTGGTTAATTGGATAAGTTTTGGTGCAATACAAATTTCCACAATTCCATTAACACAACTCCTTTTGAGGTGGTCTATGGGCAGAACAAATCATTTAGCTTATTTGACTGGAGAAAGTGCATTGGAGGTTATAGACAGGACATTGCTTAAGTTCCACTTAAAAAGAGCTCTAGATAGAATGGCGAGTTTGGCTAACAAGAATAGGCCAGACGTAAGTTTTGAAGTGAGCACTTTAGCGTTTTTGAAACTGCAACCACGTAGATAAGTTAGAGTGAGAGAAGGTCACAATCACAGGTTGAGTTCTGAGTACTTTGGACCTTTTTAATCATTGAAACTTTAAAAAATAACATGAATTAGGTTAACCTTCAAAATTAAGCATCAAACATGAAACTTTAGAATATAACATGAATTGGGTACAGAACACTTATATCATTAACCGTTGAGCGAATGATATCACGAAATCCTAAGTGACCAGACTACATCAAAATTGGTAGAGAACTACTAATGCAGTCAGTTAAATCTTAATTCCGCCAACTCTAGTTTTGCAATTAGCAAATGTCAACACTATTGTGTATAATTATTAAACAAATTGTGATTAGCAGAACTCATTACTGGTCAGAAAAAGTCAAAGGTCCTATTAGCTACGGGAGTAATATGATAGGACACTTCTCAGCGTCCTATCAAACCCGTTTTGTTGCAGAGTTAGCTTGATAATTCGGCCTTTTCTAAATATACTAAACTTGCTTATTTACTCTAAAATGACACATATAAGCATTTTTGCATCAACAATCAAAACATCTTTTCTGGTTAAGCGTATAAGCACTTAACTAAGCAATCTAAAATATCAGTCATCAAATTCGACATTATAATTACTAAACAGGCCACAAACGTGGATATCTAACCTTGATACTCAATTTGAAGTCACATTTCTTCCACGACCCACTTCTCACATACCGATCCCTCTCAACGTAGCCAACATCAACCCAATAGCCAAATCAGCCACGTCATCAGTCAAAACATCAGGTGTGTTAGTAACCACTAGCAGGATACCCGCGCAATGCGGCGGCGGGTATCCTGTAACCATATTTTACTACGAACAAATATTATTCGATCAGTTAAAACACCACTAAATCTCAGACACACCAACAAATTGATCGATATCACACACTATGCTCGTCATTGTCACACACTCATCCCATCGTCACACACCATAATGGTGGCATCAAAGGGCCGGTGGCAACAAGGGGAACATTAGCACGTGTGTGTATGGAAGTAAGGGTTGTGTGTAGGTGGGTTAGATCTAATGATGTCTAAATTTAAATAGCGAGAGTTGGGTCAAGTTTTGAAATTTGGTCAAAGATAATCATGTTTTATAAATGGGATATTACAAATCTTTTAATAAGATGTTATGGGTTGTTACAAGTTTTTATTATATGTTACAAGTTTGTATATAGCTTTCCCAATAAAGAAATGTTAAAGGCTTAATATTTTAAAACTTTTAATTATAGAAAAAGTGATAAATCTTTTATAAAGTACTAGCAGGGTACCCGCGCGATGCGGCGGCGGATACCCTGTGATAAACCGAAGTAAAACAAAAAGTAAATGATGCTGATCAGGTCTGATTCGTTAGTTTTTATAGGTTTCAAATGGGTATTTACGAATGGTTTGTATTTGCTAGCCGAACTGGTGGCACCAGTCACTCATGTTCTTTCGGTTGAACCCATACCAATCTAGTCTAGTTTTAAAAATATATCTATTTGCATATAAATTGCATGAAGTTGTGTGTTTTATTTGGGTGTACAATGTGTATAATAACATGTAATTTGCTTTTTATTAGTGTTTTCAAATTATATTTTATATTAATTAGTGTGTTTAATAGATTGAATGTTGTTTGTAAAATAATTTTAAATGTGTTGACCAGTTAATATATGTGTGCTTGTGCATTATTTAATTGTACAAATTGCATGAATAGTTGTATTTTTAAGTAATTAGATATTTTAATAGTAGTATTAATATGTATATTTATTTTCAAGTGTGTATTGTGTTAATATATTAAAAAATGTACATTGTGTATAAATGTTTGTAAGATGAAAAATAAGTTTAAATTTTTGATGCTTAAAATAGCAGGGTACCCGTGCGTTGCAGCTGCGGGTACCCAGTATTCAAAGTCCGGGCGAAAAAAAACAATAATGATTTTATTAGTTGAAAAAAAGAAATTGTTTAGAATTCAGTCTGATGCACCTGTTCTCCCCGATCTTATGGGTCCAAAACCATTTGAACCAAACTGCATGAAATTTTATGTGTTTTACTGGTATGTACAATATGTATAAGAACATAGTATATTTTAATTTAATGATGTTAAGATTAATTAGTGTATTTAATTAGTTTTTATTATACCTTATGTTTTAATGTGTATTGATCAAATTTTAAAAACTTAAAAGACATTAATGGATGAAAGGTTTGTGAGTATTATTTGAGATTAAGTTTTAAGCATTCATAGATTGTACAATATGTTTTAAGAGTTGTACTACTTAAAATTTAATGAGGAGAGAGATACTAAAATATTTTATATGTAGTATAGACTAGCAGGGTACCCGCGCGATGCGGCGGCGGGTACCCTGTGACTAAATTTTTTGGTGTTATAATTCGTATTTTTTTATTATAGTTTCTGATTCAATAGTTTTTATCTAAAAACATGTTTTAAAAACGTAATTTTAATCGAGGGATATTATTACTTTTAACATTATATGTAATATATATGTAAATGATTGAAGGAAAAAAAAACTAAATGTAATAAACCATTTTTTAATTACACTTTTCATTTGATGCATGTATAATTTTTTTTGTAATGTTATAATTTTTCTGAGAAATATATGTATATTATAATTTGCATTAATATAGTATAGATGCTTTTAATGTTTGTAAAATGTACATATAATGTTGTATATTTATGTAATGGGGTGTTTTATTAAAAGTATTAAATACACTTTTATATTTAATTCTATCATGTTGTACATTTGGCTTGTAAAGTTGTATTTTTTAAACAATGTTTTGGTTTGTGCATTAAAATGAGGTACAACATGTAGATGTACTAGTACCTCTTAATTTTTTTGCATTTAATAGGAGAGAATGTGCAATTTGTTTTATAAGGGAGTTAGATTAAGATAATACCTTTCTCCTTACAATACTCCAAATCAACCTTATCCAACGCTACACTAAAACTCGACACAATCTCCAGACCGGGTAACGATCCGATGAGTTCTCGGTGTGCACCAATGGTCGTGTTTCCGACAACTGCTTTGATGGAAGATGCGTGTTGGCTAAGAAAGGAGGGCCTTAGGCGAAAGAGGTTGTAACGGTTGTCGAGTTGTTGTTTGAGGTATGAGGACATTAGGTATGTTAAAAGTAAACCAACTGACTTAGCTCAGTTGGCCACCAAGGTTCCACTAAGTGGTTTCCTTGGGGGAGGTTTCCTGGAGGTCTCGGGTTCAAGACCTGCCAAGGTCCTTTTAGACGAAGCGGATAAGGAGTCTAACATAACTAGGCGAGGGTTCGAAGAAGACATTGTTCCGCTTGGATGTCATTGCATGACTCGACCCACTAACCAATAACATTTGTTGTTCTAAAAAAAAGGTATGTTAAAAGTACATTGTTGTTGTCTTTCATGATGGATTGATTAAGGTTGTTGGTTTGATGGCTAGTAAGTAACTGATGTCCAAGGTTTAATGGTTGTTTTGGCTTTAAGGTAGGTGTTGTGTTTATCTCACATCGCTTGGGTAGTGGAAGTTGAGAGTAAGAAAGGTTGTATATAATGAACAAGCTGAACATGTAGAAAGACACGCATCCAAGCAATGAGCACAAAGCAAACTATTCTTTCGCCTTTTACTAAAGAATACCGTGTGCTCGTTATATAAATTGGCATACGCATATTTTTGGAGAGCTTCTTCCTTAAAAGGAAGAACTCGAATCAATGTTCAGTTGAAAATTTTCTAAATAAAATTCTAAGCTCCATGGAAGGCATCAGTGTACTACTACCATACCCGATGAATCCATACCTTGAAAAACTCGATAAACGATTCAAACCCTTCCGGCTGTGGGAATTCTCAGATAAAAACGACCTCTTTAATTGAGTACGACCATTATATCATAGCCGCAGATGTGAACAGAGTCATTAGTGCTGAAAAGGAATTGATTTAATCATTGACGTCTCTTGAAATTGTGTCAAGTTGTAGTGTAGGATTAGACAAAGTGGATTTGGAGTATTGTAGGGAGAAAGGAATTCAGGTAACTGATGTCTTGAATGACGATGTTGCAGACGTGGCGATTGGGTTAATACTAGCGACTTTGAGAAGGATATGTGAATGTGATCAGTATGTTAAAAGTGGATTAAGGTTGCCCGATTCTTTTCAATTATATGCTGCTGCTTAAAATACGTACCTTTCAAAGTCCTGATACTACTTTTAATGCTTCTTTTCATAGCATACATGCACCGTCACTCTTCAAGACTAGCTAGTTGCAGGTACCAATTCGCTTTAGGAATCATCAAGTGATTTTTTCTAAAAAAGACCATTTGTAACCCACATCGGCTAGGTGAAGTAAACAGACAAGTGGGAGTTGACTATAAAAACAAAGGCATGTGAATGGAATAAGCATACCTTTCTCGGCCTTTTGGCTAAGATCAAGTGTAGTATCTGTTCTTATCAGTTTAATATCTGATATGTGAGCCATAGGCTCACTCGATATTAATCTTATTTTTTATGGGGGAAGGACCCACCACAGTAGCTTGCTGCTGGGGTTCTTCACGTGTCACCTTGGCGTTGCACTACTGCCTAGGCTTGGCGCAATCCTCCAATTATTAGTTCTAAGTTTATTTGCTGCATTAGTGAGCCTGTGTGTGCTGTTGTGATCCAAGACAGGAGCAAAAATAGCAAATACTCTAAAGACAATAGAACCCTATTACAACTCCACAGGGTACTGTGACGAATATATGTTGGGTGGTGCTTGGATGTACTATGCAACCGGTAACTCTAGTTACCTACCGACAGCTACAGATGGAGAAATGCAAAAGCATTAGCTGATAAACCCATTCAACAGGTTCTTAGTTGGGATAACAAGTTGCCAGCTGCCATGCTATTGCTTACAAGGATTCTCTTGTACTTGAATCACGGGTACCTTACGGAGGCATGTTAGGTAGTTATCACAAAGTTACATCACTTACCATGTGTTCGTACCTTAAACAATATCAAGTCTTTCGTTGGACTTGGACTCGAGATACACATATGTAACATATTATTCGGTATAGTACTATCTTTGTGATTTTAAGTGAAACAGGTTAACAAAATGTATATAACTGTGTAGGGGGACACAAAATTTACAATATATCGTGAATGCTGCATTTTTGGCTCCACTTTATGCGGATTATATGGATGGTTCTAATCTTCCTGGGTGGTATTGTGGCACGACGTTTCACCCATGGAAAACACTCCGTGATTTTGCCTCTTCTCCAGTTGGAAACACAAATTTGAAAACACTCCGTGATTGATCATAGTTAACCCTTGTTTATATAAACCAAGCCTATGATAAAACCAACCGATCTTCGCCTCAAATGGGCCGGGTCTCGAATCATTGCTTCCGGGTCGATCGTTGTCATGTTGTGATATAAGTTTCCAAAACTTAGGTACAGTTGTGACATAGTTTTCTATTTTGTTTAAACATGTCAGCGAATAAAAAGTTGGTGTTCATTAGAGGGAACCAAGCAGGTTATTTGAGCCAAGCCTATGATAAAACCAACCGATCTTCGCCTCAAATGGGCCGGGTCTCGAATCATTGCTTCCGGGTCGATCGTTGTCATGTTGTGATATAAGTTTCCAAAACTTATGTACAGTTGTGACATAGTTTTCTATTTTGTTTAAACATGTCAGCGAATAAAAAGTTGGTGTTCATTAGAAAAGGCCGAATTATCAAACTAACTCTGCAACAAAACGGGTTTGATAGGACGCCTAGAAGTGTCTATCATATTACTCCCGTAGGACCTTTGACTTTTTCTGCCCAGTAATGAGTTCTGCTAATCACAATTTGTTTAATAATTATACACAATAGTGTTGACATTTGCTAATTGCAAAACTAGAGTTGGCAGAATTAAGATTTAACTGACTGCATTAGTTCTCTACCAATTTTGATGTAGTCTGGTCACTTAGGATTCTGTGATATCATTCGCTCTACGGTTAATGATATAAGTGTTCTGTACCTAATTCATGTTATATTCTAAAGTTTCATGTTTGGTGCTTAATTTCGAAGGTTAACCTACATGTTATATTCTAAAGTTTCAATGATTAAAAAGGTCCAACGTACTCAGAACTCAACTTGTGATAGTGACCTTCTCTCACTCTAACTTTCTACATGGTTGCAGTTTTAATAACACTAAAGTGCTCACTTTAAAACTTACGTCTGGCCTATTCTTGTTAGCCAAACTCACCATTCTATTTAGAGCTCTTTTTAAGTAGAACTTAAGCAATGTCCTGTCTATAACCTCCAATGCACTTTCTCCTGTCAAATAAGGTAAATAATTTGTTCTGCCCATAGACCACCTCAAAAGGAGTTGTGTTAATGGAATGGGTTAATACATACGTAGGAATGGGTTAATACATACGTAGGTAACTAATGTTTTCAAAAAAGTGCGCCTAAAGTAATAACGTTTCAAATTGTTCACTCAAGTTACTCAAGTATATGTTACCGGTTAATTGAGTTACTCATTTTTTTATTTACCCACGCTAACCGGTTTTAGTAACTTAGGCGCATTTTTTTGTAAACGTTAGTAACTTCTTTATGTATTAAAAAACCAAGTTTGTGTATTAAATTCTTTGTGTAACCTACTTAGCCAGTAACCCTTCCATAAAATCCCTTTATTATAAAGTTTAACAATCTTTAGTAACCTACTTAGCCAACCCGTATACTTAAGTAACTTAAACGTTAGTTACCTACGTATGTATTAACCCTAATGGAATTGTGGAAATTTGTATTGCACCAAAACTCATCCAATGGCCAACCACTGCATTCACTCCTTAGGTTTTTCCCTAGTCATACGATGTTATAAGTTTATTTGAGTGATCACATGAAAAGCTGGATTTCATTTGAATGATTATATGTTACTCTATAATACAAAGCTGGATTTAATAAAATGAAAACATGTCATGCATACAAGCTGTCTATATAAAATGTAACAAATAAAAATTAACAATAAAAGTTGACAGAGGAATCAAAGTTTCAAAATGTAGCCTGGAATCATTTTCTGTGCGTGTTAATACTGCAGATCCTTTTAAGGTTTCCATGGCGCGGGAGGTGGTGAAGACTTTAGATACAACGACGGAATTCTTGAAAAAATAGAGTTCTTGTCAACACCATCACCCGCGGTTGCAGTAAGTGACACAAGTGCTGCAACCAATCCCGTGTTTCCAGCTAATGAGGGTTATGTGTAGCTGTAATTTGAACACACATCTTTAAACATGTCGATCTGGTAAGGACCACCAACCATGGCGTCTGTGATGGTGTTTGGGTTAAGTTTAACCGTACGCATCCATTAAAACCCACCTTTACATGAGTATTTGATGTTGTTATGTGGTATTGATGCACCTCATGGTGAACGTAGGTTGGATATTTTGTACAGTATCCGACCACGTAGCTCACGCTCATTGGGTTTTGCCCCAAAATGTAGTTCATCTAAAAACATACAATAAGTTAAAAAGTTGCTATAAACAAACCCATTTTGGAGCAAAAGATTGTAACATTAAGTTATTAACCCATTAAGAGATCATAAGTTTACAAAAATTTAACTTTTTAATTATAAGATTTAAAAAGCAAATTAAAAAGTTAAAAAAAAAGAAAAAGAAAAATTATTTTTATTTTTTAGGGATCAGATGGTATAAAAAAGGAGGTGCCTAATTGTCGTAACAGGCTTTAGGCAGAGCACCCCTTCTTGCATATTTAAATGCAAAGCACCCCTTATTGCATATTTAAATGCAAGTATTGACCACTCATCATTTCCCGATAAAAAGTGCCTGAAGGATCATATCTATTAAGCACACCCTTGCTCTTTTTTTATAGCAACCCTGGCCTGTCACTTTACTCCCACCGTCGATGTGGGCTAAAACCAAACATAAATTAGACACATTCGCACATCACATTTTCATATTGACATAATGAGGTTTGAGTGTTTTTAGTAGTATTTGCACACTTACTCAACATATCCATGGGCACCTATTGGGTTTGACGGTTTTATCGTCTTATTTATCACTTGTGATCAGTAGCGGAAGTAGGTTTAAAGCTGTAGTATATAATAAACAAAACGTGTGATTTTGATTGTACGGTTAAGTTTAAAAGCACTATTTCATTGGACCCGGTGACTTCACAAAACTTTGAGATTCTTTACTAATATTAACACTACGAATCAAAATTCCCTCACGGTCTAGTCTCCTGTGACACTGAGGACCCCTTAATTCCATCACTGCTTGTGATGACAAAGCAGACTGGGAATGGAACACTTGAATAAACAGATTTACAGAATATAACATAATTTAAACCCGCTTAATTAGATATAAAGTGAAAATAAGCCTAAATTACATACATGATGTCCTTAAACACATTCATGTTAATTGCGTTTTTCTGTTTTTGTGCTAAAGCTCTCATATAAGATAACAACAATAGAAATAAGCAGGACATAAGACATTAACAATCCAGCACCAACAATTCAGCAGGCAACTTGTTTATTCTTCTACATAATCAATGTTTCTAACTCTCGTTTTGCCCTTTCAATCCTCTGATCTAATGTTTTAGGCTGCGAGTTTGGCTTTACATTCTCTAATTTCAGATCTAAAACCGATTGAGATAATGCGTAAATTTTGGCTGGATGATCGTGTGGATAAACTCTCCTGATGCACCGAACTAGCAAGTGGACCGCTTCCTCCAACATGAGGGATGACTCGAGACCTGATAGCAAACGTTTACAACATATATTGTAAAACAAATAATAAATGCATTAAAAAAAGGAGTGGGATGTAATGTAATCAAATATGAGTCCAATTAGGCAAACCAATTATATATTAAACCTCGATAGGGACATGGCGTCCGATTTATCTGCAACAGAATATAAATCAGCGGCAACCATTATATTCTGCAACACTCTTTTCATCTTCACCAATAACTTGCATGTATCTCGATTTAACCTATATGTGGTTGTTACTTTATTTTTTGTTAGAATGATTATTTTTTAGAATTCATATTCAACTTGTGATAGTGTATCAGCAAAGTTGATTGTCTTGTCTCTCATATCAGGAGGTAATGAGATGGCTCGAGATGCCTGGAATAGATGAACACACAAACATATTTACTGAATTGAACTACAATAATAACGCGGAAAAAGTAAACAACAGAGGTGGAGCGTTTAACTTGTGTGTAATTTAAGTGCTACAACAAGTAACTGCACATTTTGTACAGCTAAAGGTATTACGGTCCCAATAATTTGTCTTACAAACCAACTTCATGGTTTCCTTGTACTAAGAAACTTTGCTGCCCAAAAAGTGAGCTTATGAAATATAAGCCAAAATCATATAAGCTAATATACGTTCTTGAACAAGCACCGCCATATAATTTGATGTGAAGAGTATGATAAAACAAATTATGGGGTGTTTGTTTTAGCTTATTTATTTTAACAGGCTTATGAGCTTATTAATCAAACACCAGAAAACAAAGGAAACTTTGTAACTATTAATTGGAGGGGTATGCTTGTTCCATTCACATGCCTTTGTTTTTATAGTCAACTCCCACTTGCCTGTTTACTTCACCTAGCCGGTGTGGGATACAGACTAACTTTTGTAAAACTTATCTTAAACATTCTGTGTCTCTTTAAACTTGAGACTTCAACAATAAACTGTGTTATGAAACTGATTATGTAAAACTTATTTTTAATAGACAAGTATGATTATATTAAATTCTGTTACGTTTTAAAAGAACCGTGGCCACAATGTATGCACGTTTAGAAAAACTACCAGACATATTTTTGGAAGCAAAAATGATGATAAAATGAAGTTAAACAACTATAGAAGTTACGAATGCTGCTAAAATTGCGATGTCAAAGAGAAGAAGAAAGAAGAGAGGAGCTGGATTTGGTTGGTCGAGGACATACCGGAGGCTCTACGATAAAGTATTGAAGTCATAAGAGGATTGCATACCAACAATCTATTACAGACTCACCAAGGTACTATACTAAAGAGGTAAATCAACTGATGTCTTATTTGGTAGCCAAAAAAATCTTTCATTCGCAAACTTTATAAAGGATCTGACGTGTAACAAAGACAAGTCTCCTTAACGGTTGTAACCATCTTTCTCCACATTGAGCTTGCAACCCAAAATCATTGATCTAGCGTTAGTTGTTAATGATCCTGGTAGGCTGGTAAGAACAGTTCGAGTTCACTGGCAGTCTAGCACATGAAGGTACCATAACAAATGTTAATAAGAATATGCTTAGTCCCAATGGAATTTAGTCGTCCAACACCCCTTGTAGTCTCCAACATTGACATCTCTGTATCTCACTCAAATCAAATTCTAGTTTTGACTACAAACCTTGCCTCTGTAAGTAATTAAGTCCGCTAATCATTTCGTTCACTAACAACTGGAGGTGGCAAATTGTTGTATGGGAGGTGTTTGCAAACTCGTGATACCAAAGTTAAGTTCTTGTAACTTCGATTTGTTGGGTGCATATTAAATCCCACATAGGTGAAATACAAGTATCATAGCTAAAATATAAGCTTGAAGAGGTACTTTGTTCTTAGCCATTCAGATAGTGTATAGCCCATCTAGCATGAGGCTATACACTTCTGGAAATGGCTTTTTGTGTCTAGCCTTTAAGTGTCTTTCTATATCCATGGTTGTTTGTCAATCTCGCTACTTAGTCTCAAAATTGTGTAAATGCAACATTTTGATTTTTGGCTAATAACCAATTGTGCTTAGTTTGATTAGGGATAGATTGCCATATGGTTAGGTTACTAATTAGTATTCACTATTTAGATATGATGGATTGCACCAAGGTTTAATTTAATTGGACAATCTGAACTTTTTGGTAGCAGTCAAAGTTCACGGGAATTAAACTCCCGTTGTTGATTTAGAAGACAGGTTAAGCTATCAGTGTTGCGGCACAACTTTTAAGTGAGAAGGACCCATTTGTCAGAATTAAGTAGTCATGTCATAACAATCTGTTCCGAACAATCCATTCAAGATCCACGTCTTTAGTGTGTAGTTATATGGCACCCATGGGTGCAGCTACCAGTTATATAATAGGTTGGCTTAAATGTGTCATCTGAAACAAATAAAACCGCCCCAATGTCTCATGTGATCCCAATATTATTAATTAGTTACCTTACTTATGTGCTCTTTGCTTCAATAACAAATTATTTTCAAACAAACAGCAACAATGATGGCTATATGTTGGTTTAAGTATGGAAAACCATATCTCTATAGTTTTCTTGCCTAAAACAGAAGCCTAGAATTGCAAAACCGTCATTGGTGTGATACAGCTGACAACAACACTTGATCACTATACTCATTGTACATACACTAACGGGGACATGAGGAGCACACTGAAAAGATGAAGGGAATGAATAATGCTTCATTTGAAGGTTTATATAGTTCATAACAATTATTTAAAACGTTAATATGGATCAAAGAACGCATAGCGGAAGCAATTAACAAGATCATTAATTTAACACAATTATATTAATCAAGATTAGGGTTACATACCTTTATCCTAGCAAGATCCACAAGACGACGAAACAAACGGCAACTAGGGTTTATCACGAACACCACCAAGAATATAATCTAAAGCAAGATTATATCACGCTCTTGTACACACGTAATACGGCGAGTTAACCGTGAGTCTAGCACGAACAAACCGAGCTTCAACGCTTATGGAATATCTACCCAACAACCCTAGAGAGTGGCTAGGACTAGATAAATAGATTAATCGAAAACCAAACGAAACCCTAATAGGGTTAGGGGTGGCCGGCGATCAAAGAGCAAGAAAGAGAGAGAGGGATAAAAAATTATGAGGCTAGGGTTTGTTTATATAGGCTTAGCAAACCTTGGGCTCCAAGTTATAAACAAATTAGGAAACAAAAGTTTCCCTTTGCCCCCCTCTTGTTGCCGCCGAACAACACACACCCAAGGGGTGTTTGTGTAATTTTTTCCTCCTTCTTTTAGCTTCTATTTAATTCCATAACGGTCGTTATAACATAACTATTATTTATTAACGATCGTTAGTTAAGCTTTGGTTTGATTTAAAAAATATATATATAATATATTTAATAAATAAATTAACCCTTTACGTTATGTGTGCAATCCCGTGATCCTGAGTTCGATCCTATCTCACGATTATTAATTTAAAGTCCATAAACTTTCAGCTCCCACTTGGACAAAATTCTAATATCGTGATCACATTGACTAGCGTCTAGTTACACTAGCAATGTCACTAGTACAAACCGGGTAAGGTCTCCTGGACAAGAATCTTTTAATGATTACATCATTATTATTATCTTTTATTTCAAATACGTCGTTAATAAGGATATGGATCTTAGTCATTCCTTCATTAACTATTCTGTCTCGTTTATGGATATAGCAAGATTACCAAAACACATTTGGGTGTGGCCACACAAACATCTTACTACTCCCCCGAGGGGCCCAACTGTATTAATACTTCAAAATAACTTGAAGGAAACAAATCCCATTTTGACTACAAGCAAAACACATGACCTTTGCAACACTTCTGAAAATAAACCTTATAACTACCAGTTACGTTTAACGTTAGGTTACCTTACAGAAATGCACTACATTCAATGCAGTTTTCTGGTATCTCAGGTCTAAGGATAACTATTTATGATTTACTTAATGACAAAAATCCATAAAGTAAAATCATATAGTTGGGATAAGTCCAATATTTGATCCACCAAATATCATCCAAAATTGACCAATATACTTTCAAGTATACTCTGTCACTATTTTAAATTGTCTTAGTTTAATAATACTCCCATATTATTAATCGACAATGGACATTTAGAAACATCATAATGCTCATGGATTAAAACATGTAAAATATGATACAAAATCAAATAACAGAAAAATAAACGAAATCCAATCTTTATTTCATCAATTCAATAATGTCTTACATCCTTTATCCAAATACTAATCAACAGATTTATTGCATGAATTCGCTAGCTAGTTGCAGCCCAATTGCCTTGGCATGATTAACTACCTCCGGCCTAGATAAAGCCTTAGTAAAAGGATCAGCTACGTTATCATCTGTGTGAACTTTTATTAATTTTATTTCTCGAGCTTCCACTTGTTCTCGAACGTAGTGATATCTACGTTTAAAGTGTCTGGCGCCTTTCATAACTCCAGGGTCATTGGCGAATATTATTGCCGCAGAATTGTCGCAATATATATCAATAGGTTCTTTAATTGAAGGCATCACTCCAAGATCTCCAATAAACTTTCTAATCCAAACAGCTTCCATTGCAGCTTCTGAAGCGGCCATGTACTCAGATTGAGTCGCATGCATAGCAATGGTTTTCTGCTTACTGCTCTTCCAGTCAACTGCTCCTCCATTGATGACATACACGTAACCCGTCTGAGACTTCGTATCGTCTTTGTCACATTGCCAGGACGCATCACAGAATCCTGTTACATTCAGTTATGTGTCTGGTTTACCCCCGAATACCAAAATATCTTTCGTACTCCTCAAATACTTTAGAATATGCTTAACAGCAGTCCAGTGGAACTTTCCTGGATTCTTTTGGTATCTACTGACCATGTTCTGAGCAAACGCCACATCAGGCCTTGTACATCTTATAGCATACATAATAGATCCTACTACCGAAGCATAAGGCACCTTCCGCATGTAAGCCACCTCTTCAGGTGTTGATGCATCTTTCTCATGACTTAATTCATGCTTAACCTCCGTTCGTAGAAAACCTTTCTTAGAGTTATGCATGTTATATTTTTTTAATATCTTATCAATATAAGCATCTTGACTAAGACCAATTAACCGTCTACTCCTATCTCGATATACTTTAATTTCCAGAATGTATGCAGCATCTCCCAAATCCTTCATAGAAAAACATTTACCAAGATAATCCTTAACTTCCGTAAGTCTTGGAATGTTACTTCCCATGATTAATATGTCATCGACATATAAAATTAGGAACACTACATTACTCCCACTAGCTTTGCGATATACACATGGCTCATCACGATTTTGAATAAATCTGAACTTTTTGATTTCTTCATCAAATCGCTTATTCCATTGACGCGATGCTTACTTCAAACCATAAATAGATCTTTGAAGTTTGCACATGCGATTTGGATATTTAGGATCAACGTACCCTTCCGGTTGTTGCATGTAGATGTCTTCATCTAAGCGACCGTTCAAGAAGGCAGTTTTAACATCCATTTGTCATATCTCATAGTCATAGTATGCTGCTATAGCTATGAGATCCTAATAGCTCGTAAGTCTGCTACATGAGAAAATGTCTCCTCGTAGTCTATGCCAAAAGTTTGAGTAAAACCTTTAGCTACTAAACGTGCTTTATAGGATTGTACATCCCCATCCATGTCGGTTTTCTTCTTATAGATCCACCTATTTTCACTACTTTAGCATTTTTAGGCGCGTCTACAAGAATCCAAACATCATTGATTTCCATGGATTTCATTTCCTCATTCATCGCAACTATCCATTTTAACTTTTCTGGATCAGACATTGCGGATCGATAGTTAGCAGGTTCACCAAGATCCCCTACTTCCTCCTCATCATCCTCTATGTAAAGACATAGTTTGTCTGGCGCACGTACAGTCCTTTGAGACCTACGTGGAGGAATTAATTCCGGTGGAACACTCAGACTTTCTGGTTCTACAAGAATTTCTTCGCTGGTATTTTCAGAAGGCAATGTATCTTCTTGAATTTCTTCAAGATCATAATTTCTCCCACTGAATTCTTGATTTACAAGATCATTTTCAAGGAAGTCTCCATACCGAGCCACAACTACTTTGTTCTCAGCCGGATAATAAAAGTAGTAACCCATAGTTTCCTTAGGGTAACCTACAAAGATACATTTTACTGAGCGTTGTTGGAGTTTATCTCCAGAGTCACGTTTCACATACGCCTCACAACCTCAGACTTTTAAATAAGACAAATATGGCTTCTTGCCATGCCATAGTTCATATGGTGTCTTATCAACCTTCTTTGTGGGAACCATATTCAGAATACGAACAACAGATTCAAGAGCATAATCCCGAAAGGATAATGCTAAAGTTGTAAGATTAAACATAGATCGCACCATATCTAATAATGTACGATTTCTCCTCTCAGATACACCATTTTGTTGTGGAGTATATGGAGAAGTAAGTTTCTGAACAATTCCATTCTCACTTAAATAATCTTTAAACTCTTGACTTAAATATTCACCACCACGATCAGAACGAAGAGATTTAATCTTCTTTCCTAGTTGTAACTCTACTTCTTCTTTAAACGTTTTGAATGTTTCAAATACCTCATGTTTATGCTTAAGTAAATAAACATAACCATAACGGCTATAATCATCCGTAAACGTTAAGAAGTAGCTAGCACCTTTCCTTGACACATGTCTAAGTGGTCCACACACATCAGTATGTATCAAACCAAGTAGTTCAGTAGCCCTTTCAATATTGCTATTAAAAGGTTTCTTGGTCATCTTTCCAGAGATACAAGACTCACATTTATCAAATGATTCATCATTGATATTTTCCAAAAGACCATCACGTTGAAGCTTTTGTATGCGAGTCTTCCCAATATGGGCAAGCCTACAATGCCAAAGATAAGAAGAGTTCTTGTCTAACTTACTCTTCTTATTCATGCTAAAAACAGAATTATTTTTCCTCTTGGAATTTTTATCATGCATGTTAATTTCAAAAACACCATTCACAGAAATTGCATCAAAATAGAATAAACCATCTTTAAAAACAGAAATTCTATTATTATCAATCGTGTGATTAAATCCAAGATCCAACATACAAGAAAATGAAATAACACCCCTAACAATTGTAGGTGTGATAGGTGTGAAAACACCCATCCTTTTACCACTTAATTGCAATAATAACCGAGCCGAAACGTGTATTTTATGTCATTTTTGTCGGAATGATGCGCGGTTTGTGTTTTTGTTGTGATTTAGGACGAAAAGGTGAAAAGTGGAGAAAACACGGCATTCATAGGCTTTTATCAAAGAAAAAGACGAAAGATGAAGTCGAAAGATCAAGAGTGGAAAAAGAACGGAAGTCCAAGACCAATTCTGAAGATTTATCGAAGAAAAAGTCAAAATACGGAAGTTTACTAAAAGCGGAAGAACTCGAATCTTATTTATGAAGAAAATACAAGGCGAGTTCAAAGAAATCCCGAGACAAAATCATTTAAGTCCAAAATTTAAGAAGATTAAAGAAAGGAGGGACCTAATGACGCAATTAAGGAAAAGAAGAAAGAGGGAGGAAGCTTCCTAAGCCCCTCCCTAATCACCACTATAAATAGACCATTAGTTTTCATTTTTCTAGTTGTTGGGTGGTTTGACAAACCACCCTTTCCACCATTTTCATTTCTTGTATTTCAATTTCTTGTTAAGCACTTTTAATTTCTTCAATTCTAGTAAGTCTTTTAATCTTGAAATCTTTTCTTTTAATCAAGCTCTTATTTTTAATCATCTTCTTCTACCTTTCTTACTTTGCTTATCTTTGATTCATGTTCATCTTTGATCTTATTTCATTCTAATGCTTATTTGATTTCAAGTTTTCTTAAAAGTATTCATCTTAAAAGTTTGATTTAAAAAGTGTTTATTTTAAGTTTGATAAGTTGATGTTCGTGCTTATTTAGTCCATTTCCATTTTTGATTCGTGTTAGCTTTGGTTTTAGCTTAATCAAATAGCTTAAAGCCTTAGCTTATTTTTCGGATCATAGGAGCTAATCGGAAAGGGTGTAAACCCTTTTCCGATTGGGGTATTCCGAGCTCAGTACCCTCTTTCTGATCGTATGATCGGAAAAGGGTTTTGGAAGATTCCGATTGCATTTTTTATACTATATTCCGATTTGCTTATTTGCTTAACATTCCGATTGCACCACTTTTTGAAACATTCCGATTAGTTTTAAATATTCCGATTAGCTTAATTTTGGGCATTCCGATTTGAACCTTTATTTCTAATATTCCGATTGGTACTTTTCCATTATTCCGATTACTATGTTTCTTTTATATTCCGATCTAAGTCTTCTTAACATTCCGACCACGCCACTTTCCGACGGGTACATTCCGATCGGGTTCCAATTTGGATTCCGATTGAAGGTTTTGTTTTGTTTTAATATCTTGCTTAGGTTAAAATGTCAATTTTCCTCGTTTTATTTTTAGTCTATTTTAATTTGGTCCCGCATTTTTATTTTATTGTCAATCTACTTTTTGTTAAGTTTTAATTTTACGTCATTTAATTTCACGTCATTTACTTTTAACGTTTTAAATATTGCACCGTTTATGTTTCAACTAGTTTTAGTTTTAATTTCCCGTCCTTTATTTTTAAGTCTTGCACATTTATTTTTCCAAGACCAAAAATATTGATTCACCAAGAACAACTAATTTCACACAATTAACCGGAAATCAATTCGAGAAGATACCGAGAAAACGAACTTTTTCAACTAGTAAAATCCTTACATTAAAATGGCGTCGCTGCCGGCTCTTCTCGTTAAGATCAAAAGTTTTTTGTGAGAGACGCGTTGGCTTTTGGGATCCGTTCACTCGTGAACGTTATTTTTCGTATTCAAAAATTTTCAAAAATCCAAAAACATTTGAAAAATCATAAAAAGCATTTCTTTTTCAAAGTTTTGCACCAAAAATATTCTTCTTGCTTATCTATCTTTCTTTATGGATTTTTATGTCCATTGTGTCCGGTGTGGGAAACAATTATCTGGGAACGACTCTTGTCAATGGTGTACATGTGAGCGGTGTGGAAACGATCTCGACAACACACAATTCCTATTCGGATTTTGTCCTTTGTGCAACTCGACTAATTCGTCATTTTTGAACCCACCTCCTCCTGTTCCCCCGTGCATCTATTGTGGAAGCGATTCTCATTGGCATGTTTCGTGCCCGGTTCAATACCCGTATAGACACGGGCAAGAACCGGGGTACAATTATGACAATGATAATAGCTATCCACAAGACGCACCTGATTTTTCTCCATACCCGGTTTGCAACTACTGTGGGGGTCCTCACGATACCTATTATTGTCAACCAATGAATTATTATGAGCAAAATCCGTCTCCTCAGTTTTCGTCACCAATGGATTATTATGAACCAAACCCGGTTTCTAATTCTTCTCAACCGATGAACTACTATAGCCACAACCATGCTATAATTCAGGTTTTCAACATTTTGAACCCCCACAACACATCATCGATCATCAACCCTCCTTCGAACAGTTGAGCCCCCATGAACAATGGGACTCTCTTGTTAAGCAAAGTCAACAAATTCAAGAAACTTGCAACAAGATCATCAAAAAATGTCAAGAGGATCAACGACAGGGGAAAATATCGAATATC
Source organism: Glebionis coronaria (assembly GCA_025667525.1). Classification (NCBI taxonomy): domain Eukaryota; kingdom Viridiplantae; phylum Streptophyta; class Magnoliopsida; order Asterales; family Asteraceae; genus Glebionis; species Glebionis coronaria. The sequence goes on from CM046881.1 coordinate 463,234,439, forward strand.
GAGACTTATACTCCTCCCCCGGTGTATCCATACTATTATGATGATGATGATGAGCCTACTATTTCTTGGAATGACCTTACTGCTCAATGTCCTAGTGCAATTGTCATCCCTCCTCTCAATATCCCAAACGTGTCTAAGGAGTGTGATACATTGAATGAGCTTAGTGATGTTGGTCTTGATAAAGTGTTTGATGATGAGGTTTGTGACATACCGGCTGCTATGGAGCTTGAGGACGACGTTGCTCTTATGGAAGAGGTCGCTCCTAATGATGTCGATTTTTCTCCAAGCTATGAGAAATTCACTTTTGAAATTTCTCAATCTCCACCGGGAGATACGGGCGATGATGATTTATTTTCTCCGGTTTACGAGAAGTTCACCGATAAACATGATCTTGTGGATGAAGTTGAAGACGTGCTTCTTCGCGATAGATTACGGAAAGTGCACCTTCTTATTGCTCAAATCGAAGCGTTGACTTCTCCTCCTCTTTCAGCGTCTGTACCTCCATCTATTCCTCCCGTTGAAGATAATGACCCATTGCCGGAAGAAATCGACATTCACTCCATACCACCAGGTAATGATAACGATGATATGGAGGGGGACATTATTTTTGATAATTTGCTGCAGGAAGATATTGTCCCAAGTCCCCCTCCCGAGCACCTTTCATCCTCCCCTTTAGCCACTATCACGGAGGATGAGTGCTTTGACCCGGGAGGTGACATTGATTATGCTATGATTGATAACAATACGGCTTTGCCGCTTGCTCAGCATCTATTGTCTTTGGGGGAGGACAATGTGCTTACTTTACCCAACCCACCTCCCGTGGATCTTGAATTCACATACTTCTCGTATGTCGAAAGGACTTTTCTCCCATTCAAGACTTATCCCCCCGCCTCTCCTTTGTTGATGTCAACCGGGAACGAGGACAAGGTCTTTGATCCCGGTATCACATTCGAGGCTTCCCCATGGACCATTTAATTCGGGGACGAGTCAGGCTCGTGACTCGGTTAATATAAACAAGCTTTTTGGGAGGCAACCCAATTATTTATCTATTTTCACCATAAGTGTAGGGGGAGCCCCATGGTGTTTCTTGCTTTCTTTCTTATCATGTGCAGGGATTAGAGCTTCAAAGACACACTCTTGATGACTTTTGACGAACCGTGATTCCGTGTTCCATTCTTCCCGGTTCTATCCTAAACTCTTTTCGATTCACTATTTTATATTTTCCAATATTGAAATAGGAATCTCTTTAGTTGTCTTTTCCTTAGCAAGATTTAAACAAAGTGCACAATGTCCTAAGTGTAGGGGAGTTTACTCCCACATGCTTAAACATTGAGGACAATGTTTATCTCAAGTGTAGGGGGGACTTCTATCGAAGTTAAGTGGTCTTTTCCTTGTATTTGTCCTCATTTTAACCGGAAAATTTGATTTTTCGACATTTTTCAAAAAATTTAATCTATTTTGGCCTAGTTGTATAGTTGTATTTTCCTTTATCATGTTTATTTTCTTTCCATTGCTAGAATAATTTTTCAATAAAGTGGTTTTAGATTTTTCTTAGTCGTGAACATTTTGACTCAACCCAAGTTTACTTGCCTAAGTTTACTCTAGCTAGTATCCTTAACGTGTTTAAGTCAAGTTTTGCTAGGCTTTTATATAGGGAGCTATAAAACGCGAAGATCTTAATTCATACGAGTTAAGGACAAGAACTTTTCGCAAGTTCCTATAATTGATCCTAGAGAGTCGTTTATCAAGGGTACTTTAAAATGCGATTTCTAAACTTGAAAAAAGTCTAAGAATTTGCAAGATCCTATAGGCGACTCGAAAACCCAAAACTTTGATTTAATAGGCTAAGCATCCACGAGTCTCATTCCTTGAGATTTTAAACTGTGGAGAACGAGAGATGACAGAGTCAATTATAAGTTCGGTATTCTTTCGTAAATTTATGTGAGTTAATTATAAGCCTATTCTCCCTCCGCTTGTTGATAAATTTATCTGCAATAAATAAGGTTGTACGATTTAAAAGGTTACTTAGCTTCTAGCCCCAGATCGTTTAAAATTTGCTCGGTACGGATTAGAGTTCATAGCCAAGGCATAACTTATTGAAGCGGGATGCGAAGATTGGCGAGTCCGAAAAGGCCCTAACAAGGCATGAGGGCTACATTTTGTTGCTAAAGATCCAAAAGTGATGTGAAGAATCATTTATCGAAAATCAATATGAAGGATCGAGACACACGACGAAAAGCAAGAACTCCCCAAAAGTCATGGAGAAGTCTATCCGAAAAGACCCTAACAAGGTATGAGGATAAATAGATCCAAGTTCTAAAAGGAGGCGGATCGTTGTATATCAAAGTCCAAAATAAAGATTGGAGAAAAATGAAGAAGTCGTGGTCCAAAGATGAAGAATCTCTCAAAACTTCAAGTGAAGAAATTCCTATTATGAAGAGAAGACCATTATTTCAAGAACGTCTCTCAAAGATTTGAAGTATGAAGTCGCTGCCAAATATCGGTCCGAGAAAGGTCTCAAATCGTGAAGCGAGTTATGCCAAGATATGAACTTTATGAGGTCCCGAGAAGCAGTTTTAAAAGATTTGGTCCTTTAGCTAACTATTGATTAAATCGTTCACTTTATTTTCGGACTAAATAACTATCGAAATAAGTCAAATAATGCATCCTCGTGATCATTCAAGACAACAATAAAATATAAGAGATACACCTAGGAATAAGGGAGTCTAAGAGAGTAATTGGCCCACATGAGTTCGTGTTAGTTTGCTAACTTATAATAACAATGATCTCGTTTTTAAGCTTGGTTTGGAGAAAGTGAAAACTTGAGGATGATAATCATTCACGACATTTCTAAAACCCAAGGTATGTTTTTAATTTCTTTACTTTGAATGTTTATAATTTTTTATCTCTTTAATAAAGGCCAACGTGGATTGATTATGATGAAAAGTGTAAACTTGCTTTGTAACTAATGCATTGCATGAGGACATTGCAATGGTTAAGTGTAGGGGATTTGATAGGTGTGAAAACACCCATCCTTTTACCACTTAATTGCAATAATAACCGAGCCGAAACGTGTATTTTATGTCATTTTTGTCGGAATTATGCGCGGTTTGTGTTTTTGTTGTGATTTAGGACGAAAAGGTGAAAAGTGGAGAAAACACGGCATTCACAGGCTTTTATCGAAGAAAAAGACGAAAGATGAAGTCGAAAGATCAAGAGTGGAAAAAGAACGGAAGTCCAAGACCAATTCTGAAGATTTATCGAAGAAAAAGTCAAAAGACGGAAGTTTACTAAAAGCCGAAGAACTCGAATCTTATTTATGAAGAAAATACAAGGCGAGTTCAAAGAAACCCCGAGACAAAATCATTTAAGTCCAAAATTTAAGAAGATTAAAGAAAGGAGGGACCTAATGACGCAATTAAGGAAAAGAAGAAAGAGGGAGGAAGCTTCCTAAGCCCCTCCCTAATCACCACTATAAATAGACCATTAGTTTTCATTTTTCTAGTTGTTGGGTGGTTTGACAAACCACCCTTTCCACCATTTTCATTTCTTGTATTTCAATTTCTTGTTAAGCACTTTTAATTTCTTCAATTCTAGTAAGTCTTTTAATCTTGAAATCTTTTCTTTTAATCAAGCTCTTATTTTTAATCATCTTCTTCTACCTTTCTTACTTTGCTTATCTTTGATTCATGTTCATCTTTGATCTTATTTCATTCTAATGCTTATTTGATTTCAAGTTTTCTTAAAAGTATTCATCTTAAAAGTTTGATTTAAAAAGTGTTTATTTTAAGTTTGATAAGTTGATGTTCGTGCTTATTTAGTCCATTTCCATTTTTGATTCGTATTAGCTTTGGTTTTAGCTTAATCAAATAGCTTAAAGCCTTAGCTTATTTTTCGAATCATAGGAGCTAATCGGAAAGGGTGTAAACCCTTTTCCGATTGGGGTATTCCGAGCTCAGTACCCTCTTTCCGATCGTATGATCGGAAAAGGGTTTTGGAAGATTCCGATTGTGGCCTTGGCATTCCGATTGTGAATCTCGTTGGTGTATTCCGATTGCATTTTTTCTACTATATTCCGATTTGCTTATTTGCTTAACATTCCGATTGCACCACTTTTTGAAACATTCCGATTAGTTTTAAATATTCCGATTAGCTTAATTTTGGGCATTCCGATTTGAACCTTTATTTCTAATATTCCGATTGGTACTTTTCCATTATTCCGATTACTATGTTTCTTTTATATTCCGATCTAAGTCTTCTTAACATTCCGACCACGCCACTTTCCGACGGGTACATTCCGATCGGGTTCCAATTTGGATTCCGATCGGGTGTATTCCGATTGAAGGTTTTGTTTTGTTTTAATATCTTGCTTAGGTTAAAATGTCAATTTTCCTCGTTTTATTTTTAGTCTATTTTAATTTCGTCCCGCATTTTTATTTTATTGTCAATCTACTTTTTGTTAAGTTTTAATTTTACGTCATTTAATTTCACGTCATTTACTTTTAACGTTTTAAATATTGCACCGTTTATGTTTCAACTAGTTTTAGTTTTAATTTCCCGTCCTTTATTTTTAAGTCTTGCACATTTATTTTTCCAAAACCAAAAATATTGATTCACCAAGAACAACTAATTTCACACAATTAACCGGAAATCAATTCGAGAAGATACCGAGAAAACGAACTTTTTCAACTAGTAAAATCCTTACATTAAGGTGCATAATGACAATTATTTAAAAACAATACTAAACCCGAAGGTAAAACTAATTTAAATATTCCTATAACTTCAACCGCTGCTTGTGCGCCATTGCCCACTTGCAGAAATTGTTCCCCATAGGTAAGCTTCCTTTCCAACTCAAATCCCCGCAGGGTATTACAAATATTAATACCACATCCCGTATCATATACCCAGGAGTTTGATTTGTATGTAAGATAAAATAACTCTATCATAAATAAGTTACCTGAAGATGGTGCTGCAACAGCTAGCTCAGCCTTCTTCTTATGTTCTTGCATTTCATGAAGATAGAGAGAGCAATTTCTCTTCCAGTGTCCAGTCATCTTGCAGTAGTGACAAGTCTCATCTTTATGAGATTTCTTGACAAAGTTCTGCTTCGGTTTTGATGTAGTCGCAACTTGTTTGCTCTTATCAACCTTGCCTTTTCCTTTCTGCTTCTTATTCACTTGCGGTTTTGGTTTAATCACTCTACCCTTTTGCACATAAAGTACTTGTGGAGTAGCATTGGATGCCTTATCCTTTAACCCCCTTTTCAAAGTCAATGAGCATTGCATGTAGATCATTAATTGTCTTCCCCGTGTAATGCATATTATAGTTACGAACGAAATCATTGAAGTCCTTATTAAGGGACCTATTGATCAAGTTAATAGCCATATTATGATCAAAGGGTTGTCCTAGTGCGAGGAGCTGTTCCATAAAACCCCTCATCTCCATATAATGAGCACTTACGGACTTTCCAGGAGCTTGCTTGCAACTATGTAGAGCATCAACCAGATCATAGATCTCTACAGCTTGCGGCGTTTCATACACAGCCTTGAGTTCATCAAGCATTTGCTGAGGTGGAAATAGCTCATACTTCCTTTGAAGTGATGGAGCCATTCTCCCTAACATTACAGCAGCCACCTCATGGTGCTTCTTAACGTTAGCAGCGTGTTGAAGCCTTTCCGCATCAGATGCTCCTTCAGCAAGATCCTCCGGAAAAAGAGTTTCCAAGATATTGATAATACCCGCTGCTCTCAGAACAATTCTTAGTCAGTGGTACCAGTCATTGAAATTAGGGCCGGTAAGTTCAGGTCGTTCAAAGAAAGCTTTGAACGCCGAGCTTATTGTCAGATTGCTTTCGGGTTGAGCCATTTCTACAGAAATAAGTTCAAACATTAGTATTTTTGATAATACAATTCAAGAAAATAAAATTACCCCGGTAATAAAACCATAGTATTTTCCTTGAAACTAGAACCCATATTGACATAGATTTATCACATCAGTTGATCTGCTAGTGACAAATGTATTCAACACAGTAACTTGTCGAACAATAATTGACAAACAAATTTGCAATTTCTAGATATGTTAGGGATTTACATTGCCAAAATCATTTTCATTGTAAACATGTTTTATCCCTACTTTATGCCTTAAGTTTCCAGTTCTCACTTAGTAACTCAATTAAGTCGACTAATCTAAAGAACGTAAAACCTTCATGTGCAATCTTATTCAGTCATGAAGTTTTCTCTCCATTACAACATCGTCCGATATCTTATATGACGACAATTGTAACTTCAAGTGTTCGTCAATTAGAGGGCATATGACTTAAATTTTAGGGTATAGATTTTGGTGTAAAAATCATGTATGGAGAAGCATGCATACATCTCCATAACATAAGTTTAATAAAACGTTTAGTAAACTTTTTGGTGAGACTAAAAAGTTCATCATATACTTGCAAGTTGAGGTATTGGTTAAACCAATTAAAGATTTTACACACAACTAAATTCACACCGTACTTTTTCTAGAACTTAGTTATAGCACAAAGCAATAACCTTATTCATTGTGTTTTGGATGTGAATTAATGTAGTTAAATCAACCTTAAAGAATTGTACCAATAACAACCGTAGGTAATTCCAATTTTGACGCACAGGCGAGCCGGGAATTTGGTCAGCGCTAAAGCATAACACCTCCTTCCTTAACCGGGTACTTGACCAGCGATGCGTTATACCCACTTTATAGTTTGTCAAAATTGAGTAGGCCGTTAAGTTGCTATTGTAATTCTAATCAACACAAACCATATGTAATTTAGATCTTAAAACAATTCATTAATTTTGATAAGATTTAGTCCATATTATTTTTCTTGGAAAAAATTACCCTTGTTTACAACATACAATATAAAAACGCATGAAAACAAGTAGAACAAAAAAACTAAATCAAATAGCCACATGCAAAACAATTTATTCAAAGAACATCAAATCTAGGGTTTTTATAAACATAAAAAGTCTTCCCTAATTTTAAAACTTTGAATCAAATAAAGCAAATAGTAATCAAAATTATTATGATCAGTAAGAAACATGCATGTTTATTACGGATCTCCCACATTCTCTTTAACAATTAAAAAACTACGGATCGTAACCACACATGACATAACAATTAATTCATGCAAAACATCTAAAGTTAATTACCATGTAATTTTAGGGTTTACAAAAAAAACTTTTTTTATATAAAAAATTCGGCATAGCCGATTTTTAAAAAACAATAAAAAACAAAACCCTAATTTTTATAAAACCTAAAAACATGTAATTTTTAACACAAATCAATATTAGTTAAAAAAAACTTTAGATCTTGATAATTATAATCATGTTAAAACGGCTCTCGATGCCACTGAAGGTTTATATAGTTCATAACAATTATTTAAAACCTAATATGGATCAAAGAACGTATAGCGGAAGCAATTAACAAGATCATTAATTTAACACAATTATATTAATCAAGATTAGGGTTACATACCTTTATCCTAGCAAGATCCACAAGACGACGAAACAAACGACAACTAGGGTTTATCACGAACACCACCAAGAATATAATCTAAAGCAAGATTATATCACGCTCGTGTACACACGTAATACGGCGAGTTAATCGTGAGTCTAGCACGAACAAACCGAGCTTCAACGCTTATGGAATATCTACCCAACAACCCTAGAGAGGGGCTAGGACTAGATAAATAGATTAATCGAAAACCAAACGAAACCCTAATTGGGTTAGGGGTGGCCGGCGAACAAAGAGCAAGAAAGAGAGAGAGGGATACAAAATTATGAGGCTAGGGGTTTGTTTATATAGGCTTAGCAAACCTTGGGCTCCAAGTTATAAACAAATTAGGAAACAAAAGTTTCCCTTTGCCCCCCTCTTGTTGCCGCCGAACAACACACACCCAAGGGGTGTTTGTGTAATTTTTTCCTCCTTCTTTTAGCTTCTATTTAATTCCATAACGGTCGTTATAACTTAACTATTATTTATTAACGATCGTTAGTTAAGCTTTGGTTTGATTTAATAAATATATATATAATATATTTAATAAATAAATTAACCCGTTATGTGTGCAATCCCGTGATCCCGAGTTCGATCCTATCTCACGACTATTAATTATAAGTCCATAAACTTTCATCATTTTGGTAACAGATTGCAATAATTGAGTTAAATTAACAATCGAAGGAAGAGGTCGTCTGTTTGAAACTTTTTCAAGATGTTCATCCATTGTACAAGAACTGGAATGAATAAAGGATGCTAAGAATGTGTTGTGAGGACCAAATCCTAAACCAAATTGTAAATATGATAAAGGGGTTTTAAGGAAATATGGTTTTACCTAGGAAATATTTGAGAATGATGCTTTACTGTTTCGCAGTGTGGCTTTGGTTTGGTACCCAAGTGTCTATACCTCTTTATTTAGTTTGTATAGATGCAACATCATACCAAAAAGATCAACATGACCATTAGCATGGATATATCTACTTGTATCAAGTATCTCAACAGAAAATTCTGAAACAACCATATGTATATGTAAGTTAAGTACGTGTCAACTTCGACTATGGTGGCTAGGTGGTTAGGGACACAAAGCAGATATAATTTGAGAGATGTCGATTCGATAAAAAGTGTCATTTGTCTGCGTTTTACCTCTCACATGAATGCATACAAATTACTTGTGATAGATATGTTTTGTTGATCATATGTAAGTATGTAACAAGTTTAAATTATGTAAGCAGTTCATTATATTGTCTTTTTGAAATAAGCTCATAAGCCCTTCAAATAAGGTATAAGTTCTGGTGAAGCGCGAAAACGGTTGAGAAAAAGTTTTGGACCATTTCTCGATTTGTGCGTGTCATCCTTGACGCTCTGTATTGTTCCAATTTTATCAGATGTCCCCGAAGGGACAAGTGTTGTGCAATTTCCAGGGGTATATAAAGTGTCTTTATGTTCATATTCTGGTCGATGTGGGATAAATTGACTACAGCTTCTTATTAGATTATCAACTTATTCACTACGTTTGGTTTGGTGGACTTGTTTCACTCTATAAACTGCAATCCAGTGAAACTTTTATCCAGCTCATTCGACTTGATCTTTTATTGAGTTCCAGTTTAAGCTAACCAAACATGATAAGCTTGTATGAACTGGTTTCAAACTTATATATGGTGAAGTTTTGTTCTAAATTTTACGACATTTGAAATGGGTTCTCATCACATATTCCTGTTTTACACTTGATCTCAACCCGATTTCGAATCATCTTTAATTCCCCAGTTCGGATAAATTGCAACCTTACTGACCCTTTGCCCCCTTAAAGGGACTACTGGTCCTATATGCTCCCACATATAAAGTAGAGGTGTAGTGTACAGTGAAATGCCTCTTAAGGATGTTGTGGCTAATTAATATTGCAATGGTATATGTGGTCTCAAAAGAGTAACTTTAGTTGAAAACGTTTGAAAACTTTCTGTTGTTGTCAAAGTTGCAAACGTAAATGTTATGTCAGCTTGTATATAAGCATAGCTTAGAATTTAGTTGAGCTCTTCAAAAATAAGCTCCAAAAATAAGCGTATGCCAATTTATACAACGAGCACACGGTATTCTTTAGTAAAAGGCGAAAGAATAGTTCGCTTTGTGCTCATTGCTTGGCTGCGTGTCTTTCTCCATGTTCAGCTTGTTCATTTTGTACAACCTTTCTTACTCTCAACTTCCACTACCCAAGCGATGTGGGATAAACATAACACCCACCTTAAACCCAAAACAACCATAAATCTGGGACATCAGTCAATTACATCAAACCAACAACCTTAATCCATCATGAAAGACAAAAATGTACTTTTAACATACCCAATGTCCTCATACCTCTAACAACAGCTCCACAACTGTTACAACCTCTTTCGCCTATGGAGTATGGACCATCCCAGACAGACCCTCCTTTCTTAGCCAACACACATCTTCCATCAAAGCAGTTGTCGGAAACACGACCATTGGTGTAGACCAATGAGTTGCTGTCTTGACTGATGATGTGTGGCGCACTTAGCTATTGGGTTGATGTTGGCTACGTAGAGAGGGATTTGCGAGTATGATCGCTATGTGAGAAGTGGGTCGTGGAAGCATGGTGACTTCAGATTGACTACTAAGTTTCAACATCCACATGTGTGGTCTGTTTTAGTAATTATACTCAACAATATCGAATTTGATGACTGGTATTTGTCTATTTGCGATTGCTTAGCTAAGTGCTTATACGCTTAATTAGAAAAGCAGTTTTGATTTTTGATATAAAAATGTTTATATGAGTCATTTTCGAGTATATAAGCAGGTTGGCATGGCTTGTTTAGTATACGTAGAAAAGACTGAATTCTCAAACTAACGCACCAACAAAACGGGTTTCATAGGACGCCGAGAAGTGTCCTATCATATTACTGGCTACTTATCAGGACCTTTGACTTTTTCTAATTAGTGATGAGTTTTGCTGATCATAATTTGTTTAGTAAATATGCAAAATAATGTTGCCTTTTTCTAATTGCCAGACTAGAGTTGGCAGAATTACGAGTTAACTGCATTAGTTCTCTACTAATTTTGATGTAGTCTGGTCACTAAGGTTTTACTGATAACTAGGACACTTAAGTGGCCAATCTAGACTTTCAACTGACTTGGTATGAAAACCATAATCTAGCGACTCACGTTGCATGTAAAATTAGTACACTAATAGTACTGAAACAGAAGGTGAAAGTAGAGAACCTAAACATACATTATCGAGTATAGGTACAGGTGTTAAAACAAAGTGTCCCTAAGTAAGTTGATATTATGAGTTATGACAATAGGCAATTATTGTCTTATTCATATTATGTTTCATCCAATTTGGACTAGTGCTTCTTTTTTCATATTTTTATCTGTAATTTTTGCAGTTTACTGGGAAATAAGTTGGAATCCTATGTTTAGAAAAAATCGGGACAGCGATTGCTAAGAGAGCGGAAACATTCGGTTGTCCAGTTAGTTACTATTCCAGAAGACAGAAACCATAACTGAAATACAAGTACTTTCCCAGTGTCGTTGAAATGGCTTCATATTGTGAGATTCTGGTTGTGGCTTGTCCATTAACAGAAGAAATATGTCACGTAACCAATCGTGAAGTGATTGGCGTGTTAGGCCCCAACTTCTTATAAACATCGGGAGGGGTGCGCTTGTAGATGAACCTGAATTGGTGTCTGCTCTTGTTGAAGGGCAGGTAGCTGGTGCAGTGACGGAACTTGAAGGTTTTTGTTTGGGGGGCAAAAAAAAATTAAGCGTAACTTAACTTTTTTTTTGGTCGAAACTTAAACTGGTTGCTTAAAGCATCTCCTTGTTCCTGAAAGCATTCGTCTCAGTTCAATGGTATTGATGTACAAAAAAAAAGTACGATTGATATCAATTATGTTTTGCAAGTTATTTTTTCTAAGGCTTTGAAATTCTCACATAATTAAACACACCTAGAACATCTGCATTCTGGTATTATTTTATATAAAACTTTGGTTGCTCATGTGACTGTATTCTTGTTTGTTTCCAAGTTTGTTTATATCCCAGAGAGTTGTAAGCAAAAGAAGAACACTGACTTTCTTTCTTGATGACTATATTTGTTGTATACACTAGTAATGACTCAAAATTTTGGGGGGGGCACTGTTGGGAATAAATCTATGCTTATTTGTTTCCCCTGCTAGTTGATTATTCATACCCCTGCTAGAATAAGTTCCCCCTGCTAAATAACAAAGGCAGGGGGATCCGTTCCCCTGCTGAAGTCAAAGGCCCTGCTGTCAAGATAAACATGGAATAGATATTTACGCGTTTCAGTTATTATTCCTTAATACTTTCCATAGTTTGTTAGTAGTGATCTTGTACGTGGGTCCTTGCATCTATAAAAGGACTCACTAGGTTAGCATGCAATGTGTGTCTTTCTCATTTCGTTTTTCATTATTATTACTTTAAGGTTTTGTAAACCCTAATACCACTTTGGGTATTCGTATATCTTTTGATATATTAAAGTGCAACGTTTGAATCTCATTTGTTCTTGTGCTAAACATTACATTCCGCATCTTGTTTAGTTACTTTGCTTTGCAAAGTTTCTCTAGTGTTAGATTGAATTCTTTCTCTCTATCACAACCCTTAAACAAGCTATTAAGGTTTAAGATCTGACTTTGGGATCAACAAGTGGTATCAGAGCTTGTTGAGAAACTTTGTCTAAATCAAGAACAAAATCCTTATAGCAAACATGTCTTCAGATTCATCCACAAATAGCAACAACCACAATAACCTCAAGTTACCCATGTTGGATCCTGAAAACTTTGAATTATGGGAATTCAGAATCCAACAATACCTGAAAATGGAACACTATGTTCTCTGGGAGATCATAGAGTTTGGTGATCAATTCAACAAAATGGTGGCTGTTGAAGAAGGCAAGGATGAAGGTGAAAGTTCCAAAGGTAAGGACAAGAAGAAATCTGCTGCTCTATGTGATAAGGAAATACTGGCTAGGAGGCATGATGTCAGGGCTCACAGCTCATTGCTGTTGGCCCTACCTGATAGACATCAACTTAGATTCAGGAAATACAAAACAGCTAAGGAACTATGGGAAGCCATAGGCACAACCTTTGGAGGAAATGAAGCCACAAAGAAGAAGAAGAAGAACCAAATGCTGGACGATTTTGCTTCTTTCAAAGCAATTGGTGATGAATCAATTGGAGCTATTTACAATAGGCTTCAAGACATGGTGGCCCACTTGGAATTCTTTGATATTGAGGTGACAAAAGAGCAGGTGAATACCAGGTTTCTGAACAGCCTCCAAAAAGAATGGTTTGTCTATAAGGCAATCTGGCAAAATAAGGATGACTTGGACAACAAGAATATTGATGATATATACAATAACCTAAAAGTTTTTGAACCTATTGTCAATGAAATGAAGTCAAAAGGGACAATTCCCACCAACTCAAGTGGAATTGCTGATTCCCCTGCTAACATGGCATTCATATCACAAAGCAGTGGAATCTCTAAGAACAGTGGAATAGAAGTAGCCCCCGCTACTTATTCCCCTGCTACCAGGTCTGGACCTTCCTATGATGAAGAAAGACCAGCTACATTCAGCCTTGATACTGCATGTGCCTTCATAGCATCTCAAGGTCCACAAGGATCTACAGTGTTACATGAAGATCTGAATCAAATCAGTAAGCAAGCACTAGAAGAATTGGATATCAAGTGGAATATGGCTTTGCTAAGCATGAGAGCCAACAGGTTCCAAAAGAAGTATGGGAAGAAGATCACAATTAATCCATCTGATGTGGCTGGGTTTGATAAAGCAAAAGTTGAATGCTACAATTGTGGCAAGAAGGGTCATTTTGCCAGGGAGTGCAGAGGACCTAAGTCTGGAAATAGCCATAGAAAGGATGAGGATTCTGGTGCTAAAGCTATGGTAGCAATGCAGGGGATAGATGGAGCAAATGGATGGGACTGGAGTGCTATGACAGAAAGTGTGGAAAGAAACCAAGCTTTGGTGGCTGAGGAAAAGGAAGAAGACTTTGCACTTATGGCCATGTCAAGTTCCAGCTCTGACAATGAGGTATATGATGACTCATACTGTACTAAAGCTTGTAGGAAAAATACTGAATCTTTGAATGATCAAATCAGAAAAGTAAAAGCTGACTATATAAATTGTGATAATGATCTTGATAACTACAAACGTGCTTTAGAACAACTAGAGTCCACCATAAGAGAGTATAGGCAAAGAGAAAGTGAATATAGGGATCACATTGTGATTCTAGAAAGAGATGCCAAGGAGAATAACCAATCTATAAATGTTTTAACTGCTGAACTTGAAATTTTTAAAGCTAACCAAAAGATAGATGAGGAAACTGTTGAAAAATTTGGAAAAGCTTCAAAAGATTTAACCAAGGCATTTGAGATTGGTCAATCTCCTAAGAACAAAACAGGGTTTGGAATTAAGAACATGAATGCTACTATACCCCCACCCCCTGCTAACATCCATGCTCCCTATCCTAGAAAAGACTTGTCATGGACTGGTCTCCCTTGTTTTGAAAAACAGGATGACATTGAGTTTGACTTGAGTGCTTATATACCTAATAATGCTGATACAGAAGAGCCTCTAGTTAAAACTAGTGTCATTAGGGATATTAAACAGGAACATGTTGGCTTAAAGAAAATTGATAACCCTGTTAAATTTTCAAAAGAAGGAAGTTCTAGCAGCAATCCAAACTCTAAGAGCAGGGCAAGACCACAGTCTCCTAAACCTATCATTAAATATGCTGGTATGTACAGGAATGTCAGAGGTAATCAAAGGAATTGGAATGATCAAAAGTCCCATCAGTTAGGAAAAGACTTTGTGATCAATACCAAGCCCTGCTTCACATGTGGCAGTTTTGAACACACTTATCAAGAGTGTAAGGCACCAATGGAGATGGTGGCTGCAAATCCCTTAAAGGATATGCAACCTAGAGCCATTCTTCTAAATGCAGGGGCAAAATCCTTTTCCCCTGCCAAGTATGTTGCCCCTGCCTTAAGAAATAGAGTTGCTGAGAAATATGTTGCTCCAGCCCTTAGAAAGGAAAATGATGTTCACCCAAAGCCCAACACGTCTGTGACTACCCCAACACCTTATACTGCAAATAAAACTGGCCCAAGACCTTACCAACACATGAATAGAGGCCAAAACAAAAGGTGGGTTCCCTCTGCCAAGCATAAGGATTCCCCTGCTAAAACTGGGGTATCCCCTGCTAAAAGAGGTGTGTATTCTAGGAACATGGGAAGATGGGGAAAAGCTGTGAAAGCCTCAGCTCGTTGGGTTTGGGCACCCAAAAGGGGTACTCAATCTAATGGTGTATCTCTAGTCTTTGATAAGCTATCTTACATTGATACACGAGGTAGATCCAAGTCTGTAATGGCTTGGGTCCCCAAGAAAAACTAATTTGTTTTTCCTTTTGCAGGTGACAAAGAAGACAAGGGATGATAGAGCATACTGGGATAGTGGATGCTCAAGGAGTATGACTGGACACAAAGCTTACCTATCTAACTTTGTACCCCTGCATGACAATGATGGTGTTTCTTTTGGAGATGGGCATGGAACTATAACAGGAAAAAGAACTATTGTCACCAATGGGATGACTTTTGACAATGTGTATTTGGTGAAGGAGCTCAAGTATAATCTCTTCAGTGTGTCACAGATGACTGATAACAAGAATTTTGTCTTGTTTACTGACACTGAATGCTTGGTATTAGGAAAAGAGTTTGTCTTGCCACAAGACACTCCAATTGTTCTCAGAACACCAAGACAGAAGAACATGTACACAATTGATCTCAAGGACATCTCTCTCCAAGACAATGAAACATGTTTCATTGCCAAAGCTTCAGCAGATGAATGTAAGAAATGGCATAGAAGACTTGGTCATCTCAATTTCAAGAACATGAACAAACTGGTAAAGCATAATCTGGTTCATGGTCTTCCTTCCAAGTCTTTTGTCACTGAACATACTTGTGCAGCATGTCTGAAAGGAAAGCAACACAGAGCATCTTGCAAGTCAAAAACAAGTATGTCCACCACCAAGCCATTGGAACTATTGCATATGGATCTTTTTGGTCCTACTTCTGTGGCAAGTATAATGAAGAAATGGTACTGCTTAGTGATTACTGATGACTTTTCAAGATTTACATGGACATTCTTTCTATTTGAAAAGAGTGACACTGCTGACGTACTCATTGGGTTCATCAATCAAATTGAACTGTCAAAAAGCATGAAGGTAGTTACCATAAGATCAGACAATGGTGGTGAGTTCAGAAATCGCAAGCTGGATTCTTTCTGCATAAACAAAGGCATCAAGAGGCAATTTAGCATTGCTAGAACACCTCAACAGAATGGAGTGGCAGAAAGAAGGAATAGGACACTCATTGAAGCTGCAAGAACTATGCTGTCTGATTCCAAGCTTCCAGTTATTTTTTGGGCTGAAGCTGTATCCACTGCTTGCTATGTGCAAAACAGGGCCTTGGTGATCAAGGCACACAACAAGACCCCTTATCAGCTGTTTAATGGAAGACCTCCCTTAATTGACTTTTTCAGACCTTTTGGGTGTCATGTTATCATCTTGAACACCATTGACAATCTTGGTAAGTTTAGTGAAAAGGGTGATGATGGATATTTTGTGGGTTATTCTTTAAATAGCAAGGGATATAGGGTCTTCAACAAGAAGACAAGCAAAATCACAGAAAATCTTCATGTGAACTTTCTTGAAGACAAACCTGAAGATGTTCAAACAGGTCCTGATTGGTTCTTTGATATTGATGTACTTTCTAAGTCCATGAATTATGTACCTGTTGTCTTGCAGAACACTAACATTCCAGGTACTCAAGAAACAATTGCTACTGAAAAGTCACCTCTGAGGTACATGAATGTACCCTCATTGTTTCCTAGTGAAGCTGATAAACAAGAAGATGACTCTGCTTCAAGAAAAGAACAGCCAATCTCATCCCCTGCTATGTCTGACGGCAGTGGAATGGCTGAAAGCAGTGGAATCCTGGATTCCCCTGCTAAAGGAATTGATTCCTCTCTCACACAGGATCATGATGCTAATGAGACTTCTGATGCAGAAAGAGAGTCCCCACTCATATCATCAACTACACCCATAACTGATGGTCCTATCATATCCAGCAGTGGAAGCAGAATCATCAGGAGTGGAGGTCCTAGTTATTCAGAGCTTCATTCTGCTCACAAGCACCCATCTTTAGGTCATGCTGTCACATTTGGAAGTTCCTTTGAGGACTTCTTTCTTAATCAAAACAGCCCCATCAATTCTGATTTGGAAGAAGATGAAACAGAAGTCATCATGCAGCCTACCTATAGAATTAATAAAGATCATCCTATCTCACAGATTATTGGTGATCCTGAAGCTCCAAGACATACAAGGTATACAACGAAGGAGCACAGCTTCATTGCTAACATCACCATGAAGTTCAATCATGACAACATGCAATGTTGTTTGTTTACTGCATTTTTGTCACAAGAAGAGCCAAAGAAGATTTTTCAAGCTTTAAATGACCCAAGTTGGGTTGAAGCTATGCAAGAGGAGCTCTTACAATTTGACATACAAGAGGTTTGGATTCTGGTTGATTGTCCCAAATGGGCAAGGCCTATTGGGACCAAGTGGGTGCTCAGGAACAAAAAGGATGAAAGGGGAATAGTTGTCAGGAATAAGGCAAGGTTAGTAGCACAAGGGTATACTCAGGAAGAAGGGATTGATTATGAAGAGGTGTTTGCTCCAGTAGCAAGGATTGAAGCTATTAGATTATTCCTTGCTTATGCCTCATTCATGGACTTCACTGTTTTTCAGATGGATGTGAAAAGTGCATTCTTATATGGAACCATTGATGAAGAAGTCTATGTCATGCAACCACCAGGGTTTGAAGATCCAGAACATCCTGACAAAGTATACAAAGTGAAAAAGGCCATGTATGGCCTTCACCAAGCTCCCAGAGCCTGGTATGGTACTCTTTCCAAATATCTTCTAGACAATGGATTCAGCAGGGGGAAGATTGATCAGACCCTGTTCACAAAGAAACAAAAGGGTGACCTTTTGCTAGTACAAGTCTATGTGGATGACATCATTTTTGGATCAACTAACTCCATGCTTAGCAAAGAGTTTGCCAAATTGATGCAGGATAAGTTTCAAATGAGTGCTATGGGAGAACTAAACTTCTTTTTGGGGTTACAAGTTCAGCAGCGGAAAGATGGGATATTCATCTCACAAGACAAATATGTAGCTGAGATTGTAAAGAAGTTTGGCATGTCTGATGGGAAGAAGGTGTCCACTCCCATGGACAAGGATCATCCATGGGGCAAGGATGGTCCTGGCAAGCCCATTGATGTCAGGAACTACAGGTCTATGATTGGGTCTCTTATGTATCTCACTGCTTCCAGGCCTGACATCATGTTTGCAGTCTGCTTATGTGCAAGATACCAGGTGTCACCAACAGAGTGTCACTTATTTGCTGTGAAAAGGATCTTTAGGTATCTCAAATGTCATCCCACCCTAGGACTCTGGTATCCAAAGGAGTCACCATTTGAGCTGATAGCTTATTCAGATAGTGATTATGCTGGTGACAACAATGATAGGAAGTCTACAACAGGGGGATGCCAATTTTTGGGGAGCAGACTTATATCTTGGCAATGTAAGAAGCAGACCATCATGGCAACATCCACAACTGAAGCTGAGTATGTAGCAGCTGCTGCATGCTGTGGTCAAGTTCTTTGGGTGCAAAATCAATTACTTGATTATGGGTACAACTTTCTTAAAACCAAGATATTTATTGACAACAACAGCACTATTTGCATCATAAAGAACCCTGTTTTTCATAGCAAAACCAAACACATTGAAATTAGACATCACTTTATCAGAGATTGTTTTGAAAAAGGACTAATTGTCCCTGAGAAAATTGATACAGAACTTAATGTTTCTGATCTTTTAACAAAAGCTTTTGAGGTAGGGAGGTTTCAGTATCTGGTTGCAGGTATTGGAATGGTTACTCCTTAAAATCTGATGTCTATTTTTGTCTTATGTAATCAGGGTTACTTCATTGCTGTTGTTGTATAATTGTTAGTCACTTTTACCATATCTTTCATTCCACTGCTTTTTAACACTGATTCCCCTGCTTGGGGTTTATTCCCCTGCCAAGAGAATTTTTCTCTTAAGCAGGGTGTGTTCTGTTTTCAAAAGTGGTTTTATGTGGTTTTCGACTAACAATGCAGAGGTTCATATGGTGCATATTACTCTCCTTGGTGGATCAGGTATATATTCTATGTTTCAGGGGAGGTTAGGTCAAACCTTTAGGATTCAGGGTATTCTTAGAATGCTCATATATGATCTTAGATCATATCCATTGGTGAGTGGGGGTTCAGGGTAATGATGACCTGCTGCACAGCTTGTCTAAACTTTGAAACCTTGAGGCACTGTGGTGTGTGTTTGCATTTCTTTATTCAAGCAGCTTGCTGTTCAAAATATAGATGTGTGGCACACATTGCCAAGACTAACTGACCATAGGTAAGGGACAAGGTTGGGATGGTGACTGGGGTATGCATGATTTCTTGGGATTACCTGGTGTAGGGGAGCTTATGTATTAACTTTTTGTATTGGGACCATTGCTGAATAGAGGACTCTTGAGATTCTATGTGTCTATCTTGTGTATACAAGTGTGTGCATTAGAGCAGAGCTAGTTAGCATTAGTCCCTTCATGACTAGTTTAATACCCCTAGGAAAGTTTCCCCTGCTTTTATTTTTCATTCCCCTGCCTTCACATCATTCCCCTGTTTGACCATTGACCGACAATACCGTTACCCTGTTCATAGCCGTTGGGCCTGCTTGCTTAAATTTTGGTTAGGGAATATTTTATTCTTTTTAAAAGATATTTAAGGCGCTTTCTTCGCTGATTGGTAATCTTTTCCTTTTATTTCAAATATATTAATTTTTTATCAAGATTTATTCCTGATATTTTTGCAATTTGAAAATTTTGGTCCAATCACAGCTCTTCAATTCGCCTATATAAACTTAATTCCTTTTACCAGCAGGTCCACAAATCACTTTCGACCTAATCCCACTTACCTCCCATCTCTATAAACCTTTAAACTATCTTTCAAATTCATCATGACTCTTAAAATTGCTCCTAATCATAACCAAATTGCTTTGCTTCATGATGAACCAGCCGAGTTTGCTGAGGCTGTGGCCTTTTTAAAGTCCTCGTACTTCAAAGTGGCCCTTCTCATCAATCCTCGCATTTATACCTCACACATTCAACAGTTCTGGTCTAAAGCCATGACCAAAACAGTGAA
Organism: Glebionis coronaria; assembly: GCA_025667525.1. Taxonomy (NCBI): domain Eukaryota; kingdom Viridiplantae; phylum Streptophyta; class Magnoliopsida; order Asterales; family Asteraceae; genus Glebionis; species Glebionis coronaria. The sequence goes on from CM046881.1 coordinate 463,254,297, forward strand.
TGGAGAGGTCATAATTCAAAGCACAGTTGATGGTCATTCCAAGGTAATCTCACTTGCCTCCATTAGGGAGAACCTTCTCCTTGATGATGAGGATGGAATAACCAACTTTTCTGAGGCTGAAATTTTTGAAGGTCTTGAAAAATTGGGGTATAAACTTTCTGAAAAACAAAAATTAAAATTTGCTAAAGGCCAGTTTGCCCCTCATTGGAAACTTTTGATTCATACTATTATGCAATGTTTGTCACCCAAAACCACTGCTTTTAATGAAGTTGGTAGTGAGATAGCTTCTGCCCTGATCTGCTTTGCAACAGGAAGGAAGTATTGTTTTTCTCAAATGATTTTTAAAGGCATGGTGAAAAATGTTTCAAGCACCTCAAAGTTTTGTATGTATCCAAGGTTTATAGAAGTTTTGCTGAATATGAGTGATCATGGCCCCATTACACACAGAAACTATTTTTCAGCAACCCAACACACAACCAAACTCTTCACCACATTACTTGCACCATCACCTTTGTTCTCTGGCAGAAATATTCCATTCACTTCAATCATGCTAGACCAAATCAGACGGGAAGAAGCCAAACATCAAACAGCCATAAATCCACCTGCTGAATCCCCTGCCAAGAACCTACCACCTGCTGATCCACACCAAGAAAGGCGTTCTAAATCCAGGTTTGCCAGGTCTCCCTTGCCTGGTGAATCTTCACAAGCAGCAGAGAGGAGAGTCTCCAAGAGTTTGGAGCAACCTGGGGGTTTGGCTGCCACTACTGTCTCATCCTCAAGGGGTGAGCAGGATAGTGACACCATCAATAAGTCCTCTCCCCCACTCCATGATATCCAACAAGGGGAGAAATTCCCCTCTAGGATTGAGAGCAGTATGAAACCTTTGACAAACTTGGAATTGACGAAAATGTGCATGAGCCTGAAAAGGCAGAATGCACAACTTGTACAAGATGTCAAAAAGCAAGGTCTAGTTATCTCTCATTTGGAAACCAGACTTGCTACTCTTGAGGGGAGGAGAAAGCCCAGACTGATTCTTTCCACAGATGAGGATGCTTCCAAAGGGGAGGAAATTCCAACCAAAGAAGGATCTACTGAGTATTATTCATATCCTGGTATGGAGCATGGAAAGATAAAAAGTGCTAAGGAAGGAATGGAGAAAGAAAGTGCTGATAAAGGAAGTGACAAGGGGAGTGCAACCAAAGACATTGCTCAAACATTGCTCACTATGGGCAATCAAGAAGTTTCCCCTGCCATTGCTGATCCCACTGCTGTAAGTTTATCCCCTGCTAAAAACATAACTCAAACATTTGTTAGGAAGAACAGAAAGCAACCAGCTCAGAAGGGGATAACAATCAAAGAACCTGCAACTAAAGCAAAACCAGCACCAGCAGTGGATCCAAAAGATAAAGGAAAAGGAATCATGGTACAACAGCCCAAGAGAAAATTCAAGTATCTGACTCCTGAACAACAAAAGATCCAAGAAGCTCATGATGCACAAGTAGCTCTCAAGCTACAACAAGAGGAAATGGATATGCATGATCAAAGGATGGAGAAGATGAGGCCCAAAGATATGCTCAAGCAGGTTGAGATTATGCATAGGGAACTAGATGAGAGGGTACCTCATGTTGAATCCCAGATCGTTAGACTCAAACAGTAAAAACCGTTTTATCTAGGTTGATCATCATTCATATGATAACATAGCGGAATAAGAACAATGATCATGAATAAGATGTTTAACAAGATGAACAATTCCTAAAGAGAGTTTGTATTATATAATTAACACAAACTACTCTAGGTGTGTGTACATTGAATCCCACACCTAGAGATCAAACAAGCAGTAGGTTACATTTTGTGTGTTGGAAGTAGTAAATAAAACCTATGCCTGGTGGTTCCTTTTATAACTCAAGGAACCCTAGGGATACATGGAAACTAAATAAAGTATTAATGACTAAATCAAAACTGACTTATTCATTCTTATCCTGTGTTGACCAAATCTTCATACTTATCACTAGCAGTGGGAAGTACACTAGCAAGGGCAAGTACTCCAGCAGGGGGAACTTGCTCTAGCAGGGGATAGTACTCCAGCAGGGGGAACTCCAGCAGGGGAATCTCAGCAGTGGGAATTCTAGCAGTGATAATATCCTATTTGGTCCTTCTTGTTTCCATAGTGTTTGACTCATCAACTTTTGACCCAACAATCTTCCCCTAGTTGATGATGTCAAAACACTTCCCCTTAAACATACAACACCAAAGATCAACAGGCTGAACATTCTTTGTAGACAACTTCCCCTTTTTGACATGATCAACCTTGATTTTCAACTACTACTAACCAATATCATACATCAAACCCAAATATTCTACTTTTCAAAATACCCTCCATGAAGCACATAGGGCACAGATCCTAATAAAAAATGATTTTGAACAGTAGATACCCACGTTAGTTGTAGTAATACCAATGAGAAGTAGCAAAAATCTTCACGTTGACGTCATATGTGAATGACTAACACTTTATCAAATGAGCTTCCCCTTAAAGTGTGCTAGTCATTCATGAATCTTCAATTCTGTAGGCTTTGAAAGTAATAATCATAAGCGAAGAAAATTCAGTATCACCTATTTGATGTAGTAGTAGAAACATCCGAATCTGTGTATTATACCATGTAATATCCACATAACAGCGAACGTATACATCTCAGAATGTATAGGGAGTGGAAAGGCTCTTGACAAAAACCAATCTCTTAGCAAATATGAGCATAGAGCAACCTAAGAAAAATCTCATACCTTTGCGTATTTTTGTCAATGCATCATTACGGAATAAAGCATGAATAAAACACATACTCAACTAATTATACTTCATCTTCAAATAGCCAATAGTCAATTACCTTCATGACTATGTAAACAATCAATATGAAAGCCTTTTATACCTTTAAAACCAGTTGCTGTGAATATACCAAACTTCAAAACCTTGCTGTCCCAAAACTCATATCTGACAGCAGGGGGAACTTTCAAAAACAGTGGGAATCTATTAATGAAAGCAGGGGGATCTATTGAAGGCAGGGGGGTCGTAGCAGGGGCTTCTTTTAATGAAAGCAGGGGTTACTTTTTCACAAGCAGGGGAAACTTTTAATGCCCCTGTTTTTGTTATTAACTGTGTCAAACCCATGCTTAATGGGAATGAATTTATAACAGGTGAATAAATAACAAAAACAGAGACAATTAAAAGTGACCTACTGTGAATAGTGTATACCTGCTCTGTACTTTGTATTATTCCCATCATCAGACCAAATCTCAGTTCGTCTGAGTCAACAGTGACTAAACCATGTTGCGTTAACATAGTCTGAGTCATCAGTGACTAAACCATGTTGCGTTAACATATTACTCATGTGAATTCTTTTTGTAATAACTCTCGTAGCCTTTTGACAAGACCATCAATGAAACCGCAAACAGACAGAAACTTTAATATCCCCATTCCTTGTTTTGGCAATTAATCTTCACGTGATATCAAAACTTGGTCTCTGTTTGAGAATATTAAGAGCCAATCAAAATTGACCTTGACTCCTCCTTTGACTAATGGATAATCACGTGATTATTAATGTCACACCAACATTTTAAACTTGTATAATGTCTATCGTGACATTAAATGAATTGCAAAACTCAGCCGCTACAATTGACTCTTTAATGCGTCTGACCACACATCATCTTTACAAGATGAATAAATGCCGACGAAACAAAAATTTAATTATTGATTCGTGACATAGCAACCGTAGCATTTTCTTATCAGATCCAATTATTTACCAATAATTTTAGGGATTTGAGGAATTAACCCTCTCAATAAACCCTAAAACATCTTCACAGCAACAAGAACACGAAAAACACCTTGATTCACCTAGATATCGAGCCACCCGCTCTGATACCACATGTTGAATCCCAGATCGTTAGACTCAAACAGTAAAAACCGTTTTATCTAGGTTGATCATCATTCATATGATAACATAGCGGAATAAGAACAATGATCATGAATAAGATGTTTAACAAGATGAACAATTCCCAAAGAGAGTTTGTATTATATAATTAACACAAACTACTCTAGGTGTGTGTACATTGAATCCCACACCTAGAGATCAAACAAGCAGTAGGTTACATTTTGTGTGTTGGAAGTAGTAAATAAAACCTATGCCTGGTGGTTCCTTTTATAACTCAAGGAACCCTAGGGATACATGGAAACTAAATAAAGTATTAATGACTAAATCAAAACTGACTTATTCATTCTTATCCTGTGTTGACCAAATCTTCATACTTATCACTAGCAGTGGGAAGTACACTAGCAGGGGCAAGTACTCCAGCAGGGGGAACTTGCTCTAGCAGGGGATAGTACTCCAGCAGGGGGAACTCCAGCAGGGGAATCTCAGCAGTGGGAATTCTAGCAGTGATAATATCCTATTTGGTCCTTCTTGTTTCCATAGTGTTTGACTCATCAACTTTTGACCCAACACTTTCCATCAATGCCATTAACTTGAAAGCTTTGCATGCAATTCCTATTCTACTTTAAAAACCGTTTTATCTAGGTTGATCCCACTGCTGTAAGTTTATCCCCTGCTAAAAACATAACTCAAACATTTGTTAGGAAGAACAGAAAGCAACCAGCTCAGAAGGGGATAACAATCAAAGAACCTGCAACTAAAGCAAAACCAGCACCAGCAGTGGATCCAAAAGATAAAGGAAAAGGAATCATGGTACAACAGCCCAAGAGAAAATTCAAGTATCTGACTCCTGAACAGCAAAAGATCCAAGAAGCTCATGATGCACAAGTAGCTCTCAAGCTACAACAAGAGGAAATGGATATGCAGGATCAAAGGATGGAGAAGATGAGGCCCAAAGATATGCTCAAGCAGGTTGAGATTATGCATAGGGAACTAGATGAGAGGGTACCTCATGTTGAAGAATTTCTTGATCAATGGGAGAAGGAGTTGAAAAATGCTCCTTTAGAAGAAAGGTATGAGTTGACTTGCCTTGTTTACAAATATCAAACAGAATATCTGGATAGAAGGGCAATGCAAATTCAGAGTGAGAAGTATAGAACTTCAGAGAAAGGGCAGCTTGATCACTACAAACTTCTGCTTAAAAGGCACAGAAAGTGGAAGGATGGTGACTTCACAGATATGAGCTTTGAAGCCATAAAGAGAGCAGTCAGACCAGTTCTAAAGTTGTATGATGTGGAGGATTGGATGACTATCAACACTCCTGAGGAAGCTGAGTATCTTAGGAGACAAAGTGAAGTGCTACAGAAAGCTAGAACAACAAAGAAAAGAAAAGCTGAAGAGACTACACAAGCAGGTGTATCATCCCCAGCAGGGGAATCACACCAAGCAGGTGAAAGTCTTCCAGAAGTACTTGAGAAGTCAGTACTTAATGCACAAAGAGCAGCAAAGAGACTCAAGAGAATGGAGCAAGTGGGCACAATCACTAAAGAGTCTCAAGGGCCATCAAATGATGAAATTGACAAACAGCTGATTTTACAGGAAAATGATGAAATCTCACCTAGTGAACTTGGAAAGAAGTTTGCTATCATAGAGTATGCTGTTTATGAACACAGAGGGAGAACTTGGTGGAAGCTTACAAGGGCTGACAATACAGCACAGACTTTTCTAAGCCTAGATGTCATGTTTCAAATTTTGGATAGTGAAGACTTAGAAGATCTGTGGAAAATATTGAAGAAGACGTTTGCTGCAAAACCTCCTACCATGGATGGTGTTGAGAAGGATTGGGTAATCTGGGAGTGCATGCATAGAATGTATGAGCATGAATTATTTGATCCTCTATTTGATGCAGTGAATAAAGGAGATTTGGTGTATTGGAAGCTGTTTACCAATTCTGGGGTTTATGAGGTAGTAATGGAAGGTGTGAGTGTTTATTTACTCAATCACAGGTATTATCCTTTCTCTTAGGAAACCTTGAAGAAGTTAGCACAGGCTAAGTTAATTGTTGATGCCAAAAAGCCTGTTGCTTATGATCTGGTAAGAATGGTTCATAGTCAGATTTGGCCAGAGAGTTTGTAAGCATCCTCATCAACTAGCATTTATTCAGAAACTTGTCTTTAGGGGAAAGCACAAGTTTAGGGGAGGATTGTTAGGAATAAATCTATGCTTATTTGTTTCCCCTGCTAGTTGATTATTCATACCCCTGCTAGAATAAGTTCCCCCTGCTAAATAACAAAGGCAGGGGGATCCGTTCCCCTGCTGAAGTCAAAGGCCCTGCTGTCAAGATAAACATGGAATAGATATTTACGCGTTTCAGTTATTATTCCTTAATACTTTCCATAGTTTGTTAGTAGTGATCTTGTACGTGGGTCCTTGCATCTATGAAAGGACTCACTAGGTTAGCATGCAATGTGTGTCTTTCTCATTTCGTTTTTCATTATTATTACTTTAAGGTTTTGTAAACCCTAATACCACTTTGGGTATTCGTATATCTTTTGATATATTAAAGTGCAACGTTTGAATCTCATTTGTTCTTGTGCTAAACATTACATTCCGCATCTTGTTTAGTTACTTTGCTTTGCAAAGTTTCTCTAGTGTTAGATTGAATTCTTTCTCTCTATCACAACCCTTAAACAAGCTATTAAGGTTTAAGATCTGACTTTGGGATCAACAGGCACAACCCCTCCCTGCCCCTACAATGTTCCGTCCTTGGCTGGTGGGGTCTTGATGTGTTCGAGAATGAACCTGAGGCGCCTGAAGAGCTGTTTGGTGTCTTGACAATGTGGTTATATGGCCTCATGTTGACGCTATGGCTGATCTTGTTTTCGCAAACCTAGAGGCTCATTTTCCGGAGAAACCGCTACTAACTCCGGTGATTTGAGTATGATAGTTTTTAGAATTTGAATGACCAAGTTTAAACAATATTATATTTTTGACGGGTTAAATGAACTGATAAGTAATTACGAGCTAGATTAGACCACCAAGTGACTGTGGTTCATCATTTTATTACTGTATTAGTCGCTCTACAGTTAATGATATAAGTGTTCTGTAGCTAATTCATGTAATATTCTAAAGTTTCATGTTTAATGCTTTATTTTGAAGGTTAATTTGGAGTTAAGGTAAGGTCGTGTTTGTTTATAAACTAACAGGATTACTAGACTGAGTTTTTCAAATTAAAAGAAGATTAAATCCGGAGCACTCTCAATTTCGTAAAAGGTCTGTGTTAATTTAAGTCACATTAGCAGCCGAACTTAATCATCTAAGCCGGTAAGGAATTTACGGGGCCATATTTGGGGGACCCGTACATAATTAAACCAAAACAAATCCGTTTATATACGAACCAAGGCAAATCAGTTTTTATTTTGAAGACTTAAGACCAGCATATCTAATGAGATAAACTAAAGCAATAATAGTGTCGTTGTGTTGACTCTATGTTTGTTATAAATTCACTATTGTCTCGAATCAACACCTTAAATAAAACCATAACCAAATCAGTGGATTGAACAGAATCAATTGAAAGACTGCAGAAGTAAACTTACTATAGACTTTATAAAATTTGAACTAAAGATTGTAGGGCTTTACCCTTGAAAAGGGAGCCCTTCCAGAAATTCTCGATGGCCAAGGGAGACCCGAGGCCAAGGAGGGGGTTTGGAAATAGTTTTCAACCAGCAATTGACGCGCCTCGGTTATTACCTCATTAGCTGCGTCATTGCCCCAAGCGCAAAGATGCTTGTTGCACTAGCCCAACATCCTATTTTATACACCTCTGTGCCTCATCCACTTTAGTTATAATAGCGAGACAATACAAGAAACCTCATCAATATTGATTTTTAAAACCTCTTCCACTATTTCACTGGGCACAAATTCCCAATAATATTTTTATAGTAAAAATCACAAATAAAGATACAAACATCATAACTTCCTGTGAATCCATAATGAATTAGATTTGCTCACTCAGGATGGATGGAATATTAAATTTGTATGAGGGCTTAAATTTTGTTTTGAGTTAGTAAGGGGATGAATAGTTGGAGTCTTGACAAACGTAACGTTATAGTCAATGAGGCTCGGTCTTGTAATGAATAAGGTTGTCATAATCGAGACATCAGGGGTGGTTTGCCATTGCGATAAAGACGACAGAAGGGATGACCACAAGCTCAGTGGGTATACTAAAAATCTCAGGATTTTGATGAGGTTTAAGACTTGAAAGTTACCCTTATAAATTACTGACAACAACCTAATAGATAGTTCATAAATCATTATTACCGTAGGGGATATAAGATGGTCACAGATCAATATATATCTATCTTCTATGCTAGTATATATACAGGTTCATAACATTCCATATGAGTTTTATCTCATCTGTAGCTAGCAAGACTTCATAAGGTGCAAGTTTCAGAAATAATTACAATAGCACGAGACTATATCCAAGTTGAGTTATATAGCATTGGCATAAGATTTAGCTTAACAAAAACAAACCGTTAAATCCCTTATTGATAAACCTTAATGAGTTTATTCAGTGATTCTTACTACTTCAATTTCTCCCTGTCCAAACTCAAAAGTAAAGCACTGACTCGAGAACAGAGAAGATAAACTGAAGCAAACAAGTAGAGGCCACAAGAAGACAATTCTCATTTCGAGATTACTTGAGAGGAATGTGATGCAGGATAGAATAGGGCTCAAGTATAAAGTATGAATCGAGATCAAATGGAGGTGCAACAGAACAGCCGTGATTGGCATAAAATAACTAGTGGAAAAAGGAAGTCTATTACTAACTACAGACTACTCATGAAAGGACATAAGACTGCTAATATGTCGAAACCAAGTTTACTAGTATCCTTTTAGCAATTGGTTCCAAAATGGGAATTCTAGATTTGAAGGTGTTTAGGACCTTCAAAAAACCCTAATAAACATTCCGATGATAGGTGATGCACAAGCCCCCAGCAAAGGCTATTCAGTAGTCGTCATTACTTTTGTTCCACACCATCCTCTCAAAAAGAGATCAGGGAATCCGGAACCAAAAAGATGAACTGAACAAGCGAACACAGCAAGCAGGCCAAGTCCCCAGTCATTAAAGATAATGTGAAAGAATTACAATGCGTGAGAGAACATGGCTCAAGTATCAGCAAGAGACGAGATCAAGACAAGGTAATGTGGAAAATGGTCCATCCATCCTATAGGAAGAATACACAACAAGCAAACAAGAAGGCCATTCTCAGACTCATTAGGGATGGTGTATGAGAATGGCAAAACATGACAGGACACGGCCCATGTATCAGTATGAGCAGGGATCAATTGAGAGTATGTTGGCATTTTGGTATCTTTCACTTCAGTTTTTTTCAATATATTAGGCTGCGTTTGGTATATGGGTTTATCCCACTTTGGGCTGAGTACGGTTCAGTGCATAAGACCATAAATGACATTAAGTTATAGACAACTAACTTGTAACCATCAGATCATTAAACTTGGTGACCGAGAGCATTAGGTGGTATAGTATTAGGCGGTATCAATTCAGGTCGACCTCAAAGTGTAGAGGTTAAGCATAATTTGTTCTTCCAATCCACCCTTAATTTTAAAAGAGTGTTTGTCGCTTTGAACATTCTATGCCAAATACGAAATACTTTTTAAGAACATAACTTTATATGGGTAACCTTTTAGGAAATATAGTATTTCAATTTCAATTTCAATGCAAAGGCAAGTACATTAAGAGACTAGTACCTCGTGACTCGGGTAAATTTGTATAACATTTTCATATGCTATGACCATAAACAACCAACAGACACAAACCAGCATTCCCCCTCTTCTCCAGCTCGTCATGAAATATCCCGCTTCAGCATCTCCAAAAATTCCTGAAACGCACACGAAGAAAATACGTTAGTTTTTGATATCCCACAATGCAAGCAAATAAAACAAGTTAGGAAGACGTACTAACATGAGAATACCAGCACGCAAATAAAACAAGTTGGAAAGCCAAGGAAAAGATATCTGTATAGAGGCCTAGAGGAGATAAATTCCTAAACCATGGTCCGTCCATAGACCATAAAATGTTAATAAGAATGAATCCTATCCTTTATTCCCATTCCGGATCCAAACACCTACGGAAATATTTTCTTAAAAAATTTCAAACTGCAGTAACAAAATTCAATATCAAACTGAAAGTTGGTTCTCTTTTTTAGCATAGGCAAGGCTAAAGGGTTGTGCCAAACTGCAAAACACAGATTCACCTCTACCATCTTCGTTCAATGTTCTGTCGGTCCATGTCATCAGTATTCCTGTCAAGTTCTAGTTCAGCTGATGTTCAAGTACACAATCATGATGCCTTGATGGCATTTAAGTTGTTTTCAGTATACTACTACTAGTAGTACCCTCTTAATTTCAATAAACTAATGAACTTTATTGATACTAGCAGTCGCTCAAATCAAGTACAAGCAAACACAATAACCTATAAGGGCATCCTCAATGCATGGTATATTACAATGTGCAATAGAGTGACACCTAAGCATTGAACATCTCTTTTACAAGACCTTCATATCCCATTAAACCTGATAAATTTTAATTACTTGCTACATTATCACAGAAATTGTACTAGCCACTATCCCAATATAGGATTTATTTATTTATTTAATAATAAAAGTACCCAAAGAGAGGTGTATTGACCGGTTGTTCAGAAACACACCATATTTACACGTACCATGACATGGAGCACTCACAATGCATTGACCTATGCCACATGAGCTTACTTTTTCTATTGTCCGTATGCCAGCTATCCCCATTGTGGATGGCCTAAGAAACAGCAAGTAAACGACGATAACAGAAACCCCATTATCTGAGGCAAAAACATGAGCTATGTTAAACAGGCTCATATCTGCAACTGCAAGCTCAGGTCTTACACCTTCATCACTAGAACCTTCCGATAATTATCACCCAAATACATTCATGGCTTCATGTTACTCAAGAAACATATTAAATCCCAAGCAAACCAAACGGTTTTATTTCTAAGTTTCAACATCAATTAACTCAATCCTGGTGGCCTAATAGCATGTGTGTCGTTCCTCAAAATACTACTAGGTACTGCATTTCATTTACTTAAACAGCATACAGATCTTTATAATAAAATAAAATGAACCAAGCTATTAAACAGAAAATACTAAAACATGATATTAATAATAATAATTCGCATAGAGATTGAATTAGAGGGTGTTTGGTTAAGCTTATATAATGGGCTTATAAGCTTATTAGCTTATATGTGTTAAATAAGCCGAAACAAGTGTTTGGTTAAGTTTATATAACTAGGCTTATAAGCTTATATAAAGGGGTTTTGGTAAGCCAAAACTTTGTGGCTTTTCTAAGGAGGTGTAGGCTTATATATGAATATTATGTTAAAAGACTTTTATACCCTCATTTAATTCATTACACCCATTTTATTTTTATGTACTTTTTAGTCATTCTACTTTATTAGTTATAAAAGCTAAACCAAACACTTATTAAAGGCTTATGAGCTCATTATATATAAGCCATAAATGGCTTATATAATATAAGCCTAACCTCATTTATAAGCTTAACCAAACACCCTCTTACAAGATGTAAACATAACAGCAAGCACATCCTAACCCCCAAAACCATAAAGAGTACGGCCTTGTCTCTTCAAAGCATAAACAACATCCATAGCAGTGACAGTCTTCCTTCTAGCGTGCTCGGTGTAGGTGACAGCATCACGGATGACGTTCTCCAAAAAGATCTTCAACACGCCACGTGTCTCTTCGTAAATCAACCCACTGATACGCTTCACACCACCTCTACGAGCAAGACGACGGATGGCGGGTTTGGTGATACCCTGGATGTTATCGCGAAGGACCTTACGATGACGCTTGGCTCCTCCTTTGCCTAATCCCTTTCCTCCCTTTCCTCTTCCTGACATTGTTTTATTTTTTTATTTTGTGTTTGGTGTGGAATTGGAGGTGTGGGTTGTTGGATTTATATAGCAGTGGCTGTGAGTTTGTGTTTGTTTAAAGGGTGTGCTGATCGTTGGATTCAAAATATGTCAAGTAAGGAGGGTAGTTGGATTGCGATCCGTGTCATCTAAATGGAATGCTTCTATTGGTGGAGTGGTGTAAGTGCGGATCACCTTTTTAAAATGCAATCTCTTAAAAATATACTGTACTTTGTAATTGTCGCTAATTTCACATATTAATATCTTTTTCTTTGTAAAGCAAAACCTAAAGTAGGAACTTTTTCAAGAGATTCTTTCCTTAATAAGAAATAATCGTTTTATTTATTCTTTTAAAAAGTATAATTATTTCTTAATTTAGTAAAAAATGTTTAATTTTCGTTTTTTTGTTTAGTGAAAGTAAAAATCAAGGTAAAAAACATACGTGTCAAAAACAAAAAGATAAAGACTTATATGAAAAAGCGGGTCGAAAATGAGCAAACTTTAGTGTTAAAACTAATTTATAAAAGTTTAGGGTTGAAACCCGCCTTTTTCAATCTTGTCGACAATTTATGAATTATATTACTCCGGTGAAAAGATAAACTCAAAGTCTCATACGAACACTCAAATTAGCATAAAGGGTTGCTTCTCATCTTTCCAGGTATTCTTAGTTTTTAGTTTGTTTAAATTCAGGGTTCTAAATATTTATTTAATTAACCTGAGATAATCTTGATTACTATTATTATTTATAATCAATATGGGGATTTTTGGGTTTCAAAGGGAATAAAATTTTATGTTTAGAGGTGTTATATAACCTTTTTGTGTATGGGTTGTGGACTTGTGGTTGTTGATGAACGTTTTGCACATTGTAAATGTTGTTTTTTTTAACATTTGATTAATGTTTCTAAGCAAGCATAGTTATGTTATAATTCAGAACTTTAAAATTGTGAACTTTACTGATCTATGGATGTGTTGCAAGAAAATGATGGTCAACTTTACATGAGTTGTTTAATTTCCTCTTCATTTTATTTAGGGGATTAATAATGACATAATAGACCATCATCACAATGTTCGTTGGGTGATATTGGTATTAACAATGGTCCGAGATTTAACATAACAGGAAAAGATAGAAGGGTATTGTTGTAAGTTCATCATGGATGTATCAAAAAATCACGGAAGTAACTATTTCCTAACTCATAAGAGACTAAATATGAAATCTTCATCATGCAAGCTCTCACTAAATTAATACACTTGGGTAAATTTGAGCTTCACTAGACAATTGCAGAGCTGCCAATAGAGCACAAGTATTAATTTTCTTTGTTGGTGTAGTTCACACGAATTACTTACAGTCTATTAAGAGGAGCAAAAATGGAGCTCCTTACGGTATAAAGAGTCAACCACACTACTGTTTGACGTCAAGGAGGCCGCTGAGATCAGATATATGTTTAATATTGTTTTCTTACCTGTTTAGCATAGCTTACGTCAAATCATAGTTCAACCTATTTGTTGTCTGTCTGACCACTACATTAGGAAATTAAATAAGTTTGTTCATTTTGTCTCTTGATTACTTCTTTTGGATTTTGGTTGGGCTTAGCTTCTTGAACATATTGGGTGTATATCGTTTGTGCTATGGTTTACATATTGAAGGCAACTTCATGGGCAGCTTAATGGTGATACATGATATATGAGAAGTTCTTTGTTACAATTTCTAAAGTATCAGTAATTAGGTCGTCACGTTTAGAGAATAAGATAAATTTCATTCAAATTTATCTCTATTACAAATATTAGTTTGGAAAAGCATTTTATAATCAAAGATAACTTCAATTCACATCTTTTGATAACTCGAAAAAGCTAGAGTTTTAATTTGATTTTTGGTAGCGAATATCAGGAAAGCCTTTTCCCTGTTGTCATTGATTGTATAGATTATAAAGCAGGTATTTCTTTTCTTATATCATGCAACAACATATGTGGTAATTTATTATTTGGTTTATCTGACATCATTCTATATGCTGACCAATTTATTCGTTAATGATAGATTTATGCTATTCTTTTTTATAACTGTAGAACGGGGATATGATGGAGAATATAAGTGGAGGGACTCCAATAACCCAAACCCCACACCATCATTGGACCAGACAAACATGATTGTTTCCATCATGTGCGTAAAAACTACAAGTACACAAAGCCAATTATTGCTAGAAACGTTGGTTTATTTGTCGCAGCCTTGGTGGCCTCTCAGGTGACAAAGTACCACTGTCATTGGATTTTCTAGGCGAGGCTTACAATTTTATCAACAGTTTTAACTTTCTTTTTCTTTCTATTATTTCTAATTTAGGTTGAAGTGATTAAGCTGAGATAATTATATTTGTGCCAGTATTGTTATCATGTGTTTCAGGATTCCTATTATGTGACCTGAATTGCAGGGAAAGCTACCAAATTTACAAGACACTCGGTATCAATAATGGAATGCTTGACCTAAAGCTCGGGGTACATGCTAACTACAACATATTAATTTTTGGTATTTATATTATTAATATTGCTCATGTACGTCTATTTCCAAAACCCTAAATCAGCAAAAGCATAATTTTGAAACTCAATATGCACATAATGATGTTACAACTGGAAATTTCCTGCTAACACATGATAAATGACAGCCCCCATCGGCTTTATTGATTGATACTGAAAGTCCACAGCCTACTATAAAGTAGATTTGTTCTCGATCAGAGACCCCTTTAGCTGCAGTTTTTCTCTCCTCTCCTTCACGTTTTCATATATTTTATGTTTTTATGTGTTTTCGAGGATATTTATGATCAAACTCGAGTTGTGATATAACGTTTTCACACATGACTTGCTGTAACATATAATATGAACAATTTCACATGTTTTTCAATATGAGTTCTTTGTTTGAAGAATTAGAAGTAAAAAATTTGCAAACACTAATACAAGATAAGAAAATGAGCTTAAATATATGTAGATTTAAGCCTATTATCTTTTTTACAAGCTAAATTGGTGAATTTATTACAATTTTGACAGTTATCATTTGGTTAAAATATTCTTTACTTATAATGAATAAGTGAACAGTAATTGTACTTCTGACTGGGTGAAAGTTATTATGTTGAATTTTGAATGCAGGTTAGAATACTTGAAATAAGGGGGCGTCCGGGTTAGCTGGTCCATAGTGACTTAAGCGTGTTTAAAAAAGCTTTGTTATATTCGTTAAATAGGCAAACATGTTAAAAGAAGTTAATAGTTGTGAATATGCAATAAGCTATTAACCCCTACTAAGCTTTCCCAAACACCCACTTGATCAGGTGAACCGTGTAGAAAGCTTAAGAAGTTAAGAACCTATTATTTTATCCTATATATCTCGCGAGTATAGAGTAGTTGTATCGATTATTTTAGCGAATATGTAGTGATTTAGTTGAAATTTTGAAGCTAAGAAGAAAAATAAATGGGTTAGGTTGACTGTATATTTTTGGTGATTATCTAAAGTAACAACTTATTAATGATGTTGGATATGATTCAAACTATTTCTTTTCGGTTTTGTGCATAAAATATAGTGGTTGGAATGACAAGACCGATGCCTTAATCATTTGGTATACACTTACCATCTGCGAATTTGTAACCTGGATTGTATCTTTAATTTGTATACTTCTGTTTATAAGGCGGTACATTTTTGTCAAATGTCTCATTCAGACAAGGATGGGTGGCGGGAAAGATAGCAATTTGCTTTAATATTCATTAAAAAAACATCTTTCATTATATCTTGGCATCCTACAATTACAAGAATATAGTTAACTCTCCTTAAAAGCTATTAACCTTTCTTTAGGGACGGGATTTTTCGAACGACAAATCACATTCAACATTGTGACAGATCTTGCCACCGATACAGAGTATCCTTTTATTTACTATGTGTATCTTATGTGCTATATACTATTAAAACATTTTTCGTAACCATAAATTACACTAAAATATGTTCTCACCCCTTTGTTTGATAGACTATGTCTACTAATGATACCAGTTTCAGGACCAGTCATACAAGAATCCCAAGAAAATATGTTATGGTGAGGCAAAAACACTCCAAGTAACGAATATAATGATTACTTTCTAAAACATGGATGGATATGCAATATTTTTAACATGCTCATTTTCCTGAAGTTACTGGCACTGAGGTGGTCCCGTTGAATATAATAGATACAGGCGGAAAAGAATGGGGGTGTTTCTTATCCTTCCTGGCCTCATTATAACAAAGCAACATACGTTAAGGTCTTAAACATTTTTATGTTTCAAAGAACCTGCAAGCTGGTGACACAGGTGATTCGTCTGTTCTGCATTATTATCAATGTGTTAGTAAAGCAACATACGTTAAGGGGTTAAACATTTTTATGTTCCAAAGAACCTGCAAGCTGGTGACACAGGTGATTCGTATGTTCTGCATTATTATCAATGTCTTAGTTTGTACATATATATCTCAAAAAACAGTTGAAGTTCAATTAGTGAAATGTTTTTCGAAGAAAATAAGTTCAAGTCTGCATCTTTGTTTTTAGTGGGATTATTGATTGAAAGATTGTCATGGAATTGAGAAAACCTTCTGCCGTGTCCCCAAATTTTTAGGTACCTCCTGAATTTATTTATATACTATATCCTACTTTATATGTAATAAATCCCGAATCTGAACTCTACACACATATCTTCGAAATGTGTCCTCAATCTAGAGAGGAAGTCAAAGTCAACGGTATGTTGTTGATTGAAGGAAGTGATATTGTAGGGTTTAATCCCTACAATCCTGGTTAACTAGATGCGGAATATCGATCCCGAAGAACACACAGCAGAATCGACAGAAAAACGACGCCCACAAGGTAAACCCTAATCGTTACTTCGATTAGTATTGAAAGAATGACGTAATTGGTTTGTTCCCCCTCACCTCCTTTTATAGAGATGAGGGGGAACCGACTATACAAGTTCTACGGGTCGGGTTGGGCTTAGACATTGCCAACCGACCTTTATTCATAGCAATTAGGAAACTAGGCTACTCGACTCTTGATTACCCTAGACACGACTTAGGCGATAATATAAGACTAGATATAACAATTTCCACCTTAGGCTTATATTAGCCTATCCCAACACTCAGCAATTCCAGGCAGTGTTGTAACTTGCATCTAGGTACCACCTTCGTCAAGGCATCCGCAGCATTGTGTTCAGTACCTACCTTCAGAACTTCAACCGTCTTTGCTTCCAAGACTTCTCTGATAAAGTGATAACGCACATTGATGTGCTTAGTCCTTTCATGAAAAACATGATTCCGCGATAAGTGAATCGCGCCCTGATTATCACAATTAATTGCAACATTGTTGAGCTTCACGCCCAACTCTTCCAAGAGTCCCCTTAGCCAAATAGCTTCCTTCACAGCCTCCGTAAGGGCCATATACTCCGCCTCTGTATTTGAAAGAGCCACCACGTGTTGTAGCGTTGCCTTCCAGCTTACAACACATCCATGTACTAAAAATGCGTAACCAGTGAGAGACCTACCCTTATCCGGATCCTTGGCGTAGTCTGAATCAACAAAACCTGTTACGTCCACATGGTTGCCACGATTTGTCCCATACACCAAACCCACGTTTACAGTACCCTGCAAATATTTCATAATCCACTTCACTGCTTCCCAATGGAGTTTACCCGGATTCGCCAAATATCTGCTAACTACACTTACTGCATACGCTATGTCTGGCCTCGTGCATACCATCAAGTACATTAAGCTCCCAACCGCATTAGCATACGGCACCTTACTCATTCTTTCAACATCACAATCCCTAACTGGGCAATCTTTCAACGACAACTTGAATTGCCCGTCCAATGGTGTCTGAACCGACTCCCCATTGTCCATTCTAAACCTTTTTAAAACTTTAGAAACGTACCCGGATTGTGACACCCTCAGAATCTTGCGACTCCGATCTCTGAAGATCTCCATACCAAGAATCTTCTTTGCTTCCCCGAGCTCTTTCATGTCGAACTCCCTTTTAAGCAAAGACTTGGTAGCCGCGATCTCAGCCTTGCTTTTACAAGCAATCAGCATATCATCTACATATAACAATAGATAGATATACTCCCCTGGTGCATAACTCCTGTAATATACGCAACTGTCGTAACTGCTACGCTTAAACCCATTGCTCAGCATATACTCATCGAACCTCTTGTACCATTGCCTAGGTGACTGCTTCAAACCATAAAGAGATTTCTTTATCAAACATACCTTGTTACCTTGTTCAAATCCCGGTGGTTGCCTCATGTAGATCACCTCTTCAAGATTTCCATGTAAAAACGCCGTCTTTACATCAAGCTGCTCCAGCTCATAATCTTTACACGCAGTCAATGCAAGTATAACCCGAATAGATGTGTGTCGAACTACCGGCGAAAATACTTCATTGTAATCAATACCTGCTCTTTGTGTGAATCCACGAGCCACCAGCCTTGCCTTGTACCTAGGCTTTTGAACACCTTCAATCCCTTCCTTTATTTTGTACAGCCATTTGCAGCTCACCAGCTTTTGCCCAGCTGGATGATCTACTAACACCCAGGTCTTGTTCTTCTTCAGAGAATCCATCTCTTCTTTCATAGCAGCTTTCCACTTAGAACTGTCTTCACAAGCAACTGCTTCCTGGTATGTCAATGGTTCATGAGTATCTTCTTCCTCTGCTGCAGCAAACGCATAAGCAACCATATTACTCTCATCCCGAAACCTTGCCGGTTTCGTTCTTGTCCTTGGTTCTCTATCCCGAACCAATTGATAATCTGTGAGATCTGGTGGATGATCAATTTCTTGAACCCCTGCATCTTCATCATCGCCATCTTCTTGATCTGTCTGGTCTTCCTGATCTGACTGATCTTCATGACCTGTTTGATCTTCCTGACCTGGATGGTCTTCCTCAGGCGTATGATTATTTAACCTCTGCAGTTCCACCTCAACTTGTAATTCCTCAACAGACTTATCTTTTCCTGCACTAGTATCCTTCAACGTGTCTTTGTACATGACACTTTCATTGAAGACCACGTTCCTGCTTGTGACTATTTTAGGCGATTCATTATCAAGCCTATATAGTCTGTACCCCTTCACACCTTCAGGATACCCCAAAAGAACGCATTTTACCGCTCTCGGCTCGAGCTTACCTTGTTTAACGTGTGAATATGCGACACAGCCGAAAACCCTCAACATCCCATAATCACTAGGATGTCCCGACCACATCTCCATAGGTGTCTTCTTCTCAATCGCTGTCGATGGTGACCTATTTATAAGATATGCGGCCGTACATGTCGCTTCCGCCCAGAAGGTCTTGGGCAATCCAGACTGTATTAATAAACAGCGTACCTTGTCCATGAGAGTTCTGTTCATTCGTTCTGCTAAACCATTCTGTTGCGGCGTCCCGGCAACTGTCAAATGTCTAGCAATCCCACTCTCAGTGCATAGCTGATTAAACTCCTGGTTACAGAACTCAAGACCATTATCCGTCCTAAGCTTCTTAACCGTCCTCCCAGTCTGATTTTCTACTAACTGCTTCCACTCTTTGAACTTTTCAAATGCTTCGTGTTTGAACCTGAGAACATAAACCCATACCCTCCTAGAATAATCATCAACGATAGATAAGAAATACCTCTTACCTCCCAATGATTCCACCTGAGACGGACCCCATAAGTCTGAATGAACATAGTCTATCACTCCCTGAGTAGTGTGCCTTCCTACACCGAAACGGACTCGATGTGACTTTCCCAGAACACAATTCTCACAAAAATCGAGCTTACCTAGACTCTTCTTGCCAAACAAACCCTGCTTTTCCAGCACGTGTAGTCCCGCCTCACTGATATGTCCCAGTCTTTTATGCCAAACTTGCACAAGACTGTCTTTTTCTTCAACACTAGCATTAAGCTCACCGGCCAATGCATGGCCATCCAAAGAGTACACACAGTTCTCCCTTCGGGTTCCAGATATAATAACCCTAGAACCATTAATCACCTTGACTTTGCCCGACTGCAATTTTACGGTATATCCCTCTTTTTCAAGAGTTCCCAGCGATATCAAGTTTCTTTTCAATTCAGGAATGTACCTGACATTGTGTAACACAAAACTTGACCCATCTTTCAGTTGTACCTTTACCTTGCCAATACCCCTGATCTTGCACTCCCTGTTGTCACCCAACAGTACGCTGCCCCCATCGCATTCCAGAAAATCAAAAAATACATCTAACCTGGGTGACATGTGATATGAACCTCCTGAATCCATGATCCAATCTTGCAGTCTTTCTGCACTCATCACCATCATCACCTCAGAATCATCGTAAATCGAACCACTGGAGCTTGGTTGATTATCTTTCTTGACGTAATCTTTTGACTTCTTGCGATTATTCTTCGGACAGTCTCTTCTCAAGTGCTCCTCAGATTGGCAAATAAAGCATTTGAGTCTTCCACCTCGAGATTTCGATCTTGACTTTCCCTTTGACTGATGCGAATTCCTGCGATCAGTTCTTCCCCTCACATATAACCCTTCACCATCACCCCCCTTCGCCTTGAACCTTTCTTTGATTTCCTTTGAATTTAGTGTGGCCATCACGTCCTCCAAAGTCAAATCTTCCCGTCCATAAAGCAAGGTATCCACAAAGTGTTCGTATGATGCTGGTAAAGACGTGAGTAACAATAAAGCAAGATCTTCATCATCGAATTTTACCTCAATATTTGCTAAATCAAGAACGATTTTGTTGAACTCATCTATATGCTCGGAAATCTTTCGTCCAGCCGGCATGTAGAATGTATACAACTTCTTCTTCAGGTACAACTTGTTGGCCAATGACTTTGTCATGTACAAAGACTCGAGCTTTGACCAAACCCCCGCTGCAGTCGTCTCCCCGGTAACCTCTCTTAGGACCTTGTTACCTAAACACAAAATCATGGCACTGTGAGCATTCTTGTCAAGCTTAGATTTCTCTTCAGCTTCCATATTCGCGGGGAAAACCTCCAGAGCTGCTTCACATCCGTTCTGGATTAATAAAGCACGCATCTTGATTCTCCATAACCCGAAATCACCAGTTCCATCGAATTTCTCGATGTCAAACTTGGCTCCCGTCATTCTTTATATCCCTTTATTAGTTTGCTAAACCTTGTGAAAAACCTCACAATAACAAACGAATAAAGTCCCTTCGGTAACTCACTAAACCTTGTGATACGTTAAACCTCACAATCACGAATTACGAAGTCCCCTTGTGCAAAAACACTTCAAATTATATAATACCTATTGTTTTCTAAAGAAAACAAAAAATACTAATTGAAGTCCGGCCTAAACAATTCTTTTAAAGTCCAAAAGAAAAATTGTGGCCCAAAAGTGATAAAAAGAAAAAACCCCTTTCACACTTTTATCTGTGGTTGACTTGTTAAAAAAAACACAATATGTCTTCCCTGTTGATAAAATAACAACAGCCGCTGCAACAAAAACAACCACCACACCGGCGATGAAAGAACCACCACCGATCCCTTTTCTAATCGAAACCCTTTTGCTGCTATCTTGATGATCAAGTTCCGACCAACAAGCTTCTTCAACTTCGATCGAATCCTAGATAACCAGCGCTCGCGAACCAAAGCTCTTGATACCACTTGTAGGGTTTAATCCCTACAATCCTGGTTAACTAGATGCGGAATATCGATCCCGAAGAACACACAGCAGAATCGACAGAAAAACGACGCCCACAAGGTAAACCCTATTCGTTACTTCGATTAGTATTGAAAGAATGACGTAATTGGTTTGTTCCCCCTCACCTCCTTTTATAGAGATGAGGGGGAACCGACTATACAAGTCCTACGGGTCGGGTTGGGCTTAGACATCGCCAACCGACCTTTATTCATAGCAATTAGGAAACTAGGCTACTCGACTCTTGATTACCCTAGACACGACTTAGGCGATAATATAAGACTAGATATAACAGATATGTTGGCTCTTCGCTGAAGTAAGACAAGAGCTAAAGCATGAAAAGAATTTGAGCTAAAACCGAAGATGTTATGTTGTATATTTGTTTCTTATAACTTTTGGCTCTTTGCTGAAGTAAGACAAGAGCTAAATCATGTAGCTTATAACTTTATATAATATAGTCAGTCACAAACTCACAATATATCAGATACTAACGTTATTTGGAAAATTCAAAAAAAAATCTTTATGCAGTTCAAGTTTGGATTTACTTCATTTTAATAGATCAAATTTCTTACTATTTTACTTTATGCGTAATTTTATATGTCCTTTTCATTTATACTTCTAGATATAAATAACCTCCATGACACCACTAAGACCTAAAATAAGAATGGTATCATTTAGACACAAACACCTTGGTATAGGATGTTATAAAAAAAAAATTACTAATAAAATTAAATTTGATTTTTTTTTTCTAAACCCCGTGCGTGCACGGGTTTTATAACTAGTATATATCTATACTACTTTATAAAGTATTTAGACCCTTTCTATAACTGGAAGTCTTAAAAAATTCAGCCTAAAACATTTCTAAAAAAAGAAGTCTAACAATTGGGTCAATATTGTTCAAAATGTATATTCATTATTTAGTCAACATGAATTATTGCTATAGCAAAACGTATGTAACATTTTTTTAAAGGAAAAGTAACCGTCCTTATATTAATGTGCACTTTTAATATGCAAAATAAGTAACCGCTTTTCAAATAATATAAAAACTATCATAAGACACTCTCATACACATTCATATCTCTTTCTCTTTTCTCTCAATATCTTCAAAATAATACAAAAAAAAACTTCTATAAAACCTTCTCCATAACCACATGCCCACAGCCTCTACCACTTCCGCCTCTACCACCACTACCGTCACCGTTGCCACCATTAGTCGCAAAATAAAAGGTTTGATGTGCTTTGGTAGTTTTGGTTGTAGATCTGGTGGTTTTCGTGATTACAACAGAAGAAAAAAATCAATGGTTTTATTGTGATTAGTGTTTCGACTGGATGTGTTGTGCCAGGATTTGGAAGTCTTAAAATTGAAATCCTTCACAAGCATTGTTATTGCTTAAAGTTATTTTAATGTATATTATCATTCATTTGTAAAAAGTTAACCATATAACATTTACTAACCACAAAATATAGTCACAGGGTACCCGCCGCCGCATTGCGCGGGTACCCTGCGAGTACTTTATAGAACATTTATCACTTTTTATTTTTAGAAGTCTTAAAATGTTTCAGCATCAAACATTTCTTTATTTAGAAATTTATATACAACCATTTTTGAGGTTTAAATGCCTATTATGTTTTTTTTTTAAACTTATCTAAAAAGTAAATGATACAAAGAGTTATAAAATATGAGTCAATAAGAGTAAATGTCATTAATGATTAAATAAATAATTTAATGAGACAATAAATAACCATATATTATAAGTTTGTAACATATAAAACTGAAAATAATTTATTGATGGATATTAATATTACTACTAGAATATCAGTTATGAAATCTTAATATAAAAAAATCATGATTTATGAAAAAAGACTCGAAAAAAATTTGCCCACAAAAGATTCAGCCATCAAAATTCTTCAAACCACCAATAAAAAATATTTGTTTGTCGAAAAACTTAGTCACCGGGTACCCGCCGCAGCATTGCGCGGGTACACGGCTAGTTATTCATTGAAGGATACGACTTCGATTCCTGTTTATAAATGTCGTTTTCAATAATCAATTGTGTCGTTTTGGCCAGACAAATAAAGCAGTCCCAAATATTAAGTATTAACTACACTAGGGCTGAGCAATACCGACCGAAACCGAGTTAACTCGACCGAAACCGAGTTAACCGACCGAACAGAGCCCGAGATAGTGTTATTCGGGTTGGTACTCGGTTGGATAAATAACCATTTTCGGGTTTCAGGTCGGTTCGGTAAGAAAACCGAATGAAGCCCGAGTTAGCCCGACGGCCCGATTTCTATGATATAAGGTTTTATTTAGCAGCCTCCATCTCTCCGTCTCTTTATCTGTAAGATCTTCAATATATGTTGAGAAAGATAAACCATTTCTTGAACAACACCCACAACATATCACCTCACATCAATAATATATCACAACCATCAACCATGTAAGATCTTGAACTCTTGAAGACGAACTTGATTTATGTTTTTTTCTTTGTTCGATTAATCAACACAAGTGTTGAAAGTGGGGGCTAAGAAATATGAAAGTCATTAACTCATAATGTAAGTTTGATTCTTTGATGTTTGAGTTTGAAATTGAAGATGTATAAAATCATTTTTGGAGGTTGAGAAAAAATATGGGGGCTGAGAATGATGGGATGAGAAAATAGGGTTGACTAAAGATGGGGGAAGAAAATATATGAGATAAGGTGGGTTTGTGTCGGTTTCGGTTTAAACCGGCTCAGATCCCGACTAAACCCGATCTCAACCGAACCGAACCGAGTTTTTCAGTTTCGGTTTCGGTTCATCATTTGGCCTAGTTTCGAAAAAAAAAAGAAACTCAGGTAAGTGCTTTTTTTCGGTTTTATTCGGGACGGTTCGGGTCGGTTTTGGCCCAATGCTCAGCCCTAAACTACACCCACCCAATTTTGCATATTACACCTCACATTAAGTGGCGTACTACAAAAACGGCTTCAAAGTTTAAATTATTTACGATTTTTTTATATTACAAATTTACTAATCAAACGTGAAACGTATACCTATCGATTCATTCTAAAAAACACCATAGGAAAATCGTCGGATTGCGGACCAAATGAGCCCAATATTTTAACGCTCCTGACATATGTTTGTTTTATAAGAAAATGTTCAAACTTAATACATACTTTTAAAATCCTTACAAACATAATCCTTGCATTTTTTCCTCGCAAGGTAAGTCATTGAAACGAACAATCTTTTGCATTATTTGTCAACTGCAGCGTTAACTTTTACATATTTATGTCTTTTTAATATAACAATTTCGTCTATCAAATATGTAGCAGAAATCGAAGGATTAATTAAAAAAATGTATATGATCGAATTGCGAACAAAACAAGTCGAATGTTGCAAAAGAAATACATACATGTATTTTTATAAAAAATATTTATTCGAGTATATATTAAAAAATTTCAAAACACATCTTTAAACTATCTAATAACTTCTAAATAAACCATCATGATAAAAACACATAATTTTATATTTTTTATATACAGTTATTTTATATTGAAACTCTCTTTGACAACCTTTTGACATATTCTACGATAAAAAAAATATATTGACGACTACATCTTTAGATTACGAATAAAACGATACCAATATTGACAAGTTTTTGACATACATACGAGTTTCGCTGATTAACATATATTTAATATAATATATTCACAAATCATGCTTTTAATTTATCTATCCTTAATCTATCTACAAGCGTTAAAACCTAACCTACATTTTAATAAAACATAAATATGTAAAAGTACAAATTGTTAAGAGGCTAATAATGAACAAATTTATGAAATTTTAGCCATTACAAAAATTATTACGAAAATACAGCTCCAGAAAATAAAAAAATAGCTCTGGCACAAAGTGTAAAACCCGCATGCTTTTACCATGAATAGTACCCTTATGATCGTACGTACATGATTAGAACTTTCCTTATTTAGCATGTTTACGTTTCACGATAGGAATTTACAAGTATTACGTACGTGTTATTACACGATAAGTATTTAATACGTATTAATGCACGATAATTATTTCAACAATAATTATAATCACGAACATACGAACATGAAATCATGAATGTAAATAATCACGAGCTTAATATTCGGTATTTACGTATATTTATTACGAGTATGTATAAATATAAATTACGACACGAACGAACAAGAATTAAATCACGTAAACACGACATGTGAACACGTAAATATAGAACACTGGAAAAATCAACGGGTTCCCCATGTGGGTCCCACTTAGGCGCGACATAGAACAAAAGAGGGGGACCCAATCCACTTTAAAATTTAACTAAAAAAGAATAAAAGAAGGAAGGGATTTTTTGATATTACAGAAAGATTAAAAAAATCAAAACCCTGCTCCTCCTCATTCTTCCTTGTAGCCGCCGCCCATAACACCACCACAAGGAGGTGTTTGTTGATCTTGGTTAATCCAATTTATTGCAAGGTCGTTCGTGATTAGTTTTCTTTTTTATTCACGTATAGGTAATCTTCTTAAACCTTTTCTTTTTAATTATTTATTAGATCTTAAAACATGAAAACATGGGGTTATTAAAACAAGTTAGTAAACATGTAGATCTAATCAAGTGAGTATTAAAAATACATGGTTTAAGGGGGTGTTTGGTTCGACTAAGGGGTAGAACCGAGAGCAAGGGCTCTCGGTTTGGTATTGTGGTTCGGTCGAGAGGACCAAAGGACCCCGACGCATGTTGGGGTTATCCTTGGTGGTTTAAAGGGTCTCGGTTGGAACACCACACGCACCACCGGTTTAGGCCGGTGGTGGTTTGCCATGGTTAAGGGTTGTAGGCCGGTTCAAGGGTTAAACCGGTCTGGTTCATGACATGTTTAGTTTTAAAACACGGGTTCGGTTCACGGGTTATTTTTCAAGATTAATTATTTATTTTTACTAGTTAAATAATTACAAGATTAATTAAATTAATTTAACATGTTATGTAATTAATTTAATTTGGACATGACTTAGGTTATATTATTATTAATAATAATACACAATTTTAACCTAAGTATTTTATTAGTTAATTTAGACTAAGAAATTAATTAATTATTAAAACATGACTTATAATTAATTAATTTTCATGACTTAGGTTATATTAATAATAAATATTAATACATGTTTTAACCTAAGTATTATTACCTTTTATATAATTAAATCATGTTATATTCAATTAAATCTTATAACCTATAGTTTATTTAATTTACATGTAATAATTAATAAACTATACTATGTATCACATGACTTAGAATATTAATCAGTAAAACTTAAGCTTATATATTATTAGCTTAATAGTCCAGCTTATTTCTAAATATGGAAACTTTCTATTTTTAGAAACTTATTTAATTAAGGCAGCTAATCTATTTATGGAAACTTTCTAATTTTAGAAACTTATTTAATTAAGGCAGCTAATCTATTTATGGAAACTTTCTAATTTTGGAAACTTTCTAATTTTGGAAACAATCTATTTTTGGAAACTTTCTATTTTTGGAAACTTTCTATTTTAGGAAACCTGTTATTTTTAGAAATTTAAAATTATTATTACACAACAAATATAATAATACAAGAAATACAAGTAATACTTAATCAGAATAGACATAATACATGATAAACGCAGTATAAAGCTAAAATCAGTAAAACAAGACATGAACATATAAAACAAGCTAAGACATGATATAAAACCAGTTACGTAGTCAGTAATCAGATACTTATACACGTATATTATTTATGTAGCATTATTGATATCGAAGTAGGACTTTCTTCCGTTCGTCTTCTTCGTTCATTGGATACAAGGTACGTATTCTCCGTCCTTTCAGTATGGACATTCTTTCCTTATTAGGATTCCCCGTATGCAGCCAACTGTTTTCCGCAGTATATGTTTTATATGTTTTGATTGCTTATGTTTAACTAGATACCTAAAGCCATATACATGCATGACCAGTTTCACCTAGTTATGGAGGTACCATAACCATAACACTGGAGGCACTAGTGTTATGACTTCATCACGGCGGAGTGATAGCTCGTGGCGTCCCTTCAGTTTTTGGCCATATTATTATTATCATGTGGGGCGTATGGGTGCACATCCTAGGTTACATGTTTTCAGCAGATTATTCTAGTGAATGGGGTGTGTGCCTTGCATCCTTCACAAGGAGCTGATCCCTCCTACCCAAAAAGTTATATTAAATTAGAGGCAGTCCCTCTAATTTGCATGACAAGGTCACCCCTCCAAGTATTCATGATATTTCATGACCTATATTGGCTAAATGGTAAACATGTTAAACAGTTTTTATAAGATAAACATAAGGCTTTTCAGACTATAAAACCAGTTTTACTAAGATATACCAGGTTATCCAGGACTTAGTCTTTTCCGCTGCTTTATGCTTATATGCTTATATTATTCATGCTTTACTTGTATATCTGTGCACTGAGCGTTATGCTCAACCATTTTTCCTTTCATGTTCCTAAAACGGCAGGTACTCAAGGATGCTCGTAGACTTTAAGCGTACGTGCATATGGATTGGAAGCTTCCTAGCCTTCATTACGTTAGGCATTTCTTCATACTTTTGATACTCATTTCTATGGACATTGTTTAGTCCTTTTCATTTACAGTACTTATGTTTCTGTGTGATGAGTTCTACTTTTGGGATACCGATGTTTGTTTCCGGTATTTCCTTTATGGTCATGTGATGTTTTATACATTTATCCTTGTATGCTTTGATGACACGCCATAATCACACGTGACATTCCATTTATCAAAATGGGGTGTTACACAAAGCACGCCATTATTACACAAACATTCTTTGAGGTTATTTCCTTCTTTCAAGGTTGACCATCGACACAAATAGCCATTTGCATTATCGGTCTAATGCGTCATTAGTCTCGCATGCTCCGTCGCAACGCGCGAGATATAAATCTCGTTTATTTTACTAAATAAACACTATTTATGTCATTAATCATTACTATATTTTACTATTTTTCAATGAGGCTTTTAGATAATTACAATAAGTAATGATTGTTGTAATCACATGTTTTATATTAGTTTTAATGTCCGTGCACGCACGGGGATTTGAATATAAAGGATAAATTAAGTAATAATTTTTATTACGATTTTATGTATGTTATATATATTTTTTAAAATATCTAATGTTTATATATTTGATTATGTTTATATGGTTGATTATGTTATTCTTTTACTGTGCACCGTGTAAATTAATATAAACTCACTTCAATTTTTATTTTTCGAATTTCATACGCTTTTTCTTTCGTTATTTTTATTTTAAATAATTATATCTTAATTATTATTTAACAAACTATTTACATCAATCTTACACCTACACGATTTAGAAATTCATGATTTTGTAATGTTTAATATTATTTTATAAAACAATATTAAATTTTAATATTTAAATAGTTACGATGCTCATGGGCCTATAAGTTTTATATGATTTTGCGTTATGTGATAATATTAATTGATATTTTGTATAAATATTTGTTGCACAAAGGTTTCGAATTTGTTTAACTGAAATGTTAGTTATCCTTTTGTAGACTTTGTGTGTTTAGTAACACATAATGACCTTGAAAAAATATATGTTGTTGTAATATGTAAAAATCTCGTCTATTTATTTTCATCTCACAAGGATGTATGAGGTCCCACGCACATTTTGTTATTTATATTAATGATAATAATAATTTACGTTGATTACATTGCTTGACTTTGTTAAGTGTCAAAACAGAAATAAACAATAATTTATGTTTTTATTTGAATATTTATAATCATTTGATTTGTTGATTTATTTTAATATAACATTTATTTTGTATTTTTAAAATAAAAATTCTAGAAGGGATAGAGTTTAAAGGGATATTTTGTTTATTTTATAAAGCTAAAATTAAACCAATAAAGTTTTATCAATCCCTTATTTTCTTGAGTTTTAATTTTCACAAATTTGACACATATATCTTTATGTGTTTTTATTAAATTCTTCCACTAAAATTTTTAATTTTGACTAAATTGAATTAAGTTTTGACTTTTTTCTACCAATCAGATCGCTCGATTTTGCTTATGTGTCAAAATCAAGCTATTTGATTGGTTTAATTGTTTTTTCTACAACCTCTACTTTCTATTAAAAATTTAAAAAAATCTAATTCTTTTATTATATAAAAGATATATGTTGTTATTAAATTTTTACTTTTTTTCTAGTATAATATAATTTACTAAACACACGTATATTCAATGTCATTTTGCTAACTAAAAAAATATGAATTTAAATTGAATAAAAGAGTTGATTTAAAATGGTTAATTTTTTAATGCAGCTTAAAATTTATTTTAATTTTAATGTCAATTTGCTAGCGGATTTTTTTTATTCAATTTTTTTGCATTTTAATATTAATTTAATCGTAACAAAAAATAGTATAACTCTGTATTAATTGACGTATCACGCGGATACCATGATATATAGGCTACTCACAACAGCGATCTAGTATGACATAACTTCTTAATGAAATGACTCAAAGCCTTTCACTTATTCGGTCAGTAATGTATGTGTTTGATATTTACCAAAATTGACACTGACCGATTCCACACACCTCTTAGTCATTTTGCATAAGATACAAGCTTTGTGATTCAGTATCACACAACACCCCCACGTTACCCTTTAAATCCTTTACTTTAATTAAAATTTGATTTCTCTTATTTAATTAATATACCACATTCCACACAATGACTACTATATAAAGTTTAAATTACTTTTACAACTTCCTCGTCACATTTTTTTTAATTTTCATAAGCTTTATTCACATTTGGTTATATTTTATTTTAGAGTCATTGCTTTATACAGTAATCCTTTTTCATTTTATAACTTGAATATATATATTGAGCCACTTTTTAAAAAAAATGATAACTTTATATATATATATATATATATATATATATATATATATATATATATATATATATATATATATATATATATTTATTTTACAAAATAACATTGACAAAACTATTTTATTTTTATTCACTTATATTAAATTTACATATTATATCTTTAGTTATACATTATGTTATCACATTTATGATTGATAATTTAATTTACTTTTATAAGACTTTAAGAAGTTAAAATAGTCCATTTAATGTCATTCACATTGTCATCCATGACATTTATCAAACAGTTTAATTTTATTCAGAAGCAAATTGATACAGAGCTTCAAAATCATTCAGATTACTAAGTGATTCAGTACTAAATCATTTTGTTTTATCAAACAGCCCCTTACATTTTTTCTGCTACTTCGGTTTTCTTTCTCCGGTGACCTACATGCGACCTAGTTATCACAACAAGGCGACCAAGTTCAATTTTTTAATTTAATAAAAAAACCTTTTTTATTTCTTTATAAATACTACATTTTCACACACAACTATCTAAAAATACTTCTTAACTATCAGTATTTTCACACACAACTTCAACAATCAAATGGTGTGCTCCCTTCCACACACCGTCGACGAGATCAAAGCTATGGTTCAAAAACAAATCGACAAAGAAAAACGTCGACAGCTTATGCTCGCGACGCTATATTTCTCCCGATCCACTCTATCCAATTGTAAACAACTCAAATGGCTTACTTACTGATATTGAGCTACATCAACTATACCTAAATGAACAGGTATTAAGCGAAACATTGGAAGAAAAAGCTATGGCACAAAGGGAGTGGGGGGAGAAAGTTAGGGTTGAATAAGCATAATTCCGATTAGATTTTTTTGTGGGGAGTTATCGGATTCGGATCCGAGTACAGACTAATCGTATTATGTATTTGTATTTTATCTATCTAGTAGTGTATTTTCTCACCGGTACACGGGGTACAGATCTCTACACAACTTCACTTCCAGACTCAACTTCCGCAACTCCAATATACTTCATGGATAAAGCTTCATCGACACAAGCATGGTTATGGCATCAACGTCTTTCTCATCTCAATTTTGATACCATCAACATGCTTTCCAAAAAAGATAGTGTGAGAGGCCTTCCAAACTTGAAATTCATCAAAGATCCTCTTTGTTCTTTTTGTGAGCTTTGTAAAGCCAAACGAAGTAGTTTTGAGACCAAAACTACACCCAACTCTAAATGACGGTTAGATCTTCTTCATATGGATTTATGTGGTCCCATGCGTGTTCAAAGTATCGATAGGAAGAAATACATTTTGGTAATTGTCGATGACTACTCAAGGTACACATGGACTCACTTCTTGAGGTCCAAGGATGAAACACCTGAAGTTCTCATTAACTTCCTAAAGCAGATACATCATGGTCTTCAGGCTCAAGTAAGAGTAGTTCGTACCGACAGAGGAACATAATTTTTGAATTCAACTCTGAAGATATATTTTGAAGACGAAGGGGTTCAACATGAAACATCTATTGCTCGAACACCCGAACAAAACGGCATTGTTGAAAGACGAAACCGTACTTTGGTTGAGGTTGTTCGAACTTGGTTATCCGCTTCAAAACTACCACTATTCTTTTGGGCTGAAGCCGTGTCAACCGAATGCTACACACAAAACCGTTCCTTAATTATTTCGAGACACAAAAAGACACCATATCACATCATTCATGACCGAAAATCTTCACTCAAACACCCTCACATTTTTTGATGTACGTGTTACATAATCCGATATAGTGAAAATCTGGATAAGATGAAAGAGAAAGGTGATGCATGCATTCTTGTGGGATATGCAACTCAGTGTAAGGGATATAGAGTTTATAACAAGAGAACAAAATTGATCTTCAAAACTATTCATATCAGATTTGATGAATTGCAAGAAATGACACTTGAACAAAACAGTTTAAGTCCCGATCAACAACGTAAAAAGACTTTTGTGCACAATCGTACGAAACTCAGAACTCACAATCACAACAATGAACCGTCAAGTTCAAGGTTGGTTCAAGAACATGTTCCCACGGAAAATATGACAGTGGACACGACAACTGAAGAGTTTGAAATGTTATATGGACCAATTTTGATGAATACTTCACCGGAGAAAGACATGTTGTATCGAAGTCTTTCGTTGTCACTCATGATAAGAATGATGATACCGATCATCGTCAACAAAAGGATACAACTTCATTTACCTTAACACGGGTTGCTACAGATTTACCTCCTCATAATATCACATCAACAACCGATCCTACAACATCTACAACTACTGCCATTGCTCCGGAGAACTCAAATCAAGCAGACAATGCATTATCTGACGAAGATGATTTTCACAACCCATTTGGTACACCGGTAAGCGAAATTGGAGAGTCTTCTACTCGCCATGTTGATCCGTCAAATATGCATACATTCTACCAACGATATCCTTCAACACACCATTGGACCTGAGATCATCCTTTGGTTCAAGTAACTGGAAACACTTCACAGCCTGTTCGTACAAGACGACAATTAGAAACCGATGGCAATGTTTGTATGTTCGCACTCGCTGTGAGTACAACTGAACCAAAAAACATCAAAGAAGCCATGGGTGATCATGCTTTGATTGAATCGATGCAAGATGAACTTCAAAAATTTGAAAGACTTAAGGGATGGGAACTTGTTGACAAACCATACGATGAAAAACCGTTAAACCTTTGATGGATTTGGAAAAACAAAATGGATGAAGAAAACACGATCATTAAGAACAAATCTAGGCTAGTAGCTAAGGGGTATAGCCAGAAAGAGGGCATTGACTTTGAAGAATCATTTGCACCAGTGGCTTGTTTGGAATCATTCAAGATTTTCCTTGCTTGTGTTGCACATAAAGGATTCATCGTTTATCAAATGGACGAGAAGATGACATTTCTTAACGGTCCTTTTTAAAGAAGAAGTATATGTCACGCAGCCGGAAGGATTCATTCATCTATATTATCTTAACAAGGTCTATCATCTACACAAGGCACTTTATGGCCTAAAGCAAACTCCAAGGGCATGGTATGATGAGCTCATGAAATTTTTGGTATCCAAAGGTTTCTCAAAAGGTTCCATTGATCTAACTTTGTTCATATAAATATGGGGATGACATTTTGCTTGTGCAGATTTACGTTGATGACATAATTTTTAGGTCTACAAACCGAAACTTTCAAAACTGTTTGGAAAACTAATTCACCCCAAATTTGAAATGTCAATGATGTGCGAACTAAAAATATTTATAGGAATTCAAGTTCACCAATCCCAAAGTGGTATCTTTATTAACCAAGCTAAGTATTGTCCAGAGATAATCAAAAAGCATGGTATGACCTCATGTGACCCCGTTGGGACACCAATGTCAACCACGTCCCTAGATGCTGACTTGGAGGGATTGCCCATAGATCAAACGAAATATCGTTCCATGATCGGGTCCCTCGTGTACTTGACAGCAAGTAGACCAGATATTGTACATGCAACATGTTATTGTGCACGATATCAAGCCCGGCCTACTGAAAAGCACCTCAAGGAGGTTAAACAGATTTTTCGATACCTCAAAAATACCATTCATATGGGACTCTGGTATCCGAAGGAAACCGGTTTCTTTCTAACGGCATATTCAGATTCTGATCACGCAATGTGTCTTGATACTCGTAAATTAATTCTGGTGGTGCATAATTTCTAGGACAAGATAAGCTCATGGGATGGTCTTCCAAGAAGCAGGATTGCACGTCTTTATCATCAGCCGAAGCGGAGTATGTGTCTTTATACGCGTGTTATGCTCAAGTTCTTTGGATGAGAACACAAATCACGAATTATGGTTTCCACTTTGATAAAATACATATGTATTGCGACTCAAATTCGGCCGTAGCCATATCCTACAATCCGGTACAGCATTCCCGCACGAAGCACATTGACGTCAGATAGCACTTCTGTTAGGACCTCTGTAATAGACATTTGTAATAGGTATGCTAGGAGGTATGTAGTTCCTCCTGGTCCTAGTAGTAGTAGGAGCAACACGTGCTCCTGGTCTTTAGAAAGTCAAACATTATTATTCTGAGTAGTTTGTTAGGATATGCATGAGATATGTTAGGAAAGGATATGCATATCAGAAGTTACACGTTTTGGTTTAATGTTGTATTAGGGTTTCCTTGTAGTATAAAAGGAACCATTGGCAGAAGGGTTAAACACACCTTCATCGAACATTATTTATTTTCATATTAATAGTAGAAATCCTTAGTAAGGATCAAGTTATTATAGTTATTTTGTTTCTTCTTGTTCATAGTATTTGTATTCCGCACTTATACTGTGTGTTTCATCTAGAGTCTCTCTGTGAATAGACTTGTGATTACAGAAGTCGTTCACCATCCTTAACAGGCTGCAAGATCCATATCTAGTGGACCCAACAAGTGGTATCAGAGCATGGGAGATTCTCTGCTCAAGAAGAATCAATTTTTCTTTTTACTAACATCTTTGTTTAATCATGTCTGCCTCTAGTTCTACTGAAACAGGAGAAGCAAGCACCTCTAAAACACAGCAACCTCAGTAAATCGTTGCTACTGTTTCCAATATAAATGTAAAATTCCCACTCTTGAAGAAGGACGAGTATGATAGCTGGGCTATGAAGATGAAATGCTGGATCACCAATACTGATTTAGACCTTTGGAAAATTGTTCAGAATGGCAACAGTAAGAAGCTTACTGGAAGAGACAAGAATGGTAATGTCA
This sequence comes from Glebionis coronaria, assembly GCA_025667525.1. Classification (NCBI taxonomy): domain Eukaryota; kingdom Viridiplantae; phylum Streptophyta; class Magnoliopsida; order Asterales; family Asteraceae; genus Glebionis; species Glebionis coronaria. Next base: position 463,289,555 of record CM046881.1, read on the forward strand.
TCCTTCTAGATCCTAAAACTCATGAAGAAATCACAGCTGTTCAGAAGGAAATCAAAGCAAAAACTATTTTGCTTCAGTCCCTTCATGATGATCACATGGGTGACTTTTATCACTTGGATGATGCTAGAGAGATTTGTAATGGAGTAAAGGCGAGGTTTGGAGGGAATGAGGAATCAAAGAAAATGCGCAGATCCATGCTGAGAGATGAATTCACAATATTCAAGATCTCTACAACTGAAGGTATTCATCAAGGGTATGATAGGTTTCAAAAGATACTTAGCCAGTTGAATCAACTCAGGTCTAAACCTGACAATGGAGACATTAATGCCAGGTTTCTTAGAGCCCTACCTCACTCATGGAATCAGGTAGTCATCTCTCTAAAAGCAAAAGGTGACCTTGACTATCTTAACTTTGATGACTTGTTTTATAAACTCAAAACCTTTGAGCCTCATATGAGAGGATACTCAAGTGATTCCTTTCCTACTACTGCTAACTCTGCTTTTATGAGTTCCATGGGATCTAGTCCAATGTCTTATGCTAGTAGCCCAAGTTATACTTTGTCATCTCAACATACTTCTAATCCTGAACCAAAAGCCAAGACTGGTAGCATGATAGAAGCTGTTCTTCACTCTTTTGTTGCCGATGTTGATCCACAACAGCAACTTGCTTTTGATGATTTCAAACAGGTTGATAAACTTGACTTGGATGAAATGGATCTAAAATGGTAGATGGATATGCTCACTCTCCGGGTTCATAAGTTTGAAAAGAAAGCCGGTCGAAAATTCAACTACAACCTGAGAGAGCCAGCCAAGTTTGATAGAAGCAAGGTTAGATGCTATAACTGCCAGCAGCAAGGCCATTTTGCTAGGGAATGCCCTAACAAAAATGACCAGGAGAAGAACAGGTATTCAGCCTTCAAGATTCAAGAGCTCGAGGATGAAAAGAACGCCTTGGTGTCTGTTGACTCTATGGTTAACTGGAATGATCATCAGAATGCTACCTTGGAATCAACTGAAGCTTCTACTGATGTTTTTGCTATGATTGTTGGGAATCTATCTGATGCTAAGGAAGCCGAAGAATTTTGCTCTTATGGGAATCTCGCCTCAGGTACAAAATTTCCCTCTTGGTTGTGATAAATACTCAGAACTATTGACTCAATACAATGAACTTAATGAGCAAAATGACAAATATTTTTTAGATGTTCAAGCATATAAGAGTTCTTTAAAAACATTGGAACAACAAAAGAGATGGCTTCAAGATACTCAACGTGAATATGAGGATAAAATTAGAATTCTAAGCATTGATTTAGAAAACACCACTAACATGCTTAAATATACTGAAAAACTAAACAATGACAGTATTAAGGACAAGCAAGACATGCAAGAAAAATTGGATGCTACACTTTTACGATTTGAAAAATGGAAAAAAGCACCCAAGAATCTTTCAAAGTTAATTGATAGTAGCATGTCTGGTAGAACCAAGAGAGGTTTAGCCTTTGATAAATATATTGATATAGAAGATGTGTTTGATTTATCTTTTTCAAGTGTCTTTGATCATGACAAGGAGGAGGAGGGAAAACCTAGTTACAATAGGTTTCAACCAGCTGCAGCAATGCATGTTGTTCCTCCAACTCTTACATGAACTTTTATGCCCATATCTAGGCATACTGACTTGGATGGATCACAGATGCATGAGTCTCCAAAAAGCTCTACTAATACTAATGACTTTGTCTCTTGTACTTTCAGTGACAAGGCCAGTGACTACGCATCCTGTGGTTCAAGTGAAGAGTCAAGACCTTACAGTTCCAAGACAAATGACCCTGCTGCTACTAGTACTAGGATGAGTGATGAGAGAGTTGCTTCTACTTCAACTGTTTCTAGTTCTAGTTTATTGAGTCCTAGTAATGTTGATTCTCCTAGAGTTGTTTGTAATAAATTTAGCAGTGTGAAACAATGTCATTTGAATAAAAGGTCTTTTAAAACATGCTTTGTTTGTGGAAGTAAATTTCATTTGATTAAGGATTGTGATTTTTATGATCAAACTCCTTCTGTTTATCAAGCTTATCCTGCTCCTGGTCCACCAGGAGTTGCTCCTTTTTCTTCTAGAAGACTAAACCCATGTGCCCAATCCTATTCTTCTTCTAGAAGGACCTCTCCTTCAGCTTCTAATCTTTGAAGAAGCAATGGTTGCACCTACAATAGACCAACCAACAACTATTTTCAGAACTTTAATTAGAATTATGCGTTCAATTCAGACCAAATGTATTTTAGGTTGGGAAATTTAGGTACTGCTGTTAAGCCCTCAGCAGGTTGTTCTTGATCACACAATAACACCCATATGATGAACAGACAACCTAAGAACAACAGTGGATCTCATCAATCTTCTTGGCTATCTACTAAAGATCCACAAGGCAGACTCAAGCCTGAAAAGGTCTAGGTCCCCTTAAGACACTAAATTTTGCATATATCTTTTCTGTTGTTGTAGATTCCTCCATACCAAGATCCCACTCTTGGAATAGTTGATAGTGGATGCTCTAGGAGCATGACAGGGAATAAAGGACTTTTATCTAACTTTGTACCATTTCAAGGCGGAAAGGTCTACTTCGGAGGTGGTGAAGGAAGGATCTCTGGCAAAGGAACTATTCAGACACCTAACCTTAATTTTGAGCAGGTCTACTATGTGGAAGCACTTCAACACTTCAACTTGATCTCTGTCTCTTAGATTTGTGACAAGAAGCAGTTTGTCCTCTTTACAGATACTGAAGCATTGGTGTTATCCAAAGACTTTAAGCTACCGGATGACTCTCAAGTTCTACTCAGAATCCCTAGAAGACACAATCTCTATAGTATCAAGCTGAATGAAGTTAATCCTACTGGTCAACTAGCTTGTTTGGTTGCTAAAGCCTCAGAAGATGAAGCCACTAAATGGCATAGAAGGATGGGACATGTAAACTTCAAGACCATTCACAAATTGGCAAATATGAACTTGGTCTCTGGTTTACCTCCCAAAACTTTCAGAAATGACATCAATTGCCTTGCGTGCAGCAAAGGCAAACAACACAAATCATCCTTCAAGGCCATTACTACTCTCGGCCTCATAACTGAACCATTACAGCTACTACACATGGATTTATTTGGTCCTACCTCCATTAGGAGCATTGACCATAAACAATATTGTCTTGTGGTAACTGATGGGTATAGTAGGTTCACGTGGGTTTTCTTTCTGGCTGCCAAAAGTGAGACCTACTCAATTCTCAGGGACTTCATTACACTCATTGAGAATCAGCTGTCTAAGAAGGTGAAAGGTATCCGATGTGACAATGGCAAAAAATTCAAAAATGCAGACCTCATTGCACTTTGCAATTCCAAAGGTATCAAAAGAGATTATAGTGTTGCCAGGACTCCTCAACAGAATGGTGTTGCAGAAAGGAAGAACAGGACTCTACTAGAAGCTGTGAGAACCATGGTTGCAGATTCCAAGCTTCCAACTATGTTTTGGATAGAAGCTTTCAATACTGCAAGTTATGTGTTGAATAGGGTTTTAATTACCAATCCCCATAAGAAGACTCCCTATGAGCTAATCACAGCCAAAGTACCTAGCATTGCTCATTTGAAGCCATTTGGTTGTCCTGTCACCATTCTGAATACTAGTGACTATTTGGGGAAATTTGATGGCAAGGCATATGAAGGATACATTGTAGGATATTCAGCTCACTCTCGAGCTTATCGTGACTATAATCTCCATGCCAAGCGTGTCATTGAAACTATAAATCTCAGGTACTTTGAGGAGAAGACAAACATCCAAGGCAAAGGTCCTGAATGGTATTTTGATCTTGATTATCTTAGTGACTCATTGGGATATTTTCGTTTCAAAACTAACCAAGATGCAGGTCCACAAGTGTTTGCAACTTCTAGTGCAGGTGCTCATTCTAGCTTTTCGGACTCAGATGAGGATGATGACATTTTTGTTGTTCCATCCTATTCCACCACAGTCTCTCCTAACACCAATGCTACTCCTATTGATGCATCTCCATCAGATATTATGGACTCACAAGGAGCTCTTGACACATTGCTCAAGCAACAACAAGATGCCACTACAACAGTTGCTCAAGGAGGCTTTGAGTTTCCCTTGAGTACTCCTGATGTACAAGTTACTCCTAGTGCTCCTAATGTTACTTCTAGTACAAGTTTAACACCTACTGGTAGTCCGGTTAGTGATCCTACTTCCACAACTAGATTCTCTGGTCCTTCTGACTTAAGAAACTATCAAAAGAAGACTTCTACTAAGCTGGATGATATTCATAGGCAACCAATAGATGGCATTTTCGACTCTGCTTCATATGATGATGACTTTGTTGAGGATCTTAATAACTTGGCACTAGAAGTGGATGTAGCTCCTATTCCTGTTCAGCAGATAAATAAAGACCATCTTACTACTCAAATCATTGGAGATCCTGGTTCTACTGTCAAGACTCGCCGCATGCATAAGAAAGCAATGTCTGATCATCATGCTCTTGTGAGCTACATTAAAGACCAAAAGCGTAATAATCACACAGACTTTAATCACTGTTTGTTTGCTTGTTTTCTTTCACAGGTGGAACCTAGGCCAGTCTCACATGGTCTTAAAGATCAAAGTTGGGTGGAGGCTATGCAGGAGGAGATGCAGCAGTTCTTGTTTCAGAATGTTTGGATCCTAGTTGACTTACCAGATGGAAAGACAACAATTGGTACCAAATGGATTCTCAAGAACAAGAAATATGCAAGGGGTATTTTGGTGAGAAATAAGGCTAGGCTGGTTGCACAAGGTCACACTCAACTTGAAGGAATAGACTATATTAAAGTCTTTGCTCCTGTTGCTAGGATTGAGGCCATTCGTCTGTTTTTTGCTTTTGTTTCTTATGTTGGCTTTACGGTTTTTCAGATGGATGTCAAGAGTGCATTTCTCTATGGAAAAATTGATGAGGAAGTTTATGTCACTCAACCTATCCACATCACCCCAAGAAAGTTTACAAGGTGGTCAAAGCTCTATATGGACTTCATCAGGCTCTTTGAGCTTGGTATGAGCGTCTGTCCACTTTCTTGTTGAAACACAGCTATAGAAGAGGCACTATTGACAAACAATATTTCTTATAAGGAATACCAAGGACATCATCCTATTTCAAGTGTATGTGGATGATATTATTTTTGGTTCTACTAAGAAAGTATGGTGTGATGAGTTTGAACAGCTAATGAAAGGCGAATTTCAGATGAGTGCCATGGGAGAACTTACATTTTCCTTGGTCTTCAAGTCAAGCAGCAGTCGGATGGTATCTTCATAAGTCAAGACAAGTATGTTCATGAGATTCTTCAGAAGTTTGATGTGGAACCTCTTAGACCAGCAGCAACACCTTATGAAGTCACTAAAGTCGAACTCAAGAATGAGCCAGATCCTCCTGTAAATGTTCACATGTACATGTTAATGATTGGCTCACTCATGTATTTGACTGCATCACGTTTGGACATCATGTTTGAAATAAGTGCATGCTCTAGACATCAGGTGGATCCAACCGTATCTAACTTGAATGCAGTCAAGAAAATCTTCAAGTATATCAAGGCACAACCCAAGCTAGGCTTTTGGTATCCAAGGGAATCACCTTTTATTCTTGAAGCCTATAGTGATAGTGACTATGTAGGTGCCAATAACGATAGGAAGTCTACTACTGGTGGTTGTCAGTTTTTGGGTCGAAGACTTATCTCATGGAAGTGTAAGAAACAAACAATAGTAGCTACCTCTTCAACAGAAGCTGAGTACGTAGCTGCTGCTAGTTGTTGTGGACAAGTCTTGTGGATACAAAATCAGATGCTGGATTATGGGTTCAACTTCATGAACACCAAAATTTATCATCGACAATAAAAGCACTATCTGCATTGTGAAGAATCATGTCTTTCATCAACGAACCAAGCATATTGAGATTAGGCACCATTTTTTAAGGGATGCCAATGAGAAGAAGCTGATACAGGTTCTTAATGTGCATATGGATGATAATGTTGCTGATTTTTAACTAAAGCATTTGATGGTCTGAGATTCAACCACTTGGTGGTTCACATTGGTATGGTCAATCCTTGAGGCCTAGGATTGAGGGGAGGCTAAGCCTAAGCCTAAGGGGAGGCTTATTGTATATATTTCATTACACAGTCTAACATATGGTATATTCTAACAACAGTTTTCATGGGTATTTACGGTGTGTGCATCTTCTAGTGGAAGATATTGGTTACTCCTAGTGGCAGTCTTCTGCTCCTAGTGGGTGCAAACCCTTCTATTTCACTCATGGTTGGCTTCTAGTATCGATTTTGGGTCACTGTTCACTTCGTTGACTTTCATTAACCTCTTGGTGCTCCTAGTGTTGACCATTACGCGTTTTGACTTTCAGTCAACGCGAGTTACTTCTGGTGTATATCTTTTTGGTTTATCTTTGGTAATTGGGATTTTCAAATAATGGTTTAAGGGGCAAGTGGTTACTCTTGCATTAATGACTTAATTTTTAAAGGGCAACCCCCATAATTAGGGGTCAATGAATAGTTTTATGACCATTATTTATGGTCAAATCCCTCATTTGACTCAATCATCCCAACCATACACACACACATACGCTCCTACTCTTCACCCTCTTCAATCAATCATCTTCTACTGCATTCATCATCAACAATGGCATCACTCCAGTATAAACCCGATCACAACAAGGTGGCCTATCTTGGCGAAGGTCCTAAAAGAGAAGAGTTCATAGACATCCTGGAATACATTGAAGCTTCCAATCTAAGGTATGCTCTTACTGTTTGTCCTACTGTGTATGATACTGTTATACCTTAGTTTTGGACTACTGCCCACCTCGTTGATGTTTTGGATCGCCCATTAGAGCTCCATGCTACCATAGATGGTCGCTCTTATGTGGTGTCTGAGGCATCCATTAGATCTGCCCTTCATCTCCAGGATGAAGGTGGCATTGTCTTTATTCCCAATTAAGAGGTATTGGATGGTATGGCTGCTATAGGCTATAATCATGGGGGGAAGTTTAACTTCCAGAAAAATAGATTTTCCCCTCAACGGAAGCTACTGGTTCATTTCTTGATATTATTCCAAGGTTGCAGCTTCTGGTAAGTGATTGGTATGGTTCTTCTATTCTTGTGTTATACTAACATTCTTTTCACCAATGTGTACAGTGATTGGTGACTCACGTTTTATTTAGTTAGTTAAAAAAACAAAGAAAAAAAAAATACTTTTTATATAATATCTGCTTATACTTTCAACATGTGATGGAATTTCAAAACTTGTACATAATATAATATCTGCTTATACTTTTCCATCATGACATTGTTTTCCACTTGCCATTTTCATACTTGGGATGTTTTGAGAGGTACTTCTAGTGTTGGACCTAGTCCACACAACAAATGGTGCTCAACTCACCATGTTTAACAAACAAGAAAGAGTTGATTCACCATGAGGGTACGGCTCTGGTGTGATATCAAATCCGTTGATGGTTGCCAGGTTACCAAAAACTGGATGGTTTTCACTTGCCTTGGTCCTAGACTGAAAATTGGCTAGTCCAAAGGGGTACGGCACTTGGTAAATATCTATATCAAATCCGTTAATAGCTGTAATAGCTTGCTCAAAGCTATAGGGTTTTCAGCTCACCGATGCTTTATTGCTAAGAGTTGGCTAGTCCAAAAGGGTACGAATTCTGGTAAAGACTCATATCAAATCCGTTGATGGTTGTGATGATTTGCCCAAAATCATTAGGGTACCCCACTTACCATTGATTCACGTTCTAAGAGTTGGGCTGGGTTCTGGTCTTCCAGGGTGATGCTTATTCCACCACAAAGACTAGCTAGCCCACGAGCGAGCAACTACTTGGTAAAGGCTCATCAAATATGCTCATGTTGCTATCAAGATATAACAAGGTGCAGATCTGTTTTCAAGCTTTCAAGAAGCTTTTAGGTGTAACTCGTTGTAGCAGTCTTTGTGTTGTTCATGCTGATGGTTATGATGTTGTTGTTTGTGTTGCTGTTTCAATCCTCAAGTTGTTTTGCAAGATCTACCAGGAAACTTGAACTCAACAGGTCAAATTCAAGTTTAGGGGAGGATTGTTAGGACCTTTGTAATAGACATTTGTAATAGGTATGCTAGGAGGTATGTAGTTTCTCCTTGTCCTAGTAGTAGTAGGAGCAACACGTGCTCCTGGTCTTTAGAAAGTCAAACATTATTATTCTGAGTAGTTTGTTAGGATATGCATGAGATATGTTAGGAAAGGATATACATATCAGAAGTTACACGTTTTGGTTTAATGATGTATTAGGGTTTCCTTGTAGTATAAAAGGAACCATTGGCAAAAGGGTTAAACACACCTTCATCAAACATTATTCATTTTCATATTAATAGTAGAAATCCTTAGTAAGGATCAAGTTATTATAGTTATTCTGTTTCTTCTTGTTCATAGTATTTGTATTCCGCACTTATACTGTGTGTTTCATCTAGAGTCTCTCTGTGAATAGACTTGTGATTACAGAAGTCGTTCACCATCCTTAACATGCTGCAAGATCCATATCTAGTGGACCCGACAACTTCATAAAGGAACAAGTTGAACGCAGTATCTTTGAATTAAACTTTGTTTGAACGGATTACCAATTAGCTGACTTGTTTACGAAAGCTCTGTCGAAAGATAGGTTTAAGTACCTCGTTAGGAAAATTGGTATGATATGTTTGACTCCAACAGACGTGGAGATTCTGGCAAAGAGGCTTTCTTGATATATCTATCAAACATCAACTTGTACATATCTATGAAAAAATCAAAATACAAAAATATAAAACAAAACACAAAATTAAAAAAAATTGAAAATCCAAAAAGATTCTTCTCGACATGTCTTTTAGTATCGATAATATGGACGTACCTAGAAATGTCGCTCAATAACGACACGTGTGTGTACATAAAGCTCGAATGAAAGTTGTATTTTTTCAAAACATGTCATTTCTTTTTTTAATAAAGGAAAATGTCTCTTATATACAATTTTCCAACAATGGGTAGAGCAATATATTGCGGAGTTGAGCTTGTCACAAAACATTCAAAGTTTTGAGCTCAACACAATGACTTGTAACCAATTTTAGATTGCAACCCAGATCTCTATTCACGGGGGAGTGTACGATTTAGTGCGCTTACCCCCAACAAAATAAGAGAAATCTTCTTACACTTAAGTGGATTCGTCAAGACATTCAAAATCTATGAACACAAGTTTATGCTTTAGAAACACCATGTCGCCAAAAAGAGATGGTTTCTCAAAAAGCGTTGAACATAATTTTTCATGAATTTTCAATGATTATTCAAAATCTTTCAAAAATTGTGTGTTCAACAACTATCCTCAAAAAGCGAAATGTGGATCATCGTCGCAATGACAATTCAATTGGATCAATTTTTGAGGGGGAGCTTTTCAAAATCAAAGTTTTAATGTTGTTGGATATATTTTGTCAATAAAATTTTAAGTATCCAACACATTGTGTGTGATGTTCATTTGGTACAATTCACATGAAAAAGCTTTGATGTTCGTGAGCACACTCTTGAACCATAATTTTTTTATGTGTTCATGAACATGTAGTGTGCGAGTACAATTTTTTCAAGAATTTTTCAGTGATTATTCAAAATCTTTCAAAAATTGTGTACTCGACACTACATAAAATGTTCAATGTAATTCATGCTAAGTTAGACACATTTTTCTCCCGAAAGATTTTTAAGACTCTTTATCGTGATATATTTTAATCAAATTTGGTATCTCTAATATCACATGATTTATATATTAGAGACAGAGGAGAAAATGTGATTAAAATGTCATTTAATATAAGAAACATTCATATTAGACTCAACCACTTTAACTCTTACCCACATGTGCGAAACACTTTCGATTATCGAAGCACATGTGAAAGGGGAGATTTTCTAAAAGTATGTCAAAGTATTTTCAAATGGTTTTATGGTTACGATCTTATACCCACAACCTCTTTAATTCACGATGTTATTGGTGTCAAAAGGTGGTTAGGTATATGTCCTATAATCCAACCAGAACCGAATGGATCTTCCCAGGGACAATCCAATAGATTATTAGAAGTCCATATGAAAGATAGAGGAGAATGTGAAAAGGGAAAAATGCCGACTAAGTACCTAAGCTAGCACTAGAATAATCACAACAAGGTGCTAGTGATGAAGTCTTCGTAAGCATTGAAGGGGTTGAAAATGAAAAGGAAATGTAAGGATAAAGGGTGAAAAGAAATAGCCCTCCATACAACTTATGCAAAAACTAGGTCAACACATCATTGAAGACAAGACATCATGGACCCAATGATGCAATGCACAACCCTTCCCCAGCTAACTTAGACTTCTCTCAAAAGAAGTTTGTATTATTGTCACGGAAATCAACACATATTCTATTGACTTTCTCACTCTGAGATAGTTGATTGAATACGTGACATCTGCTCCAGCCTCCGATCACCAAAAGTGCACAAATCGAGTATAGAGCCAAAATATCAATCAAATATCATTAGGACACATCACATGATGAAGAAGAGAGTCCTACGCTATATCCTTGTGATATTGCCATAACACTCGAGTGATACTATTTAGTGTTCACAATTGTTGGAAATTGACTTTATGTGACGACATTTAAGAATTCCTATTAGTTATCATAGTCACACACGCATAGACTAGACTAAGAAACGTTGTATAGTTTAGGTGTGGTGTGTGACTATATATACCCCTCCAAGGCTTCCAAGGAGGGGTTGTTGCTTGTGTTTTCATTTGAGTTTAATACACTTTTTCTTTCTTTCACACACAACCCTCTATCTCTCTTTCCACCATGGCAGCCACCACTTTCCACCACCTACCTAGACCATCGGATCTATAATAGCAAACCCACAATTGGTATCAGAGCCACGGTTCAATCTTTGGATTGGCGTGTTTATTGTTTACTGATTTGGTGGTCTAACTATGTTGTCTTGATCTATTGATTTTTTTGTCACAATGATCAAATCTGTCTAAAAATTGTCTCTTTTTTTGTCACGGTAGTCATTTTATTCTTGTCTCAGATCAGTTTTCATTGAAACTTGGTCCATCAAAACAGTCGGTTACACAGTCTATCATGTTTATCATTATACTCATATCTGATATTATCATTTTGTCACATGGTTTCATCTTTTATATCATTTGTTTTATCATCATTTCTGGGTTATCTAATATCTTTTTGAAGATGAAAATATATAAACAGATCTAGAAAACCCAGACCAAAAGTATTTTAGGTTGGGAAATTTAGGTATTGTTGTTAAGCCCTCAGCAGGTTGTTCTTGGTCACACAATAACACCCATATGATGAACAGGCAACCTAAGAACAATAGTGGATCTCATCAATCTTCTTGGCTATCTACTAAAGATCCATAAGGTAGACTCAATCCTGAAAAGGTCTGGGTCTCCTTAAGACACTAAATTTTGCATATATCTTTTCTGTTGTTGTAGATTACTCCATACCAAGATCCCACTCTTGGAATAGTTGATAGTGGATGCTCTAGGAGCATGACAGGGAATAAAGGACTTTTATCTAACTTTGTACCATTTCAAGGCGGAAAGGTCTACTTCGGAGGTGGTGAAGGAAGGATCTCTGGCAAAGGAACTATTCAGACACCTAACCTTAATTTTGAGCAGGTCTACTATGTGGAAGCACTTCAACACTTCAACTTGATCTCTGTCTCTTAGATTTGTGACAAGAAGCAGTTTGTCCTCTTTACGGATACTGATGCATTGGTGTTATCCAAAGACTTTAAGCTACCGGATGACTCTCAAGTTCTACTCAGAATCCCTAGAAGACATAATCTCTATAGTATCAAGCTGAATGAAGTTAATCCTACTGGTCAACTAGCTTGTTTGGTTGCTAAAGCCTCAGAAGATGAAGCCACTAAATGGCATAGAAGGATGGGACATGTAAACTTCAAGACCATTCACAAATTAGCAAATATGAACTTGGTCTCTGGTTTACCTCCCAAAACTTTTAGAAATGACATCAATTGCCTTGCGTGCAACAAAGGCAAACGACACAAAGCATCCTTCAAGTCCATTACTGCTCTCGGCCTCATAACTGGACCATTGCAACTACTACACATGGATTTATTTGGTCCTACCTCCATTAGGAGCATTGACCATAAACAATATTGTCTTGTGGTAACTGATGGGTATAACAGGTTCACGTGGGTTTTCTTTCTGGCTGCCAAAAGTGAGACCTACTCAATTCTCAAGGACTTCATTACACTCATTGAGAATCAGCTGTCCAAGAAGGTGAAAGGTATCCGATGTGACAATGGCACAAAATTCAAAAATGCAGACCTCATTGCACTTTGCAATTCCAAAGGTATCAAAATAGATTATAGTGTTGCCAGGACTCCTCAACAGAATGGTGTTGCAGAAAGGAAGAACAGGACTCTACTAGAAGCTGCGAGAACCATGCTTGCAGATTCCAAGCTTCCAACTATGTTTTGGACAGAAGCTGTCAATACTGTAAGTTATATGTTGAATAGGGTTTCAATTACCAATCCCCATAAGAAGACTCCCTATGAGCTACTCACAGCCAAAGTACCCAGCATTGCTCATTTGAAGCCATTTGGTTGTCCTGTCACCATTATGAATACTAGTGACTATTTGGGGAAATTTGATGGCAAGGCATATGAAGGATACATTGTAGGATATTCAGCTCACTCTCGAGCTTATCGTGTCTATAATCTCCATGCCAAGCGTGTCATTGAAACTATAAATCTCAGGTACTTTGAGGAAAAGACAACATCCAAGGCAAAGGTCCTGAATGGTATCTTGATCTTGATTATCTTAGTGACTCATTGGGATATTTTCGTTTCAAAACTAACCAAGATGTAGGTCCACAAGTGTTTGTAACTTCTAGTGCAGGTGCTCATTCTAGCTTTTCGGACTCAGATGAGGATGATGACATTTTTGTTGTTCCATCCTATTCCACCACAGTCTCTCCTAACACCAATGTTACTCCTATTGATGCATCTCCATTAGATATTATGGATTCACAAGGAGCTCTTGACACATTGCTCAAGCAACAACAAGATGCCACTACAGCAGCTGCTCAAAGAGGCTTTGAGTTTCCCTTGAGTACTCCTGCTGTACAAGTTACTCCTAGTGCTCCTAATGTTACTTCTAGTACAAGTTTAACACCTATTGGTAGTCCGGTTAGTGATCCTACTTCCACAACTAGATTCTCTGGTCCTTCTGACTTGGGAAACTATCAAAAGAAGACTTCTACTAAGCTGGATGATATTCATAGGCAACCAATAGATGGCATTTTCGACTCTGCTTCATATGATGATGACTTTGTTGGGGATCTTAATAACTTGGCACCAGAAGTGGATGTAGCTCATATTCCTGTTCAGCAGATAAATAAAGACCATCCTACTACTCAAATCATTGGTGATTCTGGTTCTACTGTCAAGACTCGCCGCATGCATAAGAAAGCAACGTCTGATCATCATGTTCTTGTGAGCTACATTAAAGACCAAAAGCGTAATAATCACACAAACTTTCTTCACTGTTTGTTTGCTTGTTTTCTTTCACAGGTGGAATCTAGGCCAGTCTCACATGGTCTTAAAGATCAAAGTTGGGTGGAGGCTATGCAGGAGGAGATGCTGTAGTTCTTGTTTCAGAATGTTTGGATCCTAGTTGACTTACCAGATGGAAAGACAATAATTGGTACCAAATGGTTTCTCAAGAACAAGAAAGATGCAAGGGGTATTTTGGTGAGAAATAAGGCTAGGCTGGTTGCACAAGGTCACACTCAACTTGAAGGAATAGACTATACTGAAGTCTTTGCTCTTGTTGCTAGGATTGAGGCCATTCGTCTGTTTTTTGGATTTTGTTTCTTATGTTGGCTTTATAGTTTTCCAGATGGATGTCAAGAGTGCATTTCTCTATGGCAAGATTGATGAGGAAGTTTATGTCACTCAACCTAAGGGCTTTGTGGATGCACTTCACCCCCAAGAAAGTTTACAAGGTGGTCAAAGCTATATATGGACTTCATCAGGCTCTTTGAGCTTGGTATGAGCGTCTGTCCACTTTCTTGTTGAAACACAGCGACAAAAGAGGCACTATTGACAAAACACTGTTTCTTAAAAGGAATATCAAGGACATCATCCTAGTTCAAGTGTATGTGGATGATATTATTTTCGGTTCTACTAAGAAAGTATGGTGTGATGAGTTTGAACAGCTAATGAAAGGAGAATTTCAGATGAGTGCCATGGGAGAACTTACATTTTCCTTGGTCTTCAAGTCAAGCAGCAGTCGGATGGTATCTTCATAAGTCAAGACAAGTATGTTCATGAGATTCTTCAGAAGTTTGATGTGGAACCTCTTAGACCAGCAGCAACACCTTATGAAGTCACTAAAGTCAAATTCAAGAATGAGCCTGATCCTCCTGTAAATGTTCACATGTACAGGTCAATGATTGGCTCACTCATGTATTTGACTGCATCACGTTTGGACATCATGTTTTCAGTAAGTGCTTGCTCTAGACATCAGGTGGATCCAACCGTATCTAACTTGAATGCAGTCAAGAAAATCTTCAAGTATATCAAGGCACAACCCAAGCTAGGCTTGTGGTATCCAAGGGAATCACCTTTTATTCTTGAAGCCTATAGTGATAGTGACTATGTAGGTGCCAATAACGATAGGAACTCTACTACTGGTGGTTGTCAGTTTTTGGGTCGAAGACTTATCTCATGGTAGTGTAAGAAACAAACAATAGTAGCTACCTCTTCAACAGAAGCTGAGTACGTAGCTGCTGCTAGTTATTGTGGACAAGTCTTGTGGATACAAAATCAGATGCTGGATTATGGGTTCAACTTCATGAACACCAAAATTTTCATCGACAATCAAAGCACTATCTGCATTGTGAAGAATCATGTCTTTCATCAACGAACCAAGCATATTGAGATTAGGCACCATTTTATAAGGGATGCCAATGAGAAGAAGCTGATACAGGTTCTTAAAGTGCATACGGATGATAATGTTGCTGATTTTTAACTAAAGCATTTGATTGTCCGAGATTCAACCACTTGGTGGTTCACATTGGTATGGTCAATCCTTGAGGCCTAGGATTGAGGGGAGGCTAAGCCTAAGCCTAAGGGGAGGCTTATTGTACATATTTCATTACACAGTCTAACATATGGTATATTCTAACAACAGTTTTCATGGGTATTTACGGTGTGTGCATCTTCTAGTGGAAGATATTGGTTACTCCTAGTGGCAGTCTTCTGCTCCTAGTGGGTGCAAACCCTTCTATTTCACTCATGGTTGGCTTCTAGTATCGATTTTGGGTCACTGTTCACTTCGTTGACTTTCATTAACCTCTTGGTGCTCCTAGTGTTGACCATTACGCGTTTTGACTTTTAGTCAACGCGAGTTACTTCTGGTGTATATCTTTTTGGTTTATCTTTGGTAATTGGGATTTTCAAATAATGGTTTAAGGGGCAAGTGGTTACTCTTGCATTAATGACTTAATTTTGAAAGGGCAACCCCCATAATTAGGGGTCAATGAATAGTTTTATGACCATTATTTATGGTCAAATCCCTCATTTGACTCAATCATCCCAACCATACACACACACATACGCTCCTACTCTTCACCCTCTTCAATCAATCATCTTCTACTGCATTCATCATCAACAATGGCATCACTCCAGTATAAACCCGATCACAACAAGGTGGCCTATCTTGGCGAAGGTCCTAAAAGAGAAGAGTTCATAGACATCCTGGAATACATTGAAGCTTCCAATCTAAGGTATGCTCTTACTGTGTATGATACTGTTATACCTCAGTTTTGGACTACTGTCCACCTCGTTGATGTTTTGGGTCGCCCATTAGAGCTCCATGCTACCATAGATGGTCGCTCTTATGTGGTGTCTGAGCCATTAGATCTGCCCTTCATCTCCAAGATGAAGGTGGCATTGTCTCTATTCCCAATTAAGAGGTATTGGATGGTATGGCTGCTCTAGGCTATAATCATGGGGGGAAGTTTAACTTCCAGAAAAATAGATTTTCCCCTCAATGGAAGCTACTGGTTCATTTCTTGATATTATTCCAAGGTTGCAGCTTCTGGTAAGTGATTAGTATGGTTCTTTTATTCTTGTGTTATACTAACATTCTTTTCACCAATGTGTACGGTGATTGGTGACTCACATTTTATTTAGTTAGTTAAAAAAACAAAGAAAAAAAAATATCTTTTATATAATATTTGCTTATACTTTCAACATGTGATGGAATTTCAAAACTTGTACATAATATAATATCTGCTTATACTTTTCCATCATGACATTGTTTTCCACTTGGCATTTTCACACTTGGGCTGTTTTGAGAGGTACTTCTAGTGTTGGACCTAGTCCACACAACAAATGGTGCTCAACTCACCATGTTTAACAAACAAGAAAGAGTTGATTCGCCATGAGGGTACGGCTCTGGTGTGATATCAAATCCATTGATGGTTGCCAGGTTACCAAAAACTGGATGGTTTTCACTTGCCTTGGTCCTAGACTGAAAAATGACTAGTCCAAAGGGGTACGGCTCTTGGTAAAGATCTATATCAAATTCGTTGATAGTTGTAATAGCTTGCTCAAAGCTATAGGGTTTTCAGCTCACCGATGCTTTATTGCTAAGAGTTGGCTAGTCCAGAAGGGTACGACTTCTGGTAAAGACTCATATCAAATCCGTTGACGGCTGTGATGATTTTCCCAAAATCATTAGGGTACCCCCACTTACCATTGATTCACGTTCTAAGAGTTGGACTGGGTTCTGGTCTTCCAGGGTGATGCTTATTCCACCACAAAGACTAGCTAGCCCACGAGCGAGCAACTACTTGGTAAAGGCTCATCAAATCTGCTCATGTTGCTATCAAGATTCAACAAGGTGCAGATCTATTTTCAAGCTTTCAAGAAGCTTTTAGGTGTTACTCGTTGTAGCAGTCTTTGTGTTGTTCATGCTGATGGTTATGATGCTGTTGTTTGTGTTGTTGTTTCAATCCTCAAGCTGTTTTGCAAGATCTACCAGGAAACTTGAACTCAACAGGTCAAATTCAAGTTTAGGGGAGGATTGTTAGGACCTTTGTAATAGACATTTGTAATAGGTATGCTAGGAGGTATGTAGTTCCTCCTGGTCCTAGTAGTAGTAGGAGCAACACGTGCTCTTGGTCTTTAGAAAGTCAAACATTATTATTCTGAGTAGTTTGTTAGGATATGCATGAGATATGTTTGGAAAGGATATACATATCAGAAGTTACACGTTTTGGTTTAATGTTGTATTAGGGTTTCCTTGTAGTATAAAAGGAACCATTGGCAGAAGGGTTAAAAACACCTTCATCAAACATTATTCATTTTCATATTAATAGTAGAAATCCTTAGTAAGGATCAAGTTATTATAGTTATTCTGTTTCTTCTTGTTCATAGTATTTGTATTCCGCACTTATACTGTGTGTTTCATCTAGAGTCTCTCTGTGAATAGACTTGTGATTACAGAAGTCGTTCACCATCCTTAACATACTGCAAGATCCATATCTAGTGGACCCGAAAACTTCATAAAGGAACAAGTTGAACGCGGTATCTTTGAATTATACTTTGTTGGAACGGATTACCAATTAGTTGACTTGTTTACGAAAGCTCTGTCGAAAGATAGGTTTAAGTACCTCGTTAGGAAAATTGGTATGAGATGTTTGACTCCAACAGACGTGGAGATTCTGGCAAAGAGCCTTGCTTGATATATCTATCAAACATCAACTTGTACATATCTATGAAAAAATCAAAATACAAAAATATAAAACATATAAAAACAAAACATAAAATAAAAAAAAAATTGAAAATCCATAAAGATTCTTCTCGACATGTCTTTTAGTATCGATAATATGGACATACCTAGAAATGTCGCTCAATAACGACACGTGTGTGTACATAAAGCTCGAATGAAAGTTGTATTTTTTCAAAACATGTCATTTCTTTTTTTTAATAAAGGAAAATGTCTCTTTTATACAATTTTCCAACAATGAGTAGAGCAATATATTGCGCAGTTGAGCTTGTCACAAAATATTCAAAGTTTTGAGCTCAACACAATGACTTGTAACCAATTTTAGATTGCAACCCGGATCTCTATTCACGGGGGAGTGTACGATTTAGTGCGCTTACCCCCAACAAAATTAGAGAAATCTTCTTACACTTAAGTGGATTCGTCAAGACATTCAAAATCTATGAACTCAAGTTTATGCTTTAGAAACACCATGTCGCCAAAAAGAGATGGTTTCTCAAAAAGCGTTCAACATAATTTTTCATGGAATTTTTCAATGATTATTCAAAATCTTTCAAAAATTGTGTGTTCAACAACTATCCTCAAAAAGCGAAATGTGGATCATCGTCGCAATGACAATTCAATTGGATAAATTTTTTAGGGGGAGCTTTTCAAAATCAAAGTTTTAATGTTGTTGGATATATTTTGTCAATAAAATTTTAAGTATCCAACACATTGTGTGTGATGTTCATTTGGTAAATTCACATGAAAAAGCTTTGATGTTCGTGATCACACTCTTGAACGATAATTTTTTTATGTGTTCATGAACATGTAGTGTGCGAGTACAATTTTTTCAAGAATTTTTCAGTGATTATTCAAAATCTTTCAAAAATTGTGTACTCGACACTACATAAAATGTTCAATGTAATTCATGCTAATTTAGACACATTTTTCTCCCGAAAGATTTTTAAGACTCTTTATCGTGATATATTTTAATCAAATTTGGTATCTCTAATATCACATGATTTATATACTAGAGACAGAGGAGAAAATGTGATTAAAATGTCATTTAATATAAGAAACATTCATATTAGACTCAACCACTTTAACTCTTACCCACATGTGTGAAACACTTTCGATTATCAAAGCACATGTGAAAGGGGAGATTTTCTAAAAGTATGTCAAAGTATTTTCAAATGGTTTTATGGTTACGATCTTATACCCACAACCTCTTTAATTCACGATGTTATTGGTGTCAAAAGGTGGTTAGGTATATGTCCTATAATCCAACCAGAACCGAATGGATCTTCCCAGGGACAATCCAATAGATTATTAGAAGTCCATATGAAAGATGGAGGAGAATGTGAAAAGGGAAAAATGCCGACTAAGTACCTAAGCTAGCACTAGAATAATCACAACAAGGTGCTAGTGATGAAGTCTTCGTAAGCATTGAAGGGGTTGAAAATGAAAAAGAAATGTAAGGGTAAAGGGTGAAAAGAAATAGCCCTCCATACAACTTATGCGAAAACTAGGTCAACACATCATTGAAGACAAGACATCATGGACCAAATGATGCAATGCACAACCCTTCCCCAGCTAACTTAGACTTCTCTCAAAAGAAGTTTGTATTATTGTCACGGAGATCAACACAGATTCTATTGACCTTCTCACTCTGAGATAGTTGATATTGAATACGTGACATCTGCTCTAGCCTCCGATCACCAAAAGTGCACAAATCGAGTATAGAGCCAAAATATCAATCAAATATCATTAGGACACATCACATGACAAAGAAGAGAGTCATACGCTATATCCTTGTGATATTGCCATAACACTCGAGTGATACTATTTAGTGTTCATAATTGTTGGAAATTGACTTTATGTGACGACATTTAAGAATTCCCATTAGTTATCATAGTCACACACGCATAGACTAGACTAGGAAACGTTGTATAGTTTAGGTGTGGTGTGTGACTATATATACCCCTCCAAGGCTTCCAAGGAGGGGTTGTTGCTTGTGTTTTCATTTGAGTTTAATACACTTTTTCTTTCTTTCACACACAACCCTCTATCTCTCTCCACCATGGCAGCCACCACTTTCCACCACCCACCTAGACCACCGGATCTATAATAGCAAACCCACAATTGGTATCAGAGCCACGGTTCAATCTTTGGATCGGCGTGTTTATTGTTTACTGATTTGGTGGTCTAACTATTTTGTCTTGATCTATGGATTTTTTTTGTCACAATGATCAAATCTGTCTAAAAATTGTCTCTTTTTTTGTCACGGTAGTCATTTTATTCTTGTCTCAGATCAGTTTTTCATTGACACTTGGTCCATTAAAACAGTCGGTTACACAGTCTATCATGTTTATCATTATACTCATATCTGATATTATCATTTTGTCACATGGTTTCATCTTTTATATCATTTGTTTTATCATCATTTCTGGGTTATCTAATATCTTTTTGAAGATGAAAAGA
Organism: Glebionis coronaria; assembly: GCA_025667525.1. Taxonomy (NCBI): domain Eukaryota; kingdom Viridiplantae; phylum Streptophyta; class Magnoliopsida; order Asterales; family Asteraceae; genus Glebionis; species Glebionis coronaria. The sequence continues at coordinate 463,309,872 of CM046881.1, forward strand.
TAAAAACAGATCTAGAAAACCAGACCCGGAATTCAAGGAAAAAGTACTATGGATAAGATTTCAGATGGATACTTTCCGACGGGTGATTCCGACGGATACATTCCGACGGGTGATTCCGACGGATACATTCCAACGGATATATTCCGACGGACATATTCCGACGGATATATTCCGATGGAGATATTCCGGTGGATATATTCATATTCCGATGGGGTGTAGTGATTGAACATTGCAAGATTGCTTTATAACATTCCGATGTGTACAAAAAATCCATACCGTGACCATGACTTGTTTAAAAAATTTGCCCGAGACCAAAACTGTAACAACAATTGACCATCATACTTCCATCCTTGTCTCTCCACAACAAATCCACCAAATCTATCCTAACCCAACGACACACATCCCATCTACGAATCACAACATCAAGACTCAACATCTAAAACAATATCTCAGATTCGGTATTGCATGTCGTTGATCTTTTTAGATCTATACCAGAACATCATCATAGATATGTGAGAATGAACCCATCTTTTATTTTCGAAATATCAAGAATGAGTTATAGCAAGTTTTTTATAATCAGTTCTTTTATTCGATTTGAACAAAACAGAAATCATCACTGACCTATGTAAACCATCTTTAATTTTCGAATCTTAAAAGGATTAGAACATAAACAATATTGTTTTTGTCCTTCCTTGATTCGTTAACAAAAAACAACATGCAATCACAGATTCACCTACCCGAGACCCTTATGGATCTTGAAGCTGATATCATCTCACGTTCTTCATCTTTATGTGGTGTGTTGATAAAAGTTCCAAATGAATCGATTATACTCATATCATTTTGATGTGTGTGATTTGTTTGGGATTTCATATGACGAGATGGAGTATTTTTCACCGTGTATATGATGGAGAAAAGTGGGGGCGAAGGAAGTGAGGATGAGAATTGGTGGCTGAGATGTGAGAGAAGGTGGAAAATAATGGGTCGATGTTTACTATGTGTGGGGAGATTAGGTTAAGTTTTGACCTAATATTTAGGTATCCTAATTTAATATCCCAAATGTGTTTTAACCCGGGTTGGGTATTGGATCAAGTGACAGGACGGGCTGGACACATCATGGACTGATGGACTGGGATAGTTAGTGTACATGTGATGAACCAATTTTTGATAAAAATTGTTATATCCAAATATCATTTATCATTTCATTTGATAAAGGTTAATATTTTGATTAACGATGTCAAAAGTGACAAAAAGACGAGACAAAAGTGACGAGATAATGACGAGACAACGTGTAAAACCCGCATGCTTTTACCATGAATAGTACCCTTAGGATCGTACGTACATGATTAGAACTTTCCTTTTATAGCACGTTTACGTTTCATGAACAAGAATTACAAGTATTACGTACGTGTTATAACACGATAAGTATTTATTACGTATGAACACACGATAATTATTCCAATAATAATTATAATCACGAACATGCAAACATGAAATAATGAACGTAAATTAATCACGAGATAATATTATGTATGTATATATATTTATTACGAACACGAATAACTAAGTCACGATCGATAATTAATTAGAACACGTAATTTACGGACACGAGAACACACGAGAACACACTATATTTTAGACACGGAAAAAGGTACGGGTTACCCCATGTGGGGCCCCCTACCCGCGGCATACACAAGAAACATGGGCTTGGCCATGTAATTTTTACTAACTAGGGAATTAAGGGAAAACATGTGTCATTTATCACAAATCTAGAAAATAATCAAAACCCTAGTTTTTCTTTTTCTTTGTCGTATTTGGCCGCCAGATTTAAGAACACAAAAGGGGTGTTCGGGTTGATTTTGATCTTGGAATTTTTACAAGGATACTTGTGTGTTCGTCCTCATTCGATTCACGTATTCGGTATAACCTTTAACCTTTTCTTTTTATGTTTTGATTTATTGAATCACATAAAATCATGATGTTTTTAATTAAACTAATTGAAAACAAGTATTTTAAACATGTTAATAATCATGGGGTTAAATCAATGAAGAGTTTTGGGGTGTTTTATTCCTAGCCGACGCCTAACCGAGCCCCAAGGGGGGTCTCGGCTTGGCCTATGTCGCACCACCGAGACCATATGGTCTCGGTATGGTGGTGGTGGTCCCACGGTAGCAGCAAAAGCAAGGGGAAACCCGACTTAGGTCGGGGTATGGTGATGGTTACGGGTCCGGTTCATGGGTTTTAGTCACGGGTCCGGTTCATGAATCATTTTTCAAGGTTTATGATTCTTACAAGTTATGTTATTTTTTTTAAGACTTAAATTAAATTAATTTAAAGCATGACATGATTAATTTAATTTACATGACTTAGGTTATTAATTTAATTATTAATTCATGAATTTTAACCTAAGTATTTATTCTTTAATTAGACTATATAATTAATTAATTATTAAAACCATGACTTATAATTAATTAATTTACATGACTTAGGTTATATTATTTATAGATAATAATACATGTTTAACCTAAGTATTTTACCTTATTTAATTAAAATCATGTTTTATTTAATTAAATACTTTAACCTATAGTTTATTTAATTTACATATAATAATTAATAAGCTATACTATATAATCACATGACTTAGAATAATAATCAGAAAACACTTAAGCTTATATAATTAGCTTAATTAACCAGCTTATATCTATTTATGGAAACTTCCTATTTTTAGAAACTTATTTATTTAAGGCGGCTAATCTATTTATAGAAACTTTCTATTTTTAGAAACTTATTTATTTAAAACAGTAATTCTATTTTTGGAAACTTTCTATTTTTGGTAACTTTCTATTTTTGGAAACTTTCTATTTTAGGAAACCTGTTATTTTTAGAAAGTTACTTATTATTACACAACAAGTATAATAATACATGAAATACAAGTAATAATTAATCAGAATAGACAGAATATAAGATAAACACAGTATAAAGCTTAAAACAGTAAAACATGACATGAACATATAAACAAGCTAAGACATGATGTAAAACCAGTTACGTATTCAGTAATCAGATACTTATACACGTATGTATTTATGTAGCATTAGTGATACCGAAGTAGGACTCTCTTCCGTTCGTCTTCTTCGTTCACTGGACATAAGGTACGGATTCTCCGTCCTTTCAGTATGGACATTCTTTCCTTATTAGGATTTCCCTGTATGCAACCAACTGTTTTGCCTAGTATATGTTTTATATGTTTTGATTGATTATGTTTAATTAGAATACCTAAAGCCATATACATGCAAGACCATTTTCACCTAGTTATGGAGGTACCATAACCATAACACTAGAGGCACTGGTGTTATGACTTCCCCACGGCGGAGTGATTACTCGTGGCGTCCCTTCAGCTTTTGGCCATATTATTATTATTATTATCATGTGGGGCGTATGGGTGCATCCTAGTTACATGTTTTCAGCAGATTACTCAGTGTGAATGTGGTGTGTGCCTTGTATCCTTCACAAGGAGCTGATCCCTCCTACCCAAAACCAGTATATTAAATTAGAGGCAGCCCCTCTAATTTGCATGACGAGGTCACCCCTCCAAGTATTCAGGCACGTTGATATTCATGACCTATATTGGCTAACGGTAAAATATGTTAAACAGTTTTTACAAGATAAACATAAGGCTTTTCAAACTATAAAACCAGTTTTACTAAGACATAACCGGGTTATTCATGACTTAGTTTCTTCCGCTGTTTCATGCTTATATGCTTATATTATTCATGCCCAACTTGTTCTAGCTTAGTGTATAGGTCCCACGGCTATCAATGAGGCTAAGTCCAAGGATCATCCACAACCCATGCGCAGACTACTTTGGAAGAGCGAGCTGCGATAGCTGAGGGAGAACTGAGTAGGATAGAAACGGACTGCGCCTAAGTGTTGTGGCCTCCCTTGCTAACAACCATAGCTGGGCGTAGATGGATGGTTGGCCAGGGCTTGCGGCTTGCCGTGAGCAAGGTAACAGAGGCTCCTTACTTGTTGCAGGCTTTTGCAGATGTTGTATCGGACGGCACTGACCGTGGTAGGCACAAGGGTTTGATGAAAGCTGTTGAGCTGATAAGCAAGAAGGAAGACATTACCCAACATGCCTACCATAACCCTCTAGCTAAAGATAAGATGACCGCCTCGATGGCCGCCCTTGGGGAAATCCAGCACCCATTCCTAGACGACCTGGAGTCGCTGAAGGATGCTCCTAATGAGGTGATAATGTCCAAGCTTACAGCCGATCGTATCCAACTGACCTTGCCCACCTACGACTCTGTTTCGAGGGTGATGAAAGTTGAGAAGCTTTTAGCCGAGGCGTTGGATGCTAATATGACCAGGGCACAGGGTGGCAAAGATGCTCGCGGTGAGGTTCTCCGTGCCTTGATTGCAGAAGGGAAGAGAGAGATAGGGGAGTTCTTACCCCCTCTGTAATTTTACATTGTAAACATTTGCGCCTTTATTCGTCCGTGTATGTACACGGCTAGAACTGACATTATTGTGATAACTCGTTTTATGTAAGTCCGTGATGACCACGGCTACTTTGTGTTTTGAATTTGAAACTTGTTTATTTTCTTTAGATATCATGTACCTATATTGCATGACATGTCACGTCTTACCCAGAATAAAAACAAGTCTATATTTTACTAGACGTGCGGCATGCGTCTTTACCATGCAAAACACTATGTGGGTGCGGCATATGGAAACTTATTACAACGTCTTGTAAAGAAGGTGTCTAGTAAGGATACATGATCCACGTCACTGGGGTTGCATCCCTCTTATGCAACAAGTTGAATTATTAGGTTCACTTAATCCTCTTACCCCGCCTGGAGGCGAATAGTACATGTACGGTTTTGAATGAATGTATATAATTAAGAGATAGCACATTATAACAATAACAACTAAATCTATACGATAATTATTTGCACATAGAATCTAAAAGACAAGACAATAATTTGCACAAGAACGAGCCGTGGAGCTAGCTAGGCACCACGACATTTTATTAGAACGTTTACGATTTTTGTTTTGACAAGAATGGGAAATCCTAAAAACAAAAGGAACCTAGAAAGCATGAAAAACAAAACAAAAGAGAATACATGGATCTTCATTGAAGCCAACTATAGCGAAGTGTCCATGCGGAAGCCGTAGCCTTTCAAAGGTAGCATCTTTTAAGATTGCAGATATTCCACGTGCGTTCCATGTCGCCGCCATCCATGTTACGCAACTTGTACGCGCCCCGTCCTAAGGCTTCCGTAACCTCATACGGTCCTTCCCACTTGGGGCCCAGCTTTCCTGTATTCTTCGCTCAACTTGCCTCGTTGGCACGATAAACGAAATCTCCCGGTCGAAAGGAAACACCTTTAACCTTGGCGTCATAATAAGCCTTCATCCGTGCCTTGGACTTGGCCTCATTGATAGCCGCTATTTCTCTTTTTTCGTCCAACAAGTCCAGATTAATCCGGAGTTGCTCGTTGTTCGTGACAACATTAACCTCCGCTGTGCGGATGGTCGGCATTCCAATTTCTGATGGTATAACAGCTTTAGTGCCGTAGGCCAGCGCAAATGGAGTGTCCTCATTGGCTGTTTTAATCATAGTCCTATGTGCCCATAGAACATGTGGCAGCTCATCTACCCATTTGGCACTTCGTTCATCCAGGCGTGCCTTGATGCCTTCACCTAAGCTTCTATTTGCCCGTTCCACAAGACCATTTGTCTGCGGGTGCTTAACAGATGCGAAGCGCCGCATGATATTCAATGCTGCGCACCAGTCCTTGAATGGATTATCCGCGAACTGCTTCCCGTTGTCCGAGATGATTTCTCCTGGCAAGCCAAAACGACATACGATGTTTTCCCAAACAAACTTTTTAACCTGCTTGCCCGTAATGGATTTAACCGCTTTAGCTTCTATCCATCGTGTGAAGTAGTCCATTGCGATGATCAAGAACTTAACTCCCCCTGCCGCTACGGGGAAAGGTCCTGCAATGTCAATCCCCCACTTATAGAATGGCCACGGGGATGTGATTGGTGTCAGTTCCTGCTGCGGATGTCGCGGTACTGGTCTGTGCACTTGGCAATCACTGCATTTACAAATCATTTCGCGTGCATCCCTATGCATAGTAGGCCAATAATATCCTGTGCGTAGAGCTCGTGCCACTACAGACCGGGGACCTGCGTGCATACCGCATAGCCCTTCATGTATCTCACTGATCACATAAGTAGCCTGGCGTGGCCCAACACACCGCAACCACGGCTGTAAGAAAGAGCGCTTGTAAAGAATACCTTCTTGAAGCTTAAAGTTCTGCGACTTCCTTCTGATACGCCGTGCCGCCTTTTCCTCATCCAAAAGGGTTCCGTCAGTTAAATAGCTGATGATCGGGGTCATCCATGTAGGTCCATCTTCCTCAACTATAGCTGCGACTTACCCTTCCGTTATAGACTTTTCCTTTAGTATTTCTACCAAGACTTGCTTGGATAAGTGGGCGAAACTTGTAGATGCAATCTTGCTAAGAGCGTCCGCCTTCTTGTTTTCACCTCTTGGTACCTGTTTGATAGAAAACTTGCTGAAAGTAGCGATGAACGACTTGACTTTCTCCAAGTATCGAACCATGTTGTCCTCCTTGGCTACGTAACCCCTTAGAATGTGGTTCGCGACAAGCGTGAGTCCACGTAGGCCTCAAGGTTGCGGACTCCCATTCTAGCGGCGATTTTTAAACCCGCAAACAATGCTTCATATTCTGCCTCATTATTGGTGGCTGTGAACTCAAAGCGCAGGGCGTATGTAAACTCCATTCCTTCCGGATTCGTAAGGATGAGACCAGCTCCTGATCCGTCCGTGGACGAGGATCCGTCAGTGAATAATACCCATGGTTCTGCTGGAGCTTCATCTCGTTGTATTACTGGTCCGTCCTCATCTGGCTTCTCAACCAAGAAGTCTGCCAAGATTTGGCCTTTGAACGCGGTCCTTGGTCTATTGGAGATGTTATGCTCTCCTAGCAGAATGCTCCACTTTTGTAGCCTACCGGCCACGTCTGGTTTTGAGATGATTTGTTTTATTGGTTGATCAGTAATAACCACAATTGGGTGCGCCTGAAAGTACCGACATAACCGTTTTGTGGCGAATACTAATGCCAAAACCAATTTCTCCATAGAGGAATAACTCAACTCCGGCCCGTGTAGTGTTCTACTTATGAAGTAGACCGGAGTTTGGACTGTGTCCCTATTCGTCATAAGCACCGCACTTATTGTTCCATGTGTAGCCGACAGATACATGATGAGCTCTTCCTTAGGTCGGGGTGCCACTAGCATGGGAAGAGCTGCGAGGTGTTTTTTAAGCTGACCAAATGCTTCCTCAGCTTCCTTTTTCCAACGGAAATCTCCCTTCTTGATACACTTCTTGAGTGTTTTGAATAGGGGGAGTGACTTCTCCACGGATTTCGACAAGAACCTGTTTAGCCCGGCCAGCTTTCCATTTAATGATTGTACCTCTTTTCGCGTCTGAGGAGACGGTAACTGTATCACCGCGTCCGTCTTTTCTGGGCAAGGTTTGATCCCATTTGGATCGATCATGTATCCAAGGAACATCCCTTCAGTTGCCCCAAACGTGCATTTTTTGGATTCAGCTTCATATTAATCCTCTCAATGTGTCAAACGTCTCTTGGACGTCACGGAGAAGTGCCTCCTCCGTATGACTTTTGATGACTAGATCGTCAACGTAGAACTCAAGGTTGCGGCCTATCTGTTAGTCAAAGGCTTTATCAACAAGTCGCTGATATGTTGCCCCGGCGTTCTTCAGTCCGAATGGCATTTTTGTATAACAGTATACGCCCTGACTAGTATGAAAAGCCGTCTTCTCCGCGTCCTGTTCCGCCATCTGGATCTGGTAGTATCCTTTGTATGTGTCTAAGAAGCACTTAAAGGGATATCCACATAGGGATTACACCTTCCAATCAATCTCTGGTAACGGATAGCAGTCCTGTGGACATGCTTTGTTCATATCTGTGAAGTCAACACACATGCGCAAGCTCCCGTCATGCTTCTTGACCATGACCGGGTTGGATAACCACTCGTGGTAGTATACCTCGCGCATAATTCCTGCATCCACTAATTTCTGTACTTCATCCAGTATTACCTGGCTGCGTTCTGGTGCTTGACCACGCTTATTTTGCTTAACAGGAGGATATCCCTGGCGGATTTGGAGTTTATGTTCTGTTATCGCACACGGCACACCCGTCATATGCTTGGGCTCCCATGCGAATACATCCAAATTTGCTTTCAGAAGAGAGCACATGGCCCTCTTGCCGCTATCCGAGAGCGTTCCTCCTATGGACACCTCTTGTTCCGGATAATCAAGATAGATTGCCACCTTCCAGTTGGGGGGTGGTGATCCTTCCTTGCTGGGGACCGGTAGGAATGGTGTTGTCACGGCATGACATTCGGATGCTGGTATGATTGAGTTATAGATGGTGACAATTCCTCCTTCCACAGGGAATTTAATCATTCCGTGAGCTGTGGAGGGTACTGCTCGTATGGCTAGGATACCTGGTCTTCCTATTATCCCATTGTATGGAGAGTGTGAGCGTATCACCATAAAGTTCATCCACGCCATGGTGAAATGTTCTTCATTCCCAATGGTTACTAGCAGACGCAGTTGTCCTATTGGCCAGATGGTGTCTCCACTAAAGCCGATGAGCTGCGACGTGGCCGGTACTAATTGGATTCTTATTTCTGGTCGTATCTGTACGAAACAGTGTTCGTATAGTACTTCCGCCGATGACCCTCCGTCCACATACATACGGCGAACATTGTGTGTTTCAATGCTTACCTCAATCGTGAGAGGTGCATCGGTCACGTCGCTTGCCGTAATGGGAGGGAATGAGATATCTCTGCCTCGTGAAAATTTTTGACTAATTTTCTGCTTTGCGTGGCGTTGCCAGGATTGGATCATGTATATGGTCGAAGGTTTGTCCTTTTGGGGATCCTTCTTATCGTGCTTCTTGTTATCCTTTTCGTCCATCCAATCCTTGACCAAATGTTTGAGTTTGCCTGATTTGATCAGTGACTCAATGTGCTTCTTTAGCTGGATACATTCCTCCGTGTCGTGGCCCTTGTCGTTGTGGAATTCGCAGAAGCGATTTCCTTGACGACGGCCCACCGGAGTCGTCATTGGGGGAGGTCTTGGGAAGTTGGCCCCTTCGGTCAGCAGGATCTCCTGGTAGGACATCTTTAAGGGGGTGAACTTTTCCTCCGACCGTCCTCCGTTGTTTTGGCTCTTGTAGTCCGAGCTCCTTCCACTGCCTTGGTTGCTTTGACCACCCGACTGTCTCCTGGACTGGTCGTTTGATCGATAGTTGTTTCCCTTTGTAGGATAGGCCGCGGCTACCGCGGTTTCTCCTTCTATAAAGTTCCTGGCCATTTCCATGAGGTCGTCATACCTCTCTGGTCGCTTGTCATTGAGGCGCCTAATTAATTCTCTGTCTGTTATAGCATGCATGTAATCAGAAATTTTTAGGAGCTCCGGCATCGTTTTTGTGCGTGTGCGCTCGTCATTAAAGCGTGCCGTGAAATCCTCCGTAGATTCTCCAGGCCGTTGCTTGACAGTTGCTAATGAGACCGGATCCCTATTATACTTCTTTCGCTGAGTATAATTGTTTTTAAACGTTGTGTGCAGCTCAGTGAAGCTATCAATGCTTCGGGGAGGAAGTCCCTCAAACCAATCACGGGCATTGCCAATCAAGGTTGAATTAAACATTTGGCACCATATAGGCATGGGCCATCGTTCGATTTTCGCTTGTGTGTCAAATATCTTTAGGTGATCGTCCGGATCACCAGACCCATCATAAGTCTTGACGCACGCCGGCATGCGATGCTTCTTATCCTCGGAGTAATTCTGTATGCAGAGAGTAAAAGGGTCTTCCCTAGGATCACACCATGGTCGGGTGAGATTAGGGTCACACCATGGGCGAGAGGGATCACCTCCTTCCGCCTCATGGTAGTAAGGACCACCGTAGTACCCCTCATCGTCCGATGGTGGTGGAGGAGTACGCTTAGGTCGGCGACGCTTGGGTGGATGGTCGTTCGAGTCTTCCCCTGATGGACCGGGGGAAGGGGGCGGTGCCCCACCTTTTGGTAAAGGATCCTCTCTATGAGAAGAGCTAGGAGTCTTTTTCCCGGTATTCATCCTATCCAACACACTTGTGCGGCGATTGTTCCTGGTTAATTCCAGGTCCGGCCGTTCGGCTGAGTCATCAGATCTATCTCCTTCTTCACGAGATTGTAGTAGTTCCTTCATAACATGATCCCCTATGCGTTCGAACACATTCCGAGGTTGAGGGGTTTCCTCAAAAAGGTTTTGTTCCTGGTGTCGTGCCCTCTTCTTCCTTTGAGTCTGAGGAGAGGTGTCGGATGCGGCCCTGCCAAAGTTGAGCCTAGATTGGAGGTTCCTACCTAGGTTTAACCTGGACGCGATTCCAGGGACGATCCTCTCGAAGTTCTGCGTGAGAACTCGAGCGAGGTCTTCCTCACTAAGTGGTTCGACTTCCACTTCTTCCTCGGTTGATGGCCTGCGCGGCTCCTTGTTATGGGGCTTAGGCGCACTCCCTGGATCAGGGTTGTCCAAGGTCGAGGTAGGTGGTGGGGTGATAGCGGACGTGCCTATCACACCCATGGACTGAAAAACACTTCGGTTATTTGGTCCACCTGCTTGGTTGCCAGGGAACTGAGTGGGAATGAGTATCCCGTCCCCTGTGGACTTCCGGTTCGCAGGATTCGTGTTCCTGGGATTTCCTTGCGGATGTCCTTTCGTCATTGAAAGAGATCGAGAAGAAACTTGTTCTAGCTTAGTGTATAGGTCCCACGGATGGCGCCAACTTGTTGATACAAAAGTTGGATGATCCTTGCTAGACCTGAATTAGGCTTAATTCGGGTTGGCTGGGCTCCGGCTCCTGCACCAAGTGAAATATTTGGTTGGGATCCTACACACTAAAACAACACGCGTTAGGCTTACCGTGGGAATGTATCCCACGATTAGACTCCGGCGTGAGAGTAAATAATCGGTTAGGGTTTAAGAATCGGATGAGAGTTGAGAGTGTGTAGAATGTAATACCTTTGTGGAACCCTTGGGGGTTCCTTATATAGGCGGTGAAACCCTAATGGGCTGTCACCGATGCTTCGGCCCCAAGCAAAGGATAGGTACCATAATTAGCTTGATTGTTATCTTCTAATTATGGTGACTGTATATCCTCTACTTTGGGGTAAATCCTAATCATAATAAGAGTATGATTCTGTCTAACCCTGTACCGGCCGTGCCGGGCCGTGGGCCACACACATGTATGCGGTCTCTGTTCATTGAAGCCCATAAGCTTAAATGATATTAATCCAACCCAGCAGTAATGGGTCGGATGCGGGTAGTACCAGTGGGCCAGGTTTATGACCCGGCTGGGGACTATACGTCATCACTTTACTTGTACATCCGTGCACTGAGCGTATTGCTCAGCCGTTTTCCTTTTCATGTTCCCAAAACAGCAGGTACTCAGGGACGCTCGTAAACTTTAAGCGTACGTGCGTACGCGCATAGTCGACGTGAATAATTTCAAGAGGTGTTGTGCTTATATACTTCTTCAGTAATGTATTGGGTACTTAGAGATTTCTCCACCGTTTTTCATTCAACAATTGTGCAAGCTTAAGTCACAAGATCGAAGGATTTTTATTCAGTTTCATGTTTGATGTATCTGGTTCATTCCATCAGTGGTCACTTCAAATTGCCGACAAGGGGGTTGGTAAAGATTTCCATGTAGAGTTTATGAGTAGAGAATTTTGATCAGCAGCTGATTCTCACAAAATATATAATTCTGCTTATTTATTATTCTCATGAGATTTCAGGTACATGTGCGTACGATTTATTGTTGGTTCCGAGTCTCAAAACCATTAAGGGGGAAGAAGAAGACATAATTAAACGCACAACGAGTACACATGATGAACTTCACACCTTCTTTTGATTTGAAGACACTCCGGGAAGACATTTGTCATAACCGTAGAGAAAATCAGTGTTTTAACTCGTGGCGTTATCAATCTCTAAACGGTACACTACTGATTCGATGTTTAATTGTTTTGATGTTGCAATTATTCATCATCATTATCCTATATGGAGAGATATGCACTTTCGGGACATAATTGACTCTGGTGCATCTCCGGAAGAAGATATGTGCATTTCCAGGACTTAATTGACTCTGGTGTTACGATGTCAACTTCATGAATGGGATAAAGTGTCTACTTCAGTATTTGAGCTTCATACTTGGGATTGGTTTACTTTCTTCAACTACGTGGGGGAAGAAATGTCTTGATTCTTTCGAGTATGCATAACTTGAACTCTCAGGAGGAAGAAAAATTCAGAAGAATTATTCAAGCATGAGAAGAGACGTTGTTGATCTACTTGGTGTGCCCCTTACTTTCAATCACTCATAGTAATATTATCATTTCATATGATGGGGTTTGCTTGTTAAATTCCGTTGTGCGCTTAAACATTCTAAGCTTTATTGAAAGCTTTGAAATTGCTTATGAGGATTATCAGTTTAGGGGGAAGCTATTAAAAGCTTCTACATCAAGTTTATGTGGCATGAATTAGGGGGACGTTAATTCAGAAGCTTCTCCTTAACCAGAAGTATATGGATTACTTAGCTCGTGCCGTTACAGTATTTATACTACAAGTTACTACGAAGATAAGTCACTATGAAGTGAAGACTTGAAGTCAAAGGCCTTAGAAGACTTCATCATCATTGGACGCTTCATGGAAGCTTTTGTTCTTAATCATTATGTACTTGTTAGGAAAAATATTGTAAGGAATTCTAAACGTCGTCCCATGGGGGAAGATTGTTGGAAATTCACTTTATGTGACGACATTTAAGAATTCCCACTAGTTATCATAGTCACACACGCATAGACTAGACAAGGAAACATTGTATAGTTTAGGTGTGGTGTGTGACTATATATACCCCTCCAAGGCTTCCAAGGAGGGGTTGTTGCTTGTGTTTTCATTTGAGTTTAATACACTTTTTCTTTCTTTCACACACAACCCTCTATCTCTCTCTCCATCATGGCAGCCACCACTTTCCACCACCCACCTAGACTACCGGATCTATAATATCAAACCCACAACAATGATGAGTGGAAAACCTGCCAGTGTTAACATCAAACAAGACTGCGGTAGGTCACGTGTAAGATTGTTTATGAATTGAACATGTGTAAAACTAGAAAGCAACTGTGATCTGATTCTTAATTGATTCAAACTCATTCCAGGTTTTGTATGTAATATATTTATGATCCTGCCAGAACATTCAGAGTAATACTCTTTAGTATTCACAATGACGAGTGGAAATCCTTCTAGTGTCAACCTCATACAGCACCGCGGTAGGTGACTTAAAAGATTCTTTATGAATCAAACTTGTGTCAACTGGAAAGCAACAATGGTACGATTCTTTATGAATAAAACTTGTTCCAGGAATTTGAATTGACGACTTTAATCATCCGGATTATTTTATCCAACTAATTCACTTTTTATGTTCGCAATCTTGCTTTGAGACGGTCGAGTAAAGAGAACGTAAAACCCTGTTAAGGAGGTTCTTAATTAAATCTACCTAATCACACGTACGGTATTTAATGTCGTCTAACGGTCTTCACCGACCGGAGTTAAAACGCTACCGATTTAGGACAAATGTCAAAGCTATTTAGTCCGTGTCTATGTTTTGTATCGAGAAGGTGGGGTTACGGTGTACTAAGAAAAGTCAGAGATTCATAGCCACATACTCATGCCCAAAGACATACTTAATGTAAAACCCGCATTAAAAACCTATGAACAGTACACGTGAACAGTAACATACGAAAACACGGTAAAATTTAAACTTTCTGTTGGGAATAAAATGTAGCCAAAACACTTAGACGCTGACAAGAGCAATTTGGACGTTGATAGGAAGAAATCAAGCGTTGACAGGACAAGCGTTGACAGGACAAGCGTTGATAGGAAGAAGTCAAGCATTGATAAGAAGAAGTCAAGCACTGATAGAAGACTTAGTCTACACGTTTTATGTTTCTAGTATGTTTCTAGTAAAGATATGTTCGACAATGTATTCCTTATGTTTATCTTTACCTAAAATAGCTGATACGTAGACTCTTGTACAAGGCTCCTTAATCTATAAAAGGATGCCTTTAGGTTTTAGTTTAATATACGTTTTACACTTTCATTGTACGCAATTTCGATTTATCAATCTAAGTGAAAGTTTGGATTAACTTGTTTGTGTGTTCTTGTTTAAGTATTAGTTCCGCATAATACTTGAATTGTTTCATATACAACAAAGTTTCTCTATGTGTTTAACTTGATTTAATCTCGTTTACACAAGCTAAATCGATCTAAGTTTGGGATCAACAAGTGGTATCAGAGCTTGTTGAGAAACTTTGATCTAAAGAACACAAAAACTCTAAATAGCCAAAAACTCTAATTTTCAAGAAACCCTAAAATTCAAACAACATGTCTACTCCAGAGTTAACATCCTCCTCCTCAAGCCCTAACATCAAGATTCCCATGCTAGACCCAGACAACTTTGAGCTGTGGAAGTTTAACTTTGAGCAGTATCTTCAAATCCATGACCACATCCTATGGGAAATTATTGAATATGGAAACACATTCAATAAGGTTGGCAAGATTGCAGCTGCTATCTTGGCAAGATCAACTCCAGGCTCTACTGAAGAGGATCGAAAAGAAAAACCTAAAGATGGAAGAGCTGTCTCAGCTGAGGACATAACAAAGAGAAGGAATGACATGAAAACAGATAAGCATCCTCAAACTCTCTTTGGGACAAGCCAATCAGCACAAGTATAGACGCTATGATTCTGCAAAAGATCTTTGGGCAGCCCTACAAGTTGCTTATGGTGGTAATGATGATACTGCCTCAGAGAAAAAGAAGCCACTCTTGCATGAGTATTCCGTATTTAAAGCTCTTCCCAATGAAAATCTAAGTGGAGTGAGAAGCAGACTTCTCGACATTACAAGCAAGTTGTCCTTTATGGGAACAGTGCATGATGATGCTGATATCATCACCACTTTTCTTAAAAGTCTTGGTGATGCATGGAAGATTGAAGCAAGGTCTATGATTGCTAATAATACTCACAAAAATTCCACCTTTGATGATGTTTACAATAAACTGAGGCTTGTAGAGAGTGAGATCCTTTTGGATCAAGGAAGCAAGTCTACCAATGGCAATATGGCCTTCTTCTCACATAGTGAAGGTCAATTTGATCAAAGGGAGTCTTACATGCACCTTGTTACTGGATCACCTTGTGTCAACGCTGGATCAAGCTTTGTCAGCGCCTCACATTCAAATGCTGACATACAATTTTGACTCACCAAGAGTTAAACCTGCTGGTATTGATCTAGATACTGTGTGCGCATACATTGCTTCATTGCCCAATGGTTCAGTGATTACATATGAGGACCTTAAGCAAATTAATGATGAGCATTTGGAGGAGATGGACCTAAAGTGGAATATGGCTCTTGCAAGCATAAGGGAAAATAGATGGAATCGAAGATTCAAGAAGAAGATGACTTTTAATGCTAAGGACACTACTGGATTTGATAAATCCAAGGTTGAGTGTTATAATTGTCATCGAATGGGACACTTTATGAGAGAATGCAGATCTCCAAGAAGATCTGATGCTGGAAAACCCTCAAGCCAAATCATCAAGGTTCAGGATCCCAAAGCTATGATTGCTATGCAAGAAATTGATGGTGTTGGCTGGGATTGGAGCTATATGGCCAAGGATGAGGAAGAGAACAAGGATTTGGTTGCAGAAAAGGAGGAAGAGGAGCATGTTCACTATGCTCTTACGGCACATTCTTCATCTTCATCAGACAATGAGGTATAGGATGATGTTTTTTGTAGTAAGGGTTGTCGTCTAAATACTGAAAAGCTTAACAAAGAAGTCTTAAAATTAACAGCAAATGTTGTTAATGAAAGATGCAAGTTATCTAATTATCAACTTGCTCTTACTTAAACTGAAAAGACTATGGCTGAATATAAGAAAATGGAGTTTGACCTAAAAGATCAAATCAATATTTTAACTCATGATTTAAATGCTAGTGTTGAGGTTAGAAACATTTTGGAGAGAGCCAATGGTGTTTTACAAGCTAAGTTAGATGAGGCTATAAAAAACAAAGATAATGTAGATCTTAAAATCTAGAGATTTGATAAAGCTTCACAAACCCTAGAAAAATGTGTTAGTGATCAAAGAGATTCTAGGGATATGACTGGGATTGGGATGAAAGAGTATGCTGGTGTTCCACCACCTGGTGGGAACTTTTATGGTGTCCTTAGAAAGGATCAGTCTTGGACTGGTATTCCAGAACTCCAAGAAGAGGAATTTATTCCTCCACCTAGAGTTCTTACCCCAGTAGAGGAATACAAGCAGAAACTAACAGATTTAGACCAATGGAAGAAAGCCAACCCTACTTTGTTTGTTAAGGGTGGCATGCTTAGTGACAACCCAAATGAGTCTACACCCATAAAAGTGACCAATCCTACTACTCGCAAGACTGTTGACCTTGGCTTAAACGTTCATAGAAAACCTAGTATTAAATATGCAGAAATGTATAGAAAACCTAGGTCACCAAAAAGTCAAATTAGTGATAATGGGACAGGTTTCTTTTCATCTAGACCTAGAGTTATGTCTAGAAAAGCCTGTTATACTTGTGGAAGTTTTTCACATTTAGCTTATAAGTGTGTCAACGCTTCAAAGGTCAACGCTGATAGAAGTCAACCATGGTCAAACCCAAACCTTTTTTCCAGCAAAGTCCACAAGTCATTAGACCAGCCCCATTCTTTACAAAAGGGTCTAATACTTATGGACAAAGGCCTTTTCAGAAGACCAATACGTGGTCTAACAGACAATGGGTTCCTGTAACAAACCCTAGGTTCAACGCTGATAAGGGTAATTTCAGCATTGACAAGAACAAATTAAACGTTGTCAGGAACGTTGCTAGACCAAGTAATGTTAAATATTTGCAACCAAAGGGAAAGGGGTCTAAAGCTTCTTCTAGCTTGACATGGAGACCTAAAAAGAACATAACCCTAATTCAAATAGGATTTCTATGACCTGTAACAGATTTCAGTATATTTTAAAGGTCATAACTAAACCAATTGGGGTTAACTGGGTGTTTAATCCAAAAAGGGATGAACAAGGGGTTGTCATAAGGACTAAGTCTGTTCTTGTTGAACAACCAAATGAATCCAAGTCTGCTCAGGCTTGGGTTCCTAAAGAAAACTAATTTGTTTTCTTTATGTGCAAGGCATTCAAAAGTAGGTTAATGATTATGGCTATTGGGATAGTGGATGCTCTAGGCACATGACAAGGAAGGAAGATTACTTAACAAACTTCACTCCCATTAAAGATGGTGACAAAGTGTACTCTGGAGGCGGATATGGAACTATCACTGGCAAAGGCACTCTTATCACCAACAATTTACGTTTTGAGAACATGTTTTTGGTAAAAGAACTTGACTATAATTTGTTTAGTGTATCACAAGTTTGTGATAACAAAAATAAGGTTCTTTTCACTGATACTGAATGCTTGGTATACCAGATGAGAAATTCATTGATTATAGAACACCTAGGCATAAGGACATTTATAATGTGAATCTTAATGGAATTAGGATGAATAATAATTTGTCATGTCTATATGCTAAGGCTTCAGTTGATGAGAGTGATCTTTGGCACAGAAGGTTAGGGCACATTAATTTTAAGAATATAAATAGACTTGTGAGACATGGTTTAGTTGATGGTTTGCCTGAGAAGGCCTTCCACAATGACCATTCTTGTGTTGCATGCCTTAAAGGCAAACAACACAAAGTCTCGTTTAAGTCTAAACCTGTGCATTCTAGTTCTAAACCTCTTCACTTACTGCATATGGACTTGTTTTGTCCAACTAATATAGAAAGCTTAAATGGTAAATCCTACTGTTTTATCATCACTAATGATTTTTCTAGATTTACTTGGACTTTCTTTTTAGCTTTGAAAAGTGACAATGCTGATAATTTGATTAACTTTATTACCCAACTAGAGAAGAAGACTGGTAATGAGGTTAAGATGCTTAGAAGTGATAATGGTGGTGAGTTTAGAAATAAGTTGTTAGATGACTTTTGTGCCAAGAAAGGGATTACTAGACAGTTTAGTGTAGCTAGAACCCCACAACAAAATGGGGCAGCTGAGAGGAAGAATATAACACTCATAGAAGAAGCTAGGACTATATTGGCTGATGCTCACTTTCCCATTGCTTTTTGGGCTGAGGCTGTGAATACATCTTGCTATGTTCAGAATAGGGCATTAATCAACAAGATCTATAACAAGACACCTTATGAGCTATTTTGGGGCAGGAAACCTAATATTGGTTTTCTTAAACCTTTTGAATGTCATGTAGTTGTTTTGGACACTAGTGATGCCTTAGGTAAGTTTAGTGCTAAAGGTGATGAAGGCTACTTTATGGGTTATTCTATGCAGAGTAGAGGATATAGAGTTTACATTAAGAAAGAAAAATGTATACTTGAAAAGGTACATGTTAGGTTTTTAGAAAGTAAACCTAGTGATCCTGATAGTGGTCCAAATTGGTTATTTGACTTGGAACCTTTATCTGGAACTTTGAATTATATGCCTGTTACTAATCCAGACATTGTGAAGGTGACTTCAAATGTTGTGGAAGAACCAGTTGTTGAGATTTTAGGTATACAGGTTGATAATGAGGTTGGATCACAAGTAGAAAAATCAGCACCCATACTTGAGTATGTTACCATTCCTATATGGACAGATGCATTTGTTGCTGCTGCTGCTGGAAAAGAGAAAGGTGGTCCACAAGTATCACCAGTTGAAAACATGCATGATTCTTCAAACGCTGACAGAGGAAAATCTGGCGCTGACAAGACAAATTCAGGCTTTGATGGCTCAAACGTTGACAACCCTAATTCAGGCGTTGACAACTCTTTTGACCATTTATTCTCTTCCAATAATTTTGAATAAGGTGAACCTTCAAATAGACATGGAGAGGGTCATTCAGATGCTGATGAAAGAGAATTTGAAGAAGATATTGGCAACTTGGAGACTAAGATTGATGATAATACAATTATTGAAGGAGGAGTACATACATCTACTATGAAGAATCATCCTTCTTCTTTAATCATAGGTGATGTGATGACTCATGTGAAAACTAGAAGGTCTCATCAGAATCATGGAGGATTTATTGCCAATATTCACAAGAAGGTTGATACCCCTCTTGTTCAAGCATGTTTGTTTGCCTATTTTCTGTCACAACAGGAACCCAAGAAGATTTTTGATGCTCTCAAAGAACCAAGTTGGGTGGAAGCAATGCAAGATGAGCTTCACCAATTTGCTATTCAGGATGTTTGGAAGTTAGTTGATTGTCCCAGACATGTCAGACCTATTGGGACAAGATGGGTTCTTAGAAACAAAAAGGATGAGAGAGGCATTGTAGTCAGAAACAAGGCACGTTTAGTTGCTCAAGGATATACACAAGAGGAAGGGATAGACTATGAGGAGGTCTTTGCACCTGTTGCAAGGATTGAGGAAATAAGGATTTTTCTAGCATATGCTTCCTGCATGGGATTTACAGTCTATCAAATGGATGTAAAGAGTGTTTTTCTTTATGGCACAATCGCAGAGGAGGTTTATGTAATGCAGCCTCCTGGTTTTGAAGATTCAGAACATCCAGACAAGGTGTATAGAGTGAAGAAAGCTATGTATGGACTTCATCAAGCCCCAAGAGCATGGTATGGCACATTATCCACCTATCGAGTGGAAAATGGATTCAAAAGGGGCACCATAGACCAGACCTTGTTTACAAAGAAGACTGGTAAGGATTTCTTACTTGTATAGGTCTATGTGAATGATATCATCTTTGGCTCTTCTAGTCCAAAGATGAGTGAAGACTTTTCTGAACTTATGATAGACAAATTCAAGATGAGTGCAATGGGGGAGATGAACTTCTTTCTAGGGTTACAAGTTCAACAGAAAGAAGATGGTATCTTCATCTCTCAAGACAAATATGTAGCAGAAATCTTGAAAAAGTTTGGCTTTTCTCCACATGAGAAACGGGCTAGCACACCCATGGACAGGGAACACCCTTGGGGAAAAGTTGGAGATGGAAAAGAGGTGGATGTCAGGCATTATAGGTCAATGATTGGTTCATTGATATATCTCACAGCTTCAAGACCTGACATTATGTTTGCTGTGTGTGCTTGTACACGCCATCAAGTGTCTCCCAAAGAGTGTCATCTTCATGCTGTCAAGAGGATTTTTAGGTATCTTAGGTGCTATCCCACATTGGGATTATGGTATCCAATAGATTCTCCATTAGAGCTTATTGCATATTCAGACAGTGATTATGGGGGTGAAAAGTTTGATAGAAAATCCACAACTGGTGGATGCCAATTTCTTGGGAGTAGGTTGATATC
Source organism: Glebionis coronaria (assembly GCA_025667525.1). NCBI lineage: Eukaryota > Viridiplantae > Streptophyta > Magnoliopsida > Asterales > Asteraceae > Glebionis > Glebionis coronaria. The sequence goes on from CM046881.1 coordinate 463,330,399, forward strand.
TTGGCAATGCAAGAAACAAACAGTGGTGGCCAATTCTACAACTGAAGCAGAGTATGTTGTTGCAGCTGCTTGTTGTGGACAAGTCTTATGGATTCAGAACCAGCTGTTAGATTATGGGTATAATTTCATGCATACCAAGATTTTTGTAGACAATAACAGTACTTTATGCATTATTAAAAATATTGTACATCACTCTAAAACAAAACATATAGAAATTAGACATCATTTTATAAGAGATTGTTTTGAAAAAGGTTTAATACAACCAGATAGGGTTGACAAAAAGGAAAATGTGGCTGATTTATTAACTAAACCTTTTGATACTGGAAGATTTCAATACTTGGTAACAAGTATTGGAATGATCAATCTTACTTAATATGTGTTTTGGGAACTTATTGTAAAAGTATGTACAGGATATGCATTTGTTATTGGTCTTTGTATAAAATTAGATTTTCCACTTTATTTGTCTAACGCCGACAAAGGTTATTTTAACGCTGACATGTGTTAAATTGACGTTGTCAGCAACATGTTAGTTTTGTGGTTTTTAATCTAATTATGCAGGCATTGTTAGCATTGTACAAATGGATACAGAGTTGCTTATGGATTCTTGGAGCATTATTGGAGCATTTTCAAGTTTATGGATGATGGTTGGAATATTTATATTCCTATCTTGACATAAATTTTTATTATATGCATTTTATTTGGCAACTTATGTATCATAATTTAAGGGGAGGTTTAGGAACCCTTTAGGACTTTTTGGGTATTCATATAATACTCTTATCATAATTCTAGATTGTGTCCACTGGTGAGTATGAATTAGTTTACTAACTCATGAGACACTGTAGCATGCAAAGTTGATATACTATGCATGCTGCCAAGACTTTTTGGCCTAGAATTGGATGTGGTCTGTTGGGAGACTTGGGTATGATTTTTATTGGGCTTACTTGGGAAGTTACAAAGGATTTTATGAGATAACTTCACTGTTAAGAACTTTGGTTAGCAAGGGACACTTGAGGACTATTATGTCTATCTTGCTTAAGCAAGTGTGCATGATTGGACAGTGCTTGCCACCCTATAGTAATTTTCAGTTTATAGGTTATCTTCACTAGGATAAATCACTTTGTTAAGGTCCTTTTTCATTTTTATTATTTTTATTTTTGGACGTTCACAAATTTCTTTCCAAACGTTGTTAGGACCAATTTTAACGCTGACATGGCTTTTTCCAACGTTGACAAGAATATAGCCGTTGAGCGTTGATAGGTTATTTTTGACCGTTGACACTCATTGGGTCCTACCCTGTTGTTATTTTTGACGAAAATTTGGGCCGTAATTTTGGGACTTGGTAACTTTTTATTAATGCACAAGATAAGTTATTTTCTTTTCAAGATTTTCATCATTATATTTTGAAAATAACTGCCTAATTTTTGACCAGTCACATGTGCCTATCTCTCCTATATATTTGGCTCATTATTTTGAAACAGGGTAACTGCTTATTCTTGTCTAACTAACATTTTACACATATTCATCTTTCATAATCTTTCACACAGCTTTCTACATCAATGGCGCCTACATTTAAACCGAGTGATTTGGTATTAGGGTTCAGAAGTCAGCATAATATGATTGCCTATTTGGAGACTGTCCACACTCTGTTTCCTCAATATACTCAGATGGTGGAGTATTTAAATGCATCCCCCAACAGGTATTCACTTTCTCATGCTCCTCTTATCCCTGTCACTCATATTAAGTAGTTTTGGAATACTGTCACTTCCTCAACGATTAATAATGTGACTACATTGACTGCTACAGTCCATGGGCGTTTATGGGTGGTTACTGAAGCCTTGGTTCGACAGGCTTTGCATCTTAATGATGCAGATGGTATAACCACCCTACGCATTGGTGAGCTATAACAAGGACTTCAAGCTTTGGGTTATCCTTTCACTAAAGAGGGATCTTTAAATAAATATTCAAAACATGAATTTCCCCCAGCTTGGAAGTACTTAATACATGTCATCCTTCAATGTTTAAGTCCCAAATGTACTGCACATAATGAAATTAACAGGTCAATTGGGAGTGCCATTGTGTGTATTGCTACAGGGCAAAAATATAATTTTTCTAAAATGATTTTTGATGGCATGTGTAAAAACAAGGGTAGCAAGATGACTTTGGCTTACCCACGATTTTTACAAATGGTTTTTGATGAACAAAGGTATTGCACTAGGGATCATGATGATTTTTATATGATCCCTGTGCAAAAGAAAGCATTTTTTGGAAAGATGAATTCACCCCCAGACAGAGATTTACCCCTTACCCAAGCCATGCTTGTTGTTATTGCAGCAGCACAACCTCAACCTGACCCACAACCACAACCAGACCCTTTACCTGAACCATCACCATCACCCCAACATATGGAACTTGACCAAGATTCCTTCAACACTGACACGTTAAATGTTGGCGTTGACACTTCCAATCCAAACGTTGACACCTTTCTATAACAAACCCAAACACCCCATAACCTCCTAACTGAAACCCAATCTACATCATCCTCTTCACCCCCAGACTTTAGGATGGAAAAACGCCAAAGGACTATTGGAGTGTTCTCCTCTGGTGGTCCTAGCCATGTTGCAGAGAGAACCACCACCACAAGTGTGGTTGGTGATTTAGGTGAGGCTAGGACTATTGGTACTCGCTTAGATGCAGGCCAAGCCAATCCTAACATCATTAATACCCCATCCATGCCCCATGACTCTACTTTGGGAGGTCAAATTCCCATTCTAGAGGAGGGCAGATTGGAACCCTATACTTTGTTGGAATTGACGGCTGTTTGCATTAGCTTGCAAAAGCAAAATGCAGACCTTGTACATATTGTCTCTACACAAGGCCTTGAACTCAAGCAATTGAGGGAGAGGATTGTTGTTTTGGAAGTTGCTAAGACTAGGAGAAGGCAGTCAAGAGTCCTTTCATCAGAAGAGGATTCTTACAAAGGGGAGGAAGCTGCTACTGATCCAATTAATTTAGGTGACAAAGGCTCACATGAAGGAGAATCTTTGGGTATAACTGAAGCTCTTATAGATTTGAAGAGGCAACCTGGTTTTGATGTTTCATTGGTTACCCCTACAAATTTGAATTTATCTTTTACTGAGATGATGGAGCAGTTCACAAGAAGCGATGGCAAGAGTAAGGTGAGCGTTGATAAGCAGATTTTTGACGTTGACAAGCCAAGCGCTGATAGGAGTAAGTTAGGCGTTGATACACAGGTTTCAGACGTTGATAGACCTGCAGGTATGGTTGATGTATTCCAGTCATCAGCTATCATCAAGGAAGTGTCTTCACAGGTACCATCATCATCTTTGCCCATCATATATACATTAGATAAGGGTAAAGGAATTATGGTAGAAACAGTGGTTCCCAAGGATGCAGCCCAAGTAAAATTTGATTCCATGTTGGCTGCACAACTTGAGAAAGAAGATAGAATGAAGGAGACTGCTGCTGAGAGTAAGGAAAACAGCAGTGATGATAGCACAAATTCAAGTGTCATGATTATTGAAGAACTAGAAAGACTTGAATATGGTGATGAGTTGGAAAGAGAAAAGCTTGCACAATTGAAGAATCAGTAGATTATGATATGCCTGAAGTTGCCCAGATGTACTTTGCATGGGAGAATAAGATCATGGAGAATCCAGAGATGTCTTTATCAGATCAGATATGGGGATTAAAGATTCTACTCAGGATTCAAAGGGTTTGTTAGGTAATCCTAAAGTATAAAGCCAGCAAAGTTTTCTCACAATCTAAGAGGGATAGAAGCGAGCTTTATTATATGTTGCTTAGATGTCATCAAGGGGTTGGACTTTTCAGAAGTTGTAGGGATTGTCCTTTAATGAATTGGAATATAAGGCTTATCCTATTTGGGCAAGAGCGCAAGAAATGAACACTATCAGACTTCTTTCAGATGAAAGAAAGGAAGAGCTTGCAGAAGAGATGTAGATTCAACAAGCTTTAATTACACCAAGACCTTTGAAGAAGGGAGTTCCACTTGAATTCCCAGAAAACATGGATAAAGTGAATCCTATTGAAGCTGTTATTAGAAGAAGCATTAAGCTTTCATCCTTGGAAGCTTTACATATGGTGGAGGTGATACCTCTTGATTCCATAAACCCTATAGTTAGCTATGAAGAAGATGCAAGTGGGTTTTGGATGATTGGCAGATATGGGAAAGGGGTATATACTTTACTACTCTTATGTCTTTGTTTGCAAGCCTAGATAGGGAAGACTTGGAAGACCTTTGGAGGTTACTGTAGGCCAAGTATGAGACTGAAGCACCTACTTTAGTCAATGGAATAAAGATTTGGTCAACATTCAGAAGGATGTGTGCACCAAATGAAGATCCTGTTTGGAAGGATCTTGATGATGATATCAGTGGACTTCATTGACGTCTATATTCAGCAGCTGGTGTGTAGCATTTGAGTTATAAAAAGTTTTCTGAGTGTCTTCTTGTGGATGCTGAGTATCCTATGTCCAAAGAAGTTTTGAAGAAAATGATGACAACACAGTTGGAGATAGACTACTCAAGTGACGTGGCCAAAGATTTGATTAGATATATTTATTTCCAATTTGATAAGATTTGTAAGAATCCTCCTAGTACTTAGTTTTTATTCAGAAACTTGATTGCTAGAGTAGATATCAAGTTTAGGGTAGGATTGTTGGGAATAAAATGCAGCCAAAACACTTAGACGCTGACAAGAGAAATTTGGACGTTGATAGGAAGAAATCAAGCGTTGACAGGACAAGCGTTGACAGGAAGAAGTCAAGCATTGATAAGAAGAAGTCAAGCACTGATAGAAGACTTAGTCTACACGTTTTATGTTTCTAGTATGTTTCTAGTAAAGATATGTTCGACAATGTATTCCTTATGTTTATCTTTACCTAAAATAGTTGATACGTAGACTCTTGTACAAGGCTCCTTAATCTATAAAAGGAGGCCTTTAGGTTTTATTTTAATATACGCTTTACACTTTCATTGTACGCAAGTTCGATTTATCAATCTAAGTGAAAGTTTGGTTTAACTTGTTTGTGTGTTCTTGTATAAGTATTAATTCCGCATAATACTTGAATTGTTTCATATACAACAAAGTTTCTCTACGTGTTTAACTTGATTTAATCTCGTTTACACAAGCTAAATCGATCTAAGTTTGGGACCAACACTTTCCATTTATAATATTAATACACGTGTCATGACAATAAATAACGAACAATCACGAATATTATAAATGTGACACGATCACGAATACCAAAATCCCGAGTAATAAATCACGAAAACGCACGTAAATTATTTAACACACGAAAAACTACGGGTTTACCCCATGTGGGCCCCACATGCCGCGGCTAGACAAGAGGGGGAGGTCAAGTGGGCCATTTGGCCCAAAACCTATTTTAATAAAAACACCTGGAGGATTATTTTTCTCATATTTTAGGTTTACAGAAAATTTTGTCTCTTCCTCCTTGGTTCAACATAGCCATCGGCCACCTCAAGAACAAGGGCAAACTCGGAAAATTTTTTGTGTTTGTTTAATTACTCGTGATCACCTTTTCATTCTACACGCATTGGTATATTCAAAAACCTTTTCTTTTTATTTTATTTTCTTATGATTTCATGTTTAAAATTAATTAATCACATGAACATGTAAACTAATTACTAGGATTAATTAATTTTGTCAAGGGGGCGTTTGGTTTGTGGTTTGTGGTTCGGCCGAGACACCGACACCCCCAAAGGGGTGCTCGGTTTGTTTTTAATCACCACCACCGAGACCATAAAGGTCTCGGTTTGGTTGGTCTTCGGCTCGGCGAAACAAGGGAACCCCGACCATGGGTCGGGGTGTGTTTGTTTGTTCGGTTTGGTGTAACCGTGGCACCACCGAGACCCCAAGGGGCTCGGTTGGTTTTGTTTGATCGGACCCGAGACCAAAGAAACCCCGACACTAGGTCGGGGTATGTTTACATGTTTAGTTGATTAAGTAGTGTCAACCAGGACCCCTTCAAGGTCTCGGTGGGACTTGTTTATAGCCTATTTGGTTCGGTGTAATTAAAACACGGGCTCGGGATTCGGCTTATTATAAAAACTATTTTTATAAGTCATGTTATATTAAACTCTAGGTTAATTAATTTATTAAATTAATTCATGTATAACCTAAGGTATTTATACTTAGTTATTTTAATTAAACATGTATTTTAATTAAAATCATATAACGTATAGTTAATTAAATTAACAGTTATTTAATTAACCAACTATAACCATGAATTGTATTGTATTAATTTAACTTCACTTATTAATTATAATTCAACTTAATTCTAATTATGGAAAGTTACTATTTTTGGAAACTTTCTATTTTTGGAAACTTACTATTTATAGAAATATGCTATTTTTAGAAAGTTAGTTAGTATTACAATACAAGTATTATAATACACTAATACATGAATAATACACAACATAACATCATAATAACTACAGTTAAACACAGTAAACAGTAAACATGACAGAATACGTATAACAAGCAAATAACACACGGAACCAGTAAAACACATGTAATTCAGACAACTCATACACGTCCATATTTCTTATGTAGTGTTATCCGTCGAGGCGGATTAGTCTTCATCGTTTCCGTTAGCTTCTACTGGACATAAGGTACGAATTTTCCCGTCCTTCAGTAAGGACAATCTCTTCCTTCATTAGGATTTCCCGTATGCAGCCAACTGTTTTCCCTAGTAGTTACAGATTAAATGCTTATGTTTATTAGTTACATTAGCCATATACATGCATGACCAGTTTCACCTAGGTATGGAGGTACAATAACCATAACACTAGAGGCACTAGTGTTATGACTTCACCACGGCGGAGTGATAGCTCGTGGCGTCCCTTTTTAGTTATTTGGCCATTATATTATTATATTATCATGTGGGGCGTATGGGTGCATCCTAGTTACATGTTTCAGTTAGGATTTCATGGTAAATGTGGTGTGTGCCTTGCATCCTTCACAAGGAGCTGATCCCTGCTACCCACTTACCAGTTAATTAGGGGCAACCCCTCTAATTGCATGATGAGGTCTCGCCTCCAAGTAGTTATGCACGTTGTTGACCTCATGACCTATATTGGCTATAATGTTACATTAACTAATACAGATTTTTCATAAGTAACATAAGCTATGTTTTCAGAACTAAAACCAGTTAACATGACAGACAACTAGGTTTTCCATGACTTATTCATTTCCGCTGCCATTCATGCTTTATACCCTTTATATGCTTCCATATTCTATGTTTTTCCATGCTTTATTGTATATCCGTGCACTGAGCGTTATGCTCAGCCGTCTACTTTTCCATGTTCCCAAACGGCAGGTACCCAAGGACGCAAGTAGGAACTCCAGAGTATGTGCATTCGGATTGGAAGCTATCCGGCCTCTTTTACCTTATGCATTTATTCCTACTTTATCATACTTTACTTCTTTTGGACATTGTTTAGTCCTTTCCATTTACAGTACCTATATTGCTTGTTTGTGAGTTACTAGACTACCGATGTTTGATTCCGGTATTTCTGTTTATGGTCATGAATGTTTAGACATTTACCTTTCATGCTTTGATGATACGCCCTAATTTACTGTAGCACTCTATCCTATTAAATGGGGTGTTACAATTATGGTATCAGAGCCAAGGTTTCGACCTGTAGCTCTGTAAAGAATGACATGTGACTTACGGGTAGTCACCAGTGTCTTCCTAGAACTGACAGTTGGTTTTCATGCATTCATTCATTTTCATTTTCATTTCACGCATTCATATTATTGTAGCAGGTTTATGACTAAGTAATGGTTGGTACAGGACTGACCTTATTTAGTCGCATGTGCTTTTATCGAAACTTTTAACTTTTGGACCGACCCATTGGCGTCCCCCGCACCATGTCTTTTGTTTTGAGTGATTTGACCATAGGCGTTCACTCTCGTTCATATAAAAGACTACATCATGCATGTTTACATTGTTTTATGCATTATAAACTGCTTCTTTGATTTATACATTGTTCATGCATTCTTATGTTATCTCATTTCAGATTTATAATTTATGTTGCATTTTGTTATTTTAAACTGTCAGATGGTGAACAATCGCAATACTCCAGATTTGACAGCAGCTGCCAATGCAGCTCTGCAAGCCCTCCTTCCCCAACTTCGTAATGAAACCAGGGATGAACTTCAGGCGAAATTCCAGGCTCATGGTAATCACAACAACCCTCCTCCTCCTTCACCGGTTACTCTTATGACTTGGTTGGAGAGATTTAACAAACAGCGACCCCGTTCGTTTGAGCAGACTGACAGCCCCAACGAGGTTGAAGCTTGGATTTCTCACATCGAGAAGATTTTTGATACAATGGGTTGTGATGGTATTTACAAGGCAAGACTGGCTTGCTATAAGTTTGAAGGTGATGTGCTGTAGTGGTGGAAATCGGTCAAGCAGTCCAAGGGTGGTGACAATTGGGTTGCACAGCTGACATGGGACCGGTTTAAGGAGCTGTTCCTTAATCAGTACTTTCCACATGCTGAACAAGAGAAGCTCAAGAGGGACTACCACAACATTTGGCAGATTGCTGGTGAAAACAGCAATGAATTTATGCAAAGGTTTCTCTTGTTAGCAGGTTTTCTGGGTCCAGCCGCAGAAACTGCTACGGAGCAGGCTGAGAAGTTTCGCTGGGCACTTCGCACTTCGGTTGCCAACAACTTGGTATGTGCTACTTTCACTACAGTAGCACAGGTGGCCGATGCAGCCCGTAAGCTCGAGATGCTTCAGGAACGAGAGGAGTTCGGTGATGACAGAGCTGTGAAGAGGTATCTTCAATCACCAACTATAAACAACTCATTTCCATCAGTATTATTCATTTCATATAAACCTCTGTTCAACAATATATATATTCCAGGCAGAAGACTGACGACCGAAAGCATGCGGCCGCTCAGCAGCAAGCATCCAAGGGAAACGGTCAGACTAACGACCGTTCTGGTTTTGAGAGGCGTGGCGGTAACGATAGTTACCGTAACAACGCTAACAACTCGAACAACAGCAGGTCCCTACATTAACCTTCTTTCATGTTCAACTATTTTATGTTATGGTATTCTGACACTCCAACATTTGTTAATTCAGGAACAATGGTAACGACAGGGATCAGGACCGTAGGGGTTCATAGCCTAACCGTTCTACCTCATCTGGTAAATTTTACACATTCTATGTAATTAATGTTTATGTTCCACGATCATGTCTCATGCATGTAATCCTTAAACAGGCTCTCAGATAACTAGGACGCATGCTGGAGGATTCACACATCCTGTATGTCCTACTTGTTCACGCAGACATTCGGGTATTTGTCGCCGAGGTACTGGTGGTTGTTTCAAGTGTGGCCAACAAGGCCATCAGCAGAAGGACTGTCTCTAGGGTGAGATAGAAGGCACCTCTGGACACGCCGACACCAAGCCACCTCCTACTTCTGGTCGCGTGTTCACTACTACTCGAGATCAGGCAAATAAGACTTCAGGTACCATCACCGGAAATCTCTTTATGAATGGTTTGGCAGCATGTGTTCTATTTGATACTGGAGCGACGCATTCAGTCGTGTCCACTACTTTTGTTGTACGTGTTAGGACTTCCCCGATGCCATTAGATAATGCCTTATGCATTTCCACGCCACTTAGGGACTCTGTACGAATCACTCAAGTGTACAGAGATCTTCCCCTAGAGTTTGATGACAAGATCCGTAGAGTTGACGCACTTCCTTTGGACATGTGTGATTCTGACTTGATTTTAGGCACGGACTGGTTATCCAAACACCAGGCCACGATTGACTGCCACACTTATCGGGTTATCTTCGGTGATGTTAAATCTCCAGAGTACATACACCATGGTTTTCTACCAGGGAGGTCTGTACAGATTATTTCATCTATGGAGGCGCGTGCATTGCTATCACACGGCTGTCAGGGCTTCATAGCCAATATTCATGACATTACTGCCCAGTCTCCATCGATCCAAGATCAGCCTATTGTGTCAGAGTTTCCTAACGTATTTCCAGATGAACTTCCAGGCATACCACCTGTTCGTGAAGTTGAGTTTGGAATCGAGCTCATACCAGGTGCAGAGCCGATTTCCAAAGCTCCTTACCATATGGCTCCTATAGAGCTTAAGGAACTAAAAGATCAGCTGCAGGAACTTCTGGAACGAGGTTTCATCCATCCCAGTGCATCACCATGGGGTGCACGCGGTACTGTTCGTGAAGAAGAAAGACGGCAGCATGCGTTTATGTATAGACTATCGTGAGCTGAACAAGATCACGATCATGAATCGTTATCCTTTGCCGCGAATTGATGACCTACTCGATCAACTTCAGGGCGCCATGCATTTCTCCAAGATCGATATGAGGTCCGGCTACCATCATTTACGGGTTAAAGAGCAGGATATCTCCAAGACTGCTTTCCGTACACGTTATGGGCACTACGCATTCGTAGTCATGCCATTCGGACTCACTAATGCTCCAGCTGTCTTCATGGATTTGATGAACCGTGTCTTCTATGAGTTTTTGGACAAGTTCGTTATTGTGTTCATTGATGACATCCTAATATTCTCTAAATCTAAGGAGGAACATGAGGAACACCTTCGTACAGTCTTACAGATACTTCGTCAGAAGCAGTTGTACGCCAAGTTCTCTAAGTGTGAGTTCTGGTTAACCAAGGTGGAATTTCTGGGCCATATTGTATCTGCAGAAGGGATCACCATGAATCCTACCAAGGTTGAAGCTATCACTAAATGGCCGAGACCTACATCTGCAACAGAAGTTACAAGTTTTCTAGGTTTAGCTGGCTACTACCGCAAGTTTGTAGAGAACTTTTCACGGTTAGCCTTACCTTTGACTAAGCTGATGAGGAAAGGCGAGAAATTTGTCTGGACGGAAGAGCGAGAGAAGAGCTTTGAAGATCTTAAGCAGAAGTTAGTGACTGCACCTATTCTTACTCTCCCATCTGGCTAAGGTGGATTTCAGATTTATAGTGACGCTTCAGGAAAGGGTTTAGGCTGTGTTCTCATGCAACATGGGAAGGTTATTGCATACGCATCACGACAGCTGAAACCTTATAAAGAAAACTATCCTACTCACGATTTAGAGCTTGCAGCAGTTTTTTTCGTGTTGAAGGTCTGGAGACATTATTTGTATGGTGAATCATGTGACATATTCACCGACCACAAGAGTCTCAAGTATATCTTCACTCAGAAGGAACTGAACATGAGACAGAGGAGATGGTTAGAGCTATTGAAGGACTACGACACCAACATTTAGTACCATCCTGGTAAGGCGAATGTGGTGGCAGATGCTCTAAGAAAAAGGTAGGGTATGATTGCTGGCATTTGGATTGCAAAGGAGATCATTCGTGACCTAGAGATGACTGATATTGAGTTTTGTATACGAGGACAACACGGTTACCAGGCTAATCTTAGAGTGGAACCAGACTTACATTCTAGGATCAAGGAAGCTTAGAAGGACGATGGTGAGATTTGGTCTATCATTCAAAACCTTGATCATCAGACGGAGTTTCGTGTTGACGACGATGGTATCTTATGGCAGGGCACTAGATTAGTGGTTCTTGATGACTCTACTCTCAGGGAAGATGTGTTGACTGAAGCTCACAGTTCTCCATTTACCATACATCTTGGTTCTACCAAGATGTACCACGACATCAAGCAACACTTTTGGTGGAGTGGTATGAAGCAGGATGTTGCCACTGATGTACGGTATTTTTGTACACTTTATTTTAGGAAAAACAAAGCGACAAAAGCGGGTAAGTATTAAGTATCACGTTTTGTGAAAAACGCGAATACTCGTCGTCGAGTTCGTTCTCGAGGAGGTATGGTGTTTAGCCAAAAATATTATAGACGTTATTTAATTCGAGTGATTACGGTTTTGGAAAGAAAGAAAGAAAGAAAAACGGAGACGAGTTACGCTAAAAACGGTCGAAAACGCTTAAACGTACGAACGTAAAAACGCGACCAAACGAAAAATTTTACCTAAAAATTAATTAAAAGATTAAACCAATAAGGATAAAAATCCAATAAATAATTTTTAAAACCTTTTATTAATTAAATATTCAATTTTAAATGCTAATTAAAGCCCTAAAATTAAATATAATTATGAAAAAGCCCAAAATATGATTTTATTGAACTAATAACTCACTTATATTATTTAAATACTAAAAAGTATTTTTCCTAAATTTTTAAAACTATTTTTCTATTTTTAAAAGGCTAAAAACACTTTTTAAACTAAAATAATAATAAAAAATAATAAAATAATGCTAAAAATAAATTTTATTTTTCTAAAGATCTTTTTTCTTAACTAAATTAACAAGGGAAAAATGAAAAAGTTTAAAAAAAACTAAAAAAATTGGCTAAAAACGAAAGTACCCCAAAGTACTCCAAGGTGGAGTACTTTAGTGTTGTCCAATATCCTACCAGACAAAGGACTTGTCCAAGATCAGTGTTGTCCGATATCGGACAACACTAAAAAAAAGAAAAAATCTGCAGCGTTCTCGGACAACAAAGAGAAAAGTTGCTGACAGAAAAATAAGTGGATTTCAAAAACCGTATAAGCTACAAAAGTCTACCAAACTTAAATCCCAGATTATATAGACTTAATATAACCTAATTTATAATAGTATACTCAGTTTCAATCTACAAATTATAAAAACAAAGATTTAATGGCTCAATGTTGGTTTTTACTAGATTTATGCAGAAAAAAAAAAGAAAGAATGAAACTTGAAAACATTGCTACACTACATACTGTATCAAACCAATACCCAAGGCTACCTATTCTACCATAAACAAAAGTGTGCAATTAAAAATGCTTGACCTAGTTGTCATCCTAGCCGAGTTTAATCATTCAACCAAACACCCCCTTATAAACTAAGACGGAACTTTTTTTTTCTTCTATATAAACGTGAACAGTAGCCCAGTAACAAAAAAAACACGCGAACAATTTCAATCTAACACGAATTAAGCTGTGATCTAGTGTCCAAATCTGCACAGACTTGTGCTTTGTTCACTTTCTCTTTTACTTTGCTAGTGTTAACAGTTAGGGGGTATTGGATTGCCCGGGAAAGGGATGTTATTTGCTTGGGCAACAAACGGCACCCTCGCTTGCTTTGGCAAGTGAGGAGTCAACCTCAAACAAACACAATTACACACACAAATTAAGCACCAAACACAACAGTAGGTCACACTTACTTTGTCTCTATGCTTGTTTTGATTTGGTTATTTTTTTTTTCCTTGTTTAGCTTTGATGTCACAGTGACTAAACAACAAGCAATCCTAACCACAACACAACAAAACCCATGAATCAACACCAATTGTGGACATTATATTCACAGTTATGAACAAAAGCACATGCCTCTTACCCCCCAATAACACTAAATCAGAACTGAAAATACTTAAATATATCAGAAACAAGCATAAAATTCAGCAAATTAAAGGTCTAAGACCGAACAGCAAAGGAAGAGCAGTAACTTATATTCTATTTTTTTTAAGCTTTAATGAAAAGTAAAAGCAAAATTCAACTACATTAAAACTCCCAAAATGAGCAGCGAACAATCTTAACTCTAAAATCCAAAGTGACAACAAGCAAGAAGCAAATTAGATCGTGGGCTAGAATTATCTCTTTGGTGAAAATTACGCAGAATAAACTGAGTAATCTATTAAAACTTAAATAAACTAAATTCAAGCCTAAAACGACATCCAAACTAACCAGTGAGCAAACTTTCCACTTCAAAAACACAAAATGCACTCAAAATATATAACTAATGGCCTAATTCTGGTTATGAGCATATGGCATTCACAGTGGTTCAACTTAGCATTCAGCGTCACTCACATACTAAAAAGAAACTCATGAAGCAGATACATACATGCATACACCAATTGAGAACAACTTTTATGACCTAACTCATATCACTAGAACACTCATCAAACAAATCCTATCAAGTAGACAGTTTATTCATCTAACTATGACAGATTTTTATGTCAAACTACAAAACAGGATTTCTAAACTACAACTTCAAATCACTTGGCTGAAATAAACTCTCCTACACCTAAAGGAATTGTGCAGAGCTAAATCTAGGCTTGAAGGTCAATTACTACCTTCAAACCAAACTGTCCCAAACACCCCTTTAGCTTTGGAAAAGTATTTTTTACAAAGATTTTTTTTGTGTAAAACGCCACAAACCAACAAGTTCTCAACTGATTTTGTTCAAGATGCTCATAAATAACAGATTACGACTAAATAATCCATACATAAACAACAAGAACTCAATACCACACTCAATACCACTGTATATGCAGAAAATTAGAAAGCAAATTATAAAAGGGATCAAGACAAACCTCCAAGGCATACATCCATGCCTTGGATCGATTGAGCTTATGAGCTAGCAAAACAAGCTCAAGCTTCCCAAACCTGCTAAGAATAACAAACCTTTAACAGTAACAACAACAACGATCTGATTTCTCTTTTTTTTTGTACTTTCTGAAAATCTTTTCTAAATCAAAAAAAAAAACTTTTTCACAACGCTAGAAAGACTTAATCTTGAGAACTTCAAACAGAGATTATAGAACTAAAGCAAACTTTGAAAACAAATCACCAGCTTTTCAAAATTTTTTTTTTTGAAAAAGGAATTACGTTTTTTTTTAAAACTTGAACATAGAAACATTAAGTAGGATAATGGAACTCAGAAACTAGACAACTTCAACACCAACTTTATATTTTAATAAAAAGGAATTACATTTCAATATAAAAATACCAACTTTTATAAAATCATAAAAGGAATTACAATGAATGTTTCTAGAAACTGGAACAAAGGTAAATAGGACACACACGTCCTATTTATACTACAACAAAGAACTATCTAGAATACTTGAATTAAAAATTACAGGAAAATATGAATCCTAAACCCTAATTGTGGAAAATGCCCTAAAAGCCCTTGGGTCTTGGTCAAAAGTCTTCTCCATGTGAAATGCCAGCTTGATTTTTGATCTTGGACGTTAAAAACAACTTGGAGGCCAAGTAGAAACATGTGAGCTGTTGGATGTGTCGGGTTTGGGAATTTAGGGTGAAAACGATGGGCAGGGGATGTTGGGAATAAATCTATGCTTACTTGTTTCCCCTGCTAGTTGATTATTCATACCCCTGCTAGAGTAAGTTCCCCCTGCTAAATAACAAAGGCAGGGGGATCCGTTCCCCTGCTGGAGTCAAAGGCCCTGCCGTCAAGATAAACATGGAATAGATTTTTACGCGTTTCAGTTATTATTCCTTAATACTTTCCATAGTTTGTTAGTAGTGATCTTGTACGTGGGTCCTTGTATCTATAAAAGGACTCACTAGGTTAGCATGCAAAGTGTGTCTTTCTCATTTCGTTTTTCATTATTATTACTTTAAGGTTTTGTAAACCCTAATACCACTTTGGGTATTCGTATATCTTTGATATATTAAAGTTCAACGTTTGAATCTCATTTGTTCTTGTGCTAAACATTACATTCCGCATCTTGTTTAGTTACTTTGCTTTGCAAAGTTTCTCTAGTGTTAGATTGAATTCTTTCTCTCTATCACAACCCTTAAACAAGCTATTAAGGTTTAAGATCTGACTTTGGGATCAGCAAGTGGTATCAGAGCTTGTTGAGAAACTTTGTCTAAATCAAGAACAAAATCCTCATAGCAAACATGTCTTCAGATTCATCCACAAACAGCAACAACCACAATAACCTCAAGTTACCCATGTTGGATCCTGAAAACTTTGAATTATGGGAATTCAGAATCCAACAATACCTGAAAATGGAACACTATGTTCTCTGGGAGATCATAGAGTTTGGTGATCAATTCAACAAAATGGTGGCAGTTGAAGAAGGCAAGGATGAAGGTGAAAGTTCCAAAGGTAAGGACAAGAAGAAATCTGCTGCTCTATGTGATAAGGAAATACTGGCTAGAAGGCATGATGTCAGGGCTCACAGCTCATTGCTGTTGGCCCTACCTGATAGACATCAACTCAGATTCAGGAAATACAAAACAGCTAAGGAACTATGGGAAGCCATAGGCACAACCTTTGGAGGAAATGAAGCCACAAAGAAGAAGAAGAAGAACCAAATGCTGGATGATTTTGCTTCTTTCAAAGCAATTGGTGATGAATCTATTGGAGCTATTTACAATAGGCTTCAAGACATGGTGGCCCACTTGGAATTCTTTGATATTGAGGTAACAAGAGAGCAGGTGAATACCAGGTTTCTTAACAGCCTCCAGAAAGAATGGTTTGTCTATAAGGCAATCTGGCAGAATAAGGATGACTTGGACAACAAGAATATTGATGATATATACAATAACTTAAAAGTTTTTGAACCTATTGTCAATGAAATGAAGTCAAAAGGGACAATTCCCACCAACTCAAGTGGAGTCGTTGATTCCCCTGCTAACATGGCATTCATATCACAAAGCAGTGGAATCTCCAAGAACAGTGGAATAGAAGTAGCCCCTGCTACTTATTCCCCTGCTACCAGGTCTGGACCTTCCTATGATGAAGAAAGACCAGCTACATTCAGCCTTGATACTGCATGTGCCTTCATAGCATCTCAAGGGCCACAAGGATCTACAGTGTTACATGAAGATCTGAGTCAAATCAGTAAGCAAGCACTAGAAGAATTGGATATCAAGTGGAATATGGCTTTGCTAAGCATGAGAGCCAACAGGTTCCACAAGAAGTATGGGAAGAAGATCACAATTAATCCATCTGATGTGGCTGGGTTTGATAAAGCAAAAGTTGAATGCTACAATTGTGGCAAGAAGGGTCATTTTGCCAGGGAATGCAGAGGACCTAAGTCTGGAAATAGCCATAGAAAGGAAATAAGAGATGAGGATTCTGGTGCTAAAGCCATGGTAGCTATGCAGGGGATAGATGGAGCTAATGGATGGGACTGGAGTGCTATGACAGAAAGTGTGGAAAGAAATCAAGCTTTGATGGCTGAGGAAAAGGAAGAAGACTTTGCACTTATGGCCATGTCAAGTTCCAGCTCTGACAATGAGGTATATGATGACTCATACTGTACTAAAGCTTGTAGGAAAAATACTGAATCTTTAAATGATCAAATCAGAAAGGTAAAAGCTGACTATACCAATTGTGATAATGATCTTGATAATTACAAACGTGCTTTAGAACAACTAGAGTCCACCATAAGAGAGTATAGGCAAAGAGAAAGTGAGTATAGGGATCACATTGTGATTCTAGAAAGAGATGCCAAGGAGAATAACCAATCTATAAATGTTTTAACTGCTGAACTTGAAATTTTCAAAGCTAACCAAAAGATAGATGAGGAAACTGTTGAAAAATTTGGAAAAGCTTCAAAAGATTTAACCAAGGCATTTGAAATTGGTCAATCTCCTAAGGACAAAACAGGGTTTGGAATTAAGAATATGAATGCTACTATACCTCCACCCCCTGCTAACATCCATGCTGCATATCCTAGAAAAGATTTGTCATGGACTGGTCTCCCTTGTTTTGAAAAACAGGATGACATTGAGTTTGACTTGAGTGCTTATATACCTAATAACCTTGATACAGAAGAGCCTCTAGTTAAAACTAGTGTCATTAGGGATGTTAAACAGGAACAGGTTGGCTTAAAGCAAATTGACAACCCTGTTAGATTTTCAAAAGAAGGAATTTCTAGCAGCAATCCAAACTCTAAGAGCATCTCTTCCAAATCTAAGGCTAGGCCACAGTCTCCTAAACCTACCATTAAATATGCTGGTATGTACAGGAATGTCAGAGGTAATCAAAGAAATTGGAATGACCAAAAGTCTCATCAATTAGGAAAAGACTTTGTGATCAATACCAAGCCCTGCTTCACATGTGGCAGTTTTGAACACACTTATCAAGAGTGTAAGGCACCAATGGAGATGGTGGCTGCAAATCCCTTAAAGGATATGCAACCTAGAGCCATTCTTCTAAATGCAGGGGCAAAATCCTTTTCCCCTGCCAAGTATGTTGCCCCTGCCTTGAGAAATAGAGTAGCTGAGAAATATGTTGCTCCAGCCCTTAGAAAGGAAAATGATGTTCACCCAAAGCCCAACACTTCTGTGACCACCCCAACACCTTATACTGCATATAGATCTGGCCCTAGACCTTACCAACACATGAACAGAGGCCAAAACAAAAGGTGGGTTCCCTCTGCTAAGCATAAGGATTCCCCTGCTAAAACTGAGGTATCCCCTGCTAGAAAAGTTGTACCTTCTAGGAACATGGGAAGATGGGGAAAAGCTGTGAAAGCCTCAGCTCGTTGGGTTTGGGCACCCAAAAGGGGTACTCAATCTAATGGTGTATCTCTAGTTTTCGATAAGCTATCCTACATTGATACACGAGGTAGATCCAAGTCTGTAATGGCTTGGGTCCCCAAGAAAAACTAATTTGTTTTTCCTTTTGCAGGTGACAAAGAAGACAAGGGATGATAGAGCATATTGGGATAGTGGATGCTCAAGAAGTATGACTGGACACAAAGCTTACTTGTCTAACTTTGTACCCCTGCATGACAATGATGGTGTTTCTTTTGGAGATGGGCATGGAACTATAACAGGAAAAGGAACTATTGTCACAAATGGGATGACTTTTGACAATGTGTATTTGGTGAAAGAACTCAAGTATAATCTCTTCAGTGTGTCACAGATGACTGATAACAAGAATTTTGTCTTGTTTACTGACACTGAATGCTTGGTATTAGGAAAGGAGTTTGTCTTGCCAAAAGACACTCCAATTGTTCTCAGAACACCAAGACAGAAGAACATGTACACAATTGATCTCAAGGACATATCTCTCCAAGACAATGAAACATGTTTCATTGCCAAAGCTTCAGCAGATGAATGTAAGAAATGGCATAGAAGACTTGGTCATCTTAATTTCAAGAACATGAACAAACTAGTAAAGCATAATCTGGTTCATGGTCTTCCTTCCAAGTCTTTTGCCACTGAACATACTTGTGCAGCATGTCTGAAAGGGAAGCAACACAGAGCATCTTGCAAGTCAAAAACAAGTATGTCCACCACCAAGCCATTGGAACTACTGCATATGGATCTTTTTGGTCCTACTTCTGTGGCAAGTATAATGAAGAAATGGTACTGCTTAGTGATTACTGATGATTTTTCAAGATTTACATGGACATTCTTTCTATTTGAAAAGAGTGACACTGCTGAAATACTCATTGGGTTCATCAATCAAATTGAACTGTCAAAAAGCATGAAGGTAGTTACCATAAGATCATACAATGGTGGTGAATTCAGAAATCAGAAACTGGATTCTTTCTGCATAAACAAAGGCATCAAGAGGCAATTTAGCATTGCTAGAACACCTCAACAGAATGGAGTGGCAGAAAGAAGGAATAGGACACTCATTGAAGCTGCAAGAACTATGCTGTCTGATTCCAAACTTCCAGTTATCTTTTGGGCTGAAGCTGTATCCACTGCTTGCTATGTACAAAACAGGGCCTTGGTTGTCAAGGCACACAACAAGACCCCTTATCAGCTGTTTAATGGAAGACCTCCCTTAATTGACTTTTTCAGACCTTTTGGGTGTCATGTTATTATCTTGAACACCATTGACAATCTTGGTAAGTTTAGTGAAAAGGGTGATGATGGATACTTTGTGGGTTATTCCTTAAACAGCAAGGGATATAGGGTCTTCAACAAGAAGACAAGCAAAATCACAGAAAATCTTCATGTGAACTTTCTTGAAGACAAACCTGAAGATGTTAAAACAGGTCCTGACTGGTTCTTTGATATAGATGTACTTTCCAAGTCCATGAATTATGTACCTGTTGTCTTGCAGAACACTAACATTTCAGGTACTCAAGAAACAATTGATGCTGAAAGGTCACCTCTGAGGTACATGAATGTACCCTCATTGTTTCCTAGTGAAGCTGATAAACAAGAAGATAATTCTGCTTCAGGAAAAGAACAGCCAATCTCATCCCCTGCTATAACTGAAGGCAGTGGAATGGCTGAAAGCAGTGGAATCCTGGATTCCCCGGCTAGAGGAATTGATTCCTCTTTTACAAAGGATCATGATGCTAATGAGACTACTGATGCAGAAAGAGAATCCCCACTCATCTCATCATCTACACCCATAAATGATGGTCCTATCATATCCAACAGTGGAAGCAGAATCATCAGGAGTGGAGGCCCTAGTTATTCAGAGCTTCATTCTGCTCACAAGCACCCATCTTTAGGTCATGCTGTCTCATTTGGAAGTTCCTTTGAGGACTTCTTTCCTAATCAAAATAGCCCCATCAATTCTGATTTGGAAGAAGATGAAACAGAAGTCATCATGCAGCCTACCTATAGAATCAATAAGGATCATCCTATCTCTCAGATCATTGGTGATCCTGAAGCTCCCAGACATACAAGGTATACAGCAAAGGAGCACAGCTTCATTGCTAACATCACCATGAAGTTCAATCATGACAACATGCAATGTTGTCTGTTTACTGCATTTTTGTCACAAGAAGAGCCAAAGAAGATTTTTCAGGCTTTAAATGACCCAAGCTGGGTTGAAGCTATGCAAGAGGAGCTCTTACAATTCGACATACAAGAGGTTTGGATTCTGGTTGATTGTCCCAAATGGGCAAGGCCTATTGGGACCAAGTGGGTACTAAGGAACAAAAAGGATGAAAGGGGAATAGTTGTCAGGAACAAAGCAAGGTTAGTAGCACAAGGGTATACTCAGGAAGAAGGGATTGATTATGAAGAGGTGTTTGCTCCAGTAGCAAGGATTGAAGCTATCAGATTATTTCTTGCTTATGCCTCATTCATGGACTTCACTGTTTTCCAGATGGATGTGAAAAGTGCCTTCTTATATGGCACCATTGATGAAGAAGTCTATGTCATGCAACCACCAGGGTTTGAAGATCCAGAACATCCTGACAAAGTATACAAGGTGAAAAAGGCCATGTATGGCCTTCACCAAGCTCCCAGAGCCTGGTATGGTACTCTTTCCAAATATCTCCTAGACAATGGATTCAGCAGGGGGAAGATTGATCAGACCCTGTTTACAAAGAAACAAAAGGGTGACCTTCTGCTAGTACAAGTCTATGTGGATGACATCATTTTTGGATCAACCAACTCCATGCTGAGCAAAGAGTTTGCCAAATTGATGCAGGATAAATTTCAAATGAGTGCTATGGGAGAACTAAACTTCTTTTTGGGGTTACAAGTTCAGCAGCGGAAAGATGGGATATTTATCTCACAAGACAAATATGTAGCTGAGATTGTAAAGAAGTTTGGCATGTCTGATGGGAAGAAGGTGTCCACTCCCATGGACAAGGATCATCCATGGGGCAAGGATGGTCCTGGAAAGCCTATAGATGTCAGGAATTACAGGTCTATGATTGGGTCTCTTATGTATCTCACTGCTTCAAGACCTGACATCATGTTTGCAGTCTGCTTATGTGCAAGATACCAGGTGTCACCAACAGAGTGTCACTTATTTGCTGTGAAAAGGATTTTTAGGTATCTAAAATGTCATCCCACCTTAGGACTCTGGTATCCAAAGGAGTCACCATTTGAGCTGATAGCTTATTCAGATAGTGATTATGCTGGTGACAACAATGATAGGAAGTCTACAACAGGGGGATGCCAATTTTTGGGGAGCAGGCTTATATCTTGGCAATGTAAGAAGCAGACTATCATGGCAACATCCACAACTGAAGCTGAGTATGTAGCAGCTGTTGCATGCTGTGGTCAAGTTCTTTGGGTGCAAAATCAATTGCTTGATTATGGGTACAACTTTCTTAAAACCAAGATATTTATTGACAACAACAGCACTATTTGCATCATAAAGAACCCTGTTTTTCATAGCAAAACCAAGCACATTGAAATTAGACATCACTTTATCAGAGATTGTTTTGAAAAAGGACTGATTGTCCCTGAGAAAATTGATACAGAACTTAATATTTCTGATCTTTTAACAAAAGCTTTTGAGGTAGGGAGGTTTCAGTATCTGGTTGCAGGTATTGGAATGGTTACTCCTTAAAATCTGATGTCTATTTTGTCATGTGTAATCAGGGTTTCTTCACTGCTGTTGTTGTATAATTGTTAGTCAATTTTACCATTTCTTTCATTCCACTGCTTTTTAACACTGATTCCCCTACCTGGGGTTCATTCCCCTGCCAAGAGGATTTTTCTAAGCAGGGTGTGTTCTGTTTACAAAAGTGGTTTTATGTGGTTTTAGACTAACAATGCAGAGGTTCATATGGTGCATACTATTCTTGTTGGTGAATCAGGTATATACTCTATGTTTCAGGGGAGGTTAGGTCAAACCTTTAGGATTCAGGGTATTCTTAGGATACTCATATATGATTCTAGATCATATCCATTGGTGAGTGGGGGTTCAGGGTAATGATGACTTGCTGCACAGCTTGTCTGAACTCTGAAACCTTGAGGCACTGTAGTGTGTGTTTACATTTCTTTATTCAAGCAGCTTGCTGTTCAAAATACAGATGTGTGGCACACATTGCCAAGACTAACTGACCATAGGTAAGGGACAAGGTTGGGATGGTGACTGGGGTATGCATGATTTCTTGGGATTACCTGGTGTAGGGGGACTTATGTATTAACTTTTTGTATTGGGACCATTGCTGAATAGAGGACTCTTGAGATTCTATGTATCTATCTTGTGGATACAAGTGTGTGCATTAGAGCAGAGCTAGTTAGCATTAGTCCTTCCATGACTAGTTTAATACCTCTAGGAAAGTTTCCCTTGGTTTTATCTTTTATTCCCCTGCCTTCACAACATTCCCCTGTTTGACCATTGACCGACAATACCGTTACCCTGTTCATAGCCGTTGGGCCTGCTAGCTTAAATTTTGGTTAGGGAATATTTTATTCTTTTTAAAATATATTTAAGGCGCTTTCTTCGTTGATTGGTAATCTTTTCCTTCTATTTCAAATATATTAATTTTTTATCAAGTTTTATCCTTGATATTTTTGCAATTTGAATATTTTGGTCCAATCACAGCCCTTTAATTTGTCTATATAAACTTAATTCCCTTTACCAGCAGGTCCACAAATCTCTCTCGACCTAATCCCACTTACCTCCCATCTCTATAAACCTCTAAACTATTTTCCATATTCATCATGACCCTTAAAATTGCTCCTAATCATAACCAAATTGCTTTGCTTCATGATGAACCAGCCGAGTTTGCTGAGGCTGTGGCCTTTCTAAAGTCTTCGTACTTCAGAGTGGCCCTTCTCATCAATCCTCGCATTTATACCTCACACATTCAACAGTTCTGGTCTAAAGCCATGACCAAAACAGTGAATGGAGAGGTCATAATTCAAAGCACAGTTGATGGTCATTCCAAGGTAATCACACTTGCCTCCATCAGGGAGAATCTCCTCCTTGATGATGAGGATGGAATAACCAACTTTTCTGAGGCTGAAATTTTTGAAGGTCTTGATAAATTGGGGTACAAACTTTCTGAAAATCAAAAATTAAAGTTTGCTAAAGGCCAGTTTGCCCCTCATTGGAAATTTTTGATTCATACTATTATGCAATGTTTGTCACCCAAAACCACTGCTTTTAATGAGGTTGGTAGTGAGATAGCTTCTGCCCTGATCTGCTTTGCAACAGGAAGGAAGTATTGTTTTTCTCAAATGATTTTTAAAGGCATGGTTAAAAATGTTTCAAGCACCTCAAAGTTTTGTATGTATCCAAGGTTTATAGAAGTTTTGCTGAATATGAGTGATCAAGGTCCCATTACACACAGAAACTATTTTTCAGCAACCAAACACACAACCAAACTTTTCACCACATTACTTGCACCATCACCTTTGTTCTCTGGCAGAAACATTCCATTCACTTCAATTATGCTAGACCAAATCAGACGGGAAGAAGCCAAAAATCAAACAGCCATAAATCAACCTGCTCAATCCCCTGCCAAGAACCTACCACCTGCTGATCCACAACAAGAAAGGCGTTCAAAAATCCAGGTTTGCCAGGTCTCCCTTGCCTGGTGAATCTTCACAAGCAGCAGAAAGGAGAGTCTCCAAAAGTTTGGAGCAACCTGGGGGTTTGGCTGCCACTACTGTCTCATCCTCAAGGGGTGAGCAGGATAGTGACACCATCAATAAGTCCTCTCCCCCACTCTATGATATCCAACAAGGGGAGAAATTCCCTTCTAGGATTGAGAGCAGTATGAAACCTTTGACAAATCTGGAATTGACGAAAATGTGCATGAGTCTGAAAAGGCAGAATGCACAACTAGTACAAGATGTCAAAAAGCAAGGTCTGGTTATCTCTCACCTGGAAACCAGACTTGCTACTCTTGAGGGGAGGAGAAAGCCCAGACTGATTCTTTCCACAGATGAGGATGCTTCCAAAGGGGAGGAAATTCCACACACAGAAGGATCTACTGAGTATTATTCATATCCTGGTGGGGAGCATGGAAAGATAACAAGGGCTAAGAAAGGAATGGAGAGAGAAAGTACTGATAAGGGAAGTGACAAGGGGAGTGCAACCAAAGATATTGCTCAAACATTGCTCACCATGGGCAATCAAGAAGAAGCCCCTGCTTCAAAAGTTTCCCCTGCCATTGCTGATCCCACTGCTATAAGTTTATCCCCTGCTAAGAACATTACTCAAACATTTGTTAGGAAGAACAGAAAGCAACCAGCTCAGAAGGGGATAACAATCAAAGAACCTGCATCTAAAGCAGAACCAGCACCAGCAGTGGATCCAAAAGACAAAGGAAAAGGAATCATGGTGCAACAGCCCAAGAGAAAATACAAGCATCTGACTCCTGAACAGCAGAAGGTCCAAGAAGCACATGATGCACAAGTAGCTCTCAGGCTACAACAAGAGGAAATGGATATGCAGGATCAAAGGATGGAGAAGATGAGGCCCAAAGATATGCTAAAACAGGTTGAGATTATGCATAGGGAACTAGATGACAGGGTACCTCATGTTGGAGAATTTCTTGATCAATGGGAGAAGGAGTTGAAAAATGCTCCTTTGGAAGACAGGTATGAGTTGACTTGCCTTGTTTACAAATATCAAACTGAATATCTGGAAAGAAGGGCAATGCAAATTCAGAGTGAGAAGTATAGAACGTCAGAGAAAGGGCAACTTGATCACTACAAAGTTCTGCTTAAAAGGCATAGAAAGTGGAAGGATGGTGACTTCAGAGATATGAGCTTTGAAGCCATAAAGAGAGCAGTCAGACCAGTTCTAAAGTTGTATGATGTGGAGGATTGGATGACTATCAACAGTCCTGAGGAAGCTGAGTATCTTAGGAGACAAAGTGAAGTGCTACAGAAAGCTAGAGCAATAAAGAAAAGAAAAGCTGGAGAGACTACACAAGCAGGTGCATCATCCCAAGCAGGGGAATCACACCAAGCAGGTGAAAGTTTTCCAGAAGTACTTGAGAAGTCAGTACTTAATGCACAAAGAGCAGCAAAGAGACTCAAGAGAATGGAGCAAGTGGGCATAATCACTAAAGAGTCTCAAGGGCCATCAAATGATGAAATTGATAAACAGCTGATTTTGCAGGAAAATGATGAAATCTCACCTAGTGAACTTGGAAAGAAGTTTGCTATTATAGAGTATGCTGTTTATGAACACAAAGGGAGAACTTGGTGGAAGCTTACAAGGGCTGACAATACAGCACAGACATTTCTAAGCCTAGATGTCATGTTTCAAATTTTGGATAGTGAAGACTTAGAAGATCTGTGGAAAATATTGAAGAAAACGTTTGCTGCAAAACCTCCTACCATGGATGGTGTGGAGAAGGATTGGGTAATCTGGGAGTGCATGCATAGAATGTATGAACATGAATTATTTGATCCTCTATTTGATGCAGTGAATAAAGGAGATTTGGTGTATTGGAAGCTATTTACAAATTCTGGGGTTTATGAGGTAGTAATGGAAGGTGTGAGTGTTTATCTACTCAATCATAGGTATTATCCCTTCTCTCAGGAAACCTTGAAGAAGTTAGCACAGGCTAAGTTAATTGTTGATGCCAAAAAGCCTGTTGCTTATGATCTGGTAAGAATGGTTCATAGTCAGATTTGGCCAGAGAGTTTGTAAGCATCCTCATCAACTAGCATTTATTCAGAAACTTGTCTTTTAGGGGAAAGCACAAGTTTAGGGGAGGATTGTTGGGAATAAATCTATGCTTACTTGTTTCCCCTGCTAGTTGATTATTCATACCCCTGCTAGAGTAAGTTCCCCCTGCTAAATAACAAAGGCAGGGGGATCCGTTCCCCTGCTGGAGTCAAAGGCCCTGCCGTCAAGATAAACATGGAATAGATTTTTACGCGTTTCAGTTATTATTCCTTAATACTTTCCATAGTTTGTTAGTAGTGATCTTGTACGTGGGTCCTTGTATCTATAAAAGGACTCACTAGGTTAGCATGCAAAGTGTGTCTTTCTCATTTCGTTTTTCATTATTATTACTTTAAGGTTTTGTAAACCCTAATACCACTTTGGGTATTCGTATATCTTTGATATATTAAAGTTCAACGTTTGAATCTCATTTGTTCTTGTGCTAAACATTACATTCCGCATCTTGTTTAGTTACTTTGCTTTGCAAAGTTTCTCTAGTGTTAGATTGAATTCTTTCTCTCTATCACAACCCTTAAACAAGCTATTAAGGTTTAAGATCTGACTTTGGGATCAACAGGGGAGGTCTGGGGTGGGGTCCACAGCCCATGTGGGCTTGTTGTGTGAGGTGGGATCAAGTGAGATGAGGGTTAATCAAAGATCTACACAAAATGGGGATTAACCCTTTGTTTTATGGGGGATTTAATCTGGGGAAATTAGGGTTGATAGGGTGATTAAGGGCAGGTTTTAATCCATATTGGGTAAAAATCGTTTTTAAATATTTGTTATAGTGGGAAATAGGAAAGTTTGACTTCTTTTTACTTTAAAAACGGGGTGGGTAATTGGGCTGTTGGGTGTGTTGGGCTTGTGGGTGTCAATCTCATTACCAGTCCTTCATTTGCTAACAGCCATTAACTTTCTTGCAACGCCAGTCCAAAACTGTTAATTCCTTTTCACTGGCAGTCCAAATGACATTTGCAAGTTTAGTCCTTAGGTAAATTTGACTAACTTTTGCACTTTTAAACAATTCCCAAGGGCATTTCTTGTTCAATCTTCAAACTTGATGGACCACACTTGTACAATTAACATTTGGAGGGTTAATTATGACAAGTTCTTCAAAGATGAGGGGCCATTTTTGCCAATTCTTCAAACTTGAGGGGTCTTTTTGCAAATTTCCATTCTTGAGCTTGGTTCATTGTGCGACTTCGTTTCCCGTGTTCGTTTTTGATTGATTCTTGTGATCTTTTGCCAATTCCTCAATATCCGTACCTATAAATACACAAGTAACAAACACGAGCATATATTTGGCATATTTTATGATATTTAATGCATTGTAAGCCCGATTTGGACGATGAGACCATGTATAAAAGCAGTCTCATCACTCCCCCATACTAAACCATTGTCGTGCCCTCACGCAATGCTAGAATAAAGTATCAAAGCACCTCCAAAATTTATTTTTTATTCACTTTATTGAAATGATAAACTAGCTACACTATATTATTGCTACTACTTGCGTTTTAGACATAATGTATGATTTTC
Organism: Glebionis coronaria; assembly: GCA_025667525.1. Lineage (NCBI taxonomy): Eukaryota > Viridiplantae > Streptophyta > Magnoliopsida > Asterales > Asteraceae > Glebionis > Glebionis coronaria. The sequence goes on from CM046881.1 coordinate 463,358,100, forward strand.
ATCGCAAAATGGGACGTTTAGGTTCATAGAACAAGAACACGTGAATGCTTCGTTAGAAATAATTTCATCGTCCTCGATTTTCACCTTAATTCCATGCTAAGCGTGCAACGAGATCATTGTCATTATAAGTTAGTAATGCTAACACTACTCATATGCCCTAATCACGTACTTATTCTCCCATTATTCCTAAGTTGTATCTCTTATATTTTATTATGTCTTAATGATCACGAGGATACATTGTTTGACTTATGCGATAATAGAGATTTAGGTCTAAAAATAGAGTCCTAACGGTGTAACCAAGACCATCAAATCAATAACCCCTCCTAATAGACAACGATGTTAAAAAATTAAGTTGACAAGAAGAATCGATAAACACGGTTTTATAACGGTTTTGAACATGAGACTTATTACCAAGACTTTTATATGCCCCCTAACGGAAGGGCCTTATTATCTTTGGTTTACCTCCATCTTTTATTCAACTTCGCCATGAAGCTTTTATTATGACTTCGGTCTTGCCTTGCCTTTTATTATCCGCCTCATCGGTGGTTTTATTAGCCAAAGACGTATATCCTCACGCTAAAGCGAATTTTGGATCTTTAAAGCTTCGAAGATTAAGGCTTGATTCACTTTCAATTTTGCATAGATTTTAGGCCTTGCGGGGCTTCAAATTGTTTGCTAGATTTAGGTGAGCACTTGAAATCTTATTATTAGGTGAAGCTTTCGATTATTAGGGTGCCAATACTTCAAAACCGTGACGCTGGCGATACCTTAATGTCTTCCCAATTTAATTACACGGAAGCTACTAGAAAAGACTAGAAACCCAACAATCAAAACTAAACCGCTAAATCAATATTTATTAAGCAAAAAATATTTACAAGCGAAGGGAGAATAAGCAAACAACGAGAACACATGAGTTTTTGAAAGAATACGAGTACTCTACGTTGAGCATAGTAACTTATAATTAACTCTATCATTTCTCGTCCTCATTTAAGAGACTTAGCCTAATGTGAAGTTAAGGAATCAAAGCTAAGTGCTCAACACGCACGGTCGAGTCAAAAATTACTCTTATTCTCGCCATCGGAAAACCTACATTCGTGTCTTCAAACACTTATAAAACATGAGAAAAATTTTAAAATTTGGCCATTTTTAGCCTTATTTTGCAAGAAAACGATAAACAAAACGATAAACTTTGGAAAGCGTGAAGGTTTGGCAAGGCAAGTATCTATTCACCCCCCATACTAAAGTTAAACATTGTCCTCAATGTTTCGAGTCTAGGGGTGCAAACACCCCCATACTAGAGACGTAGTCGAATGCCTAATCTAGCATGGAAAGGGTGTAACCAATAAATTAATAGCCGTTTATGAAGTGTGCTATAAACCTAAGGTTAGAACATAAAAGGATATATCATTTGGATATTGGGAAAGGCCTCCAAAGCAAACGATCGAGTGCTCCCATAAAACGAACACGAGAGGCTCCAATCGTGAAGATCATGATCTAAAAACCATAATTCACAAACAACCACGGAACAAAGGTTGGAAGGGCACAAATCCCCTCACATTAAACTAATTAGAAAGCAATAATATGTACATGGATAAGCATGGGTCTCCCCCACGAGGCACCTTGTTTTTGATAACCGAGTCAAAAGCTCGACTCGAATCCCCATAAATGTGATCATTTAGGGATAATCATGGTTTGGTCAATTTTTGGTGGGGCTTCCATGATAAACAAGGCCCAAAAGTACGTGGAGTACTTTAAAAACCCGATAAACGTATACCGGGGTCAAAGATAGCGTCTTCGTTTTCGGATGAAAGACGAGATAACGCTACTCCAACACAAACCCCAATGGGGTAGAAGAAAATAGGAGAGAAGAAATAGAAGGGTGGGACAATGGGTAAGTCATAACATTGAGCTACTCGAGGTAGACTCGCACCAATCAAATGAAAAGATTTTCCATTTATTGCATCGGTGGAAGATCGAGATTTCCCTATATAAGCAATTCCAGGATCAAATATCTCGTCCTCGGTGAAGAAAGGGGAGGGAACATAAGGGGTTTCCCCCACACTAAGTCCACACAAAGCATCGTCAAAAGGAGAAGACGAGCTTGTAGTACTCAATACTCGCGGTGATGACGGAGTTAGAGTTGTAGAAAAATCTTTTAAATTAAATTCAAAATCTTTTCCTTTTTCATCTTTTATATTCTCCTTGTGAAAACCCGATTTAATTATGTCAAAAATATTTGGTGTATCTAAAGCAATGTTAGTCACACTAAAAATTCTCACATTTTGAAATCTTTTTGGTTTAGGTGGTGGTAAGTTTTCAAATCTTTTGTCAACAAAGAAAACCTCCCCATCGGGATCAACGTATTCATCATCCGAAGAATCACTCGAGATTGGAATCATAGGCTTAACACTCTTAACCTCCACCGGCGGAGGGGACGGAACTTCATTTTTATCAACAACTCCTAAAACTCTATTTGAAATCTTTTTGCAAATGTTTTTGATGGGATTGACATTGTACAAAGATGTGATAGAATAAACATGAGAAAGAGTGGAGTTTTGGGTTGCATTAATGACGAGTTCTTCCTCATTGAAACGAAGAGTGATTTTTCTTGCATGCACATCGATAAGTGCTCTCGAGGTATCCAAAAAAGATCGACCTAAAATTAACGGAACTTTAGGATCGATGGGAATATCAACAACAATGAAGTCTACAGGATAGTAGAACTTCCCAACTTTCACAAAGACGTCCTCGGCAACTCCACAAGCTAGAATCGTAGAATGATCGGCCATTTCGATTGACATTCTTGAAGGAGTGAGATTTGGAAGATTGAGCGATTTAAAAATCTCAAGAGGCATCAAATTAATACTAGCACCAAGATCGGCCAAGGCGTAGCATTCTTCCATGTCTTGGATAGCACATGGGATTAAAAACTTTCCAGGATCACCGACTTTTTGAGGTATGCGGCTTAGAAAAACCGAAGAACAACTAGACGATTTTTGCAATTTTTCTTTGTTATTCAACATACTTTTGAAGTTCGCGGCAAATCGAGGCATCATGACTAAGGCGTCGGCAAAACTTATATTAAAATGCAAGTCACGAAACATTTTCATAAAAAGTTCAAATTGATAATTATTTCGTTCTTGTGCCTTTTCCTTGTCTCGTCTTGATGGGTAGGGTAAAGGTGGTGTGGGTTGGGGCAAAGTAGGCATAGGCATCGGCCTTGGAATCTCGGGTTCCATGATTGGTGTAGGTTCAACCGTAGGTGTGGTTTGAGCGGTACTTCGTGGGCTTTGAATGTGCTCCTTTTCAACCACAACCTCGGGTTCTTTCTCTTTTTCCTTCTCCATAGAAGTACTTGGACGAGAAATGGGTTCTTTGAAAGTTTTACCACTACGAGTGGCAACAACCTTCAATTCTCCTTTCGGGTTCACGATGGTATCACTAGGAAGACCACCCGAAGAAGAGGGCTTACACATGATAGCTTCAAACATTTTAGCCATACGGTCTTCAAACTTAGATTGCCTAGCATCCGCTTTTAACAACTCTTGCTTAATCTCATGTTGTCCTTGCTCCATTTTTTGTTGATTTTGTTGGAGACGTGTGACATTTCCTTCTATTTTATTAGCATGAGTTTTAAGTTCATTAGCAAATTCGTTTTTAAGCTCGTTTTTCAACTCGGACCTTAAGCTAACCATTTCACGTTGCATATTGTCAAACTTAGCATCATTAGCCTTTGCATAATTCAAAAACTCTCCTTGAAGATTTTTGGTGTGATCGTTTTGAAAACCTTGGGCATTGTTTTGAAAATCACGGTTTTGGTTTTGGTTTGAAATTTGCCCATTTCCACTTTGGTAATTACCTTTGTTGTAATTTCTTTGATTTCCTTGGTAATTTCCACCTTGGTTGTTGTTGCGATAATTATTAGCATTTTGATTTGGTGGAGCTTGATTTGAACGAGAACCTTGACCGATTTGGTTGTAAGTTCCCGTGGCTACAAAAGCATTCGAAGTGTTACCATCCGCGGTAATGCACTCGGAAAGATCATGAGCTCCCCCACACGACAAACAACTTTTAGAAACCGCTTTAACCGAAGCGGAATTGGAAGCTTCTTGAGCCTTCCAATGGGACATAAGGTTAGCAAATCTATCGAAAAACCGATTTTCTTCATTTGCCTCATCATGTAATGCATTGATACTTTGAGACGATGATGAGCCCCTTTTGGCAACACTCGGTGTGTGACGAGGGCTATAAACCTTACACCTGTTCTCAATTATGACCAAAGCTTCTTCAACCGTTTTACACAAAAAATTACCACCCGCGGCGGCATTTAAATAATCTCTTTCATGATCGTTAAGTCCATTGTAAAACGTGTCGATTTGGTGCAAATCGGAAAAACCGTGATGAGGACATTCATGTAACATCTCTTTAAACCTATTCCAAGCCGTAGAAAAACTTTCATTTGATTCTTGTGAAAATTTAGAAATTTCATTTTTCAAATGCGTAGTCTTAGAGGGCGGAAAAAATTGGTTCACAAATTTTGAAACGAGATCCTTCCACGTCAATATAGAATTGGGTGGCTCTTTCTCTAACCAAATTTTAGCGGGCCCCGCTAAGGAATACGGAAATAACATCATCTTAATCGAGTCATTCGAGACATCCTTAAATTTGCACGTGGCGGTAAGACGATTAAATTGGCGGATATGGTTGTGGGGATTGTCCTTCTCATCACCACGGAATTTGTTGTTTTGGATCATCGACAACAAACCCGTTTTCACCTCAAAATTCTCCGCAAGGATTGCGGGAATCACAATAGCTTCTCCATACCCCTCGGTGGGTGCTTGAAGTAACTCCATCATAGTTCGATTCGCCATGGTTGGTTCTTCTCGTACAATGGGTTCGTCAATAGGAGACTCCTCACTAGAATGAGTTGGAGTGGGAGTTTTGTTCTTTCGTCTACGTGCACGTTTTGCTTGATTACGAGTGAGCATAAACGTCACGTACAACGTGGAGACGAGCAAAGAAGATTCTTTTTGGTATTTTGTGTTTTTTCAATTTTTTTTGTGGTTTTTGATTGTATTAACCTTTTTTGGAAATTGGTGAATGTATTAAGTAGACAAAAAGTCCACAAATCTCCTCCTCAATCAAATCTCTTGATTAAAAAGGCCTCAAGGAATGAAAACGATCACGTGGAGTGAACGCCTTCGATGACTTTAGAACGATGGTGGAACACCAAATCGTTCAAGAGGGTTTAATCAATAGAAACCAAGAAAATATATATGATATGTAATAATACTTTGGGCGGCAAAACCCTCGATTCACTCTCAAAATCAAATACGCACAAGCAAGCGGAGGAAACGAGGCGGCGCGAAGCACTTAAGAGCCTTTTTCCTTTAGGTCGTGAAATACAACCGCCTTATACCCACCTTATAGTTTGTATTATCAAGATTAAGCTTCACGAAAGTATTTATCTATTTTTGCCTTTTTCTTTGGTTTGAGATTCGAATACAATGATCGAGTGATGAAATCCCGAATCAAGGTTGTGATTTCTCACGTATTTGGAGTACTTGTGAATTTATTGTTCTACGTATACAATATATTAATAATATTCACACAAAAACCGAAAAACGATAATACGTATTAATAGAGTGCTATTAATACAAATACTATTATGGCTAATATATAAAAAAAACAAAGGTCAATCAAAACACAACACGCCTCCCCAGCAGCGGCGCCATTTTTGATGTACGGTATTTTTGTACACTTTATTTTAGGAAAAACAAAGCGACAAAAGCGGGTAAGTATTAAGTATCACGTTTTGTGAAAAACGCGAATACTCGTCGTCGAGTTCGTTCTCGAGGAGGTATGGTGTTTAGCCAAAAATATTATAGACGTTATTTAATTCGAGTGATTACGGTTTTGGAAAGAAAGAAAGAAAGAAAAACGGAGACGAGTTACGCTAAAAACGGTCGAAAACGCTTAAACGTACGAACATAAAAACGCGACCAAACGAAAAATTTTACCTAAAAATTAATTAAAAGATTAAACCAATAAGGATAAAAATCCAATAAATAATTTTTAAAACCTTTTATTAATTAAATATTCAATTTTAAATGCTAATTAAAGCCCTAAAATTAAATATAATTATGAAAAAGCCCAAAATATGATTTTATTGAACTAATAACTCACTTATATTATTTAAAGACTAAAAAGTATTTTTCCTAAATTTTTAAAACTATTTTTCTATTTTTAAAAGGCTAAAAACACTTTTTAAACTAAAATAATAATAAAAAATAATAAAATAATGCTAAAAATAAATTTTATTTTTCTAAAGATCTTTTTTTTTAACTAAATTAACAAGGGAAAAATGAAAAAGTTTAAAAAAAACTAAAAAAATTGGCTAAAAACGAAAGTACCCCAAAGTACTCCAAGGTGGAGTACTTTAGTGTTGTCCAATATCCTACCAGACAAAGGACTTGTCCAAGATCAGTGTTGTCCGATATCGGACAACACTAAAAAAAGAAAAAATCTGCAGCGTTCTCGGACAACAAAGAAAAAAGTTGCTGACAGAAAAATAAGTGGATTTCAAAAACCGTATAAGCTACAAAAGTCTACCAAACTTAAATCCCAGATTATATAGACTTAATATAACCTAATTTATAATAGTATACTCAGTTTCAATCTACAAATTATAAAAACAAAGATTTAATGGCTCAATGTTGGTTTTTACTAGATTTATGCAGAAAAAAAAGAAAGAATGAAACTTGAAAACATTGCTACACTACATACTGTATCAAACCAATACCCAAGGCTACCTATTCTACCATAAACAAAAGTGTGCAATTAAAAATGCTTGACCTAGTTGTCATCCTAGCCGAGTTTAATCATTCAACCAAACACCCCCTTATAAACTAAGACGGAATTTTTTTTTCCTTCTATATAAACGTGAACAGTAGCCCAGTAACAAAAAAACACGCGAACAATTTCAATCTAACACGAATTAAGCTGTGATCTAGTGTCCAAATCTGCACAGACTTGTGCTTTGTTCACTTTCTCTTTTACTTTGCTAGTGTTAACAGTTAGGGGGTATTGGATTGCCCGGGAAAGGGATGTTATTTGCTTGGGCAACAAACGGCACCCTCGCTTGCTTTGGCAAGTGAGGAGTCAACCTCAAACAAACACAATTACATGCGCAAATTAAGCACCAAACACAACAGTAGGTCACACTTACTTTGTCTCTATGCTTGTTTTGATTTGGTTATTTTTTTTTTCCTTGTTTAGCTTTGATGTCACAGTGACTAAACAACAAGCAATCCTAACCACAACACAACAAAACCCATGAATCAACACCAATTGTGGACATTATATTCACAGTTATGAACAAAAACACATGCCTCTTACCCCCCAATAACACTAAATCAGAACTGAAAATACTTAAATATATCAGAAACAAGCATAAAATTCAGCAAATTAAAGGTCTAAGACCGAACAGCAAAGGAAGAGCAGTAACTTATATTCTATTTTTTTTTAAGCTTTAATGAAAAGTAAAAGCAAAATTCAACTACATTAAAACTCCCAAAATGAGCAGCGAACAATCTTAACTCTAAAATCCAAAGTGACAACAAGCAAGAAGCAAATTAGATCGTGGGCTAGAATTATCTCTTTGGTGAAAATTACGCAGAATAAACTGAGTAATCTATTAAAACTTAAATAAACTAAATTCAAGCCTAAAACGACATCCAAACTAACCAGTGAGCAAACTTTCCACTTCAAAAACACAAAATGCACTCAAAATATATAACTAATGGCCTAATTCTGGTTATGAGCATATGGCATTCACAGTGGTTCAACTTAGCATTCAGCGTCACTCACATACTAAAAAAGAAACTCATGAAGCAGATACATACATGCATACACCAATTGAGAACAACTTTTATGACCTAACTCATATCACTAGAACACTCATCAAACAAATCCTATCAAGTAGACAGTTTATTCATCTAACTATGACAGATTTTTATGTCAAACTACAAAACAGGATTTCTAAACTACAACTTCAAATCACTTGGCTGAAATAAACTCTCCTACACCTAAAGGAATTGTGCAGAGCTAAATCTAGGCTTGAAGTTCAATTACTACCTTCAAACCAAACTGTCCCAAACACCCCTTTAGCTTTGGAAAAGTATTTTTTACAAAGATTTTTTTTGTGTAAAACGCCACAAACCAACAAGTTCTCAACTGATTTTGTTCAAGATGCTCATAAATAACAGATTACGACTAAATAATCCACACATAAACAACAAGAACTCAATACCACACTCAATACCACTGTATATGCAGAAAATTAGAAAGCAAATTATAAAAGGGATCAAGAAAACCTCCAAGGCATACATCCATGCCTTGGATCGATTGAGCTTATGAGCTAGCAAAACAAGCTCAAGCTTCCCAAACCTGCTAAGAATAACAAACCTTTAACAGTAACAACAACAACGATCTGATTTCTCTTTTTTTGTACTTTCTGAAAATCTTTTCTAAATCAAAAAAAAAAGAAACTTTTTCACAACGCTAGAAAGACTTAATCTTGAGAACTTCAAACAGAGATTATAGAACTAAAGCAAACTTTGAAAACAAACCACCAGCTTTTCAAATTTTTTTTTTTTTGAAAAAGGAATTACGTTTTTTTTTTAAAACTTGAACATAGAAACATTAAGTAGGATAATGGAACTCAGAAACTAGACAACTTCAACACCAACTTTATATTTTAATAAAAAGGAATTACATTTCAATATAAAATTACCAACTTTTATAAAATCATAAAAGGAATTACAATGAATGTTTCTAGAAACTGGAACAAAGGTAAATAGGACACACACGTCCTATTTATACTACAACAAAGAACTATCTAGAATACTTGAATTAAAAATTACAGGAAAATATGAATCCTAAACCCTAATTGTGGAAAATGCCCTAAAAGCCCTTGGGTCTTGGTCAAAAGTCTTCTCCATGTGAAATGCCAGCTTGATTTTTGATCTTGGACGTTAAAAACAACTTGGAGGCCAAGTAGAAACATGTGAGCTGTTGGATGTGTCGAGTTTGGGAATTTGGGGTGAAAACGATGGGCAGGGGAGGTCTGGGGTGGGGTCCACAACCCATGTGGGCTTGTTGTGTGAGGTGGGATCAAGTGAGATGAGGGTTAATCAAAGATCTGCACAAAATGGGGGATTAACCCTTTGTTTTATGGGGGATTTAATCTGGGGAAATTAGGGTTGATAGGGTGATTAAGGGCAGGTTTTAATCCATATTGGGTAAAAACCGTTTTTAAATATTTGTTATGGTGGGAAATAGGAAAGTTTGACTTCTTTTGACTTTAAAAACGGGGTGGGTAATTGGGCTGTTGGGTGTGTTGGGCTTGTGGGTGTCAATCTCATTACCAGTCCTTCATTTGCTAACAGCCATTAACTTTCTTGCAACGCCAGTCCAAAACTGTTAATTCCTTTTCACTGGCAGTCCAAATGACATTTGCAAGTTTAGTCCTTAGGTAAATTTGACTAACTTTTGCACTTTTAAACAATTCCCAAGGGCATTTCTTGTTCAATCTTCAAACTTGATGGACCACACTTGTACAATTAACATTTGGAGGGTTAATTATGACAAGTTCTTCAAAGATGAGGGGCCATTTTTGCCAATTCTTCAAACTTGAGGGGTCTTTTTGCAAATTTCCATTCTTGAGCTTGGTTCATTGTGCGACTTCGTTTCCCGTGTTCGTTTTTGATTGATTCTTGTGATCTTTTGCCAATTCCTCAATATCCGTACCTAAAAATACACAAGTAACAAACACGAGCATATATTTGGCATATTTTATGATATTTAATGCATTGTAAGCCCGATTTGGACGATGAGACCATGTATAAAAGCAGTCTCATCAGCCACCTTCGTTTCTAAGCGTATGATCTGCCAACAGGTGAAGATCGAACATCAACGTGCTAGTGGTTTACTAGAACCATTAGATATTCCAGCATGGAAGTGGGACAAAATCTCCATGGATTTTGTTACTGGTCTTCCGGTTACTCAAAAGAATGACGTTATCTGGGTCAATGTAGATAGGTTGACTAAATCTGCTCATTTTATGTCGATTCGCAAGGAGCATCCGGTCAGCAAATTAGCAGACACATTCCAGCGAGAGATCATGAGACTGCATGGTACTCCACCAAAAATCATCTCTGACAGAGATCCCTGTTTCACATCACGTTTCTGGCAGAGTCTGTAGAAAGCTTGGGGCACCAGACTTAAGCTTAGCACTGTCTTTCATCCTCAGACCGACGGACAGTCGGAACGTACCATTCAGACATTGGAGGACATGCTGCGATCGTGTGCTCTAGAATGGTCAGGAAGCTGGGATGATTATATATTCCTAGTATAATTCGCATACAACAACAGCTGGCTCGCTAGCATCAATTGTGCTCCCTTTGAGATGTTGTATGGTAGAAAGTGTCGCGCCCCAATCTGTTAGGATCAAGTGGACGAACGACTGCTTGAAGGTCCAGAGATGATTGAAGTGACCAATGAGAAGGTCGTTGTCGCCAAGGCAAAACTTCAGGAAGCTTGTGCTCGTCAGAAGAGCTATTCTGATAAACATCGTAGAGATGTGTCTTTCAACGTAGGTGATCATGTTTTCCTCAAGGTGTCACCTGCACGAGGAGTTAGACGTTTTGGAATCAGAAGGAAGCTCAATCCTCGCTTCATCGGACCGTTCGACATCATAGAACGCGTTGGTAAAGTGTCATACCGTTTAGCATTACCGCCTCAGCTATCACACGTTCACAATGTGTTCCATGTGTCCTTACTCAGAGGGTAAAACTATCATCTAGTTCAGGGTTGTCCAGTATCCACTTGATCAGATTCGAGAGGATCTTTCATATGTCGAAGAACCCGAGAGAGTTCTTGAGCGACAAGATCGTGTCATGCGGAGGAAGACGATTCCTTTCGTCAAAATCCTCTGGAGGGATCATCCTGAGCGGGAAGCCACTTGGGAGACGGAGGAGTCTATACGGACTTCTTACCCTCATTTCTAGTTCTAATTTGGGTATGTTTTCTTTAAGTTTACGTTTCTCCAATTCGAGGACGAATTGTTCTTCTAGAGGGGAAGAGTTGTAAAACCCGCATTAAAAACCTATGAACAGTACACATGAACAATAACATACGAAAACACTGTAAAATTTAAACTTTCCATTTATAATATTAATACACGTGTCATGACAATAAATAACGAACAATCACGAATGTTATAAATGTGACACGATCACGAATACCAAAATCACGAGTAATAAATCACGAAAACGCACGTAAATTATTTAAAACACGAAAAACTACGGGTTTACCCCATGTAGGCCCCACATGTCGCGGCTAGACAAGAGAGGGAGGCCAAGTGGGCCTTTTGGCCCAAAACCTATTTTAATAAAAACACCTGGAGGATTATTTTTCTCATATTTTAGGTTTATAGAAAATTTTGTCTCTTCCTCCTTGATTCACCATAGCCGCCGGCTACCTCAAGAACAAGGGCAAACTCGGACAATTTTTATGTTTGTTTAATTATTCGTGATCACCTTTTCAGTCTACACGCATTAGTATATTCAAAAACCTTTTCTTTTTATTTTATTTTCTTATGATTTCATGTTTAAAATTAATTAATTACATGAACATGTAAACTAATTACAAGGATTAATTAATTTTGTCAAAGGGGCGTTTGGTTTGTGGTTTGTGGTTCGGCCGAGACACCGAGACCCCCAAAGGGGTGCTCGGTTTGTTTTTAATCACCACCACCGAGACCATAAAGGTCTCGGCTTGGTTGATTTTCGGCTCGGCGCAACAAGGGAACCCCGACCATGGGTCGGGGTGTGTTTGTTTATTCGGTTTGGTGTAACCGAGGCACCACCGAGACCCCAAGGGGCTCGGTTGGTTTTGTTTGATCAGACCCGAGACCAAAGAAACCCCGACACTAGGTCGGGGTATGTTTACATGTTTAGTTGATTAAGTAGTGTCAACCGGGACCCCTCCAAGGTCTCGGTGGGACTTGTTTATAGCCTATTTGGTTCGGTGTAATTAAAACACGGGCTCGGGATTCGGTTATTATAAAAACTATTTTTATAAGTCATGTTATATTAAACTTTAGGTTAATTAATTTATTAAATTAATTCATGTATAACCTAAGGTATTTATACTTAGTTATTTTAATTAAACATGTATTTTAATTAAAATCATATAATGTATAGTTAATTAAATTAACCAGTTATTTAATTAACCAACTATAACCATGACTTGTATTGTATGAATTTAACTTCGCTTATTAATTATAATTCAGCTTAATTCTAATTATGGAAACTTTCTATTTTTGGAAACTTTCTATTTTTGGAAACTTACTATTTATGGAAACCTGCTATTTTTAGAAAGTTACTTAGTATTACAATACAAGTATTATAATACACTAATACATGAATAATACACAACAGAACATCATAATAACTACAGTTAAACACAGTAAACAGTAAAACATGACAGAATACGTATAACAAGCAAATAACACACGGAACCAGTAAAACACATGTAATTCAGACAACTCATACACGTCCATATTTCTTATGTAGTGTTATCCGTCGAGGCGGTTTAGTCTTCATCGTTTCCGTTAGCTTCTACTGGACATAAGGTACGGATTTTCCCGTCCTTCAGTAAGGACAATCTCTTCCTTCATTAGGATTTCCCGTATGCAGCCAACTGTTTTCCCCAGTAGTTACAGATTAAATGCTTATGTTTATTAGTTACCTTAGACATATACATGCATGACCAGTTTCACCTAGTTATGGAGGTACCATAACCATAACACTAGAGGCACTAGTGTTATGACTTCACCACGGTAGAGTGATAGCTCGTGCCTCGTGGCGTCCCTTTTCAGTTATTTGACCATTATATTATTATATTATCATGTGGGGCGTATGGGTGCATCCTAGTTACATGTTTCAGTCAGGATTTCATGGTGAATGTGGTGTGCGCCTTGCATCCTTCACAAGGAGCTGATCCCTCCTACCCACTTACCAGTTAATTAGAGGCAACCCCTCTAATTACATGATGAGGTCTCCCCTCCAAGTATTCATGCACGTTGTTGACCTCATGACCTATATTGGCTATAATAGTACATTAACTAATACAGATTTTTCATAAGTAACATAAGCTATGTTTTCAAAACTAAAACCAGTTAACATGACAGACAACTAGGTTTTCCAGGACTTATTCATTTCCGCTGCCATTCATGCTTTATGCTCTTTATATGCTTCCATTTTCTATGTTTTTCCATGCTTTATTGTATATTCGTGCACTGAGCGTTATGCTCAGCCGTCTACTTTTCGATGTTCCCAAACGGCAGGTACCCAAGGACGCAAGTAGGAACTCCAGGGTATGTGCATTCGGATTAGAAGTTATCCGGCCTCTTTTACCTTATGCATTTATTCCTAATTTATCATACTTTACTTCTTTTGGACATTTTTTAGTCCTTTCCATTTACGGTACTTATATTGCTTGTTTGTGAGTTACTAGACTACCGATGTTTGATTCCGGTATTTCTATTTATGGTCATGAATGTTTAGACATTTACCTTGCATGCTTTGATGATACGCCATAATTTACTATAGCACTCTATCCTATTAAATGGGGTGTTACACTTAATGTATAAAAAAGACAAAGACTTTCGCAACTATGATATTTAAAATCTTCCTTAGAAGGTAATTTAGAGGAATGATTTCACTTCAAAGGAGATTGTTAACAAGATTTCAAGATGATGAAAATTGTGAGCATGTGGGTGAATACACAAGATCCCAAGATGGTAAAGACAAATCAATGATGGTGACCCACAAAAATGAATCAGCCGTTTATTTGAAGATCTCAATACTAAAGATTAATAATCTCTATAAATCCTCGTATGTCGTAGAGGAATGACCTCTTAGAGAGGGAGATATTAGTCTCAAAATATTGTATCATTCAAGAATTACTCAGTCACAGGTTTGAAGATCTCAAGATTAAAGACAAAGTCAAAAGACAACGACAAAGGCTCAAAGATCACAACATGAAGGAACAAGTATACTATTACACGTTGCGAGATTAGTAATCTCTATAAATCTCCAAATGTCGTAGAGGAATGACCTCTCATTGGGGGAGATTGTTAGCCTCAAAATATTGAGTCAAACAAGAATGTTCGGTCATAGGTTTATGCATCGATTATTAGAACGTTGTAATACATAATAGGATAGTCAAAAAAATATGGGCTTGATGTTTAGCTTAAAAGGCCTCTTCCAAGGTACTAAGCACTTTATTCAAGCCCGACCCATTAAACATATAGCCCATTATGCCACATGTAGGCTCGACTATAAATACCCATTCCTAGCATGTTAGGAAGGGTTGGTCGTTCATTTTCTTAATCTAATATTTCTTTATTTTCACACACATATGTCTAGCTCTCTCTACTTTCTCTCTCTAACTCCTCCATCTATTTTCTTTTCTTTTCTATCTATTTTCTTATCAATCTAACATGGTGAAGTAATTATATACGGGTAGAACATTAGCCAAGATATGGGTGGCCACAACCGTGTCCGAGTCTGCTGTTGGTCATCATAAGTTGCCAAAAACAATTAAAAAATAAGACGTTGTTCATAACACACACAACATGTATACAATGTATACGGTCACCCGACTGTCACCAACCCATCAAAGATTAGGGGCAACGATAATGCTCAACAGAATCAGTATCACCCTAACTCGACCGTCGCCAACCCATCAAAGATCAAGGAAAAGGATGATGTTCAAAACAAATCATGGTCATCTATGTACAGTGTTAATGCAATGATGCCTGAAACGTTACTTGCATTTTTCGGTCTCGCTTTGTTTTGATTACGACAATATATAAAAACAAGAATTTACGAAAACAACGAAAATAGAATTCTTGAGTTCAAGTATTTTCATTTCATCCATAATCACTTAAGGTATGAATAAACAAGTTCTTAACCTAACTAAGTTATCAAGGATTTATAACTTTCTTAAAACACACTTTTATTTATAAGTGACAAAAGTTTTTAATAAACTTTAATTTTAAGAAAATATTTTATTAAAAAGAAAATGGAAATTTGAATATTGGATATTCCTTTTGGATAAAGGATATGCCATTTGAGTATTTATCTTACCAAATGGACCTTCCCCACTAAAGGACAAAAAGGAGCAAAGTCTAGAGCCGACAAATTATTATTGGTCCCCGCGGATCATTATTGACAATGAGCCGCAGGCCTATTTAATGAGTCGCGCTCAGTACTAGCCGTTAGGCCTTTCTCTTATAAATAGTGAACTATTTATAGATTTGGATTTTACCTCTTCTACACACAATTTTTCAGATTCAAAACCCCTTATTTAATCACTCAAACTTTGGTTATTTGGTTGATTATACTTGTTTAAGAAGTGAATCTTTCTCCTCTCATCTCATCCTCTCAAGTGCAAATAGAATAACACTTTCATCTTTGAAGTGTTGTGTCAAGTTCAAGATATACTCAAGATCCAAACTTTGTTTCATTCTTGTGTTATTATGAAGATCCTATATATATATATATATATATATATATATATATATATATATATATATATATATATATATATATATATATATATATATATATATATATATATATATATATATATATATATATATATATATATATATATATATATATATATATATATATATATATATATATATATATATATATATATATATATATATATATATAGGTAAGAGTTATATGTAGAACTCATTTAAAGTATAGAACTATGCAGAACTTTTAAAATAAATTTGGACCTTTGGATTAACTTGATGGAAGGTTAAGATTAAAAGTGCCAAAATTGTAATTATATAAAAGATGAGGTATTTCTTTTCAATTAAGAAAAATGCTGAAAGGACATAAATGGTATTTGCTAATTATATTTTCTGAAATTCCATCATGAAAATTGAAAACTGATTAGTCAGTTACGACTTTTAATCTTCTTTTCTCCCACACATTTTTTCCTCCCTCTAAACCCTAGCCTCCATCCCAACAACCATAAGCACCCATATATCTTCCACCTTTATCTCAGAACACTTGACCACCACCATCACCCCATATCTATCTTTATCATGGCGGGTTGACCAGACATCATATTCAGATCTGCATCATCAAATCACCAATGCCATGTCGGAGTACCTCGATCTCGGATCAACGCCATCATCCATATCTATCTTTATTATGGTGGGTTGACCGAACTTTAGATCTGCATCATTAAACGACCGACACCTCCTCCACGCGCCTTCACATATACACCAGATCATAGGTATGTATTGATTTTGGTTTTTGGTTAGTTTATCATGATTAGTTTATAGTTTCTAATGGATGGTGGATAAACCATTCATTTTAAAATATTTAATTTGATCTTAATATTTCCAACATGGATGTATATACGAACTTTGATCTAGATTTGGTTTTCTGATAAAATATCTAGATTGTTTCTTTTCTATTTTATAAAGTTTGGGTTATGTCACGTGGGAGTATTTGCTTTACTTATTGTTTTTCATGGACATCTATATTATAGAGTATTTTACGATTACGACTATGAGAGTTGATTTTCATATTACGGTCAGTAAGTGTTTAAAGATTTTGTAGATCTATGGTAAGACAATTCATGTAACGATAATTTTATTCGTTTCGAGTTGCGGTTGTGAAAAAGATTAATATAAACTTAAGACAATTTATTTAACGATAATTTTATTTGTTTCGAATTGCGAGTGTGAAAAAAGATTATAATAAATCAACCTTACATCATGGCACCAAACAAATATTTTGATTTATAATGATCTATTACATTTTAATTCTTAAATAAAACATTCAGGTACTAGTTTGATTTTCTGAAGAAAAAAATTTGTTTTCTTGACAGATTTGTTTCATAAATCTTTTGATGTTATTTTTTGTGGTATGTATTTGCTAAAACATCATGTATTTAAGCAAATGTTATTTTTTACTTATAAATGCTAATTATAGTTACAACGTTTTATCATCCTAACACAAAACACATTAATGTCTTTTTTAGCAAGAAAAACATTAATGTCCATTGAGCTTTAAAAGTTACGAATGTTTCTTATTTTAAGTTTTCTCCATTAATGTCCATTTGTATTTAAAGTGGCATAATTTAATGACTAGTTTTTTTTTGTTTTTATACATTTGTTTCAGGAGAATTATTCGTTCATATAAATGACGGGATGTGATGACGATGATTAATAGTGCTTTTTGATGGCATTCATAAGTGTTCTTGAAGTCGTACATAAATGTTCTTGAAGCCGTGCATAAATGTTCTTGAAGCCGTGCATAAATGTTTTTGAATTCGTGCATAAATGTTCTTGTTGTCGATAGATATTTTTGTTCTTGGTTTGTTGTAAACTTTTAAGTTATATGTGTAATATTTATGTTTTTATTTTATAACAAATTGGAAAAGTTTATATAAAAGTATATAACATTTACATTATTCGTCTTATTACAGATCAGAACATTTATGTTTTCGAAAATCTCTAAGTCATATGTATAACATTTATGTAAAAATACAATTTAAAAAAAACACATATGCACGTTTTTAACAACATATTTACGATATAAGAAAAACATTTATGCACTATTTTTTTTTAACATCAATGTTGAAAGAAAATAAAAAATAAAAAAAATTGAAATTTTAAATATAAAGAAATTTAAAAAACGTTTTTTAATTAAAAAATGCAAAAATAAATTAGAAATGTGTTTTACTATAATACCCTTTTGAATTAAATAAAATTTTTTAATAATACTAATTTCTTATTGGTCCAAAATAGTTCTGCAAAGTTCTACACCTAAAATGGGTTCTGCATATAACTCGCCCCTATATATATATATATATATATATATATATATATATATATATATATATATATATATATATATATATATATATATATATATATATATATATATAGGGTTCTTGTGAGAACTAACTTAAAGTTATAAAAATAAAAACTAATTATAACCATTGGATTAGTCAGTAGATTTTTGATGAGATTAATAAATAATCAATGACAATATATTAAATAAATATAGTCTGGAGGGTATTTTGGGGATTTGTGTTTTTTTCTTCAAACTTTTATTGAAACAAATATGGTACATTTTTGTCTACAACTTTTTTTTATTAAACAGCTAAAAACAATAAGTAAACAAATTATTGATACATTTATGTTAATAAAAATAGACAAACTCATACATGATCAGTGAAAAATACAAAAAAAACAAATGGTGCTACTAACACACATATGCTTTCAAACTAATACTCCCAAAACAGGTGGTGCAAAATACGATCGAGACTTTTCTAACTAATTTGATTTGGACTTATTTAAACATGTTAAATTGTTGATACACTACTACAACAATATTTAAAATAGAATAACACCATCAATAAAGTACTAATTATTGAAAAGAACAACACATTTTAAAAATTCTTGTATACAACCACGCTAGTTCTTGATAAACTCATCAAAATCAAACAATAACATATCCTGATACATAGGATGCATCTGGTCTTGTGCATCGGATACCTGATACATCAACGACACAACCCCACCACCATCGAAAATCTGCTACCCGATACATGGTGGTTTTATGCATCACATACCAAGATGTACCGGTGACAACGTTCCAGACCCCAACGTGATAAACTCCAGCAGCACCATTAAAAGTTATATAGATATGTGACAGATCTTCGCCGAGAAATAACCGATCTAAAAACTAGGATAATTAAGCCTTGCCTAAATAATTGATGCATCAGATCTTTGCCGAAAAATAGTCTCAATTTGTACCAAGCTCGCCAAAAATGTGAAATGATCAGATCTGTACCAAGCTCGTCGAAAAATATTTTCGATTTGTATCAAGATCGCCGAAAAATGTGAAATGCATCAGATCTGTACCAAACTCGCCAAAAAATATTCTCGATTTTCTTGATAAGCCGATAAATTGTATTACGCATTTCACATTGATTCGTGTTGTTACATTTGTTATGGATTAGTGCTTTTTCATGGATCCATAAAGCCCATTTTGGTTGTTTTTTTTTCTTATGGATCGGTAGAAACAATTAAACAAATAATGAAAATAGAGGATGTGTGATTAAGTAGATGTAGATGTGTATGTTGGAAGGAGGCTGCTACAATTATTTTTATTTTATGTTATGGTTTTTAGTGGTATTGTAGGGTTAGTAACAATTGAAAGTGTAAAATCCCTCTAATACCCTTTTTAGTATATAATTAATTTTCAGTTTTTCTAATAATCAAATTCCACTTGTCATCTATTGATTGGGTTCTTATTTTTAAAACTATAAAAAGTTCTCATTTGATCCAAATTCTACATATATATATATATATATATATATATATATATATATATATATATATATATATATATATATATATATATAGGGGCATTTTCAAGTGAGAAGGGGGGTTTTGTGAAATGGTGAGATGTGATCTCAGCCCTCCATCCACCCATCCTTTTTTTTGATTCAACGGTTGAGATTAGCCCCAAAATTACACTAAATTTTATAAATTGCAAAAAAGTCCCTAGAATGAAGTATAAAAGGAAAAAAACACACACACCTCAATAACGTCGAGGTGTAAATCCCTCATTCTCTCCCGATCAAAACCATAAAAAACTATCTAACAACCTAACAACCTATTTAACAACCTAACAACCTACCTTCTTCAATCGGCCATTAAAACCTAACAACCTACATTCTTCAATCGGCAATTAAAACCTAACAACCGACATTCTTCAATCACCGATCCTTCATTAAAAAACTAACAACCTACCTTCTTCAATCGGCCATTGACAGATCAAAATCAGCTTCTTCAACTGATAA
Source organism: Glebionis coronaria (assembly GCA_025667525.1). NCBI lineage: Eukaryota > Viridiplantae > Streptophyta > Magnoliopsida > Asterales > Asteraceae > Glebionis > Glebionis coronaria. The sequence continues at coordinate 463,378,077 of CM046881.1, forward strand.
AAAACATTCTACAAACATAAAATTCACAATGAATGATGAAGAAGGAGAATACGATGACGCCACGTTAATACATGATGATATTGACGTGGAAGATGCATTATACCGCCGATCGGATTCTACTGAAATTAATAGTAACATTATTATATAAGTTTTTATTTATTATTAACTGATTAATCTATAGTATAAGGATTATATTTTAGGTTAGGTTGTTAGTTTTTGATTTGATATTATGTGCACGCGTGAAGATATCTGCACAAGTGAAGATTTTAGGAAAAATTACAATTAGGCTCTGATTATTAATATTAGGTGACTGATTACTGATTTCGTGAAGATCTACACAAGTGAAGATTTTAGGAAAAAATAGAATTAGGCTCTGATTATTGATATTAGGTGACTGATTATTGATTTCGTGAAGTATTTGCACGCGTGAAGATTATAGGAAAAATAAGAATTAGGCTCTGATGATTGATTTGTAAAGTAGTTGCACGAGTGAAGATTTTAGGAAAAAGTAGAATTAGGCTATGATTATTGATTTTGTAAAGTATCTGCACGAGTGAAGATTTTAGGAAAAAGTAGAATTAGGCTCTGATTATTGATTTTATAAAGTAGCTGCACGAGTGAAGATTTTAGGTCAAACAAGAATTAGGCTCTGATTATTGATTTTGTAAAGTATCTGCACGAGTGAAGATTTTAGTAAAAAGTAGAATTAGGCTCTGATTATTGATTTCGTAAAGTAGCTGCACGAGTGAAGATTTTAGGAAAAATAAAAATTAGGCTCTGATTATTGATTTCGTAAAGTATCTGCACGAGTGAAGATTTTAGGAAAAATAACAATTAGGCTCTGATTATTGATTTCGTAAAGTATCTGCACGAGTGAAGTTTTACGAAAAATAAGAATAAAGCTCTGATTATTTATTTCGTATAGAATATGCACAAGTGAATATTTAGTGAAAACTTGAATTAGGCTTTGATTATTGATTTTGTAAAGTATCTGCACGAGTGAAGAGATTATGAAAAATTAGACTCTGAGTTTTGATTCGTGAAGTATCTGCACAAGTGAAGATTTTAGGAAAAATAAGAATTAAGCTCTTATTATTTATTGCGCATAGAATCTACACAAGTGAATATTTTAGTGAAAACTTGAATTAGGCTCTGATTATTGATTTCGTAAAGTATCTGCACGAGTGAAGATTTTAGGAAAAATATGAATTAAGCTCTGATTATTTATTTCGTATAGAATCTACACAACTGAATATTTTAGTAAAAACTTGAATTAGGCTTTGATTATTGATTTTGTAAAGTATCTGCACGAGTGAAGAGATTATGAAAAGTTAGAAATAAACTCTGAGTTTTGATTCGTAAAGTATCTATACAAGTGAAGATTTTAGAGAAAACATGAGTTAGGATTTGATTATTGATTAATAAAGTCTCTACAACGAGTGAAGATTTTAGAAAAATTAATAATTAAGCTCTTATTATTGATTTCGTAAAGAATCTGCACAAGTGAAGATTTTAGTGAAAACATGAATTAATCTTTGATTATTGATTAATAAAGTATCTGCACGAGTGAATATTTTAGGAAAAATAAGAATTAGGCTCTGATTATTGATTTCGTAAAGTATATGCACAAGTGGGAATATTTGATTGAAAACATGAATTAGGCTTTGATTATTGATTAAAAATTATCTGCACGGGAGAAGACATTAGGAAAAATTAGAATTAATAAAGTATCTGCATCAGTGAATAGTTTAGAAAATATTAGATTTATGTTTTGATTATTGATCAGTGAAAACTTGAATGAGGTTTTCATTTTGTATTAATAAACTGTCTGCGCAAGTGAAAACTTTAGGAAAAATTAGAATTAGGATGTTATTTATGTTTTTAAAGTATGTGCATAAGTGAAAAATTTAGTATATGAATTTAGATTTGAAAATACGTGCACGAGTGAAGAGTTTGGAATAACATAATTAATTAGTTTCTTACATTAGAATCTTATTTGTAAAAAACTATAAAAGTAACAAGATTATTAGCTTATGATGTAAAAGTAACAGATTAAAAGAAATAAAAATTGTTTTGAAATATAAAGAAAAAAATTATTTATGAAAAATTGTTTTGAAAGTATTTTCACAAGTGAAAAAATGTATGAAAAATAGGGTCAGACTCTGATATGATTTGAAAATTGTCTATTATTTTATGCAGGCATGCATTATATTAAAGAACCTAATTCAGATATATGTGAAGAAATAATGAAGGCAGATGGAAGCTTTACTTACAAACCTCTAGTCGATGAGTGTCATAAACCAATAGTTGGGACTGAATATGCAACGTTAGATAAGTGCATCGATATGTATGAGAACTATGCTGCAAAATCAGGGTTTAGTGTTAGGAGGGGTACAGAAGAAAAACTAAGGAGTGGTTTAATATCAAGAAAGTATCTTCTTTGCAACAAAGAAGGTTTACCGCAAAGGGTTAATAAATATACAATGAATGAGGAAACACGTGACAATCAAATTAGGGCTTCAAGTATCATAAGAACTGGTTGTTTGGCAAGAGTTAAGTTCAAGTTAGATGGTAATAAGACAGCATATGAGTTGTATGAGTTTGAGGAAGAACACAACCATACTTTTATCCCAAAAGCTTATAGAAATCTTACTAAGAAGCAGAAATAGATGACACATGGTCAGCAGGTTTTTATTCAACAGATGGGTAGTACAAGCTTGGGACCCACAAAAGCACATCATTTGTATGTTTCAACCCATGGTGGATATGAATCGGTCATTGCCACGGCAACTGAGTTCAGAAACTATCATAGAGATTTAAACACACATATAGGTGACAGTGACGCACAGGTGTTGGTTAATAAAATGACAAACAAGCAAAAGAACTTGGATAACTTTTCATTTGAGTATGCGGTGGAGAACAATTTGTTGACTTCACTGTTTTGGGCTAATGAGATGGCAAAATACAACTATAAAGAGTTCGGTGATACAATTTATTTTGATGCAACATTCAGAACAAACAAGTAAGAATCATGTAAAACCCGCATGCTTTTACCATGAACAGTACACTAATAATCGTACGTACAAGATTAAAACTTTCCTTATATAACATGAACACGTGTCACGAATATTATTTACAAGAATTACGTACGTGTTATTACACAATAAATATTACGTACATGTTAATACACGATAATTATTTACTATGATGAATAAATCACGAACATATAATCACGAACATCTTATATGATTATCGCGTATATTAATTAGACGCGACGAGTAATTACGTATATTTATTTACGTACGATAAGTAATCCCTATCCTCAGATAGACGTTTCACGTCACATTCCACGTCTCACCTTATAGCGTTTGGCGTTACCGCCGTCATATTCCATGTTCACGATATGTTTCACATGTCATGTTTATTCCACGTTCCTCATATCACGTTCACGATATGTTACACGTATCATTGATCACGATATGTTTGCTCGCCATGTCTCCACGTATCACGTTCAAAATTTTTCACGTATCACGTTCAAAATTTTTCACGTACTACGTTTCAATATGTCTCGCGCATCGTTGCTAATTAACAGTTAGGTTAGATTATTTTGCATCGTAATGTTTCAGTTACCCTTGCACGTTAACTCTTACTTCCTCGATCGAATTCAGGGGATCTATCTTACGGAGATGACAAAGAACTCTTTGTGTTTTCAAGTCAAGGTCAGGAGGACCAAGATTTATCATTTGTGTCAAGATCTTGTGAAGGAACCGTTCCAAGAGGGAAGCCACTTGGAAGCAGACAAGATCAACCGGACTTCTTATCCGTTTTTCTATTATCGATTAGATATGTCCTTTCAGTCAAGTCACGTTCCATGTCCTTTCAAGACATGTCACGTTCCACGTTCCTTCTACCATGTCACCTGCATGTCCTTTTATCTTACATACCCTCTAAGTTTGATTTGGGTATGTTCCTCTTTCAGCTTACGTTATCTATAATTCGGGGACGAATTATTCTTTTTAGGGGGGAAGAGTTGTAAAACCCGCATGCTTTTACCATGAACAGTACACTAATAATCGTACGTACAAGATTAAAACTTTCCTTATATAACATGAACACGTGTCACGAATATTATTTACAAGAATTACGTACGTGTTATTACACGATAATTATTACTTACGTGTTAATACACGATAATTATTTACTATAATGAATAAATCACGAACATATAATCACGAACATCTTATATGATTATCGCGTATATTAATTAGACGCGACGAGTAATTACGTATATTTATTTACGTACGATAAGTAATTACGTATATTATGATTATTAATAATATACGACATGAATTTACAGATAATAAGTAAAACCACAAAATAATAATTTACGACATTTAATTCACGCAACACGAATAATTCACGATTATTTTGCGTATATTAAATTAAACACGATTAGTCAATTACATATGTAATAATTACGTTTAGCACGTATTATGCGTAACTACGGAAATTCACGACACATTTAAACACGAATATGAGTAACTTCGTTTAAAGACGCGAATTATAATGTATAAGGGCTTTTGGGCCGTTTAGACAAGAGAAGACAAGACAAACATGGGCTCTAGACCCATTTGGAGTTTAGATCGGCTTAAAAGGAAAAAAGAAAGGGGGTATATTTTATTTAGACAGAAAATACACAAACCCTAAAACATAGTAAAGCAGGCCGCGTTTTTTTCTTTCCCTTTTGTTTCTTCTGCCATCGGTTTTCACCACCAAGAACAAGAACAAACGTGGCGTTTGGAATCCAGGAGATCAAGGTTGGTTTGATCCATTATTCGGATTCATCTATGTGTTCGAGCTTCTAATCCTTCAGTGGTTCCGCTTACGGTAATCCAAATCCGTTACTTTTATTTATATTGATTCTAGAACCCATAAGATCAAGCATGAAAACATGGTGGTAAAATGTTTAAAACGTAATAGGGGGTTGGGTCTGATTAGGTTTTGGTTCGGCTTGCACCAAACCGAGAGTATATGACTCTCAGTGGTGGTTTTCTTTCGAACTGCTACAAACCAAACAACCACGATGGTTTTTTTTGCTCCATCAGCCGCAACCCTGCAGCCAGCAAGGGTGCGTTTGGCTTACCAGTGGCAGTAGCAGGGGCTGCGTTTGGGAGGCAGTGGGAACCGAGAGCTTATTGCTCTCGGTGGGAGTTTTAGTCGAGCAGGGGAAACAAGCCACTGCCGGTGGCAGTAATAGCACTACCAGGGGGAAACTGGCAGTTAAGGGACTGTTTGGGAAAGGGTTTAAGAAAAGCAGTTAAGGGGGTGTTTGGTTGTCAGTGTAAAGAACGAATAGGGGGCTGTTTGGTTCGGTCCGGTTCAAGGGGAGCCGGTCCAGTTCATATTTTAGTATAATTAAAACACGGGTTTTGTCACGGGAACATCGTACGGGTCACGTTTTCTACAAGTATAATATTTTTATAAGTTACATTTGTGCAAGCATATTTTTTTACCAAGAAAGTTAAATTAATTAAATCATGGCTATAATTAATTTAATTAAAATAATGAACTTAGGTTAATTATTATTATGTGTTAATACATGCTTTTAACCTAAGTATGTAATTATTTATTTTACACGATAGTATTAATTAGTTACTAAACATGACATATAATTAATTAATAAACATGGACTTAGGTTTATAATTATTATTTAATAATACATGATTTTAACTTAAGTATTTATTTATGTAATTTGGACTATAGTAATTAATTACTTATTAAAAACATGACTTATAATTAATTAAATTTCATGACTTAGGTTATATTAATATAAATATTAATACATGTTTAACCTAAGTAGTATATACACATTTAATTTAATTAAATCATGATTATGTTTAATTAAATCCTATAACCTATAGTTTATATAAATTACAAGTGTTAATTAATAAACTATACTATTAATCACATGACTTACTATATTTAATCAGTAAAACTAGGCTTATATTATTTAGCTTATTAATTCTGCTAATTTCTATTTATGGAAACTTTCTATTTTTTTAGAAACTTTTCTATTTTAAGCAGCTAATCTATTTATGGAAACTTTCTATTTTTAGAAACTTATCTATTTTAAGCAGTTAATCTATTTTGGGAAACTTTCTATTTCTGGAAACTTTCTATTTTAGGAAACCTGCTATTTTCAGAAAGTTACTTATTATTACACAACAAGTATAATAATACAAGAAATACAAGTAATACTTAATCAGAATATCCAGAATACATGATAAACACAGCATAACGTTAAAATCAGTAAAACAAGACATGAATATATAAAACAAGCTAAGACACGATATAAAATCAGTTACGTACTCAGTAATCAGAATACTTATACATGTATACTATTTATGTAGCATAAGTGAGATCAAAGTAGGACTCTCTTCCGTTCGTTGTATTCGTTCACTGGACTTAAGGTACGGATTCTCCGTCCTTTCAGTATGGACATTCTTTCCTTATTAGGATTCCCCGTATGCAGCCAACTGTTTTCCTAGTATATGTTTTATATGTTTTTAAATTGCTTATGTTTAATTAGATATCTAAAACCATATACATGCATGACCAGTTTCACCTAGTTATGGAACTACCATAACCATAACACTGGAGGCACCAGTGTTATGACTTCACCACGGCGGAGTGATAGCTCGGCGTCCCTTCAGCTTTTGGTCATATTATTATTATTATCATGTGGGGTGTATGGGTGCATCCTAGGTTACATGTTTTTACAGATTATTCAGGTGAATGTGGTGTGTGCCTTGCATCCTTCACAAGGAGTTGATCCCTCCTACCCAAACTTATATTAATTAGAGGCAGCCCCTCTAATTGTAAGACGAGGTCACCCCTCCAAGTATTCATGCACGTTGATATTTCATGACCTATATTGGCTAATGGTTAACATGTTAAACAGTTTTTATAAGATAAACATAAGGCTTTTCAAACTATAAAACCAGTTTTACTAAATCATACCAGGTTTTCCAGGACTTAAATCAATTCTGCTGCTATATGTTGTATATGCTTATGTTATTCATGCTATGCTTGTATATCCGTGAAATGAGCGTTATGCTCAGCCGTTTTCCTTTCATGTTCCCAAAACGGCAGGTACCCAGGACTCGAGCATGTGGATGACGTGCATAGGATGGAAGCTGTCATAGACTTCTTCCTTTGCCTTCATATACCTATGCTTGTTTAGTCATTTCTCATTTCCTTTACTTTATTATGTTTTGGGCTTTTGTTGGGAACCGATGTTTGATTCTGGTTTTCCCTGTGGTCATGTATGTTTTAGTACATATTACCTTGTATGCTTTGATGACACACCTTAATCACGCGTGACATTCCATTTATCAAAATAGGGTGTTACAATTATGGTATCAGAGCCAAGGCTTCGACCTGTAGGCTCTAAAACTTGACCTGTGACTAGTGGGTAATCACCAGGAGCTTCCTAAGCCAACGCTTGTTATTCCACGTATTGATGTGTTCAGCGTATTGTTGTTTTAACCATGATGTTTTCAGCACCTTTATGTTTTAACCTTGATGTTTTCATCGATATTGTTTCACTAATATGGATGGATAACTGATTGTGGTATTTTAGTCACTTGTTTTAGGAAAAACAAATAACAGTTGCAAGTATTAAGTTATACGATTTAGGAAAAACATAAAACCGAATAAATGCGGGTTCGTTCTCGAAGGAGGTGTATGAGTTGTGTTGCCAATTATATAAAATCAAGAGTTGGATTAGTTACGTTTTTGGATGAGAAAAGAAGGAAAAATAAGACGAATTATGCTAAAAATTACACTACGACGTAAAACGATTGAAATCGTAAAACTCGACGAAAAATGGAAGTGTCCTAAAAATTACCAAAAAAATTCCCAAAAATCAAGGTAACTAAGACAAAAATGCAAACAAAAATTTCCAAAACTTTATAAATAATTTAATATTAATTTTTAAAATCTAATTAAAAACCAAAAATTAAATAAAATTAAAAATAAGTCAAATTAAAAACTTTTTCTTTTGTAAACCTCTAAAATACTAATTAAAACTTAAAAATGATTTTTCCAAAATTTTAAAATTACTTTTAACTATTTTTAAACTACTTTTTAAAATATAAACTAAAAATAATCATAAAAAATAAATTAATAACGTGAAAAATAAAAAATTTAAATCAAAAAGTCTTAAACTAAGTCTACAATTAAGGAAAAATGAAAAAACAGAAAAAAAACCAAAGTGAATAAGCTGAAATCAGCCTATTTATAAGCTGATGACTTTAAATAAGCAAAAGGAAAAACACCTTAAGTAGTAAACCTTTGCAACCCTTGGTAGTAAAAGACCCAAGGGCGCAATGGTTAAAGCTTATGTGTATGAGAGGGGTGGCGCAGGTTCAAGTCCTGGCCGCGTCCTTTTTGTAAAAAAAAATTTAAAAATTTATACTAACTGATTATTTGTACTAGTATTACTCCCAAAACACAAATTAAATCAAAAGAAGCACGAATTAAAGCCAACAATGAACAAAATCGTGCATAGGAAGAAAAATTATGCTACAGTATTGAACTTTATCAAAAGCAATGTTGTCCGATAAACAAAACACAAATGAGTCGTTCTCTGATGATTCTAAAAAAGTCACTGGATGCCTTTGAGTCTGATTTTGGCTTGTACTGATTATGTTTGTTGGTTTTCTTGGTACACAAAGGCACCCCTACACCCAGTTGAGTGTAGGGAGTCACTTAAAGCAGGAAGAAAAACAAATCAAACACACAAAATACATACTATGGGCAAATGCAGTTACTGAATTCATAGGGGTGGTCTGTGGGCTTATAGCTGATGCAATTGGTTATCAAATGATTTTCAAACTACCACAACTAGTTCAAATGACCACCCAAACACAAACAATCAATTCAAAATCCTAGATTACCAATTATACTAACAGTCTACAAAATTTGATGGTCAAAAACTACTAAAACCAACTGATTACACCCTACTGATTTGTTAAGCTATTTTTACCCAAACTTAGCATGAAATTTTCAGTTTCCTTCTACCAAACTTAAAACTAGTGACTAATAATGTCCTATTACCACTACTTGGGTATGTTTAAACTGGTTTCAAGCCACATAGGTGTCAAGTATATGCCCCAAAACTCCAATCCCAAACACCCCATAATGACTGATTGCAAAGATTTAAAAAACAAACTATGATCAAACACACTTAAAGCTGACTAAGATTTACTCTAACATGCATCTAGAACATAAACAAACAGAAACAAACCCTTAAACTAGCATTCAAGCAGCATTCACAAAATCACCACAACAATAAAAAAATAACTTTAGAAGGTTCAAAGCCATTACTTGGGGCTGATGCCTTTTCCAAAGAGATGCTTAATGAGTTGGTGAGCTTATGAATAGCATGTAGAGATGCCTGTTGATGGAATCCAAAGAAGGACCCAAGGCAGACCAAATATCTTCAAAGGAAATGGAGTGAGAATGATGGAAAATGGATGAGTACTTGTTGTTCTTTGTTCCTGCACAACACCACAAACCATGAAGCACAAATACAAGTTCAATAAGTACCAATTAATATGTTTGTCAAGCAGCTTATAGGTAGCTTATGTGAAAAGTAAGCTATATTAAAAATTAAGAGATTTTGAGAAAAAATCTTAGAAAACTGATTTTTGAAAAACCTATTTAAACCAACTTGGAAATCTTTTGAACACGTTTTTAAACAAAACAAAGACACAATTTCAGAAAACCAAAGATCCAAATCCACTTTCGCTTCTTTGTATTTTTGGATTCCTTAAAATCTTAAAACCTTTTTGAAAATTTCTTGAACAACAAACTTTTTGAAACTTAAACTACCTTTTTAAATGATGAAAGTATTACACTAAAACCGGGGAATAAGGAACTCAACACTTGCAAGATTTGTAAAACCAAACTTTAACTATTCAATAATTTTAAAAAATTACAAAATGTTGGAACAAAGAAGGATAGTCACAGGCGACTTCCTTTTATACAACTGATAGAATGCTCTAGAAGGCTATGACTAAAAAATATAGGAATGTAACCCTAATTGCTGAAAAACCGATGTTGCTCTTGGAGTCTTGGTCAAAATGGTTCACATGTGAAGTGATGTTGATATGCCAGCTGTTGGGACGATCTTGACCATTGGTTATTACTTTGGGAGCAAGTAGAAACTAAGAGGCGTCGATTTGGTCACCTTGTTGGGGGTTATGTGAAAAAGACGTTGACAGGGTCACATGGGGTGGTCTCATAGTGAGAGTGATGGGTACTTTGGGAGGTGGGATGGGATTAGGGTAGGTATAATTAGTAATTTGTAACTTTATAGCTAAAACCCCCTTAGATTTAGGTTAATTATGACTGGGCAAGATTAGGGTTTATAGGGTTAACAAGAGGGGTTTAATCTTTTTGGGGGATTAGTGGGTTTTAAAAAAATGTTAAGGAGGGAAAGAGATATTAAACTGTTTTAATAAGTTTAATCAGTTGGTGGAGTGGTGACGTGTAGGGAGGGGTGAATGTGATTGGTGGATGATGGTGACGTGGCTAGATGATTGGTTGGGGGAAGTTGTGATGTTTGACACAAATGACCCTTACATTCTTTTCCTATTGTCTCTTTGAAATAATCAGCCAACAAATAAACTTCCTTTGTATTCCAAGTTTTCTTTTTCATGTTTTGGCCACAAAAGTTTTAGCAAAAGTATTCCAAGGGCTTTTTATGCATAATATGCATTCTTCAAGGACCAATGATGTACATTCTTGTTATTTTAAGGACCCTTTTGTAATTTTGAGGTTTTACAAGGGTATAAAATGACAAGTCTTCAATTCTTGAGGGACCATTCTTGCTAATCCTCAAAACTTCAAGGACTTCAATGAAAATTCATGCTTTGGGTCCGGTTCTTTGTGCGGCTTCGTTTCCCGTGTTCGTTTTTGCTTCATTCTTGTGATCTTTTATTGATTTCACGATATCCGTACCTAAAATACACAATGAACAAACACAAGCATATTTTGGGGGATTTTGATGATATTTTAAGCGTTTTGAGCCTAATTTGGACGACGAGACTATGTATAATTGCAGTCTCATCACTCCCCCATACTAAACCATTGCCGTGTCCCCACGCAATGCTAAAATTACGTATCGTAGCACTTCCAAAATTCATTTTATGATGACATTTATTGAAGACATAAACTTAAATAAATTACTACACGTGTTTTAGACATAATGTATTGTTTTCATCACAATTAAGTGACTTTTGGGATCATAGAACAAGAACACGTGAATGCTTCGTTAGAAATAATTTTGTCGTCCTCGATTTTCACCCAATTCCATGCTAAGCGTGTAACGAGATCATTGTTATTATAAGTTATCAATACGATCATATTTCATGAGTGTTAATTACGAACCTAAACTCCCTTATTCCTACTTGGTATCTCTTATATTTTATTTTGTCGTAATGATCACGAGGATACATCATTGACTTATGCATGAATAGAGATTATTCTAAAAATAGAGTCTTAACGGTGTAACCAAAATCATTAAACTAATAATTCATCCTAATAGACAACGATGTCAAAAAATTAAGTCAACAAGAAGGATCGATAAACACGATTTTATAACGGTTTTGAACATGAGACTTATTACCAAGATTTTTATACGCCCCCTAACGGAAGGGCCTTATTATCATAGGTTTACCTCCATCTTTTATTCAACTCCTCCATGGAGCTTTTATTATGACTTCGGTCTTGCCTTGCCTTTTATTATCCGCCATCATCGGTGATTTTATTATGGCCAAAGACGTATATCCTCACGCTAAAGCGAATTTTGGATTTTTAAAGCTTCAAAGATTAAGGCTTGATTCACTTTCTATTTGGGCATAGATTTTTCGGCCTTATGAGCTTCAAATTTTTGCTTAATTTAGGTGAGCACTTGAAATCTTATTATTAGGTGAAGATTTCGATTATTCGGGTTGCCAATACTTCAAAACCGTGACGCTGACGATACCTTAATGTTTTCCCAATTTAATTACATGGAAGCTACTAAAACAAATTAGAAACCAACAATAGTAACTAACCGCTAAATCAATATTTATTAACAATTTATTATCAAAAGCGTGGGGAGAATAAGCTAATAATTACTACACATGAGATCGTGAAAGATTATGAGACTTATAAATAACTCTATCATTTCTCGTCCTCATTAAGAGACTTAGCCTAAAAAGTTAAGTAATCGAAGCTAAGTGATCATCACGCACGGTCGATTTAAAAATTACTCTTATTCTCACCAACGGAAAACCTACATTCGTATCTTAAACACTTATGAAAAACAAGAAAAATTTTAAAATTTGGCCATTTTTAGCCTTATTTGCAACAAAACGATAACAAAAAGGTGAATATTGGATTACGTGATGACGTAAGAAAGGTGAAGTATCTACTCACCCCGCATACTAAAACTAAACATTGTCCTAAATGTTTTGATTCTAGGGGTGAAAACACCCCCATACTAGAGAGGAAGTCGAATGCTTAATCTCGAGCATGGAAAGGATAAAACGAATAACCTAAAAGCCGTTTATGAATTATGCTAGTAAGATAAATGTAAGAACATAAAAGGATATCATCGGATATCGGAATCTCCAAACGTAACGATCGAAGCTCGAGTGCTCCGTAAAACGAACACGAGAGGCTTCAATGATGATGATGAACCTAATAAATCACAATCACAAACAACCACGAAACAAAGGTTGGAAGAGCACAAGTCCCCTCGTTACACTATTAGAAAGCAAAAATATTTACAAGGATAAGCATAAGAATCCCCCACGAGGCATCTTGTTTTTGATAACCGAGTCAAAAGCTCGACTCGAATCCCTATAAATGTGATCATTTAGGGATAATCATGGTATGGTCATTTTTGGTGGGGCTTACATGATGAACAATGCCCAAAAGCAACCGGTATAAAGGACTAAGTCCTTTCATGATGCAAAATACTGGGATCAAAGGTGGCGTCCTCCTCGTTTTCATGGGATAAACGAACCAACGCCACTTCAAAACGTGCCAAAACCCCAAAGGGGTAGAAGAAAATAGATGAGAAGTAGAAAGGTGGGGCAATGGGTAAGTCAAACCTATGAGCTACTCGAGGTAGACTCACACCAAGTAAATGAAAAGATTTTCCATTTATTGCATCGGTGGAAGACCGAGATTTCCCTTTACAAGCAATTCCGGGATCGTAAATCTCGTCCTCGATGGAGAAATGCGAGGGAACATAAGGGGCTTCCCCCACACTAGATCCACACCAACCGTCATCAAAAGGAGTAGACGAGGTGGTAGCACTCATAAAACGATGTGACGACGGAGTTAAACTTGTAGAAAATTCATTTAAATCAATTTTAAAATCCTTTCCTTTTTCTTCGTTTAAAAACTCTTTATGAAAACCCGATTTGATAATGTCGAAAATATTTGGCGTGTCAAATTCAAAATTAGTCGCGCTAAAAATCCTCACATTTAAGTCATTGGTGGGAGGGGTGGTGGATTATATAAGTTCTCAAAACGTTTATCAATAAAGAACACCGCCCCCTCGGGGTCAACATACTCGTCATCCTCATGAACGTCGATCTCATTGATTTCTTCACCAAAGATAGGCTTGTCAAACCAAGGTTTGTCATTCCCCTCCTTGAGTATTTTAGAAACTCTCTCAAAAAGATCACGATCAAGCACGAAACCATCATTCATTTGTGGGGATTGTTGATAAGTTAAATCCTCACGAATGTGGTAAACCTAATTCTCATTTGAGGAGTGTTGATTAGGTAACTCCTCGAGAACTGGATTTTGGGTGGTCACATGGGTTGCTTCGTCATCGAAAATAAGACGTTCCAACTCATTTAGTTCATCCTTGATTTTGGAAAGATCGACCTCACTTGTAGGTGGAAGTGGAGGCAAAAGAGCTAGCTCTCGTTCAATGATTTCCTCAATCTCGGGATCAAACTCGTAATCATCGTACTTCACATAGGAAGAGGTCTTTTTAGGAGAATCCTCAAAAATGGCATGTGGATTTCAAAGTACGTGATCAATCTCGGCAAAATTGCCATCGTCATCATCAAATAAAGAGTCGATGTGAGCACTCACAACCATGGTGTTACAAGTCGAATGACTATGCTTAGGTGACTTTTCTAAGACGAGAGGATCGATGTCGTTAAAACCTTTTGCCTCAACGGGTGTTGGGCTAGGAAGAGGAGGCACTTCGATGGAGTTAGAAGTTGAAGCCTCAAAGACGTGGTCCTTCGAAGGTGGTGAAAACAAGTCCATTTTTGTCATTGTCGTGATGGCACTAACGTCGCCCTTCAGAATTGGTCGTTCACTTGTTTCATCGAATACATCCCAAAGTGATTTTTCATTCATAAATTTACACATACCCTTTTGAATTAGGTACACGTATTCTTTATCGTTAAAATCATCATCTTTAAAACCGTTTTTCTTAATTCTTTCAAAACATGCATTAAGCCTCATAGTTTCCGCTAAAGTAAACATTTTGAAATCATTAGAATTTGAAACATTAGGTTTTGAAACCTCGGTTTTTTCATGATCATTAAACACTTGGGATTTACTAGTGAAAAAGTCCATTTTATCCTCCCCATATCTCATGGTAAGTCTCCCATCGTGAACGTCGATTACGGTTCGAGCCGTCGATAAAAATGGTCGGCCTAAAATAATGGGACATTTAGGGTCACACTCGTAATCGGGTATGACGAAATCCGCGGGAAAAACAAACTTTCCAACTTTAACATAGACATCCTCGGCTATTCCAATTGGTATTAAAGGCGTACAATTTGCTAGCTCGATTGTCATGTTCCTGGGGGTAAGTCTAGGCAATCTCATCAATTTCCAAAGAGAATGAGGCATGAGATTGATGCTAGCACCTAAATCGGCAAGGGCTAAACATCCCTCAATCTCAGAAAAATCACAAGGTAATAGAAATTGGCCCGGATCCTCTTCCTTTCTCGGCATTCGCCTTTTTGGTTTTTTAAGAAGGATCGAAGCACAAGTTTCTTCAAGGGTTACTTTGGTAAGGTTGATAAAGCAATCTTTTTGAACCGTGGATGGAATTTGAGGTACACGAGGGTGTGCACTCTTCTCCTTGGTCGTCGCGTTCATCCCATCGACTTTAGAACAATAAGACGTCTTAGAAGTCGAGGGTTGAGAAGAAGGAAGAACTCGAAATCCATCAAGGTTAGGGGTAATCACACGACCTTTTCCATGAGACGAGGCGGCTTTACATTGTTCCTTCGGATTTGCAACGGTGTCACTAGGTAACGAACTCGACGAAGCACCCGAGGCTTTGTTCATAATAGCCGAAAACATATTTTTATGTCAATTTGTCCTTGCTCAATCTTCGTGTTTTGAAGTTTCAATGTATTAGAAAAGTCGTTTTTCAAAGTACCAATTTCCCCCTCTAATAGTCTCATATTAGCCTCATTCGTTTTCATGTAATTTTGAAAATCGTTTGACGAACTATTTTGATTTGAATTAAAGTTCCCTTGGTTTTGATTGTTGCTTTGAAAATTGTTTTGATTCCCACTTGAAAAATTGTTTCCTTGATTGTTGTTGTTTGAAAAAATCGAGCTTTGATTATCGTCTCGATTTTGCCAATTCAAATTACGACCTTGATTATAACCTTGATTTTGATTCGAAAAATTTCCTTGTTGATTATTTCCATGAAAATTGTTTCAGTTTTGATTAAAATTGTTGCCTTGGTTATAATTGCCTCGTTGTGATGGACCGGCGTTATTTTGATTTTGAAAACTGTTGTTTCCATTTAACGCACTCACATTCGACGTTTGGCCATCCGTAGCCACACACTCGTAATAATTATGAGGTCCACCACAAACCGTACACGAAACCTCAACCGCTTTCACCGTAGCGGGAGCGTCTTTCTTTTGCATTTCAACGAGAAAAGACGTAAACACATTCGTAAGCTTGTCGACTTTCGCATCAACCCTCTCAATGTCACGATTAGAACTACTAACATTGGCGACATTGGCAACACTCGGTGCGTTGCGGAGTTGGTAAACCTTGGATCGATTCTCGATAATCATTAATGCATCTTTCGGAGTCTTACACAAAAAGTTGCCACCGACGGCGGAATTCAACGAATCTTGTTCTTGAAAACTAAGACCGTTGTAAAACGTGTCGATTTGGTGCAACTCGGAAGACCCATGGTGAGGACATTGCCTAAGCAATTTAATAAGTGTGAAAACACTTATCCTTTTACCACTTATTTCCAATAATAACAAGACCAAAACGTGTATTTTATGTCGTAAAAGTCGGAATTATGCGTGGTTTGTGTTTTTATTGTGTTTCAGGATAAAAATATGAAAAAGGAAGAAAACATGGGCTATCACGGGCTTTTATCGAAGAAAACAAGAAAAAACGAAGTCAAAAGATCAAGAGTGTAAAAAGAACGGAAGTCCAAGGCCTATTCTGAAGATTTATTGAAGAAAAAGTCTAAAGACGGAAGTTTAATGAAGTCGAAGAACTCAAGTCTAATAGAAGAAGAAAATTATAAGACAAGTTCAATCTATATCGACAACTCCCGAGACGACGTCGAGAAAGACAGAGAATTTAAATCGAGTCGAGACGGAAAGAAAGAAGGAAGCAACACATGCACTCCCCACCTCCTATATATACCCTCCTAATGACACATTAGGAGGGTGTTAGTTAATTAGTTCATTTTTTCAATTTAGTAGTTTAATTTTTAGAGAGAGAAAGTGTTTAACTTTCTCTCACTAGAACTTCATCTTTTCTTTTTTTCATGTTTAAGCTTTGATTTGATCTTGTATTTTGGAATCATTAATCTATAAGTTCAAGTTAAGTTTCTTATTTTTAATCTTCTTCTACCTTTCTTTATTTTGATCTTGATTAGTGATAATCTTTGATTTTGTTTTCATCTTGATGCTTATGTGATTAAAAAGTTTATCTTTTTATTCATTTCTAAGTTTTAATACGGATTAAGTTTTGAGTTTTTCATGCTTATTGACTTAGTTTGTGTTTAGCTTATTTACGTTTTAAGTTTTCTTAAAGTTTTAGTCATTTTAAAGTTTGATTTAAAAGTTTTGCTTATTTAAAGTTTTGAAAAGTTCTTATTTTATGCTTATTAGTTCGGCTTATTAGTAATTTGTTTAAGTCTTGGTTTGAGCTTATCAAAAGTAGCTTAAAAACTTGGCTTATTTCGAAGTGCTAGTAATCGGAATAGGGTAAACCCCTTTCCGATTTGTCATTCCGATTAGGGCATTTGATTCCGACAGCTTCACAAGTATTCCGATCAACAGGATCGGAATAGGGTTTTGTTATTCCGATTACTATTCCAATATGGATTCCGATGGGTTAATTATTTTGATATTCCGATTACTTTAAGTTGCCAACATTCCGATAGCAAGATTTTGCCATATTTCGATTGGACCTGTTTTCCATTATTCCGATTAAGACATTCCGATCCTATTCCTTTAGGTGCATTCCGATAACATCCCTTTTGGTGCATTCCGACGTGATTCCGACAAGCATTCCGATGGGATTCCGATTAGGAATATTCCGATGGGATTCCGATTAGGAATATTCCGATGGGTTTGAGTTTTGTTTTTACAAAGTTTTTATTTGTTTAATTTTAATTTCGAAAAAATGCACGCTTTCCGAAGTCTCTGTTTTTACCAAGTGTTTTTCTAATTTTGTTTTTAAGTTTTCAATCATTTATTTTTAACTCGTCATTTTAGTTTAATTTTTAAAGCTTTTATTTTACTCAACGACACTTTCATATTTGCTAATAGTTTAAAATAGATGACCAAACCATTCTCTTTTCCACCAAAAACGATTGAGTCGCACTCTTAACTTGTAATCAATTCGAAAAGATCGGAACAACGAACTTTCATAACTAAGTGAAAACCTAGTTATTACTATTCCTTAAAACGATCCCACGTGTCTCTAAAAGATTCATTCGGTTTTTGCTCAAATTTCGTAATTTCATTTTTGAAAAACGTCGTCTTAGACGGTGGGAAAAAATAATTAACGAACTTGGAGACGAGATCCTTCAACGTAGTTATCAAATTAGGTGGCTCTTTCTCGTACCAATCCTTTGCGGCACCATCGAGCGAGTACGAAAAAAGCATAAGCTTGACGACATCGGTGTCGACGTTCTTAAACTTGCTCGTGGCTGAAATTCGATCAAAATTCCGAATGTGGTCGTGAGGATTATCGGCTTCACGGCCTCGAAACTTCGTAGCTTGGATTAACGAAAGCATTCCGCTCTTAATCTCAAAATTCTCCGCTTCGATAACGGGAATTACGATCGCGTCTCCATAACCCTCGGTGGGTGCTTGGAGCAATTCCATCATCGAACGATTGTCGGCCATCTCGTCTAAGGTTTCTTCAACAACGATATTAGGAACGTCGGTTTCTAATTCTCGTCTACGTCGTCGATTCCTTCGATTACGATTGCGTCGATTCTAAGCATCGCTAGAATTAGAATAATCCTTCGATCGAGTGCGCATGCACTAAGCGTAGAATGGGGGGGTAGCAAAGAAGATTCTTTTTGGGGTTTTTCGATTTTTCAATTTTTTTGGTTTTTGATTGTTTTTTAATTTTTTTGGATTTTTGTTGTATTACGTAGACTCAAATCTACAAATATCTCCTCGAATCGATTTCTCGATTAAAGGAGTCTCAAAGAATGAAAACGATCACGTGGAGTGAACGCCTTCGATGACTTTAGAACGTTGGTGGAACACCAAAACGTTCAAGAGGGTTTAAACTTGAAAATAAGAAAATATAATATACGTAGATAATACTTGGGCGGCAAACCCTCGATTAGCCCTCTTTCTCAAAACACGCACAAGCAAGCAGGGAAAATGAGGCGGCGCTAAGCACATAAGAGCCTTTTTCCCTTAGGCCGTGAAATACAACCGCCTTATACCCACCTTATAGTTTGTGTTAATTGAAATTAAGCCTCACGAAAGTATTTATCTATTTTGCTTTTTAACTTTTACTTTAGATTCGAATACAATGATCGAGTGATGAAATCCCGAATCAAGGTTGCGTTTTCACGCTTTTGGAGTACTTGTATATTTATTGTTCTACGTAAGTACAATATAGTAATATATTCACAAGAAAACGAAAACGATAATGGATATCTACAATATAGTAAAGATTGGTTTGTGTTTAATTTAGGAAAATTAAACACGATTTATTTGGATACTATAATATATTAAGGAAAAATAACAAAAATGAGTATGTACGTTATATACGCTTTCCAAAAATTGAAACGCAAAAACGCACTACTCACACAAACACGATAATAATAATGGCCACACTAAAAACACCTCCCCGGCAGCGACGCCAAAATGATTGTGGTATTTTAGTCACTTGTTTTAGGAAAAACAAATAACCGTGGCAAGTATTAAGTTATACGATTTAGGAAAAACGTAAAACCGAATAAATGTGGGTTCGTTCTCGAAGGAGGTGTATGAGTTGTGTTGCCAATTATATAAAATCTAGAGTTGGATTAGTTACGTTTTTGGATGAGAAAAGAAGGAAAAATAAGACGAATTATGCTAAAAATAACATTACGACGTAAAACGATCGAAATCGTAAAACTCGACGAAAAACGAAAGTGTCCTAAAAATTACCAAAAAAATTTCCAAAAATCAATAAAAATTTAACTAAGACAAAAATGCAAACAAAATTTCCAAAACTTTTTAAATAATTTAATACTACTTTTTAAAGTCTAATTAAAATCCAAAAATTAAATAAAATTAAAAATAAGTCAAATTGAAAACTTTTTCTTTTGTAAACCTCTAAAATACTAATTAAAACATAAAATGATTTTTCCAAAATTTTAAAATTACTTTTAACTATTTTTAAACTACTTTTTAAAATTTAAACTAAGAATAATCATAAAAAATAAATTAATAACGTGAAAAATAAAAATTTTAAATCAAAAAGTCTTAAACTAAGTCTACAATGAAGGAAAAATGAAAAACAAAAAAAAAAACCTAAGTGAATAAGCAGCTTATTTATAAGTTGATGACTTTAAATAAGCAAAAGGAAAAACACCTTAAGTATTAAACCTTTGCAGTAAAAGACCCAAGGGCGCAATGGTTAAAGCTTATGTGTGTGAGAGGAGTGGCGCAGGTTCGAGTCCTGACACGTCCTTTTTGTATTTTTTTTTTTAAATTTATACTAACTGATTACTTGTACTAGTATTACTCCCAGAACACAAATTAAATCAAAAGAAGCAAGAATTAAAGCCAACAATGAACAAAATTGCGCCCAGGAAGAAAAATTATGCTACAGTATTGAACTTTATCAAAAGCAATGTTGTCCGATAAACAAAACACAAAGGAGTCGTTCTCTGATGATTCTGAAAAAGTCACTGGATGCCTTTCAGTCTGATTTTGGCTTGTACTGATTATGTTTGTTGGTTTTCTTGGTACACAAAGGCACCCCTACACTCAGTTGAGTGTAGGGAGTCACTTAAAGCAGGAAGAACCACAAATCAAACACACAAAATACATACTATGGGCAAATGTAGTTACTGAATTCATAGGGGTGGTCTGTGGGCTTATAGCTGATGCAATTGGCTATCAAATGATTTTCAGACTACCACAACTAGTTCAAATGACCACCCAAACACAAACAATCAATTCAAAATCCTAGATTACCAATTAGACTAACAGTCTACAAAATTTGATGGTCAAAAACTACTAAAACCAACTGATTACACCCTACTGATTTGTTAAGCTATTTTTACCCAAACTTAGCATGCAATTTTCAGTTTCCTTCTACCAAACTTAAAACTAGTGACTAATAATGTCCTATTACCACTACTTGGGTATGTTTAAACTGGTTTCAAGCCACATAGGTGTCAAGTATATGCCCAAAACTCCAATCCCAAACACCCCTTAATGACTTATTACAAAGATTTAACAAACAAACTATGATCAAACACACTTAAAGCTGACTAAGATTTACTCTAACATGCATCTAGAACATAAACAAACATAAACAAACCCTTAAACTAACATTCAAACAACTTTCACAAAATCACCACAACAATAAAAAAATAACTTTAGAAGGTTCAAAGCCATTACCTGGGGTTGATGCCTTTTCCAAATAGATGCTTAATGAGTTGGTGAGCTTATGAATAGCATGTAGAGATGCCTATTGATGGAAACCAAAGAAGGACCCAAGGCAGGCCAAATATCTTCAAAGGAAATGGAGTGAGAATGATGGAAAATGGATGAGTACTTATTGTTCTTTGTTTCTGCACAACACCACAAACCATGGAGCACAAATACAAGTTCAATAAGTACCCATTAAGTTGTTTGTCAAGAAGCTTATGGGTAGCTTATGTGAACAGTAAACTATATTAAAAATTAAGAGATTTTGAGAAAAATCTTGGAAAACTGATTTTTGAAAAACCTATTTAAACCAACTTGGAACTCTTTTGAACACGTTTTTAAACAAAACAAAGACACAATTTCAGAAAACCGAAGATCCAAATCCAATTTCATTTCTTTGTATTTTGGATTCCTGAAAATCTTAAAAGCTTTTTGAAAATTTCTTGAACAACAAACTGTTTGAAACATAAACTACCTTTTTAAATGACGAAAGTATTACACTAAAACAGGTGAATAAGGAACTCAACACTTGCAAGATTTGTAAAACCAAACCTTAACTATTCAATAATTTTAAAAAATTACAAAATGTTGGAACAAAGAAGGATAGTCACAGGCGACTTCATTTTATACAACTAATAGAATCCTCTAGAAGGCTATGAATAAAAAATACCGAAATGTAACCGTGATTGCTGAAAAACCGATGTTGCCCTTGGAGTCTTGGTCAAAATGGTTCACATGTGAAGTAATGTTGATATGCCAGTTGTTGGGACGATCTTGACCATTGGTTATTACTTTGGGAGCAAGTAGAAACTAAGAGGCGTCGGTTTGGTCTCCTTGTTGGGGGTTGTGTGAAAAAGACGTTGACAGGGTCACATGGGGTGGTCTCATAGTGAGAGTGATGGGTATTTTAGGAGGTGGGATGGGATTAGGGTAGGTTTAATTAGTAATCTACAATTTTATAGCTAAAACCCCCTTAGATTTAGGTTAATTGTGACTGGGCAAGATTAGGGTTTATGGGGTTAAAAAGAGGGGTTTAATCTGTTTGGGGGATTAGTGGGTTTTAAAAAAAATGTAAAGGAGGGAAGAGATATTAAACTGTTTTAATAAGTTTAATCAGTTGGTGGAGTGGTGACGTGTAGGGAGGGGTGAATGTGATTGGTGGATGGTGGTGACGTGGCTAGATGATTGGCTGGGGGAAGTTGTGATGTTTGACATAAATGACCCTTACATTCTTTTCTTCTTGTCTCTTTGAAATAATCAGCCAACAAATAAACTTCCTTTGTATTCCAAGTTTTCTTTTTCATGTTTTGGCCACAAAAGTTTTAGCAAAAGTATTCCAAGGGCTTTTTATGCATAATATGCATTCTTCAAGGACCAATGATGTACATTCTTGTTATTTTAGGGACCCTTTTGTAATTTTGAGGTTTTACAAGGGTATAAAATGACAAGTCTTCAATTCTTGAGGGACCATTCTTGCCAATCCTCAAAACTTCAAGGACTTCAATGAAAATTCATGCTTTGGGTCCGGTTCTTTGTGCGGCTTCGTTTCCCGTGTTCGTTTTTGCTTCATTCTTGTGATCTTTTGTTGATTTCATGATATCCGTACCTAAAATACACAATGAACAAATACAAGCATATTTTAGGGTATTTTGATGATATTTTAAGCGTTTTGAGCCTAATTTGGACGATGAGACTATGTATAATTGCAGTCTCATCAATAACCGTCATTCATATTTAGTTATGTGTCATTATTTCATGCATGACGTTCCTCGTGAACTGTGATTAATGTGAATTGAACCCCAGTAGTTCATAATTGGTCACATAAAAATTTTTCTGTTAAGTTTTGACAGCTGAGTTTCACTTATTTATGTTTCATGTATCTGTCGACGTATAGTCAGTATTCGGCCCGGCCCGACAGGCCCGCGGCCCACACATACCTAACTTACCCTTCAAGAAACCCTAGTCCTATAAATACAAGGCCAGGGCTCTCATTCTACAACAGGTTATCTCTCTCTATTAACCACACCTCTTATACAATATATCGATCAAATACTAACTTACCGTCGGAGGTGGACCCCGGGGCTCCGGCCTCGGGTCCACGTCTAACCGGTTTACCTTTGTTTGCAGCATTACTCAGGACCCGGGAAGACGACGAACGGCCCAGGAGAGTCGTCAGACCGGCCTAGCAAACCTTTTCAATTAATAGTTTACGTTTAAAAATAGATAAAAAAATTACATTAAATTTATCATATTACTTTCACTTGAAGGTAAACTTTTCAAGTAAAAATTGAAACATATTTTTAAGCAAAACCGTTTGGTGAAAATTGAAGTCATTTTATTTTGAGAAAAGTATTAAATATTTTATAAAATAGTACGGATAAAAAAGCAAACCTTTAAAAAAAAAAAATGTTAGTAAAATTTTATCTTAAAAAATTAATTATAACATTGAACTGGTGCTGCAGCATAGTATGCAGCAAGTGGCACAGACACGTGGAAAGATTCTATTGGTCAAAAGCATTTTACACGGATCGCAATCCGCAGCACTGCCCTTCTCGAAATCTCAACCACCCATTCCAATGAAATGCAATCCAACGGTCCATGTCACTCCAAAGAAACACAACCAACCCAAAATTTTCAAGTCCTCCCGCCCATACACCCCTTTAAAAACACACACTCATTCACACATTCCTCAAACTCTCAATCCAATCAATCAGTAACAAGCAATGGCTCGTACCAAACAAACAGCCCGCAAATCCACTGGAGGCAAAGCCCCGCGAAAGCAGCTCGCAACTAAAGCTGCTCGAAAGTCCGCACCAGCAACCGGAGGAGTCAAGAAGCCCCACAGGTTCAGGCCCGGAACTGTTGCATTGCGTGAGATCAGGAAGTATCAGAAAAGTACTGAGCTTTTGATCAGGAAGCTTCCGTTTCAGAGACTAGTTAGAGAAATCGCGCAGGATTTCAAGACGGATTTGAGGTTTCAGAGTTCTGCTGTGGCTGCATTGCAGGAGGCGAGTGAGGCGTATTTGGTGGGGTTGTTTGAGGATACCAATTTGTGTGCGATTCATGCTAAGAGGGTTACCATTATGCCGAAGGATATGCAGCTTGCTAGGAGGATTAGGGGAGAGAGGGCTTAGGTTTTTAGGTTATCATTCTTGCTGTTGTTCAGGTTTATGTTTTGTGAACTCGTGTTTTGAAAAAGTAGATCTGGTTTATGTTATGTGAAGAAATGATGTTTTATGAGTTGAGGTTATTGGAATTACATATTTTTGATGTCGAATTGACTTATTTTACTATCGTTGATGAATGTTTATTGTACATAGTAGTATCATATTGTTGCAGGTTTGTGCATACACGCTGATATTGTGGTCATAGGCAGATATATTAGGTTACTGAATGTTGGTTAATGGTGTGTTTGAGATTGCTATTGAAATTTGTTATTGTTTATTGAGTGTGATTCAACTTGCTTAATGCTCATTTGATTATTGATACCAAATGTTTGTTATAGTTGTAGTGTTTTGCAGTATGATAGATATTTGTACCTGCTATTCAAATTTGTTATTGATCATTTTATATGTTAAAGGTAAAAAAGCTTTTGTCAGATCTGTATGAGCTTTAGTTTTCAGTTTAGTTATGAAATAAGACCAATGAAATAAAAGTCAACCTGTGAGTGAAACTTTTTTTGTAAAAAAACTGAAGGCTTAAATGAGCATACTCATGTTGCTTGGCATAGCATTGTTTACCAAGGTTGTTGTAATGTGAACATCTGATAAAGATCTAGTGTGTATTGAGAATCTGCACTAAATGTTCGTGCTGGTTCATAGTTTAAGCAGAATAGGGAAAGAAAATCCGTTGCTATTACAATACATATTTGGTGAGAACTTATTGCGTTAACATATAGCCTTGATGGAAATCAGTTGCTGCTTTCAGCTATTGGTAATGTCTTGTAAGTTATTGGTGGAATTGGTGCCTTGAATGGACCCTGCAGAGACTTGAAACCACTCGCCATGGCTATATGGCCAAAAGTTGTTTGAAACTCTCATTTTGAAAAACAAAGACTTCGTTATAAGGCTGTATACTTGCCTTGTCGAGGTCTGCATTTAGTTGCTTGCTACTTGTCTGTTTTCATGTTCTTTTTATAGTCATATCGACTAATAAAGGCATCCATTGTAGATTCTTATGCGGAGGTTCTTTGGATATAAAGAAGATGGCTTAGGTTTTTTTTGGGAATGTTAAAACACTTGGCTTAGCCCAATCCATGGCTTTCGGTAAATCATCTGGTCATGTTACAGTTGTAGATAGTCACCTCCTGTTGCCCTGGTAGGTGATATAACACATTTCATGTAAATTGCATATTTTATATGTGTGACTGGCTTTGTCACAGGAAAAAAACGTAGATAAGTCATAAGTGTGATGTTGACCTTAATACTCTATTGTGTCCCATTTTGTGATGGTGTTGTGAATCCGAAAACCCATTACTATTCTTGTGCCCTTTTACTCTTGAGGTTTGGGATCGGGTATTATTTTTTTCTGTATGAAATAAATGATTAAACTTTAAGGGGTCCAAAACTAGTCTGCTAACTTATCTGTTAGCACTTCCCTATACAGACATCAAAACCAGTTTTTGGAGTACATAGAAGTCAAGAAATGAAGCGCCATTTCTGAATCAGTGCTTTCGATGTGACACGATATCTGCAGATTTCAACTACTACCTATATCGTTAACCAGTTCTTCGTCTTTCATGGCGATAAGAATTCTTGAAAATCTCTAATTCATGTTTTGGCTTATTTCCTATGAGGTTTTTGTTTATGATGACTATATTGGGGAATTATGATATTGAATTTATAAGTTTTTGAAATGGTCTTGGAATCAAAGAAACTGGAGATTCATGTTATAGTCATTAGGAACCAAATATTAGTTCTAATGTTTTAAAGGGTGATTTTAATGAATAATAATGATTTCACAAAAGAGTGATTTTTTATTACATCACTAGCTTAAAGACCCATAGCGGTTGCAGTAAGTGACACAAGTGCTGCAACCAATCCCGCGTTTCCAGCCAATGAGGGTTCTGTGTAGTTGTAATTTGAACACACATCTTTAAACTTGTCAAACTGGTAAGGACCACCAACCATGGCGCCTCTGACGGTGTTTGGGTTAGGTTTACCCGTAAGCATCCATTGGAACCCACCTTTACATAAAAGTATTTGATGTTATGTGGTATTGATGCACCTCGATGGTGAAAGTGGGTTGGATATTTTGTACTGTATCCGACCACGTAGCTCATACTCATTGGGATTTTCCCCAAAATGTAGTTCATCTACAAACATACAATAAGTTAAGAAGTTGAATGGCTGATCAAAAAGGCCCATGGCCTAGGTTAGTGACTTCCATTGCACTTTGGAGGGGTGCTATCCTAAGATCGGCCCAAGTGGTCGAGTCTACATCGTAATTTGTTGTTGAGGGAGCCTGCGTTTGCGCGGCCCCTGCCTAATCCTCTAGTCTAATTATAGCTGAGGTAAAACGTCTGTTATACTGCATATGCTAGGTGAACAAGTAGAGGTAATTCCAACATTAGCATAATTTTTTTTTTGAACAACGGATTTATATATAAAACTAGCAAAAGCTAGGCAAGATTACAAGAAGTGATAGTAGCAACAGGGTTCTGCAACCAACCTAACCAATTAATTCTAGCTTTAAGAAATCTAGACGATATCCACAAAAACGATAAAGAAACGACATTATCCCAAATCAAAGCTTTCTTGGGAGAAAAAGTGGAGAAAATAATCCGATTGCGGAAGCACCATATAGACCACAGTAAAACGCCGCCCACTCCTTCAATAAAAATGCGGACATTGGGAGAGAAAGAAGAGGAGTCGAGCCATGAAAACCAATCCTCCAAATTAGCACATATAGGAATATCAATCTCCCACCAATTAGCTAACATAGACCACAAATTAGAGGCCAAATCACATGAGAAGAGGAGATGATTGATGGTTTCAATGTCTTCCAAACAAATGGGACAAAGAAGAGAATGAACATCAACACCTCTACGATCAAATTCACCCTAGATGGAAGCTTGTTCAACGAAACCCTCCATAGAAAAACGTTAACCTCGATTGGAATTATACGATTCCATCGTGTGGCAGAAGGAGAAATCTCAAGAGTACGATGGTCAATAAAAGACCGAACCGAAGCAACAGAGAACCCTTTGTTAGCATTAAGAGCCCAGGACCAAGAGTCCTCTTGATCCGTTAACACCACATCTGCAATAAGAGATTGAAGGGCTGCAAATTGAGCAGCTTCAACACCACCCCTCGGAGTCCTTCGAAGCACACTACTCTAATCAATAAGACCAATACGATTAGCAACAAAACAATTCCGCTCGGTCTCTAACAAAAACACCCGCGGGAATCGGGATTTAAAGCTAACATCGCCCCACCATATATCATCCCAGAAGCGAACAGAACAACCATTACCAATCTTACGGGAACAAAGATTAAAAAGATCAATACCTTTATTTTTAACAGCCTGAATCGAATGAATAACGCCACACCAAGGACTGAACCCATTACGGTGGAGATTTACATCAAAAATACCTCCATGAGCACCGTAGACCACCTTAATAAATAGTCTAAAATTTTAGCATAATTGATAAAAGGGATTACTCAACTTTCACAGTGTCATCACTTGCATACCATGAATGCTCACTATTACGTTGTAGTTTGGTCTTCATATATGTGGAATCTCATATGCCTACCCTTTACGTCAAAGGTTGCTTCCCAGCAAGGAACATATCTGTCAAATTGCTCTAACGAGGGGGAATTAGTCAACCTTACACAGGAAGGCCCTCGCAAGTTCAAGGGTTCTGGGAGTTATGATTTCTGCCCGTTTAGGTATCTTTCGTACTGTATTCTTATTATAAGTTTAAGTGACCATTGTTTGTCTGACCATAGGTCCCATTCATCTGAGTTTAGGAGAATCAGCCACACAAGATAGATAAACGGAACTTACATAAATAGTCTAAAACTTTATTCCTTTGTATTGACTGTTTTCTGACCTTTTCGTTTATCTGGTGAAAGGTATAAGCATTTTGGGTTGTTTGCACCTTTAGGCGGGAAGCAGGCAGCAGCAGAACTACCGGGAGATTGGGGTTCGGTGGGTCGTAGCAGACTATGGCTCTGGTATTCTGTTTAAGCAAGGTATTTAAGTTTCTTTTCTCTGAATTATCTTAAGTTACATTCTCCATTTTTTTTCTATGGATCTGTTTCGAAGCATCAAACTGAATTTGATTCATTTTTCATAGTTTGTCTTACATTATATATATTTGCCAAATTCAGCAAACAAGTGAGCTGGTGGACGTGAGTGCTAGTTGAGCCGTGCTCACACATTTAATGACGAGTCTGAGATGAAACAACTTTTGTAAACCTTAGTCTTGTAGGTTTGTCTTTAGACTTCTTGCTTGTTAAACAAGTGAGATGTGTCTCAGTATGCATTATGAAGCAAATCAGTCCAGATTTTAAGGTTTCGGTCACCAACGTCTATGCACCCTCACCAAGCTTGAAATGTTAAGGATTAAAACTTTCATATAGCTGTACCTTAATCAACAACAAGTATAAACCATGTATTAGAAAATCCATTATTTGGCAGCCATAAAGGACAACCATGAGTTTTATCCCACATCGCCTGGGATAGGAACCTATCACTTGTTTATATAGAACCTCTGGAAGCATAATGTTCGCCGAGCTCAGTAACGCGAGCTTGTGACTCGAGTGAGGGCATGAAAGTTGGTTGGACATTGATCGAGCCAAACCTGGTCGAGAGTTGGATCATGTGGTTTGAGCGAAGGCTCGGGCTTCCTGCTTCCTAGAGTAGAGGGCAATGCGAATAACCTTGCTCTCACAGAGCTGAGAATACTTCTCGCTCTCGACAGTAGAAGGATAACGAGTCGGTGCACACTTGGCTCAAATGCTTGGTTCCCTCTAATGAAACACCAACTTTTTATTCTTTATTAGTATTCGCAGCTTGTAAATCCAGAGACACACATTTGTTTCTAGTGCTTCTGTTTACATTTTGACATGTTTAAACTGTAAGTTTAGGAAAATCACCTCACTCGCTGATTGTAAACTCACTCGCTGACATGTTTAAACAAAATAGAAAACTATGTCACATAACAGTAGATAAGTTTTGGAAAATCACCTCACTCGCTGATTGTAAACTTACTCATTGATAATGAACTTGGTTTTGGTGTTCTTTTTGTATTGCTGTCGAATAAAACCTATATCACAACATGACAATGATCGACCCGGAAGCAATGATTCGAGACCCGGCCCATTTGAGGCGAAGATGGGTTGGTTTCATCATAGGCTTGGTTTATATAATAAACAAGGGTTAACTATGATCATTCACGGAGTGTTTTCAAATTTGTGTTTCCAACTGGAGAAGAGGCAAAATCACGGAGTGTTTTCCACGGGTGAAACGTCGTGCCACAATACCACCCAGGAAGATTAGAACCATCCATATAATCCGCATAAAGTGAAGCCAAAAATGCAGCATTAACTGACATATTGTAAATTTTGTGTCCCCCTACACAGTTATATACATTTTGTTAACCTGTTTCACTTAAAATCACAAAGATAGTACTATACCGAATAATATGTTATATATGTGTATCTCGAGTCCAAGTCCAACGAAATACTTGATATTGTTTAAGGTACGAACACATGGTAAGTGATGTATCTTTGTGATAACTACCTAACATGCCTCCGTAAGGATTACCGGGATTCAATTACAAGCGAATCCTTGTAAGCAATAGCATGGCAGCTGGCAACTTGTTATCGCAACTAAGAACCCGTTGAATGGGTTTATCAGCTAATGCTTTTGCATTTCTTGAGATTTCTCCATCTGTAGCTGTCGGTAGGTAACTAGAGTTACCGGTTGCATAGTACATCCAAGCACCACCCCACATAAATAGGGTTCTATGAAAACATTGTCTTTAGAGTATGTGCTATTTTTGCTCCTGTCTTGGATTACAAACAGTCAGATACAGGCTCACTAATGCAGCAAATAAACATAGAACTAATAACTGGAGGGGTGCGCCAAGCCTAGGCAGTAGTGCAACGCCAAGGTGACACATGAAGAACCCCAGCAGCAAGCTACTGTGGTTGTCCTTCCCCCATAAAAAATAAGATTAATATCGAGTGAGCCAATGGCTCACATATCAGATACTTACTAGCCATGCAATGTTTTCATAGAACCCTATTTATGTGGTTCGTCATACCTCAAACTTAGTGGAACCTTGGTGGCCAACTGAGCTACGTCAGTTGGTTTACTTTTAACATACCTAATGTCCTCATACCTCAAACCACAGCTCGACAACCGTTACAACCTGTTTCGCCTATGGACCATCCCAGACAGGCCCTCCTTTCTTAGCCAACACGTATCTTCCATCAAAGCAGTTGTCGGAAACACGACCATTGGTGCAGACCGAGAATTCATCGGATCGTTACCCGGTCTGGAGATTGTGTCGAGTTTTAGTGTAGCGTTGGATAAGGTTGATTTGGAGTATTGTAAGGAGAAAGGTATTATGGTTACTATTAACAAGTAAGTTGACAAGGTTCCATAGTTGAAGGCTAAGAAAGGTAAATATATTCTTTTATATATTTTTGTTTCTATTTCTGTGTCTTAGTTTGACAGGTTGCATAAGGATGGAGGACTAAATGTGGCAAGCTCATCAAAGTCATCTCAACCATAGTTAGCTGAGTATATATTCATCATTTTCTCATTTGTGTTTATTCAGTCGAGTTGTTTCATCTTTCACATAGTTTGTTCCGCCATTGATAGTTAATAGTTTGAGCTTTTGTTCTTGATCTTGTTACGTATATTGATCTTGGTTTGTAAGATCAATCATACACTTGTGTTTGTTTCTTTTCTGAGTTGTAAGTACGATCAAACAGCTAGCTATCACATTTGAAGTGATAGCCTAACGCAGTTATACGAAAAATAAAGGGGAGGTTGTTTGAATAAATTGTTTTCTTGAGTTTTGTTTTATAAATCGAATATGGTATCAGAGCCACTGGTTCTTGATATATGAGTTTTAAACCGTTTTTACTAAAGATCTTGATTAATCTTGTGATTAATCTTGTGTTAATTATGGTTAATTACAAGTTTTTTGATCAATTAAATTTTTTAGGGTTTTAAAATTTGGGGGTTTTCTGATTCTTAGTGTTCTGTGGTGTATAATTGGGTTCTTTATTGATTATTTGGGCTTAATTACAACTCTGTTAAGGTTAATTGAAGAAACCCTAAATTTCAGAAATTAGGGTTCCGTTCAATTTTTGGGGGTTTGTTATTTTTAGTTGGTTATTTGTTATAACTAACATTTTTGAGGTTGGTATTCCGCTGTGCTTGTTGTTTGTGGTGAGATCTGCTTGATCTCGTTGGTTCTTGGCTATTCTTTGCTGGTAGCTGCGCGTTTTGTAACACCTCTCTTGCTCTCTCTTAGTTTTTTATTTTCTTGTTTAGAGGGAGACTTAGGTGTCGAAGGGATTAGGTAGTCTTGGTGGATTGATTCAGTTTTCTTTTGTGCTGTTTGGTAGTTGTTTGTAGAGGAGGTACAAGGGGTCCTTTGTTTCTTTTGTGTTCTTGTGTGATATTCTTGTGGTTTCATCATGTCTGATGCCAAGAAAGGTGATCAGGATGATAATCCTGTTAGTGATACTGAAACTGAAAGTGAAACAGTCATTCATACTAATGACCCTTTGTATTTACACCCTACTGACACAAATGGGCAGCCCA
Organism: Glebionis coronaria; assembly: GCA_025667525.1. NCBI lineage: Eukaryota > Viridiplantae > Streptophyta > Magnoliopsida > Asterales > Asteraceae > Glebionis > Glebionis coronaria. Next base: position 463,410,074 of record CM046881.1, read on the forward strand.
TTGTGAGTGTTAAACTCACTGGTCCTGAAAACTATAAGGTTTGGGCTGCTGCATTTAAACTTGCTTTACATACTAAGAACAAACTGGGTTTTATTGATGGTACTTGTGAGAAGAATAATGATGATGTTGTGCTATCTGATCAATGGGATAGGTGTAATGCTGTGGTTTTATCTTGGATTCTTAGATGTATCTCTTTTGAGTTATATCAAGGACAAATTTTTTCAGAAAATGCTAAAGATGTGTGGGATGAGTTTAAAGAAACCTATGATAAAATTGATGGATCTGTTATCTATAATTTGCATTATAAAATTTGCTCTCTTACTCAATCTGGTTCTTCTTTGTCTGAGTATTATCATAATTACAACAGTTTATGGAGGCAGTTTGACTCCCTTGTCAATCTTCCTTCATGTAATTGTGATGGTGCTCCTCAAATGAAGAGTCATAATGCTCTCATAAGGCTCATGCAGTTTCTGATGGGTCTTGATGACACTTTCAGTATTGTTAGGAGTCAATTGTTAACTGCTGACCCTTTGCCAGATGTTAAATCTGCTTTTGCTACTCTTTCTAGGGTTGAGTCCCATAAGAACAATTTGGTTCATGCTGTTAGTGATAAGAATACTGCAACTGCTTTTGTTGCTAAACCTAATAATTGGACTGGTAATTGAAATAATCAAAACAATCAAAATGGTCAAAACAGAGGTCCTAATAGGAACAACAATAAATTTGTTTGTACTCATTGTAATATGAATGGTCATACTGTTGATAGATGTTTTGAGCTTAATGGATATCCTCTAGGTTTCAAGAAAAGAAATACTAGAGGATCTAATGGTTCTAATAATGTCACTAGTTCTCTTGGTAATGGTGTTGATCAGGGATCTGGGAAATCTCTTCCCTTTACTGCTGATCAAATTAATAGACTCATGGCCTTGATCAATACTAAGCCTGATATTGGTGATGTGCAGTCTTGTGCTACAGGTATAAAATTTGGTTCTAATCATGTTATTAGTTTTGTTACTTGTAGATTTTTTTTAACTATAATACCAATATAAGTACTTATAGTACTTACATTGGCTGGATCTTTGATTCTGAAGCATCTCAACATATGACTTTTTCTACAGAACATTTGTTTGATATTATTGATGTGTCAAAATTAAATATTTTTGTTTCACATCCTAATGGCACTATTGAACATGTTAAGCATGTAGGGAATTTTAAACTTTCAGATAAAATTACATTAAAAAATGTGTTGGTTGTTCCAGGTTATAAGGTCAGTCTTATATCTGTACACAAGTTGGCTAAAGATAATAAGTTTGTTGTGTCCTTTACTGAGTCTAGATGTTTTGTTCAGGATTCTCATCAAAAGTTCCTCTTGGGGACTGGTAGTGAAAATAATGGACTTTACTTGTTTGATTCAGGTAGGAAATTTACTAATAGTGCTATCACTAAGTGTAATTTGTCTAAGTGTGTGTGGCATAACAGACTTGGTCATCCCTCAGACCAAGTCTTAGCTATTCTTAAGGATAAAATTCATCTTGAGTCTACTAGTAATGTTCAGCCTTGTGATGTGTGTCACATGGCTAAGCAAACTAGAGATCCTTTTCCTATAAGTGACCATAAGACCAAAGCTTTGGGTGAAATTGTTCATCTGGATGTTTGGGGTCCTTATAGGGTAAAAAGTAGAGATGGATTTAGATTCTTTCTTACTATTGTTGATGACTATACCAGGGCTGTGTGGTTATACATGCTTAAAGGCAAAGATGAAGTTTTTTATAAACTTGTTGAATTTCATAATCTAATTAAAAATCAATTTGATGTTGCTATCAAAGTTTTTAGAAGTGATAATGGAACAGAGTTTGTTAATCATAAATTTGAAGATTTTATTAAGGATAATGGGATTATTCATCAAACTACTTGTGTGTATACTCCACAACAGAATGGTATAGCTGAGAGAAAACATAGACACTTACTTAATGTTGCTAGAGCCCTCATGTTTCATGGGGGATTACCTTTGAACATGTGGCCTGAATCTATTCTTACTGCTGTTTATCTGATTAACAGGATTCCTAGCTCAGTTCTCTCTAGAAAAAGTCCTTATGAAATGATTTATAAAATTGAACCTAACATCTCTCATTTAAAAAGTTTTGGGTGTTTTTGTTTTAGTACTGTGCTTAATAATGTGGATAAGTTTGCTGCTAGGTCTGAAAAGTGTGTGTTCATTGGGTATTCTTTTACTAAAAAAGGTTATAAATTGTTTGGTCTTGAGTCAAAAAATGTGTTTTTCTCAAGGGATGTCAAGTTTTATGAAACAGTTTTTCCATTTAAAAATGATGTTTGTAAGAGTGATTTGATCTTTGAAGATCAGGGTATAAACAGTCTAAATATATCTTTGAGTTAGTAGTAAACAAATCTGATGATCCCTATGATGATATGAGAGATGAAAGATTAAGAGATAGAGGTAGCATTTCAAAAGGGTCTGTCTTAGCTGAGAAAGTATCTGTTGATACTCCTATCATTGTTACCAGTAATACTCAGGGGTCAGAGTTTTATGAAACAGTTTTTCCATTTAAAAATGATGTTTGTAAGAGTGATTTGATCTTTGAAGATCAGGGTATAAACAGTCTAAATATCTTTGAGTTAGTAGTAAACAAATCTGATGATCCCTATGATGATATGAGAGATGAAAGATTAAGAGATAGAGGTAGCATTTCAAAAGGGTCTGTCTTAGCTGAGAAAGTATCTGTTGATACTCCTATCATTGTTACCAGTAATACTCAGGGGTCAGAGTCTATGATTAATAAAGATCATAGTCTTGGAAACCAGTATGAGTTAGGCAGTAATGATGCTAATGATTTAGATCATAATGTTGCCCTTGATGATGAAAATTATGAGTCTGAGGGTGAGGAATTTATAGAGTTTAATCAACTTTTTCAAAATAGTCCAGAGAAGACTGAGCTAAGAAGGTCAAGTAGACCACATAAGCTTCCTAATAAACTTAGTGATTATGTGCTTGATAAAAGAGTTAAATATGATATTAATACTGTGGTGAACTACAACAACTTGTCTATGCATAATTTTGTGTTCACTAATAACTTGAATAAAATACATGAACCTAAGTCCTATAATGAGACTGCCAAAGACCCTAGGTGGGTTGAGGCAATGAATGAGGAGATGGAAGCACTTAATAGAAATAATACATGGGTTATAGTTGATCTACCTCAAGGTAGAAAACCTGTAGCATGTAAATGGTTATGGAAGGTGAAATATAAATCTAGTGGTGATGTTGAGAGGTTTAAAGCTAGAGTTGTGGCAAAAAGATTTAGTCAAAAAGAGGGTATAGACTATGAAGAAACATTTTCACCAGTTGTGAAAGTTATGACTGTTAGGTGTCTTCTGTCTGTTGCTGCGCATAATAATTGGCCTGTTTATCAGTTAGATGTGAATAATGCCTTTCTATATGGATATTTAGATGAAGAAATTTAAATGAATCTTCCTGAAGGATATGGCTCTAACTCAAACAGGGTGTGCAAGCTAACCAAGTCTTTATATGGGTTAAAACAGGCACCTGGGAAATGGAATGAAAAGTTAACAAGTGTGTTAACTGAAAATGGTTTTTGTCAAAGTAAAAGTGATGTTTCTTTAAGACTGAGAATGAGTCTTTTGTTGCCCTGCTTGTTTATGTTGATGATATTATCATAACAGGGAACAATGAAAGTATTATCAATGACTTTAAAGAATATTTGAGTTCTAAATTTAAAATTAAAGATCTTGGAAAACTCAAGTATTTCTTGGGTATTGAAGTACTTGATACTGACTCAAGATTATGTCTTAATCAAAGAAAATACTGTCTTGAATTACTATCTGAGTATGGAATGTTGGCTTGTAAGCCAGCTAAAGCTCCTATACCAGATTCCTCTTAAGAAAAAGAAAAAACTTATTGATGATGAGATTGATACTATGCTTGATAATAAAACTTGTTATCAAAAGATTGTTGGCAAATTAATATATCTGACCTTAACCAGGCCTGATATTGCTTATGCTGTTCACTGTTTAAGTCAGTTTATGCATGCTCCTTATAAATCTCATCTGAAATTAGCTTTTCATGTGCTTAGATACCTTAAAGGGTCTCCTGGAACTGGTATATCTTTTGAAAAACATAATAATCTAAATCTTAATGCTTTTGTAGATTCAGATTGGGCTAAGTGTAAGATAACTAGAAAATCTATTACAGGATATACTGTATATCTGGGTGATAATCTTGTATCCTGGAAAAGTAAGAAGCAATCTGTTTTAGCTAAATCTTCAGCTGAAGCTGAATATAGAGCTATGAACAGTGTTACTTGTGAAATCATGTGGATACTTAAGATTATGAATGATCTTAAGGTGAAAGTGGTCTTACCTGTGCCTATCAGTTGTGATAGTAGTTCTGCAATTCAAATTGCAGCCAATCCTGTATTTCATGAGAGAACTAAACATTTTGAAATTGACTTATATTTCTTAAGAGAAAAGGTGTCTGCAGGTTTGATCAAAACTATTAAGATCAAATCTGAAGATAATGTTGCAGACCTATTTACCAAAGGATTGTCTATCAAAGATTACAAATTTTTTTGTGACATGTTAAAACTTGTTGATCTCTATCAACAGTCAACATAAGAGGGGGTATTAACAAGTAAGTTGACAAGGTTCCATAGTTGAAGGGTAAGAAAGGTAAATATATTATTTTATATATTTTTGTTTCTATTTCTGTGTCTTAGTTTGACAGGTTGCATAAGGATGGAGGACTAAATGTGGCAAGCTCATCAAAGTCATCTCAACCCTAGTTAGCTGAGTATATATTCATCATTTTCTCATTTGTGTTTATTCAGTCGAGTTGTTTTCATCTTTCACATAGTTTGTTCCGCCATTGATAGTTTGAGCTTTTGTTCTTGATCTTGTTACGTATATTGATATTGGTTTGTAAGATCAATCATACACTTGTGTTTGTTTCTTTTCTGAGTTGTAAGTACGATCAAACAGCTAGGTATCACATTTGAAGTGATAGCCTAACGATAAGAAAAATAAAGGGGAGGTTGGTTGAATAAATTGTTTTCTTGAGTTTTGTTTTATAAATCGAATAGTTACTAATACACCTGATGTTTTGACTGATGGCGTGGCTGATTTGGCTATTGGCTTGATGTTGGCTATGTTGAGAGGGATCGGTATGTGAGAAGTGGGTCGTGGAAGAAATGTGTCTTCAAATTGAGTATCAAGGTTAGATATCCACGTTTGTGGCATGTTTAGTAATTATAATGTCGAATTTAATGACTGATATTTTGGATTGCTTAGTTAAGTGCTTATACGCTTAACCAGAAAAGATGTTTTGATTGTTGATGTAAAAATGTTTATATGTGTCATTTTAGAGTAAATAAGCAAGTTTAGTATATTTAGAAAAGGCCGAATTATCAAACTAACTCTGCAACAAAACGGGTTTGATAGGACGCCGAGAAGTGTCCTATCATATTACTCCCGTAGCTAATAGGACCTTTGACTTTTTCTGACCAGTAATGAGTTCTGCTAATCACAATTTGTTTAATAATTATACACAATAGTGTTGAAATTTGCTAATTGCAAAACTAGAGTTGGCGGAATTAAGATTTAACTGACTGCATTAGTAGTTCTCTACCAATTTTGATGTAGTCTGGTCACTTAGGATTTCGTGATATCATTTGCTCAACGGTTAATGATATAAGTGTTCTGTACCTAATTCATGTTATATTCTAAAGTTTCATGTTTGATGCTTAATTTTGAAGGTTAACCTAATTCTTGTTATATTCTAAAGTTTCAATGATTAAAAAGGTCCAAAGTACTCAGAACTCAACCTGTGATAGTGACCTCTCACTCTAACTTATCTACGTGGTTGCAGTTTCAAAAACACTAAAGTGCTCACTTCAAAACTTACGTCTGGCCTATTCTTGTTAGCCAAACTCGCCATTCTATCTAGAGCTCTTTTTAAGTGGAACTTAAGCAATGTCATGTCTATAGCCTCCAATGCACTTTCTCCAGTCAAATAAGGTAAATGATTTGTTCTGACCTGCTGCCCATAGACCACCTCAATGATAGAACAAGTTAATTACTTGTTCTATCAGATGGTTTGTTTTATTAATCACAATATATAGATATCACAAGAGAGAAACCCTAGCGGACCCTAAGCCCACAAACCGGGCTCGGGCCTTATTTTTCTACTAATACTCAAAAGGAGTTGTGTTAATGGAATTGTGGAAATTTGTATTGCACCAAAACTTATCCAATGCCAACCACTGCATTCACTCCTTAGGTTTTTCCCTAGTCATACGATGTTACAAGTTTATTTGAGTGATCACATGAAAAGCTGGATTTCATTTGAATGATTACATGTTACTCTATAATACAAAGCTGGATTTAATAAAATGAAAACATGTCATGCATACAAGCTGTCTATATAAAATGTAACAAATAAAAATTAACAATAAAATTTGACAGAGGATCAAAGTTTCAAAATGTAGCCTGGACATTTTCTGTGCGTGTTAATACTGCAGATCCTTTTAAGGGTTCCATGGCGCAGGAGGTGGTGGAGACTTCAGATACAACGACAAAATTCTTGAAAAAATAGAGTTCTTGTCAACACCATCACCCGCGGTTGCAGTAAGTGACACAAGTGCTGCAACCAATCCCGCGTTTCCAGCTAATGAGGGTTCTGTGTAGCTGTAATTTGAACGCACATCTTTAAACATGTCGAACTGGTAAGGAACACCAACCATGGCGCCTGTGATGGTGTACGAGGTATTCTCCTGTTACACTTGGTATCTGTTGAATATAGTTTCCAAACTAGTTAGCTTGTCGATTAGGGTAGTTTTCCTTATGTTTATAGCTTTGTATTAGGAAGGTGTATGTGTCGACTAAGGTTTGGGCTCGGGCTTTACTTAGTCGTACGTAGGTATGTTACCGACCCCCTCACCCTATAAAAGGAGGTGAGGGGGTGATGCCTAAGACACACCGTAGTCTTCTTATTCTTTCTATGTAAACCGATCGATTGGTATAATAAAGTAAATCGTTTGGTTACCTTTGTGTCGTTCGTCTGGGTTTGGTGTTGTAACTCTGCGATCTTCTTCTAATGGTTCTAGGTTCCGCATATCGATCTTCGGTTGTTGGGTGTACGATTCCAACAAGTGGTATCAAGAGCCGCGGGTATTGTGGTCTTTGAAGATCTTTGCTAGATCGAAGAAGTATTCGTGGAAGGAAAAAGGTTCGAGGTTTGGTCGGATTGTTTTTCTGTCGAGTTGCAGGTTTTGTAGGCGGAGAAGACGAACAAAGAAGATAAAGTGATACTGTTGGTTGGTTCTTGTTTTCTAAAGAAATTAAGATAGTCCAATTGGGATAGAAACACGTCACGTGGGTGAAAAATTGGTTATCTACAATTTGTCACCATCTCTTTTTTAATAAGGGAGGTAATATCTTATTTGCTTTATTTTACAAACAGTATTACACTCTGTTTGTTATATTGAGTTTTTCCAATAAAACAAAAATTCTTGTTGCGGGTCTCTTATGGTTCAAGTATTGATCGTGGTTTGCTTAGGTTTTTAAGTTTACGGTCGGGTTGCTTGTTCGAGATCGAGGTTTAGGGTTATTCTAATTAATTCGATTTGCAAGAAGGTATTTTTACGCAACAAGGGAGAAAGAATATGTCGTCGATAGCGAAGTTTGACGTCGAAAAATTCGACGGGTCTAATGACTTCGGGTTGTGGCGTGTGAAGATGCGGTGTCTATTAATTCAACATGGTTGGGAGGATGCGTTAGATCCATTCCCGGATACCATGACGGACGCTCAAAAGACTGCGGCGTTGAAGACGGATGTCTATAAAAAAGCACACAGTGCCTTACTCTTGTGCTTGGATAACAAGGTGTTGAGGGAAGTCAACAAAGAAAATTCTGCTGCGGGGGTTTGGTTAAAGTTAGAAACTTTGTATATGACAAAGTCTTTAGCCAATAAATTGTACTTGAAGAAGAAGCTGTTCACTTTCTACATGCATTCAGGTAAGAAATTATCTGAACATATAGATGAGTTTAATAAGTTGATCGGTGACTTGGCGAACAGAGACGTTGAAATTGATGACGAAGATCAGGCACTCATGTTACTTACATCATTACCGTCCTCGTATGATAACTTTGTGGAGACATTACTTTATGGAAGGGAGTCGCTCTCTTTGGAAGATGTCTTGTCTACCCTCAATTCACGGGAGTTGAAGAAGAGGACAGATGCAAAGGATGATGGTGATGGGTTATTTGTAAGGGGGAGGCCGGAGCATCGGGGTAATCAAGGACGTGGTAGTTCGCGATCAAAGTCAAAGGGTAAAGGAACTTATAAACAGAAGTGTTACATATGCTATTCTGAGGATCACCTTAAGAAAGACTGTCCAAAATGGAACAAGAAGAAATCAACTGGCTTTGTCAACAAGAATGCAAAACCGGACGCTGGGACGTATTCTAAGGGTTATGACAATGGTGATTTGTTGATGGGGTGAGTGAGGAAAGGTTCTTAGAGTGGATCATAGACTCTGGTGGTTCCTATCACATGACGCCTAGGAGGGACTTCTTGTTTGATTTTAAGGAGCTTGATGGAGGTATGGTTTTGCTCGGTGATAATAGAGCATGTGCCATCAAGGGGATAGGAAAGGTGAGAGTACAAATGAAAGATGGTTCAAGTTTTGTGCTTGAGAATGTGCGTTACATTCCCGAGTTGAAAAGAAATTTGTTATCTTTGGGCACTCTGGATCGAGAGGGCTATACCGTGAAGTTGCAGAATGGAAGAGTAAAGGTGATCAAGGGTTCTTTGATGGTTTTGTCAGGAACTTTGAAGGAAAATTGTGTGTACTCCTTGGATAGTTGGGCTGAATCAAGTGAAGCTAGTGTTGGTATAGAAGAAAAGGAAAGTCTTGCGCAGGTGTGGCATAAACGCCTGGGTCACATTAGTGAAGCAGGCTTGAATGAACTCAAAAGAAGAGAGGTGCTGGGGAAGGAAGGTCTAGGTAAGCTCGAATTCTGTGAAAATTGTGTTCTTGGAAAATCGACCAGGGTGAGTTTTGGTCGAGGTCAGCACACAACAGAGGGAGTTATAGACTATGTCCATGCGGATCTCTGGGGTCCTTCTCGGGTGGAATCGATGAGTGGTTGCCGGTACTTCTTATCGATTGTTGATGATTATTCGAGGAGGGTTTGGGTTTATTTTCTTAGACACAAAAGCGAGGCATTCAGCAAGTTCAAGGAGTGGAAGCAGTTGGTAGAAAACCAGACAGGTAGAAGACTGAAGAAACTTCGAACGGATAATGGTTTGGAGTTTTGTAATCAGGAGTTTAATAACTTGTGCAAGGAGAGCGGGGTAGCAAGACATTTGACGGTTGCTGGAACTCCGCAACAGAATGGTCTAGCTGAACGAATGAACAGGACGCTCTTGGACAAGGTTAGGTGTTTACTGATTCAGTCTGGTTTGCCAGAATCATTCTGGGCTGAAGCAACGGTGACGGCAGCATATCTGATCAATAGGTCTCCATCTAAAGCATTGGAGAAGAAGACACCTATGGATTTATGGTCAGGACATCCGGCGAATTACGAGATGTTGAAGATATTTGGTTGCGTTGCTTATTCACACGTGAATCAGGGGAAGCTCAAGCCTAGAGCTATAAAATGCATATTCCTGGGGTATCCTGAAGGTGTGAAGGGATACAGATTATGGAGGTTGGATGATGTTAAACCGAAGATAATCATAAGCAGGGATGTGGTCTTTAATGAGAGCCTTATGTATAAGGATACTCTCAAGGGTGCGCGTGCTGCAGATTCTGGGAAGGAAATTGAGTTTGAGGTGGAACTTCAAGGCAGTCGGGTCGAACCAACTGTGGATCCTCATACTGGGGTAAATCCAGGGAATGAATATGAGGATCAAGTTGAAGATGCAGTAGATGCAATGCCTCAACAACAGAATCTGGACAACTATGTTCTGGTGCGTGATAGAGCTAAGAGAACAATTACTGTACCTACAAGGTATAGGAATGAAGGTAATGTATCATTGTCTAGATCATCAGGGTCTAGGGAAGAAGATGATATTACGGCTTATGCGTTTGCTATTGCTGAGGAAGAAGATACACATGAACCAATCACATTCCAGGAGGCGATTAATTCATCGGAAAAGGATGAGTGGGTTCGTGCTATGGAGGAAGAAATGAGTTCTTTAAAGAAGAATCATACTTGGGAGCTGGTCGATCAACCACCTGGTTAGAAGCTGGTAAGCTGCAAGTGGTTGTATAAGATTAAAGAAGGGATTGAAGGCGTTCAGAAACCAAGGTACAAAGCAAGGCTGGTAGCTCGGGGTTTCACACAACGAGCAGGGATTGACTATAATGAGGTATTCTCACCCGTGGTTCGACATACATCTATTAGGGTGATTCTCTCATTAACTGCTTGTGAAGATTACGAGTTGGAACAACTTGATGTGAAGACGGCGTTTTTGCATGGTAATCTTGAAGAAACCATTTATATGAGGCAGCCGCTTGGTTTTGAAGAAGGAACGGGCAACAAGGTATGTTTGTTGAAGAAATCCCTTTATGGTCTTAAGCAGTCTCCAAGGCAGTGGTACAAACGGTTTGATGTGTATATGGTCAGAAATCGGTTTAGCCGTAGCAACTATGATAGTTGTGTTTACTTCAAGGAGTTTGCACCAGGTATGTACATATATCTACTGTTGTATGTAGATGATATGTTGATTGCTTGTAAAAGCAAGTCTGAGATCGAATATACCAAGGGACTGCTGCGGAAAGAGTTTGATATGAAGGAACTTGGTCCAGCTAGGAAGATACTTGGTATGGAGATTGTCAGGGATAGGGGTAACCGAACCCTGAAGGTGTCTCAGTCGGGATATGTGCAGATGATTCTGAATAACTACAGAGTGGATAATGGCAAGTCGGTCTCTGTGCCATTGGGAGCACACTTCAAGGTATCTTTGAAGGATTGTCCGTCGAGTGACTGGGATGTGGAAAGAATGAGTAAGGTCCCATATGCGAATGCTGTAGGTAGTTTAATGTACTTGATGGTTTGCACTAGACCGGATATTGCGTACACGGTTAGCATTGTGAGCAGGTATTTGGCGAATCCAGGTAAAAATCACTGGGAAGCGGTGAAGTGGATTTTGAAGTACTTGAAGGGCACTGCTGAGGTAGGTCTAGTGTATGGTAGAGATCAAGGGAAGCACATGGATGTTGACGGTTTCGTGGATAGCGATTATGCTAAAGACCCTGACAAGGGTAGGTCGATAACCGGGTACGTGTTTATGGTACATGGCTGTGTTGTGAGTTGGAAAGCAACTCTGCAGCATGTTGTTGCATTGTCTACTATAGAGGCGGAGTATATGGCACTTACGGAAGCTGTTAAGGAAAGCATTTGGCTTAAAGGTCTACTAATCGAGCTGGGAATAAACCTAAGGTCAGTGGTTGTGAATTGTGACAATCAAGGGGCAATTCATCTCTCAAGAAATGCAATGTTTCATGAGAGGACGAAACATATCAACGTGAGGTATCACTTCATCAGGGAGATCGTGGAATCTAAAGAGATTGAAGTGGCAAAGATAGGCACGGAGGATAATGCAGCTGACGCGTTTACAAAGGTGGTTCCAGGTCCGAAGTTCAAGTATTGCATGGAGATACTTGGTGTCGGGGCTAACTAGTCTTGTCACTAAGGTGGAAATTGTTGAATATAGTTTCCAAACTAGTTAGCTTGTCGATTAGGGTAGTTTTCCTTATGTTTATAGCTTTGTATTAGGAAGGTGTATGTGTCGACTAAGGTTTGGGCTCAGGCTTTACTTAGTCGTACGTAGGTATGTTACCGACCCCCTCACCCTATAAAAGGAGGTGAGGGGGTGATGCCTAAGACACACCGTAGTCTTCTTATTCTTTCTATGTAAACCGATCGATTGGTATAATAAAGTAAATCGTTTGGTTACCTTTGTGTCGTTCGTCTGGGTTTGGTGTTGTAACTCTGCGATCTTCTTCTAATGATTCTAGGTTCCGCATATCGATCTTCGGTTGTTGGGTGTACGATTCCAACAGTATCCAATATATTTTTTGAAACCAATATGAAATAATCGGTTTCAAAACACACATCCAAACAGACACCCCCCTTAAATGGTTGTTACTAATATTTTATCATGTTAATTTGGTGTTGCAGTTGAACATATACTTCGATTGATTTTAAGCTTCCGAGGAAATGAGGATGCGGATACTTAGTTTAACCCGTATTCATATTTATATACTTATATAAGTGTATTTCGTCGTATTCTCACATTTTCTTTTGATGTTTTCTTTTGTGGATACTGATACTTAATACTGCCTGCATGTTAAGACTTATTGTCTCAAAACTTTTTCATGAGGTTTTGTTTTGTGGATACTGGTACTTAACACTTTTGGTTGAAACTTTATCATGAAATGTGCATTTGGTCCTATTTTGCTAACACCCTCATTTTTTGGTCTTTTCGGCCTGTCTTGTCCGAACACTCAGAAGTATATATATTATTATTGACCATTAAACAAGATTAGACCTTTTTTCTACATTCATGAATTAAAACTTTGTATCTCAATTAAAAACTTTGGTTACTGAGAGACTGTGATGATGGTCCACTGAAAATGGTTTCCCATGGTCTCCATAATATAGTTCTCAGGGTTGATCTCCATAGTCTTCTTGCTAGACATGTTGCCAGACATGCTCGAGTCTCGTAACGCTTGTGCCTTCATAATTCTTTCCATGTTGGCAGTCCATCCGTATTCACATGTCACAAAACAGCAAGGCGAATCCACCACACGGTCTGAAACGGTCACCTTTTCCTCTTTGTCGCCAACAGCATCCTTGATCACTTTCATCGAGTTTTAAACCTTCCTTTGTAGCAGTTACGAGCTTATTGCCCTCAAATTCTTTCAACTGCCCGACTGCATACTCATCAATGTTGTCAACCATGTACAAGACTTCGTTCCTCTCTTCTTTAGTAAATGTCCTGTTGACCCTCCTTCATTCTGGTGACATAGTCATTCAAGCAGGTCATCTCGTCGCCAGTCTTGGTTGAATTGTACCGAAATAACTCAACGAGCTTGGTCTTGTTTTGAGAATCTTCATGGATACCGAGATTGAGGTTCTTGGAAAAGGCCTCATAGAACTTGTTGTAATCTTCCTTGTTCTCGGCAATTTCTTGAAACATCTCGATGCACTTCTTGACCAAATTCTTGCGGATCACTTTGAGAATCTTGTTTTGTTGCAGCCTAGGAAGCACGGAAACTCCGCCGATATGCCGTATGACGTATCGGAAACTCGGGGAAACGGGGAAACGCGGAGAAACACGGGGAACGCCGGGGAAACGTTTCCGGGAGAAGTGGAAACGTTTCTAAAATTGTGGTACTCGTAACACTATATGGGAAACGTTTTGGGAAACGTTTCCGGCCCAAAAAATGGCGTTTCCTTTGGCCACTTAACTTAAAACCCTTTTATTCTTAATTAACCTATATAATTACTGGATAAACCGTTTCATAAATGACGGCTCGCCTTTCTAAACCCTCGAGAAACTGGTTCTTTATCTTCATTTTCTGGTATCTCAGGTTAGTAAAAATATGTAATTGGTTGATTCTATATCATTATAATACATAAACTCGCAATTGTATAATCTGCCATTCTTATTCAGTTACAATTTGATGTTTAAGGCTTTTTATTTATGATAATGAGAAAGATTTGTTGGGTTTTTTGAATGTTTTGTAATATCTTTTTATGACAATTTCTCATATACTAAAATATTATAAGACAATAGACGTTTCCCCGCCGTACCCGTATCTTGAATTTTAGGATGGTGACGTTTCCCGGTACCCGTATCCGTACCCGTCCCCGTCCCCGTTTCCGTACCCGTGCAACTTAGGTTGCAGCATCTCCCGAGAGATGTTAAGAGGAAGATCCTCTGAATCAACAATACCATTTACAAAACTCAAGTATTCAGGAATGAGTTCTTCACAGTTATCCATGATAAAGACACGGTGGACATAAAGCTTGATGTTGTTAAGTTTCTTTTTTGTGTCAAAGAGGTCAAAGGGTGCCCTCTTGGGAACGAAAAGAACCGCCTTGAATTCAAGTTGACCCTCAACAAAAAAATGCTTCACACTCAAATGATCCTCCCCAATCGTTAGTCAAACTCTGGTAAAAAGAAGTATACTCTTCTTTTGTAATATCTTCGGGTTTCCTCATCCAAATAGGCTTTTGTTTGTTAACCAAGGACCACTCGTTAGTCATTTCCTTGATCATCTTTTTCTTCTCTTCCTTTTCCTTCTCCTCATCAACTTCCTCGACCTTACCTTCCTCGTCCTTCTCCTCGTCCTCGTCCTCGTCATTAGAATTATCTTTCTCAGCAGTTTTCAGCCCATAGAGAGATAGGATAGCTGATAAACTCAGAATGATTCTTGATCAAATCCTTAAGCCTCAGATCCTCAAGGTACTCGAGCTGATGTAGAGTGTCATCTTAGTCCCCGACCAAGGTTTTCACCAGAAGTGTCCCTAGTGACAGTGACCGACCCCCCTGCCTGCGACTCCCAGACATATTGCTCGTCATCGTTGTGCTTGGTTGTGACCACAACTTTGTCAGCAACCAAGTAAGCAGAGTAGAACCCGACAGCAAACTGTCCAATCATACTCAGCACTACCTTCCATGAACTCTTTGGTTCCGGATCTTGCAATTGTACCCAAATTGATCACCAAATCTGTAAATTACAAGTAGAGTCGTAACATATTTCAACATAATATTATGAAGTTATAAGTCAATGCTTTAGTAGTAAATTAGTTACTCACCAGCCTTGGTCATTCCAACTCCACTGTCGATGATGGCCAACGTGGTTGTTGGTCTAGTCAGGAACAATGTGGATGAAAAGCTCAAGTTGTTCATCGAGCGTACTCTTGTCAGTCAAGCTCTCAAAGCGAATTTTGTCCAGAGCCTAAAAGGGTATACAAATTGTTTTATAAGCACGTTATGTAGCAAACATTGTAATGCAAACTGGTTAGAATGATCTAATTTTGTCGATCGCATAGCAACAAACAAGTCGCCACTGGCATAAGGCATAACGTTAGACATGGAGTATAGTTAAATAACTATAATTACAACACTGTTCTATCACAGTTACCTATTAATGTTATTAGCGACTGTTACGGATGTTTGGTTTTCAACAGATTAGTTATTTGCCTATCTTAATCTCCAATAATAAACCAAAATCAACTACTGTACAAGACTTGAGTTGAACATAAATGAACACAATAAACACGAAAAACAAGGCGCGTTGAGGTTAGTTTAGAATTTATAACACTAGATAATTTGAATTTGGGTGATAAATTCAAACGAACACAAACAAGAAGCCGCATTTGTGGTCATATATCAACTACATTAACAGGGAAGGTAACAGGTATTTCGACATATAAATTGCTTATACGGAGTAACTATAGCTGTAAGCCGTAAATATGAATTGAAGGTTGTACGGCCAGCCATTTCGACTTCTAAAGAGGCGGGTAAACAGGCGGATAAAGTGGTTAACAGCTATGCCAATATCATGATGACATAAATAAGCTGCTAATAAATAAGCTGAATCAGCTTCCTAAAGTAATCAATCAGCTGCCTAGAGTAATCAATCAGCTGCCTAAAGTAATAAATAAGCTCAAAATGCTTATCTGGGTAAAGCTAAGATGATAATTAAAAGATAATTAAAAAGATTGATTACCTTAAAGTAAGTAAAACTGTAGATCGGAATGCTTGTCTTGGAAGATAATTAAAATTCATAATCGGCGATTGGCTCATCAATGAATGGGTCAATTTCGATTCTTATTTTATCAACAAATGGGTGAAATGGGTTCACCCCATTACTTTATTTTGTGTGCATAATTGTGAAAATTTTGTTGCCTATGAAAAAGTTGTCAAAAAACCCCTAAAAGCAAAGTGGTGCATATTTGACATCGAACTTCTCATTTTCTTGCGAAAAACCCCTCAGTCGCTAAATTCTAACTTTCCACCATTAGTCCGGTTATCTCCCTCATGTGACATGCATATGAATCTCGTCCTCTTACCCCCAACCTTTCTTTCCCACTTCTTCTTCTTACCCACTTTAATTTTTCATGAACACCACCACCACCTCTGCCATCCACCGACACCACCCCCGCCATCCAATCGCTGCAACTCCTTTTATCTAGGATGAGAGCTAAGTTCAAATGTATTTTAACGGATTGCGTGAAGTATTTATTCTTCTCGGGAAGTATTTAGAGGTTATGGCGAAAGGAAAACATCAGAGTCAATTGCAAAGCTGATGGATTTGACCCCTCATACAACAACATTGTTGACTCTTGATAGTCAAAGGAATGTTGTCAATGAGGAAGAGATTGATAGTCGGTTGATCCAAAGAAATGATTTATTTAAGATTCTTCCTGGTGCTAAAGTGGATGTTGATGGTTTTGTTATGTGGAGACAAAGTCATGTCAATCAGAGTATAATCACAATAGTGTAAAATATCAAAGATGATATTGATTGAATGTTTTGTATGTCTACATAGATTGCAAATATATTTATAACACATACATGTCTTATTAAACAAGCAAACCTAACCCTAATGGACCCAAACCCACAATCGAGTTTGGGTCATAATGTATCTTGTAACACTCCCTCGCAATTTGAACGGAGGCTTCTCGACGGCCAAACTGGAACACATGTTGAAAGCTCCTTCAGTCATCTTCTTTGTTGTTGTTGAGACGGAAGTATAATTATATTTGATGGCATAGTTGTTTGTTGCTTGCGTCTTCCTCCTTTGCGTGGCTTGCTTTGCCTTTAGGTAGGAGCGACATTTTTTACCAACTATTTTTTAAAAATGGCAAGAATCTCAGATGGAAAAACAAATGATAATGGCGACTAAGAAAACAAATATCTATTGATTGTTAAATCGTCACAATAGGAGGTGTATTATGACGACTAAGGTTTTGGATGCTAGGGTTTATTGGATAAAAGTGTGAGAACTCGTATTTTCCCGGTATTATTAACTGAATGTTTTGTATGCTACATAATAAAGATTGCCAATGTATTTATAACACATACATATATTATTGAACAAGCAAACCTAACCCTAATTGACCCAAACCCACAATCGAGTTTGGGCCATTATATATCGTCTAACAAAGAGAAGCTAGACCGAAAGAGAAAGGGTGACCCTGTGATTTGAGGAACGATTATTGAAAATGGTGTCTTGTAATTTAAGGCTACACGGGTTGGGTCAAAAAGTGCACTTTCTCAAATAGTTCAACTTGATGAATCGGCTCAGAAGGCTAAAGCTCTAGTTCATAAACTTGTTGATCGTATTTCCAAATTCTTTGCGCCTCTAGTGAGTGAATGGCTCTATATTTGGGGCATCTCTTGGTCAGATCACAATACCATCTTTCTTGCAAAATTTGATCAAAACCTTCCAGAGGATGTCTGGATTAATACTTGTTTATCTATTTAATAGATTTGATTATCACGGATCTATTGGATGGCGGTGGGTGGTGTTGGTGGATGATGGATTTCAGCGACGGCGGTGGTGGTGGTGTTCTTCGAAAATTAAAGTGGGGAAAAAGGTTAGGGGTAAGAAGACGAGTTGAAAGGACGAGATTGCCCTAACGTGTATGGCGCATGAGGGAGATAAGTGGACCTAACGGTGAAAAGTTAGGATTTAGCGACTCAAGGGGTTTTCGCCAAAAAATGTGAAGTTTGGTGGCAAATATGCACCACCTTTGCTGTGATGGGTTTTTAGCAGTTTTTGCATAGTCAAGGGACAAAAATTAAAGTTTACCCAAAAAATAACATATCAAATATCATTTTTAATCCAAACATAACACTAAACCAAAGAGGAACATGCTTAGGCCATGTCCCCCACTTGATAATCAAATTCTGGCCAGACAATAGTTTAATTCTTGTCAAGTTCATGCTCCACCCAGTCGTGCTCTACCTATGCCAGCGTCTGACACATGTTTTGCTCTATTGTGTTTTTTTAGGCCCACCAATCATTGAGCTGCTGACCCACCCGTGACCCAATTTATCCATTTACTATTTTATATTCTAGTCTATGTAGGATGATCTACGACAATTACTCTATTCTAATTGTGCTCTACCTGCTTTTTATTTACTACAAATCTTTCCATCGGGAAGAAACACAATACAATTAATTTTATTTTTATTTTCTGATTATTTTTCAAATCAGATTTTAATTATTCAATTTATTCTCTCTTTTGTTTCCACACACTGTATTTTCCTATGTAAGCTTTGACGGGATTTTTATCTCTGGTGTTATGGTATTATTTTCTCCTTGTTACAACATAAATCGTATAGATATGTATTTGCGTATAATCATTTGTTTATAATTACAATGTGATTCATTCGCTTCATATTATGTTTTTTAATGGTAGATGGTTAAGTAGGTAATCATCAAGGTTGCTTATAAGTTTATTATCTTGTTAGGTCCATGTATGTGTATTATAGGCCCTATGGACAAGTCAATTTATGTGTACTACTTAAAGTGTATGATAAAACATATTCAATAGCCTGCGATTCCAAGCCAGACATTCCTAGTCTCTTCGAGAGGGTCACACGATGCGCACCTTCTTGTGCAAACACCAAACGACTACTCTCACCTCGGATAGCGATCCCACACACACGCAAGAGCCAAAGTTGCCACTATCTCTTATCCCTTCAATAACTTTGATGCCCCCACTTGGGTCACAATCCCACGCCACTAGACTTGGCAGCTGAAGCGGCCCAAATGATCCTTTTAAATATCACTTTGGTTTAATTTCTGTCGATGTGGGATAGTTTAAAGTTTATAATTTTCAACTTACAAGTACTATCGACACATGGCTGAATGAAAGTGTCTTTTTATGAGCCAAAATTTGACGTTGTGACTTGATTTTTTACCCAAAGAAATTTACCGTTGTATAGTTTGAAGGACCAGGTGACAATTTAACTAATGGTTTCTTTTCAACGGCAAATGAATGGGTTGGATATGATGTGATAAAATCATGTTATTTTAAGCACTGATTAGTTTTGGTTCGTTTATCCACGAACATCTTTTTAAATCTGTTTTTTAGTGCAAATTTGTTTAGATGTGAATGTGTAGAATTGTCACAAATACATTGTGGATTTGAGGAAAATTTACAATATTGATAGTTCCCGTAAATTATCTTCAAGTAATGTACTTTTGTAATACACACATGGATTTTTTGGTTTGGCATGAATCGTGTTTGACCAGCTACTGAACTGAAAACGAAGCAAAAAGTCGATTTGGTTTCGTAAATGTGACCACTCTGTACGTGTGACAGTACATGTGATGTGTATTACAATTCTAAATCTTTCAAATATGTACAAGCATCCCCTTACTAATTGATGTTTCTTGCATTTGTACATTGTGACATGTCTATAGGCCCTATTATGAACCGGTGTAGCATCACGAGTAATTAGTAGACAACATAGGCTGTAATTTTCGATTTCAGGTCCTGCTTCAAACTTCAGTCCCTTCATCCTGCTGACCCTTAATAAGGAACGATGACGGCTTTTTCTAAAGCTTCAAGTCCTTGTGAATATTAAGAAATAACAAGTGATGTCTTCATATAACATCAAAAACATCTAATCGTAAGAGTTTATATTCTTATGCATTATTGTATAATCATTTTACTTTGGGAACCCTCCCCAACTAGTACTAGTAGTGAAAGTGTTGAGAATACAAGTCATTAACCTGAAGGACTAAAGTGGACATTAGACAAAGATGAAGGGGGAGTTTTTCTTCGTGGTGAACAAGTTTATGACTGAAAGGACTAAAAGTGGAAAAGTGCAAAAGATAAGGGCTTAACTAAAGATTCAACTTATATATACTCAACGCCACCTAACTTATTACTTACTTTTCATTCTTTGTTTTCTGTTATCGTTTCTAGTGAGAGAAACTTTGTATATTGATCAATCTTGTGAGTTTGAGTGATTGTTCTATGATTCATTATTGTATCCAAATATTGTAAATTGATTCATTGATAAAGAGATCCTAGGGGAGGTTGGCTGGGTTCTCTGTTATACGTTCTTGTTGATTTTGATCATTGATTCATTAGTTTTTACATGGTATCAGAGCCTGGTTGCTCTGAATCGTGATTAAAATCGTTTTTAAAAATTAGGGTTTTTTCTAAAATTGGGGGTTTTGATCTATTTGTGTAGATCTTGGTTTGTTTGTTGGTGGATCGTTGTTTAAACTAGTTAATTTGTGTTCTTTTCAAGATTAATTGAGTTTTTTTTGAAATTAGGGTTTCAGAAATTTTTGGGGGTTTTTGGTTAAAACTGTTTTGGATCTAATTGGTGAGCTGTGGGTTCATTATTTGGGTCTAATCGTTGATTTTGGTTAATTAATTAGAAAACCCTAAATCTAGATATTAGGGTTTTCTAATCTTGGTAAGTGGTTGTGATTCTTGTTATTTTCTTGTTGTTCATTAACGTGTAGGTTGTTCTTTCCGCTACGTTGATTGTTTAGATCTTCTTGATCTATTTGGTTGGGTTGTTAGTTTATCTGGATTGTCTTGATCCAGAGTTCTTGCTTGGTTTGCTGCGTGTGCATTGTAACACCATTCGCACCTTTATTTTTTGTCTCTTGTTCTTTATAGGTTTTTTGTTGATTAGTGGGTATTAGGTGTCGAAGGGATTAGCTAGTTTGTGGTGTTGATTGATTCGAGGTTTGTGGTAGTTACTTGTTAATTGTAGAGGAGATACAAGGAGGTTGTGGTTTTCTCTTTGGTTTATTTTGGTTCTGTTGTTGTTTTCTAGACCACTTACAGGTCTCAGCTCTTGACCTACCACCTTTTGAGTGGTTAGGAAGCCTGAGAACTATTTTTTGGCCTGTTGGTGTGTTCTTCGTGTTTGTTTAGTTTCTTGTTTGTGGTTCTTTGTCTGGGTCTGGTCCTAGTTCACCCAAGGGTGATGCTCCACCCAAGGGGGGTGGTGTTAAGAATGATGATGGTGTTAAGTTTGATGTTTATGACCCTCTTTATCTGCACCCTCAAGATATTGGTTCTCAGTTGATTACCTTCAAACTTGAAGGGACTGAGAATTATAAAGTTTGGTCTGCTGCTGTAAAATTTGCATTACAAACTAGAAATAAACTTGGATTTTGGTAAATATGTTCAAGACACTAATGATGGTCCTGCTAGAGACCAATGGGATAGATGTAATGCTGTTGTGCTTTCTTGGTTACTTAGGTGTGTTTTACCAGATTTATATAAGGGTCAAATTTTCTCTAAATATGCTCAGGATGTTTGGGACGAGTTAGAAGAAACATATGATAAACAAGATGGTTCTGTGATATATAATCTCCATCATAAGATTTACACTCTTACTCAATCTGGTATGTCTTTGTCTGACTATTATCATGAGTGTAATTCTTTGTGGAGGCAATTTGATGCTCTTGTTGATCTTCCTAATTGTACTTGTGATGGTTCTGAAGAACTTAAGGAACATGATCAGCTTCTCAGACTGATGCAGTTTCTTATGGGTCTTGATGATTGCTATAGTGTTGTGAGAAGTCAGATTCTCACATCTGATCCCATACCAGATGTGAGAACTGCTTTTGCAACCTTATCTAGAGATGAATCACATAGAAATGGGTCTAAAAACAATAACAAATCTGCGCCATCTACTTTTGTTGTTAAGTCTGGTGGAAGTTCTAATAATTGGAATAGAGGTGTTAATAATTCTAATAATGGGAGTTCTAGTAATGGGAATTCTAACAGAAATAGCAGGACTGGGTCTAATGGGTATAGAAATGGTAATCTTGTTTGCAAGCATTGTAACATGAATGGTCACACTATAGACAGGTGTTTTGAGTTGATAGGTTATCTACCTAATTTTAAAAGGAATAATAATAATTCAACTCAAAATAATGTTCATAATGTGAGTGTTAATGATAATAAGTGTGATCAAAGTAAGAGTACATCTCATACTCTTACTTCTGATCAATATCAAAGACTTATGAGGTTACTAAGTGTTTCAGGAGAGAATTCTATGGGTTCTGCTACTATTGTAGGTACCTTTAAAGTGAATAATTGTGTTGTTAGCTTTCTTTCTTGTAGATTTTTTTAACTATAATTCAAATATAAGTACTTATAGTACTTATATTGGTTGGATTATAGATTCAGGGGCTAGTCAGCACATTACATATTCTGAAAAGTTACTTTTTGATGTCACTGATGTTTCTTATCTAAATATAAGTGTTGCTCATCCTAATGGTACTTTGGAGTATGTGAAAAAAATTTGTTGTTTTAAGATTAATAATTTGATCATTAAGGATGTGTTGGTTGTTCCTGGATACAAAGTTAGTCTTTTATCTGTTAAGAAATTGTCCAAAGATAATAAGGTTAATGTTAGTTTTAATGAGAATTGTTGTATAATTCAGGACTTAACTCACAATGTCCTGATGGGGACTGGTAGTGAAAAGGATGGTTTATACTTTCTTGATGAAGGTAGGCCAGTGTTCAGTAAAAATGTGAGGTGTTGTCAAATTAGTAGTTCGATTTGGCATAATAGACTTGGACACCCAACAGATCAAGTGTTGGATGTTCTAAGAAAAGATAATTCTGATATAAAACTTAAAGGGTTAGAACCTTGTGATGTGTGTCATAAAGCTAAACAGACTAGAGAGTATTTCTCTTTAAGTGATCATAAGACTAAAAATCTTGGTGATATTGTTCATCTTGATGTTTGGGATCCATATAAAGTTACTAGTAGGGATGGGTTTAGATTCTTTCTTACTGTGGTTGATGATTATACTAGATCTGTTTGGGTTTTTTTATTGAAGAGTAAAGCTGAAGTCCTTTGTTGTGTTGAAAGTTTTGTTAAACTTCTTGACAATCAGTTTAATAAAAAGGTTAAAGTTTTCAGAAGTGATAATGGGACAGAATTTGTTAACCAAAGATTTTCTGATTTTGTTAAAATAAATGGTATAATTCATCAAACCACTTGTGCTTATACTCCTCAACAAAATGGTGTTGTTGAGAGGAAGCATAGACATTTACTTAATACTGCTAGAGCCCTCATGTTTTAGGGGGGCATACCATTAAACATGTGGCTTGAGTGTGTGCTAACTGCTACTTATTTGATTAACAGGTTACCTACTGCTGTTTTGTCTGGTAAAAGTCCTTATGAAATGGTTTATGAGTCTAAACCTAGTATACTTCATTTAAAAGTGTTTGGCTGTTTGTGTTTTTCTAATGTAGTAAATGTTCCTGATAAATTTGAGTCAAGGTCTGAGAAATGTGTTTTTGTTGGTTATGCTTTTGACAAAAAAGGATATGAATTGTTTAGTTTGGAAAATAAAAGATTTTTGTTTTCAAGGGATGTAAAGTTTTATGAAACTGCTTTTCCATTTAAAAATGATGAGATTTGTAAAGAATTTGTTTTTTGTGATAATGGTGTTGATGATTTAAATTTTGTTAACATAAACAGTCAAGTACCTAGTGAATCCTATGATGAAAATGGAGATAGTATAGGTAAAAAGCATTGGCATATACATGAATTTAATGTTAAACCTAATGACAGCACTGTAGAATCTTATAAAGGTGGAAAAGATGTTCATACTACTGATACAGATGTTGTTTCTAAGGTAGATAGATCATCTGATACTAATACATATTCTAGTAGGAAGGACATTAGGGTTGAGTATGCAACAGAAAATGTTTTTGAGGGTATACCAGACATTAGTAATGATGATGAGAATTCCTCTGAGGATGAAGGTATATAGTCTTTTGGAAATGTGTTTAATTGGTCACCAGAACCACCAGCAGATAATACTGTTAGGAGAACTAGTAGGAAAGTTACTTTTCCTTCTAAGTATAAAGATTTGGTGCTTAATAAAGATGTTAAATATAGTATAAACAAAGTTGTTAGCTATGCTAATTTGACTGTTGATAATTTTGTGTTTACTACTAATTTGAATAAAATTCATGAGCCTACTATGTATTCTGAAGCTATTAAAGATAGTAGATGGATTGAGGCTATGAATAAAGAAATGAAAGCCTTAAACAGAAATAATACCTGGATTATTACTGATCTTCCTGAAGGAAGAAAGGCTATTCCATGTAAATGGATTTGGAAAGTTAAATACAAGTCTAGTGGTGATGTAGAAAGTTTAAAGCTAGGCTTGTTGCCAAAGGATTTAACCAAAGGGAAGGGATTGACTATGATGAAACTTTTTCACTTGTGGTTAAAATTGTGATTGTTAGATGTGTTTTGAGTTTAGCTATTAGTAATAACTGGCCATTATTATAGCTAGATGTCAATAATGCATTCTTATATGGTGAACTTGATGAAGAAGTTTATATGAAAATTCCTGAAGGTTATGGTGATGATAACAATAATAAAGTTTGTAAGTTGATTAAGTCTCTTTATGGGTTAAAGCAAGCACCAAGAAAATGGAATGAGAAGCTTGTTTCTGTTCTTAATGAAAATGGTTTTGTTCAAAGTCCAAATGGTTTTTCTTTATCCATTAAGAACAGTAATGGGGTTTTCTTGGTTCTGCTTGTATATGTGGATGACATAGTTATCACTGGAAATAATCTTGATGAAGTTAACAAGTTTAAAAAGTTTTTAAGTACTAAGTTTCTTATTAAAGATCTTGGAAAACTTAAATATTTTTTTGGGTATTGAGGTTATTGATATTGATAATGGAATTTGTTTAACCCAGAGAAAATATTGTATAGAGTTGTTGTCTGAGTTTGGTATGTTAGGATGTAAACCATGTGGTGCTCCTATTGAAGTTAATCCAGATAGTAAAAAACTGAATAAAAGGTTTGGGGATGACAAAAAACTTAATGAGATTACTTCATATTAAAAACTTGTTGGAAAGTTGATTTACTTGACTATGACTAGACCAGATATTTCTTATGTTGTTCATTGTCTTAGTCAAGTTATGCATAGTCCTATGACATCTCATTTAAGACTTGCTTTCAGAGTTCTTAGATACTTAAAAGGTGAACCTGGTTTAGGTATCACTTTTAAGAAAGGTGATTGTAGTAAGCTGAATGTTTTTGTTGACTCAGATTGGGCTAAGTGCAAGATAACCAGGAGATCTTTAACTGGTTATTGTGTGTTTCTGGGTGACAATTTAGTTTCTTGGAAGAGTAAGAAACAAAGTGTGGTTTCTAGATCTT
The DNA here is from genome assembly GCA_025667525.1 of Glebionis coronaria. NCBI lineage: Eukaryota > Viridiplantae > Streptophyta > Magnoliopsida > Asterales > Asteraceae > Glebionis > Glebionis coronaria. The sequence continues at coordinate 463,435,325 of CM046881.1, forward strand.
CCACAGAAGCTAAATATAGGGCTATGTGTAATGTGTGTTGTGAAGTCATGTGGATTCATAAAGTGTTAACAGATATGAAAGTGGAAGTGGTCTTACCTGTTGAAATAAATTGTGATAACAATTCTGCTATCCAAATATCTTTGAATCCTGTGCTTCATGAAAGAAGCAAGCATTTTGAAATTGATCTCTATTTATTAAGAGAAAAATATCTACAGGTTATATTAAACTTATAAAAGTTAAATCTGAAAATAACACTGCAGATATATTTACAAAAGGGTTGCTCATATCTGATCATAAGAATTTTGTAGAATGCTTGGTTTGTATAATGCTTTTGCAGGTTAAGGACTTAAGGGGGAGTGTTGAGAATACAAGTCATTAACCTAAAGGACTTAAGTGACATTAGACAAAGATGAAGGGGGAGTTTTTCTTCTTGGTGAACAAGTTTATGACTGAAGGGACTAAAAGTGGAAAAGTGCAAAAGATAAGGGCTTAACTGAAGATTCAACTTATATATACTCAACACCACCTAACCTGTTACTTACTTTTCATTCTTTCTTTTCTGTTATCGTTTCTAGTGAGAGAAACTTTGTATATTGATCAATCTTGATCAATCTTGTGAGTTTGAGTGATTGTTCTTTGATTCATTCTTGTATCCAGATATTGTAAATTGATTCATTGATAAAGAGAGCCAAGGGGAGGTTGGCTGGGTTCTCTGTTATACGTTCTTGTTGATTTTGATAATTGATTCATTAGTTTTTACAGAAAGGAACCATCACAGTCGGCGAATGGCGCTACCCCACGAGTCATGGTCAATCACCCCTGGCTCTTAGCCCATTGAACACCTAAAATCCCCACTTGGGTCACAAGCTCACATAATTGAGCTGAAATTGTAGAAATGAAATTTACAAAAAGCATTTGGGTTTTTTCATATGGTGATGTGGGATATAAGTAAGTTAATTATATAGTTTGATTGAAAAATACTCTTTTAACTAGTCGATTTTTATAACATCCTTGAAATGGTTTTTATACCAGGAGACGCTTACGATTGTAAAGTTTTTCACATCAGACCCTTTGCTATTTAGAGTGAAAAACGATGTGTTAATATTCATGTGGTCCAACATGGCCATGAAGCTTCACGAAAACTCGTCATCGTTCCTTATTAAGGGTCACCGGGATGAAGCGCCTGTGAAGTTTGAACAATGGAAGGACCTCAAAAACAAAAATTACAGCATTTTCCGTCTACTCACTCATGATGCTACACCGAGATTCATGAAGAGGTATATGCAAATTAGATGAACTCAAACTAATATATGCTTAAAGTACACGCTATGTCACATGATGTAGAACCTTGATTTTCCGCTCCAAGCAACCATTTGAAAACTATCATCTGGTCCAAAATGGCCATAACATTGGTCATTAGCAAGCTCTTTTGGGTTCGCGTGTTTGCCAGCTTGTTGTGATCTATGTGCTCTCTTGCCGTAATGTATAATTTGTGTTTGCTTAGTTAGTATGATCGTTTTTTTGTTTTTTTTCTATCTTTATTCTTTATTATTATTTATTTATTATTTATTTATTTATTTACTTATATATTTAATTATTTATTCTTATTTTTATGCCCCCGCTCTCTTTCTATGCTGTATACTTAAAAATATATATATATATATATATATATATATATATATATATATATATATATATATATATATATATATATATATATATATATATATATATATATATATATATATATATATATATATATATATATATATATATATATATATATATATATATATATATATATATATATATATATATATATATATATACAAAAAAGTATATTAAAATTTGAAGTGTTATCGCCTGTCTCTTCCTTTTCTTAGCTGGAGGTCTACTCGGAAGCAGTCTCGTTACTGGCGGGTAAGGGTATGATCTGTCTACAATTTACTTCCCCTGATACTTTCCTTTGGCGGGATTGGGAATATCGTTGTTGTTTATTAAACCAATGTAATGTTTAAAACACCGGTTTGGGGGTTTCTCGTTGCCGACTCCAGTAGTGCATAAAAACTTTCGAAGTGCATAAAAACTTTCGAAGGGCTAAGAACTAGGGGTGAATTTGATCGTGTGTTAGTGGGAATGCTAGTATTATTGCCGGTAGAGAGTGGTTTCTCCGTGTTGGCACAAAATCGGTGTGCACCTAATCGCCCTAAACAATTATGCCATTTTGAGACACTCTTGAAGAGCACCGAAAAATCACCCACTTGATCATCATTGACCCCTTCTTAGTTCAACGGTAACTTTTTATAATGTAAAAACAAACCTTTTTAGACAATAACAATCTAAATATGATGTGAACATTTGCATAAACTCTCATAAGTCATAAGTAATCGCTTACATCAAAAAGATAATTTTTATTCCATGATCACTTACTTTATACAAATTTTCTTAAACTTGTTTCATAGAACAAAAGATGGAACAAAAGGTAAGTTGCGTGAGGGAACCGTTGGGATATCGGCCAACTCCGAGTGCATGGTCACTATACAACTGTGTTAGTAGAATAGTATGATACCTCCTTATTCTCAATTTCTTACTAGTAGAATGATTGCATTATGTTCGATCGTTTAACATGCATGGTTTTGACCCGTTGGTCTCTATGTGGTTCATCCGACCTAGAAGGACAGGTCAGACGCCTTAGCGCGCAGATGTGGAAATTTATAACTCTATGGTGTGTCGTTAAGTCAATTATCTCAAGTTATAACCACGATTAGCTCAATTATGTCAATTATGCTTCTTCATTGTACATTCTAAATCTAAAAAAGAAAGCTCGATCGCAGGAAGGCCTATTTTCCACGATTTGTGTAACAATCTAGTCTGAAACAAAACTCAATACTAACCAACACTTCAAAGTAACAGTCCGTAATCACCCATAAAGACAAACCATCACCGCACATCTGTTAAGGGTCTCCGGATTACATTGCAATATAATAGGTACCCAGGACTAATTACAGGCATATAATTTCTGTTGTTCCACATGTTACAACAGTTATAGGCATACAAAATTAACAAAAGAGATTAGGAACCAAAAAGCAGTATTATCGACCTTAGTTCAGAATTTCATAATCCAACTACAATGGAAGTGATTCAACATAGCATAGACACATTTGATAAAAATAAAAACCTACTAACTCATCAAGGATTAAGACATCACAGAAAAGAACCAAGAGCATTGCGCTTAATCAAATTCCCCCATCTTGCTCTGCATCAACATCAGCTTCCTCAAGAGCAGCCATCTCGGCATCACCATCAGCACTATCCTCGTCAATGCTCAAACCAAGCTTCAACATTCTATCAATTCTATTTCCAAATGTATTCGGTTCTTCCAAACTGCATCCATATGTAAGCAATGAAGTCTCCAACAACAACATCACCAAGTCTTTCATAGACTTGTCGTTTTTGTCTGCATCGGCCCTCTTCCCAAAGTTCCTCCATAATAGAGTTCTAGTCTTCTTGCTTTATCATAAAGTTTGTGCCTTCATAACTATTTCCATGTTGGCAGTCCACCGGTATTCACATGTCACCAAACAGCAAGGCGAATACACCACACGGTTGAAACAATCACTTTTTCCACCTTGTCGCCAAGAACATCCTTGATGACTTTGCAAAGACCCTCAAATTTTTCCTTCTAAACTTCCTTCTTTTTATTCTCGTCTTCACTCTCATCGACTTTTAAACCTTCCTTTGTAGCAGATACGAGCTTCTTGCACTCAAATTCTTTCAACTGCCCGACCGCATACTCATTAATGGCGTCAACCATGTATAAGACTTCATATTCTCTCTAATTTAGTTTCTCAAGAAAGGGTGAGTTCTCAACGGCTTTCTTGTTTTCACCAGTTATGAAGTTAATGTCCTGTTGACCCTCCTTCATTTTGGTAACATAGTCCATCAATTAGCTGGTCATCTCGTCACCACTCTTGGTTGAATGGTATCGAAGCAACTCTTCCAATTTGGTCTTGTGTTTGGAATCTTCATGGATACCGAGCTTGAGGTTCTTGGAAAAGGCCTCATAGAACTTGTTGTAATCTTCCTTGTTATCAGCAATTTCTTAGAGCATCTCAATGCACTTTTTGACCAAATTCTTACAGATCGCTTTGAGAATTTTGTATTAGCATTTCACGAGAGATGTTAAGGGGAAGATCCTCAGAAACGAAGATACCCTTTACAAAACTCAAGTATTCGGGAATGAGTTCTTCACAGTTCTCCACGATAAACACATGCATGGCGGACATAAAGCTTGATGTTGTTGGGCTTCTTCTTTGTGTCAAAGAGGTCAAAGGGTGCCCTCTTGTGAACGAAAAGAACGGCCTTGAATTCACGCTGACCCTCGACAGAAAAATGCTTCACACTCAAATGGTCCTCCCAATCGTTAGTCAAACTCTTGTAAAAGCAGCATACTCTTCTTTAGTAATCTCTTCGATTTTCCTCATCCAGATTGGCTTTTTTTTAACCGACGACCACTCGTTAGTCACTTCCTTGACCTTCTTCTTTTTCTTCTCTTCCTTTTCCTTCTCATCATCAACTTCCTCGTCCTTTTCCTCCTCGTCCTCGTCAACAGAAATCTCTTTCTCAGTAGTTCTCAACCCATAGAGAGATATGATAGCTGATAAACTCAGAATACTTCTTGATGAAATCCTTAAGCCTCTGCTCCTCAAGGTACTCGAGCTGATCCCCTTTTAAGTAGAGTGTCATCTTCGCCCCCGACCAAGGTTTTCTGTATATTTTTATTTCCAGATTGGGCCCAATATGAGGATCGTCGCGGCCAAAGGAGGTTGGCTTTATGGTGGACAGTACGAGGTATTCTCCCGTTACACTTGGTATCCAATATATTTTTTGAAACCAATATGAAATAATGGGTTTCAAAACACACATCCAAACAGACACCCCCCTTAAATGGTTGTTACTAATATTGTATCATGTTAATTTGGTGTTGCAGTTGAACATATACTTCGATTGATTTTAAGCTTCCGAGGAAATGAGGATGCGGATACTTAGTTTAACCCGTATTCAGATTTATATACTTATATAAGTGTATTTCGTCGTATTCTCACGTTTTCTTTTGATGTTTTCTTTTGTGGATACTGATACTTAATACTGCCTGCATGTTAAGACTTATTGTCTCAAAACTTTTTCATGAGGTTTTGTTTTGTGGATACTGGTACTTAACACTTTTGGTTGAAACTTTATCATGAAATGTGCATTTGGTCCTATTTTGCTAACACCCTCATTTTTTTGTCTTTTCGGCCTGTCTTGTCCGAACACTCAGAAGTATATACTGTATATTATTATTGACCATTAAACAAGATTAGACCTTTTTTCTACATTCATGAATTAAAACTTTGTATCTCAATTAAAAACTTTGGTTACTGAGAGACTGATGATGGTCCACTGAAAATGGTTTCCCGACTGCATACTCATCAATGTTGTCAACCATGTACAAGACTTCGTTCCTCTCATCTTTAGTAAATGTCCTGTTGACCCTCCTTCATTCTGATAATCTGATGACATAGTCATTCAAGCAGGTCATCTCGTCGCCAGTCTTGGTTGAATTGTACCGAAACAACTCAACGAGCTTGGTCTTGTTTTGAGAATCTTCATGGATACCGAGATTGAGGTTCTTGGAAAAGGCCTCATAGAACTTGTTGTAATCTTCCTTGTTCTCGGCAATTTCTTGAAACATCTCGATGCACTTCTTGACCAAATTCTTGCGGATCACTTTGAGAATCTTGTTTTGTTGCAGCATCTCCCGAGAGATGTTAAGAGGAAGATCCTCTGAATCAACAATACCATTTACAAAACTCAAGTATTCGGGAATGAGTTCTTCACAGTTATCTATGATAAAGACACGGTGGACATAAAGCTTGATGTTGTTAAGTTTCTTCTTTGTGTCAAAGAGGTCAAAGGGTGCCCTCTTGGGAACGAAAAGAACCGCCTTGAATTCAAGTTGACCCTCAACAAAAAAATGCTTCACACTCAAATGATCCTCCCCAATCGTTTAGTCAAACTCTGGTAAAAAGAAGTATACTCTTCTTTTGTAATATCTTCGGGTTTCCTCATCCAAATAGGCTTTTGTTTGTTAACCAAGGACCACTCGTTAGTCACTTCCTTGATCATCTTTTTCTTCTCTTCCTTTTCCTTCTCCTCATCAACTTCCTCGACCTTACCTTCCTCGTCCTTCTCCTCGTCCTCGTCCTCGTCATCAGAATTATCTTTCTCAGCAGTTTTCAGCCCATAGAGAGATAGGATAGCTGATAAACTCAGAATGATTCTTGATCAAATCCTTAAGCCTCAGATCCTCAAGGTACTCGAGCTGATGTAGAGTGTCATCTTAGTCCCCGACCAAGGTTTTCACCAGAAGTGTCCCTAGTGACAGTGACTGACCCCCCTGCCTGCGACTCCCAGACATATTGCTCGTCATAGTTGTGCTTGGTTGTGACCACAACTTTGTCAGCAACCAAGTAAGCAGAGTAGAACCCGACAGCAAACTGTCCAATCATACTGACATCAGCACTACCTTCCATGAACTCTTTGGTTCCAGATCTTGCAATTGTACCCAAATTGATCACCAAATCTGTAAATTACAAGTAGAGTCGTAACATATTTCAACATAATATTATGAAGTTATAAGTCAATGCTTTAGTAGTAAATTAGTTACTCACCAGCCTTGGTCATTCCAACTCCACTGTCGATGATGGTCAACGTGGTTGTTGGTCTAGTCAGGAACAATGTGGATGAAAAGCTCAAGTTGTTCATCGAGCGTACTCTTGTCAGTCAAGCTCTCAAAGCGAATTTTGTCCAGAGCCTAAAAGGGTATACAAATTGTTTTATAAGCACGTTATGTAGCAAATAGGGATGAGCTCGGTATCGGTCCCGTCCCGAACCCGTCCCGAATTAGTGGTACCGATTATTTCCCGAGCATAAATTTATGGTACCGGTACCGTACCGAACGGGATTCGGGTATCGGTACCGGTACGGGAATCGGTACCGGTACCGGGAAATCGGGATTTTCCCGTTCTTTTTCGGGAATTTCCCGATTTGGTACCGGTCCCGTCCCGAATTAGTGGTCCCGAATTTTTTTTCACCTTATTTCGTAGTCCCGGTACCGTACCGAACGGGATTCGGGTATCGGGAATCGGTACGGTTCCGGGAACGGTTCGGGTTCAATTCGGGATTCGGGTCCAAATGCTCATCCCTAGTAGCAAACATTGTAATGCAAACTGGTTAGAATGATCTAATTTTGTCGATCGCATAGCAACAAACAAGTCGCCACTGGCATAAGGCATAACGTTAGACATGGAGTATAGTTAAATAACTATAATTACAACACTGTTCTATCACAGTTACCTATTAATGTTATTAGCGACTGTTACGGATGTTTGGTTTTCAACAGATTAGTTATTTGCCTATCTCAATCTCCAATAATAAACCAAAATCAACTACTGTACAAGACTTGAGTTGAACATAAATGAACACAATAAACACGAAAAACAAGGCGCGTTGAGGTTAGTTTAGAATTCATAACACTAGATAATTTGAATTTGGGTGATAAATTCAAACGAACACAAACAAGAAGCCGCATTTGTGGTCATATATCAACTACATTAACAGGGAAGGTAACAGGTATTTCGACATATAAATTGCTTATACGGAGTAACTATAGCTGTAAGCCATAAATATGAATTGAAGGTTGTACGGCCAGCCATTTCGACTTCTAAAGAGGCGGGTAAACAGGCGGATAAAGTGGTTAACAGCTATGCCAATATCATGATGACATAAATAAGCTGCTAATAAATAAGCTGAATCAGCTTCCTAAGGTAATCAATCAGCTGCCTAGAGTAATCAATCAGCTGCCTAAAGTAATAAATAAGCTCAAAATGCTTATCTGGGTAAAGCTAAGATGATAATTAAAAGATAATTAAAAAGATTGATTACCTTAAAGTAAGTAAAACTGTAGATCGGAATGCTTGTCATGGAAGATAATTAAAATTCATAATCGGCGACTGGCTCATCAATGAATGGGTCAATTTCGATTCTTGTTTTATCAACAAATGGGTGAAATGGGTTCACCCCATTACTTTATTTTGTGTGCATAATTGTGAAAATTTTGTTCTTTGACTATGAAAAAGTTGTCAAAAAACCCCTCAAAACAAAGTGGTGCATATTTGACATCGAACTTCTCATTTTCTTGCGAAAAACCCCTCAGTCGCTAAATTCTAACTTTCCACCGTTAGTCCGGTTATCTCCCTCATGTGACATGCATATGAATCTCGTCCTCTTACCCCAACCTTTCTTTCCCACTTCTTCTTCTTACCCACTTTAATTTTTCATGAACACCACCACCACCTCTGCCATCCACCGACACCACCCCCGCCATCCAATCGCTGCAACTCCTTTTATCTAAGATGAGAGCTAAGTTTAAATGTATTTTAACGGGTTGCGTGAAGTATTTATTCTTCTCGGGAAGTATTTAGAGGTTATGACGAAAGGAAAACATCAGAGTCAATTGCAAAGCTGATGGATTTGACCCCTCATACAACAACATTGTTGACTCTTGATAGTCAAAGGAATGTTGTCAATGAGGAAGAGATTGATAGTCGGTTGATCCAAAGAAATGATTTATTTAAGATTCTTCCTGGTGCTAAAGTGGATGTTGATGGTTTTGTTATGTGGAGACAAAGTCATGTCAATCAGAGTAGGGGTGAGCGCGGTTCTGGAACCGCACCGAACCGAACCGGAACCGCAAGAACCGAGAACCACAAAAGGCAAAATATAGGAACCGAGAACCGAACCGAATACCATGTTTCGGTTCCGCTCGATTCTCGGGTCTGGTTCGGGTATTCCGGGTCTTACCCGATTGGAACCGCAAAATTTTAAAAACACCCAAACATTCAATATTTTTATTTGTTTACGCATATTTACTTCTAAACCAAAATAATTGTAGCAACTATACTATAAGAAGATAAAAAAGTAATAGTTTTAATATAAAACTACTTCAAAAAATTTCAATTCTAATTCAAATCGTATGTATTCTAACAAGTTTTTTGTTGTTGTTTATAGATTACATAATATTATAGAATTTATTATGTATAAATATAAACATCATGTTGCTATAACGATGAACTTATATATTAGGATTTTCGATATGTGAAATATTACGTAAACAAACGAAAAATTCCTATATACTTGAAATTTGAACGGTTCTTCGGGTCCGGAACCGAGAACCGCGGAACCGAACCGAACCGAGAACCGCAATTCTATTAATTTTGGAACCGAGAACCGAACCGCGGTTCTAAAATGCGGTTCGGTTTAGGTCGGTTTCGGTTCGGTTCTCGGTTCCGGTTCGGTTCCCGGTCCATATGCTCACCCCTAAATCAGAGTATGATCACAATAGTGTAAAATAGCAAAGATGATATTGATTGAATGTTTTGTATGTCTACATAGATTCAAAATATATTTATAACACATACATGTCTTATTAAACAAGCAAACCTAACCCTAATGGACCCAAACCCACAATCGAGTTTGGGTCATAATGTATCTTGTAACACTCCCTCGCAGTTTGAACGGAGGCTTCTCGACGGCCAAACTGGAACACATATTGAAAGCTCCTTCAGTCATCTTCTTTGTTGTTGTTGAGACGGAAGTATAATTGTATTTGATGGCATAATTGTTTGTTGCTTGCGGCTTCCTCCTTTGCGTGGCTTGCTTTGCCTTTAGGTAGGAGCGACATTTTTTACCAACTATTTTTTAAAAATGGCAAGAATCTCCGATGGGAAAACAAATGATAATGGCGACTAAGAAAACAAATATCTATTGATTGTTAAATCGACACAATAGGAGGTGTATTATGACGACTAAGGTTTTGGATGCTAGGGTTTATTGGATAAAACTGTGAGAACTCGTATTTTTCCGGTATTATTAACTGAATGTTTTGTATGCTACATAATAAAGATTGCCAATGTATTTATAACACATACATATATTATTGAACAAGCAAACCTAACCCTAATTGACCCAACCCACAATCGAGTTTGGGCCATTATATATCGTCTAACAAAGAGAAGCTAGACCGAAAGAGAAAGGGTGACCCTGTGATTTGAGGAACGATTATTGAAAATGGTGTCTTGTATATTAAGGCTACACGGGTTGGTGTTGGGAATTAATTTGATGAGACAAAACAAGAATAATGAAACAAGAAGGACTTATATGCAAATATCAAACTTTACAAGAATATGGAGCCCTTTCATACAACAAGGAAGACTTATTAGCAAAAGATGGAGGGACTTCTAATGTAATTAAAGTTTTCTTGTAAGAAAAGTCTTGTATTTTATTATATAAAGAATACACAGGCGTAGGTTTTCATTATCTCATAATTCACAATGTAGTCATAAAGCGTGTGTCGTGTTCTAGGCGTGTGTGTTCTTTTAAACATGCCTAGGGTTTAAGTGTTAACGTTTAATGAGAAGTAAACGTTGAAAGTAATTGTCTTGTTTGTTAAATACCTTGTTTATGTGTCGTGTTCTATTCCGCTATGTTAATCATATGAACATGATGCATTCCTAGTAAGCTTAATCGATCCGTGAATAATGGTTTCCACAATTGTATCAGAGCCTCGTGGCTCGTGATGCTAGGACCAACAAAGTGTTCGTGTATGGTGAAAAGAAGAAAAATCCGTCTAGGGTTTTTCTGGACGTTTTTGTGTGCGCAGCAGTATTCAGAAGGTCATAACTTTTGATTGAACCGTTGGATCGTCACGAGATTTTATATGTGTGTTCTACATACATATATCTAAACATCCACCGGAGGGATTGTCGAGTTTTATCCTCAGGCAAAAGTTATTAGGCGTCAAAGTTGGCTGTAGAGGTGATTTTCAGTTTTCTGCTTTTACATAAAATCATGATTAGGGTTTCTATAAACCCTAAATCAACTTAAGGCAGAAAAGTTGGAGGTTTGTGGCTCTTATAAAGCATAATGATCCATATAATTCAAACCCTAGTACAATATTCTGTTAACCCTAATTAGGGTTTCGATTTAAGTTTATCTAGATTCTAGGGTTTGTATTGTAGCAGTAGATGTGTGATGCAGTCGTGATTCATGGATTACTTATGGACATCAGATCATGTCTTTAATGGTATACGATTTGGAGTGTACTGATTTACAGGAACACAGCAAGGATTTTGGTTTGATGTGATCAGAGTAGAAGAATGAATCATGGTTCTTAAGAATAACGTGTGAGTTGTGGTCTGAATTTGAGTGCACAAGCAAATGCAAGGTACTGTTATTCTTTCTGTTGCTACTATGGTTATTTGAACGTGACATATGGGTCATGAGTTTACAAGATACGTTTGGTCAGAACAATTGATGAATGACCTATAAACAAGGATGAACAGTCTGTATGATTGCGTGACTTTTGTAGATATCACAGTTATTGGACGAATACTCCTACTTTATTGGCATTGCATTTATCTATTGAATTGATAACTGTAATATTATGGTTTGACTTGCTGAGATTTTTTAGGGATTCACTTTAATAGAATCTATTTTCTTTGAAAATGATACTGATTTTCTGGGATATAAATTCATATTGAACGAGTTATTTGGGCAATAAAGTCAGACGTAAGTTTTGGAGAAACAAGTACAGCCAAAGGGAAATATATTTACTTTCCTATTTTGTGGGAATATGATCACGTGATAATAGGAAAGTTTTTGGACGTAATTTGTTGCCCAAGATGACGTCAGCAGAAACATGACGCTGACAAGAGTGAAATTGACGCTGACAGGAAGTAATTTGACGCTGACAGAATAAGTCAACGCTGATAGGTTGACAGTGTTGTCCAATATATGGTATTTCAAGCGCTGATAAGTATTGTTCGATATTGGACAATACATCTGGTAAAGATATTGGACAGAAGAGGATATTGGACAACACAAGGAAGGCTGCTGTTTGAGAAAATTGGTACGTTTTTAGCACACAAAAAGGAAGAAATTACACACGAAGGTACATGGAATCTCCGTTTTAATTTAAAATATCATATTGATATTTATGGCTCGGATACTTTTGAAAGGGATTAATGATTTTAAGGCGAGTTAGCAACGATTCATGAAGTAATTTATTGGAGTATGTAATCGGGATAGCCTTATGAAAGAGTTATTCGTTAACAGCTTTTACATATGAAGATATTGACTTGTCATGAAGAGGTGTTAGCTTAACGGGAAGAATTCTTATGGTAAGTTTGATGTTTGAAGAAGATTTTCGCGAGGTTATGTTCTATCATATCTTAAAGTCATGCGCTTGTGACTTTAAAGGTAACTTGTTCGTGCTTTACATGGTTGGTGATGAAGACTTGTCATAACACTTGAAGGAGTTACATTATCGTGCTCAGTGTCTCACAAAGGATGAGAATATTAACAAGAGATCGAGGTCTGCTTATAATGCTAAAGGTATAAGTTCTTTATCACGTGGATAGTACAAGACATGGAACATAGGTTTGGGTTATTCTACTTCTACATCAAAAATATTATATTAATTGTTCTTCAAGATCATTACATAGAGCTACATTTGGAGAATCTTCAACATTGCATACATTGTTTACTTTCCTGTTGATGTGACAAAAAGGGGAAGAAATACATGCTACACTTGAGGGGAAGCAATTTGAAGATCATGTACAACTTACAAGAGATACACATAGAGTTTTGCCACTATCAACTAGGGGAAGATTGTTGGGTCAAAAAGTTGATGTGGCAGAAACTCAAAAACGAAGAAAACATGAAGATAATTGTCTAAGCGTTGACAAGAGCATTCCAGGCGTTGACAAGAACAATTTAGGCGTTGATGGAAGCAAGCATTGTCAAGAGCAATTCAAGCATTGTCACATGCAATTCAAGCATTGACAAAACGTAGACAAGAAGCCTTTAGAAGCTTCTATTTGGATATATATGCAGGATATATTCTGTATATAGTTATTTAAATAGAAGATTCACATGTTTATTCATTCTTATCTCTTGTAAACCCTAATCCTTACACTATAAAAGGAACCAAGGGTCTTAGGTTTTAATATATCAATTCATTCATAATGTAAACCTAAAAGCGTGTGTGCACTAGACGTGGTATTCAATGTATACACGTCTAGTGGTTGTTTATTATTAATATAATGAGCAACCCTATTGTTTTAATTCATGTTATTGTGTCTAAACACCTTGTTAATGTGTTATGTTCTAATTCCGCTTTGATTGTATAATCATATGAACATAATGCATTCCTAGTAGCTTCAAAGATCCGGAAACCAAGGTTTCCACAGTTGGGTCAAAAAGTGCACTTTCTCAAATAGTTCAACTTGATGAATCGGCTCAGAAGGCTAAAGCTCTAGTTCATAAACTTGTTGATCGTATTTCCAAATTCTTTGCGCCTCTAGTTAGTGAATGGCTCTATATTTGGGGCATCTCTTGGTCAGATCACAATACCATCTTTCTTGCAAAATTTGATCAAAACCTTCCAGAGGATGTCTGGATTGATACTTGATTGTGGTAAATTACGACCTTTAGGAAAACGTAGGGGTGTCATTCGGTTCGGTTATCGGGTTGTTCGGTTTATTCGGTTCGGGTTATTCGGTTAATTTTTTTTTCTGAGTCAACCCGAAAACCGAACCGAACCGAAAACCAAATTTGAATTCGGTTCGGTTTTCGGGTTGACCCGAATAACCCGAATTTTCTGAATTTTTCAAAAAAATATATAATTATATAAATATTTAGAAAAAAAAAGTTATTTCAAGTATAAAATGATATTTTTATATTAAAATTATGTTTTAATAACTAGTTTGCATATATTAGGATTAAATTAAATTTTAATAACTATTATATATATATAAATTTATCAAAAAAATATATATATTTATAAAATTTGGGTTTTCGGTTCGGTTCTCGGGTCCGACGGCCAAACCCATACCCAACCCGAAAACCGTATTTGTAGTTCGGTTCGGTTCGGTTATGACCCAAAACCCGAATTCTATTTTCGGTTCGGTTCTAGTTTGGGTTCGGTTCGGTTCGGTTTTTGTGGGTCAAACCCGAATTATGGACACCCCTAGGAAAAGGTGCGTAAAAGCGGTAAGTATTAAGTGATGATTTAGGAAAATCAAGCACTAATGACCCAATGAAATTCGTTTCCTAAGGAGGTATATGTGTGTGACTAAGATATAAATGATTTGATATTAATATTGGTTTAGAAGGGGATGAGAAAAGAAGATGACGAAGACGTGAAATTAATACTACGACGATAAAACGTAAAACCGTAAAAACTACAAAAATAAAAATTAATTCTAAAAATTACCAAAAAATTACCAAAAATCAAAATAAATAAACTAAGAGTTTACCAATGATCAAAACTTTTTCAAACCTTTTAAATAATTAAATATTCAATTTTTAAATGCTAATTAATGCCCTAAAAATCAAATAAATTATCAAAAAGCCCAAATAAAGATTTTCCAATTGGAAAACCTCTAAAATGACCTAAAAAGATTAAAAACTATTTTTAGAAAATTTTAAACTAATAAAAACTATTTAAATTGATTTAAAAACTATTAAAACTTAAAATAATTATAAAAATTAATCTAAAGATGATAAATTTATTCTTAAAGTTGCAAAATTCCTATTTTAATGTATTTAAGCTAAGAAAAATATAAAAAGTTGAAAAATGTGAAATTTAAAAAATAATAATAAAATAATATTAAAATAATATTAAAAATCTAAAAATTATAAAAAATTCTAAAAACTTGCAAACTAGTTTATTTTAACCTAAATAATCAGAAAATGAAAGTGAAATGACCAGAATACCCCTATTGGGCCCTCAAATGGGCCAAAACAAAAAACAATCCACTTAAATGGGCTTTTTGGCCAAAAAAGTCAAACCTGGCCCAATTAACTTGGAAAAGCCCAATCTGACTCAAAATCTAATTCTAAACACAAAACTCTAAAGGCCCAAAAGCTGCAAGTGAGCTTATCACAGCTTATTATACAAACAGCTTATCCTTATTGGGCTTTTTAGCCCATTAAGCAATAAGCTAATGCCATAAGCTCTAATTTGACACACAACCTTATTTTGGGATGCTTATGAGATCTGTAAAAAGAAATTTTGAAAAAGCACACTCAATAAGCCAGAAATAAGCAAAGTAATATTTCACTAAAAGACAAAATAGTCGTTTTTGAGAAATAAGGCACCTCAGGACTTGATTCAACTTGCAAAATGTCACAAATGAACTCAATAAGCCAAAACATTCAACAAAATTCCAATAAGCAAAACCAATAAGCCAGAATAAGCCAATAAGCACTTATGAAAAAGTCAATTAAGTTGGTTTTCTAGTCAAACCCTAAAGTCAACCCACCAAACGCTCCAGTATGAACAAATGGGTCAAATAATGAGCACCTATTACAAAAACCAAGTTGTTGCTGGTTAAAATAAACTATTTTAGCTTATTGATAAGCTGAAACCCAATTAACACTAGCAGGGGGAACTTTCAGTAGGAACTGGTTCCCACTGCTTTGACTATTTGACCAAGCTTTTTAGAGAGATTTAGTTGGATTCAATTGGAAACAAGGGCACCCTTGTGATCAGTGAATCACAAGGAGTCAATAGCAACAAGAAAATCCAAATTTGGTTCACACAATAAGTCAGAATCAATCAAACAATCACCAGATATTGCCTAGACATGTGAAATAAGCAGTTATGCATAAATAAGCAGATTTAGCCTGAATAAGCAAACCAAACTCAAAAGGATGCATACACAAGCTATATAAACTATGAATAAGCACAAATAAACTTATATCAAACACTGAATCAAAGTAAATAAGCAGAATCAAGCACAAGCAGTTACTGATAAGAACATGAACAATATGCAGGTGCAAACCTCCAAGACCTACATCCAGGCCCTGGATTGTTTGAGCTTAGGTACTAGCAGAACAAGTACCAGCTTCCAATGCTGCTAAGATGAACAAACAATAAGGTGAGATCAAATAAACCAACACTTTCTGATTTTTGAAGCACAAGCTTTATCACTTAAAACCTTGCCTCAAAAACCTTCAAACAAGAATATGGAACTCAGATTTTAGCTTATCAGACACCAAACTTTTATAAATAACAGACAAGAATTCAAAATTTTCAAAAATTCAAACTTTATTTCATAAAAAGGAATTACAAAGATTTAAAAGCTAAAATCTGGAACAAAAGCTCTCTCACAGGTTGAGGAGTCTATTTATAGGAAAATGCCAAGCTAGCACTATTCACAAACCCTAGAAGTGAATTTCCTATTCTATCCTTGAGCCTTCTAGAAGTTTTCTTGGTGTGAGCTGTCCAAAGTGATCCTGGATGTTCATTTTAGCTTTGGAATGAAGCAATGAGTGTCAGCTGTTGATTTTGACACGTGGCTAAGCTTGGAGAATAAGTTGTCATGTGATTGGTTAAACGAGAATTAGGGTGGGGTCCATAGTGAGTGGGATTAAGGGTTTTAAGGTTGGGATGTGTTTCTGCACATGTGAATCAAGCGTGTGCAAAGGTAATTGAAAATTACCCCTTATTTAGGTGGAGTAAATTCTGGGTGGTGAAAAAGGTGAACAGTGGTGATTTTGATCCGAAATTGGGGGAAAGTAAGTGTTTGGCGCGTGTTATGGGATTTGAAGTTTGGAATTGGCAACTTGGGTCCTTGTTCTTTGGAAAAACTTGTAAAACGTGTTTATTCAGCAACTAAATCCATTTCCTTTGTTAATAACTTTCCACTCTTTACACTTTTGGCACAAAACTTTGGTAAAAAGTTATCAAGGGTTGTTTTTGCCATTTTTCCATAATTCAAGGACTGATCTTGGACATTGTTGATCTTCAAAGGTCTTCAATATAACTTTGACTTCATGAGGGACCATAATTGGCAATTTAGAATTGTTGAGGGACTAAACTTGCCATTTCTTCAAAGTTGAAGGACCATTTGTGTAATTTTGACAAACTTAAGGGACCAAACTTGTAATTATGAATATACAAGGGTTTTAAGTGTCATTTCTTCATTCATTGAGGATCAATCTTGCATGTCTTCAAGTCTTCAAGGGTATTTGTTGGATAACTCATGATCTAGGGCCCGGTTCTTTGTACGGCTTCGTTTCTCGTGTCCGTTTTTCCTTGTTTCTTGTGATCTTTTGTCTTTTTCATGATATCCATACCTAAAATACACAAGTAAACAAACACAAGCATATATATGGTATTTTATGACATTTTTATGCATTTAAAGCCCGAAAAGAACGATGAGATCATGTATAAATGCCATCTCATCACTCCCCCATACTAAGCCATTGCTGTGCCCTCACACAATGCTAGTATAAAGTATCTAAGCATCACCAAAGTTCAATTTTATTAACCTTTACTAAAGAGTAAAAGACTTGCAACATACTACGAAGATGTGTAAAGACATAATGTATGATTTTCATCACGAATGTGACTTTTAGGGTCAAAGAATAGAAACAAGTAAATGTCCCTTAGAGTAAACTTCGTCATCCTTGATTGTCATACATTCCATGCTAAGTGCAAAAACGAGATCATTGTTGGTACAAGTCACAATGCTAACACTACTCATACGTCCAAATTATGTAATAATTTTTCTCCCCGTAATCCTAATTATTTTGAAAAGGAAATGGGTTACTAGCATTTTTTAACTATTTGTCATGGATCACAAGTGATTCATATTGACTTATTTGAGTAGTTATTAGTCCGAAAGCAAAGTAGCACGATTTAGTCGATAGTTAGCCGAAGGACAAAATCTTTTAAAACGGCTTCTCGTGTATCTCCTTAAGTTCATATCTTGGCATAACTCGTTTCACGATTTGAGACCTTTCTCGGACCGATATTTGGCATGTACTTCATACTTCAAATCTTGGGAAGACGTTCTTGAAATTATGGTCTTCTCTTCATATACTTGGAATTTCTTCACTTGACGTTTTTGAGAGATTCTTCATATTAGGACCACGACTTCATCATTTTTCTTCAATCTTTACTTTGGACTTTGATATACAACGATCCGCCTCCTTTTCGGACTTGGATATATTTATCCTCATACCTTGTGAGGGTCTTTTTGGATAGACTTTCTCCATGATCTTTAGGGGAGTAATTGCTTTTCGTCGTGTGTCTCGATCCTTCATATTGATTTAGGAATTATGATACTTCACATCATCTTGGATCTTTAGCAACAAAATAGGGCTCCTCATGCCTTGTTAGGGCCTTTTTGGATGATCACCAATCTTCGCGTCCCGCTTCAATAAGTTATGCCTTGGCTATGAACTCTATTCAACCCCGAGCAACTTTTAAACGATCTTGCGCTAGAGGCTAAGTAACCTTTCAAATCGTACGACCTTACTTATTGCAATTATTTTGATTCCTAATGCATTGGTCTTATGGGAAGAAAAAGCCACAATTAAAAACATATGAGTTTTTGAAAGAACATTTTCATGTTCTACGTTTAGCATGATCACTTGTCTAACTCTATCATCTCTCGTTCTTCACTATATAAAGACCTCTAATTAAAGAGACTCGTGAATACTTAGCCATATAAGTCAAAATTAAGCCAAATTTGGATTAGCTTTCATTAAGACTATATCAAATCAAAGTTTTGGGTTTTCAAGCCACCTATAGGATCTTGCACTTTCTTGGACTTTTTCAAGTTTAGAGAATGCATTTTATAGTTCCCTTGATAAGTGACTTTCTAGGATCAATTATAGGAACTTGCGAAAAGTTCTTGTTCTTAACCCGAATGAGTTAAGACTTTCTCATTTTAAAGCTCCCTATATAAAAGTCTAGCAAAACTTGAATTGAGCGGGTTAAGGAATGTAAATGGCTCCAAATGCCCATCAAGTCAAAAATTAGCTCTTATTCTACCCATCGGAAAATATACATTCGTGTCTTAAAAAACACTTATGAAAACTAAGAATTTTTTTAAAATTTGGCCATTTTTAGCCTTATTAGCAACAAAAACAAAACATTGAAAGTTGGAAAGCGTGAGGGCGTAGCAAAGCAAGTACCTATTCACCCCCCATACTAAAAGTAAACATTGTCCTCAATGTTTCGAGTCTAAGGGTGGAGCACCCCCATACTAGAGACGTAGAATCGAATGCTTAGGATCTAGCATGGAAAGGGTGATCAACAATATATCTAAAGCCGTTTATTAAGTATGCTAAAAGATAATTGTTAGAACAATAAAGGATATGTCAATGGATTCGTGAAAAACTTCTTCAAGCAAACGATGGAGGCTCACGTAAACGAACACGAGAGTCTTAAATCGTAGATGATGATGATGATCTAGATAACACAATCACAAACCACCACGAGACAACGAGTTGAAGGGTACAAGTCCCCTTATTAGTGAATAGTAAGCATAAAAGGATAAGCATGGAATCTCCCCCACGAGGCACCTCGTTTTTGATTACCGAGTCATGAGCTCGACTCGATCCCCTCAATGCTAATTATCATTGGGGAAGGTGACTTGGTCGAGGGCAACCATTGAAGGAATTTCCCCACCAAAGTAGTGCTTAAGCCTATGTCCATTCACCTTGAAGTTAGGACCATCATCTTGAGCTAGCTCGATGGTCCCATAAGGAAACACTTGTGTAATGGTGAACGGACCCGACCAACGAGATTTCAATTTCCCGGAAAATATCTTAAGTCTAGAGTTAAAAAGTAACACTTGATCAAGAATGTTAAAAACCCGGTTTTTAATCTTTGAATCATGAAACTTTTTAGTCTTTTCTTTAAAAATTAGTGAATTTTCATAAGCATTGTCTCTTAATTCATCTCATTCATTCAATTGAATTTTCCGGTCATCTCCCGCGGTCTTCAAGTCAAAGTTTGCATGCTTAAGGGCCCAATATGCCTTGTGCTCCAATTCAATGGGCAAATGACAATTCTTCCCATAGACTAACTTATAAGAGTGCAACCGATAGGTGTCTTATAAGCGGTCCTAAAGGCCCATAAAGCGTCATCGAGTTTGTCGGACCATGAAGCACGGTTTTCTCCAATCGAACTTTCTAAAATCCTCTTCAAATCTCGGTTCGAAACCTCGACTTGCCCACTCGTTTGCGGGTGATAAGCCGTTGAAAGACGATGAGTAACTCCATATTTCTTTAAGACCTTCTCGAATTGGTCATTACAAAAATGGGTTCCACGATCGCTTATAATAGCACGAGGGGTTCCGAACCGAGAGAATAATTGCTTCAAAAACTTCACTACCACACGAGCATCATTAGTAGGTAAAGCCTTAACTTCCACCTACTTAGAAAGGTAGTCCACCGCGACGAGGATATATTTGTTACCATGAGATGATGGGAACGACCCCATAAAGTCTATTCCCCATATGTCGAAAATCTCACACACTTGAATTATGTTTTGCGGCATTTCATCACCTTGAGACGATTTTCTTTGACGTTGGCACGAATCACACGACTTCACAAGTGCGTGTGCATCACGATAGATAGAAGGCCAAAAGAAGCCGGCATCGAACAATTTCTTAGCCGTGAGATTAGCACCGTGGTGACCACCCGTGGGTCCCTCGTGACAAGCTCTAAGGATATTAGAAGCTTCGGCACCAAAAACACAACGTCGAACGAGTTGATCCGCACAAACCCAAAAGTGATAAGAGTCGTCCCAAAAATAGAACTTGACGTCCCGAAAGAATTTTCGCTTTTGTTGTGTCGTCATACCCTTGATTATGAAATTGCCCGCATGGTAATTTGCAATGTCGGCAAACCATGGGGTGGTGTCTTTAGAATTCACTACACCGAGAGTCTCGAGAGGAAATGTTTCGGTGATTTCCTTGTTCTCGAAAACATCTTTGTGAGGATCTTCTAGACGAGAGAGATGATCGGCCGCTAGATTCTCGGCTCCTTTTTTGTGACAATCCGTTAATTTATGTTTTATATTTTATTCTCAAATATTACTTAAAAATGTTCTTTTAATGTTATATTATGAACTCACTTATTTTGGGAAGAAATTTGGGTTTACGTCTTGAAGTAGCATCGACTACGTCTAAACCGAAGGATTCTACGTTACGTGCTTACGTTTACATACACCGTTTTGGTGACAGTCCGACATTTCAGAAAACAAATTTATCCGTGAATATTATTTTGGGATTTTAAATTTGTGTTGGTTCATAAACTCACAAATTTACGAGAAGAGATTAGGACTTACGTGCATAATTTAACGTCCTTTACGACTAAACCGGAAACCTTAGGATTACGTATTTACGTTTTTGAACTCTTTTTTTGATGAGACAATTTTTATTAGATTCGTTTTGTTCCGTTGATTCATAATTTATAAAAACGTTTTTCGTAAAACGACCCGAGGGCACGCAAATCGAGGAAACTAGAATCGAAGAATACCCGTAAATTAGTGGGATGGGACAAAACAAGTTTATCCCACCCCACTCAAAAGAGATGGCCAAAAGAGGACACCACATCATAAGATGTGGCACCCTTTTAGCTAGAAAGCTAACACATGTTAGCATAAGCTTAACATGTAAGCTAACTTAGCACAAAACCACCAAAACCACTTCATTCATACCATTTACACTTAGCAACTCATGCAAACCACTCACCAAACTCACTCATCTCTCTAAAATTCGTCCAACCATCATTAAAAACAACCCTCATTTGATCTATGTTAGCCATAAAATCATATGTTACTCATACACATGATGATGCTACTTTGAAGCTTTGAAGATTGGAGGTGATTCTAACATCCAAGGAGAAGATTTGTTGGTGTCATAGGGATGATTTTCCATGAGAAGTTTATAAAGATTGGTAGACTTGAATATGATATTGGTTTATCACAAGTTTTGCCATCAAAATCCAAGCCTTGTTGATCAAAGACTCATCTTTTCATCACTAATGGTGGTATAGAGATTGTTCTTCCTATCCTCTTGTTATTTTGATTATGTAATCTTGTATTTTCTTTATTTATGTATATGTATATGATGATGAATGATGATAAAAATATTATGTGGGGATTTGGTGTTGATAAACATGGGTAAAAAGATGGAAAACCACATGTAAAATGGTTAAAATATTGCTTAATGTGATGGCTGTATAAAAACAGTAAGTAACCAAATGTTAAACTGATAAAATAGTAAAGTGGAATCAATATACAGTAAGTATTAGGTGTTATACACATGTGAGAGTTGGCCATGCAATGGAATCATCAAAATGAGTGAGATATGATCAAAACAAGATTAGTGTACCAATCTGAATAGTCTGTTTTGTAGGGACTGTTAAGGATAGTTAAACATGGAATGAGCAGTAGCTATAACTAACTTATTTGTAGCACATAATATGAAGTTTATTCCATCCAAAAATGAGCTTCTATCTCCTTATAGAACTCAAGATATGATAAAAATGGTGAAGATGAAACTAAAAATCAGATTTTTGAAGAATTAATGTTTAATAGTATTATATAAGCACTCAAACTAATATAGTATAAAATGTGAATTAAAATCCACTAACTTATAAATTTCATTTATATAAATATGTATAAGGTTAAATAAATGGACACTTTATAAAAATGGTAGTTGAATAAGATTTATAAGTTATAAAAACTATAAACATGATTTTTACGACTTTTTCGGCTATTACCGTAAAATTAACGTTTTTCGCCAATTAAAAACTTAGACGATCAAACCCGTCTAATGTAAAGTTTTTAAAAGTCATATACTGATGTATAAGTACCTAATACAAGTAAAAACCGATAAAACCCGAACTATATGACATACGGACATTAACGAGCTAAGTTAGCATATTTGGACTAATGATTTAACTAAATAAGTTAAACACTTATAAAAATTACTTGGGCTTAACCCATTTGGGCCCAACATATAAAGTATAAATACTGATAATACAAGTATAAAATGAATTTATACAAGTTAATGAACTTATAATAGGCTTATTGAACCTAAAACATGTAAATAGGTAAAACTAGTAAACTAGTAAAAGGTTACCAATACATAAACACAAAATTGAGTAAATGAGAATATGTAAACCCACTTGATCATAATATATATAAAATCATCATATGTATACATAATTGTTATTTTGATAAAGTCATTGGACAAAAGTCTAAGACGAGTATTATTTGTCTAGGTTTCCGTGATTGAAGCACGTACCGTACGTCCGAATTGCCGATAACCCGCCTTCTCACATCAACGTGAGTTCATAGCCTCGCACTCTTTTAAATGTTTTATGAAATGTTTTATAAACCCGCGAGGGAGATAACATGTTAGTTTTTATAAAATAGGACACTAGTTGTCCCGATTGTCTGTTTATTGATTTGGACCCGAATGATTGTATGACCCGATGAATGATTAAATGACCCGATAAATGAAATGAAATGGATTATTAAAGTTAGGTTATGTCACTAAAAGTCTCATTAGCATGAATTGTGAACTACCGGGATTTGGTAGACGCTTAAGCATATAATAGTACTATTTGGGGACGATCACCCCAGTTCGCGCCTTGACGGTTGATCCCCGTCGTGCCACATTGATTAGTATGCGAATTTATGTATGAGAAGATTTACACAAGCATGATTATTGTGACGACACGCTAATTTATATGGGCAAATGAGTTTCGGGCTAGCTACCCGTTGTTTGTTGTAGTAAGGTAACAATGTCATACGGCTTATAATAATCCAATTAACGAAATACTGCTATACGCACCGAATTACAATATATTGCCTGACTAGCAATACGGGGTCATATTATTGATATTATGTTTGTGTTTTGGTTTTACATAACCATATTTATATAACGGTTTTTATTTAACTCTACACGACGTTATAAAAACGTATTGTATGATATTTTTACGACATTGGTTCGTATAATGATTTTGAAGGCGAAAGCCTATATTATGATTTTTGATAAAGATTTGTATAAAACGACTTTGGCTATTTTATGGCCAATTACAATGATTTATACAAAATGATTTTCGGTAACAATTTTATACCGATATTATATTGATGGATTTTTACTAAACTCTATGAACTCACTCGGCGTTATCGCTGACCTTTTCTTTTAACATGTTTTATCTCAGGTACTTGAAGGTAATTTTCGGGAAGACAAAAAGAATTCATGGCCCGCACTTAAATAACAATTTCCATTCAAATGCTTTGTAAAACCTATATGAAATACAATGACTTGGGACCAATGTAAACTTGATATTTATGAATGGAAATGCTTTATTATTAAACGACGCGATTTTTAAGCGTTGTCTATGATTTGAGTAATGTGCTATCCCGTAAGACCAACGAGTCTTCCGCTGTATTGAATTGTATAAATTTGGGGGTGTTACAGTTTAGTATCAGAGCTCTCGTTATAGAGAACGAAAGATTTTTAAAACCAAGGTTTTGAATAAAACATTTCAAAATCTTTTAACTATAAAATTTTTTCTAAAAATGTCTAAAAATCTTTTAACTATAACGGTGCCGAAGAATTCCCGAGTAACCGACAAGGCCAGACTGAGAAGTGTTATTTTAATATATATAACTTGGATTATATATATGATGTAATTTGATTACATGATTGTTTGATGATTATTTTGATACTTATACGAGGTATTTATACGACGTAGATTGTCACAAGGAACCCTAAATCCCCTAGTAAATTAATCGAAGCTATTCTCGTAGGAATTGTAGCTATCCTAGATCTAAACCAAGTTGTGGATATTTATGATCCCAACAAATGGTTGATATTCGTAGAAATGTAGATATTAGTTGATTGTGAAGTTGAAGAAGAATTGGCGAGAATAAAACTGATATCAATGTCATGACGATCTTTCCTTATAGAGTGGAGTTTGACAAAACGTTACCACCTGGAAAGGTGTCATCTGATTCGTTGTCACCCAATTCTGAAATTTAAAATCGAAAGGGTGAATGTTGCACTTGAGGCTGTCAATGGAACCATTACCCAAAAGCCTCATGCCACTAGTACCTTTCCGAGAAGTCTAATTGAATGATCGAGTCATTTCATACTAGTGACTCATTTGATAACTATTGTTGTAGGAGCTATAGGATTGGAAATTAAGTGTTATTCATATCGAGCTTTTATTGCCCTATTAAGGCCTAAGAATAAGATTGAAAGTATTGGAGAATGAAGTAGGATATCACATTGAGTATAAGTTGGTTAAAACTTAAATAAAGTAAAATTTAACTTGTATAGAATAAGAAATTGTTAAAAGGAAGTCATTAAGTCCTGTGATTGAATTATAAGGTTTTGATTGATTGTTAATTCGTGTTAAGTGTTGTTCCTAGGTCATTGTCCACTGACGAGGATGCCCAGTGTCCAATAAATAAATAGAAGAAATCTTCTTTTGAATTGGGACCGATGGATCTTTTGGGACATGTGGAACACCTAATGACTCTTGTAGATTAGTATTCATTGTGGTATCTTTTAAAATTGTTGGAAACTCACTTTATGTGACGACATTTAAGAATTCCCGTTAGTTATCATAGTCACGCACATTTAGACTAGACTAGGCTCGTTGTAAAGTTTAGGTTGTGTGCGTGACTATATATGCCCCTCCTTAGCTTCCAAGGAGGGGTGTTGATTGTCATTTGTTTTTGTTTAATACATTTTCTCTTTCACTTTCAACCTCTCCTCTCTCTCTCTAAGCCATCAATGGCTTCCACCACCATCTACCACCACATTAGACCACCGGATCCATTTTAGCATTTCTACATTTGGTATCAGAGCCACGGTTCCATCCTTGGATCGTGTTCGTATATTCGATTTGGTGGTTTAATTCTTTCTTTGTGTCTCGTTATATTATTTCTGTCCATTTTATCACAAATTTTTTGGTCACGTCATATTTTTTTGTCCATCTGACCAAACAGTCGCATGTTTTGGGTCTCAAACTTATTTATTTACTCTTGGTTTCATCAATATCATGGCCAATGTCATACAAATATGGTCAATGTTTCTGGGTTTCTGTATTTCTTGTTTATACAATTAGAAAAGGACAAGTTTGCAGTTCCACCTTTTTCGGGTCCTTCAAAACCCTTTTCAGATTGGGTTTCAGATTGGGTTTCCGATTGAACATTCAGATTGACATTCAGATTGGGGATTCAAATTAGACATTCCGATGGGGGTGTTCGTTTGATTCCGATGACGTAAAAACATTCCGATTGGACATTCTTTTTGACTTTCCGATGGACTCACTCGTAGGACATAACCTTGACTCAAAAAACATTCCGATGGGATTTATTTAAATATTCCGATGGGACATTTTTTTGACTTTTCGATGGACCATGTGAACCAAATACTTGTGAACCAAAACTGTGACAAAAACACCCATCTCAACCGAGTCAACTCGGTCATTACCGAGTTGACTCAGTTAAACTCACTGAGTCGACTCACATCCAACCTTTTATCACCTCAACACCATACCTAATCTAATCCCATCGTCTCCTATAACCCCATTGACTCTAGACTCAAACAAACTTAATTATGACCTCAGTTTATGTTTCGACTTATATCTTTCACAGATATAACAAGATCTTTTTAAGATCTATTCATCCGAAACTAATCTTCACAGATCAAATGTTTGGACTTTAACCACTTTTATTATACGAAATCTAAGAATAATTAAAACAAGCATGTTATAATCATTTCTTTATTTCGATTCAATCACATAAACAAACATGCATTCGATGACCTACCTGAGATCAATTCCCATTGATCTTGAAGTTGTGTCTCTCTCGTCAACAATCACAGATATCATATGATTTGTGATATTAGATGCGATTGATGAGATTGAAAATCAGTGAAGTGTTTAGACGGAGGTTTCTATGTGAGTTAAAGGGGTTGCGTGTTTTGATGGAGAGATTAGATGAGTTTTTGGGGGACGGAGGATACGAGATGGAGGTGTGAGAGAAGTTAGGTGGGGAGGCGGATTAAACTAAGAGGTGTTTAGGGTATACTGAGTGAATTTAGGGTGGGATTGGGAGTTATATCCCAGTAATTGGATCGGGTTATGGTGAATGGGCCATGACACGACTTGGGCCATGGACTCACGGGCTGACTTTTAAAAATTCAATGATGTGAGCCGTGTGTTAATGTGTTTTGATAAAACATACACACAAATTTTTTAAAAATACAAATTTTTAAATAAATTTTGTGTATTAAGTTTTAATTCGGTCGTCATCGGGTCGAGACATTGTTAAGGAGAATGGATGCTCAAACAAACAAGTTCCTTTTTTGAATTTGTGGTTTTTTTGTTGCATTTGTGGTTCTTTAATTTATTCTTGACACTGATTGGGTGACGAGAAATGTGACGCGACAAAATGACGTGATAATTGTGACAAGAATTTATTTTGACGAGACCAAGAAAAAATGGGCGATTTTTTTAGTTGCTACGGATTCGTTTGATCGGGTATTAATTACGTGACTTTGAAGACGGATTTTTCGAAGGCGTGTATTTATTTTATCTTTTAATAGATAACTTGCTCGTGCTTAATCCTAGAATGAAGACTTGGTTATCTGGTTTCCGGGTTCGGGGTGGATGGTTGATGACTCGGATAACTATCACTTAAAGGGGTTACATTGTTGTACTCAGTGTCACGCGCTTAGTCGACGTGGATAATTTCAAGAGGTGTTGTGCTTATAGACTTCTTCAGTGATGCATTGAGTACTTAGAGATTTCTCCACCATTCTTCATTCAACAATAGTGCAAGCTTAAGTCACAAGATCGAAGGATTTTTATTCAACTTCACGTTTGATGTATCCGGTTCATTCTTTCAGTGGTTACTTCAAATTGCTTTCACGTGGGATGGTAAAGGTGGCCATGGAGAGTTTATGAGAAGAGATTTTCGATCAACAGCTGATTCCCAAAAAAATATATAATTCAGCTTATTTATTATTCTCACGAGATTTCAGGTTCATGTGCGTACAATTTATTGATGGTTCCGAGTTTCGAAACCATTAAGGGGGAAGAAGAAGACACATTGAACGCACAACGAATACACGTGATGAACTTCATACCTTCTTTTGATTTGAAGATATTCCGGGATGACATTTGTCATAGCCGCAGAGAAAATCAGTGTTTTAACTTGTGTCGTTATCAATCTCCAAACGGTACACTACTGATTCGAGGTTTAATTGTTTGATTGTTGCAATTATTCATCATCATTATCCTATATGCATTCCCGGGACTTAATTGACTCTGGTGCATCTCCAGAAGAAGACATGTGCATTTCCGGGACTTAATTGACTCTGGTGTTACGATGTCAACTTCATGAATAGGATAAAGTGTCCACTTCAGTATTTGAGCTTCATAATTGGGATTGATTTACCTTCTTCAACTATGTGGGGGAAGAAGTGTCTTGACTCTTTCTGGTATGCATAACTTGAACTCTCAGGGGGAAGAAAAATTCAGAAGAATTATTCAAGCGTGAGAAGAAAAGTTGTTGATCTACTTGGTGTGCCCCAAACTTTCAATCCCTCTTAGCAACATTATCATGTTATATGATGGGATTTGCTAGTTAGATTCCGCTGTGCGCTTAATCATTCTAAGCTTTATTGAAAGCTTTGAAGTTGCTTACGAGGATTGTTGGTTTAGGGGGAAGCTATTTAAAATGCTTCTACATCAAGTTTACGTGGCATGAATTAGGGGGAAGCTAATTCAGAAGCTTCTCCTTAACCAGAAGTGTATGGGTTACTTAGCTCGTGCCGTTACAGTATTTCTTCTACAAGTTACTTTAAAGATGAGTCGTTTTGAAGACGAAGGCCTCAGAAGACTTCATCAGCATTGGATGCTTCAAGAAAGCTCTTATTCTTAATCATTTTGTACTTGTTAGGAAGAATATTGTAAGGAATTATACACGTCGTCCCATGGGGGAAGATTGTTGGAAACTCACTTTATGTGACGACATTTAAGAATTCCCGTTAGTTATCATAGTCACGCACATTTAGACTAGACTAGGCTCGTTGTAAAGTTTAGGTTGTGTGCGTGACTATATATACCCCTCCTTAGCTTCCAAGGAGGGGTGTTGATTGTCATTTGTTTTTGTTCAATACATTTTCTCTTTCACTTTCAACCTCTCCTCTCTCTCTCTAAGCCATCAATGGCTTCCACCACCATCTACCACCACATTAGACCACCGGATCCATTTTAGCATTTCTAAAAAAAAATCCCTAACTTAACTGAGACATCAGTTGGTAGGATGAGTTCTTGGAATTATATGACATAGTGACACGTAATGTGTTACGGTACAATTTTGACTTGTTTGTGATTAATGAAAAGACTACCTTTGATTGCTAAATTCTACATGTATCGATGTTATCTATCTTTTATTGCTTCATCCTAATGTTCGCATTAGTGATGCAACCATTGAACAAGTACTCATCTTGATTTGAGTTACGTTGTGGATTATTCTTTTTGAGTGCCATCGAGGTCATGAACCTCATGATTATTTGGCTAAGCTCATTTCCTATTATATTGTAGTTAGTTCTTGGTGAACAACTTTTCATCACTCTTTTGCAGATCACTCATTGTTTTTATAAGTTAAAACAGTATCCCTTGAGAAAAATTGAATTTTTATCGCCATATGGATTATTTAAAGTGAGACTTATAAGTAATCGTTATCGAAATGAAGTTGTTTATAAAACACCTTGGAAAACTTAATTGTTTTCATAACAAAGAAAATCTTTGTAAATTTATTTTTGATTCTTATTTAAGAATTAAGCATGAAAATGTTTTTATTATAAACATGATGATAAAATTTTGACGAACTGAGTATTGCATCGTTAATCTTGAAATTGTATATAGTTACGCGCCTACATACAATTTGGAATGGACCATGCAAGGCTGATTAGTAGTCACCATAAAACTGATTAATAAACACTACATTTTCTTTGAAGATTGTGGAAGATTAAATTTTATGAGATCTGCAAGAAGTGAAAAATAGGGACATAGTGTTAGGGACACCTACATATGTGCCTGTAGCATCTATTCTTCTGAGTCGAATTTACTCATCTGTGGAAATTGTCTTATTTGACAATTGACAATTCTTTCTTGTCCAATTCTCCCGTAGTGAGATTCTTAGGAAAAGTATCTGATTACCGAGTGTTGATACCCGACTGGATGTATCGACGTTCCTATCATTTCTTTTGATTTGATTTCATTTGAATGACCTGGGTAACGATCCGAGGAGCTTTCGAACGTACTCAAATTATGAAAACATGGGATATATTCATATTCGTTAAATGTTTTCGTCTGTATCTGATTTGAAATTCTCTCCCGTAGATTATGCGTTGACCTTACTCTTTTAATGGTAGTTGTGTCTCCATATATCCTTGAATTTGTGAAGGATTATGAGTTATTATTAGTCTTTTGAGAAGTTCACATCTTATCGACGACAATAAAACTCAAAAGTTGATAATGCCAGTAGGATTGATTGATTATGACATGACGACATTGTCTTAATTGATGGGAACTCGAGTAGAATTCCCCTAAATGATAAGATGTTGATTATCAAAAGTGACCTAAATAATTCTTGATGGATGACCATATCCTGCATTTAGACTTGAAATTATACCGTGAATGGTTGTAAATTAGTCATAGATATTATAATCTAGAAAGAACCTAATATGAATTTATTAAAAGATGTGTCTGTTATCTGAAACTTTAGGAGATATTTGTTGGTGAATTAAAAGAATTACCGTACAACTGAGAGAGTTGTCGGAGAAAGCTTTTATTCTACCAAGCTCGTCATCATGAAGTGCTATGGTGTTGTTATTTCTTATATTTATTGATTACCGTGAACTAGGTAAATTGACGATTAAAAATCTATATCCACTACCCAAGATGATAGATTGTTCGATCATTTACAAGGTTCTAGCGTATGTTCTAAAGATTTGATCCACGGCATGGTTATCATCAACTTCGCGTCCACGAAAAAGATTATTTAATCCAATCACTACATCCGGTACT
This sequence comes from Glebionis coronaria, assembly GCA_025667525.1. NCBI lineage: Eukaryota > Viridiplantae > Streptophyta > Magnoliopsida > Asterales > Asteraceae > Glebionis > Glebionis coronaria. Next base: position 463,466,366 of record CM046881.1, read on the forward strand.
TGTAATGAACATTATGAGTTTCACGTGATGTCATTTGGATTGACTAATACACATGTAGCATCCATAAATTGGGTGAATCACGTGTGAAGGCTGTAATTTGATAAATTCATGCTTGTGATCTTTAAGGACCATCTGTTTGTTTATAAGAATAGGAAGGAGTTAATAATTATTAATAGATTGCCTTGAATTGGCCGAACAATGAAAACCTGTACCTTGAATATTTAAACATGTGATTAAAGACTAAATCCTTTACATTATTTGACTGTGTGATTAATAAATAATGGAATCTATATTGACTCTTTAAAAATTTAGAGCCGTTTTAAGACTTTGGGTTTTACCAAAAAGAAAGTGCAAATTTGTTTTGACAAATGTTTTATCGAAAAGAACTTTTGAGGGATTATTCCCTTATACCCAGAACATTTAACTAAACTCCTGTTTAGGGGTAAATATTTGTGTATACCTCAAGACAACCTAAGAGGAATTGAGGAAACCATTTAAACCATGACTTAAAATTTGAAACGACAATTTTTGCTTTTCAACTAAGGAAATTTTGACCAAAGTATAAACAAAGATTTTTTTCGAACATTTATGGACCTTATTAATTATTTTAATTATTTTCGATAAATCAACAAAAATCTTGTTAATTAAATTCAAATGTATTTTGAATATTTTTATATAATTGGTCGAACTAAGAAATTTAAAATTTTTACGTTTACATTTCATAAAAATTTAATATTTATTATTTAATTACTTGTAATATTTATCGACGCTTTAAACGTCGGATTGAGCAAAACTGATAAAAATAATAGTTGAGACGAGACTAGAACTTAGAAAACATGAAGAAAGAAATTTTGAATAAATACGGACATGATAATTATATCATCAGGAAAGGTGAATATAATTACTGACACCTAATATAGAAAAGATAAAGAACCAATTAGGACATGTTCCTTAATAATGAAGGTGCAAAATAAATTGCCGAACAATATAAAAATAAACAATGCTTGTAAGAAGGATAATATAGATAATAAAAATAGGTTCGCGGCTAATGTGAACACATAGAATTAAGAAGCCGATGGCGTTAAATGTTTTAAAGGCCACTTGTAGTTGCCTAAAAATGGAGATTTTGAGATATAGTTATGTTGGAATCTTGTAAGTATAAGTTTTCTATTCCTGTCATTTCTGATTTGATGTATCATTATCAGAAGAAGTTGTACTGGTGGCAAATTATGAAGGCAGACACCGCCTCATACATTAGTAAACGTCTAGCTATTGCAAGGGTCATCATCTGAATTTGATTCGATTTGAGTCATCGCCGACAGACTGACCAAATCTGCTAATATCATTCCTGTTAATGATAGATTCTTGAGGAAGAAATTGACTCTTTTGTATTTAAAGGAGTTGTGTAAACATAGTTTTCATGTATCGATCATCTCTATCAAGATCCTCGCTTCGCATCGAATTTCTAGAGATTTGCTCAGATGTCATTGAGAACGAATCTTGATGAGAGTACTGTGTACCACCCCAATCGAAGGGACGAGGTAAAGTAACGATACAAAATACTAGAAGTATTGTTTTATGTTTGAATGATTGATCTTTGGTAATAAACTGTATAATCACTTTCCTTTGGAGAGATTATCATTGATAATTATCGTGTTAGGATCGAGATCGAATCTTGTTAAGATTTATATATTAGAGCATCTGTAAGCAGGAGTTGGGATGAAGGCACCCGACATACACCCACTGTGAGTTGGACATGTCTTTTAGGTTTAAGGTTCCTATGATGACAAACCTAACCTTACAAAATACCCAACCCGCGAGACCTGAAATGGTTGTTGAAATTAGAATCTGATTATTGACTGTCGGTAGTGGGCAGGAGGTTATGTGAATATGAAATGTAGATCTCGAAGTGCCAGATGGGTAGCGAAGTTATGTCAAAAATTTTAACTATGGAAAAATGAATTGATGATCTGAAAGATCACGGGATATAAGTCCCTGTTTTATGGGACCATTGAGATGATGAAAAAGATTGGTTTGAAAGGCATATAAGCTGGATCTACCCTAGGACTTCAAAAGCTGCGTGAATTATGTATCGTATATCTAACTTGATAAAATGCCTATCAAGTGAAAATCTGAGTATTCCTTAATGAAGTTTAGATCGGCGAAAAGTTGCATTCATCAAAAACCCGTGAACATCATGGATAGAGAAAGTAAGTCAACATTAGGCCTGATCTTATTCCCGTAGTTATGTTTGATGAAACTCGCGTATTGTAATGGATTACACTTGTGAGAAAAGACCGAATGTGGAGGAAATACCCACATGGCTTTAACTCTATACGAAGCGAGTAGTAAGATAAGATGATCTTTGAGGACAAAGATCCTGTTTAGGGGTAAATGCTGTGACAATCCGTCAATTTATGGTTTATATTTTATTCTCAAATATTATTTAAAAACGTTATTTTAATGTTATATTATGAACTCACTTATTTTGGGAAGAAATTTGGGTTTACGTCTTGAAGTAGCATCGACTACGTCTAAATCGGAGGATTCTACGTTACGTGCTTACGTTTACATACACCGTTTTGGTGACAGTCCGACATTTCAGAAAATAAATTTATCCGTGAATATTATTTTGGGATTTTAAATTTGTGTTGGTTCATAAACTCACAAATTTACGAGAAGAGATTAGGACTTACGTGCATAATTTAACGTCCTTTACGACTAAACCGGAAACCTTAGGATTACGTATTTACGTTTTTGAACTCTGTTTTTGATGAGACAACTTTTATTAGATTCGTTTTGTGTCGCTGATTCATAATTTATAAAAACGTTTTTCGTAAACCGACCCGAGGGCACGCAAATCGAGGAAACTAGAATCGAAGAATACCCGTAAATTAGTGGGATGGGACAAAACAAGTTTATCCCACCCCACTCAAAAGAGATGGCCAAAAGAGGACACCACATCATAAGATGTGGCACCCTTTTAGCTAGAAAGCTAACACATGTTAGCATAAGCTTAACATGTAAGCTAACTTAGCACAAAACCACCAAAACCACTTCATTCATACCATTTACACTTAGCAACTCATGCAAACCATTCACCAAACTCTCTCATCTCTCTAAAATTCGTCCAACCATCATAAAAAACAACCCTCATTTGATCTATATTAGCCATAAAATCATGTGTCACTCATACACATTGTTGGAAATACGTTTTACGTATTAAGAAGGATCGGTCACTCCATTAATAGTCCATGTATTAGCTCGTAGTTTAGTTAACTTTCTTTAATTATTAAACAAGAACAAGCCTAGCCTACAACATGTTTAGGCCGGCCCAAAAGTAAGCCCAAGCCCATGACAAGGGATTGGGTATATAAACCCTCTCCTTAGATGGAGAGGGTGGTGTGGTTTCATAATTTTCACATAGTTCTTCTTACTTTCTCTCTCTAGCTTTGTGTGAAATCCACCATCTCTCTATCTCTTTCTCTCTCTAAAAACATAAGCAAGATTTACAATCCTACAAATGGTATCAAGAGCCATGGGATGATTGTATTGTTCATGTGTTTGTGTTCTTGATTCATACGCCATTTTTGATCCATTTTCACACGTCCAAAAATATTTTTTGTGTTTTTGATGGTTTTTTCTTGATACAAATCTTCTACATAGTTGTGGTAGGGATTTGGTATAGTTACTTTGGATAAAAACACAAATTTTTTGGGTGTTTTGATCATTTTTTGGCTTAAAATCACGAATTGGTTGAGTTTTGTCCGAGAAAAGTGGGCATTATTCCGATCTGGTCATCGGAAAAGGGTTTATAGTACATTCCGATCAGTGTAATCGGAATAGGGTTTAAGTATTCCGATTGGTATTCAGATTTCGTATTCCGATCACGGCATTCCGATTGGTATTCAGATTGGTATTCAGATTTGGTATTCCGATCATGGCATTCCGATTGGTATTCAGATTGGTATTCAGATTTGGTATTCCGATCACGGCATTCCGATTGGTATTTAGATTGGTATTCAGATTTGGTATTCCGATCACGTCATTCCGATTGGCATTCAGATTTGGTATTCAGATTAGGTACATTCCGATTAGGGTTTATTCCGATCAAGGTTATTCCGATCACTATTCCGACTGATATTCCGATCAATATTCCGATCAACATTCCGATAACAAAAATTATTCCTTAAAAAATTTCGGTGTGTAATTTTGACTTGGAATTTTTGGTTTATCGAGGACATATTTTAGGGGATTTTAACATTGTTTCTCGACTTCAACTCACAACAACAAACACATTTACTTTCTTTCATTGTTCGATCAAAGTTTGTAAATCTTAACTTATTGAAATGGAGTACACATCTCTTACGGATAAGTCCATCCTCTCGGGTACGGATAATCGTCCACCAATGTTGGTGAAGACTATGTATGAGGAATGGGCTTCCCGAATGGAACTTTATATGTTGAACAAGGAGAATGGACATCTCATTTGGGCATCGGTGCTCAATGTACCATTAGATTATGGTACAGTGACGGAAGGTAGAACTACTCGTCCTCGCACAACGGGTGAATTGACTGGAGATATGAAGATTCAAGACAAATGTGATAAGTATGCTACAAACATCATTCTCCAAGCCCTTCCTCCAGATGTCTACAAACTCGTCAGCAAACATAAAGTTGCCAAAGAGTTATGGGATAGAATTCGTGTTCTCATGCAAGGCACCTCGTTAACTAAACAAGAACGAGAGTGTAAGCTTTATGATACTTTTGATAAGTTTGCCTATGTGCTAGGGGAGACTCTCAATGATTACTATCTGAGATTTACCCTATTGTTGAATGAGCTCAATATCTATGGCATGACAATTCCTACCTTTCAATTGAACACCAAGTATTTGAACACTCTTCCTTCAGAATAGAAAAAATACGTGACGGATGTTAAATTGGCTAAGGACTTGCATAACACCAATGTGGATCAACTTCAAGCTTTTCTTCAACAACACGAATGCCATGTGATCGAGGCTCGGTTGTCTACACCTCAAGTTCATGATCCACTTGCAATGTATGCTTCTCAACAAAACATGGCTTATACTTATCAACAACCATCATACTTGCAGCAACCACTACCACACACCTATCAGCAACCATCTTATCAACCACCAGTGATGCCACAACAAGCATTTCAACAAGGTGTTCATCAACAATCCTTTCCGCAGCAACCACCATATCAGACATCACCATCACAAGCCAACACTTCTCCATTGGGCTATACTCCTCAGCAAGGATATTTTCCAATAGAAGCACAACCAGCACAAGCTTTCTACTCTAATGAACTTCCACCAATCCAAGCACCGGTCTTTACTCCAAATGATACGCCAGCTGATGTACTAAACCATCTCACAGCCTACTTGTCAAAACTTGTTGCAACTAGAGGATTTCCACCAACAAACAATAAGCTCCGCACCTCATCAAATCCTCGACAACAAGCCACTATTCAAGATGGTCAAGTGACGGTGCAACCTATTCAGGGAAGGCAAAATGCATATGGACCTCCTACAAGGACTGGGAACAATCAAGCTGTAAATTCTCAAGCTAATGGAAATGGAAGCCCCATTGGTCCTAAAAAGGTTGTGACTTGCTACAATTGTCGAGGACAAGGTCATATGGCTAAGGAATACACTCAGCCGAAAAGGAGGAGGGATGATGCATGGTTTCGTGAGAAGATGTATTTGGTTGATGCTCAGTCTAAGGGGAAGATCTTGGATTCAGAGGAGTTAGGATTTCTTGCAGACCCAGGGGCAGCAGATACTGAAGGCATTGCAGTCGTTTCTACTTCTAATGCAGCTTATCAAGCTGATGACCTTGACGCATATGATTTTGATTGTGATGACATTCACTCTGCCCAAGCTGCTCTCGTTGCTAATCTCTCTCACTACGGTTCTGATGTCATCAGTGAGGTACCAACCACATCTAATAATATTGATGATAACCAACATCAAGTTGGGCATGAAAATGACAACCTCGAACAGCATTCGGAAACTAGTAACTCAAATGATGTGGTACCCAATCCTACACATTTGAGTGAACCTCAACCAAATGCTACGACGGGTATGGCATCTTATGCTCAACATGATTTGGTCATGGTGCCTAAACATATAATTGATCAAATGCATATGGCCCTCAGACAATCCGTAGATAAGAATTCCACCCTAACTGCTGAGCTTGCGTTGCATAAAGAAAAGGTCAAAGCTTTTGAAATGGTCCCTCAAGAAGAGAAAATAACATGTTCTGAATTTGACCAATTTCGTTTTGAAAAGATTGAACACTTGAAAGAAATAGAATCATTAAAAGCTAATCTTTCTAATGAATTAAAAGAAAAGGAGTCGGTTGTCAATGATTTTCAGAAACTTAAAATGGATTTTAAAACTCTCGAGTCTAAAAAGGTTGAATCGGAAATTAATGCTACCAAACTTCTTAAATTCAAGGAACAACAGCTCTTAAAACAATACGCTTCCACAGAAAAGGTTCATCTTTTAACTAAATCATTTCAAGAACTCGAACTTAAGCGTCTTCAAGATTTACCACCTAATCCCGGTTATGCAAAACAAGCTCAGGAATATATTCCCGGTCTTTATGATATGACCATAATTGGCAAATCGAAAGAAGCACCTTATGTTCGTAGTACTGAGAAGACACAATCACTTGCGGATGAAACTCATTCTAAAATGCTTTCAAAATTCCATACAATTGATTATGATCAACACAACAAAGATCAATTTTCGAAAAAGACACGCATTCGCTTACAAAAGGAATTAGCAGAATTAACAATTCTTGTGCCCCAAAGTTTGTCAAAGGAAAACTTTCCTAGTACGTCTCCTACACTTGTCAAAAAGGATTTAACGAAGTTAATCCCACCGGTAAGTAAGGCGTCCGTTAACTTAAATGCGGTTCACCAACACTTAGCCGATTTTGACAAGGTCATTTTGGAACGTACGACGGCCACGGCCATAACGGAAGGTGAATGGAACTTTGAGCACACTAGAGCTGCGTTTCGAGATGAAATTGTTCCGTTTGTAAACAATGTTAAAGCTTGTCTTCGTAATATTGATCAAGATTTGTTTTCCGAAATAGAAGAAGTTAGACGTGTTTTCAATGAAATGGAAGATGCTTATGAAAACAGTTTACTTGAAATAGAACGGGTTTCACGCCATAATGATCTGCTTTTGAATTAAGTGATGTCTCATGATATAGTTTCTGTCTGTGTGAATAAAAGTGTTGATAATGATTCTATTGTGCATAATGTTGAATCTGTGGATAATGTGGTAGATAGTACTTGTCACGAATCTGACGCTGAATTTTTAAAGCTTCAAGATTCATATTCTTCGCTTTCAAAACGTTTTGATGAGATTCAAACACATTGTATTTCGCTTGAATGCAAGCAACAATTTATTCAAGAAATCTTTGAAACGTCATTCGAAGGTGTCAATATCGATGATGCAAACTTTGAAAAGAATTTTCGATTGAATTTACAATCAAAACAGCGTCAGCCAAGTGACAAGGTTGCTCAATATTTGCCGATAGACATAGAGAAATCTAAGGAGCTTAACTGTGTGAACGTACTTGAGGCCGCTGAGAATCTTAAACTTGATCTAGATAATCGAGTTTCCAAGATTTTGTCCAAAGTTGATAACTTAAAATAGAAAAATACACGACTCTTCGATTCAGTAAAGCCCGCATGTGTTGATACCACTGCACAAAATCAATCATTGATTGAACAATTGAATCGAAAGTCGATGGAAATATCTGATTTGAGGGAACAAATTTGTGATAAGAATCTGGTCTTGGCTGAGTTAAAGGAAACACTTCGTACTCTAAAAGGTAAGAATGTTGTGGATAACGCAGCCACTGTCTCAGCATCGTCCTCTAGTGCAATCAAAAGGAACCTTATAGCCGTCACACCACTTAATAAGGGCCCTAGGACTAAACCATCTCAAACTTTGGTCACTAAAGATAAGGCGGAATCAAAACCAGCTTCTAATATTCCCGTGTTGCCTTCTACAGGAGTAAGCACCACTACTAAGGCTCAAAGATCTAAGCTTAAAAGAAACAAGAAGAATGATAGGATCTTGCCCCCATCTAGTAGTCAAGTGAAGAAGAAAGTAGAAGCCCATCCTAGGAATGTTATTTCTGTTTTGAATAAAAAAATCATGTAGCTAAACCTAAAGGTTCTGCGGTTGTGCAGCGTTCTAAGCCTAGTGTGAATTCTAATTTGAAATGTTGGAACTGCAATGAATGTATGTTTTCTAGTCGTCATGATTCTTGTCTTATTGACCATGTGAATGAGATGTATGCCCGGAAAAATGGATTAGAATGGAAACCGGCTGGGAAAGTGTTAACCCAAGTTGGTTGGTTGTGGCGCCCCACTGGTAGAACTTTCACTATAGTAGGAAATACGTGCCCTTTGACTAGGATCACTCCCACTACAGCGAAGAAAGCGTGCCCTTTAACTAGGAGTACCAAGGCTACCAACACACAAGCGTGTCCTTTAACTAGGAACACCGACACTACCGTAGGAACCAAGTGCCCTTTAAATAGGTCTACTCCCACTGTAGTGCCCGCTAATACTCCAAAACCTCAGAAAATTGGAACAATAAAACCTGTAAATGCTAAAACTCACATTAGAAAATGCAGGAAATCTAAGGATAACAAAAATGTTAGCAATTCTGATAATAACATATCTGTATCTGCTAACACTCCGGAACCAATAGTTTCCAATGCATTGTCTACTGTTGTGATTGAAAACAGGTGGTCCAAATTGTTCTCTGGTATTTGGACTCTGGTTGCTCCAAGCATATGACCAGAGATCGCTCTCAGCTCAGAAATTTCGTCAGCAAGTTTCTTGGTACGGTTCGATTTGGTAATGATCATATTGCAAAGATAATGGGTTACGGTGAATATCATATTGGGAATGTTATAATTTCAAGAGTGTATTACGTGGAAGGTCTTGGTCACAACTTATTTTTTGTGGGACAATTTTGTGATGCAAACCTAGAAGTTGCTTTTCGAGAGCATACCTGCTTCATTCGTAATTTGGAAGGGGTTGATTTATTGAAAGGTACTCGAGGAAATAATTTGTATACTTTGTCTCTCCATGACATGATGGCCGCTTCTCCCGTATGTCTTCTCTCCAAAGCATCGAAGACTAAGTCATGGTTATGGCATCGACGGTTATCTCATCTTAACTTTGACGCTATTAATCACTTGGTGAAAAACGAACTTGTTCGTGGTCTTCCTAAACTATCATTTCACAAGGATCATTTGTGTTCCGCGTGTACAATGGGGAAAAGCACTAAGAAATCCTACAAACCCAAGACGGAAGACACCAACCAAGAGAAACTTTATCTGTTGCATATGGATCTTTGTGGACCAATGCGTATTGAAAGTCTTAGTGGCAAAAAGTACATCCTCGTCATTGTCGATGATTACTCTCGGTTTACATGGGTGAAATTTCTTAAAGCAAAAAATGAGGCACCTAAATTCATCATCGGATTTCTCAAGATGATTCAAGTGCGTCTCAACACTACTGTCCGACACATTCGTACAGATAATGGAACCGAATTTGTGAATCAAATCTTGCGTGATTATTATGAAGAAGTTGGCATATCTCATGAAACATCCGTTGCTCGCACTCCACAACAAAACGGTGTCGTTGAAAGGCGAAATCGCACACTTATGGAAGCTGCTCGAACGATGTTAATTTACGCAAAGGCTCCATTGTTTTTATGGGAAGAAGCAGTATCTACAGCAGTGTACACCCAAAACCGGTCACTAATTCGTAAACGCCATGGTAAAACACCTTATGAGCTTCTCCATGGAAAAGTACTAGATCTATCATATCTTCATGTATTTGGTTCTCTTTGCTATCCAAATAATGATGGCGACAATTTGGGAAAACTTCAACCAAAGGCTGATATTGGTATTTTCATTGGTTACGCACCCGCAAAGAAGGCATACCGAATCTACAACCGTAACTCTCGCAAGATCCTCGAAACTATTAATGTTGATTTTGATGAGCTGACAGCAATGGCTTCTGAGCAAAGCAGCTCTGAACCCGCACTTCATGAAATGGGACCCAGTAACATTAGTTCTGGTCTTGTCCCAAACAACCCTACTTCATCATTTATGCCACCTACTAGGACTGAACGGGATACGTCGTTTCAACCGTTCTTTGATGAATTCTTTACTCCTCCAACTATTGTTGCTCCAGAAACTGAGGTAATAGCTCCAGTAACCGAAGTTGTCGCTCCAGCAACCGTTGCACAATCAGATATATCTGCACCTAATGGTCAAGATATACCTTCAACAAGTAATTCTCAACCAACACATGTTTCAACTACCCATGTCATGTCTATTGATGATGAAGAGGATGATGATGATCACGATTTGGAATTCGCTCAAATGCGTGAACTTCCATTCTTTGGTGTACCAATTCCCGACCCTAATCAAGCCGGGTCGTCCACCTCAGAGGAAGTTCCTACTACAGTTTACTCCAATCCACGGATTCGTGAACATGACAGCAAGTGGACAAAGGATCATCCTATAGATTCTATTATTGGTGACCCTAATCGTCCGGTATCCACACGAAGTCAGTTACAAGAAAGTGCAATGTTTTGTCACTTTGATGCTTTTCTCACTGAAGTTGAACCTAAGACATGGCAACAAGCTTTTACTCAATCTTGTTGGATAGAAGCTATGCAAGAAGAACTTAACGAATTCATACGTCTTGATGTTTGGGAACTTGTCCCATGCCCGGATCAAGTACAGTTACTCACTTTGAAATGGGTTTACAAGGTGAAACTCGATGAGTTAGGCGGAATATTGAAGAACAAAGCTCGTCTAGTAGCTCGTGGATACAAGCAATTATTGGGCATCGACTTTATGGAATCCTTTGCACCTGTTGCCCGTTTGGAAGCTATTCGACTATTCCTCGCTTATGCAGCCCATATGAATATGATCGTCTATCAGATGGATGTGAAGACGGCATTTCTTAATGGTGAACTCAAGGAAGAGGTCTATGTTCAACAACCAGATGGTTTTGTGAATCCTAATTATCCTAATCATGTGTACAAGCTTAAGAAGGCTCTCTATGGGTTGAAGCAAGCTCCTCGCGCATGGTATGATCTTTTGTCACAATTCCTCATTACACAAGGCTTCGCAAAAGGCAAGGTGGATCCTACGCTGTTCATTCAGAAACGAGGTAAAGATATGATTATGGTACAAATATATGTTGATGATATTATATTTGCAGCCACGACCCAAACCTTATCCGACGAGTTTGGGACACTCCTGTCTTCCAAGTTTAAGATGTCTATGATGGTCAAGGTATCATTCTTCTTAGGTCTTCAGATATCTCAGAGTCCCAGAGGCATCTTTATCAATCAATCTAAGTATGCCCTTGAATCGCTTAAGAAGTATAAGATGGAATCTTGCGACCCCGTGGATACTCCAATGGTGGAACGAACTAAGATTGATGCAGATCCACATGGAGTTGCCATTGATCCGACACTTTATCGTGGAATGATCGGTACTATTCTGTATATCACAGCCAGTCGACCTGATCTTCAGTTTGCTATATGTATGTGTGCCAGGTATCAAACTAGGCCTACTGAGTTACACTTAGCTACTGTTAAAAGGATCTTTCGATATCTTAAAGGAACCATTAATCGGGGACTTTGGTATTCAAAGGACTCTTCTATTTCACTAATGGCATATGCAGATGCGGATCATGCGGGTTGTCAAGATACAAGGCGTAGCACGAGTGGAACTTTGCAACTACTAGGAGATCGACTAATCAGTTGGGCATCGAAAAGGCAGAAAAGCGCTGCAATTTCAAGTACGGAAGCAGAATACATAGCTATGTCCGGTTGCTGTGCTCAAATTCTTTGGATGAGATCGCAATTAACCGACTATGGTCTAGGTTTCAACAAGATTCCGATGTACTGCGACAACAAAAGTGCAATTGTCTTATGCTGCAACAATGTTCAATTCTCCCGGTCGAAGCATATTGACATTCGCTACCACTTCATCAAGGAGCAAGTGGAAAATGGAGTAATAGAGCTTTACTTTGTCCAATCTGAGTATCAATTGGCGGATATTTTCACGAAGGCTTTAGATCGCGCTCGAATTGAATTTTTGGCCGACAAGCTAGGAATGAGAACTTTCTCGCCTGAGACTCTAAAGGAACTAGCAGATGAAGCGAAAGAATAGTGGTGGTAAAACTATTCTCCGTATCCTTGGTGATTATTTGTATATATTGTTTATATTTTTCTCCACAAAAGCAAAATACAAAAATATAAAACCATATAAAAACCATAAAAATTAAAAAATCTAGAAAAATTCAAAAATATTTTTACTTTATTTTTCAAAGGCATGTCTTTTGGTACGATAATATTTACGGCCTTAGAAATGTTGATTAATATCGACACGGCGCCATAAATAGAGTTCGTACAAAAGTTGTAAATATTTCATAAAACATGCCCTTATGGCTTGTAGTTATTTCTGACTGCAACCCGGTTTTCATATTAAAGTCAAGTATTTCTTATGAAAGCTTTGGCTCTCAACGGGAATTAATTTTCTCGGGCAAGGTTTACTTTAAAACCTTGTAAGGGATCAAGTTTACTTTATAACTTGGTCTAACACAAATCAATGTACGCCTCAGTGCATTTATTTGTTAAAACAAGAGAAGTCTTGTTTTTATGAAGCTATCATCTCTACAACCATAGCAATCTACAATTGGTGTCTACATACTCGACGATGCGACTACTCAACCGACGACTACAGATCTTTCAATAGAACACAGGTCAACAATTGAGGGGGAGCAATTGTCAAGCATTCAGAATCTTCGATGCCGAACGTGCCAAGTTCACAAGTTGGTGTCAAGACAACAATACCAATCGTACACGTGGTGACAAGAGATGACTTCAACATGACGAGGCGACCAACATATGCTGACAAGAACCATTTGATCTTATCATATGAGGTTCTCATCTATCAGGTCCAATCTTGTCAATTCTTTTTTTAATATGGTGAATATGTGATCATGTTACAAATCGATATCATATCTCTTACATTTGACATCATGAAGATGAAATGGACTTGCATTTTTCTTCCCAAAACCTTTGTTAAAACTTCATTAAATCAATTGATATTAAAAACATCGATTGGGTTAATATTTTTAATATGGGGGAGAAAATGTGATTTAATATGGGATATTATCATAAATGGTTTGACGTAATGTGCTGGCTCATCCCGACATATGCAAAATGTTTTCGAATATCGTGGCATATGTTAAGGGGGAGCAAAATGGATTTGCATATCAAAATGGATTTTCATGGTGACATATACTTACCCAAAACCCATTTATTTCACGACGATGAAGATTGTGGTGACATAAGGATGGTAGGATAGGTTAAGTCCAATGATTCTTCCAGAACCGGAGGAATCTTCCCAAGGACATTCCATAGCTAGAAATAGTAGTCCTTAGGAAAGATGGAGAAAGATTGTGAACGTAGCTGAATGCCGACCAAGTACTTAAGTTAGCACTGGAACAATCACAACAAGGTGCTAGTTATGACGTATTGGTAAGCATTGAAGGGGTTGAAGAATGAAAAAGAATTGTAAAGATAAAGGGTGTAAAGAAAGAAGCCCTCCTTACAACTTTAGGCAGAAACCGGGTCAATACATATACTATTGAGATCATTTTAATGATTCTCGATATTGAAGATAGACATCATGGACCCAGTGATGCAATGCACAACCCATCCCAGCTAACTCAGATATCTCTCAAAAGGTATTTGTTTTAATCACACGGAGACAACACATTATCTATTGATTTATTCACTCCGAATAAATTGGTATTGAAAAGGTGGCACTCCTCTCCAGCCTCCGATCACTAAAATCCAAAATGCACGATCGAGTCTAGAGCCATTTGAGATCATCAAATATCTCACTAGGACACACTTTCATATTTCCTTGCTTCTTCACACACTGTGAAAAGTAAGAAAGATTTTAAGAGTCCTACGCAAAATCTTCATGATCTTGCCTGAACATCCGAGTAATACGAAAGTATTTACAATGAAGATGGAAATCTTTCTTGAGCGAATATCAAAAAGCTCATGGTAGGTGACTTGTACGATTCTTTATGAATCAAACTTGTGATAACTGGAAAGCAACAATGATTTAATTCTTAACTGAATTTAAACACGTTCCAGGCCTCTACGCAATATCTTAGTGATCTTGCCAGAACACTCAGAGTGATACCTTAGTGTTCACAGTGATGAGTGGAAATCCTTCTAGTGTTAACCTCAAACAGCACTTGGTAGGTAACTTGCAAGATTCTATACGAATCAAGCTCGTGACAACTGGAAAGCAACGATGGTGCGGTTCTTAATTGAATTTCACTTGTTCCAGGAACATGAATTGACGGCTTCAAATCATGCGGATAATTTTATCCAAATGATTCACTCTTTACGTTCGCAGTCAGCTTTGGACGGCCGAGTAAAGAGAACGGGTTTACCCGCGAAATCCTGTCAGGGAGTTACTTAATTGAAACTATCCGTCACGGGTACGATATCTAATATCGTCCAACGGTCTTCACAGACCGGAGGTAAAATGCTACCGAATTAGAATGAAATGTTCAAAGCCATTTCGTTCGTGTCTACTTATGTTGCGGCATTTGAAGACGGTGGCGTTGTGGGATCCAAGAAGAAGTCGTCCCCGCATGCTTATACTTTATGCTCATCTAATTCAAGAAAGCCTAAAAGTTAAGTCTTCCGCTGTTTCAAACTCTGAAGCTTTCAAGAATTACGAAGGTATAAGTATATGGGACGTGAGGTCACGAAGAGGCGAAGATCACAAGTGATGGATGCACGAGATCAAGGCAAGAGATTGATGATCAAAGATTGATATCAAAGATCACATCAGCATGTTCACCAGAAAAGAAAAAGAAAAAGAAAGACGAAGACTACGAGCTCAAGACAAGAATAGTATGCTAGGTTTATTTTATTATTGTAACTTGGGTAACGCCCTTGTTTGGAGTGACCTCCCTTAGGGGGAGATTGTTGGAAATACGTTTTACGTATTAAGAAGGATCGGTCACTCCATTAATAGTCCATGTAATAGCTCGTAGTTTAGTTAACTTTCTTTAATTATTAAACAAGAACAAGCCTAGCCTACAACATGCGTAAGCCGGCCCAAAAGTAAGCCCAAGCCCATGACAAGGGCTTGGGTATATAAACCCTCTCCTTAGATGGAGAGGGTGGTGTGGTTTCATAATCCTCTTGTTATTTTGATTATGTAATCTTGTATTTTCTTTATTTATGTATATGTATATGATGATGAATGATGATAAAAATATTATGTGGGGATTTGGTGTTGATAAACATGGGTAAAAAGATGGAAAACCACATGTAAAATGGTTAAAATATTGCTTAATGTGATGGCTGTATAAAAACAGTAAGTAACCAAATGTTAAACTGATAAAATGGTAAAATGGAATCAATATACAGTAAGTATTAGGTGTTATACACATGTGAGAGTTGGCCATGCAATGGAATCATCAAAATGAGTGAGATATAATCAAAACAAGATTAGTGTACCAATTTGAATAGTCTGTTTTGTAGGGACTAAGGATTGTTAAACATGGAATGAGCAGTAGCTATAACTAACTTATTTGTAGCAAATAATATGTAGTTTATGCCATCCGAAAATGAGCTTCTATCTCCTTATAGAACTCAAGATATGATAAAAATGGTGAATATGAAACTAAAAATCAGATTTTTGAAGAATTAATGTTTAATAGTATTATATAAGCACTCAAACTAATATACTATAAAATATGAATTAAAACCCACTAACTTATAAATTTCATTTATATAAATATGTATAAGGTTAAATAAATGGACAATTTATAAAAATGGTAGTTGAATAAGATTTAT
The DNA here is from genome assembly GCA_025667525.1 of Glebionis coronaria. Classification (NCBI taxonomy): domain Eukaryota; kingdom Viridiplantae; phylum Streptophyta; class Magnoliopsida; order Asterales; family Asteraceae; genus Glebionis; species Glebionis coronaria. Next base: position 463,482,358 of record CM046881.1, read on the forward strand.
AAGTTATAAAAACGATAAACATGATTTTTACGACATTTTCGGCTATTACCGTAAAATTAACGTTTTTCGCCAATTAAAAACTTAGACGATCAAACCCGTCTAATGTAAAGTTTTTAAAAGTCATATACTGATGTATAAGTACCTAATACAAGTAAAAACCGATAAAACCCGAACTATATGACATACGGACATTAACGAGCTAAGTTAGCATATTTGGACTAATGATTTAACTAAATAAGTTAAACACTTATAAAAATTACTTATTGAGCTTAACCCATTTGGGCCCAACATATAAAGTATAAATATTGATAATACAAGTATAAAATGAATTTATACAAGTTAATGAACTTATAATAGGCTTATTGAACCTAAAACATGTAAATAGGTAAAACTAGTAAACTAGTAAAAGGTTACCAATACATAAACACAAAATTGAGTAAATGAGAATATGTAAACCCACTTGATCATCATATATATAAAATCATCATATGTACACATAATTGTTATTTTGATAAAGTCATTGGACAAAAGTCTAAGACGAGTATTATTTGTCTAGGTTTCCGTGATTGAAGCACGTACCGTACGTCCGAATTGCCGATAACCCGCCTTCCCACATCAACGTGAGTTCATAGCCTCGCACTCTTTAAATGTTTTATGAAATGTTTTATAAACCCGCGAGGGAGATAACATGTTAGTTTTTATGAAATAGGACACTAGTTGTCCCGATTGTCTGTTTATTGATTTGGACCCGAATGATTGTACGACCCGATGAATGATTAAATGACCCGATAGATGAAATGAAATGGATTATTAAAGTTAGGTTATGTCACTAAAAGTCCCATTAGCATGAATTGTGAACTACCGGGATTTGGTAGACGCTTATGCATATAATAGTACTATTTGGGGACGATCACCCCAGTTCGCGCCTTGACGGTTGATCCCCGTCGTGCCACATTGATTGGTAAGCGAATTTATGTATGAGAAGATTTACACAAGCGTGATTATTGTGACGAACGCTAATTTAGATGGGAAAATGAGTTTCGGGCTAGCTACCCGTTGTTTGTTGTAGTAAGGTAACAATGTCATACGGCTTATAATAATCCAATTAACGAAATACTGCTATACGCACCGAATTACAATATATTGCCTGACTAGCAATACGGGGTCATATTATTGATATTATGTTTGTGTTTTGGTTTTACATAACCATATTTATATAACGGTTTTTATTTAACTCTACACGACGTTATAAAAACGTATTGTATGATATTTTTACGACATTGGTTCGTATAATGATTTTGAAGGCGAAAGCCTATATTATGATTTTTGATAAGGATTTGTATAAAATGACTTTTGCTATTTTATGGCCAATTACAATGATTTGTACAAAATGATTTTCGGTAACAATTTTATACCGATATTATATTGAAGGATTTTTACTAAACTCTATGAATTCACTCGACGTTATCGCTGACCTTTTCTTTTAACATGTTTTATCTCAGGTACTTGAAGGTAATTTTCGGAAAGACAACAAGAATTCATGGCCCGCACTTAAATAACAATTTCCATTCAAATGCTTTGTAAAACCTGTATGAAATACAATGACTTGGGACCAATGTAAACTTAATATTTATGAATGGAAATGCTTTATTATTAAACGACGCGATTTTTAAGCGTTGTCTATGATTTGAGTAATGTGCTATCCCGTAACACCAACGAGTCTTCCGCTGTATTGAATTGTATAAATTTGGGGGTGTTACATTTTTGTCAAGCACGGTGACATCAAATTCTTGGAGGAGGAGAATCCAACGAAGCAATCTCGGCTTAGCATCTTGCTTAGCTAAGAGATACTTAATAGCCGAATGGTCGGTATACACGATGCTTTTAGTTAAGACGAGATAAGGTCGGAATTTCTCAAAAGCATAGACCACGGCAAGGAATTCCTTTTCCATTGTGGTGTACTTTAATTGAGCCTCGGTCATCGTCTTACTAGCATAGTGGATAGGACGGAAATGCTTGTCATAACGTTGCCCTAAGACGGCCCCTATAGCATAATCACTTGCATCGCACATGATTTCAAAGGGTAATTGCCAATTAGGAGCAACAAGAATGGGAGCTTCGGTAAGTTTCCTTTTGAGACTTTCAAAAGCTCTAACACAATTCTCATTGAAATTAAAAGGAGCATCCTTCTCGATAAGGTGTGTCATAGGTCGAGAGATTTTCGAAAAGTCTTTGATGAAACGACGATAAAAGCCCGCGTGGCCTAGGAAACTCCTAACTCCCTTAACGGTTTTGGGATGAGTTAACTTGGCGATGACGTCTACCTTAGCTTTATTGACCTCAATCCTCGCTTTCGACACCTTATGTCCTAAGACGATTCCTTGTTTACACATAAAATGACATTTTTCCCAATTAAGCACAAGATTGGTTTCTTCACAACGTTTTAATATTTGCTCGAGATTAGATAAACACGACGTGAACGAATTGCCAAATACCGAGAAGTCATCCATAAACACTTCCATCGACTTCTCGATCATATCGTGAAAAATCGCCATCATACACCGTTGAAACGTACCCGGTGCATTACAAAGTCCGAAAGGCATCCTACGATAAGCAAACGTTCCATAAGGACACGTAAACGTAGTCTTCTCTTGATCACGAGGGTCGATAGGGATTTGAAAATAACCAGAAAAACCATCTAAAAAGCAATAGAATTCATTTCCCGCGAGTCGCTCCAACATTTGATCCATGAAGGGCAAAAGAAAGTGGTCTTTACGAGTGGCGTCATTTAACTTTTGGTAGTCAATACACACCCTCCAACCGGTCACAACACGAGTGGGAATTAACTCGTTGTTTTCATTAGGCACAACGGTCATTCCTCCCTTTTTAGGGACACAATGGATTGGGCTCACCCATGGGCTATCGGAGATAGGATAAATCATTCCCGCGTCAAGGAGTTTTAACACTTCCTTTTTAATGACATCGTGGATTTTGGGATTCACCCTTCTTTGACTTTGAATTGCGGGTTTGTAGTCCTCATCCATTAAAATCTTGTGAGTACAAAATTTTGGGTCAATACCCTTAATGTCGGAAATTTTCCACGCAATTGCCCCTTTATGAGCCTTAAGAACTTTCAAGAGCTCGGTTTTTTCATCATTAGCAAGACCTCTTGCAATAATAACCGGCAAATTGTCACCACCTTCCAAGAATGCGTATTCAGGGTGAGAAGGAAGATCTTTCAATTCAAGGATAGGTGGTTCCTCGATTGAAGATTTTGGTTCAACACTCATAACTTCCATCGGCGGAAGAAATGGTGGAATAGAAGTATCATCACTAATCAACACCTCATCTTCATTGTCAATTTCATCTGAAGTGAAATCGCCTCCTTGGAATGGAGTGAGATTTGGTGTGGAATTAGCAAGAATCGGATCCAAAATAGTGGGATTGCCACTTGACGAGCTATCGGAAAAACCTAACACTTCTTGTGAAAACTCATCGCAAACCACATCAACGATGTCCATGTGATTGATGGTAGCGATTGCACAAACATGAGAAGGTTTTGAGTTTTGAGTAGCGTTTATAACAAGTTCCTCTTCGTTGAATCTCAAAGTGATAGTTTTTGCATGAACGTCGATAAGCGATCTCGAGGTGTCTAAAAATGAACAACCTAAAATTAGAGGAACTTGAGGATCCGCGGGGATGTCAACTACTATAAAATCAACGGGATAGTAGAACTTCCCCACTTTCACGAAAACATCTTCGGCTACTCCACATGCTAAAATCGTAGAATGATCGGCCATCTCGATAGACATGTTCGGAGGAATAAGAGCCGGAAGCGAAAGCGATTTCCAAATGGAAAATGGCATCAAATTAATGCTCGCACCAAGATCGGCCAAGGCGAGGCATTCTTTCATATCTTGTATGTCACAAGGAATGAGAAACTTTCCGGGGTCACCAACTTTTTCCGGTATACGGTTAAGATAAACCGAAGAACAATTAGCAAGCTTCGAAAGCTTTTCCTTATCGCTCATCATACTTTTAAAAGTGGAAGCGAAACGAGGAATATACAACAACGCGTCGGCTAAACTCACATCAAATGCACTTGTTGAAACATTTTTATAAAAAGCTCGATTTGTTGTTTGTTACGTTCTTGCAATTTCTCTTTGTTTCGTCTCGAAGGGTAAGGTAAGGGTGGTGTGGGTTGGACATTAGGCAACGGCCTTGGAATCTCGGGTTCCACAATTGGTATTGGTTCAACCGTAGGTGTGGTTTGAGCGGTACTTCGTGGGATTGTAATATGCTCCTTTTCGACCATCACCTCGGGTTCTTTCTCGATTTCCTTCTCCGTAGAAGTACTTGGACGAGAGATAGGTTCCTTGAAGGTTTTACCACTTCGTGTAGTAATAACCTTCATTTCTCCCTTCGGGTTTGCAATGGTATCACTAGGAAGACGACCCGAGGAAGAGAGTTTAAACATGATTGATTCAAACATCTTAGCCATTCGGTCCTCAAATTTTGATTGCCTAGCATCCGCTTTTAACAACTCTTGCTTAATCTCATGTTGTCCTAATTCCATCTTTTGTTGATTTTGTTGAAGACGTTGGAAATTTCCTTCTATTTTATTTGCATGAGTTTTAAGTTCATTAGCAAGTTCATTTTTAAGCTCGTTTTTCAACTCGGATCTTAAGCTAATCATCTCACGTTGCATGTTATCAAACTTAGCATCATTTGCTTTAGCATAATCCAAAAATTCTCCTTGAAGATTTTTAGTGTGAGCATTTTGAAAACCTTGTGTAGTGTTTTGAAAATCACGGTTTTGGTTTTGATTAGTGACTTGTCCATTCCCACTTTGATAATTCCCTTTGTTGTAGTTACATGAATTGCCTTGGTAATTACCACCTTGGTTGTTGTTTCGATAGTTATTGGCATTTTGATTTGGTTGAGCTTGATTTGGGCGGGAACCTTGGCCGTTTTGGTTGTAAGTTCCCGTTGATACATAAGCACTCGAAGTGTTACCATCCGCGGTAATGCACTCGGAAAGATCATGAGCTCCACCACAAGACAAACAACTCTTAGCAACCGCTTTAACCAAAGCGGAATTTGAAGCTTCTTGAGCTTTCCAATGAGACATAAGATTAGCAAATCTATCGAAAAACCGATTTTCCTCATTAGCTTCATCATGTAAGGCATTAATGCTACGAGACGATGACGACGATGACGAACCCAAATTGGCAACACTCGGTGTGTTACAAGGGCTATAAACCTTAGATCTATTTTCGATAATCTGAAAAGCTTCATCGATCGTTTTGCACAAAAAATTACCACCCGCTGCGGCATTCAAGTAATCTCGTTCATGATCATTAAGCCCATTATAAAAAGTATCAATTTGATGCAATTCCGAAAAATCATGGTGTGGACGTTCATGTAACATTTCTTTAAAGCGTTCCCATGCCATTGAAAAACTTTCATTATTTCTTTGCACAAATCGTGAAATCTCATTTTTCAAATGTGTTGTTTTAGATGGTGGAAAAAACTTGTTCACAAACTTAGAAACGAGATCACCCCATGTCAAAATCGAATTTGGCGGTTCTTTCTCAAGCCAAATTTTAGCGGGTCCATCTAACGAGTATGGAAACAACATCATCTTAATGGCGTCATGTGGAACATCCTTAAACTTGCTAGTAGCGGTGAGACGATTAAAGTTCCTAATGTGGTAATGCGTGTTGTCTTTCTCATGACCTCTGAACTTATTTGCTTGCAACATCGACATTAAACCCGTCTTAATCTCGAAATTCTCCGCAAGGATAGCGGGAATCACAATGGCCTCTCCAAATCCCTTGGTGGGTGCTTGTAGCAACTCCATCATAGTACGATTAGCCATGACGACTTCTTGTTCTACAATAGGTTCAACAATTGGAGTTTGTTCTTCAATCAACGTCTCTTGATTGGCTTGCTTTTGAAGACGTTTACGAGCTCGTTTTGCTTGATTACGAGTGATCATAAACTTCACGAAGAATGGGAGGTGAGCAAAGAAGATTCTTTTTGGGTGTTTTGTGAATTTTCAATTTTTTTTTGTGTTTTTGATTGTTTTTATTTTTTTTGGATTTTGGTGTATCTTCGTAGACAACAATCTACCAAATCTCTCCTCGAATCAAACTCTTGATTAAAGAAGCCTCAAAGGAATGAAAACGATCACGTGGAGTGAACGCCTTCGAATGACTTTAGAACTTTGGTGAAAACCAAATTGTTCAAGAGGGTTTAATCACAAAGAAACCAAGCAAATATATTATACGTAATAATACTTTGGGCGGCAAAACCCTCGATTAGCCTTCAATCTCAAAATACTCACAAGCAAGCGGGGAAACGAGGCGGCGCGAAGCACTTAAGAGCCTTTTTCCTTAGGGTATATTTTATAATACCCGCCTTATACCCACTTTATAGTTCGTATTTTTCAAAATCGAGCTTCACGAAAGTATTTATCTATTTTTGCCTTTTTCTTTTTGTTTGAGATTCGAATACAATAATTAGGAGATCAAATCCCAATTAAGGTTGTGTTTTCACACTTTTGGAGACATTGTATATTGATTGTGATACTTAATACAATATAGTAATAATAATTTCACAAGAAAAACCAAGAAAACCGATAATACGTATTAGTAGAGTTCTACAAACAAATACTATATGGTTAATATTAAAAACAACAATGCAAATTAATCACGACACACCTCCCCGGCAGCGGCGCCAAAATGATTGTGGTAAATTACGACCTTTAGGAAAAGGTGCGTAAAAACGGTAAGTATTAAGTGATGATGTAGGAAAATCAAGCACTAATGACCCAATGAAATTCGTTTCCCAAGGAGTTATATGTGTGTGACTAAGATGTAAATGATTTGAGATTAATATTGGTTTAGAAGGGGATGAGAAAAGAAGATGAAGAAGACGTGTAATTAATACTACGACAACAAAACGTAAAACCGTAAAAACTACAAAAATAAAAATTAATTCTAAAAATTACCAAAAATTTACCAAAAATCAAAATAAATAAACTAAGAGTTTACCAATGATCAAAACTTTTTCAAACCTTTTAAATAATTAAATATTCAATTTTTAAATGCTAATTAAAGCCTTAAAAATCAAATAAATTATCAAAAAGCCCAAATAAATATTTTCCAGTTGGTAAACCTCTAAAATGACCTAAAATGATTAAAAACTATTTTTATAAATTTTAAAACTAATAAAAACTATTTAAAATGATTTAAAAACTATTAAAATTTAAATAATTATAAAAATTAATCTAAAGATGATAAAATTATTCTTAAAGTTTCAAAATCCCTATTTTAATGTATTTAAGCTAAGAAAAATATAAAAAGTTGAAAAATGTGAAATTTGAAAAATAATATTAAAATAATATTAAAAATCTAAAAATTATAAAAAATTATAAAAACTTGCAAACTAGTTTATTTTAACCTAAATAATCAGAAAATGAAAGTGAAATGACTAGAATACCCCTATTGGGCCCTCAAATGGGCCAAAACCAAAAACCGTCCACTTAAATGGGCTTTTTGGCCCAAAAAGTCAAACCTGGCCCAATTAACTTGGAAAAGCCTAATCTGACTCAAAATTTAATTCTAAACACAAAACTCTAAAGGCCCAAAAGCTGAAAGTGAGCTTATCACAGCTTATTATGCAAATAGCTTATCCTTATTGGGCTTTTTAGCCCATTAAGCAATAAGCTAATGCCATAAGCTCTAATTTGACACACAACCTTCTTTTGGGATGCTTATGAGATCTATAAAAAGATATTTTGAAAAAGCACACTCAATAAGCAGAAAATAAGCAAAGTAATATTAAACTAAAAGACAAAATAGTCGTTTTTGAGAATTAAGGCACCTCGGGACTTGATTCAACTTGCAAAATGTCACAAATGAACTCAATAAGCCAAAAAAATCAACAAAATTCCAATAAGCAAAACAAATAAGCCAGAATAAGCCAATAAGCACTTATGAAAAAGTCAATTAAGTTGGTTTTCTAGTCAAACCCTAAAGTCAACCCACCAAATGCTCCAGTATGAACAAATGGGTCAAATAATGAGCACCTATTACAAAAACCAAGTTGTTGCTGGTTAAAATAAGCTATTTTAGCTTATTGATAAGCTGAAACCCAATTAACACTAGCAGGGGGAACTTTCAGTAGGAACTGGTTCCCACTGCTTTGACTATTTGACCAAGCTTTTTAGAGAGATTTAGTTGGATTCAATTGGAAACAAGGGCACCCTTGTGATCAGTGAATCACAAGGAGTCAATAGCAACAAGAAAATCCAAATTTGGTTCACACAATAAGCCATAATCAATCAAACAGTCACCAGATATTGCCAAAACATGTGAAATAAGCAGTTATGCACAATAAGCAGATTTAGCCTGAATAAGCAAACCAAACTCAACAGGATGCATACACAAGCTATATAAACTATGAATAAGTACAAATAAACTTATATCAAACACTGAATCAAAGTAAATAAGCAGAATCATGCACAAGCAGTTACTGATAAGAACATGAACAATATGCAGACAGTTTTGCTGATCTATTTGACCACAGATCCAAATTCAGACACTCAAATCTCTTTCCCTGGTGAAGTTAACCTAGATTTAACACTTGTTATCCCTAGTCTATGATTAGATCTAGGTGTCCTCAAAATCCTAGCCAATTTTACCAAGTAACAAAGATTTTATACCCTTTTTATGAATCAAGGTGTTTCAAACCACAAATATTGCAGATAAGTGACCAAGTATACCAGTAAAGCATGTACCAACAGATAATAACACAAATCCAACACTTAACAAACCACAAATCCTTCTAATGCAGTTAACCCAAACACCCCTTAAAAACCTGTTTTCACAAATTTTCAAAGTATTATCCAGATTCAAACCACAAATCAAACCACAAACACTTCAATAACATCAAACAACACCAGATCAACAATATTCAACCACAAAAACACAAGTTCACCAATAATCATGCAATAATCACAAAATTCAGAAAAATAAAGAGGAAATGAAAAGAGAAGAAGGTGCAAACCTCCAAGACCTACATCCAGGCCCTAGATTGTTTGAGCTTAGGTACTAGCAGAACAAGTACCAGCTTCCAATGCTGCTAAGATGAACAAACAATAAGGTGAGATCAAATAAACCAACACTTTCTGATTTTTGAAGCACAAGCTTTATCACTTAAAACCTTGCCTCAAAAACCTTCAAACAAGAATATGGAACTCAGATTTTAGCTTATCAGACACCAAACTTTTATAAATAACAGACAAGAATTCAAAATTATCAGAAATTCAAACTTTATTTCATAAAAAGGAATTACAAAGATTTAAAAGCTAAAATCTGGAACAAAAGCTCTCTCACAGGTTGAGGAGTCTATTTATAGGCAAATGCCAAGCTAGCACTATTCACAAACCCTAAAAGTGAATTTCCTATTCTATCCTTGAGCCTTCTAGAAGTTTTCTTGGTGTGAGTTGTCCAAAGTGATCCTGGATGTTCATTTTAGCTTTGGAATGAAGCAATGAGTGTCAGCTGTTGATCTTGACACGTGGCTAAGCTTGGAGAATAAGTTGTCATGTGATTGGTTAAACGGGAATTGGGGGTGGGGTCTATAGTGAGTGGGATTAAGGGTTTTAAGGTTGGGATGTGTTTCTGCACATGTGAATCAAGCGTGTGCAAAGGTAATTGAAAATTACCCCTTATTTAAGTGGAGTAAATTCTGGGTGGTGAAAAAGGTGAACATTGGTGATTTTGATCCGAAATTGGGGGAAAGTAAGTGTTTGGCGCGTGTTATGGGATTTGAAGTTTGGAATTGGCAACTTGGGTCCTTGTTCTTTGGCAAAACTTGTAAAACGTGTTTATTCAGTAACTAAATCCATTTCCTTTGTTAATAACTTTCCACTCTTTACACTTTTGGCACAAAACTTTGGTAAAAAGTTATCAAGGGTTGTTTTTGCCATTTTTCCATAATTCAAGGATTGATCTTGGACATTGTTGATCTTCAAAGGTCTTCAATATAACTTTGACTTCATGAGGGACCATAATTGGCAATTTAGAATTGTTGAGGGACTAAACTTGCCATTTCTTCAAAGTTGAAGGACCATTTGTGTAATTTTGACAAACTTAAGGGACCAAACTTGTAATTATGAATATACAAGGGTTTTAAGTGTCATTTCTTCATTCATTGAGGATCAATCTTGCATGTCTTCAAGTCTTCAAGGGTATTTGTTGTATAACTCATGATCTAGGGCCCGGTTCTTTGTACGGCTTCGTTTCTCGTGCCCGTTTTTCCTTGTTTCTTGTGATCTTTTGTCTTTTTCACGATATCCATACCTAAAATACACAAGTAAACAAACACAAGCATATATATGGTATTTTATGACATTTTTATGCATTTAAATCCCGAAAAGAATGATGAGATCATGTATAAATGCCATCTCATCAATACTTGTTTATCTATTTAATAGATTTGATTATCATGGATCTATTGGATGGCGGTGGGTGGTGTTGGTGGATGATGGATTTCAGCGACGACGGTGGTGGTGGTGTTCTTCGAAAATTAAAGTGGGGAAAAAGGTTAGGGGTAAGAAGACGAGTTGAAAGGACGAGATTGCCCTAACGTGTATGGCGCATGAGGGAGATAAGTGGACCTAATGGTGAAAAGTTAGGATTTAGCGACTCAAGGGGTTTTCGCCAAAAAATGAGAAGTTTGGTGGCAAATATGCACCACCTTTGCTGTGATGGGTTTTTAGCAGTTTTTGCATAGTCAAGGGACAAAAATTAAAGTTTACCCAAAAAATTAACATATCGAATATCATTTTTAATCCAAACATAACACTAAACCAAAGAGGAACATGCTTAGGCCATGTCACCCACTTGATAATCAAATTCTGGCCAGACAATAGTTTAATTCTTGTCAAGTTCATGCTCCACCCAGTCGTGCTCTACCTATGCCAGCGTCTGACACATGTTTTGCTCTATTGTGTTTTTTTAGGCCCACCAATCATTGAGCTGCTGACCCACCCGTGACCCACTTTAACCATTTACTATTTTGTATTCTAGTCTATGTAAGATGATCTACGAAGATTACTCTATTCTGATTGTGCTCTACCTGCTTTTTATTTACTACAAATCTTTCCATCGGGAAGAAACACAATACAATTAATTTTATTTTTATTTTCTAATTATTTTTCAAATCAGATTTTAATTATTCAATTTATTCTCTCTTTTGTCTCCACACACTGTATTTTCCTATGTAAGCTTTGACGGGATTTTTATCTCTGGTGTTATGGTATTATTTTCTCCTTGTTATAACATAAATCGTATAGATGTGTATTTGCGTAAAATCATTTGTTTATAATTACAATTTGATTCATTCGCTTCATATTATGTTTTTTTTAATGGTATATGGTTAAGTAGGTAATCATCAAGGTTTCTTATAAGTTTATTATCTTGTTAGGTCCATGTATGTGTATTCTAGGCCCTATGGACAAGTCAATTTATGTGTACTACTTAAAGTGTATGATAAAACATATTCAATAGCCTGCAAATCCAAGCCAGACATTCCAGTCTCTTCGAGAGGGACACACGATGCGCACCTTCTTATACAAACACCAAACGACTACTCTCACCTCGGATAGCGATCACACACACATGCAAGAGCCAAAGTTGCCACTATCTCTTATCCCTTCAATAACTTTGATGCCCCCACTTGGGTCACAATCCCACGCCACTAGACTTGGTAGCTGAAGCGGCCCAAATGATCCTTTTAAATATCACTTTGGTTTGATTTCTGTCAATGTGGGATAGTTTAAAGTTTATAATTTTCAACTTACAAGTACTATCGACACATGGCTGAATGAAAGTGTCTTTTTATGAGCCAAAATTTGACGTCGTGACTTGATTTTTTACCCAAAGAAATTTACCGTTGTATAGTTTGAAGGACCAGGTGACAATTTAACTAATGGTTTCTTTTCAACGACAAATGAATGGGTTGGATATGATGTGCTAAAATCATGTTATTTTAAGCACTGATTAGTTTTGGTTCGTTTATCCGCGAACATCTTTTTAAATCTGTTTTTTTTCTAGTGCAAATTTGTTTAGATGTGAATGCGTAGAATTGTCACAAATACATTATGGATTTGAGGAAAATTTACAATATTGATAGTTCCCGTAAATTATCTTCAAGTAATGTACTTTTGTAATACACACATGGATTTTTGGTTTGGCATGAATCGTGTTTGACCAGCTACTGAACTGAAAACGAAGCAAAAAGTCGATTTGGTTTCGTAAATGTGACCACTCTGTAAGTGTGACAGTACATGTGATGTGTATTACAATTCTAAATCTTTCAAATATGCACAAGCATCCCCTTATTAATTGATGTTTCTTGCATTTGTACATTGTGACATGTCTATAGGCCCTATTATGAACCGGTGTAGCATCACGAGTAATTAGTAGACAGCAGAGGCTGTAATTTTCGCTTTTAGGTCTTGCTTCAAACTTAAGTCCCTTCATCCTGCTGACCCTTAATAAGGAACGATGACGGCTTTTTCTAAAGCTTCAAGTCCTTGTGAATATTAAGAAATAACAAGTGATGTCTTCATATAACATCAAAAACATCTAATCGTAAGAGTTTATATTCTTATGCATTATTGTATAATCATTTTACTTTGGGAACCCTCCCCAACTAGTACTAGTAGTGAAAGTGTTGAGAATACAAGTCATTAACCTGAAGGACTTAAGTGGACATTAGACAAAGATGAAGGGGGAGTTTTTCTTCGTGGTGAACAAGTTTATGACTGAAAGGACTAAAAGTGGAAAAGTGCAAAAGATAAGGGCTTAAATGAAGATTCAGCTTATATATACTCAACGCCACCTAACTTGTTACTTACTTTTCATTCTTTGTTTTCTGTTATCGTTTCTAGTGAGAGAAAATTTGTATATTGATCAATCTTGTGAGTTTGAGTGATTGTTCTTTGATTCATTCTTGTATCCAGATATTGTAAATTGATTCATTGATAAAGAGAGCCTAGGGGAGGTTGGCTGGGTTCACTGTTATATGTTATTGTTGATTTTGATCATTGATTCATTAGTTTTTACATGGTATCAGAGCCTGGTTGCTCTGAATCGTGATTAAAATCGTTTTTAAAAATTAGGGTTTTTTCTAAAATTGGGGGTTTTGATCTATTTGTGTAGATCTTGGTTTGTTTGTTGGTGGATCGTTGTTTAAACTGGTTAATTTGTGTTCTTTTCAAGATTAATTGAGTTTTTTTGAAATTAGGGTTTCAGAAATTTTTGGGGGTTTTTGGTTAAAACTGTTTTTGATCTAATTGGTGAGCTGTGGGTTCATTATTTGGGTCTGATCGTTGATTTTGGTTAATTAATTAGAAAACCATAAATCTAGATATTAGGGTTTTCTAATCTTGGTAAGTGGTTGTGATTCTTGTTATTTTCTTGTTGCTCATTAACGTGCAGGTTGTTCTTTCCGCTGCGTTGATTGTATAGATCTTCTTGATCTATTGGGTTGGGTTGTTGGTTTCTATGGATTGTCTTGATCCAGAGTTCTTGCTTGGTTTGCTGCATGTGCATTGTAACACCTTTCGCACCTTTATTTTTTGTCTCTTGTTCTTTATAGGTTTTTTGTTGATTAGTGGGTTTTAGGTGTCGAAGGGATTAGCTAGTTTGTGGTGTTGATTGATTCGAGGTTTGTGGTAGTTACTTATTAATTGTAGAGGAGATACAAGGAGGTTGTGGTTTTCTCTTTGGTTTATTTTTGTTCAGTTGTTGTTTTCTAGACCACTTACAGGTCTCAACTCTTGACCTACCACCTTTTGAGTGGTTAGGAAGCCTGAGAACTATTTTTTGGCCTGTTGGTGTGTTCTTCGTGTTTGTTTAGTTTCTTGTTTGTGGTTCTTTGTCTGGGTCTGGTCCGAGTTCACCCAAAGGTGATGCTCCACCCAAGGGGGTGGTGTTAAGAATGACGATGGTGTTAAGTTTGATGTCTATGACCCTCTTTATCTGCACCCTCAAGATATTGGTTCTCAGTTGATTACCTTCAAACTTGAAGGGACTGAGAATTATAAAGTTTGGTCTGCTGCTGTAAAACTTGCATTACAAAATAGAAATAAACTTGGATTTATAAATGGTAAATGTGTTCAAGACACTAATGATGGTCCTGCTAGAGACCAATGGGATAGATGTAATGCTGTTGTGCTTTCTTGGTTACTTGGGTGTGTTTTACCAGATTTATATAAGGGTCAAATTTTCTCTAAATATGCTCAGGATGTTTGGGACGAATTAGAAGAAACATATGATAAACAAGATGGTTCTGTGATATATAATCTCCATCATAAGATTTACACTCTTACTCAATCTGGTATGTCTTTGTCTGACTATTATCATGAGTGTAATTCTTTGTGGAGGCAATTTGATGCTCTTGTTGATCTTCCTAATTGTACTTGTGATGGTTCTGAAGAACTTAAGGAACATGATCAGCTTCTCAGACTGATGCAGTTTCTTATGGGTCTTGATGATTGCTATAGTGTTGTGAGAAGTCAGATTCTCATATCTGATCCCATACCAGATGTGAGAACTGCATTTGCAACCTTATCTAGAGATGAATCACATAGAAATGGGTCTAAAAACAATAATAAATCTGGGCCATCTACTTTTATTGTTAAGTCTGGTGGAAGTTCTAATAATTGGAATAGAGGTGTTAATAATTCTAATAATGGGAGTTCTAAAAATGGGAATTCTAACAGAAATAATAGGACTGGGTCTAATGGGTATAGAAATGGTAATCTTGTTTGCAAGCATTGTAACATGAATGGTCACACTATAGGCAGGTGTTTTGAGTTGATAGGTTATCCACCTAATTTTAAAAGGAATAATAATAATTCAACTCAAAATAATATTCATAATGTGAGTGTTAATGATACTAAGTGTGATCAAAGTAAGAGTACATCTCATACTCTTACTTCTGATCAATATCAAAGACTTATGAGGTTACTGAGTGTTTTAGGAGAGAATTCTATGGGTTCTGCTACTATTGCAGGTACCTTTAAAGTGAATAATTGTGTTGTTAGCTTTCTTTCTTGTAGATTTTTTTAACTATAATTCAAATATAAGTACTTATAGTACTTATACTGGTTGGATTATAGATTCAGGGGCTGGTCAGCACATTACATATTCTGAAAAGTTACTTCTTGATGTCATTGATGTTTCTTATCTAAATATAAGTGTTGCTCATCCTAATGGTACTATGGAGTATGTGAAAAAAAATTGTTGTTTTAAGATTAATAATTTGATTATTAAGGATGTGCTGGTTGTTCCTGGATACAAAGTTAGTCTTTTATCTGTTCAGAAATTGTCCAAAGATAATAAGGTTAATGAGAATTGTTGTATAATTCAGGACTTAACTCACAATGTCCTGATGGGGACTGGTAGTGAAAAGGATGGTTTATACTTTCTTGATGAAGGTAGGCCAATGTCTAGTAAAAATGTGAGGTGTTGTCAAATTAGTAGTTCAATTTGGCATAATAGACTTGGACACCCAGCAGATCAAGTGTTGGATGTTCTAAGAAAAGATAATTCTGATATAAAACTTAAAGGGTTAGAACCTTGTGATGTGTGTCATAAAGCTAAACAGACTAGAGAGTATTTCTCTTTAAGTGATCATAAGACTAAAAATCTTGGTGATATTGTTCTTCATGATGTTTGGGGTCCATATAAAGTTACTAGTAGGGATGGGTTTAGATTCTTTCTTACTGTGGTTGATGATTATACTAGATCTGTTTGGGTTTTTTTACTGAAGAGTAAAACTAAAGTCCTTTGTTGTGTTGAAAGTTTTGTTAAACTTCTTGACAATCAGTTTAATAAAAAGGTTAAAGTTTTCAGAAGTGATAATGGGACAGAATTTTTTAACCAAATATTTTCTGATTTTGTTAAAATAAATGGTATAATTCATCAAACCACTTGTGCTTATACTCCTCAACAAAATGGTGTTGTTGAGAGGAAGCATAGACATTTACTTAATACTGCTAGAGCCCTCATGTTTCAGGGGGGCATACCATTAAACATGTGGCTTGAGTGTGTGCTAACTGCTACTTATTTGATTAACAGGTTACCTACTGCTGTTTTGTCTGGTAAGAGTCCTTATGAAATGGTTTATGAGTCTAAACCTAGTATACTTCATTTAAAAGTGTTTGGCTGTTTGTGTTTTTCTAATGTAGTAAATGTTCCTGATAAATTTGAGTCAAGGTCTGAGAAATGTGTTTTTGTTGGTTATGCTTTTGACAAAAAGGGATATAAATTGTTTAGTTTGGAAAATAAAAGATTTTAGTTTTCAAGGGATGTAAAGTTTTATGAAACTGCTTTTCCATTTAAAAATGATGAGATTAGTAAAGAATTTGTTTTTTGTGATAATGGTGTTGATGATTTAAATTTTGTTAACATAAACAGTCAAGTACCTAGTAAATCCTATGATGAAAATGGAGATAGTATAGGTAAAAAGCATAGGCTTATACCTGAAACTAATGTTAAACCTAATGACAGCACTGTAGAATCTTATAAAGGTGGAAAAGATGTTCATACTACTGATACAAATGTTGTTTCTGAGGTAGATAGATCATCTGATACTAATACATATTCTAGTAGGAAGGACATTAGGGTTGAGTATGCAACAGAAAATGTTTTTGAGGGTATACCAGACATTAGTAATGATGATGAGAATTCCTCTGAGGATGAAGGTATATAGTCTTTTGGAAATGTGTTTAATTGGTCACCAGAACCACCAGCAGATAATACTGTTAGGAGAACTAGTAGGAAAGTTACTTTTCCTTCTAAGTATAAAGATTTGGTGCTTAATAAAGATGTTAAATATAGTATAAACAAAGTTGTTAGCTATGCTAATTTGAGTGTTGATAATTTTGTGTTTACTACTAATTTGAATAAAATTCATGAGCCTACTATGTATTCTGAAGCTATTAAAGATAGTAGATGGATTGAGGCTATGAATAAAGAAATGAAAGCCTTAAATAGAAATAATACCTGGATTATTACTGATCTTCCTGAAGGAAGAAAGGCTATTCCATGTAAATGGATTTGGAAAGTTAAATACAAGTCTAGTGGTGATGTAGAAAGGTTTAAAGCTAGGCTTGTTGCCAAAGGATTTAACCAAAGGGAAGGGATTGACTATGATGAAACTTTTTCACTTGTGGTTAAAATTGTGATTGTTAGATGTGTTTTGAGTTTAGCTATTAGTAATATCTGGCCATTATTTTAGCTAGATGTCAATAATGCATTCTTATATGGTGAACTTGATGAAGAAGTTTATATGAAAATTCCTGAAGGTTATGGTGATGACAACCATAATAAAGTTTGTAAGTTGATTAAGTCTCTTTATGGGTTAAAGCAAGCACCAAGAAAATGGAATGAGAAACTTGTTTCTGTTCTTAATGAAAATGGTTTTGTTCAAAGTCCAAATGGTTTTTCTCTATCCATTAAGAACAGTAATAGGGTTTTCTTGGTTCTGCTTGTATATGTGGATGACATAGTTATCACTGGAAATAATCTTGATGAAGTTAACAAGTTTAAAAAGTTTTTAAGTACTAAGTTTCTTATTAAAGATTTTGGAAAACTTAAATATTTTTTGGGTATTGAGGTTATTGATATTGATAATGGAATTTGTTTAACCCAGAGAAAATATTGTATAGAGTTGTTGTCTGAGTTTGGTATGTTAGGATGTAAACCATGTGGTGCTCCTATTGAAGTTAATCCAGATAGTAAAAAACTGAATAAAAGGTTTGGGGATGATAAAAAACTTAATGAGACTACTTCATATTAAAAACTTGTTGGAAAGTTGATTTACTTGACTATGACTAGACCAGATATTGCTTATGTTGTTCATTGTCTTAGTCAAGTTATGCATAGTCCTATGACATCTCATTTAAGACTTGCTTTCAGAGTTCTTAGATACTTAAAAGGTGAACCTGGTTTAGGTATCACTTTTAAGAAAGGTGATTGTAGTAAGCTGAATATTTTTGTTGACTCAGATTGGGCTAAGTGCAAGATAACCAGGAGATCTTTAACTGGTTATTGTGTGTTTCTGGGTGACAATTTAGTTTCTTGGAAGAGTAAGAAACAAAGTGTGGTTTCTAGATCTTCCACAGAAGCTAAATATAGGGCTATGTGTAATGTGTGTTGTGAAGTCATGTGGATTCATAAAGTGTTAACAGATATGAAAGTGGAAGTGGTCTTACCTGTTGAAATGAATTATGATAACAATTCTGCTATCCAAATATCTTTGAATCCTGTGCTTCATGAAAGAAGCAAGCATTTTGAAATTGATCTCTATTTCTTAAGAGAAAAAATATCTACAGGTTATATTAAACTTATAAAAGTTAAATCTGAAAATAACACTGTAGATATATTTACAAAAGGGTTGCTCATATCTGATCATAAGAAATTTTGTAGAATGCTTGGTTTGTATAATGTTTTTGTAGGTTAAGGACTTAAGGGGGAGTGTTGAGAATACCAGTCATTAACCTGAAGTACTTAAGTGGACATTAGACAAAGATGAAGGGGAAGTTTTTCTTCTTGGTGAACAAGTTTATGACTGAAGGGACTAAAAGTGGAAAAGTGCAAAAGATAAGGGCTTAACTGAAGATTCAACTTATATATACTCAACGCCACCTAACATGTTACTTACTTTTCATTCTTTCTTTTCTGTTATCGTTTCTAGTGAGAGAAACTTTGTATATTGATCAATCTTGATCAATCTTGTGAGTTTGAGTGATTGTTCTTTGATTCATTCTTGTATCCAGATATTGTAAATTGATTCATTGATAAAGAGAGCCAAGGGGAGGTTGGTTGGGTTCTCTGTTATACGTTCTTGTTGATTTTGATCATTGATTCATTAGTTTTTACAGAAAGGAACCATCACAGTCGGCGAATGGCGCTACCCCACGAGTCATGGTCAATCACCCCTGGCTCTTAGCTCATTGAACACCTAAAATCCCCACTTGGGTCACAAGCTCACATAATTGAGCTGAAATTGTAGAAAGGAAATTTACAAAAAGCATTTGGGTTTTTTCTTATGGTGATGTGGGATATAAGTAAGTTAATTATATAGTTTGATTGAAAAATACTCTTTTAACTAGTCGATTTTTATAACATCCTTGAAATGGTTTTTATACCAGGAGACGCTTATGATTGTAAAGTTTTTCACATCAGATCCTTTGCTATTTAGTAGGGGTGAGCAAAAAAAACCTTAAAAACCAAAACCGAACCGTAAACCGAAAAAACCGAACCAAAATAACCGAACCGAACTAAAAACCGATGGTTTGGTTTTTTATTTTTTCAAAAACCGAACTTTCGGTTCGGTTTCGGTTTTGATATAAAAACCGGACCATTAAACCCGAACCGAACCGATTTCATATTATATTTGACATTTTATTTATATTTACGAAATATTTATTATTCCAATTAATATGTGTATGCAGTTGGGATTTCCGATCACTTTAACCCTTTCATCTATCCACCTAAAAAAATGAAACGGTGAATTTACTCACAACTTTGATTTTCAAGATCATTTAAATGGTTAACCAGATCTTCTCAATATTTTCAATCAAAACTTCATTTCCCCCATTTCCAGATTAGTCACGCAAGATCTCCTTCAACATTCATGGTTAGTTAATCTTCTTTTCATCCACCATTTTGTCCTAATCTTTATTTTTATACTTTTACCTAGTTAGATTAGAAGCATTATTTAAACAAATAATCTAGTTATGTTGTAGGATTGTTCTTGTAAAATATTTATAAAAAATCATGCATGTATGATCCACAAAGTTGATTCTAATGATGTTTTGAGTGAAGTGAATTCTGGTATTGTTTTTCACCAACAGAATACATGTGGATTTGTTTTTTTGGATGAGAATGCTATATTTTGATGTCATGTGAAATTAATTCTACAACTGTACAGTCGTACTTATTAAAAGTGATGTGAAAATGTGTTGTTGTTTTGTTGAGTCTAGCATGTCAAACATATGGTGGTTGATTTGATGAAACTTATGGTACAGTGTAGTCTAATAAGGATTCTTCTCTATTACTTCATAATAATCAATTAATCAGTGGTACCTACTAAAGATAGGATTGAGAATACAAATTAAGTTTAGGCAACTAAGCATGATGCAATCTTATTTTTATATGTGTGTTTATATTATAGGTCTTGATTTGCTTGTTTATTTTAGGTGATGGAACCATCAGGTAGCGAGACATCCGAAGCTCGAACTATGGAGAACGGGAATGCGCCGGTTATTGGTGTTGATTGTGAGAATGTCAATCAAAATGTTGATGGGCATATTGATGATGATGAACGTGTCACTGATGATGAGAAAAAAAGAAAAGGCATCTAAAATCATTTGTGTGGGATCATTTTCCTTACCCCAAAAATGGTGAAACAGAAACTAAGTGTCCTTATTGTGGTACGGTCATGGCGGCAAGCTCAAAACAACATGTTACCAGCACGTTAGGTAATCATTTAAAAAATGTATGCGTTACTTCACCTCTTTATAGAACTAAAGATAAGAAGAAACAAACAAGATTAAGTTTCAAGCCTGCTACTATGGGTGAATCTGGAGGTAGTTTAGTTTCTCATTCTTTTAACCAAGAACGTTGTAGAAAAGCTGTAGCTAGGATGTGCATTAAACACAATCAACCCTTTAGCATTGTTGAAGATGAGGGATTTACAGAGTTTGCGTGGGAACTAAATCCATAATTTGAAATTCCATCTAGGTGAACGGTTGCTAGAGATGTTTTGTCTATATATCAGGAAGAAACACAAAAGCTTAAGAATATTTTAAAAGATCAAACCGTGTGTCTTACTACCGACACATGTACATCCGTGCAAAACTATAACTATATGTGTCTTACGGCTCACTGGGTTGATGATAGCTGGAAATTAAGAAAGAAAATTCTTAATTTTTGTCGAATATCAAATCATAAGGGTGTCACTATAGGAAACTTAGTTTATCGTTGTTTACAAGAATGGGGTATTACTCGTGTTTTTATGGTTACGGTTGATAATGCGTCATCTAATGATGGGGCGATTAGGAGGTTACGCACTTTGCTAAAAGGACCTAATGCAATCTTAGATTGCAAGTAAATGCATCTACGATTTTGTGCTCATATCATCAATCTAGTCGTAAGGGATGGTTTAGAGGAACAAAATGCTTCTATTTGCAAAGTTCGAAGAGCCGTGAAATATTTGAGATCGTCATCAAGCAGGTAAGAAAACTTCGAAAAAGGTGTTGAGTTCGAAAAAGTTGACTGTAATAGAAAGCCATGCCTTGACGTTGACACAAGATGGAACTCCACATTTCTTATGTTGGAAACTGCAGTGAAGTTTGAAAAAGTGTTTAACAGGTATTTGAACATGTATTTTTTTAACATGTTGCTGTATAGTTGGTTTTTTAATATATGACATTATATTGTATTATACTGATATGCTCGTGTATGTTTTGTTTAGACTTGAACTTACCGAACGCGATTATACGTCTTACTTCTATAATGAAACTGAAGATGGCGATGAGGGTACTAGGATGATTCCTAAAAAGAAAAAGAAGAAAAAGAGTGTTGTGGGGGTTCCTGATGAAGGCGATTGGTTGAATGCAAGGTATTTTTTTATAATGCTACTAACTTACTGCTATATTGCTACTTATATACTCCATACTTGTTGCAACTATCAAAACTTGCTGCAACTAATCTTGTGTTCAGAAACTTGTTGCACTACTACTTAATGAATGTGCTTGTTGCACTACTTAATGAATCTGTTTGTTGCACTACTTAATGAAACTGTTGTTGCACGACTACTGAATGAAACTAGCATATAAAACTTGCTGCGACTACTACTTAATGAAACTGGCATATAAAAGCTACTGCTATATATTTGTGAAGTTAAGTACAATACCATCTAGATGTTAATAGTCAACTGCATATACAATCTCCTACTATATACATTTTATAAGTGATTTTGATTCGACTTTTATTGTTCAATAGGTTCTTTTTAGAATATCTGAGGATTTTTTATGATGTGACAACGAAGATTTCGGGGTCCAAGTATGTGACAAGTAATATGTTTGTGAAAGATCTTGTTACAATGAATGCCGCTATTTCAAATATGTGCCGACATGTTGATGAAAATAAAAGGAAGATTGCTTTATCAATGAAAGAAAAATATGACAAGTATTGGGACAATTTGGATAATATGAATGTTTTGTTGTATGTCGCGTTGGTTTTAGATCCTAGGAATAAGTTGAAGTATCTTGAGTTTTGTTTGGACATAATTTATCCTAAAAGTCAAACCTCCATCGAAACATCCAATAATTTAGGTGACCAAGTTCCAAAACGGTTGAAAACACTATCACCGAAAACTATTGAAATTTGCAATATCGTGGAGGATGCACTAAACGAGTTGTATGGGCATTACAAGATCAAACTCGACAAACATAATGAACAAACTTTTACAGTGTCTTCATCTTTTACTCCTAGTGAAGATGATGTTAGCATAAATATCGACCTCGATGATAGATTTTCAAAGTATATGGAGACCCAATATGGTAAAGGTGATGGATTTACCGAAGTAGATATTTATTTACAAGACGGGGCAGAAAAAAGGGGCGATAATTCATTTGATGTTTTAGGTTGGTGGAATCAAAATAAGTTGAAGTTTCCAGTACTTTCACAAGTAGCCAAGCATGTGTTAGCAATGCCAATCTCGACCGTTGCATCGGAGTCGGCATTTAGTACCGGTGGAAGGGTCATCGATAAATATAGAAGCTCACTTACGCCTAAGACCGCGGAAGCTCTAATTTGTGCACAAGATTGGTTACGGTCTACACCGGCGGACTTGCAAGATATGCCGATCAATGGCTTACCCTAGAAGATATGGTAGAAAATCTGGAGAAAACTGAACTTGGTAAGTAATGCAACTTGATTTAACTATGTTGATTTTTCTCACTATACTTTATGCTAATCTACTATCTATGTATCTGTTTTTAGAGATGTTTTCTAATGGGAAAAAACATTGCGACCCTTCAAAACAGTGAACAGTAAGCTTACTCCTACGTTGAATATCACATATTTTCTGAATATGTTCTACTTGCTGCTCTGTATATTGCCACTTTACAATAAAACTTACTGAACATTCCTGCAGATGTTTGGAGTCAAGAAAAATTCAAGGCATGTGATGGAGTTTGCTGTTGGTTTTACTATGCATGGAAACATGAAAGTGAAAGAGAATACTATTTTCGACGTCGTAGCCTTATGTTTAAACATGTGTGTTGCGGGTTAAGATATTTATGGTTGTCATCTTTTATTGTAATTTTCTTTGTTATGTACTTTTATTAAGTTGGATTTTCATTGCAAGACTTTTATTGTTTGTTATGCGTATGAAATTTACGAATTTTGCCAAAAAGTTGTTTAACATCCGATTTGGATAAACTAAAAAATACAGGAAAAAACTATCGTTGACCCAAATTGACCCACTGTTGGGCCCAAGCCCAATAACAAACGGTTACCGAAAAACCGAAAAACCGAAACCGAAAAACCGATTGAAACCGGTAAAACCGATCCGAGAAAAACCGAACGATTTCGGTTATGGTTATGTAAAAAACCGAACATTCGGTTTCGGTTTCGGTTTTACCCAAAAACCGACCCAAACCGAATCGTGCACACCCCTACTATTTAGAGTGAAAAACGATGTGTTAATATTCATGTGGTCCAACATGGCCATGAAGCTTCACGAAAACTCGTCATCATTCCTTATTAAGGGTCACCGGGATGAAGCGCCTGTGAAGTTTGAACAATGGAAGGACCTCAAAAACAAAAATTATAGCATTTTCCGTCTACTCACTCATGATGCTACACCGAGATTCATGAAGAGGTATATGCAAATTAGATGGACTCAAACTAATATATGCTTAAAGTACACGCTATGTCACATGATGCAGAACCCTGATTTTCCGCTCCAAGCAACCATTTGAAAACTATCATCTGGTCCAAAATGGCCATAACATTGGTCATTAGCAAGCTCTTTTGGGTTCGCGTGTTTGCCAGCTTGTTGTGATCTATGTGCTCTCTTGCCGTAATGTATAATTTGTGTTTGCTTAGTTAGTATGATCGTTTTTTGTTTTTTTCATTCTTTATTCTTTATTATTATTTATTTATTTATTTACTTATTTATTTAATTATTTATTTTTATTTTTATGCCTCCGCTCTCTTTCTATGCTATATACTTCAAAAATATATATATATATATAATAAAAAAATATATTAAAATTTGAAGTGTTATCGCTTGTCTCTTCCTTTTCTAAGCTGGAGGTCTACTCGGAAGCAGTCTCGTTACCGGCGAGTAAGGGTATGATATGTCTACAATTTACTTCCCCTGATACTTTCCCTTGGCGGGATTGGGAATATCGTTGTTGTTTATTAAACCAATGTAATGTTTAAAAGACCGGTTTGGGGGTTTCTGGTTGCCAACTCCAGTAGTGCATAAAAACTTTCGAAGTGCATAAAAACTTTCGTAGGGCTAAGAACTAGGGGTGAATTTGATCGTGTGTTAGTGGGAATGCTAGGATAATTGCCGGTAGAGAGTGGTTTCTCCGTGTTGGCACAAAATCGGTGTGCACCTAATCGCCCTAAGCAATTATGCCATTTTGAGACACTCTTGAAGAGCACCACAAAATCACCCACTTGATCATCGTTGACCCCTTCTTAGTTCAACGGTAACTTTTTATAATGTAAGAACAAACCTTTTTAGACAATAACAATCTAAATATGATGTGAACATTTGCATAAACTCTCATAAGTCATAAGTAATCGCTTACATCAAAAAGATAATTTTTATTCCATGATCACTTACTTTATACAAATTTTCTTAAACTTGTTTCATGGAACAAAAGATGGAACAAAAGGTAAGTTGCGTGAGGGAATCGTTGGGATATCGGCCAACTCCGAGTGCATGGTCACTATACAACTGTGTTAGTAGAATAGTATGATACCTCCTTATTCTCAATTTCTTACTAGTAGAATGATTGCATTATGTTCGATCGTTTAACATGCATGGTTTTGACCCGTTGGTCTCTATTTGGTTCATCCGACCTAGAAGGACAGGTCAGACGCCTTAGCGCGCAGATGTGGAAATTTATAACTCTATGGTGTGTCGTTAAGTCAATTATCTCAAGTTATAACCACGATTAGCTCAATTATGTCAATTATGCTTCTTCATTGTACATTCTAAATCTAAAAAAGAAAGCTCGATCGCAGGAAGGCCTATTTTCCACGATTTGTGTAACAATCTAGTCTGAAACAAAACTCAATACTAACCAACACTTCAAAGTAACAGTCCGTAATCACCCATAAAGACAAACCATCTCCGCACATCTGTTAAGGGTCTCCGGATTACACTGCAATATGTAAACATGTACATTTATAGGTACCCATGACTAATTACAGGCATATAATTTCTGTTGTTCCACATGTTACAACAGTTATAGGCATACAAAATTAACAAAAGAGATTAGGAACCAAAAAGCAGTATTATCGACCTTAGTTCAGAATTTCAGAATCCAACTACAATGGAAGTGATTCAACATAGCATAGACACATTTGATAAAAATAAAAACCTACTAACTCATCAAGGATTAAGACATCACAGAAAAGAACCAAGAGCATTGCGCTTAATCGACTTCCCCCATCTTGCTCTGCATCAACATCAGCTTCCTCAAGAGCAGCCATCTCGGCATCACCATCAGCACTATCCTCGTCAATGCTCAAACCAAGCTTCAACATTCTGTCAATTATATTTCCAAATGTATTCGGTTCATCCAAACTGAATCCAGATGTAAGCAATGAAGTCTCCAACAGCAACATCACCAAGTCTTTCACAGACTTGTCGTTTTTGTCTGCATCGGCCCTCTTCCCAAAGTTCCTCCATAATAGAGTTCTAGTCTTCTTGCTTTCTCATAAAGTTTGTGCCTTCATAATTATTTCCATGTTGGCAGTCGACCGGTATTCACATGTCACCAAACAGCAAGGCGAATACACCACACGGTTGAAACAATCACTTTTTCCACCTTGTCGCCAAGAACATCCTTGATGACTTTGCAAAGACCATCAAATTTTTCCTTTAAAACTTCCTTCTTTTTATTCTCGTCTTCACTTTCATCGACTTTTAAACCTTCCTTTGTAGCAGATACGAGCTTCTTGCACTCAAATTCTTTCAACTGCCCGACCGCATACTCATTAATGGCGTCAACCATGTATAAGACTTCATATTCTCTCTAATTTAGTTTCTCAAGAAAGGGTGAGTTCTCAACGGCTTTCTTGTTTTCACCAGTTATGAAGTTAATGTCCTGTTGACCCTCCTTCATTTTGGTAACATAGTCCATGAATTAGCTGGTGATCTCGTCACCACTCTTGGTTGAATGGTATCAAAGCAACTCTTCCAATTTGGTCTTGTGTTTGGAATCTTCATGGATACCGAGCTTGAGGTTCTTAGAAAAGGCCTCATAGAACTTGTTGTAATCTTCCTTGTTATCAGCAATTTCTTAGAGCATCTCAATGCACTTTTTGACCAAATTCTTACAGACGGCTTTGAGAATTTTGTATTAGCATTTCACGAGAGATGTTAAGGGGAAGATCCTCAGAAACGAAGATACCCTTTACAAAACTCAAGTATTCAGGAATGAGTTCTTCACAGTTCTCCACGATAAACACATGCATGACGGACATAAAGCTTGATGTTGTTGGGCTTCTTCTTTGTGTCAAAGAGGTCAAAGGGTGCCCTCTTGTGAACGAAAAGAACGGCCCTGAATTCACGCTGACCCTCGACAGAAAAATGCTTCACACTCAAATGGTCCTCCCAATCGTTAGTCAAACTCTTGTAAAAGCAGCATACTCTTCTTTAGTAATCTCTTCGATTTTCCTCATCCAGATTGGCCTTTTTTAACCGACGACCAGTCGTTAGTCACTTCCTTGACCTTCTTCTTTTTCTTCTCTTCCTTTTCCTTCTCATCATCAACTTCCTCGTCCTTTTCCTCCTCGTCCTCGTCAACAGAAATCTCTTTCTCAGTAGTTCTCAACCCATAGAGAGATATGATAGCTGATAAACTCAGAATACTTCTTGATGAAATCCTTAAGCCTCTGCTCCTCAAGGTACTCGAGCTGATCCCCTTTCAAGTAGAGTGTCATCTTCGCCCCCCGACCAAGGTTTTTGCCAGAAGTGTCCCTGACAGTGAATGACCCCCCTGCCTGCAACTTCCAGACATATTGCTCGTCATCAATGTGCTTGGTTGTGACCACAACTTTGTCAGCAACCAAGTAAGCAGAGTAGAACCCGACACCAAACTGTCCAATCATACTGACATCATCAATACCTTCCATCAACTCTTTGGTTCCGGATCTTGCAATTGTAACCAAATTGTTCACCAAATATGTAAATTACAGGTAGAGTCGTAACATATTTCAACGTAATATTATAAAGTTATAAGTCAATGCTTTAGTAGTATATTAGTTACTCACCAGCCTTGGTCATTCCAACTCCATTGTCGATGATGGTCAACGTGTTCATCGAGCTAACTCTTGTCAGTCAAGCTCTAAAAGAGAATTTGGTCCAGAGCCTAAAAGGGTATACAAATTGTTTTATAAGCACGTTACGTAGCAAAGTTGTAATGCAAATCAGTTAGAATGATCTTATTTTGTCGATCGCATAGCAACAAACACTGTTCTATCACATGATGTCCAACCCTGATTTCCCGCTCCAAGCAACCATTAGCAAACTATCACCTGGTCCGAAATCGCCAGAACATTAAACCAATGTAATGTTTAAAAGACTAGTTTGGGCCTTTCGGGTTCCCGAGTCCAGTAGTGCGGGCTTATCACCTATCACCCAATTGCGGGGGCATAAAACTTTCGAAGGGCTAAGAGCTAGGGGCGACTTTGAGCGTGTGTCAATGGGAATGGTAGGATTATTGCCGGTAGGGAGTTGTTGTTTCCGTGTTGGCACCAAACCGGTGCACACCTTATCACCCTGAGCTATTATGCCATTTTGAGACACTCTCGAAGAGCACCTTTGCATCACCCCCTTCACTTGATCATCATTGAACCCTTCTTAGTTCAACGATAACTTTTTTATAATGTAAGTACGAACCTTTTTAGACAATAACAATTTAAATATGATGTGAACATTTGCATAAACTCTCATATGTAATTTCTTACATAAAAAAGATAATTTTTATTCAGTCACTTACTCTATACAATTTTAAAGGCCTATTATGAACCGGTGTAGCATGACGAGTGATCAGTAGACAGCAAAGGGTGTAATTTTCGTTTTCAGGTCCTGCTTCAAACTTCAGTCCCTTCATCCTGGTGACCCTTAATGAGGAACAATCACGACTTTTTCTAAAGCTTCAAGTCCTTGTGGATATTAAGAAATGACAAGTGATGTCTTCATATAACATCAAAAAGATCTACATATCGTAAGAGTTTATATTCTTTGTAATGTTGTATAATCATTTTCCTTTGGGAACCCTCCCCAACTTGTATGTAGTGAAAGGGACAATCACAGTCAGCGAATGGCGCTACCCACGAGTCATGGTCAATCACCCCTGGCTCTTAGCCCTTCATAAACCTTAAAGCCCCCACTTGGGTAATTAGACGCTTACGTTTGTAAAGTTTTTCAGATCAGGCGATTGATATAACCCTTTGTTATTTAGAATGGAAAACCGACGTATTAATATCCACGTGGTCCAACACGGCCTTGAAGCTTCACGAAAAGTCGTCATCGTTCCTTATTAAGGGTCACCAGGATGAAGCGACTGTAAATTTTGAACAAATGGAAGGACCTCAAAAACAAAATGTACAGCCTTTTCTGTCTACTCACTCATGATGCTACACCTAGATTCATGAAGAGGTATCCAAGGTTGATCGTAGTCTATGGAGTTCGTGCGGATGTGATGGGTACGGTGACTATACTTAATTAAACGAAGAGTATGAAGTGAGAACATAAACTATTTGAGTAAGTAAGAGTGTATTTGAGTCCGGCCAGTGTTTGGTGCATGTTTTGGGTGTGATCATGTTCTATGAAAACGGGTGGTGACGCTTTAATTAATTTGTTGGACCGGAAAGGACCGGCGAAGCTAGCTAGCTAGACAGCAGGAGACATGGAAATGGGTAAAAATAGTGTAGCTCGCGGGCGGGGTTAGGTAACGAGGCTCGGAATGACGCAAAGCAAGTTGTTTGAGTGTGGATGTGATGTTTTAGGAGGTCGAGTCGTGTATACTTATTAAAAGGGCGGTGTTATTTTATTTTTATTTTTTTAATTATTTGATGTAGAAAATACGGTTCTGCACGTGATATTATATATAATGTACATGCGTGTTGTACGTATTGTCATTAGGAGTTTTGGCATACGACGACGCATAAAAAAAAAAATAAAAAAATAAAAAAAAAATGAAACAAAACTAATTAAAAGGACTAAAAAATGTAAATAGTTTTAAAAAAGGCCCATATAGCCGCTCAAGTACTAGTTTCCGTTTGCATTCCATATATATAGACTCAAAGGGTGAAGGTTTCAGTTGTTGATCATTTAATTTGTTTGTTTGGAATAATTAAGGAAGTCTAAGTTATTATTTATCCCATCTCCTTCCTCCTTACGGTATGTACTACATACACACATTTTACTTGCATGCATGCGTTAATTATACAACTGAACTGTAGTACTTGTTGATTGAATTGAATTGGGTTTGTGAATAAAGATTGTATGAATCTTGAATTCGTGAGGTTTTGTTAAATGATGAATCATGATGTATGTATGTATATGTGTTTCAAGCATGCGTATTAATTGTATCCGATTCACCAATCAATCTTTCGTTAATTAACTATTGGTTGTTTGCCGTTCTTGATTTGACTACATTTTAGGGTAAATTGCCTTCTTGATGAATCAAATATATTGAATTTGTTGACTATATATAGAGTATGAACTATATATGAATGAATGAATCTTGGATTTGTTAAATATCGAATGATGAATAATGAATCGAATCTTGTATAAACTAAATCTTCTTCTTGTTACGTACTGTAATTAATCAAGTTATATGGATGTTTTTGCATGGTTTGTTTCAATTGTTATTGACTCATGCATGTTGTTGACTCATGTTTTGGGGTTCTTGTTTTGTCATAAAACTAAAAAGGTGTTTCTTTTTTGTAAAATGATCTGTCTCTGTCTTTTTGACTTTGTTGACCAACAAACACATACTCCTTCGATCACCAAGATCAAATTGTTAGGGTTTCTGGGTTTTTTTTCAATTTTCATGAGGATCATGAGGGTTTCGAAACCAGGAGGTTATATATATTTCATTCTTTATCGTTAGTCTATTTTACCCTTATTAATTTCATC
This sequence comes from Glebionis coronaria, assembly GCA_025667525.1. Taxonomy (NCBI): domain Eukaryota; kingdom Viridiplantae; phylum Streptophyta; class Magnoliopsida; order Asterales; family Asteraceae; genus Glebionis; species Glebionis coronaria. The sequence continues at coordinate 463,512,853 of CM046881.1, forward strand.
AATCAATGTGATCATTTTTAATGGTCACTCTACTTACTTGTTTCTTGTTGTTCCCTGATAGTCGTCGTCGTCACCCACGATGGGTGCTTTCTTTGGAACTCTACGTTCGTACCTGGTCGAGGATGTTTTCGACATGGGCCGCCGCCAAGAAGAAGATGCTGCTGATGATGTCGTGCGCCTGGTGGAGGATGACCCTGAGGCCGGTTTTACTGCCGCCGATGCGAGATACCATCTCGATTCTACGCGCACCACCGAACCCATGCGTCTCCTCTCACCCGAGCGTACGTATATCACCTCACTTCTCCCTCTTTTTTTACTTTTACAAATTCGTTTACACTAGTATACAAATTGATAAACAATGTCCCTCTTCCTCTAACATCAGTTATAAACGGTTTTGGTTTTTGCAGGTATCCCTACTCACACCGAGGTTTCGTGGAGGTTTTCCCCCATCAACGGCCACCGCCGCCTCATCATGACTATCAAGGTAAGTAATCCTCTGCTTTTGTTTCCTTAACTCAACCATTTGACAATAAAAATAGTAATCGCTTCTCTAAACCTTTCCTTTGTTTTGTAAACATGATGAATCCGTTGTCCCATACCCTAATGATTTTCTGCATCATTGCAGCTTTCCTATAGGGAACTCGAAATGCATACAAAGGTCCTATTTTCTAGACTTAAGATTGGTCCGAGTCAGGTTAGGCCTTTTCTTCCAGTCCTTGTATGATTTTCGTTAACATGATGAATACATGATAGTTTTTCATACTTCAGATTTTCCAAATGTTCTGTTTCCTTTTGGTCCGCATTCGTTGATTAGTATAAATACAACCATGTCAAACAAACAGGCAAGAAACGAAACTGACCGTGTTCTCTTGTATGCTTTGTGGGCAGGAAGTGGAGGAGTCTCTTGACTGGGACAAGGTGCCTGCTGATGGGGAGTACATAGTGGTGCATGCTCCCAGGTACCAAATGGTGATGTTTAAGGTATGGTTATGAATAAATTGAGAAAGGTGTTCAGATTTGCTTTCCCTTACTTGTAAGAACTCTCTCATGTGAGGGTGTATATTTTTATTTCCAGATTGGGCCCAATATGAGGATCGTCGCGGCCAAAGGAGGTTGGCTTTATGGTGGACAGTACGAGGTATTCTCCCGTTACACTTGGTATCCAATATATTTTTTGAAACCAATATGAAATAATGGGTTTCAAAACACACATCCAAACAGACACCCCCCTTAAATGGTTGTTACTAATATTTTATCATGTTAATTTGGTGTTGCAGTTGAACATATACTTCGATTGATTTTAAGCTTCCGAGGAAATGAGGATGCGGATACTTAGTTTACCCCGTATTCATATTTATATACTTATATAAGTGTATTTCGTCGTATTCTCACGTTTTCTTTTGATGTTTTCTTTTGTGGATACTGATACTTAATACTGCCTGCATGTGCCTGCATGTTAAGACTTAGAGCATACGGTGCAGTTGAGCCGTCGTGCTCGTGTCGTAGGCAAAAAGTGATGCCACGTCACTTTTTACTCCCACGACACCAAAACACCCCACGATGGCTCAACCCCCTCCCTGGTTAACACGAGAATTCTCGTGTCGTCGTCACCCAACTTTTTTTTTTTTTTTTTTTTCAACAATTTATTAACATAAACTTAAATTTTCATTAATAAAAAAAAAATACAATTACTAATAGAAAAAAAAAACAACACGAAAAAAAAAACTACCGAAAAAAAAAAAACACAAATACGAAAATAAACTTAAAAATTAAAATATTTGGCACGCGCCTCGTCTTTGAGCTTCTCGATCCTCGCCGCGTCTTGTGGACTTAATCCGGTAGTGTCGAATCGAAGGATTTGCAAATCCTCGTTCCTTTTTTGAAGTGCAACCACTTCTAGTCTAGCCGCCACCTCTCGGTCCAATCGCTCCTTTTTAGTTTCACGATCGGATAACATTTGTTGTTGTAGCATATCCACCAATTGTTCTTTTTGAGACCCCGAAGTGGCGGATGAGCTTGTCGAGCGTTGAACCTTGGCCTTTCTTGGAGCACCGGATGGACGAGGGATGTCATCGTCATTGAAAAGATCCGGATCTTGATCGGCTATCTTCCCTCGTGCCCGGCGTGTTCGAGTTGAATCGGGATTTTTCCATTTATACTTGTCTTTCAAAACAAGCCAAGCACTTTTGTGTGGAAACTCCTTGTTCCCGTTTTCATCTCGATACAAACTCATCACACGAGTCATCAAATCGTCTTGATTTTCGCCACTTAAAAGTTTGGCGCTTTCATAAAACGAATTAAACCTATGAACCTCGCGGTTCAAATTCGTCCACTTCCCGGTCAACATATTTTTGTTTCGAGTTTTAAAACCCTCATCCTTAAGCCGATCGTTATACAAATCCATAACTTGGTACCAAAACGTATCGTGTGGTTGATCGGTCCCGACCTTCGGGTCTTCGGATACTTCAATCCAACACTCGGCCAAAACTTCTTCCTCACGTTGGCTCCAAAAAGAACGGTCCGACTTCGGAGGTGGTTGTGTAGCCGCGGCCACGCCTTTGTTTTTTGGGTTTTTTTTAGCAATACTTTTCTTCCTCGAACATTTCTTCGCTTGTGCATCGACTTGTTCTTCGGGTTCTTCGGGTTCTTCGGGTGCATTGTTTTGTTCGGGTTCTTCGGGTTCTTGTGAAGAGTGTTGAGGAAAGGTTTGGAATTGTTGTGATTGTTGGAAGATTTGTGATTGTTGGGATTGTTGGAACCACATATTAAATTGCTCGGGTGTACAATTAAGAAATGGGTTTTGTTGTGATTGTGGGAAGGTAGTGAATGGATTTGGGAGTTGATTATAGTTGGCGAATGTTCGTGAAGTGCTAGATGTTGCGGATGAGGGAGTATTCGGGTTAGACGAAGAAGACGAATTCGGTAGTTGAGTTGAGGGAATTTGATTTTGAGGATCGGAAAAGTAATTGTTTAACCATTGATTCGGGTATTGGTTTGGGTTAGGATTTTGACTCATGGTGGATAGAAAAATTAGAGAAATTAGATGTAGAAGAAGGTGTGAGTTGTGGGTAATTTGGGGTAGAATTTATAGGAAAAAAAGATGAAAAAAGGGGTTTTTTTTTAACCTCAAACGGTCAAAAAAACGGGCAAAAAAAAAAATTCCGTTTCCCAACGGTCAAAAACGGCTATTTTTTTAAATTTTCAAAAAAAAAAAAAAAAAAAAAAAAAAAAAAAAATTTAAAAAACCCGACGGCGCGAGCCACGGTGTGGTTGGCGCCGCCGTGGCCTCGCGCCGTCACCACGGCGTCGGCTGGTAGGTACCAGCCCAAAACCGACGGCGCGAGCCACGGTGTGGTTGGCGCCGCCGTGGCCTCGCGCCGTGGTGGCCAGCTCCCCACCAGCCCACCGTACCCTCTCCTCTTATTGTCTCAAAACTTTTTCATGAGGTTTTGTTTTGTGGATACTGGTACTTAACACTTTTGGTTGAAACTTTATCATGAAATGTGCATTTGGTCCTATTTTGCTAACACCCTCATTTTTTTGTCTTTTCGGCCTGTCTTGTCCGAACACTCAGAAATATATATATTATTATTGACCATTAAATAAGATTAGACCTTTTTTCTACATTCATGAATTAAAACTTTGTATCTCAATTAAAAACTTTGGTTACTGAGAGACTGATGATGGTCCACTGAAAATGGTTTCCCGACTGCATACTCATCAATGTTGTCAACCATGTACAAGACTTCGTTCCTCTCTTCTTTAGTAAATGTCCTGTTGACCCTCCTTCATTCTGATGACATAGTCATTCAAGCAGGTCATCTCGTCGCCAGTCTTGGTTGAATTGTACCGAAACAACTCAACGAGCTTGGTCTTGTTTTGAGAATCTTCATGGATACCGAGATTGAGGTTCTTGGAAAAGGCCTCATAGAACTTGTTGTAATCTTCCTTGTTCTCGGCAATTTCTTGAAACATCTCGATGCACTTCTTGACCAAATTCTTGCGGATCACTTTGAGAATCTTGTTTTGTTGCAGCATCTCCCGAGAGATGTTAAGAGGAAGATCCTCTGAATCAACAATACCATTTACAAAACTCAAGTATTCGGGAATGAGTTCTTCACAGTTATCCATGATAAAGACACGGTGGACATAAAGCTTGATGTTGTTAAGTTTCTTCTTTGTGTCAAAGAGGTCAAAGGGTGCCCTCTTGGGAACGAAAAGAACCGCCTTGAATTCAAGTTGACCCTCAACAAAAAAATGCTTCACACTCAAATGATCCTCCCCAATCGTTAGTCAAACTCTGGTAAAAAGAAGTATACTCTTCTTTTGTAATATCTTCGGGTTTCCTCATCCAAATAGGCTTTTGTTTGTTAACCAAGGACCACTCGTTAGTCACTTCCTTGATCATCTTTTTCTTCTCTTCCTTTTCCTTCTCCTCATCAACTTCCTCGACCTTAATTACCTTCCTCGTCCTCGTCCTCGTCATCAGAATTATCTTTCTCAGCAGTTTTCAGCCCATAGAGAGATAGGATAGCTGATAAACTCAGAATGATTCTTGATCAAATCCTTAAGCCTCCGATCCTCAAGGTACTCGAGCTGATGTAGAGTGTCATCTTAGTCCCCGACCAAGGTTTTCACCAGAAGTGTCCCTAGTGACAGTGACCGACCCCCCTGCCTGCGACTCCCAGACATATTGCTCGTCATCGTTGTGCTTGGTTGTGACCACAACTTTGTCAGCAACCAAGTAAGCACAGTAGAACCCGACAGCAAACTGTCCAATCATACTGACATCAGCACTACCTTCCATGAACTCTTTGGTTCCGGATCTTGCAATTGTACCCAAATTGATCACCAAATCTGTAAATTACAAGTAGAGTCGTAACATATTTCAACATAATATGAAGTTATAAGTCAATGCTTTAGTAGTAAATTAGTTACTCACCAGCCTTGGTCATTCCAACTCCACTGTCGATGATGGTCAACGTGGTTGTTGGTCTAGTCAGGAACAATGTGGATGAAAAGCTCAAGTTGTTCATCGAGCGTACTCTTGTCAGTCAAGCTCTCAAAGCGAATTTTGTCCAGAGCCTAAAAGGGTATACAAATTGTTTTATAAGCACGTTATGTAGCAAACATTGTAATTCAAACTGGTTAGAATGATCTAATTTTGTCGATCGCATAGCAACAAACAAGTCGCCACTGGCATAAGGCATAACGTTAGACATGGAGTATAGTTAAATAACTATAATTACAACACTGTTCTATAACAGTTACCTATTAATGTTATTAACGACTGTTACGGATGTTTGGTTTTCAACAGATTAGTTATTTGCCCATCTCAATCTCCAATAATAAACCAAAATCAACTACTGTACAAGACTTGAGTTGAACATAAATGAACACAATAAACACGAAAAACAAGGCGCGTTGAGGTTAGTTTAGAATTCATAACACTAGATAATTTGAATTTGGGTGATAAATTCAAACGAACACAAACAAGAAGCCGCATTTGTGGTCATATATCAACTACATTAACAGGGAAGGTAACAGGTATTTCGACATATAAATTGCTTATACGGAGTAACTATAGCTGTAAGCCATAAATATGAATTGAAGGTTGTACGGCCAGCCATTTCGACTTCTAAAGAGGCGGGTAAACAGGCGGATAAAGTGGTTAACAGCTATGCCAATATCATGATGACATAAATAAGCTGCTAATAAATAAGCTGAATTCTAACTTTCCACCATTAGTCCGGTTATCTCCCTCATGTGACATGCATATGAATCTCGTCCTCTTACCCCCAACCTTTCTTTCCCACTTCTTCTTCTTACCCACTTTAATTTTTCATGAACACCACCACCACCTCTGCCATCCACCGACACCACCCCCGCCATCCAATCGCTGCAACTCCTTTTATCTAGGATGAGAGCTAAGTTCAAATGTATTTTAACGGATTGCGTGAAGTATTTATTCTTCTCGGGAAGTATTTAGAGGTTATGGCGAAAGGAAAACATCAGAGTCAATTGCAAAGCTGATGGATTTGACCCCTCATACAACAACATTGTGGACTCTTGATAGTCAAAGGAATGTTGTCAATGAGGAAGAGATTGATAGTCGGTTGATCCAAAGAAATGATTTATTTAAGATTCTTCCGGTGCTAAAGTGGATATTGATGGTTTTGTTATGTGGAGACAAAGTCATGTCAATCAGAGTAGGGGTGAGCGCCGGTTCTGGAACCGCACCGAACCGAACCGGAACCGCAAGAACCGAGAACCACAAAACGCAAAATATAGAAACCGAGAACCGAACCGAATACCATGTTTCGGTTCCGCTCGATTCTCGGGTCCGGTTCGGGTATTCCGGGTCTTACCCGATTGGAACCGCAAAATTTTAAAAACACCCAAACATTCAATATTTTTATTTGTTTACGCATATTTACTTCTAAACCAAAAAAATTGTAGCAACTATACTATAAGAAGATAAAAAAGTAATAGTTTTAATATAAAACTACTTCAAAAAATTTCAATTCTAATTCAAATTGTATCTATTCAACAAGTTTTTTGTTGTTGTTTATAGATTACAAAATATTATAGAATTTATTATGTATAAATATAAACATCATGTTGCTATAACGATGAACTTATATATTAGGATTTTCGATATGTGAAATATTACATAAACAAACGAAAAATTCCTATATACTTGAAATTTGAACGGTTCTTCGGGTCCGAAACAGAGAACCGCGGAACAGAACCGAACCGAACCGAACCGAGAACCGCACTTCTATAAATTTTGGAACCGAGAACCGAACCGCGGTTCTAAAATGCGGTTCGGTTTAGGTCGGTTTCGGTTCGGTTCTCGGTTCCGGTTCGGTTCCCGGTCCATATGCTCACCCCTAAATCAGAGTATGATCACAATAGTGTAAAATAGCAAAGATGATATTGATTGAATGTTTTGTATGTCTACATAGATTGCAAATATATTTATAACACATACATGTCTTATTAAACAAGTAAACCTAACCCTAATGGACCCAAACCCACAATCGAGTTTGGTTCATAATGTATCTTGTAACACTCCCTCGCAGTTTAAACAGAGGCTTCTCGACGGCCAAACTGGAACACATAATGAAAGCTCCTTCAGTCATCTTCTTTGTTGTTGTTGAGACGGAAGTATAATTGTATTTGATGGCATAGTTGTTTGTTGCTTGCGGCTTCCTCCTTTGCGTGGCTTGCTTTGCCTTTAGGTAGGAGCGACATTTTTTACCAACTATTTTTTAAAAATGACAAGAATCTCCGTTGGAAAAACAAATGATAATGGCGACTAAGAAAACAAATATCTATTGATTGTTAAATCGACACAATAGGAGGTGTATTATGACGACTAAGGTTTTGGATGCTAGGGTTTATTGGATAAAAGTGTGAGAACTCGTATTTTCCCGGTATTATTAACTGAATGTTTTGTATGCTACATAATAAAGATTGCCAATGTATTTATAACACATACATATATTATTGAACAAGCAAACCTAACCCTAATTGACCCAAACCCACAATCGAGTTTGGGCCATTATATATCGTCTAACAAAGAGAAGCTAGACCGAAAGAGAAAGGGTGACCCTGTGATTTGAGGAACGATTATTGAAAATGGTGTCTTGTATATTAAGGCTACACGGGTTGGGTCAAAAAGTTCACTTTCTCAAATAGTTCAACTTGATGAATCGGCTCAGAAGGCTAAAGCTCTAGTTCATAAACTTGTTGATCGTATTTCCAAATTCTTTGTGCCTCTAGTTAGTGAATGGCTCTATATTTGGGGCATCTCTTGGTCAGATCACAATACCATCTTTCTTGCAAAATTTGATCAAAACCTTCCAGAGGATGTCTGGATTGATACTTGATTGTGGTAAATTACGACCTTTAGGAAAAGGTGCGTAAAAGCGGTAAGTATTAAGTGATGATTTAGGAAAATCAAGCACTAATGACCCAATGAAATTCGTTTCCCAAGGAGGTATATGTGTGTGACTAAGATGTAAATGATTTGAGATTAATATTGGTTTAGAAGGGGATGAGAAAAGAAGATGACGAAGACGTGAAATTAATACTACGACGACAAAACGTAAAACCGTAAAAACTACAAAAATAAAAATTAATTCTAAAAATTACCAAAAATTTACCAAAAATCAAAATAAATAAACTAAGAGTTTACCAATGATCAAAACTTTTTCAAAGGCTTTTAAATAATTAAATATTCAATTTTTAAATGCTAATTAAAGCTCTAAAAATCTAATAAATTATCAAAAAGCCCAAATAAAGATTTTCCAATTGGTAAACCTCTAAAATGACCTAAAAAGATTAAAAACTATTTTTAAAAAATTTTAAACTAATAAAAACTATTTAAAATGATTTAAAAACTATTAAAACTTAAAATAATTATAAAAATTAATCTAAAGATGATAAAATTATTCTTAAAGTTGCAAAATTCCTATTTTAATGTATATAAGCTAAGAAAAATATAAAAAGTTGAAAAATGTGAAATTTGAAAAATAATAATAAAATAATATTAAAATAATATTAAAAATCTAAAAATTATAAAAAATTCTAAAAACTTGCAAACTAGTTTATTTTAACCTAAATAATCAGAAAATGAAAGTGAAATGACCAGAATACCCCTATTGGGCCCTTAAATGGGCCAAAACCAAAAACAGTCCACTTAAATGGGCTTTTTGGCCCAAAAAGTCAAACCTGGCCCAGTTAACTTGGAAAACCCCAATCTGACTCAAAATTTAATTCTAAACACAAAACTCTAAAGGCCCAAAAGCTGAAAGTGAGCTTATCACAGCTTATTATGCAAACAACTTATCCTTATTGGGCTTTTTAGCCCATTAAGCAATAAGCTAATGCCATAAGCTCTAATTTGACACACAACCTTATTTTGAGATGCTTAAGAGATCTGTAAAAAGAAATTTTAAAAAAACACACTCAATAAGCCAGAAATAAGCAAAGTAATATTTCACTAAAAGACAAAATAGTCGTTTTTGAGAAATAAGGCACCTCAGGACTTGATTCAACTTGCAAAATGTCACAAATGAACTCAATAAGCCAAAACAATCAACAAAATTCCAATAAGCAAAACCAATAAGCCAGAATAAACCAATAAGCACTTATGAAAAAGTCAATTAAGTTGGTTTTCTAGTCAAACCCTAAAGTCAACCCACCAAATGCTCCAGTATGAACAAATGGGTCAAATAATGAGCACCTATTACAAAAACCAAGTTGTTGCTGGTTAAAATAAGCTATTTTAGCTTCTTGATAAGCTGAAACCCAATTAACACTAGCAGGGGGAACTTTCAGTAGGAACTGGTTCCCACTGCTTTGACTATTTGACCAAGCTTTTTAGAGAGATTTAGTTGGATTCAATTGGAAACAAGGGCACCCTTGTGATCAGTGAATCACAAGGAGTCCATAGCAACAAGAAAATCCAAATTTGGTTCACACAATAAGCCAGAATCAATCAAACAGTCACCAGATATTGCCCATACATGTAAAATAAGCAGTTATGCACAAATAAGCAGATTTAACCTGAATAAGCAAACCAAACTCAACAGGATGCATACACAAGCTATATAAAATATGAATAAGCACAAATAAACTTATATCAAACACTGAATCAAAGTAAATAAGCAGAATCAAGCACAAGTAGTTACTGATAAGAACATGAACAATATGCAGACAGTTTTGCTGATCTATTTGACCACAGATCCAAATTCAGGCACTCAAATCTCTTTCCCTGGTGAATTTAACCTAGATTTAACACTTGTTATCCCTAGTCTATGATTAGATATAGGTGTCCTCAAAATCCTAGCCAATTTTACCTAGTAACAAAGATTTTATACCTTTTTTATGAATCAAGGTGTTTCAAACCACAAATATTGCAGATAAGTGACCAAGTATACCAGTAAAGCATGTACCAACAAATAATAACACAAATCCAACACTTAACAAACCACAAATCCTTCTAATGCAGTTAACCCAAACACCCCTTAAAAACCTATTTTCACAAATTTTACAAGTATTATCCAGATTCAAACCACAAATCAAACCACAAACACTTCAATAACATCAAACAACACCAGATCAACAATATTCAACCACAAAAACACAAGTTCACCAATAATCGTGCAATAATCACAAAATTCAGAAAAATAAAGAGGAAATGAAAAGGGAAGAAGGTGCAAACCTCCAAGACCTACATCCAGGCCCTGGATTGTTTGAGCTTAGGTACTAGCAGAACAAGTACCAGCTTCCAATGCTGCTAAGATGAACAAACAATAAGGTGAGATCAAATAAACCAACACTTTCTGATTTTTGAAGCACAAGCTTTATCACTTAAACCCTTGCCTCAAAAACCTTCAAACAAGAATATGGAACTCAGATTTTAGCTTATCAGACACCAAACTTTTATAAATAACAGACAAGAATTCAAAATTTTCAGAAATTCAAACTTTATTTCATAAAAATGAATTACAAAGATTTAAAAGCTAAAATCTGGAACAAAAGCTCTCTCACAGGTTGAGGAGTCTATTTATAGGCAAATGCCAAGCTAGCACTATTCACAAACCCTAGCAGTGAATTTCCTTTTCTATCCTTGAGCCTTCTAGAAGTTTTCTTGGTGTGAGCTGTCCAAAGTGATCCTGGATGTTCATTTTAGCTTTGGAATGAAGCAATGAGTGTCAGCTATTGATCTTGACACGTGACTAAGCTTGGAGAATAAGTTGTCATGTGATTGGTTAAACGTGAATTGGGGTGGGGTCCATAGTGAGTGGGATTAAGGGTTTTAAGGTTGGGATGTGTTTCTGCACATGTGAATCAAGCGTGTGCAAAGGTAATTAAAAATTACCCCTTATTTAAGTGGAGTAAATTCTGGGTGGTGAAAAAGGTGAACAGTGGTGATTTTGATCCGAAATTGGGGGAAAGTAAGTGTTTGGCGCGAGTTATGGGATTTGAAGTTTGGAATTGGCAACTTGGGTCCTTGTTCTTTGGCAAAACTTGTAAAACGTGTTTATTCAGCAACTAAATCCATTTCCTTTGTTAATAACTTTCCACTCTTTACACTTTTGGCACAAAACTTTGGTAAAAAGTTATCAAGGGTTGTTTTTGCCATTTTTCCATAATTCAAGTACTGATCTTGGACATTGTTGATCTTCAAAGGTCTTCAATATAACTTTGACTTCATGAGGGACCATAATTGGCAATTTAGAATTGTTGAGGGACTAAACTTGCCATTTCTTCAAAGTTGAAGGACCATTTGTGTAATTTTTACAAACTTAAGGGACCAAACTTGTAATTATGAATATACAAGGGTTTTAAGTGTCATTTCTTCATTCATTGAGGATCAATCTTGCATGTCTTCAAGTATTCAAGGGTATTTGTTGGATAACTCATGATCTAGGGCCCGGTTCTTTATACGGCTTCGTTTCTCGTGTCCGTTTTTCCTTGTTTCTTGTGATCTTTTGTCTTTTTCAAGATATCCATACCTAAAATACACAAGTAAACAAACACAAACATATATATGGTATTTTATGACATTTTTATGCATTTAAAGCTGATGTAGTAGTTTTTAGTCACTTGTTTTAGGAAAAACAAATAACCGCGGCAAGTATTAATCGACGCGATTTAGGAAAACCGCGAAGACGAATAAATTCCAAGTTCGTTCTCGAAGGAGGTGTGTATTATGTGTGCCAATTATGTAAAATAACAATGTTTGGATTAGTGACGTTTTTGGTTTAGAAAGAGAAAAATTAAAGACGAGCTACGCTACGATTAAACTACGACGAATTAACGTAAAACGATGACGTAATTACGTAAAACGTGACGAAATTAAAAATAGAACCTAAAAATTAATTAAAAGATTAAACTAAGTCTTAAATAATATAAATAAGAATAAAAATCCAACAAATATATTTTAAAACCTTTTATTAATTAAATATTCAATTTTTAATGCTAATTAAAGCCCAAAAATTAAATATAATTAACAAAATGCCCAAAATATTAATTTATTGAACTAATAACTAACTTATATTATTTAAAAACTAAAAAGTATTTTTCTTGAATTTTAAAAACTATTTTTCTATTTTTTAATCACTAAAACTATTTTTTAAACTATTTTAAACTAAAATAATGATTAAAAATAATAAAATAATGCCAAAATTAGTTGACCAATTTTAAAAATCCTAAAGTACACTAATGAACAGGAGAAAATTAAAAAAGTTTGAAAAATGTAAAATTTTACACTAAAAGACAAAACAGTTTTATAATTAAACCCTAATTAACTTAAATTAATTATAAAAAATAATTAAAAAAGTGAACAGTAACTAACTTTTAAACTAAAAATCTTAAATTAAAATTCTAAACCTAGGAAAAATTTTAAAACAGAAAAATATGTATTTTCTACACTAAAAGACAAAAAACAGATTATTAAAAAAGTAATTAAAATAGCAATTAAATATAAAAAATGGAAAATGAACAGTAAAATAAAAATAAATTATACTAAAAAATCAAGAATTAAAAAATAAAAATATAGAAAAAAGAATGGAATTCTAACTCCTATTTAAGGGCACTAAAGACAAAAATCTTAGAAAACTGATGGTGACACTTTGTGTTTTCTGTCTTTTTGTGTAGCAGTGGCTACAACAAAGCTATCAGTGGGAAAGGAGTTCCTACTGACAGTATAAAAAAACGGGTCTGTGGAGAATTAAGCTTGGATTTTGCTTGTTACTGGATTTTACTTGGAACAAAGGGCACCCCCACACTCATGGGAGTCAATTAAAACTGAAAAACACACAACCACAATTCAAGAATCACACAAAAAGGGCCAATTTAAGTTGCTGTAACAAAAAAGGGGGCCTGTGGGGGCAGTTGCTGATCTAACTTGCAATTGTGTGAGTTTCAAGGCTACCAAACTAGCATACAACTCAAACAAATCAATTAAAAACTATCTATAATCCTAGATTATGCTAAACCCTAAGAGCTCAAGCAAATTGGTGGTCTAAATCAAGCAAAAATAGAAGATTATGGCACTTGCTGATTTATCTATGTTTTACCAAGTTAAAAACATGCAAACTTCTTTCAAACCTGTCTAATATTAATACTAACAGCTTATAACAATTACCTCTATCAAGGATACTAATCCTAGCACAATTAGAATAACAACACAATCACCTAAAACTGGCTAAAACTAGTTTCCAAACACCACCTTAAATCTGCTATCTCTAATTAATCAAAGAGATTACTAACAAAATCTACTGAAACTGGATGATAATCAATCTAATCATGCAAGTAAACTTCTAACAAGCAAAACAAAACATAAAACAGGCTCATAGACTACTAACACTCAAACACATAAAGCATGCACAAAATAAATCAGCAAATATTAAAGATAGAGGGTTCAAGCCACCTTTTTAGCTGATGCCTTCTCTATCTGAAACTTCCTGGATTTTTTTGAGCTTCAAGGGCTTATGATCAAGTAGAGAAATGCTAGGTGGGGATGACATTCATCCCAAACACCCCAATATGTCTTCACAAAAAAAAATGAGGGATTGGTAATGAGGATTTGCTTGTTGTTGTAACCTGCCAAGAAAACAAGAGAAAAGAAACAATGACCTGTGGAGAAGAGCCAATAAGCTATAAGCAGGCTTATTGCATAAGCTGCTATAGCTTATTGCTTAAGCTAAAAATTGAAAACAGATTTCTCATGAAATCTTTTTGGAATCTTCTAAAAACCTTGTAACCAACTGATTGAAATCACTTAAACAGGACCTCCACTTTCACTTCAATCCTCTTTAACTGATTTCAAATTAAAAACTTTTCCAAGAACTAAAAAAAACGATTTTCTGAAAACACTCTTATAAATCAAACTTTTTAGAAACCCTTTTTAAACTAAGTTGAAAATGAAAAAAGATTATACTAAGAACAATATATCAAAAGGAACTCAGTATTGGAAAGATTAAAAGCTGCTATATTACTTCACTTAAAAATCTTTACAAAAAACTGGAACAAGTGATATGGGACACATACGTCCCATATTTATACAAGATAAAGGAACATTCTAGTCTACAAAACCCTAGCTAACTGAATTTCCATCCTTGCCCTTGGTCTTCTTGATTTGAAAATCAGTCAAAGTTGGTCAATCTTTGCCATGTGCTATCTGATGAAGTCCAGCTATGTTAAAATGATCTCAGCCTTTGAAATAGTCCTTGGGGAGCAAGAATTTGTTGTAGTACGTTGATGAACTGGCTATATTCTGATTTTGCCCAAAATGGAGGAGCAGGGGACAATGGGGGGCCCTCATGTGGTCACGGGTGTGATTGGGGATAAGTGGGTTTGGACCAAATGGCCATTAATTTGTGATCTGGAGGTTATGGCTTGTTAATTTTCATTAACAAAGTCGGGTAGAATTAGGGTTTATGGTAGATGATTAGGTTTAATTAGGGGAGAGGATAAACAGTGCTTGTTTCCCCCGTCTTTAATTAATTTAAAACAAGTTTAAAAAAATGGGTTTAGTGGGTAATGTTTGACTGGTGGTTTGACTTGGGCTTGGGTTTGGGCTTGGTCGGGTTAAGGTGGTAATATGGGTGGGTTTGGTTGGGTAATTAATGGATATGGGTTTGTTTTAACCAAGTTTGCCCCCTGGACTCCCTTAAACTTTGCAAATAAAGTTGCCCCAACTTTTCTTCCTTTTTCCTTTATAAAAAGTATGACCATCTTGTCAAATTTGGCACCAAAGTATATCAAAACTTTTACCAAGGGTTTTTTTATGCATTTAATGCATTCTTCAAGGGCATAAATGGTATTTTCTTGAAACTTAAGGACCAATCTTGTAATAATAGAGATTTACAAGGGTCAAAAGTGACAAGTCTTGTAAAGTTGAGGGACCATTCTTGCCAAATCTTCAAACTTCAAGGACTTCAAAGGAAATTTATGATTCGGGTCCGGTTCTTTGTGCGGCTTCGTTTCCCGTGTTCGTTTTTGCTTGATTCCTTTGATCTTTTGGTGAATTCACGATATCCATACCTAAAATGCACAATGAACAAACATAGGCACATATATGGGTATTTTGATGATATTTTAAGCGTTTTAAGCCCGATTTGGACGATGAGACTATGTATAAATACAGTATCATCACTCCCCCATACTAAACCATTGCCGTGTCCCCACGCAATGCTAGAATTAAGTATCGTAGCACTTCCAAAATTCGTTTTATGATGACATTTATTCAAGACATAAAAATAAACTACTACACGTGTTTTAGACCTAATGTATTGTTTTCATCACGAGAATGTGATCATAGAACAAGAACACGTAAATGCTTCGTTAGAAATAATTTCGTCGTCCTCGATTTTCACCCAATTCCATGCTAAGCGTGTAACGAGATCATAGTTATTATAAGTTAGCAACACGAACACATCTCATGAGTGTTAATTACGAACCTAAACTCCCTTATTCCTACTTGGTATCTCTTATATTTTATTTTGTCTTAATGATCACGAGGATACATCATCGACTTATGCGTGAATAGAGATTAAGTCTAAAAAATAGAAACTTAACGGTGTAACCAAAATCATTAAATCAATAATTCATCCCAATAGACAACGATGTCAAAAAATTAAGTCAACAAGAAGGATCGATAAACACGGTTTTATAACGGTTTTGAACATGAGACTTATTACCAAGACTTTTATACGCCCCCTAACGGAAGGGCCTTATTATCTTTGGTTTACCTCCATCTTTTATTCAACTTTGCCATGAAGCTTTTATTATGACTTCGGTCTTGCCTTGCCTTTTATTATCCGCCTCATCGGTGGTTTTATTAGCCAAAGACGTATATCCTCACGCTAAGGCGAATTTTGGATCTTTAAAGCTTCGAAGATTAAGGCTTGATTCACTTTCAATTTGGGCATAGATTTTTCGGCCTTGTGAGCTTCAAATTTTTGCTTAATTTAGGTGAGCACTTGAAATCTTATTATTAGGTGAAGCTTTCGATTATTCGGGTGCCAATACTTCAAAACCGTGACGCTGGCGATACCTTAATGTTTTCCAAATTTAATTACATGGAAGCTACCAAAACAAATTAGAAACCCAACAATAGTGACTAAACCGCCAAATCAATATTTATTAACAATTTATTATGCAAAAGCGTTGGGAGAATAAGCTAATAATTACTACACATGAGATCGTGACGATTACGAGACTTATAAATAACTCTATCATTTCTCGTCCTCATTTAAGAGACTTAGCCTAAAAAGGTTAAGGAATCGAAGCTAAGTGCTCAACACGCACGGTCGAGTCAAAAATTACTCTCGTTCTCACCATCGGAAAACCTACATTCGTGTCTTAAACACTTATGAAAAACTAGAAAAATTTTAAAATTTGGCCATTTTTGGCCTTATTTGCAACAAAACGATAACAAAATGATGAATATTGGATTGCGTGGTGACGTAAGCAAGGTGAAGTATCTACTCACCCCCCCCATACTAAAACTAAACATTGTCCTCAATGTTTCGAGTCTAGGGGTGTAAACACCCCCATACTAGAGACGAAGTCGAATGCTTAATCTCGAGCATGGAAAGGGTAAAACGAATAACCTAAAAGCCGTTTATGAATTATGCTAATAAGATAAACGTTAGAACATAAAAGGATATCCTCGGATATCGGAATCTCCAAAGGCAACGATCGAAGCTCGAGTGATCCGTAAAACGAACACGAGAGGCTTCAATGATGACGATGAACCTAATAGATCACAATCACAAACAACCACGAAACAAAGGTAGGAAGAGCACAAGTCCCCTTGTTACATTAACTAAGAAAGCAATAATATTTACAAGGATACGCATGAGAATCCCCCACGAGGCACCTTGTTTTTGATAACCGAGTCAAAAGCTCGACTCGAATCCCCATAAATGTGATCATTTAGGGATAATCTTGGTTTGGTCATTTTTGATGGGGCTTACATGATAAACAAGGCCCAAAAGTACATGGAGTACTTTAAAAACCCGATAAACGTATACCGGGGTCAAAGATAGCGTCCTCGTTTTCGGATGAAAGACGAAACAACGCTACTCCAACACAAACCCCAATGGGGTAGAAGAAAAGAGATAAGAAGTAGAAAGGTGGGGCAATGGGTAAGTCAACAATATGAGCTACTCGAGGTAGACTCACACCAAGCAAATAGATATGATTTCCATTTATTGCATCGGTGGAAGACCGAGATTTCCCTTTACAAGCAATTCCGGGATCGTAAATCTCGTCCTCGGTGGAGAAATGTGAGGGAACATTTGGGGCTTCCCCCACACTAAGACCACACACACCATCGTCAAAAGGAGTAGACGAGGTGGTAGCACTCATATAACGCGGTGATGACGGAGTTAAACATGTAGAAAAATCATTTAAAACATTTTTAAAATCCTTTCCTTTTTCATCATTTTTAAACTCTTTATGAAAACCCGATTTGATAATGTCGAAAATATTTGGCGTGTCAAATTTAAAATTAGTCGCGCTAAAAATCCTCACATTTAAGTCTTTGGCGGGAGGGGGTGGCGGATTATATAAGTTCTCAAAACGTTTGTCAATAAAGAACACCGCTCCCTCGGGGCCTACATACTCGTCATCCTCATGAACGTCGACCTCATCGATTTCTTCATCAAAGATAGGCTTGTCAAACCAAGGTTTGTCATTCCCCTCCTTGAGTATCTTAGAAACTCTCTCGAAAAGATGACGATCAAGCACGAAACCATCATTCTTTTGTGGGGATCGTTGATAAGTTAGATCCTCACGAATGTGGTAAACGTCATTCTCAAATGAGGAGTGTTGATTAGGTAACTCCTCGAGAATTGGATTCTTAGTGGTCACATGAGTTGGTTCGTCATCGAAAATAAGACGTTCCAACTCATTTAGTTCATCCTCGATCTTGGAAAGGTCGACCTCACTCGTAGGTGGAAGTGAAGGCATAAGAGCTAGCTCTCGTTCAATGATTTCCTCAATCTCGGGATCAAACTCATAATCATCGTACTTCACATGTTTCTTCTTAGGAGAATCAAAAATAGCATGTGGATGTCGAAGTACGTGATCAAGCTCGGCAAAATCGCCATCGTCATCGTCAAAGAAAGAGTCGATGTGAGCACTCACAACCATGGACTTACAAGTCAAATGACTATGCATAGGTGACTTTTCTAAGACGAGAGGATCGATGTCGATAAACCCTTTAGCCTCAACGGGTGTTGGGCTAGGCAAAGGAGGCACTTCGATGGAGTTAGAAGTTGAAGCCTCAAAGACGTGGTCCTTCGAAGGTGGTGAAGACGAATCCATTTTGGTCATTGTCGTAATGGCATTAACGTCACCCTTCGGAATTGGTGTTTCACTTGTTTCGCTAAAAACATCCCAAAGTGAGTTTTCATCCATAAATTTACACATACCCTTTTGAATTAGGTACACGTATTCTTTGTCATTAAAATCATCATCTTTAAAACCGTTTTTCTTAATTCTTTCAAAACATGCATCAAGCTTCATTCTTTCCGCTAAAGTAAACATTTTGAAATCATTAGAATTTGAATCATTAGGTTTTGAAACCTCGGTTTTTTCATTCTCATAAAATCCTTGGGATTTTCTAGCGAAAAAGTCTATTTTCTCATCCCCATATCTCATAGTAAGTCTCCCCTCGTGAACGTCGATTACGGTTCTAGCCGTCGATAAGAATGGTCGGCCTAAAATAATGGGACATTTAGGGTCACACTCGTAATCGGATATAACAAAATCCGCGGGAAAAACAAACTTTCCAATCCTAACATAGACATCCTCGGCTATTCCAATTGGTATAAGTGGAGTACAATTTGCAAGCTCGATTGTCATGTTTGTGGGGGTAAGCGAAGGCAATCTCATCAATTTCCAAAGAGAATGAGGCATGAGATTGATGCTAGCACCTAAATCGGCAAGGGCTAAACATCCCTCAATCTCGGAAAAATCACAAGGTAGTAGAAATTGGCCCGGATCCTTTTCCTTTCTCGGCATACGCCTTTTGGGTTTTTTAAGAAGGATCGAAGCACAAGTTTCTTCAAGGGTTACTTTGGTAAGGTCGACAAATCTCTCTTTTTGAACCGTGGATGGAATTTGAGGTACACGAGGGTGTGCACTCCTTTCCTTGGTCGCCACGTTCACCCCATCGACTTTAGAACAAGAAGACGTCTTAGAAGTCGAGGGTTGAGAGGGATAAACAACACGGAATCCTTCAAGGTTAGGGGTAATCACACGACCTTTCTCACGAGACGAGGCGGCTTTACATTGTTCTTTCGGATTAGCAACGGTGTCACTAGGTAACGAACTCGATGACGAACCCGAGGCTTTGTTCATAATGGCCGAAAACATCTTTTTTATATCAATTTGCCCTTGCTCAATCTTCGTATTTTGTAATTTCAAAGTATTAGAAAAGTCATTTTTCAAAGTACCAATTTCTCCCTCTAATCGTCTCATATTAGCCTCATTCGTTTTCATGTAATTTTGAAAATCGTTTGACGAACTATTTTGATTAGAATTAAAGTTCCCTTGGTTTTGATTATTTCTTTGAAAATTGTTTTGATTCCCACTTGAAAAATTGTTTCCTTGATTGTTGTTGTTTGAAAAATTCAAGTTTTGATTGGTGTCTCGATTTTGCCAAGTTATATTACGACCTTGATTATAACCTCCTTGATTTTGATTCGAAAAATTTCCTTGTTGATTATTTCCTTGAAAATTGTTTCGATTTTGAAAATTGTTGCCTTGGTTATAATTTCCTTGTTGTGATGGACCGGCGTTATTTTGATTTTGATTAGAAAAATTGTTGTTTAACGCACTCACATTCGACGTTTGGCCATCCGTAGCCGCACACTCGTAATAATTATGAGGTCCACCACAAAACGTACACGAAACCTCAACCGCTTTCACCGTAGCGGGAGCGTCTTTCTTTTGCATCTCAATGAGATAAGACGTGAACACATTCGTAAGCTTATCGACTTTAGCATCAACTCTCTCAATGTCGCGATTAGAACTACTAACATTGGCGACATTGGCAACACTCGGTGCGTTGCGGAGTTGGTAAACCTTGGATCGGTTTTCGATAATTATCAAAGCTTCTCTCGGAGTCTTACACAAAAAGTTGCCACCGGCGGCGGAATTCAACGAGTCTTGTTCGTGAAAATTAAGACCGTTGTAAAACGTATCGATTTGGTGCAACTCGGAAAAACCATGGTGAGGACATTGCCTAAGCAATTCCTTAAAACGATCCCACGCGTCTCTAAAAGATTCATTCGGTTTTTGCTCAAATTTCGTAATCTCATTCTTGAAAAACGTTGTCTTAGACGGTGGGAAAAAATAATTAACGAATTTGGAAACGAGATCCTTCCACGTAGTTATCAAATTAGGTGGCTCTTTCCCGTACCAATCCTTGGCGGCACCATCGAGCGAGTACGGAAAAAGCATAAGCTTGACGACATCGGTGTCGACGTTCTTAAACTTGCTCGTGGCCAAAAGACGATCAAAATTCCGAATATGGTCGTGAGGATTATCGGCTTCACGACCTCGAAACTTCGTAGCTTGGATCAACGAAAGCATTCCGCTTTTGATCTCAAAATTCTCCGCCTCGATAGCGGGAATTACGATCGCGTCTCCATAACCCTCGGTGGGCGCTTGGAGCAATTCCATCATAGAACGATTGTCGGCCATCTCGTCTAAGGTTTCTTCAACAACGATATTAGGAACGTCGGTTTCTAATTCTCGTCTACGTCGTCGATTCCTTCGATTACGATTGCGTCGATTCGAAGCTTCACTAGAATTGGAATAGTCCTTCGATCGAGTGCGCATGCACTAAGCGTAGAATGGGTGGTAGCAAAGAAGATTCTTTTTGTGGTTTTTCGATTTTTTCAATTTTTTTGGTTTTTGATTGGTTTTTTAATTTTTTTGGATTTTTGAATGTATTACGTAGACAAAAATCTACAAATTTCTCCTCGAATCGACTTTCTCGATTAAAGAAGCCTCAAAGAATGAAAACGATCACGTGGAGTGAACGTTCTCGATGACTTTAGAACGTTGGTGGAACACCAAAACGTTCAAGAGGGTTTAATCTTGAAAACACAAGCAAATATAATATACGTAGATAATACTTGGGCGGCAAACCCTCGATTAGCCCTCTTTCTCAAAACACGCACAAGCAAGCGGAGGAAACGAGGCGGCGCGAAGCACTTAAGAGCCTTTTTCCTTTAGGTCGTGAAATACAACCGCCTTATACCC
The DNA here is from genome assembly GCA_025667525.1 of Glebionis coronaria. Classification (NCBI taxonomy): domain Eukaryota; kingdom Viridiplantae; phylum Streptophyta; class Magnoliopsida; order Asterales; family Asteraceae; genus Glebionis; species Glebionis coronaria. Next base: position 463,534,159 of record CM046881.1, read on the forward strand.
ACCTTATAGTTTGTGTTAATTGAAATTAAGCCTCACGAAAGTATTTATCTATTTTGCCTTTAAACTTTTGCTTTGGATTCGAATACAATGATCGAGTGATGAAATCCCGAATCAAGGTTGTGATTTCTCACGTATTTGGAGTACTTGTATATTTATTTGTTCTTACGTAGTACAATATATTAATAATATATTCACAATAAAAACGAAAAACGAATATATCTACAATATAGTAAAGATTGATTGAGTGTTTAATTTAGGAAAATTAAACACGATTTATTTGGATATTATACTATAATAGAGAAAAATAACAAAAATGAGTATGTACGATATTCACGCTTTCCAAAAACTGAAAAGCAAAAACGCACTACTCACACAAACACGATACTAATAGTAATGGCACACTAAATACCTCCCCGGCAGCGGCGCCAAAATGATGTAGTAGTTTTTAGTCACTTGTTTTAGGAAAAACAAATAACCGCGGCAAGTATTAATCGACGCGATTTAGGAAAACCGCGGAGACGAATAAATTCCAAGTTCGTTCTCGAAGGAGGTGTGTATTATGTGTGCCAATTATGTAAAATAACAATGTTTGGATTAGTGACGTTTTTGGTTTAGAAAGAGAAAAATTAAAGACGAGCTACGCTACGATTAAACTACGACGAATTAACGTAAAACGATGACGTAATTACGTAAAACGTGACGAAATTAAAAATAGAACCTAAAAATTAATTAAAAGATTAAACTAAGTCTTAAATAATATAAATAAGAATAAAAATCCAACAAATATATTTTAAAACCTTTTATTAATTAAATATTCAATTTTTAATGCTAATTAAAGCCCAAAAATTAAATATAATTAACAAAATGCCCAAAATATTAATTTATTGAACTAATAACTAACTTATATTATTTAAAAACTAAAAAGTATTTTTCTTGAATTTTAAAAACTATTTTTCTATTTTTTAATCACTAAAACTATTTTTTAAAATATTTTAAACTAAAATAATGATTAAAAATAATAAAATAATGCCAAAATTAGTTGACCAATTTTAAAAATCCTAAAGTACACTAATGAACAGGAGAAAATTAAAAAAGTTTGAAAAATGTAAAATTTTACACTAAAAGACAAAACAGTTTTATAATTAAACCCTAATTAACTTAAATTAATTATAAAAAATAATTAAAAAAGTGAACAGTAACTAACTTTTAAACTAAAAATCTTAAATTAAAATTCTAAACCTAGGAAAAATTTTAAAACAGAAAAATATGTATTTTCTACACTAAAAGACAAAAAACAGATTATTAAAAAAGTAATTAAAATAGCAATTAAATATAAAAAATGGAAAATGAACAGTAAAATAAAAATAAATTATACTAAAAAATCAAGAATTAAAAAATAAAAATATAGAAAAAAGAATGGAATTCTAACTCCTATTTAAGGGCACTAAAGACAAAAATCTTAGAAAACTGATGGTGACACTTTGTGTTTTCTGTCTTTTTGTGTAGCAGTGGCTACAACAAAGCTATCAGTGGGAAAGGAGTTCCCACTGACAGTATAAAAAAACGGGTCTGTGGAGAATTAAGCTTGGATTTTGCTTGTTACTGGATTTTACTTGGAACAAAGGGCACCCCCACACTCATGGGAGTCAATTAAAACTGAAAAACACACAACCACAATTCAAGAATCACACAAAAAGGGCCAATTTAAGTTGCTGTAACAAAAAAGGGGGCCTGTGGGGGCAGTTGCTGATCTAACTTGCAATTGTGTGAGTTTCAAGGCTACCAAACTAGCATACAACTCAAACAAATCAATTAAAAACTATCTATAATCCTAGATTATGCTAAACCCTAAGAGCTCAAGCAAATTGGTGGTCTAAATCAAGCAAAAATAGAAGATTATGGCACTTGCTGATTTATCTATGTTTTACCAAGTTAAAAACATGCAAACTTCTTTCAAACCTGTCTAATATTAATACTAACAGCTTATAACAATTACCTCTATCAAGGATACTAATCCTAGCACAATTAGAATAACAACACAATCACCTAAAACTGGCTAAAACTAGTTTCCAAACACCACCTTAAATCTGCTATCTCTAATTAATCAAAGAGATTACTAACAAAATCTACTGAAACTGGATGATAATCAATCTAATCATGCAAGTAAACTTCTAACAAGCAAAACAAAACATAAAACAGGCTCATAGACTACTAACACTCAAACACATAAAGCATGCACAAAATAAATCAGCAAATATTAAAGATAGAGGGTTCAAGCCACCTTTTTAGCTGATGCCTTCTCTATCTGAAACTTCCTGGATTTTTTTGAGCTTCAAGGGCTTATGATCAAGTAGAGAAATGCTAGGTGGGGATGACATTCATCCCAAACACCCCAATATGTCTTCACAAAAAAAAATGAGGGATTGGTAATGAGGATTTGCTTGTTGTTGTAACCTGCCAAGAAAACAAGAGAAAAGAAACAATGACCTGTGGAGAAGAGCCAATAAGCTATAAGCAGGCTTATTGCATAAGCTGCTATAGCTTATTGCTTAAGCTAAAAATTGAAAACAGATTTCTCATGAAATCTTTTTGGAATCTTCTAAAAACCTTGTAACCAACTGATTGAAATCACTTAAACAGGACCTCCACTTTCACTTCAATCCTCTTTAACTGATTTCAAATTAAAAACTTTTCCAAGAACTAAAAAAAACGATTTTCTGAAAACACTCTTATAAATCAAACTTTTTAGAAACCCTTTTTAAACTAAGTTGAAAATGAAAAAAGATTATACTAAGAACAATATATCAAAAGGAACTCAGTATTGGAAAGATTAAAAGCTGCTATATTACTTCACTTAAAAATCTTTACAAAAAACTGGAACAAGTGATATGGGACACATACGTCCCATATTTATACAAGATAAAGGAACATTCTAGTCTACAAAACCCTAGCTAACTGAATTTCCATCCTTGCCCTTGGTCTTCTTGATTTGAAAATCAGTCAAAGTTGGTCAATCTTTGCCATGTGCTATCTGATGAAGTCCAGCTATGTTAAAATGATCTCAGCCTTTGAAATAGTCCTTGGGGAGCAAGAATTTGTTGTAGTACGTTGATGAACTGGCTATATTCTGATTTTGCCCAAAATGGAGGAGCAGGGGACAATGGGGGGCCCTCATGTGGTCACGGGTGTGATTGGGGATAAGTGGGTTTGGACCAAATGGCCATTAATTTGTGATCTGGAGGTTATGGCTTGTTAATTTTCATTAACAAAGTCGGGTAGAATTAGGGTTTATGGTAGATGATTAGGTTTAATTAGGGGAGAGGATAAACAGTGCTTGTTTCCCCCGTCTTTAATTAATTTAAAACAAGTTTAAAAAAATGGGTTTAGTGGGTAATGTTTGACTGGTGGTTTGACTTGGGCTTGGGTTTGGGCTTGGTCGGGTTAAGGTGGTAATATGGGTGGGTTTGGTTGGGTAATTAATGGATATGGGTTTGTTTTAACCAAGTTTGCCCCCTGGACTCCCTTAAACTTTGCAAATAAAGTTGCCCCAACTTTTCTTCCTTTTTCCTTTATAAAAAGTATGACCATCTTGTCAAATTTGGCACCAAAGTATATCAAAACTTTTACCAAGGGTTTTTTTATGCATTTAATGCATTCTTCAAGGGCATAAATGGTATTTTCTTGAAACTTAAGGACCAATCTTGTAATAATAGAGATTTACAAGGGTCAAAAGTGACAAGTCTTGTAAAGTTGAGGGACCATTCTTGCCAAATCTTCAAACTTCAAGGACTTCAAAGGAAATTTATGATTCGGGTCCGGTTCTTTGTGCGGCTTCGTTTCCCGTGTTCGTTTTTGCTTGATTCCTTTGATCTTTTGGTGAATTCACGATATCCATACCTAAAATGCACAATGAACAAACATAGGCACATATATGGGTATTTTGATGATATTTTAAGCGTTTTAAGCCCGATTTGGACGATGAGACTATGTATAAATACAGTCTCATCAAAAGCCCGAAAAGAACGATGAGATCATGTATAAATGCCATCTCATCACTCCCCCGTACTAAGCCATTGCCGTGCCCTCACGCAATGCTAGAATAAAGTATCTAAGCATCACCAAAGTTCAATTTTATTAACCTTTATTAAAGAGTAAAAGACTTGCAACATACTACGAAGATGTGTAAAGACATAATGTATGATTTTCATCACGAATGTGACTTTTAGGGTCAAAGAATAGAAACAAGTAAATGTCCCTTAGAGTAAACTTCGTCATCCTTGATTGTCATACATTCCATGCTAAGTGCAAAAACGAGATCATTGTTGGTACAAGTCACAATGCTAACACTACTCATACGGCCAAATTGTGTAATACTTTTTCTCCCCGCAATCCTAGTTATTATGAAAAGGAAATGGGTTACTAGCATTTTTTAACTATTTGTCATGGATCACAAGTGATTCATATTGACCTATTTGAGTAGTTATTAGTCCGAAAGCAAAGTAGCACGATTTAATCGATAGTTAGCCGAAGGACAAAATCTTTTAAAACGGCTTCTCATGTATCTCCTTAAGTTCATATCTTGGCATAACTCGTTTCACGATTTGAGACCTTTCTTGGACCGATATTTGGCATGTACTTCATACTTCAAATCTTGGGAAGACGTTCTTGAAATTATGGTTTTCTCTTCATATACTTGGAATTTCTTCACTTGACGTTTTTGAGAGATTCTTCATATTAGGACCACGACTTCATCATTTTCTTCAATCTTTACTTTGGACTTTGATATACAACGATCCGCCTCCTTTTCGGACTTGGATATTGATGAGACTGTATTTATACATAGTCTCATCGTCCAAATCGGGCTTAAAACGCTTAAAATATCGTCAAAAATACCCATATATATGCCTGTGTTTGTTCATTGTGTATTTTAGGTATGGATATCGTGAATTCACCAAAAGATCAAAGGAATCAAGCAAAAACGAACACGGGAAACGAAGCCGCACAAGAAACCGGACCCGAATCATGATTTTCCTATCAAGTCCTTGAAGTTTGAAGATTTGGCAACTTTGGTCCCTCATCTTTTGAAGACTTGTCATTTTATACCCTTGTAAAACCTTAAAATTACAAATGGGTCCCTAAAATTTCAAGAATGTACAAGAAAAGCCCTTGGAAATGGTCAAAGTTGCATAAATGGTCCTTGTTATAAATTTGCAATACCAATGAGCCAAAAATGACAAATGGATGAAAGTACTTTACAAAGGAATGAAGTTATGGTTGTTGAAAAACCTTTTGTGAAGCTTTTTATATACTGTAGGGGGGTATTTTGCCAAAAACATAACCCATACCCGTCTGATACCCAACTTAAACCCATTATCAACCCAATAGCCCAAACAATCACTCAACCCGGTCCATACTTAAACCAAGTCAAACCTTGGTCAAATCCCCCCACTTAACCCTTTAAATCGTTTTAAATACATAAATTGAGAGGGAAACAGGCACTGTTGAGCCATCGCCCCTAATCTACTCCCTCTAAATCTCCTATAAACCCTAAACCCAATTCGATACAAACCAAAGGGGTTTGGCTTTATATTTTCCAGGACATTAATTAGCCATCCACTAATCCCTTCCCACCTTAAACTCACTCACCCTGTGACCTCTTGGGCCCCACTTGATGACCCCCTGCTTCTCCAAGAATAGCAAAGAAGGAATCCCAAGTTTTATCTTGCTCCCAAAGTTTTGAATGGATGGCCAGGATCACAAAAGACAGCTATCATCCAACTATCATCCAACATCATGGCAGAAATCACATGCTGGGCTCTTTTGACCATTTTTCAAAGAAGTCAACTCAAGGGCAGAATAGACAATCAAATGCTAGGGTTTTCATTTTCTAGAATGTACCATAGAGTAGTATAAAATGGTTCGCCTGTGAACCCATTTTTCTGTTCCAGTTTTTGTAAGTTTTCAAAATTATTAATGACAATGAACATTTTTTAATCTTGCATATTGCTGAGTTCCCAAGTTATTTAATACTTGTTGTTTTATTTTACTGATTCACTTAGTTTAAAGTTTCAAAGGTTTTCAATTTGGTTTGTTAAAAACGTGTTCTTACCTTTTTCAGAAAATATACAATCATACCAATAGTGGAAGTGAAAGTGGAAGCTATTGGTATGTTTTGTAGTTAATTAGTTAATGACAACTGGTTAAGAAGGATTTCTAGTTTTTTTCTGTTTAGTTAAAAAGGGTTTCAAGTAAAATCTATTTTCAAGTTTTTTATTTAAGCAAAAAGCCATAACTAGCTTAATCAATAAGCTAGCTTATTAGCTTATTGCTTTTGTTATCAGTCTCCTGTTTGTGTTTGCTTATTCTTGGCAGGATACAAGTTTCCATCATTTCCATCCCATTTTTCAAGATTGAAGACATATTGGGTGTTGACTGGATAGTCAACACCAGCTTTTCTCTACATCAGCAGCCTACTACAAGCTTGCATAAGCCCTCCATAAGCTCAAGTAGATGGTTTAAGAAAGGCATCAGCCCATAAGTAAGGCTTGAACCTCTTATGTCATTTTTTGAACTTTATGTGAAAACTCATGTGATTTTGTGTTTGATTTGTTGATTTGTTGATTTTATTGCTTAATATTGCTGCTTTATGGTTTATATGCATGTCAGGATAACATAGAATCAGTTTAGGTTGCTTTTGAATAGTTTTGTTTGAAAAAGAGTTGATTTCTGCATTTAAAGGGGTGTTTGGGATAAGGGCTTAGTGATAAAGTTTGACTAGTTTTTGACTGTGTACCTGCCTTCACATACTCTCTTTGTAAGTTACATGTTATATCAGTGGTTGGTTTTCATTTAAGGCAAGTTTTAAATGGATTTTGTTTGTTAAAATTTGGTAAAAATATAGCCAATACATTCAGTAAGCCTTAGATAGCTTTGATTTAGTGTTTTTCACCATCTAATCTTGTAGACTGTTAAGAGTGGGTGTTATATAGGGTTCTTAATCAATTAGTTGTGATTTGGTAATCATTTGAGCAAATATTAGGCTTTTAAAATTCGTCCTAGAGTCAAGTTTATCAGCAACTGTTCACAGCCCCATATTCTTCATTACAGTCACTGCATATTGGTCTTTGTGTGAAATTTGTTTGAGTGACTTGTGTGTTATTTGCTTAATATTGACTCCCCACACTTCCATGAGTGTGGGGGTGCCTTTGTTGCCATCTAATTCCAAGTAACAAGCTAAATCCAAGCTTAATTCTCCACAGACCTGTTTTTTTACACTGTCAGTGGGAACTCCTTTCCCACTGATAGGCTTGTTGTAGCCACTGCTACACAAAAAGACAGAAACAAGAAAAAAGGTCACTATCAATCTTTACTTTTTTGTCTTTTGTGCTTAAAAATAGGAATTAGGATTTAATTTTTGTTGCATTATTTTTCTTATTTTATTCTTAATTTTTCAGTATAATTTAATTTTAAGTTACTGTTCATTAGATAATTTTTAGATTATTTAGCATTTTTAATTACTTTTAATTAATCTGTTTTTGGCATTTAGTGTAGAAAATTAATATTTTTCATTTTTAATATTTTTCTTAGGTTTAGAAAATTAGTTTAAGATTTTTGGTTTTAAAATTAGTCACTGTTCACTTTTTAATTATTTTTTATAATTAAATTAGTTTAATTAGGTTTTATTTAATAAACTGTTTTGTCTTTTAGTGAAAATTTTTACTTTTTTCAAACTTTTTCAATTTTCTACTGATCATTAGGATAATTTAAGATTTTTAAAATTGTTAGATTAATTTTGTCATTATTTTATTATTTTTTAGGATTATTTTAATTTAAAAATAGTTTTTAGTGATTAAAAAATAGAAAAATAGTTTTTAAAATTTAAGAAAAATAGTTTTTAGTCTTTAAATAATATAAGTTAGTTATTAGTTCAATAAATTAATATTTTGGGCATTTTGTTAATTATATTTAATTTTTGGGCTTTAATTAGCATTAAAAATTGAATATTTAATTAATAAAAGGTTTTAAAATATATTTGTTGGATTTTTATTCTTATTTATATTATTTAAGACTTAGTTTAATCATTTAATTAATTTTTAGGTTTTAATTTTTAATTTCGTCACGTTTTACGTATTTACGTTCGCGTTTTACGTTAATTCGTCGTAGTTTAAACGTAGTCGTAGCTCGTCTTTTATTTTTCTCTCTCAAAACCAAAAACGTCACTAACCCAAACATTGTTATTTTACATAATTGGCACACATAATACACACCTCCTTCGAGAACGAACTTGGAATTTATTCGATTTGTCGGTTTTTCATTAAATCGTCAAGTTTAATACTTACCGCTTTTATACGTTGTTTTCCTAAACACGTATTTCTACACCTATCATTTGGCGCCGCTGCCGGGGAGGTGTTTGTGTTGCCATTATTATTAGTATCGTGTTTGTGTGAGTAGTGCGTTTTTGCTTTTCAATTTTTGAAAAGCGTGAATATCGTACATACTCATTTTTGTTATTTTTCTCTATTATAGTATAATATCCAAATAAATCGTGTTTAATTTTCCAAAGTTAAACACCAATCAATCTTTACTATATTATAGATATATTGGTTTTCGTTTTTCTTTGTGAATACATTATTACTATATTGTACTACGTAAGAACAAATAAATATACAAGTACTCCAAATACGTGAGAAATCACAACCTTGATTCGGGATTTCATCACTCGATCATTGTATTCGAATCCAAAGCAAAAGTTTAAAGGCAAAATAGATAAATACTTTCGTGAGGCTTAATTTCGATTAACACAAACTATAAGGTGGGTATAAGGCGGTTGTATTTCACGACCTAAAGGAAAAAGGCTCTTAAGTGCTTCGCGCCGCCTCGTTTCCTCCGCTTGCTTGTGCGTGTTTTGAGAAAGAGGGCTAATCGAGGGTTTGCCGCCCAAGTATTATCTACGTATATTATATTTGCTTGTGTTTTCAAGATTAAACCCTCTTGAACGTTTTGGTGTTCCACCAACGTTCTAAAGTCATCGAGAACGTTCACTCCACGTGTTCGTTTTCATTCTTTGAGGCTCCTTTAATCGAGAAAGTCGATTCGAGGGGAGATTTGTAGATTTGTGTCTACGTAATACAACAAAAATCCGAAAAAATTAAAAAACCAATCAAAAGCCAAAAAAATTGAAAAAATCGAAAAAACCGCAAAAAGAATCTTCTTTGCTACCACCCATTCTACGCTTAGTGCATGCGCACTCGATCGAAGGATTATTCCAATTCTAGTGAAGCTTCGAATCGACGCAATCGTAATCGAAGGAATCGACGACGTAGACGAGAATTAGAAACCGACGTTCCTAATATCGTTGTTGAAGAAACCGTAGAGGAGATGGCCGACAATCGTTCGATGATGGAATTGCTCCAAGCGCCCACCGAGGGTTATGGAGACGCGATCGTAATTCCCGCTATCGAGGCGGAGAATTTTGAGATCAAAAGCGGAATGCTTTCGTTGATCCAAGCTATGAAGTTTCGAGGTCGTGAAGCCGATAATCCTCACGACCATATTCGGAATTTTGATCGTCTTTTGGCCACGAGCAAGTTTAAGAACGTCGACACCGATGTCGTCAAGCTTATGCTTTTTCCGTACTCGCTCGATGGTGCCGCCAAGGATTGGTACGAGAAAGAGCCACCTAATTCCATTACTACGTGGAAGGATCTCGTTTCCAAGTTCGTTAATTATTTTTTCCCACCGTCTAAGACAACGTTTTTCAAGAATGAAATTACGAAATTTGAGCAAAAACCGAATGAATCTTTTAGAGACGCGTGGGATCGTTTTAAGGAATTGCTTAGGCAATGTCCTCACCATGGTTTTTCCGAGTTGCACCAAATCGATACGTTTTACAACGGTCTTAATTTTCACGAACAAGACTCGTTGAATTCCGCCGCCGGTGGCAACTTTTTGTGTAAAACTCCGAGAGAAGCTTTGATAATTATCGAGAACCGATCCAAGGTTTACCAACTCCGCAATGCACCGAGTGTTGCCAATGTCGCCAATGTTAGTAGTTCTAATCGCGACATTGAGAGAGTTGATGCAAAAGTCGACAAGTTGACGAATGTGTTCACGTCTTATCTCATTGAGATGCAAAAGAAAGATGCTCCCGCTACGGTGAAAGCGGTTGAGGTTTCGTGTACGTTTTGTGGTGGACCTCATAATTATTACGAGTGTGCGGCTACGGATGGCCAAACGTCGAATGTGAGTGCGTTAAACAACAATTTTTCTAATCAAAATCAAAATAACGCCGGTCCATCACAACAAGGCAACTATAACCAAGGCAACAATTTTCAAAATCGAAACAATTTTCAAGGAAACAATCAACAAGGAAATTTTTCGAACCAAAATCAAGGAGGTTATAATCAAGGTCGTAATATAACTTGGCAAAATAGAGATAACAATCAAGGAAACAATTTTTCAAATGGGAATCAAGGAAATTTTCAAAGAAATAATCAAAACCAAGGGAACTTTAATTCTAATCAAAATAGTTCGTCAAACGATTTTCAAAATTACATGAAAACGAATGAGGCTAATATGAGACGATTAGAGGGAGAAATTGGTACTTTGAAAAACGACTTTACAAATACTTTGAAATTGCAAAACACGAAGATTGAGCAAGGGCAAATTGATATAAAAAAGATGTTTTCGGCTATAATGAACAAAGCCTCGGGTTCGTCATCAAGTTCGTTACCTAGTGACACCGTTGCTAATCCGAAAGAACAATGTAAAGCCGCCTCGTCTCGTGAGAAAGGTCGTGTGATTACCCCTAACCTTGAAGGATTCCGTGTTGTTTATCCCTCTCAACCCTCGACTTCTAAGACGTCTTCTTGTTCTAAAGTCGATGGGGTGAACGTGGCAACCAAGGAAAAGAGTGCACACCCTCGTGTACCTCAAATTCCATCCACGGTTCAAAAAGAGAGCTTTGTCGACCTTACCAAAGTAACCCTTGAAGAAACTTGTGCTTCTATCCTTCTTAAAAAACCCAAAAGGCGTATGCCAAGAAAGGAAAAGGATCCGGGCCAATTTCTACTACCTTGTGATTTTTCCGAGATTGAGGGATGTTTGGCCCTTGCCGATTTAGGTGCTAGCATCAATCTCATGCCTCATTCTCTTTGGAAATTGATGAGATTGCCTTCGCTTACCCCCACGAACATGACAATCGAGCTTGCAAATTGTACTCCACTTATACCAATTGGAATAGCCGAGGATGTCTATGTTAGGATTGGAAAGTTTGTTTTTCCCGCGGATTTCGTTATATCCGATTACGAGTGTGACCCTAAATGTCCCATTATTTTAGGCCGACCATTCTTATCGACGGCTCGAACCGTAATCGACGTTCAAGAGGGGAGACTTACTATGAGATATGGGGATGAGAAAATAGACTTTTTTGCTAGAAAATCCCAAGGATTTTATGAGAATGAAAAAACCGAGGTTTCAAAACCTAATGATTCAAATTCTAATGATTTCAAAATGTTTACTTTAGCGGAAAGAATGAAGCTTGATGCATGTTTTGAAAGAATTAAGAAAAACGGTTTTAAAGATGATGATTTTAATGATAAAGAATACGTGTACCTAATTCAAAAGGGTATGTGTAAATTCATGGATGAAAACTCACTTTGGAATGTTTTTAGCGAAACAAGTGAAACACCAATTCCGAAGGGTGACGTTAATGCCATCACGACAATGACCAAAATGGATTCGTCTTCACCACCTTCGAAGGACCACGTCTTTGAGGCTTCAACTTCTAACTCCATCGAAGTGCCTCCTTTGCCTAGCCCAACACCCGTTGAGGCTAAAAGGTTTATCGACATCGATCCTCTCGTTTTAGAAAAGTCACCTAAGCATAGCCCTAGTGCTTGTAAGTCCATGGTTGTGAGTGCTCACATCGACTCTTTCTTTGACGATGACGATGGCGATTTTGCCGAGCTTGATCACGTACTTCGACATCCACATGCTATTTTTGATTCTCCTAAGAAGAAACATGTGAAGTACGATGATTATGAGTTTGATCCCGAGATTGAGGAAATTATTGAACGAGAGCTAGCTCTTATGCCTTCACTTCCACCTACGAGTGAGGTCGACCTTTCCAAGATCGAGGATGAACTAAATGAGTTGGAACGCCTTATTTTCGATGACGAACCAACTCATGTGACCACTAAAAGTCCCATTCTCGAGGAGTTACCTAATCAACACTCCTCGTTTGAGAATGACGTTTACCACATTCGTGAGGATCTAACTTATCAACGATCCCCACAAAAGAATGATGGTTTCGTGCTTGATCGTGATCTTTTCGAGAGAGTTTCTAAGATACTCAAGGAGGGGAATGACAAACCATGGTTTGACAAGCCTATCTTTGATGAAGAAAGCGATGAGATCGACGTTCATGAGGATGACGAGTATGTTGACCCCGAGGGGGCGGTGTTCTTTATTGACAAACGTTTTGAGAACTTATATAATCCGCCACCCCCTCCCGCCAAAGACTTAAATGTGAGGATTTTTAGCGCGACTAATTTTCAATTTGACACGCCAAATATTTTCAACATTATTCAATCGGTTTTTCATAAAGAGTTTTTGAACGATGAAAAAGGAAAGGATTTTAAAAATGTTTTAAATGATTTTTCTACATTACTAACTCCGTCATCACATCGTGTTATGAGTGCTACCACCTCGTCTACTCCTTTTGACGATGGTTGGTGTGGATCTAGTGTGGGGGAAGCCCCAAATGTTCCCTCGCATTTCTCCACCGAGGACGAGATTTACGATCCCAGAATTGCTTGTAAAGGGAAATCTCGGTCTTCCACCGATGCAATAAATGGAAATCGTATCTATTTGCTTGGTGTGAGTCTACCTCGAGTAGCTCATAAGTTTGCCTTACCTATTGCCCCACCTTTCTACTTCTTATCTCTTTTCTTCTACCCCTTTGGGGTTTTGATTTGTGTTGGAGTGGCGTTGTTTCGTCTTTCATCCGAAAACGAAGACGCTATCTTTGACCCCGGTATACGTTTATCGGGTTTTTAAAGTACTCCATGTACTTTTGGGCCTTGTTAATCATGTAAGTCCCACCAAAAATGACCAAACCAAGATTATCCCTAAATGATCACATTTATGGGGATTCGAGTCGAGCTTTTGACTCGGTTATCAAAAACAAGGTGCCTCGTGGGGGATTCTCATGCTTATCCTTGTAAATATTATTGCTTTCTTAGTTAATGTAACGAGGGGACTTGTGCTCTTCCTACCTTTGTTTCGTGGTTGTTTGTGATTGTGATTCATTAGGTTCATCGTCATCATTGAAGCCTCTCGTGTTCGTTTTATGGATCACTCGAGCTTCGATCGTTGCCTTTGGAGATTCCGATATCCGATGATATCCTTTTATGTTCTAACGTTTATCTTATTAGCATAATTCATAAACGGCTTTTAGGTTATTCGTTTACCCTTTCCATGCTCGAGATTAAGCATTCGACTTCGTCTCTAGTATGGGGGTGTTTTCACCCCTAGACTCGAAACATTAAGGACAATGTTTAGTTTTAGTATGGGGGGGTGAGTAGATACTTCACCTTGCTTACGTCAACACGCTATCCAATATTCATCTTTTTGTTATCGTTTTGTTGCAAAATAAGGCTAAAAATGGCCAAATTTTAAATTTTTTTTCTAGTTTTTCATAAGTGTTTAAGACACGAATGTAGGTTTTCCGATGGTGAGAACGAGAGTAATTTTTGACTCGACCGTGCGTGTTGAGCACTTAGCTTCGATTCCTTAACTTTTTAGGCTAAGTCTCTTAAATGAGGACGAGAAATGATAGAGTTATTTATAAGTCTCGTAATCGTCACGATCTTATGTGTAGTAATTATTAGCTTATTCTCCCAACGCTTTTGCATAATAAATTGTTAATAAATATTGATTTGGCGGTTTAGTCACTATTGTTAGGTTTCTAATTTGTTTTGGTAGCTTCCATGTAATTAAATTGGGAAAACATTAAGGTATCGCCAGCGTCACGGTTTTGAAGTATTGGCACCCGAATAATCAAAAGCTTCACCTAATAATAAGATTTCAAGTGCTCACCTAAATTAAGCAAAAATTTGAAGCTCACAAGGCCGAAAAATCTATGCCCAAATTGAAAGTGAATCAAGCCTTAATCTTCGAAGCTTTAAAGATCCAAAATTCGCTTTAGCGTGAGGATATACGTCTTTGGCTAATAAAACCACCGATGAGGCGGATAATAAAAGGCAAGGCAAGACCGAAGTCATAATAAAAGCTTCATGGCGAAGTTGAATAAAAGATGGAGGTAAACCAAAGATAATAAGGCCCTTCCGTTAGGGGGCGTATAAAAGTCTTGGTAATAAGTCTCATGTTCAAAACCGTTATAAAATCGTGTTTATCGATCCTTCTTGTTGACTTAATTTTTTGACATCGTTGTCTATTGGGATGAATTATTGATTTAATGATTTTGGTTACACCGTTAAGTTTCTATTTTTAGACTTAATCTCTATTCACGCATAAGTCGATGATGTATCCTCGTGATCATTAAGACATAATAAAATATAAGAGATACCAAGTAGGAATAAGGGAGTTTAGGTTCGTAATTAACACTCATGAGATGTGTTCGTGTTGCTAACTTATAATAACAATGATCTCGTCACACGCTTAGCATGGAATTGGGTGAAAATCGAGGACGATGAAATTATTTCTAACGAAGCATTCACGTGTTCTTGTTCTATGATCCCAAAAGTCACATTCTCGTGATGAAAACAATACATTATGTCTAAAACACATGTAGTAGTTTACTTAAGTTTATGTCTTCAATAAATGTCATCATAAAATGAATTTTGGAAGTGCTACGATACTTAATTCTAGCATTGCGTGGGGACACGGCAATGGTTTAGTATGGGGGAGTGATGAGACTGTATTTATACATAGTCTCATCGTCCAAATCGGGCTTAAAACGCTTAAAATATCGTCAAAAATACCCATATATATGCCTGTGTTTGTTCATTGTGTATTTTAGGTATGGATATCGTGAATTCACCAAAAGATCAAAGGAATCAAGCAAAAACGAACACGGGAAACGAAGCCGCACAAGAAACCGGACCCGAATCATGATTTTCCTATCAAGTCCTTGAAGTTTGAAGATTTGGCAACTTTGGTCCCTCATCTTTTGAAGACTTGTCATTTTATACCCTTGTAAAACCTTAAAATTACAAATGGGTCCCTAAAATTTCAAGAATGTACAAGAAAAGCCCTTGGAAATGGTCAAAGTTGCATAAATGGTCCTTGTTATAAATTTGCAATACCAATGAGCCAAAAATGACAAATGGATGAAAGTACTTTACAAAGGAATGAAGTTATGGTTGTTGAAAAACCTTTTGTGAAGCTTTTTATATACTGTAGGGGGGTATTTTGCCAAAAACATAACCCATACCCGTCTGATACCCAACTTAAACCCATTATCAACCCAATAGCCCAAACAATCACTCAACCCGGTCCATACTTAAACCAAGTCAAACCTTGGTCAAATCCCCCCACTTAACCCTTTAAATCGTTTTAAATACATAAATTGAGAGGGAAACAGGCACTGTTGAGCCATCGCCCCTAATCTACTCCCTCTAAATCTCCTATAAACCCTAAACCCAATTCGATACAAACCAAAGGGGTTTGGCTTTATATTTTCCAGGACATTAATTAGCCATCCACTAATCCCTTCCCACCTTAAACTCACTCACCCCGTGACCTCTTGGGCCCTACTTGATGACCCCCTGCTTCTCCAAGAATAGCAAAGAAGGAATCCCAAGTTTTATCTTGCTCCCAAAGTTTTGAATGGATGGCCAGGATCACAAAAGACAGCTATCATCCAACTATCATCCAACATCATGGCAGAAATCACATGCTGGGCTCTTTTGACCATTTTTCAAAGAAGTCAACTCAAGGGCAGAATAGACAATCAAATGCTAGGGTTTTCATTTTCTAGAATGTACCATAGAGTAGTATAAAATGGTTCGCCTGTGAACCCATTTTTCTGTTCCAGTTTTTGTAAGTTTTCAAAATTATTAATGACAATGAACATTTTTTAATCTTGCATATTGCTGAGTTCCCAAGTTATTTAATACTTGTTGTTTTATTTTACTGATTCACTTAGTTTAAAGTTTCAAAGGTTTTCAATTTGGTTTGTTAAAAACGTGTTCTTACCTTTTTCAGAAAATATACAATCATACCAATAGTGGAAGTGAAAGTGGAAGCTATTGGTATGTTTTGTAGTTAATTAGTTAATGACAACTGGTTAAGAAGGATTTCTAGTTTTTTTCTGTTTAGTTAAAAAGGGTTTCAAGTAAAATCTATTTTCAAGTTTTTTATTTTAAGCAAAAAGCCATAACTAGCTTAATCAATAAGCTAGCTTATTAGCTTATTGCTTTTGTTATCAGTCTCCTGTTTGTGTTTGCTTATTCTTGGCAGGATACAAGTTTCCATCATTTCCATCCCATTTTTCAAGATTGAAGACATATTGGGTGTTGACTGGATAGTCAACACCAGCTTTTCTCTACATCAGCAGCCTACTACAAGCTTGCATAAGCCCTCCATAAGCTCAAGTAGATGGTTTAAGAAAGGCATCAGCCCATAAGTAAGGCTTGAACCTCTTATGTCATTTTTTGAACTTTATGTGAAAACTCATGTGATTTTGTGTTTGATTTGTTGATTTGTTGATTTTATTGCTTAATATTGCTGCTTTATGGTTTATATGCATGTCAGGATAACATAGAATCAGTTTAGGTTGCTTTTGAATAGTTTTGTTTGAAAAAGAGTTGATTTCTGCATTTAAAGGGGTGTTTGGGATAAGGGCTTAGTGATAAAGTTTGACTAGTTTTTGACTGTGTACCTGCCTTCACATACTCTCTTTGTAAGTTACATGTTATATCAGTGGTTGGTTTTCATTTAAGGCAAGTTTTAAATGGATTTTGTTTGTTAAAATTTGGTAAAAATATAGCCAATACATTCAGTAAGCCTTAGATAGCTTTGATTTAGTGTTTTTCACCATCTAATCTTGTAGACTATTAAGAGTGGGTGTTATATAGGGTTCTTAATCAATTAGTTGTGATTTGGTAATCATTTGAGCAAATATTAGGCTTTTAAAATTCGTCCTAGAGTCAAGTTTATCAGCAACTGTTCACAGCCCCATATTCTTCATTACAGTCACTGCATATTGGTCTTTGTGTGAAATTTGTTTGAGTGACTTGTGTGTTATTTGCTTAATATTGACTCCCCACACTTCCATGAGTGTGGGGGTGCCTTTGTTGCCATCTAATTCCAAGTAACAAGCTAAATCCAAGCTTAATTCTCCACAGACCTGTTTTTTTACACTGTCAGTGGGAACTCCTTTCCCACTGATAGGCTTGTTGTAGCCACTGCTACACAAAAAGACAGAAACAAGAAAAAAGGTCACTATCAATCTTTACTTTTTTGTCTTTTGTGCTTAAAAATAGGAATTAGGATTTAATTTTTGTTTCATTATTTTTCTTATTTTATTCTTAATTTTTCAGTATAATTTAATTTTAAGTTACTGTTCATTAGATAATTTTTAGATTATTTAGCATTTTTAATTACTTTTAATTAATCTGTTTTTGGCATTTAGTGTAGAAAATTAATATTTTTCATTTTTAATATTTTTCTTAGGTTTAGAAAATTAGTTTAAGATTTTTGGTTTTAAAATTAGTCACTGTTCACTTTTTAATTATTTTTTATAATTAAATTAGTTTAATTAGGTTTTATTTAATAAACTGTTTTGTCTTTTAGTGAAAATTTTTACTTTTTTCAAACTTTTTCAATTTTCTACTGATCATTAGGATAATTTAAGATTTTTAAAATTGTTAGATTAATTTTGTCATTATTTTATTATTTTTTAGGATTATTTTAATTTAAAAATAGTTTTTAGTGATTAAAAAATAGAAAAATAGTTTTTAAAATTTAAGAAAAATAGTTTTTAGTCTTTAAATAATATAAGTTAGTTATTAGTTCAATAAATTAATATTTTGGGCATTTTGTTAATTATATTTAATTTTTGGGCTTTAATTAGCATTAAAAATTGAATATTTAATTAATAAAAGGTTTTAAAATATATTTGTTGGATTTTTATTCTTATTTATATTATTTAAGACTTAGTTTAATCATTTAATTAATTTTTAGGTTTTAATTTTTAATTTCGTCACGTTTTACGTATTTACGTTCGCGTTTTACGTTAATTCGTCGTAGTTTAAACGTAGTCGTAGCTCGTCTTTTATTTTTCTCTCTCAAAACCAAAAACGTCACTAACCCAAACATTGTTATTTTACATAATTGGCACACATAATACACACCTCCTTCGAGAACGAACTTGGAATTTATTCGATTTGTCGGTTTTTCATTAAATCGTCAAGTTTAATACTTACCGCTTTTATACGTTGTTTTCCTAAACACGTATTTCTACACCTATCAGATATATTTATCCTCATACCTTGTAAGGGTCTTTTTGGATAGACTTTCTCCATGATCTTTAGGGGAGTAATTGCTTTTCGTCGTGTGTCTCGATCCTTCATATTGATTTAGGAATTATGATACTTCACATCATCTTGGATCTTTAGCAACAAAATAGGGCTCCTCATGCCTTGTTAGGGCTTATTTGGATGATCACCAATCTTCGCGTCCCGCTTCAATAAGTTATGCCTTGGCTATGAACTCTATTTAATACCGAGCAACTTTTAAACGATCTTGCGCTAGAGGCTAAGTAACCTTTCAAATCGTACGACCTTACTTATTGCAATTATTTTTATTCCTAATGAATTGATCTTATGGGAAGAAAAAGCCACAATTAAAAACATGAGTTTTTGAATGAACATTTTCATGTTCTACGTTTAGCATGATCACTTGTCTAACTCTATCATCTCTCGTTCTTCACTATATAAAGACCTCTAATTAAAGAGACTCGTGAATACTTAGCCATGCAAGTCAAAATAAGCCAAATTTGGATTAGCTTTCATTAAGACTATATCAAATCAAAGTTTTGGGTTTTCAAGCCACCTATAGGATCTTGCACTTTCTTGGACTTTTTCAAGTTTAGAGAATGCATTTTATAGTTCCCTTGATAAGTGACTTTCTAGGATCAATTATAGGAACTTGCGAAAAGTTCTTGTTCTTAACCCGAATGAGTTAAGACTTTCGCGTTTTAAAGCTCCCTATATAAAAGTCTAGCAAAACTTGAATTGAGCGGGTTAAGGAATGTAAATGGCTCCAAATGCCCATCAAGTCAAAAATTAGCTCTTATTCTACCCATCGGAAAATATACATTCGTGTCTTAAAAAACACTTATGAAAAGTAAGAAAAAGTTTAAAATTTGGCCAATTTTAACCTTATTAGCAACAAAAACAATACATTGAAAGTTGGAAAGCGTGAGGGCGTAGCAAAGCAAGTACCTATTCACCCCCCCCATACTAAAAGTAAACATTGTCCTCAATGTTTCGAGTCTAAGGGTGGAGTACCCCCATACTAGAGACGAAGAATCGAATGCTTAGGATCTAGCATGGAAAGGGTGATCAACAATATATCTAAAGCCGTTTATTAAGTATGCTAAAAGATAATTGTTAGAACAATAAAGGATATGTCAATGGATTCGTGAAAAACTTCTTCAAGCAAACGATGGAGGCTCACGTAAACGAACACGAGAGTCTTCAATCGTAGATGATGATGATGATCTAGATAACACAATCACAAACCACCACGAGACAACGAGTTGAAGGGTACAAGTACCCTTATTAGTGAATAGTAAGCATAAAAGGATAAGCATGGGATCTCCCCCACGAGGCACCTCGTTTTTGATTACCGAGTCATGAGCTCGACTCGATCCCCTCAATGCTAATTATTATTAGGGAATGTGACTTGGTCGAGGGCAACCATTGAAGGAATTTCCCCACCAAAGTAGTGCTTAAGCCTATGTCCATTCACCTTGAAGTTAGGACCATCATCTTGAGCTAGCTCGATGGTCCCATAAGGAAACACTTGTGTAATGGTGAACGGACCCGACCAACGAGATTTCAATTTCCCGGAAAATATCTTAAGTCTAGAGTTAAAAACTAACACTTGATCACCAATGTTAAAAACCCGGTTTTTAATCTTTGAATCATGAAACTTTTTAGTCTTTTCTTTAAAAATTAGTGAATTTTCATAAGCATTGTCTCTTAATTCATCTAATTCATTCAATTGAATTTTCCGGTGATCTCCCGCGGTCTTCAAGTCAAAGTTTGCATGCTTAAGGGCCCAATATGCCTTGTGCTCCAATTCAATGGGCAAATGACAATTCTTCCCATAGACTAACTTATAAGGAGTGCAACCGATAGGTGTCTTATAAGCGGTCCTAAAGGCCCATAAAGCGTCATCGAGTTTGTCGGACCATGAAGCACGATTTTCTCCAATCGACCTTTCTAAAATCCTCTTCAAAGCTCGGTTCGAAACCTCGACTTGCCCACTCGTTTGCGGGTGATAAGCCGTAGAAAGACGATGAGTAACTCCATATTTCTTTAAGACCTTCTCGAATTGGTCATTACAAAAATGGGTTCCACGATCGCTTATAATAGCACGAGGGGTTCCGAACCGAGAGAATAATTGCTTCAAAAACTTCACTACCACACGAGCATCATTAGTAGGTAAAGCCTTAGCTTCCACCCACTTAGAAAGGTAGTCCACCGCGACGAGGATATATTTGTTACCATGAGATGATGGGAACGGCCCCATAAAGTCTATTCCCCATATGTCGAAAATCTCACACACTTGAATTATGTTTTGCGGCATTTCATCACGTTGAGACGATTTTCCTTGACGTTGGCACGAATCACACGACTTCACAAGTGCGTGTGCATCACGATAGATAGAAGGCCAAAAGAAGCCGGCATCGAACACTTTCTTAGCCGTGAGATTAGCACCGTGGTGACCACCCGTGGGTCCCTCGTGACAAGCTCTAAGGATATTAGAAGCTTCAGCACCAAAAACACAACGTCGAACGAGTTGATCCGCACAAACCCAAAAGAGATAAGGGTCGTCCCAAAAATAGAACTTGACGTCCCGAAAGAATTTTCGCTTTTGTTGTGTCGTCATACCCTTGATTATGAAATTGCCCACATGGTAATTTGCAATGTCGGCAAACCATAGGGTGGTGTCTTTAGAATTCACTACACCGAGAGTCTCGACAGGAAATGTTTCGGTGATTTCCTTGTTCTCGAAAACATCTTTGTGAGGATCTTCTAGACGAGAGAGATGATCGGCCGCTAGATTCTCGGCTCCTTTTTGTCAAGCACGGTGACATCAAATTCTTGGAGGAGGAGCATCCAATGAAGCAATCTCGGCTTAGCATCTTGCTTAGCTAAGAAATACTTAATAGCCGAATGGTCGGTATACACAATGCTTTTAGTTAAGACGAGATAAGGTCAGAATTTATCAAAAGCATAGACCACGGCAAGGAATTCCTTTTCCGTTGTGGTGTACTTTAATTGAGCCTCGGTCATCGTCTTACTAGCATAGTGGATAGGACGGAAATGCTTGTCATAACGTTGCCCTAAGACGGCCCCTATAGCATAATCACTTGCATCGCACATGATTTCAAAGGGTAATTCCCAATTAGGAGCAACAAGAATGGGAGCTTCGGTAAGTTTCTTTTTGAGAGTTTCAAAAGCTCTAACACAATCCTCATTGAAATTAAAAGGAGCATCCTTCTCGAGAAGGTGTGTCATAGGTCGAGAGATTTTCGAAAAGTCTTTGATGAAACGACGATAAAAGCCCGCATGGCCTAGGAAACTCCTAACTCCCTTAACGGTTTTGGGATGAGGTAACTTGGCGATGACGTCTACCTTAGCTTTATCGACCTCAATCCCCGCTTTCGACACCTTATGTCCTAAGACGATTCCTTGTTTACAGATAAAATGACATTTTTCCCAATTAAGCACAAGATTGGTTTCTTCACAACGTTTTAACATTTGCTCGAGATTAGATAAACACGACGTGAACGAATTGCCAAATACCGAGAAGTCATCCATAAACACTTCCATCGACTTCTCGATCATATCGTGAAAAATCGCCATCATACACCGTTGAAACGTACCCGGTGCATTACAAAGTCCGAAAGGCATCCTACGATAAGCAGACTTTCCATAAGGACACGTAAACGTAGTCTTCTCTTGATCACGAGGGTCGATAGGGATTTGAAAATAACCGGAAAAACCATCTAAAAAGCAATAGAATTCATTTCCCGCGAGTCGCTCCAACATTTGATCCATGAAGGGCAAAGGAAAGTGGTCTTTACGAGTGGCGTCATTTAACTTTTGGTAGTCAATACACACCCTCCAACCGGTCACAACACGAGTGGGAATTAACTCGTTGTTTTCATTAGGCACAACGGTCATTCCTCCCTTTTTGGGACACAATGGATTGGGCTCACCCATGGGCTATCGGAGATAGGATAAATCATTCCCGCGTCAAGGAGTTTTAACACTTCCTTTTGACATCGTGGATTTTGGGATTCACCCTTCTTTGACTTTGAATTGCGGGTTTGTAGTCCTCCTCCATTAAAATCTTGTGAGTACAAAATTTTGGGTCAATACCCTTAATGTCGGAAATCTTCCACGCAATTGCCCCTTTATGAGCCTTAAGAACTTTCAAGAGCTCGGTTTTTTCATCATTAGCAAGACCTCTTGCGATAATAACCGACAACTTGTCATCACCTTCCAAGAATGCGTATTCAAGGTGAGAAGGAATATCTTTCAATTCAAGGATAGGTGGTTCCTCGATTGAAGATTTTGGTTCAACACTCATAACTTCCATCGGCGGAAGAAATGGTGGAAAGAAGTATCATCACTAATCAACACCTCATCTTCATTGTCGATTTCATTTGAAGTGAAATCGCCTCCTTGGAATGGAGTGAGATTTGGTGTGGAATTAGCAAGAATCGGATCCAAAATAGTGGGATTGCCACTTGACGAGCTATCGGAAAAACCTAACACTTCTTGTGAAAACTCATCGCAAACCACATCAACGATGTCAATGTGATTGATGGTAGCGATTGCATAAACATGAGAAGGTTTTGAGTTTTGAGTAGCGTTTATAAAAAGTTCCTCTTCGTTGAATCTCAAAGTGATAGTTCTTGCATGAACGTCGATAAGCGATCTCGAGGTGTCTAAAAATGAACGACCTAAAATTAGAGGAACTTGAGGATCCGCGGGGATGTCAACTACTATAAAATCAACGGGATAGTAGAACTTCCCCACTTTCACAAAAACAACTTCGGCTACTCCACATGCTAAAATCATAGAATGATCGGCCATCTCGATAGACATGTTCGAAGGAATAAGAGCCGGAAGCGAAAGCGATTTCCAAATGGAAAATGGCATCAAGTTAATGCTCGCACCAAGATCGGCCAAGGCGAGGCATTCTTTCATATCTTGTATGTCACAAGGAATGAGAAACTTTCCGGGGTCACCAACTTTTTCCGGTATGCGGTTAAGATAAACCGAAGAACAATTAGCAAGCTTCGAAAGCTTTTCCTTATCGCTCATCATACTTTTAAAAGTGGAAGCGAAACGAGGCATATACAACAACGCGTCGGCTAAACTCACATCAAAATGCACTTGTTGAAACATTTTATAAAAATCTCGATTTGTTGTTTGTTACGTTCTTGCAATTTCTCTTTGTTTCGTCTCGAAGGGTAAGGTAAGGGTGGTGTAAGTTAGACATTAGGCAACGGCCTTGGAATCTCGGGTTCCACAATTGGTATTGGTTCAACCATAGGTGTGGTTTGAGCAGTACTTCGTGGGATTGTAATATGCTCCTTTTCGACCATCACCTCGGGTTCTTTCTCGATTTCCTTCTCCGTAGAAGTACTTGGACGAGAGATAGGTTCCTTGAAGGTTTTACCACTTCGTGTAGTAATAACCTTCATTTCTCCCTTCGGGTTTGCAATGGTATCACTAGGAAGACCACCCGAGGAAGAGGGTTTACACATGATTGCTTCAAACATCTTAGCCATTCGGTCCTCAAATTTTGATTGCCTAGCATCCGCTTTTAACAACTCTTGCTTAATCTCATGTTGTCCTAATTCCATCTTTTGTTGATTTTGTTGAAGACGTTGGACATTTCCTTCCATTTTATTTGCATGAGTTTTAAGTTCATTAGCAAGTTCATTTTTAAGCTCGTTTTTCAACTCGGATCTTAAGCTAATCATCTCACGTTGCATATTATCAAACTTAGCATCATTTGCTTTAGCATAATCCAAAAATTCTCCTTGAAGATTTTTAGTGTGAGCATTTTGAAACCTTGTGTAGTGTTTTGAAAATCACGGTTTTGGTTTTGATTAGTGACTTGTCCATTCCCACTTTGATAATTCCCTTTGTTGTAGTTACGTGAATTGCCTTGGTAATTACCACCTTGGTTGTTGTTTCGATAGTTATTGGCATTTTGATTTGGTGGAGCTTGATTTGGGCGGGAACCTTGGTCGTTTTGGTTGTAAGTTCCCGTTGCTACATAAGCACTCGAAGTGTTACCATCCGCGGTAATGCACTCGGAAAGATCATGAGCTCCACCACAAGACAAACAACTCTTAGCAACCGCTTTAACCGAAGCGGAATTTGAAGCTTCTTGAGCTTTCCAATGAGACATAAGATTAGCAAATCTATCGAAAAACCGATTTTCCTCATTAGCTTCATCATGTAAGGCATTAATGCTACGAGACGATGACGACGATGACGAACCCAAATTGGCAACACTCGGTGTGTTACGAGGGCTATAAACCTTAGATCTATTTTCGATAATCTTTAAAGCTTCATCGGTCGTTCTGCACAAAAAATTACCACCCGCTGCGGCATTCAAGTAATCTCGTTCATGATCATTAAGCCCATTATAAAAAGTATCAAGTTGATGCAATTCCGAAAAATCATGGTGTGGACATTCATGTAACATTTCTTTAAAGCGTTCCCATGCCATTGAAAAACTTTCATTATTTCTTTGCACAAATCGTGAAATCTCATTTTTCAAATGTGTTGTTTTAGATGGTGGAAAAAACTTGTTCACAAACTTAGAAACGAGATCACCCATGTCAAAATCGAATTTGGCGGTTCTTTCTCAAGCCAAATTTTAGTGGGTCCATCTAACGAGTATGGAAACAACATCATCTTAATGGCGTCTTGTGGAACATCCTTAAACTTGCTAGTAGCGGTGAGACGATTAAAGTTCCTAATGTGGTAATGCGGGTTGTCTTTCTCATGACCTCTAAACTTATTTGCTTGCAACATCGACATTAAACCCGTCTTAATCTCGAAATTCTCCGCAAGGATAGCGGGAATCACAATGGCCTCTCCAAATCCTTCGGTGGGTGCTTGTAGCAACTCCATCATAGTACGATTAGCCATGACGACTTCTTGTTCTACAATAGGTTCAACAATTGGAGTTTGTTCTTCAATCAACGTCTCTTGATTGGCTTACTTTTGAAGACGTTTACGAGCTCGTTTTGCTTGATTACGAGTGATCATAAACTTCACGAAGAATGAGAGGTGAGCAAAGAAGATTCTTTTTGGGTGTTTTGTGAATTTTCATTTTTTTTTTTGTGTTTTTGATTGTTTTTAATTTTTTTGGATTTTGGTGTATCTTCGTAGACAACAATCTACCAAATCTCTCCTCGAATCAAACTCTTGATTAAAGAAGCCTCAAAGGAATGAAAACGATCACGTGGAGTGAACGCCTTCGAATGACTTTAGAACTTTGGTGAAAACCAAATTGTTCAAGAGGGTTTAATCACAAAGAAACCAAGCAAATATATTATACGTAATAATACTTTGGGCGGCAAAACCCTCGATTAGCCTTCAATCTCAAAATACTCACAAGCAAGCGGGGAAACGAGGCGGCGCGAAGCACTTAAGAGCCTTTTTCCTTAGGGTATATTTTATAATACCCGCCTTATACCCACCTTATAGTTCGTATTTTTCAAAATCGAGCTTCACGAAAGTATTTATCTATTTTTGCCTTTTTCTTTTTGTTTGAGATTCGAATACAATAATTAGGAGATCAAATCCCAATTAAGGTTGTGTTTTCACACTTTTGCAGACATTGTATATTGATTTTGATACTTAATACAATATAGTAATAATAATTTCACAAGAAAAACCAAGAAAACCGATAATACGTATTAGTAGAGTTCTACTAATACAAATACTATATGGTTAATATTAAAAACCACAATGCAAATTAATCACGACACACTTCCCCGGCAGCGGCGCCAAAATGATTGTGGTAAATTACGACCTTTAGGAAAAGGTGCGTAAAAGCGGTAAGTATTAAGTGATGATTTAGGAAAATCAAGCACTAATGACCCAATGAAATTCGTTTCCCAAGGAGGTATATGTGTGTGACTAAGATGTAAATGATTTGAGATTAATATTGGTTTAGAAGGGGATGAGAAAAGAAGATGACGAAGACGTGAAATTAATACTACGACGACAAAACGTAAAACCGTAAAAACTACAAAAAAAAATTAATTCTAAAAATTACCAAAAATTTACCAAAAATGAAAATAAATAAACTAAGAGTTTACCAATGATCAAAACTTTTTCAAACATTTTAAATAATTAAATATTCAATTTTTAAATGCTAATTAAAGCCCTAAAAATCAAATAAATTATCAAAAAGCCCAAATAAAGATTTTCCAATTGGTAAACCTCTAAAATGACCTAAAAAGATTAAAAACTATTTTTAGAAATTTTTAAACTATTTAAAATGATTTAAAAACTATTAAAACTTAAAATAATTATAAAAATTAATCTAAAGATGATAAAATTATTCTTAAAGTTGCAAAATTCCTATTTTAACGTATTTAAGCTAAGAAAAATATAAAAAGTTGAAAAATGTGAAATTTGAAAAATAATAATAAAATAATATTAAAAATCTAAAAATTATAAAAAATTCTAAAAACTTGCAAACTAGTTTATTTTAACCTAAATAATCAAAAAATGAAAGTGAAATGACCAGAATACCCCTATTGGGCTCTCAAATGGGCCAAAACCAAAAACAGTCCACTTAAATGGGCTTTTTGGCCCAAAAAGTCAAACCTGGCCCAATTAACTTGGAAAAGCCCAATCTGACTCAAAATTTAATTCTAAACACAAAACTCTAAAGGCCCAAAAGCTGAAAGTGAGCTTATCACAGCTTATTATGCAAACAGCTTATCCTTATTGGGCTTTTTAGCCCATTAAGCAATAAGCTAATGCCATAAGCTCTAATTTGACACACAACCTTCTTTTGGGATGCTTAAGAGATCTGTAAAAAGAAATTTTGAAAAAGCACACGCAATAAGCCAGAAATAAGCAAAGTAATATTTCACTAAAAGACAAAATAGTCGTTTTTGAGAAATAAGGCACCTCAAGACTTGATTCAACTTGCAAAATGTCACAAATGAACTCAATAAGCCAAAACAATCAACAAAATTCCAATAAGCAAAACCAATAAGCCAGAATAAGCCAATAAGCACTTATGAAAAAGTCAATTAAGTTGGTTTTCTAGTCAAACCCTAAAGTCAACCCACCAAATGCTCCAGTATGAACAAATGGGTCAAATAATGAGCACCTATTATAAAAACCAAGTTGTTGCTGGTTAAAATAAGCTATTTTAGCTTATTGATAAGCTGAAACTCAATTAACACTAGCAGGGGGAACTTTCAGTAGGAACTGGTTCCCACTGCTTTGACTATTTGACCAAGCTTTTTAGAGAGATTTAGTTGGATTCAATTGGAAACAAGGGCACCCTTGTGATCAGTGAATCACAAGGAGTCAATAGCAACAAGAAAATCCAAATTTGGTTCACACAATAAGCCATAATCAATCAAACGGTCACCAGATATTGCCCAGACATGTGAAATAAGCAGTTATGCACAAATAAGCAGATTTAGCCTGAATAAGCAAACCAAACTCAACAGGATGCATACACAAGCTATATAAACTATGAATAAGCGCAAATAAACTTATATCAAACACTGAATCAAAGTAAATAAGCAGAATCAAGCACTAGCAGTTACTGATAAGAACATGAACAATATGCAGACAGTTTTGCTGATCTATTTGACCACAGATCCAAATTCATGCACTCAAATCTCTTTCCCTGGTGAAGTTAACCTAGATTTAACACTTGTTATCCCTAGTCTATGATTAGATCTAGGTGTCCTCAAAATCCTAGCCAATTTTACCAAGTAACAAAGATTTTATACCCTTTTTATGAATCAAGGTGTTTCAAACCACAAATATTGCAGATAAGTGACCAAGTATACCAGTAAAGCATGTACCAACAGATAATAACACAAATCCAACACTTAACAAACCACAAATCCTTCTAATGCAGTTAACCCAAACACCCCTTAAAAACCTATTTTCACAAATTTTCGAAGTATTATCCAGATTCAAACCACAAATCAAACCACAAACACTTCAATAACATCAAACAACACCAGATCAACAATAGTCAACCACAAAAACACAAGTTCACCAATAATCATGCAATAATCACAAAATTCAGAAAAATAAAGAGGAAATGAAAAGAGAAGAAGGTGCAAACCTCCAAGACCTACATCCAGGCCCTAGATTGTTTGAGCTTAGGTACTAGCAGAACAAGTACCAGCTTCCAATGTTGCTAAGATAAACAAACAATAAGGTGAGATCAAATAAACCAACACTTTCTGATTTTTGAAGCACAAGCTTTATCACTTAAAACCTTGCCTCAAAAACCTTCAAACAAGAATATGGAACTCAGATTTTAGCTTATCAGACACCAAACTTTTATAAATAACAGACAAGAATTCAAAATTTTCAGAAATTCAAACTTTATTTCATAAAAAGGAATTACAAAGATTTAAAAGCTAAAATCTGGAACAAAAGCTCTCTCATAGGTTAAGGAGTCTATTTATAGGCAAATGCCAAGCTAGCACTATTCACAAACCCTAGAAGTGAATTTCCTATTCTATCCTTGAGCCTTCTAGAAGTTTTCTTGGTGTGAGCTGTCCAAAGTGATCTTGGATGATCATTTTAGCTTTGGAATGAAGCAATGAGTGTCAGCTGTTGATCTTGACACGTGGCTAAGCTTGGAGAATAAGTTGTCATGTGATTGGTTAAACGGGAATTGGGGGTGGGGTCCATAGTGAGTGGGATTAAGGGTTTTAAGGTTGGGATGTGTTTCTGCACATGTGAATCAAGCGTGTGCAAAGGTAATTGAAAATTACCCCTTATTTAAGTGGAGTAAATTCTGGGTGGTGAAAAAGGTGAACAGTGGTGATTTTGATCCGAAATTGGGGGAAAGTAAGTGTTTGGCGCGTGTTATGGGATTTGAAGTTTGGAATTGGCAACTTGGGTCCTTGTTCTTTGGCAAAACTTGTCAAACGTGTTTATTCAGCAACTAAATCCATTTCCTTTGTTAATAACTTTCCACTCTTTACACTTTTGGCACAAAACTTTGGTAAAAAGTTATCAAGGGTTGTTTTTGCCATTTTTCCATAATTCAAGGACTGATCTTGGAAATTGTTGATCTTCAAAGGTATTTAATATAACTTTGACTTCATGAGGGACCATAATTGGCAATTTATAATTGTTGAGGGACTAAACTTGCCATTTCTTCAAAGTTGAAGGACCATTTGTGTAATTTTGACAAACTTAAGGGACCAAACTTGTAATTATGAATATACAAGGGTGTTACGTGTCATTTCTTCATTCATTGAGGATCAATCTTGCATGTCTTCAAGTCTTCAAGGGTATTTGTTGGATAACTCATGATCTAGGGCCCGGTTCTTTGTACGGCTTCGTTTCTCGTGTCCATTTTTCCTTGCTTCTTGTAATCTTTTGTCTTTTTCACGATATCCATACCTAAAATACACAAGTAAACAAACACAAGCATATATATGGTATTTTATGACATTTTTATGCATTTAAAGCCCGAAAAGAACAATGAGATCATGTATAAATGTCATCTCATCAATACTTGTTTATCTATTTAATAGATTTGATTATCACGGATCTATTGGATGGCGGTGGGTGGTGTTGGTGGATGATGGATTTTAGCGACGGCGGTGGTGGTGGTGTTCTTCGAAAATTAAAGTGGGGAAAAAGGTTAGGGGTAAGAAGACGAGTTGAAAGGACGAGATTGCCCTAACGTGTATGGCGCATGAGGGAGATAAGTGGACCTAACGGTGAAAATTTAGGATTTAGAGACTCAAGGGGTTTTCGCCAAAAAATGAGAAGTTTGGTGGCAAATATGCACCACCTTTGCTGTGATGGATTTCAGCGTCTGACACATGTTTTGCTCTATTGTGTTTTTTTAGGCCCACCAATCATTGAGCTGCTGACCCACCTGTGACCCACTTTATCCATTTACTATTTTGTATTCTAGTCTATGTAGGATGATCTACGACGATTACTCTATTCTGATTGTGCTCTACCTGCTTTTTATTTACTACAAATCTTTCCATCGGGAAGAAACACAATACAATTAATTTTATTTTTATTTTCTGATTATTTTTCAAATCAGATTTTAATTATTCAATTTATTCTCTCTTTTGTTTCCACACACTGTATTTTCCTATGTAAGCTTTGACGGGATTTTTATCTCTGGTGTTATGGTATTATTTTCTCCTTGTTACAACATAAATCGTATAGATATATATTTACGTAAAATCATTTGTTTATAATTACAATTTGATTCATTCGCTTCATATTATGTTTTTTTAATGGTAGATGGTTAAGTAGGTAATCATCAAGGTTGCTTATAAGTTTATTATCTTGTTAGGTCCATGTATGTGTATTCTAGGCCCTATGGACAAGTCAATTTATGTGTACTACTTAAAGTGTATGATAAAACATATTCAATAGCCTGCAATTCCAAGCCAGACATTCCTAGTCTCTTTGAGAGGGTCACACGATGCGCACCTTCTTGTGCAAACACCAAACGACTACTCTCACCTCGGATAGCGATCCCACACACACACAAGAGCCAAAGTTGCCACTATCTCTTATCCCTTCAATAACTTTGATGCCCCCACTTGGGTCACAATCCCACGCCACTAGACTTGGCAGCTGAAGCGGCCCAAATGATCCTTTTAAATATCACTTTGGTTTAACTTCTGTCGATGTGGGATAGTTTAAAGTTTATAATTTTCAACTTACAAGTACTATCGACACATGGCTGAATGAAAGTGTCTTTTTATGAGCCAAAATTTGACGTTGTGACTTGATGTTTTTACCCAAAGAAATTTACCGTTGTATAGTTTGAAGGACCAGGTGACAATTTAACTAATGGTTTCTTTTCAACGGCAAATGAATGGGTTGGATATGATGTGATAAAATCATGTTATTTTAAGCACTGGTTAGTTTTGGTTTGTTTATCCGCGAACATCTTTTTAATTCTGTTTTTTTTCTAGTGCAAATTTGTTTAGATGTGAATGTGTAGGATTGTCACAAATACATTGTGGATTTGAGGAAAATTTACAATATTGATAGTTCCCGTAAATTATCTTTAAGTAATGTACTTTTGTAATACACACATGGATTTTTTGGTTTGGCATGAATCGTGTTTGACCAGCTACTGAACTGAAAACGAAGCAAAAAGTCGATTTGGTTTCGTAAATGTGACCACTCTGTACGTGTGACAGTACATGTGATGTGTATTACAATTCTAAATCTTTCAAATATGCACAAGCATCCCCTTACTAATTGATGTTTCTTGCATTTGTACATTGTGACATGTCTATAGGCCCTATTATGAGCCGGTGTAGCATCACGAGTAATTAGTAGACAGCAGAGGCTGTAATTTTCGCTTTCAGGTCCTGCTTCAAACTTCAGTCCCTTCATTCTGCTGACCCTTAATAAGGAACGATGACAACTTTTTCTAAAGCTTCAAGTCCTTGTGAATATTAAGAAATAACAAGTGATGTATTCATATAACATCAAAAACATCTAATCGTAAGAGTTTATATTCTTATGCATTATTGTATAATCATTTTACTTTGGGAACCCTCCCCAACTAGTACTAGTAGTGAAAGTGTTGAGAATACAAGTCATTAACCTGAAGGACTTAAGTGGACATTAGACAAAGATGAAGGGGGAGTTTTTCTTCGTGGTGAGCAAGTTTATGACTGAAAGGACTAAAAGTGGAAAAGTGCAAAAGATAAGGGCTTAACTGAAGATTCAGCTTATATATACTCAACGCCGCCTAACTTGTTACTTACTTTTCATTCTTTGTTTTCTGTTATCGTTTCTAGTGAGAGAAACTTTGTATATTGATCAATCTTGTGAGTTTGAGTGATTGTTCTTTGATTCATTCTTGTATCCAGATATTGTAAATTGATTCATTGATAAAGAGAGCCTAGGGGAGGTTAGCTGGGTTCTCTGTTATACGTTCTTGTTGATTTTGATCATTGATTCATTAGTTTTTACATGGTATCAGAGCCTGGTTGCTCCGAATCGTGATTAAAATCGTTTTTAAAAATTAGGGTTTTTTCTAAAATTGGGGGTTTTGATCTATTTGTGTAGATCTTGGTTTGTTTGTTGGTGGATCATTGTTTAAACAGGTTAATTTGTGTTCTTTTCAAGATTAATTGAGTTTTTTTGAAATTAGGGTTTCAGAAATTTTTGGGGGGTTTTTGGTTAAAATTGTTTTTGATCTAATTGGTGAGTTGTGGGTTCATTATTTGGGTCTAATCGTTGATTTTGGTTAATTAATTAGAAAACCCTAAATCTAGATATTAGGGTTTTCTAATCTTGGTAAGTGGTTGTGATTCTTGTTATTTTCTTGTTGTTCATTAACGTGGAGGTTGTTCTTTTCGCTGCGTTGATTGTTTAGATCTTCTTGATCTATTTGGTTGGGTTGTTGGTTTCTCTGGATTGTCTTGATCCAGAGTTCTTGTTTGGTTTGTTGCGTGTGCATTGTAACACCTTTCGCACCTTTATTTTTTGTCTCTTGTTCTTTATAGGTTTTTTGTTGATTAGTGGTTTATAGGTGTTGAAGGGATTAGCTAGTTTGTGGTGTTGATTGATTCGAGGTTTGTGGTAGTTACTTGTTAATTGTAGAGGAGATACAAGGAGGTTGTGGTTTTCTCTTTGGTTTATTTTTGTTATGTTGTTGTTTTCTAGACCACTTACAGGTCTCAGCTCTTGACCTACCACCTTTTGAGTGGTTAGGAAGCCTGAGAACTATTTTTTGGCCTGTTGGTGTGTTCTTCGTGTTTGTTTAGTTTCTTGTTTGTGGTTCTTTGTCTGGGTCTGGTCCTAGTTCACCCAAGGGTGATGCTCCACCCAAGGGGGGTGGTGTTAAGAATGATGATGGTGTTAAGTTTGATGTTTATGACCCTCTTTATCTGCACCCTCAAGATATTGGTTCTCAGTTGATTACCTTCAAACTTGAAGAGACTGAGAATTATAAAGTTTGGTCTGCTGCTTTAAAACTTGCATTACAAACTAGAAATAAACTTGGATTTATAAATGGTAAATGTGTTCAAGACACTAATGATGGTCCTGCTAGAGACCAATGGGATAGATGTAATGCTGTTGTGCTT
This sequence comes from Glebionis coronaria, assembly GCA_025667525.1. Classification (NCBI taxonomy): domain Eukaryota; kingdom Viridiplantae; phylum Streptophyta; class Magnoliopsida; order Asterales; family Asteraceae; genus Glebionis; species Glebionis coronaria. The sequence continues at coordinate 463,567,772 of CM046881.1, forward strand.
TCTTGGTTACTTGGGTGTGTTTTACCAGATTTATATAAGGGTCAAATTTTCTATAAATATGCTCAGGATGTTTGGGACGAGTTAGAAGAAAAATATGATAAACAAGATGGTTCTGTGATATATAATCTCCACCATAAGATTTACACTCTTACTTAATCTGGTATGTCTTTGTCTGACTATTATCATGAGTGTAATTCTTTGTGGAGGCAATTTGATGCTCTTGTTGATCTTCCTAATTGTACTTGTGATGGTTCTGAAGAACTTAAGGAACATTATCAGCTTCTCAGACTGATGCAATTTCTTATGGGTCTTGATGATTGCTATAGTGTTGTGAGAAGTCAGATTCTCACATCTGATCCCATACCAGATGTGAGAACTGCTTTTGCAACCTTATCTAGAGATGAATCACATAGAAATGGGTCTAAAAACAATAATAAATCTGGGCCATCTACTTTTGTTGTTAAGTCTGGTGGAAGTTCTAATAATTGGAATAGAGGTGTTAATAATTCTAATAATGGGAGTTCTAGTAATGGGAATTCTAACAGAAATAATAGGACTGGGTCTAATGGGTATAGAAATGGTAATCTTGTTTGCAAGCATTATAACATGAATGGTCACACTATAGGCGGGTGTTTTGAGTTGATAGGTTATCCACCTAATTTTAAAAGGAATAATAATAATTCAACTCAAAATAATGTTCATAATGTGAGTGTTAATGATAATAAGTGTGATCAAAGTAAGATTACATCTCATACTCTTACTTTTATCAATATCAAAGACTTATGAGGTTACTGAGTGTTTCAGGAGAGAATTCTATGGGTTCTGCTACTATTGCAGGTACCTTTAAAGTGAATAATTGTGTTGTTAGCTTTCTTTCTTGTAGATTTTTTTAACTATAATTCAAATATAAGTAGTTATAGTACTTATATTGGTTGGATTATAGATTCAGGGGCTAGTCAGCACATTACATATTCTGAAAAGTTACTTTTTGATGTCATTGATGTTTCTTATCTAAATATAAGTGTTGCTCATCCTAATGGTACTTTGGAGTATGTGAAAAAAATTTGTTGTTTTAAGATTAATAATTTGATTATTAAGGATGTGCTGGTTGTTCCTGGATACAAAGTTAGTCTTTTATCTGTTCAGAAATTGTCCAAAGATAATAAGGTTAATGTTAGTTTTAATGAGAATTGTTGTATAATTCAGGACTTAACTCGCAATGTCCTGATGGGGACTGGTAGTGAAAAGGATGGTTTATACTTTCTAGATGAAGGTAGGCCAGTGTTTAGTAAAAATGTGAGGTGTTGTCAAATTAGTAGTTCAATTTGGCATAATAGACTTGGACACCCAGCAGATCAAGTGTTGGTTGTTCTAAGAAAAGATAATTCTGATATAAAACTTAAAGGGTTAGACTTTGTTTGGGTTTTTTTATTGAAGAGTAAAACTGAAGTCGTTTGTTGTGTTGAAAGTTTTGTTAAACTTCTTGACAATCAGTTTAATAAAAAGGTTAAAGTTTTCAGAAGTGATAATGGGACAGAATTTGTTAACCAAAGATTTTCTGATTTTGTTAAAATAAATGGTATAATTCATCAAACCACTTGTGCTTATACTCCTCAACAAAATGGTGTTGTTGAGAGGAAGCATAGACATTTACTTAATACTGCTAGAGCCCTCATGTTTCAGGGGGGCATACCATTAAACATATGGCTTGAGTGTGTGCTAACTGCTACTTATTTGATTAACAGGTTACCTACTACTGTTTTGTCTGGTAAAAGTCCTTATGAAATGGTTTATGAGTCTAAACCTAGTATACTTCATTTAAAAGTGTTTGGCGGTTTGTTTTTTTCTAATGTAGTAAATGTTCTTGATAAATTTGAGTCAATGTCTGAGAAATGTGTTTTTGTTGGTTATGCTTTTGACAAAAAGGGATATAAATTGTTTAGTTTGGAAAATAAAAGATTTTTGTTTTCAAGGGATGTAAAGTTTTATGAAACTGCTTTTCTATTTAAAAATGATGAGATTAGTAAAGAATTTGTTTTTTGTGATAATGGTGTTGATGATTTAAATTTTGTTAACATAAACAGTCAAGTACCTAGTGAATCCTATGATGAAAATGGAGATAGTATAGGTAAAAAGCATAGGCTTATACCTGAATCTAATGTTAAACCTAATGACAGCACTACAGAATCTTATAAAGGTGGAAAAGATGTTCATACTACTGATACAGATGTTGTTTCTGAGGTAGATAGATCATCTGATACTAATACATATTCTAGTAGGAAGGACATTAGGGTTGAGTATGCAACATAAAATGTTTTTGAGGGTATACCAGACATTAGTAATGATGATGAGAATTCCTCTGAGGATGAAGGTATATAGTCTTTTGGAAATGTGTTTAATTGGTCACCAGAACCAGCAACAGATAATACTGTTAGGAGAACTAGTAGGAAAGTTACTTTTCCTTCTAAGTATAAAGATTTGGTTCTTAATAAAGATGTTAAATATAGTATAAACATAGTTGTTAGCTATGCTAATTTGAGTGTTGATAATTTTGTGTTTACTACTAATTTGAATAAAATTCATGAGCCTACTATGTATTCTGAAGCTATTAAAGATAGTAGATGGATTGAGGCTATGAATAAAGAAATGAAAGCCTTAAACAGAAATAATACCTGGATTATTACTGATCTTCCTGAAGGAAGAAAGGCTATTCCATGTAAATGGATTTGGAAAGTTAAATACAAGTCTAGTGGTGATGTAGAAAGGTTTAAAGCTAGGCTTGTTGCCAAAGGATTTAACCAAAGGGAAGGGATTGACTATGATGAAACTTTTTCACTTGTGGTTAAAATTGTGACTGTTAGATGTGTTTTGAGTTTAGCTATTAGTAATAACTGGCCATTATTTCAGCTAGATGTCAATAATGCATTCTTATATGGTGAACTTGATGAAGAAGTTTATATGAAAATTCCTGAAGGTTATGGTGATGATAACAATAATAAAGTTTGTAAGTTGATTAAGTCTCTTTATGGGTTAAAGCAAGCACCAAGAAAATGGAATGAGAAGCTTGTTTCTGTTCTTAATGAAAATGGTTTTGTTCAAAGTCCAAATGGTTTTTCTCTATCCATTAAGAACAGTAATGAGGTTTTCTTGGTTCTGCTTGTATATGTGGATGACATAGTTATCACTGGAAATAATCTTGATGAAGTTAACAAGTTTAAAAAGTTTTTAAGTAATAAGTTTCTTATTAAAGATCTTGGAAAACTTAAATATTTTTTGGGTATTGAGATTATTGATATTGATAATGGAATTTGTTTAACCCAGAGAAAATATTGTATAGAGTTGTTGTCTAAGTTTGGTATGTTAGGATGTAAACCATGTGATGCTCCTATTGAAGTTAATCCAGATAGTAAAAAACTGAATAAAAGGTTTGGGGATGATAAAAAACTTAATGAGATTACTTCATATTAAAAACTTGTTGGAAAGTTGATTTACTTGACTATGACTAGACCAGATATTGCTTATGTTGTTCATTGTCTTAGTCAAGTTATGCATAGTCCTATGACATCTCATTTAAGACTTGCTTTCAGAGTTCTTAGATACTTAAAAGGTGAACCTGGTTTAGGTATCACTTTTAAGAAAGGTGATTGTAGTAAGCTGAATGTTTTTGTTGACTCAGATTGGGCTAAGTGCAAGGTAACCAGGAGATCTTTAACTGGTTATTGTGTGTTTCTGGGTGACAATTTAGTTTCTTGGAAGAGTAAGAAACAAAGTGTGGTTTCTAGATCTTCCACAGAAGCTAAATATAGGGCTATGTGTAATGTGTGTTGTGAAGTCATGTGGATTCATAAAGTGTTAAAAGATATGAAAGTGGAAGTGGTCTTACCTGTTGAAATGAATTGTGATAACAATTCTGCTATCCAAATATCTTTGAATCCTGTGCTTCATGAAAGAAGCAAGCATTTTGAAATTGATCTCTATTTCTTAAGAGAAAAAATATCTACAAGTTATATTAAACTTATAAAAGTTAAATTTGAAAATAACACTGCAGATATATTTACAAAAGGGTTGCTCATATCCGATCATAAGAAATTTTGTTGAATGCTTGGTTTGTATAATGCTTTTGCAGGTTAAGGACTTAAGGGGGAGTGTTGAGAATACAAGTCATTAACCTGAAGGACTTAAGTGGACATTAGACAAAAATGAAAGGGGAGTTTTTCTTCTTGGTGAACAAGTTTATGACTGAAGGGACTAAAAGTGGAAAAGTGCAAAAGATAAGGGCTTAACTGCAGATTCAACTTATATATACTCAACGCCACCTAACTTGTTACTTACTTTTCATTCTTTCTTTTCTGTTATCGTTTCTAGTGAGAGAAACTTTGTATATTGATCAATCTTGATCAATCTTGTGAGTTTGAGTGATTGTTCTTTGATTCATTCTTGTATCCAGATATTGTAAATTGATTCATTGATAAAGAGAGCCAAGGGGAGGTTGGCTGGGTTCTATGTTATACGTTCTTGTTGATTTTGATCATTGATTCATTAGTTTTTACAGAAAGGAACCATCACAGTCGGCGAATGGCGCTACCCCACGAGTCATGGTCAATCACCCCTGGCTCTTAGCCCATTGAACACCTAAAATCCCCACTTGGGTCACAAGCTCACATAATTGAGCTGAAATTGTAGAAATGAAATTTACAAAAAGCATTTGGGTTTTTTCTTATGGTGATGTGGGATATAAGTAAAGTTAATTATATAGTTTGATTGAAAAATACTCTTTTAACTAGTCGATTTTTATAACATCCTTGAAATGGTTTTTATACCAGGAGACGCTTACGATTGTAAAGTTTTTCACATCAGACCCTTTGCTATTTAGAGAGTGTTAGAAATACGTTTTTACGTATATTAGAAGTATCGGTCACTCCACAATAGTATTAATGTTGTAATAGCTCGTAGTTAATGTTACTTATTAAGTTAAGTAAGAAACCGACCCATGGGCTTGTCATGGGTCGGCCCAAGCCCAAATAGTGGCCTTGGATATAAATACCCCTTTCCACCATGGAAAGGGGTTGGTTGTTGACATTCTATTTTCTAATTTGAATAAAATACACATAGTTTCTCTCTCACTTTCTCTCACTAGTTTCTCTCTCTAGGAATCTTCAACCCACTTCATAGATTCACAGGTTATCAATATTCTACATTTGGTATCAAGAGCTATGGGGTGATTTAAGGTAATGATTTGTGTTGTTATTTAGTTTTTGATTGTATTAGTGTTCTTTAAGAAGATCCATCTTGATTCTTGGAGTTTTTTGGTGATTTTGTGATTGGGATTAGTAGATAAGTATTAGTTTTTACTTATTTTTGTAGAAATCACAAAACTTTTTGGGTTATTTGGTAAAAATCTGGGTTTGTTTCATCATTTTTTTGATCGACTGCTACTCGAATCAAGTTTCTGTTTACCCAGTAAAGTTCCGAACCAAAAGTTCCGGATCAAGGAAAGTTCCGAATCAAGGAAAGTTCCGGATCAAGACAAAGTTCCGAATCAAAAAGTTCCGAACCAAAAGTTCCGGATCAAGGAAAGTTCCGGATCAGTACTTCCGAACCAAAAAGTTCCGGATCAAGGAAAGTTCCGGATCAAAGGAAAGTTCCGGATCAAAGGAAAGTTCCGGATCAAGGGAAAGTTCCGGATCAAGGGAAAGTTCCGGATCAAAGGACAGTTCCGGATCAAATCTTCCGAACCAAAAGTTCCTGATCAAGGAGTTCCAAGCCAAAATCTTCCGAATCAACAAAAGTTCCGGATCAAGGGATATTTTACTTGTTTTTTCGACGATTTTTTAGAGGATTTAATCTTGGTTTCTTACAACAAAAACTCAACACAACTCACAAACTTTACTTCACTGCTCGATCAACTGATAATCTTTGTCTCTTTGAAGTGAACAAAATGAATCTGAATTCATTAATGCCTCAGATGACATCACTTACGGACATTTCCGTCATTACGGGAACGGATAATCGCCCTCCAATGCTCATTAAAGAAGTCTTTGAAGCATGGCAAGGCCGTATGATGTCATACCTTAAGGGAAAACCGATATATGGGAGGCTTATGGTTAAGTCAATTCTAAATGGTCCACTTGACTATGGTACCATCGTGGTTAACAATGTGACTCGACCAAGGGAGTTTGAAGAACTTACACCAGCTCAACAACTTGTTGCCGATGCAGACGAAAAGGCTCTTCAAACCATTCTCCAAGCTCTTCCACATGACATCTATCGCATGGTAAGTCAGTATACGGTGGCAAAGGATTTATGGGAACGTCTAAAGGTGTTGCTACAAGGTACGTCTCTTACCAAACAGGAAAGGGAATGTCAGTTGTATGATCTGTTTGATAGATTCACGTACAGCCCAGGGGAAACGCTTCACGACTATTACTTCAGATTCACTACTCTCATGAATGATCTGAATGTATACAATCTCGTGATTGCTCCATTCCAGGTTAACATCAAATTCTTGAATACTTTACCTCAAGCTGAATGGGGTGAGTATATTACCAATGTTAAGTTAACCAGGGATTTGCATAAGGGCAATTTGGATCAACTCTATGCTTTTCTTCAGCAGCATGAGAAACACGTGATCCTGCACCGTTCGCCTCGAGGTATGTACCCTGATTCTTTAGCTTTGATGGCGAATCAACCAAGCTTGTCACACAACAACACTCCTTATATCTTGGGACACCAAGCCTATCATCCATCACCTTACATGACACCAAGCTTCCCCCACTATTCGATTCTACCGCAACCACCCACCTCACATCAGCAACAATATAGGTTTAATGCACCTTCATCACAGTATGCTTCACAACCTCATTCAGCAAGCATTGCACCTTATGCTCAGTCTTCATATTCTTCTTATCAAGAGAATGCAGCATATCCATCAAGCTACCCTGACCACATGAGTATTCCTCCTAGTGCTTATGCAGCTCAACAAGACCAAGCAATGTATTGTGATGATGATGAAGTCCCTATTCCTGAATTCAAACAAGGAACTGACCCAGTTGAAGTGTTAGCCACTATGTCTGCTTATCTCACAAGGACATTAAGCAAACGAGGATTTAGAGGATCAGCTCCTACTAACAATCAGCTGAGGAATTCATCAAATTCTCGCCAACAAGCTACTATTGAGAATGGCAGGGTAATGGTTCAACCTATTCAACCTTATCAGGGGAGACCTACTACATCAACCACCAATGCACGCACGGTCAATCCTGCTCCAATGGTCAACACTCCTCCACGGGCTAATTCCACAGGCAAGTTGAGAATGATTACATGCTACAACTATAAGGAAGAAGGTCACATGTCCAGGGATTGCAAAAAACCCAAGAGGAGAAGGGATGGTCAATGGTTTGTAGAGAAGATTTATCTGGTGAACGCTCAGGCACAAGGAAGGGAACTTGATGAAGAGGAGCTTGCATTTCTTGCTGATCCAGGGATTGCTGAACAAGACGTTGTCACTACACAGAATGCAACATACCAAGTAGATGATCTTGATGCTTATGATTCAGACTGTGATGATCTTCAATCTACTCAGGCAGCTCTCATGGCAACTCTCTCTAGCTATGGGTCAGATAAAATATCTGAGGTACCTACTAATACCACTGATAATAGTATTCAACCACATCAAGTTGTGCAAGAGAGTGCTGATTCGAATGAGTCTTCGGTGGTGAGTCCTTCAAATGAGGAGACAATCAATGATAGTAATATCAATGTGAGTCCCCAGACTTTGAGTGAAACACAACCGGGAGTCATTTCGCATACGCATACTCCTGCTCAACAAGATTTGGTCATGGTTCCTGCTACATTACTTAGCCAAATGAATGCTGCACTCTTAGAAACCATAGCTAAGAATAAAAATTTGTCTGATGAGCTTGCCTTATGCAATGAGAAAGTTCAAACTTTGGAATTAGTTCCTTCGTCTAGTGTTCTAACAAATCCCGAATATGATCATTTTCGAAACAAACAAATGGGTCATTTGCAAGAAATTGAAACCTTAAGAGCAGATCTTTCTAAAGAACTTAGAGAAAAAGAGTTAGTGGTCACTAATTTTCAAAAACTTCAAACGGATTTTGAGTTACTCGAGTCTAAAAATAATGAAATGGAAATTAATGCTGCTAATAAGATTAGAAGTCTAGATTATTTGCTTTTAAGACAATACGCTGCCTCTCAACTAGTGCACTTATTTGATGCTTCGTTTAGAGAATTTAACTTATCGCGTCAAAAAGGCCTTCCCCCTAACCCACGGTATGCAAAACAAGCTTTTATCCATAGTCCTAGACTTTATAATGCAACCCAATTAGGATTGGTCTTAGACCCGATTGTTATTTTCGAGGATCGCACTAATAAGGATCTAGTTGATGAGAATCGGTCATACAACTCTGCAAAATATCCTGATTGTGATTATTTTAAAATGAATCAGGAGCTTGCTAAAACAGATTTTAGAATTTGCTTCCATATGGACAAATATCTCATTACAGCACCAACCTACATGTTAAATGAAGAAAACCCTAGTACACTTCCTACACTTGTCAAAATGGAAGGTCCTAAGGAAATTCCAAAGGATCTTCCACCTGTTAGCACTGTATGGTTAAACTTGCAAGAGATTAATCAATACTTTACTAATTTTGACAAGGTCATTTTGGAATGTACGACTTCAAATGGCCTAAACGCCAGAGAATGGGCTTTCGAACACATGAACGAGGTGTTTAAGAATGAGATCAATCCATTTGTCGAAAGTCTAAAAGGAAGTTTTGCATCTCTTAAGGAAAATCTTGAGTTTGAAATTGCAGAAGTTCAAAAAGTGTTTTATGAAATGGACACCGCTTACGAACTACAATTAATTGAAAAGGAAAAGATTTTATCCGAATATGACCGATTCTTGTGTCAAGTAATTTCGTGTGATGTGCTTACTACTGTAAATGTTAATTATTCGAATGAGCTTACATCCGCTATGATTAAATGTGATGCTGTGAATATATGTGATGATGTGTGTGATCTCTCTGTAAATGTTGCTGATACTGTAAATGAGGTAGATAATCATTCTTGTCACGAATCTAACGCTGAATTTTTAAAGCTACAAGATTCTTACAATTTACTTTCAAAACGCTTTAATCAACTTGAACAACATTGTATATCTTTAGAATTAAAACAACAAACTCAAAATGAAGATCTTTTGATAACAAATGGTTGTGAAAACAGTGTTGAGACGAGTGACAAGATGATTGCAATAGTTAAGGCATTAGAGGAAGAGATTATGAGATTAAAGAGAGATGTGTCATCAAATGAAACACTAAAATTAGAACTAGAGGCTGCAGAGTCTAAAAACCAGGACTTAGAAATTAGACTTTCGTCTATTCTAGGGGAGATGGATCGTGCAAGACAGGGAATGTCCAAACTTTATGGTTCACTAGAAGAACGCTTCGCTTTTAATGCGGCACAACAACAATCTTATGTTGAAAAATTGAACCAAAAATGTGAGGAAATCTCTGACTTAAACATCCTGCTCATTGACAAAAACATGGTTTTGGCCGAGTTAAAGGAGACACTTCTTCTCACCTGACAAGAAGCTGTTAATAACTTAGCTACCAACTCTGCACCGTCCTCTAGTGCTCCAACAACCAAGTCAGTAGTGCTTTATAAGAACCCACTCCATAAGAACAACCCGGTTACCTACGATGATTATATGAGGAATGCCATTAAGCATGTAGATCTTGTTAGGGATATTTTAGACGATCTTTATGCCTTAGATCCTTCAAGTAGCTACTATTATTCAGCTCATGAATATATTAAGCGAGTTCAATATTGCTTAGCATATTTACAATACATAGGTAAACCAGGTTCTGCACTACTCACTAATCGACCCATTGCTGTAACTCCATTCAATAAGACCCCAGGAGCAAAACCGTCATTGGCACCATCAAGTAAGGCACCTTTAAAATCTGTTGCTAATGTTCCCACTTTGCCTTCTACAGGAGTAAAAGAGTCTACTAAGGCTAAAGGATCGCCACTCAAGAAAGATAAGATCAAGCCCTCCACTAGTAGTACCAACAAGAAGAAAGTAGAAGCTCACCATAGGAATGTTAGTTCAGATTTAAATAAAAAGAATCATGTTAAGACTAAAAGCTCTGCGCCTGTGCAGAAGCCTAAACCATTTGTGAATTCTGATTTGAAATGTTGGAATTGTAATGAATGTATGTTTTCCCAACGTCATGATTTGTGTCTTATTGATTATGTGAATGAAATGAATGCCATTAGGAATGATCTTGAATGGAAGCCAACTGGTAGAACTCGTGCCCAAGTTGGCTGGCAATGGCGTCCCACTGGTAGGACCTTTACATTAGATGGAAAAATGTGCCCTTTAACTAGGAATGCATCCATTGAGGTTAGGTCTGAGCGTCCTTTAGTTAGGCACACTAGCACTAAAGTATGGAAACAGCGCCCTTTAATTAGGTCATCCCCCACTATAGTGCCTATTAGTGAAGAAATACCTCAGGATTTAAGCCAACTAGAATCTACACCACCAACTAGGAAGAAGAAGGCTAGGAAATCTAAGAAACCTAAAGTTAGCAAATCTAAGATTATTAAATTTGTACCTGCTAATAACAAGGAACATTCAGATTCCGATACCTCTACATTGTCCTTGTCTGGTGATATTTTCAGGTGGTCCAAATCATCCTCTGGTATTTGGACTCCGGTTGTTCAAAGCATATGACCGGAGATCGCTCGATGCTCCGAAATTTCGTCAGCAAGTTTCTTGGAATGATTAAATTCGGTAATGATCATATTGCAAAGATAATGGGGTATGGTGAATATCAGATTGGAAACGTTACGATTTCAAGGGTATACTATGTAGAAGGTCTCGGTCATAATTTATTTTCAGTAGGACAGTTTTGTTATTCCAACCTAGAGGTTGCTTTTCGAAAACATACTTGTTTCATCCGCAACTTGGAAGGAAAAGACTTGTTGAAGGGATCTCGTGGTGCAAATCTTTATACGTTGTCCCTACAAGACATGATGGCCGCCTCTCCAGCATGTCTTCTCTCTAAAGCATCTAAGACCAAGTCATGGTTATGGCATCACAGATTATCTCATCTCAACTTTGATGCTATTAATCATCTGGCTAAAAACGAATTAGTTCGTGGTCTTCCAAAGCTCAAATTTCACAAGGATCATTTATGTTCCGCGTGTTCAAGGGGGAAAAGTACCAAGAAATCATACAAGCCCAAAGCTGAAGACACCAATCAAGAAAAACATCATATTTTGCATATGGATCTTTGTGGGCCAATGAGAACTGAAAGTGTGAGCGGTAAGAAATTCATTCTTGTTATTGTGGATGATTTCTCCAGGTTTACATGGGTTAGATTTCTACGTACAAAGGATGAAGCACCGAAGGCTATCATCACTTTTCTGAAATTCATTCAGGTACGTTTAAATACTACTGTCTGCCGTATTCGTACAGATAATGGAACAGAGTTCGTCAACCAGACTCTTCGTGATTACTATGAAGAAGTTGGTATCTCACATGAAACATCCGCTGCACGTACTCCACAACAAAACGGTGTCGTTGAAAGACGGAATCGTACGCTTATGGAAGCTGCTAGGACTATGCTAATTTATGCGAACGCTCCATTGTTCTTGTGGGCAGAAGCTGTATCTACTGCATGTTTCACCCAAAACCGCTCTATCATTCGGAAACGCCATGGAAAAACACCTTACGAGCTTCTACATGATCGTAAACCCGATGTTTCATTCTTTCATGTGTTTGGTGCTCTTTGTTATCCAAACATTAATAGTGAGAACTTGGGCAAGCTTCAACCGAAAGCCGATATAGGTATTTTCATTGGTTACTCACCCTCCAAGAAAGCATACCGAATTTACAACCGTCGTCTTGGTAAGATAGCAGAAACTATGGACGCAGATTTCGATGAGCTGACAGCGATGGCTTCTGAGCAACGCAGCTCTGAACCCGCGCTTCACGAGATGGGAACCGGTGCTATTAGTTCCGGATTAGTTCCCAATAATCCTACTTCTACATCATTTTTACCACCAACAAGGCCCGAGTGGGATAAACTATTTCAACCGTTGTTTGATGAATTCTTTGATCCCCCAAATGATGAAGTTCCAGCACCCGTAGTGATAGCTCCAATTCCTGAAGTTGTTGCTCCAGCTAATGAAGCTTTATCAAATGCATCTTCAATTACCATTGAACCGGATGCACCTCTACCAAGTGATTCTCAAACTACACCTGAATCGTCACCCTTACTTGTGCCTAATGATGTTGAAGAGGATTCTATTGATCACGATTTGGAATATGCTCACCTACAAGAGCTTCCTTTCTTTGGTGTACCGATACCTGAAAACCCTTCAGCCGCGTCTACCTCAGAAGAAGCTCCTTCTATTGTTCACTCCAGACCACCTAGGATTGAAAAACATAGCACCAAATGGACAAAAGATCACCCAATTAGGAATGTTATTGGTAGTCTCGATCGACCAGTCTCTACATGCCATCAATTACAAGAGAGTGCACTCTATTGCTACTTTGATGCATTTCTCTCCGAAGTTGAACCTAAAAACTGGCAACAGGCTATGACTCAATCTTCATGGATTGAAGCCATGCAAGAGGAACTAAATGAATTCCAAAGACTTGAAGTATGGGAATTAGTTCCTCTCCCTGACAAGGTTAACATCCTTACCTTGTTATGGGTTTATAAGGTTAAACTCGATGAGATGGGTGCGGTATTGAAAAATAAGGCTAGATTGGTTGCTAGAGGATACAAACAAGCCTTGGGTATCGACTTTGAAGAATCTTTTGCTCCTGTTGCAAGATTGGAGGCTATTAGACTATTCCTTGCGTATGCTGCTCATATGAACATGATCGTATATCAAATGGATGTGAAGACGGCATTTTTGAATGGTGAACTAAGGGAAGAAGTCTATGTTAGTCAGCCGGATGGGTTCGTTAGCACGGAGTCTCCTAACCATGTGTACAAGCTTAAGAAGGCTCTATATGGGTTGAAACAAGCTCCACGCGCGTGGTATGATCTCCTTTCAACATATCTCATCTCGGAAGGCTTCTCCAAAGGCAAGGTGGACCCCACTCTATTCACTCTCAAGGAGGACAACGACATGATACTGGTACAAATTTATGTTGATGATATAATATTTGCTGCCTCTAACATAGAATTGTCAAAACGCTTTGAGAAGATAATGTCCACACGCTTTCAGATGTCAATGATGGGAAAAATTTCATTTTTCTTAGGATTACAGATTTCTCAAAATCCCAGAGGCATCTTTATTAATCAATCCAAATATGCTCTAGAATCTTTAAAGAAATATAACTTTGAAAATTGTGACCCCGTGGACACTCCAATGGTGGAGAAATCCAAATTAGATGAAGATAGGAATGGGACTATTGTCGATCCAAAACTTTACCGTGGGATGATCGGCACCCTTCTCTATCTGACTGCTAGCAGGCCTGATTTGTAATTTGCCGTATGCATGTGTGCCCGGTATCAGGCTCGGCCTACCGAAAAGCACCTACATGTTGTTAAAAGGATCTTTCGATATCTCAAAGGAACACTTCATCGTGGTCTATGGTATCCGAAAGATTCCTCTATTGCTTTAATATCATACGCAGATGCCGATCATGCTGGGTGTCTAGACACGAGGCGTAGCACTTCTGGATCTGTGCAACTCCTTGGAGACAGATTGATCAGTTGGTCTTCAAAAAGGCAGAAAAGCGCTGCAATTTCTAGCACGGAGGCTGAATACATCGCCATGTCCGGTTGTTGTGCTCAAGTCCTTTGGATGAGATCACAATTAACTGACTACGGTTTGGGATTCAACAAAATCCCGATGTATTGTGACAACAAGAGCGCCATTGCCCTTTGCTGCAACTACGTTCAACACTCCCGGGCCAAGCACATAGACATTCGCTACCATTTCATTAAAGAGCAGGTGGAGAACGGAGTGATTGAGCTGTATTTTGTCACTACTGAGTATCAGCTGGCAGATATGTTCACCAAAGCCTTAGATCGAGGACGAATCGAGTTTTTGATCGACAAGCTTGGCATGAAATCATTCTCTCCAGCGACTCTCAAAGAATTGGCAGAAGAATCAGCTGAATAGTGGTGGTAAACTATTCAGGCGTATCCTTTGTTCGTGGTCATGTATATTATCGTATATAAATAAACCACAAAAAAAATACAAAAATATAAAACCAAGAAAAACAATACAAAAATATAAAACCAAGAAAAACCATAAAAAATATAAAACCTAGAAAAACCATAAAAAATATAAAATCAAGAAAAACCAAAAATATTTTTCGTTTTTTAAATCGGGCATGTCTTTTAGTACGGTAATATTTACGGCTTTAGAAATGTCGATCAATATTGACACGGCGCCATAAATAGAGTCCGTATAAAAGTTGTACATTTTTAAAACATGCCCATTATGGCTTGTAGTTATTTCTGACTGCAACCCGGTTTTCATATTAAAGTCACGTATTTCCTTGGAAAACGTTGGCTCACAACGGGAATTAATTTTCTCGGGCATGATTTACAAGCCAAATCATGCAAAGGGATCAAGTTTACTTTACAACTTGGTCTAACACGAGTTAGTGTACGTCTCAGTGCATTAATTTGTCAAAATAAGAGAAATCTTATTGCCACCACGAATCAATCTTTTCAAGACATTAATTGGAAATGTTTTCATCAATATTTGACTCTTTAAACAATGACTACAGCTCTTTAAATAGAAAACGGGTCATCGTTTAAGGGGGAGAAAATATTAAATCATCTTCGTCATCAAAACGATTTTCAAAAGTGTTTGTGGAAAATTAATTGGCTAAATGGTTTATGAGTGGTCTTGCTTTAGAATACGACTTGTGCTCGTTCAATGTGATAGGAATTGCTTTAAGATCTTGGAGATTTGATAATAGGATGCGTTGCTTAAGTTGTGTGAGGGTTAGAATAGTTATTACAATGAGATAGACTAACGATTGTTAAGTGATTAAACGGATGTTAGCCTAAACGAAGTTATTAACTAAAAAGGAAAAGAAAAGTAAAGTTTAGGGTTAAATGTGACAAGGGGTGAATTTTGTTGAAAAATTTGACTAAGTCAAATCCCCTTCCCCGTTTTTCTTTTTCTTGTTACTATCTTCTTTCTCTCTGCCGCCATTAACACACACATAAACACACACAAAGCTTTCACAAACTCTCGTCTTCATCTCACAATCCGTTTCGTTCTCCACGATGAAGATGATGTGGATGTCGATCCTACTCTTGACAAGGCTGAGAGAAAATTAATGAAGATAGCTATTAAAAAGAGTAGGAAAGACACGGGAGGTAGTGGTTCGGGTGCACAGATAAATATTGAAGAAGAGTACGAGGAGACAGAGGATATTGATGAGTTTGGATCACCTGAACGGTATTCTACTTCGAAGGAGACATCCATCCCCGTTTCAGCAAGTGTTGAAAAGGAGTCCGGTGCTCCTACAATCATGGTACCTACTCAGCCTTTAGTAACTCAACCTCCACCAATACAGCCCTTACCAACCCGACCGGTTTCAACACCATTCCTTCCACCTCCAATAACTTCCATCCTTAGTACTGTAGTCACAACCGAGCCTCTTCAACCAACCCAGAGCAGCTCTGCATCATCTTCAATGGCTGCATTTGTAATGGCAGAACTCTTGGATAAACACACGGACAGTCAAAGACAAGAGATGAATAACCTTCGAGAAGAAATACTTAGACGAGTGCAAAGTGAAGAAGCCTCAAAGAAAGCCCAAGAAGAGATGCTAGCAAAGTTCGCTGCAGAGATGGAGTCGACTCGTAAAGCTCATGCAGAAGAACTTGCTCAAGTCAAAAAGGCTGAAGCTGATAAGTATGCAGCACGACTCACGAGACTTCAAGCTATGAAGGATAAATACAAAGAGCAGAAAGAAACACTTGAAGCTTCTATTGAGGAGAGAGTGAAAGAATCCGTTGAGTCCCTTATGCCAAAACTGCGTGATGAGTTGAAGACACCCGCGGATGATAATTTGATGATTAAGTCGTCAAATCCTTCTCAATCCGCCTACAAAATTGCATATGACTTGACGGATTTTGAATTGAAGAAGATCCTCAAAGCTCGTATGAGGGAAGTTGGATCTTTTGATAAGTCTAAAGTTCAACGAACTCTCTACAAATCACTCAATGACGCTATCATGGAGGATGATCGGTTGTTCAAAATGTTTGGAAGTGTGGTACCTTACCACATTCTGCCTGAGGAAGAAAGGGAAGAGAGTGAACAAGAAGAGGGTGACGGGGAAGAAGAAGGTGAAGAAGAAGAAGAAGAAGATGATGATAATGATGGTGATGATGATGAGGATGATGATGATGATGATGGTGATGATGGTGGTGATGGTAATGAGGAGAGTGCGAAGGGAAGCAACGAGGATAGCGATGAGGATGATGATGGTAAACAACCTGAAACGGGGTATAAGGTTGCCAGCACAAAGAAACCTTCTAAGTCTGGAACCAAGTCTAAGAAAGATGCTGCGCAGAAGGAAAAATCCACCTCAACGGAATCAAGACGATCCAAGTGGCGCCATGATGTGAATGCTACTACGGCGTCATCGATTCCCGATACATCTATTGTTGTGTCTATACCTGTTACCACTAACCCTGTTAGTTCTGTTGTTGCTCCTGTGATTGCAGAGTCAGTAACTGAATCTGAAGCTGCACAACACTTGCCGGTTCATGACACCGCCGAGATGCCTGAATCAGAACCAGCACGTGTTCATGTCTCTACTCCTCTACAACAAGAACCACAATCTACTGTTCCTGAGTCAAGCACACGGGACTGGGCAGACACATTGGAGATTGACGAGACTGCACCGCCACAAGCATGGATCACGGCAGCGGCTCAATATGATCCAATCACAGACGCTGACAGAGATGTTCTATATCTCCGTATCCGTAGTCCGATAGACTTGTGTGCATTTCTGGCTCATGAGTATAAATCTTCGGTCACTCCGTCGTTGGTAAAGAGAGCGCTAAAGGATAAGAGAATTCGTGCCAAAACCAGGTTAACCCGAATGGAGTACGAGTATTATGCTGACGAGGTTCTGAAAGCTCTTAACACCGTTCAAAGGCCAGGCCTCCATGAATCAGAAAGAGCTCCACCTCCACTTGATCCTTCTCAAGATAATCAAATTGCTCTCGACTTCTTCGTCACTTTTGATCTTGGTTATCTCCTCAAGGGTTCATCAAAGTACGCAACCTCCCTGACCTTGCTGAAAGCTGCTAACTGGGGGACAATACCCTGGATCGAGGAAAAGGTAAACCGACTCTGGGTCCCAAAGGTAAATCGTAATTATGATATGTATGCTGTTATAGGTGCATCACATTGGGACGAACGAGTTCGAAGGGCATACAGGGGTTGCTGCTTAGCCAATTCAGGAAGTAACGTTAGATCCGATATCCGCATCTCCAGTATTTTAGGGCTGAAAACTGAAGCCAAGAATGGCTATTATCATGTGACAGAGATTCGTCTAAAAAGGGAGGATGACAGAGAATACACAATCTAGCAGGGAGATTTTTCTATCATTCGCCTTGAGGATATCGAAGACATGTTGCTTATGATGACCCGGGATGAACTCACCCATATTGCTCGTGAAGACATCATTGCCTTGAATACAACACTTCGTATGTTCACACGAAGCGTTGTTATCAAGAAACGCGTTGAAGATCTTCAATTGGGAGTCGAAAGCTACCAAAGGAAGCTTAACCTCACCCGTCCAATAAACCAAGTTCTACCTCAACATGTCACAAGATGTCCTTATACCGGCATTTCTGTTCCGAGTTACGGGATTTTCTACTTGAACAGTCGTGGGATAATGAAGTTTATGAGGGTAGGTGAGCTGTATAAGTACAGTGATGGGACTCTCATTTACGTCAGAGGAAAGTTGGAGCATCTTAATTCGGGTGGGTCTTTACCAGAGATGACTGAGGATTGGCATCAGGGTTATCGGCAAATGGCGAAGTATGTGATAAAGAAGATTGATCAAAAGCTCCGTGAACGTAGATTGATGAGGAGCTTAGAAAGATTCGTTGGTGGTAGACCATATGGAGTGCACCACAAGTTACTGCAACGATCCATTTAATGGATCGTACATCTCAGGTCTACTCTATATTGGTATTTAATTGTGAATATGTAAATTTGTGAATATTGTGCTTTTGCGGC
This sequence comes from Glebionis coronaria, assembly GCA_025667525.1. Classification (NCBI taxonomy): domain Eukaryota; kingdom Viridiplantae; phylum Streptophyta; class Magnoliopsida; order Asterales; family Asteraceae; genus Glebionis; species Glebionis coronaria. Next base: position 463,586,048 of record CM046881.1, read on the forward strand.
TTGATGTAGTGTTAAGGTATGATAATTTTTCAAGAATTTCTCACGAGATTCTAAATCTTTCAAAATATATCATACTAAAGCACTACAACTATCCCTTATTAATTTAAGGGGGAGCATTAACATGTTCTATGGCCAAACATCGATTTCATTTTTTACCCAAAGACCGGTTAATCCATTCAATATCCCAAATATTAATGGTTAACATTTTGGATAAGGGGAGAAAATGGGATTAAGGAGACTTAAATGATACTTGGCTAAAAGATGAAAAAGACTCAATGATAATCCAACTTAATATGTGTAAAGCACGTGTTAAGGGGAGCATTTTTGATGAACAAAACACCTAAGGTACAAAACTTTTGGTTTCAATATCACAAGTACCTTAAGTGATTTTCAAGGATTTTTCATGGTGGCTATACCTTCCCAAAACATGCTTAATTCACGACGAATGTGGTGACAAAAGGGTGGTAGGAATAGGTTTAGTCCAATGATTCATCAGAGCCAATGGAATCTTCCCAAGGACAATTCCCTAGATAGAATTAGAAGTCCTAGGAAAGATGGAGAAAGATTGTAAACGTAGCTGAGTACCGACTAATTACTGATGCTAGCACTGGAACAATCACAACAAGGTGCTAGTGATGATGTATTGGTAAGTACTGAAGGGGTTGAAGAATGAAAAAGAAATGTAAAGATAAAGGGTGTAAAGAAAGAAGCCCTCCTTACAACTTTAGGCAGAAACCGGGTCAATACATATGCTATTGAGATCATTTTTGTTAATGATTCTCGATATTGAAGAAAGACATCATGGACCCAGTGATGTAATGCACAACCCTTCCCAGCTAACTCAAATATCTCTCAAAAGGTATTTGTTTTAATCACACGGAGATCAACACGTTATCTATTGGTTTATTCACTCCGAATAGACTGATATTGAAAAGGTGGCACTCCTCTCCAGCCATCGCTCACTAAATCAAAACGCACTATCGAGTCTAGAGCCAAGAGATCATCAAAAGTCTCATTAGGACACTTTCCATTTATTCCTTGCTTTCTCACACACTGTGAAAAGTAAGAGATTTTTTTATGAGTCCTACGCAGTATTCTTGTAATATTGCCAGAACATCCGAGTAATACGCAAGTATTACAATGAAGATGGAAATCCTGCTTGAGCCAATATCAAACAAGCTCATGGTAGGTTACACGTGCGGTTCTTTAAGAACCAATCTTGTGAAAAACTGGAAAGAAACAGTGGTTTAATTCTCAATTGAACTTAAACTCGTTCCAGGCCTCTACACATTATCATATGATCTTGCTAGAACACTCAGAGTGATTCTTTATTGATCACAGTGACGAGTGGAAATCCTTCTAGTGTTAACATCAAACAGCACTTGGTAGGTAACGTGCAAGATTCTTTATGAATTGAGCTCGTGATAACTGGAAAGCAACGATGGTGAAAATCTTAATTGAAATTCACTTGTTCCAGGTTTCATGAATTGACGGCTTCAATCATAAGGATTTTTATAATCCAAATGATTCACTCTTTATGTTCGCAGTCAGCTTTGGACGGTCGAATAAAGAGAACGGGTTTACCCGCGAAATCCTGTCAGGAAGTTACTTAATTGAAACTATCCATCACGGGTACGATATCTAATATCGTCCAACGGTCTTCACCGACCGGAGGAAAAATGCTACCGAATTAGAATAAAATGTCAAAGCCATTTTATTCGTGTCGTTGTTGTGTACCTGTTAAAGACGGTGGCGTTGCTGTGTACCTGTTGAAGACGGTGGCGTTGCTGTGTACCAGTTGAAGACGGTGGCGTTGCGGTGTACCTGTTGAATTCGTTACCACATGCTTATGTTTTTCTGCATCAAAGTTCAGCAAAATTCAAGAAAGTGCAAAATGAAGTCTTCCGCTGTACCAAACTCTGAAGCTTTCGAGAATTCAACAAAAAGACATAAGTGTGTGGAACATGGAGTCACGAGGAGGCAAGATTCACAAGAAGGCAAAGATCGCACGTGATTGGTCAAAAGAACAATGCTCTCAAGCCAAAGCCTAAAAGATCAAATAAACATATTCACAACAAAAAGAAAGAAGAAAAGACTACGAGCTGAAGAACGAAGACTTAGTATAGTATGCTAGGTTTAGAACTTTGTAACGTGGAGTAACCTCCCTTAGGGGGAGATTGTTAGAAATACGTTTTTACGTATATTAGAAGTATCGGTCACTCCACAATAGTATTAATGTTGTAATAGCTCGTAGTTAATGTTACTTATTAAGTTAAGTAAGAAACCGACCCATGGGCTTGTCATGGGTCGGCCCAAGCCCAAATAGTGGCCTTGGATATAAATACCCCTTTCCACCATGGAAAGGGGTTGGTTGTTGACATTCTATTTTCTCATCTGAATAAAATACACATAGTTTCTCTCTCACTTTCTCTCACTAGTTTCTCTCTCTAGGAATCTTCAACCCACTTCATAGATTCATAGGTTATCAATATTCTACAGAGAGAAAAACGACGTGTTAATATTCATGTGGTCCAACATGGCCATGAAGCTTCACGAAAACTCGTCATCGTTCCTTATTAAGGGTCACCGGGATGAAGCGTCTGTGAAGTTTGAACAATGGAAGGACCTCAAAAACAAAAATTACAGCATTTTCCGTCTACTCACTCATGATGCTACACCGAGATTCATGAAGAGGTATATGCAAATTAGATGAACTCAAACTAATATATGCTTAAAGTACACGCTATGTCACATGATGTAGAACCCTGATTTTCCGCTCCAAGCAACCATTTGAAAACTATCATCTGGTCCAAAATGGCCATAACATTGGTCATTAGCAAGCTCTTTTGGGTTCGCGTGTTTGCCAGCTTGTTGTGATCTATGTGCTCTCTTGCCGTAATGTATAATTTGTGTTTGCTTAGTTAGTATGATCGTTTTTTGTTTTTTTCATTCTTTATTCTTTATTATTATTTATTTATTATTTATTTATTTATTTACTTATTTATTTAATTATTTATTTTTATTTTTATGCCTCCGCTCTCTTTCTATGCTGTATACTTAAATATATATATATATATATATATATATATATATATATATATATATATATATATATATATATATATATATATATATATATATGTATATATATATATATATTTAATAAAAAAATATATTAAAATTTGAAGTGTTATCGCTTGTCTCTTCCTTTTCTTAGCTGGAGGTCTACTCGGAAGCAGTCTCGTTACCGGCGGGTAAGGGTATGATCTGTCTACAATTTACTTCCCCTGATACTTTCCCTTGGCGGGTTTGGGAATATCGTTGTTGTTTATTGTTGGGTCAATTCAGTGCCTAATTGTCCCATATGTTGGATTTGAATGAAAAGTATCCTAAGTATAATTTATACTTAAGTCCCTGAGTGAATAGTCACTCAGGGAGTCAGGAGCCTCAGGGAGCGCTACTCACTCAGAAGACTCAGGAGCCTTAGTGGGAGTGTTACTCCCTCGGAAGACTCACGAGCCTCAGGGGGAGCGTTACTCCCTCAGGATCCCTAAGAGTCTCAGGGGAGTGTTACTGACTCAGGAGCCTCGAGAGGCTCAGGGAACCTCGAGAGGCTCAGGGAACCTCGAGATCCTCAGGAGCCTCGAGAGCCTCAGGAAGCTCTACCACTCGGAAGACTCAGGCTCCCGGTATAAATAGAAGACTCAGGCTCCCGGTATAAATAGAAGACTCAGGCTCCCGGTATAAATATTACCCTTGAACATTAGGAAGTCACTGAGTGAACAGTCACTCAGTGAGTTGTCTTCAAGATTCTCAGTCTGAGTCTACAAGAAAGACTCGAGTATTCAATGAGGCGGAACTCAATGGATGATGTACCTGAGACGAAGAAGAAGACAATGGAGTCAGTGAGTGATGACAATAACTCACTGACTCCCTCAAGACCATCTAAAGATAAACATTGACAAGTATAAAGTACAAGAGACAAAGAGACAAAAGGGTGGGGACAAAAGTACAAGTTAGCACATGGTGTGTCATATAGTCACATGCATGCTGACACATGTACTTTTGTATTGTAGTGAAAGATGCTTTCACACCTACCAATATATATACTAGTCATTGTATAGTTAGATGGTTAAGGATTTTATTCACTGTAAAGTAAATTGTAAAATGTAAAGATTATAGTGATAGGGTTCTTCCTCCCATTGATCAACAAGCAAAGCTGAGATCAATGGGAGTATAGTTTGTCTATTCAATCCCTATTGTACTTCCGCATACAATAGGGTATAATTCTTTAATAAAGCTAAGAATTAAACGTTGAAAAACCAAACTTGTGTTATTAGTAGTCTTGTGGGTTTTGAGTTTAATAATTCATGTTTTACTCAATTATTTGGACCTATCATTTATTAAACCAATGTAATGTTTAAAAGACCGGTTTGGGGGTTTCTGGTTGCCGACTCTAGTAGTGCATAAAAACTTTCGAAGTGCATAAAAACTTTCGAAGTGCTAAGAACTAGTGGTGAATTTGATCGTGTGTTAGTGGGAATGCTAGGATTATTGTCGGTAGAGAGTGGTTTCTCCGTGTTGGCACAAAATCGGTGTGCACCTAATCGCCCTAAGCAATTATGCCATTTTGAGACACTCTTGAAGAGCACCGCAAAATCACCCACTTGATCATCGTTGACCCCTTCTTAGTTCAACGGTAACTTTTTATAATGTAAGAACAAACCTTTTTAGACAATAACAATCTAAATATGATGTGAACATTTGCATAAACTCTCATAAGTCATAAGTAATCGCTTACATCAAAAAGTTAATTTTTATTCCATGATCACTTACTTTATACAAATTTTCTTAAACTTGTTTCATGGAACAAAAGATGGAACAAAAGGTAAATTGCGTTAGGGAACCGTTGGGATATCGGCCAACTCCGAGTGCATGGTCACTATACAACTGTGTTAGTAGAATAGTATGATACCTCCTTATTCTCAATTTCTTACTAGTAGAATGATTGCATTATGTTCAATCGTTTAACATGCATGGTTTTGACCCGTTGGTCTCTATGTGGTTCATCCGACCTAGAAGGACAGGTCAGACGCCTTAGCGCGCAGATGTGGAAATTTATAACTCTATGGTGTGTCGTTAAGTCAATTATCTCAAGTTATAACCACGATTAGCTCAATTATGTCAATTATGCTTCTTCATTGTACATTCTAAATATAAAAAAGAAAGCTCGATCGCAGGAAGGCCTATTTTCCACGATTTGTGTAACAATCTAGTCTGAAACAAAACTCAATACTAACCAACACTTCAAAGTAACAGTCCGTAATCACCCATAAATACAAACCATCTCCGCACATCTGTTAAGGGTCTCCGGATTACATTGCAATATGTAAAAATGTACATTAATAGGTACCTAGGACTAATTGCAGGCATATAATTTCTGTTGTTCCACATGTTACAACAGTTATAGGCATACAAAATTAACAAAAGAGATTAGGAACCAAAAAGCAGTATTATCGACCTTAGTTCAGAATTTCAGAATCCAACTACAATGGAAGTGATTCAACATAGCATAGACACATTTGATAAAAATAAAAACCTACTAACTCATCAAGGATTAAGACATCACAGAAAAGAACCAAGAGCATTGCGCTTAATCGACTTCCCCCATCTTGCTCTGCATCAACATCAGCTTCCTCAAGAGCAGCCATCTCGGCATCACCATCAGCACTATCCTCGTCAATGCTCAAACCAAGCTTCAACATTCTGTCAATTCTATTTCCAAATGTATTCGGTTCATCCAAACTGAATCCAGATGTAAGCAATGAAGTCTCCAACAACAACATCACCAAGTCTTTCATAGACTTGTCGTTTTTGTCTGCATCGGCCCTCTTCCCAAAGTTCCTCCATAATAGAGTTCTAGTCTTCGTGCTTTCTCATAAAGTTTGTGCCTTCATAATTATTTCCATGTTGGCAGTCCACCGGTATTCACATGTCACCAAACAGCAAGGCGAATACACCACACGGTTGAAACAATCACTTTTTCCACCTTGTCGCCAAGAACATCCTTGATGACTTTGCAAAGACCCTCAAATTTTTCCTTCAAAACTTCCTTCTTTTTATTCTCGTCTTCACTCTCATCGACTTTTAAACCTTCCTTTGTAGCAGATACGAGCTTCTTGCACTCAAATTCTTTCAACTGCCCGACCGCATACTCATTAATGGCGTCAACCATGTATAAGACTTCATATTCTCTCTAATTTAGTTTCTCGAGAAAGGGTGAGTTCTCAACGGCTTTCTTGTTTTCACCAGTTATGAAGTTAATGTCCTGTTGACCCTCCTTCATATTGGTAACATAGTCCATCAATTAGCTGGTCATCTCGTCACCACTCTTGGTTGAATGGTATCGAAGCAACTCTTCCAATTTGGTCTTGTGTTTGGAATCTTCATGGATACCGAGCTTGAGGTTCTTGGAAAAGGCCTCATAGAACTTGTTGTAATCTTCCTTGTTATCAGCAATTTCTTAGAGCATCTCAATGCACTTTTTGACCAAATTCTTACAGATCACTTTGAGAATTTTGTATTAGCATTTCACAAGAGATGTTAAGGGGAAGATCCTCAGAAACGAAGATACCCTTTACAAAACTCAAGTATTCGGGAATGAGTTCTTCACAGTTCTCCACGATAAACACATGCATGACAGACATAAAGCTTGATGTTGTTGGGCTTCTTCTTTGTGTCAAAGAGGTCAAAGGGTGCCCCCTTGTGAACGAAAAGAACGGCCCTGAATTCACGCTGACCCTCGACAGAAAAATGCTTCACACTCAAATATTCCTCCCAATCGTTAGTCAAACTCTTGTAAAAGCAGCATACTCTTCTTTAGTAATCTCTTCGATTTTCCTCATCCAGATTGGCTTTTTTTAACCGACGACCACTCGTTAGTCATTTCCTTGACCTTCTTCTTTTTCTTCTCTTCCTTTTCCTTCTCATCATCAACTTCCTCGTCCTTTTCCTCCTCGTCCTCGTCAACAGAAATCTCTTTCTCAGTAGTTCTCAACCCATAGAGAGATATGATAGCTGATAAACTCAGAATACTTCTTGATGAAATCCTTAAGCCTCTGCTCCTCAAGGTACTCGAGCTGATCCCCTTTTAAGTAGAGTGTCATCTTCGCCCCCCAACCAAGGTTTTTGCCAGAAGTGTCCCTGACAGTGAACGACCCCCCTGCCTACAACTTCCAGACATATTGCTCGTCATCAATGTGCTTGGTTGTGACCACAACTTTGTCAGCAACCAAGTAAGCAGAGTAGAACCCGACACCAAACTGTCCAATCATACTGACATCATCAATACCTTCCATCAACTCTTTGGTTCCGGATCTTGCAATTGTACCCAAATTGTTCACCAAATCTGTAAATTACAGGTAGAGTCGTAACATATTTCAACGTAATATTATAAAGTTGTAAGTCAATGCTTTAGTAGTATATTAGTTACTCACCAGCCTTGGTCATTCCAACTCCACTGTCGATGATGGTCAACGTGTTCATCGAGCTAACTCTTGTCAGTCAAGCTCTAAAAGAGAATTTGGTCCAGAGCGTAAAAGGGTATACAAATTGTTTTATAAGCACGTTACGTAGAAAAGTTGTAATGCAAACCGGTTAGAATGATCTTATTTTGTCGATCGCATAGCAACAAACACTGTTCTATCACATGATGTCCAACCCTGATTTCCCGCTCCAAGCAACCATTAGCAAACTATCACCTGGTCCAAAATCGCCAGAACATTAAACCAATGTAATGTTTAAAAGACTAGTTTGGGCATTTCGGGTTCCCGAGTCCAGTAGTGCGGGCTTATCACCTATCACCCAATTGCGGGGGCATAAAACTTTCAAAGGGCTAAGAGCTAGGGGCGACTTTGAGCGTGTGTCAATAGGAATGGTAGGATTATTGCCGGTAGGGAGTTGTTGTTTCCGTGTTGGCACCAAACCGGTGCACACCTTATCACCCTGAGCTATTATGCCATTTTGAGACACTCTCGAAGAGCACCGCTGCATCACCCCCTTCACTTGATCATCATTGAACCCTTCTTAGTTCAACGATAACTTTTTTTTAATGTAAGTACGAACCTTTTTAGAAATTAACAATTTAAATATGATGTGAACATTTGCATAAATTCTCATATGTAATCGCTTACATAAAAAAGATAATTTTTATTCAGTCACTTACTCTATACAATTTTAAAGGCCTATTATGAACTGGTGTAGCATGACGAGTGATCAGTAGACAACAAAGGGTGTAATTTTCGTTTTCAGGTCCTGCTTCAAACTTCAGTCCCTTCATCCTAGTGACCCTTAATGAGGAACAATCACGACTTTTTCTAAAGCTTCAAGTCCTTGTGGATATTAAGAAATGACAAGTGATGTCTTCATATAACATCAAAAAGATCTACATATCGTAAGAGTTTATATTCTTTGTAATGTTGTATAATCATTTTCCTTTGGGAACCCTCCCCAACTTGTATGTAGTGAAAGGGACAATCACAGTCAGCGAATGGCGCTACCCACGAGTCATGGTCAATCACCCCTGGCTCTTAGCCCTTCATAAACCTTAAAGCCCCCACTTGGGTAATTAGACGCTTACGATTGTAAAGTTTTTCAGATCAGGCGATTGATATAACCCTTTGTTATTTAGAATGGAAAACCGATGTATTAATATCCACGTGGTCCAACACGGCCTTGAAGCTTCACGAAAAGTCGTCATCGTTCCTTATTAAGGGTCACCAGGATGAAGCGACTGTAAATTTTGAACAAATGGATGGACCTCAAAAATGAAATGTACAGCCTTTTCTGTCTACTCACTCATGATGCTACACCGAGATTCATGAAGAGGTATCCAAGGTTGATCGTAGTCTATGGAGTTCGTGCGGATGTGATGGGTACGCTGACTATACTTAATTAAACGAAGAGTATGAAGTGAGAACATAAACTATTTGAGTAAGTAAGAATGTATTTGAGTCCGGCCAGTGTTTGGTGCATGTTTTGGGTGTGATCATGTTCTATGAAAACAGGTGGTGATGCTTTAATTAATTTGTTGGACCGGAAAGGACCGGCGAAGCTAGGTAGCTAGACAGCAGGAGACATGGAAATGGGTAAAAATAGTGTAGCTCGCGGGCGGGGTACGCAAAGCAAGTTGTTTCAGTGTGGATGTGATCTTTTAGGAGGTCGAGTCGTGTATACTTATTAAAATGGCGGTGTTATTTTATTTTTATTTTTTTAATTATTTGATGTAGAAAATACGGTTCTGCACGTGATATTATATATAATGTACATGCGTGTTGTACGTATAGTCGATTAGGAGTTTTGGCATACGACGACGCATAAAAAAATAAAAATAAAAAAAAGAATAAAAATGAAACAAAACTAATTAAAAGGACTAAAAAAATGTAAATAGTTTTAAAAAAGGCCCATATAGCCGCTCAAGTACTAGTTTCCGTTTGCATTCCATATATATAGACTCAAAGGGTGAAGGTTTCAGTTGTTGATCATTTAATTTGTTTGTTTGGAATAATTAAGGAAGTCTAAGTTATTATTTATCCCATCTCCTTCCTCCTTACGGTATGTACTACATACACACATTTTACTTGCATGCATGCGTTAATTATACAACTGAACTGTAGTACTTGTTGATTGAATTGAATTGGGTTTGTGAATAAAGATTGTATGAATCTTGAATTCGTGAGGTTTTGTTAAATGATGAATCATGATGTATGTATGTATATGTGTTTCAAGCATGCGTATTAATTGTATCCGATTCACCAATCAATCTTTCGTTAATTAACTATTGGTTGTTTGCCGTTCTTGATTTGACTACATTTTAGGGTAAATTGCCTTCTTGATGAATCAAATATATTGAATTTGTTGACTATATATAGAGTATGAACTATATATGAATGAATGAATCTTGGATTTGTTAAATATCGAATGATGAATAATGAATCGAATCTTGTATAAACTAAATCTTCTTCTTGTTACGTACTGTAATTAATCAAGTTATATGGATGTTTTTGCATGGTTTGTTTCAATTGTTATTGACTCATGCATGTTGTTGACTCATGTTTTGGGGTTCTTGTTTTGTCATAAAACTAAAAAGGTGTTTCTTTTTTGTAAAATGATCTGTCTCTGTCTTTTTGACTTTGTTGACCAACAAACATATACTCCTTCGATCACCAAGATCAAATTGTTAGGGTTTCTGGGTTTTTTTTCAATTTTCATGAGGATCATGAGGGTTTCGAAACCAGGAGGTTATATATATTTCATTCTTTATCGTTAGTCTATTTTACCCTTATTAATTTCATCAATCAATGTGATCATTTTTAATGGTCACTCTACTTACTTGTTTCTTGTTGTTCCCTGATAGTCGTCGTCGTCACCCACGATGGGTGCTTTCTTTGGAACTCTACGTTCGTACCTGGTCGAGGATGTTTTCGACATGGGCCGCCGCCAAGAAGAAGATGCTGCTGATGATGTCGTGCGCCTGGTGGAGGATGACCCTGAGGCCGGTTTTACTGCCGCCGATGCGAGATACCATCTCGATTCTACGCGCACCACCGAACCCGTGCGTCTCCTCTCACCCGAGCGTACGTATATCACCTCACTTCTCCCTCTTTTTTTACTTTTACAAATTCGTTTACACTAGTATACAAATTGATAAACAATGTCCCTCTTCCTCTAACATCAGTTATAAACGGTTTTGGTTTTTGCAGGTATCCCTACTCACACCGAGGTTTCGTGGAGGTTTTCCCCCATCAACGGCCACCGCCGCCTCATCATGACTATCAAGGTAAGTAATCCTCTGCTTTTGTTTCCTTAACTCAACCATTTGACAATAAAAATAGTAATCGCTTCTCTAAACCTTTCCTTTGTTTTGTAAACATGATGAATCCGTTGTCCCATACCCTAATGATTTTCTGCATCATTGCAGCTTTCCTATAGGGAACTCGAAATGCATACAAAGGTCCTATTTTCTAGACTTAAGATTGGTCCGAGTCAGGTTAGGCCTTTTCTTCCAGTCCTTGTATGATTTTGGTTAACATGATGAATACATGATAGTTTTTCATACTTCAGATTTTCCAAATGTTCTGTTTCCTTTTGGTCCGCATTCGTTGATTAGTATAAATACAACCATGTCAAACAAACAGGCAAGAAACGAAACTGACCGTGTTCTCTTGTATGCTTTGTGGGCAGGAAGTGGAGGAGTCTCTTGACTGGGACAAGGTGCCTGCTGATGGGGAGTACATAGTGGTGCATGCTCCCAGGTACCAAATGGTGATGTTTAAGGTATGGTTATGAATAAATTGAGAAAGGTGTTCAGATTTGCTTTCCCTTACTTGTAAGAACTCTCTCATGTGAGGGTGTACATTTTTATTTCCAGATTGGGCCCAATATGAGGATCGTCGCGGCCAAAGGAGGTTGGCTTTATGGTGGACAGTACGAGGTATTCTCCCGTTACACTTGGTATCCAATATATTTTTTGAAACCAATATGAAATAATGGGTTTCAAAACACACATCCAAACAGACACCCCCCTTAAATGGTTGTTACTAATATTTTATCATGTTAATTTGGTGTTGCAGTTGAACATATACTTCGATTGATTTTAAGCTTCCGAGGAAATGAGGATGCGGATACTTAGTTTAACCCGTATTCATATTTATATACTTATATAAGTGTATTTCGTCGTATTCTCACGTTTTCTTTTGATGTTTTCTTTTGTGGATACTGATACTTAATACTGCCTGCATGTTAAGACTTATTGTCTCAAAACTTTTTCATGAGGTTTTGTTTTGTGGATACTGGTACTTAACACTTTTGGTTGAAACTTTATCATGAAATGTGCATTTGGTCCTATTTTGCTAACACCCTCATTTTTTTGTCTTTTCGGCCTGTCTTGTCCGAACACTCAGAAGTATATATATTATTATTGACCATTAAACAAGATTAGACCTTTTTTCTACATTCATGAATTAAAACTTTGTATCTCAATTAAAAACTTTGGTTACTGAGAGACTGATGATGGTCCACTGAAAATGGTTTCCCGACTGCATACTCATCAATGTTGTCAACCATGTACAAGACTTCGTTCCTCTCTTCTTTAGTAAATGTCCTGTTGACCCTCCTTCATTCTGATGACATAGTCATTCAAGCAGGTCATCTCGTCGCCAGTCTTGGTTGAATTGTACCGAAACAACTCAACGAGCTTGGTCTTGTTTTGAGAATCTTCATGGATACCGAGATTGAGGTTCTTGGAAAAGGCCTCATAGAACTTGTTGTAATCTTCCTTGTTCTCGGCAATTTCTTGAAACATCTCGATGCACTTCTTGACCAAATTCTTGCGGATCACTTTGAGAATCTTGTTTTGTTGCAGCATCTCCCGAGAGATGTTAAGAGGAAGATCCTCTGAATCAACAATACAATTTACAAAACTCAAGTATTCGGGAATGAGTTCTTCACAGTTATCCATGATAAAGACACGGTGGACATAAAGCTTGACGTTGTTAAGTTTCTTCTTTGTGTCAAAGAGGTCAAAGGGTGCCCTCTTGGGAACAAAAAGAACCGCCTTGAATTCAAGTTGACCCTCAACAAAAAAATGCTTCACACTCAAATGATCCTCCCCAATCGTTAGTCAAACTCTGGTAAAAAGAAGTATACTCTTCTTTTGTAATATCTTCGGGTTTCCTCATCCAAATAGGCTTTTGTTTGTTAACCAAGGACCACTCGTTAGTCACTTCCTTGATCATCTTTTTCTTCTCTTCCTTTTCCTTCTCCTCATCAACTTCCTCGACCTTAATTACCTTCCTCGTCCTTCTCCTCGTCCTCGTCCTCGTCATCAGAATTATCTTTCTCAGCAGTTTTCAGCCCATAGAGAGATAGGATAGCTGATAAACTCAGAATGATTCTTGATCAAATCCTTAAGCCTCCGATCCTCAAGGTACTCGAGCTGATGTAGAGTGTCATCTTAGTCCCCGACCAAGGTTTTCACCAGAAGTGTCCCTAGTGACAGTGACCGACCCCCCTGCCTGCGACTCCCAGACATATTGCTCGTCATCGTTGTGCTTGGTTGTGACCACAACTTTGTCAGCAACCAAGTAAGCACAGTAGAACCCGACAGCAAACTGTCCAATCATACTGACATCAGCACTACCTTCCATGAACTCTTTGGTTCCGGATCTTGCAATTGTACCCAAATTGATCACCAAATCTGTAAATTACAAGTAGAGTCGTAACATACTTCAACATAATATTATGAAGTTATAAGTCAATGCTTTAGTAGTAAATTAGTTACTCACCAGCCTTGGTCATTCCAACTCCACTGTCGATGATGGTCAACGTGGTTGTTGGTCTAGTCAGGAACAATGTGGATGAAAAGCTCAAGTTGTTCATCGAGCGTACTCTTGTCAGTCAAGCTCTCAAAGCGAATTTTGTCCAGAGCCTAAAAGGGTATACAAATTGTTTTATAAGCACGTTATGTAGCAAACATTGTAATTCAAACTGGTTAGAATGATCTAATTTTGTCGATCGCATAGCAACAAACAAGTCGCCACTGGCATAAGGCATAACGTTAGACATGGAGTATAGTTAAATAACTATAATTACAACACTGTTCTATCACAGTTACCTATTAATGTTATTAACGACTGTTACGGATGTTTGGTTTTCAACAGATTAGTTATTTGCCTATCTCAATCTCCAATAATAAACCAAAATCAACTACTGTACAAGACTTGAGTTGAACATAAATGAACACAATAAACACGAAAAACAAGGCGCGTTGAGGTTAGTTTAGAATTCATAACACTAGATAATTTGAATTTGGGTGATAAATTCAAACGAACACAAACAAGAAGCCGCATTTGTGGTCATATATCAACTACATTAACAGGGAAGGTAACAGGTATTTCGACATATAAATTGCTTATACGGAGTAACTATAGCTGTAAGCCGTAAATATGAATTGAAGGTTGTACGGCCAGCCATTTCGACTTCTAAAGAGGCGGGTAAACAGGCGGATAAAGTGGTTAACAGCTATGCCAATATCATGATGACATAAATAAGCTGCTAATAAATTGTTAGAAATTTGGGTGGATGGATCAATAATCTGAGAGTCGTGTCAAACACTTTCAGATCAAAGTATTTCGATGGTTCTATCGAAATCTCCAATCAGATATAACTCAGATTCGAACTGTAATTGTGTTAATGTTGTTATGAACCACAACCAGAAAATGAAGAACATATGACCAAATAACGTCTGTATGGTTGTAACTGCCAAAAGCAGTTATAATGCCCAAAACCGACACTTTTAACAACGGGCAGAAATGAGTCAAAATTCCCGAGAATTTTATTTTCAAGTGCGTTTTCGACAAAGCACTTTATACCAAATAAAATTTTTCCAAGCTGACCCCAGCCAGGGGCGCTGCCCCTTGGACCCTGCCAGGGGCTGCCGCCCCTTGGACCCTGCCCAGGGGCGCTGCCCCTGGACCCCCGTCATACGGGGGCTTCACCCCCGTATGATAACCGTAATAATGTCATACAAGCGTGCACTCGCACAACCCCGACTTGATGAACGTTTATCACGATTACACATTGGTCAACAAAGTAAATCCATTACACTTAAATCATTATTGGTAACGCAAAATCACCAACAATCCTCCTCCATTTAAGTGTAATCTTGATTAACTTAAAGAAAATCATAACACAATCAAACTGATGCATAAATGAAATGTCGACATGATTGAATTTCACATTAGTATATTAGCATTCCAAATATTCGAATATTAGAGTGTCACTAAGGATTGAACTCTTCTATCCATAGAGAATACCTGAAGATAATATACACAACAGTTTACACATTTACATGTTCTACTTGACACTATTTTTTACTAGCTTGTGTCCTATCCTTCAATAAGCATATCAAAGCCAAGTCCCAAACTTCTTGAAGCAGCTAAACTTCATGCTTATATAGGTGATCTTTTCTTCTTGCACCTGCACATGCAATTTGTCAAAAGATCATTAAGAAATATAATTTTAACCTCCTTTACTTGCAGTTCTGAACACATACCGTGGGATGATGTGCGTTCCAATCCAAAATATCAAGCTTTCCACATTGAATTCAGCACCTAACATTGCGTTAGATGGGAATTGGGTATCTTGATATAAGAATTTAATTAGGTGGACTTTAAACCCATCCCAATAGCCGCCTTGCGCACGAGATCTCTTATTAACCCTTTGGTTAAATGGTCGGCTAAATTCAACTGAGTTTTCACAAACTCCATAGATATCACACCATTCATGATAAGGTCACGAATCATACTATGTCTAACACCTAAGTGTCTAGACTTACCATTGTACACATGACTATAAGCCCTAGCCAAGGTAGCAGCACTATCACATCTGATAGAAATGGTAGATACCGGTTTAGGCCACAAAGGAATTTCATAAACCAAATTCCTTAGCCATTTAGCTTCTTTACCAGCAGCAGCCAAAAACTCAGACTCCATTGTTGAGCTTGTAATACAAGTCTGTTTCTTAGAAGCCCAAGAAATAGCACCTCCTCCAAGTAGGAATACCCAGCCACTCGTAGACGAGTGATCCTCCATGTTGTTAATCCAACTGGCATCTGCGTAACCTTCTATCACAGAAGGATAACCGCTATAAGTTAAACCAAAATTCATGGTTCCTTTCAAGTATTGAAATACTCGAGTAAGAGCTTGCCAATGTAAAGCACTAGGATTGCTAGTATACTTACTAAGCTGTCCTACAGCAAACGCTATATCCGGCCTAGTGCTAATCATGGCATACATAAGACATCCAACAGCACTAGAGTATTCTAGCTGAGACACTGCAATTCCCATATTAGGAATCAATTTCACAGTAGAATCAAATGGAGTATGAGCAGGAATACAATCAGCAAAGTTAAACTTTGCTAGTATCTTCTCAATATAATGAGATTAAGAAATCGAGATACCATTGTTTCCTCGTTTAATTCTAATACCAAGAATCACCTCAGCCTCCCCAGATCTTTCATATCAAACTTAGATGACAAAAATTCCTTTGTCTTATCAACTTGATCTTGGTCAGTGCCAAAGATCAACATGCCATCTACATATAAGCAAATGATTACTCCCTTACCAGAAGCATCAAACCTGCTATACACATATTTGTCAGATTGGTTTAAACAAAAACCATTAGACAACACCACATCATCAAACTTTTGATGCCATTGTTTTGGTGCTTGTTTTAGACCATACAATGATTTCTTCAATTTACATACCTTGTTTTCATGTCCAGGCATCACAAACCCTTCAGGTTGTTTCATGTAAATTTATTCATCCAAATCACCATTCAAGAATGCAGTTTTCACATCCATTTGGTGAATAACAAGATTGTTTATAGCAGCAATAGCTAATAACAATCTAATAGTGGATATCCTGGCAACAGGAGCATATGTATCAAAGAAGTCAATTCCCTCCTTTTGTCTAAAGCCTTGGATTACCAATCTGGCTTTAAACTTATCTATGCTTCCATCCACTTTCATTTTCCTTTTGAGGATCCATTTACCTCCTAATGCCTTGCATCCCGGAGGTAAATCAACTAATTCCCAAGTATCATTTTGCATGATGGAATCAATCTCACTTTGAATTGCTTCTTTCCAGAAGGCAACATCCCTAGACGCCATTGCCTCACTCAAGGTCTTTGGATCCTCCTCAATAGTGAAACAATATTCACGTAGAGATACAGTCTTATCTCTCGTTCCTTCAACCAAATAAAGTTGAAAATCAGAACCAAAAGACTTAGCTTTTCTTGTTCTAGTGCTTTTCCTAGGAACCGATGGACCAGGTACATCATTTGCTCCTTCAATCTCATCTTCAGCTATCTCACTTGAAGATGGCTGAATCATACCTCTTGGTCTAGGTATAGATGAAAACCGTTCTTCATCAAATATTGCATCTCTTGACTCTATTATAGAGTTCACCGACACATAATCATTAGGTTCTATAACATAAAACCTGTAACACTTGGAATGCTCAGCATAACCAATGAAGATACAATTTATACCTTTCTCACCCAGATTTTTCATCTTGGGCTGAGTCAACCTTACGACTACTCTACAGCCCCAAACCCTTAAATAAGCCAAATTCGGTACTTTCTTGGTCCAAATTTCATAAGGAGTTTGTTTGCTATGTTTGTTTGGAGTTCTATTCAGAATATAACAGGCTGTCAACATTGCCTCACCCCAAAACCCTTCACTTAGTCCAGAATAGGATAACATGGAATTCACCATTTCCTTTAAGGTCCTATTCTTCCTTTCAGCCACACCATTTTGTTGTGGTGTGTAAGGAGCCGTGGTTTGATGTATTATTCCAATAGATTGAAAATAAACTGGATCATAATACTCACCACCACGATCAGTACGAAATACTTTTATTGAATCTTGTCTTTGAAGTTCTACTTCTTGTTTATAAATTTTAAATTTATCAAGAGCTTCATTTTTAGCATGCAATAGATATACATAACAATATCTAGAAGCATCATCAATAAAAGTTATAACATACTTATTTTGTCCTAGTGAAGGATTGGCATGAAAATCACATAGATCACTATGTATGAGATCTAATACTTTGCTTTCCCGATTAACACCCTTAAAAGGTTGTCTAGTAATCTTTGTCAACATACAAGTCTTACAACTTTTATTTGTCATGCCAAAGCAGGTATTAAACTCATTTTAGCCATATCTATCATTCTCCTGTAATGAACATGTCCTAGTCTAGCATGCCACAATTCAGAATTACTTACATCATTACTATGACTAGAAGTAATCATACAAGTAGAAGCATTAAACAAAGGATAATTCAGATTTAATCTAATCATTCCATTACATACATAACCAAATCCAACAAAAGTACCATGTCTTGACAAGATATACTTGTCACTTTCCAACACCTGTTTGTAGCCACACTTATTCAACACAATTTCAGAAACAAGATTCTTTCGAATCCCGGGTACATACAACACATTATCTAAACATAAAGTTTTTCCAGAAGTGAAAGTTAATAAAACACGCCCTATTCCTTTGAGCAACGTTTCCCATCTTTACAAATGATCCATCTTCAATTGATTTACAGGCTTGAAACAAACGAAGATCCTTGCAAACATGACTTGTTGCACCCGAATCAACCCACCAAGCAACATCATCATCCTGAACATAAAATGCATCAGAAATAACAGAAACATAATGTAAAACATTATCATTATTCTGAATAAGATCAGAATTATAACCTTGTTGCTTTTCTGGATCCTTAGACCCATTTGAACCAGCACCTTTTTTGTCCTTAGAGCGACAATCCTTCTTTATGTGACCAGGTTTGCCACATTTCCAACAAGCCCCCACAACCTTCTTGTTGCCAGACTTATTATCATCACTGTTGTTGTACTTATGTTTGTTCTTATTGTTGTTTGAATTCTTGGCTTCATCTCCTTCAACCATGTTGACAGAAGATGACCCAATATAGTTCTTTCCTTTAGGGTTATTTTCAAGTTCCTGAGTTCTTAACCCTTCCTCAATTAGAAGAGCACTACCGAGTTGAACCAAATTTAATTCTTCCTTCTTATGTTTCAAACCATGTTTGAATTCTTTCCAAGAAGGGGGCATTTTATCAATGATAACTGCAACCGAGATGGCCTCATCCATCAACAATTTGTATTGGGTAATCTGTCCCAGAATCCTTAACATCTCATGATATTGGTCCATTACATATCTGGAATCAACCATTCTGTAATTCATGAAATTGCTTACCAGAAACTTCTTTGCAGAAGCATCTTCAGCCATGTATTTGGATTCTAGGGACTCCTAGAGAGCCTTTGCAGATTCAGTATTTTGATAGATATCAAAGAGTGAGTCAAACATACCATTCAGAATATGACCACGACATATGTAGTCGTCGTTTTCCCACTTCATCCGCTGCCTAGTGGTTTCCAGCGTTTAATCCTCCGACCATTCGGGACTTGGTGTATTCAGAACATACACAACCTTCAAAGTGTTAAGAAGAAAGTGCATCTTCTTCTGCCAACGACGAAAATCCTGCCTTTCAAACTCAGCCAACTTATCGAACTTACTCGTCATGTCCTTCACAGATTCACCGTCGCCATGATCACATAATACTTTGATCTTTGTTAGAAATTTGGGTGGATGGATCAATAATCTGAGAGTCGTGTCAAATACTTTCAGATCAAAGTATTTTGATGGTTCTATCGAAATCTCCAATCGGATAAAACTCATATTCGAACTGTAATTGTGTTAATGTTGTTATGAACTAGAACCAGAAAATGAAGAACATATGACCAAATAACGTCTGTATGGTTGTAACTGCCAAAAGCAGTTATAATGCCCAAAACCGACACTTTTAACAATGGGCAAAAATGAGTCCAAATTCCCAGGAATTTTATTTTCAAGTGCGTTTTTGACAAAGCACTTTATACCAAATAAAATTTTTCCAAGCTGACCCCAGCAAGGGGCACTGCCCCTTGGACCCTGCCAGGGGCTGCCGTCCCTTGGACCCTGCCCAGGGGCGCTGCCCCTGGACCCCCGTCGTACGGGGGCTTCGCCCCCGTATGATAACCGTAATAATGTCATACAAGCGTGCACTCTGCACAACCCCGACTTTATGAACGTTTATCACGATTACACATTGGTCAACAAAGTAAATCCATTACACTTAAATCATTATTGTTAACGCAAAATCACCAACATAAATAAGCTGAATCAGCTTCCTAAAGTAATCAATCAGCTGCCTAGAGTAATCAATCAGCTGCCTAAAGTAATAAATAAGCTCAAAATGCTTATTTGGGTAAAGCTAAGATGATAATTAAAAGATAATTAAAAAGATTGATTACCTTAAAGTAAGTAAAACTGTAGATCGGAATGCTTGTCTTGGAAGATAATTAAAATTCATAATCGGTGACTGGCTCATCAATGAATGGGTCAATTTCGATTCTTGTTTTATCAACAAATGGGTGAAATGGGTTCACCCCATTACTTTATTTTGTGTGCATAATTGTGAAAATTTTGTTCTATGAAAAAGTTGTCAAAAAAACCCCTAAGGGGGTGTTTGGTTCGTTGAATTCGTTGTAATTTAGTGTAATTGTAATTTAAATTCCAATTACGTTGGGTGTTTGGTTGGTTAATGGGCGGAATTGTAATGCTCTAAATTACATTTGGCCCACATTTTGAATGTAATCTTAATTACATTAGTTTGATGAAGGAAAGTTTAACATTACAATGGAATTCATATTATTTACAAAACTAACCTTACATAAAAAAATTAATGCACATTTATGAAACTAGCCTGTCATATTTCTACCGGACATGTTAAAAATTCTCGTTTTATGTTTCCGTATGTGCGTAAGTATATTTACAAACCAAGTTTGTATAATATTTATATGAATTTTGGTCTTTTTTTAACATAAATAAGGATATAAATTTTTTTTAAAGATTCATGGGCGATTTTGTATAATTCAAAAAACAATTCTTTTTAAACCAAACATGTACTTATAATTAGCTAGATTACATTCGGCCAACCAAACATGTGATAGATTACAACAATTCAAATTCTAATTCCTCCAAATTCTAATTTCTTACACAAATTACAATTACATTAAAAACTTTCGATGAACCAAACGGCCCTAAAATCAAAGGTGGTGCATATTTGACATCGAACTTCTCATTTTCTTGCGAAAAACCCCTCAGTCGCTAAATTCTAACTTTCCACCGTTAGTCCGGTTATCTCCCTCATGTGACATGCATATGAATCTCGTCCTCTTACCCCCAACCTTTCTTTCCCACTTCTTCTTCTTACCCACTTTAATTTTTCATGAACACCACCACCTCTGCCATCCACCGACACCACCCCCGCCATCCAATCGCTGCAACTCCTTTTATCTAAGATGAGAGCTAAGTTCAAATGTATTTTAACGGATTGCGTGAAGTATTTATTCTTCTCGGGAAGTATTTAGAGGTTATGACGAAAGGAAAACATCAGAGTCAATTGCAAAGCTGATGGATTTGACCCCTCATACAACAACATTGTTGACTCTTGATAGTCAAGGGAATGTTGTCAATGAGGAAGAGATTGATAGTCGGTTGATTCAAAGAAATGATTTATTTAAGATTCTTCCTGGTGCTAAAGTGGATGTTGATGGTTTTGTATGTGGAGACAAAGTCATGTCAATCAGAGTATGATTACAATAGTGTAAAATAGCAAAGATGATATTGATTGAATGTTTTGTATGTCTACATAGATTGCAAATATATTTATAACACATACATGGCTTATTAAACAAGCAAACCTAAACCTAGTGGACCCAAACCCATAATCGAGTTTGGGTCATAATGTATCTTGTAACACTTCCTCGCAGTTTGAACGGAGGCTTCTCGACGGCCAAACTGGAACAAGCTCATTCAATCATCTTTTTTGTTGTTGTTGAGACGGAAGTATAATTGTATTTGATGGCATAGTTGTTTGTTGCTTGTGGCTTCCTTCTTTGCCTGGCTTGCTTTGCCTTTAGGTAGAAGCGGCATTTTTTACCAACTATTTTTTAAAAATGGCAAGAATCTCCGATGGAAAAACAAATGATAATGGCGACTGAGAAAACAAATATCTATTGATTGTTAAATCGACTCAATAGGGGGTGTATTATGACGACTAGGGTTTTGGATGATAGGGTTTATTGGATAAAAGTGTGAGAACTCGTATTTTCCCGATATTATTAACTGAATGTTTTGTATGTCTACATAATAAAGATTGCCAATGTATTTATAACACATACATAGCTTATTGAACAAGCAAACCTAACCTTGACCCAAACCCACAATCGAGTTTGGGCCATTATATATCGTCTAACAAAGAGAAGCTAGACCGAAAGAGAAAGAGTGACCCTGTGATTTGAGGAACGATTATTGAAAATGGTGTCTTGTATATTAAGGCTACACGGGTTGGGTAAAAAAGTGCACTTTCTCAAATAGTTCAACTTGATGCATCGGCTCAGAAGGCTAAAGCTCTAGTTCATAAACTTGCTGATCGTATTTCCAAATTCTTTGCGCCTCTAGTTAGTGAATGGCTCTATATCTGGGGCATCTCTTGGTCAGATCACAATACCATCTTTCTTGCAAAATTTGATCAAAACCTTCCAGAGGATGTCTGGATTGATACTTGTTTATCTATTTAATAGATTTGATTATCACAGATCTATTGGATGGCGGTGGGTGTTGGTGGATGGTTTTGATGGATTTCGGCGACGGCGGTGGTGGTGGTGGTGTTCTTGGAAAATTAAAGTGGGGAAAAAGGTTAGGGGTAAGAAGACAAGTTGAAAGGACGAAATTGCCCTAACGTGCATGGCGCATGAGGGAGATAAGTGGACCTAACGGTGAGAAGTTATGATTTAGCGACTCAAGGGGTTTTCGCCAAAAAATGAGAAGTTTGGTGGCAAATATGCACCATCTTTGCTGTCATGGCTTTTAGTAGTTTTTGCATAGTCATGGACAAAAATTAAAGTTTACCCAAAAAATTAACATATCAAATATCATTTTTAATCCAAACATAACACTAAACCAAAGAGGAACATGCTTAGGCCATGTCCCCCCACTTGATAATCAAATTCTGGCCAAACAATAGTTTAATTCTTGTCAAGGTCATGCTCTACCCAGTCGTGCTCTACCTATGCCAGCGTCTGACACATGTTTTGCTCTATTGTGTTTTTTTAGGCCCACCAATCATTGAGCTGCTGACCCACCCGTGACCCACTTTATCCATTTACTATTTTGTATTCTAGTCTATGTAAGATGATCTACGACGATTACTCTATTCTGATTGTGCTCTACCCGCTTTTTATTTACTACAAATCTTTCCATCGGGAAAAAACACAATACAATTAATTTTATTTTTATTTTCCGATTATTTTTCAAATCAGATTTTAATTATTCAGTTTATTCTCTCTTTTGTTTCCACACACAGTATTTTCCTATGTAAGCTTTGACGGGATTTTTATCTCTAGTGCTATGGTATTATTTTCTTCTTGTTACAACATAAATCGTATAGATATGTATTTGTGTAAAATCATTTGTTTATAATTACAATTTGATTCATTCGCTTCATATTATGTTTTTTTAATGGTAGATGGTTAAGTAGGTAATCATCAAGGTTGCTTATAAGTTTATTATCTTGTTAGGTCCATGCACTACAAGAAAAAGGGACTATTAGAACACCAATTAGTGTCCTATAACATATATTTATAGGACCTTTGATCTAATAGGACCAATATAAATGTGTCCTCTAGGTAGGGGTTGTAATAGATACTTAAAACACTTATTGAGGTCCTAAAAACACAAACATTATGAAACTTATTTAGTCTCATAATATGTTTTATACGACCAAAATGATGTCCTAATAAGCCATATAATAAAATGCATTAGAGTGTTCCAATATGTGTTTACCTTTTTCTTATATTTTGGGACACATTCACGGGTTCCAAAAATTATTCTAATAGGACAAAGCCATACTACATAAACTCGTATATGAGTACCAATGAAAAGGTCCCAAAAAAACAGGTGCTTCTTTTAGACTACATTTTTCATAACCCAACCAAACCCAATCTTTTATTAAAATATTATTTTTTTACTCTTTCACTTATACAACCTATACATCCAACCAATCTCAAATATTTTACCATTTATCAATAATCCAACCCAGCCTAACATATAACTTTTTTAATTATTTTAATTGATTATGTAAGATTTATATTTTTATAACCCATGATGATTGATTAATTTTGAATGATAAAATCAATTCTATCAAATGTAAATGGGCTTTCATTATAAAGATTCCTAGTGATTAGTAATTGGGCTGTTAACACTAATTTGGCTCAACGCATCCTACATGGAGTTGATACTTGATAGTCTGGTCAAAAGAATCCCTGATACCTAACCTTATCACTAACATATTTTCCACATTGTATATATTATATATGGCCTTCCATGATCATCAACAAAATCATCATAGCAACAGCTCTGCATCAACACCAAAAGTAACTAACAACAGTAACTTCATTGGATCTGCTTTTCAAACGTGATAAAGAGTTGGGCAAAGTATCAAATTATCCATGATTACAAAGTACAAACGAACGGATCAAAGAGAAGTATAGGAGAGGGTGACATGTGGCAAGGTTGGCTTCAAGATTTGGAGATCACATACCGACTCGGTCGGCTCTTTCTCTTCCCTTCTTTTGTACTAATTTAATATAATATCGAGTATTTTTTTTGTCTTACACCAACGACCGGTCAGAACAAATCACCAATAAAAATAGTCTTAGGACCAAATTTTACGTCGTAAGATGAGTACATATATAATGCCTTTTGTCCAATAAACCTGTTGAATTTGTAAATACAACGCCTTCCTTTCGAGTAATAGATTTAATTGTATTCAACACAAAAAAGCGCAAAACAATTAACCACACTAACATTTGTGGCAAAAATAATAGAATTCCATAAACAATAAACTATATCGTTTCCAAAAGAAGTTTTCAACCAATTATATAACATAAAATTAGAAACTAACTATCTTGTACCATCATGAAACAATCAGAAAAGTAAAAGCACATGTTCTCAATTACATAAATTCTAACAATAAACTAAAAGGGAAACTAGAATAAGATTGTCTTGGCCATTATGCATCATCGTCGCGCACGACCTACATATAAACAACCCGTATTTAAAAAAGTTAACGTTTGATCTAAATACATTTAATTTTATGTAGCATGTCAAAGATAAACAAGTTTATCATACCGAGACCAAATAAGGTGATGCAACAGTTGTACCAATTCCCATCCTTGGCATTTGTTTCAAATAGGTACCCGCCTCCGCAAAACCTATGGGCACACTGGAGAGACTTTGTGGAATAAGAGATCGAGGGTCGAGTCTCGGCTCGTCTCACTCCAGGTGTTGCTCCTATGGGCCAGGAGAGTTGCCGGAGCTATTCCTTATGGGGTGGACAATGGTTGGTGCCAAAAGGCACCCGGGCTTAAGGTGTTCCCGCCAATCTTCACCTTTTGTGGAACAGTTGTACCAATAACAGCTTGAATTGTAATTCCTTCATTAGAAAAACCATGCACGGAAAAACTACGTTCTAGTTGGTCCACATCCCAAGATTACCTGTTCCAACCAAAAATAGTAATATTAAACAAATGTTAATTCACAAGTAGCTTAATGAACCATTTTTTTAAACACATTGCTTGTGAGTTATAACTACGTAACACGACGATGGGTCCAACATAAGTCAAAAGCCACTCACAACCAGCTACTACAAAATTTAAAGCATTCTCAATGACTAATTTTATGATTGGTATAACACAATTATTATTTAAGCATTGTAAGACAGAAATTTAAATACCTCAAAAAAAATACATCACCCATGTAACGAGGAAACCATCCATTAAATTGTTCAGCAATATGATGATAAAGAATATAGGAGTTTTAGGTAGATGATTGAACTAAGTTCGAGGATCCAACTTTTTTGTCTACCCGTACACTCCAAATTAGAAAGTTACACTTATTAGCAACTAGACAGACTGCTATGCAAAGTTATAAAGTTCTAAACTGTTAACTAGCTCTACGTGTCACATTATTAGCAAATATTTATTTGAAATTATGATTTGGGTCAACCATATTTCCTGAAGTGACATTACTAGGTCCATATATAACTCCAGGATAAAAGACCACTATATGTACACCTTCTTTTTGCAGCTTCTAGTGCAATTTGATCATAAAATGCCTTTTATTTTTCATACTTGGTGCAGAAATACTTAGTTGGATGCATCTACACCAGATACAAACCCATGTGTTGGTGCATACTAGAAAATTCTTCAATTTAAGGGTACAATTGCTAAGTTCAAACCTATACCTACAAACCAAACAGTTACAATCATTTTAATTCCTACTCCTCCTTACCCATACCCTACTAAACAAACACGTCCTAAACTGATTATAGCTGATCCAATTTGCATTGTCCTCTTTTTACTTGAATTCTGTAACTTAACCCATTTGACCCATTATAAAGTAAACTAAACATGTCTATATTCGGTATGTAAAAACTATCATGTCTACTGACAGAAATACGCATATCACTAGCTATAGTGCGATCACCTATTTGGGTTAAGTAAGCATACAGTTTACATATTAATTCGAAAAGAAATAAGCAGCTAGGTAAAGAAACTAATAAGCCATATGTCCTGCCTATAGCAATGACCAATTTGCAATCAAGCATATAGTTTATAAAAATGCAGGGTGAAAAAACTTAGAAGTTCAACAACAAGAACGCAGGGTAAGAGACAATTAAAATATTGCCAAATCTCTGACCAATTTGAAAATGTACAGGCGTATAAGAGTAATTGGCTAGACGAATTTGATCATACCTGGAAACTGGTGGTGCTCTCCTTAAGTTCCACATATTTACCAAAGCACCAGTGAACACTCTTTTTTGGTACCCTTTACCAGTGAAGACTTCTGCAACATGAAGAGGCCAAATCAAAAACCTCTTGATCTTACAAACACGAGAAACTGTCGGCTTGTCATCTTCACTTAGCTCTTCCGCTCAAACAATAACAATAAGATCTTGAAGATTCTTATAATTCAGAAGAACCTTCTGTACACCAGAATAGTGTTGTAATGATCTTTTCCCAAAATCCACGGAAGAGCTTACGAGATGTAGAATCAATAGGATCAACAGCAGGGTAAATACAAAGCTCTAAGATCTTCAAATTTTAAAAATTAAAATGAATTACACAGGCAAGCTCTAGCACATAGACGAAATAGAGGTGGAACCATTAAGCCATTTACATACCAAACACCTTCTAACTGAGAAAACAAATACTAGAAAGATAGTCAAGCAAATCCAAACACACCTTGAGCGGTGTTAGATCGGTTATCTTCATTTCCATCCTTAATTGGTTGGCCATGGTCGTGAATTCTGATGCTAAATCCGTTATCCAACCTCGATGACATTCCTATGTTATATCAACAAAGAAACAAGTAACAAAAATAGTTAGATGATAAATACTATGTAGCGTCAATTTTAAGAATGCTACACATGGTAAAGCTATAAAGAATAAAACAAAGTGAAGGTCTGGGTCTCATAATAGATTGTTGAAACAGAAATAGATTCAAATGTGTTTTACGGGCTTGTACTAGGGATCCATAGCCACGTTGGCAAGGCTTGATAAAAAACTTATCGAAACTGACGCCAAAATGAAAACCAACATCTTTAAAGAACATCAGCCATTATGGGCTCTTCATATTCTCAAACTCATTCTGATGGTGATTACAAAGAGTAAACCAATCGTACATGAAAGTGTTATTTTTTTGAAATGGGTAACTTTTGTTTCCTGTTAAAGTTCGATTATTTTTGTTTGAATTATGGCACACACCTCTGTTTAGTGGTTACTGGTTAATTTCTTTTGTTTCATTAATCGCTACGATATTAAAGTTGTAAGTTAAGGATTCAACCATTATATAACACAAAAGCCAAAGGTTAAAAGTTCTGTCAACTAATTACTTTAGCGAATCACACATATAAATAAACTTCTCAGCACATAGCAAATTTTTTATTAAGTCTTTACAAATTGACATACTTTACATATTAAACAAGGTTATATTATGAATTTAGAATTGAGAATGATTATTATACCTTTAAATCTTGAAGATAAAGTGAAACCCTAACTTCAATTTGAGGTGAGAGCTCTTCACTCAAACCGTTTCTTTCATTTGAATTACTCAGTAAATTAATCTAAAAGATGAAGAACGTGGAGCCATCATTTTCGCAGCGCCAAAATCAATCCCATGTTCTAATTTTTCAATCAATTGGCGGGTTTATGTTTTCCCCAATTTTGGTGAGTTACAGAGGATGAAAAATAACAAAACTGGTCCTTCTGTTGGTGGGTTTATGTCAAACTACTGTTAGTTGTTTGTTTCACAAAAGTGCTTGATAACTAGCTGTAACATATAGTTAGAAAATGTAAAATTACTGAAAATCACAAATAACCTAATCAAATAAATTATAAATATTATATTTAAAAGTATAAATGTAATTTTATAAGCAAACTATTCGGAAAAAAGTATTGTTATATGGCCTTCTACAAATATTTAATTCAAATACAAATATTTCATTAGTCGATCTTTAAGTAGAGCTCAACAAAATCAAGCTGAAACGATAAACGGAGTTGAAACGGACCGACAATATTTGGTTTGGTTTTATATAATTATGGTTTTATATAATTATGGTTTTCTGTTTTAGGTTTGTTTGGTACGATTCGGGTAAAAAAAATACATTGAACTATCTAAATCGATTTTGATAGGTTAACTTAAGTTTGGTTTTGACTTTTCCATGTTACATTTTGGTTCTCGATTCACTTTATCCTCAAAATCGGTTTTCAGTTTGAATCAGGTTCAACCCAACATGTTCGGTTCGAGTGTAACCCGTTGCTCAACCTTATCTTAAGGTTTTCTAGAGATGCTTATGGTCTGACCTATTTAACCCTCTTAACTCGTATAATAAAATATAAATATACTTTTCATTAGAAATATCATAAACGGGTTGGCTGGCGGACTCACTTAATTTATTCCTTGGCCGACTCGCTTAATTTATTCTTTACCCAAACCTGACCTGTTTAATAAACGAAATATATGAGTCGACCCAAACCCGATTCAACATCTATCTAAACTCAACTCAAACATGATAATCTTGGTTTATGTCAATTAACAGAAAATAATCTTGGTTTATGTCAATTAACAGAAAACATTTTTTTTATAATCACTAAATAATTGAATAAAACTCCAGCTTAGCTTTAGTTATATCAAAAACTAAACCTAGAGGAAAAGATAAACATTAAAACTACAAAATAAGGAAAGTAAATAGACAGTCAGAAGAATAAAATAAAGAAAATTAATGCTACTTTTGTGATTCTAGTACCTTTACTCTAAATCCCACGACATAAAGATAAAAAAAACCAATAACCTCAGAAGTAACATTACTCCTAGTCCTTTTCCTCTTACTAGGCTCCATATGGTCAGTATAAATTTCTTATGATCCTTCGTCAGTTTTCCTATCATTTTAACACCTTGTCTAATGATCTTATTATATATACTTTTTCAAATATCGCAACAAGTCGATACATAACGAATTATATATGATGAACCTTGGACAAGACATTAGTAAAAGATGTGTTATAGGACTTTGGCATCAAGAGTCCTATTATGTTTAACATTATAGAACTTCTAACACAAAAGTGTCCTTTAAGCTATAATGTAATAGGACCCATGTATCATATGTCCTATAAAGTTCTATTCTAATAAGACAACAACGTATAAGTGTCCTATGAAACATAATATCATAGGACCTTTATATTAAATGTCCTTTTACGTATCATTATATTAATCTCATATTAAAAAGTGTCCTAATAGTTTGTTTATTAGGATTCGCATATTAAGTGTCCTATTAAGACTATTATATAAGTACTTAAATATCAATTGGTCTTATAAAATTTTTGGAAGGACCCTATAAAAAAGAGTGTCCTACAAAAGGGTCCTAAAAACCCCTTTTTCTTGTAGTGATGTATGTGTATTCTAGGCCCTATGGACAAGTCAATTTATGTGTACTACTTAAAGTGTATGATAAAGCATATTCAATAGCCTGCAATTCCAAGCCATACATTCCTAGTCTCTTCGAAAGGGTCACACGATGCGCACCTTCTTGTGCAAACACCAAACGACTACTCTCACCTCGGATAGCGATCCCACACACACGCAAGAGCCAAAGTTGCCACTATCTCTTAGCCCTTCAATAACTTTGATGCCCCTACTTGGGTCACAATCCTACGCCACTAGACTTGGCAGCTGAAGCGGCCCAAATGATCCTTTTAAATATCACTTTGGTTTATTTTCTGGCGATGTGGGATAGTTTAAAGTTTATAAATTTCAACTTACAAGTACTATCGACACATGGCTGAATGAAAGTGTCTTTTTATGAGCCAAAATTTAACGTTGTAACTTGATTTTTTACCCAAAGAAATTTACCGTTGTATAGTTTGAAGGACCAGGTGACAATTTAACTAATGGTTTCTTTTCAACAACAAATGAATGGGTTGGATATGATGTGATAAAACCATGTTATTTTAAGCACTGATTAGTTTTGGTTCGTTTATCCGCGAACATCTTTTTAAATATGTTTTTTTCTAGTGCAAATTTGTTTAGATGTGAATGTGTAGAATTGTCACAAATACATTGTGGATTTGAGGAAAATTTACAATATTGATAGTTCCCGTAAATTATCTTCAAGTAATGTACTTTTGTAATACACACATGGATTTTTTTGGTTTGGCATGAATCGTGTTTGACCAGATACTGAACTGAAAACGAAGAAAAAAGTCGATTTGGCTTCGTAAATGTGACCACTCTGTACGTGTGACAGTACATGTGATGTGTATTACAATTCTAAATCTTTCAAATATGCACAAGCATCCCCTTACTAATTGATGTTTCTTGCATTTGTACATTGTGACATGTTTATAGGCCCTATTATGAACCGGTGTAGCATCACGAGTAATCAGTAGACACCAGAGGCTGTAACTTTCGCTTTCAGGTCCTGCTTCAAACTTCAGTCCCTTCATCCTGCTGACCCTTAATAAGGAACGATGACGGATTTTTCTAAAGCTTCAAGTCCTTGTGAATATTAAGAAATAACAAGTGATGTCTTCATATAACATCAAAAACATCTAATCATAAGAGTTTATATTCTTATGTATTATTATATAATCATTTTCCTTTGAGAACCCTCCCCAACTAGTACTAGTAGTGAAAGGAACCATCACAGTAGGTGAATGGCGCTACCCACGAGTCATGGTCAATAACCCCTGGCTCTTAGCCCATTGAACACCTAAAATCCCTACTTGGGTCACAAGCTCACATAATTGAGCTGAAATTGTAGAAATGAAATTTACAAAAAGCATTTGGGTTTTTTCTTATGGTGATGTGGGATATAAGTAAGTTAATTATATAGTTTGATTGAAATACTCTTTTAACTAGTAGATTTTTATAACATCCTTGAAATGGTTTTTATACCGAAAGACGCTTACGATTGTAAAGTTTTTCACATCAGACCCTTTGCTATTTAGAGTGAAAAATGATGTGCTAATATTCATGTGGTCCAACATGGCCATGAAGCTTCACGAAAACTCGTCATCGTTCCTTATTAAGGGTCACCGGGATGAAGCGTCTGTGAAGTTTGAACAGTGGAAGGACCTCAAAAACAAAAATTACAGCATTTTCCGTCTACTCACTCATGATGCTACACCGAGATTCATGAAGAGGTATATGCAAATTAGATGAACTCAAACTAATATATGCTTAAAGTACACGCTATGTCACATGATGTAGACCCTGATTTTCCGCTCCAAGCAACCATTTGAAAACTATCATCTGGTTCAAAATGGCCATAACATTGGTCACCATTAGCAATCTCTTTTCGGTTCGCGTGTTTGCCAGCTTGTTGTGATCTATGTGCTCTCTTGCCGTAATGTATGATTTGTGTTTGCTTAGTTAGTATGATCGTTTTTTGTTTTTTAATTTTTTATTCTTTATTATTATTATTATTTATTATTATTTATTATTATTTATTTATTTATTTAGTTATTTATTTAGTTATTTATTTTTATTTTTATGCCTCCGCGCTCTTTCTATGCTGTATACATAAAAATATATATATTTTTGATAAAAAAAATATATTAAAATTTGAAGTGTTATCGCTTGTCTCTTCCTTTTCTTAGCTAGAGGTCTACTCGGAAGCAGTCTCGTTACCGGCGGGTAAGGGTATGATCTTTCTACACTTTACTCCCCCCTGATACTTTCCCTTGGCGGGATTGGGAATATCATTGTTGTTTATTAAACCAATGTAATGTTTAAGAGACCGGTTTGGGGGTTTCTGGTTGCCGAGTCCAGTAGTGCATAAAAACTTTCGAAGGGCTAAGAACTAGGGGTGAATTTGATCGTGTGTTAGTGGGAATGCTAGGATTATTGCCGGTAGAGAGTGGTTTCTCCGTGTTGGCACAAAATCGGTGTGCACCTAATCGCCCTAAGCAATTATGCCACTTTGAGACACTCTTGAAGAGCACCGCAAAATCACCCACTTGATCATCGTTGACCCCTTCTTAGTTTAACGGTGACTTTTTATAATGTAAGAACAAACCTTTTTAGACAATATGATGTGAACATTTGCATAAACTCTCATAAGTAATCGCTTACATCAAAAAGATAATTTTTATTCCATGATCACTTACTTTATACAAATTTTCTTAAACTTGTTTCATGGAACAAAAGATGGAACAAAAGGTAAGTTGCGTGAGGGAACCGTTGGGATATCGAGCTTCACGAAAGTATTTATCTATTTTTTCCTTTTTATTTTTGTTTGAGATTCGAATACAATAATTAGGAGATCAAATCCCAATTAAGGTTGTGTTTTCACACTTTTAGAGATATTTTGTATTTGTTGTGATACTTATACAATATACTAATACTATTTCATAAGAAAAACGAAAAATCCGATAATACGTATTAGTAGAGTTCTACTAATACAAATACTATTTATGGTTAGATATTAAAAACAAAATGAACAAATTAATCACGACACACCTCCCCGGCAGCGGTGCCAAAAATGATTGTGGTAAAATTACACTTGTTTAGGAAAACAAGGTAAAAGCGGTAAGTATTAAGTGTCGATTAATTAAAATCAAGCACTAATGATCCAAATAAGTTCGTTTCCCAAGGAGGTATTTGTGTGTGAATAACTTGTTAAATATTTGAGATTAATATTGAGAGAAAGAAAAGATGAGGAAATAGAAAGACGGATACATTAAAATTACACTACGACGACAAAACGTAAAACCGTAAAAAATGACAAAATAAAAATGAATTCTAAAAATTACCAAAAAAATTACCAAAAATAGCTAAAAATAAAATAAGAGTTTACAAATGATCAAAAAAATTTCTTACCTTTTAATTAATTAAATATTAATTTTAAATGATAATTAAAGCACTAAAAATCCAAATAATTAATAAAAAGCCCAAATAAAGATTTTCCAATTTGTAAAACTCCAAAATGACTTAAGTAAACCAAAAACTATTTTTATGAAATTTAAAACTAATGAAAACTATCTTTAAATGATTAAAAACTATTAAAATATTAAAATAATTCTAAAAATTAACAAATTGGTGAGAAAATTAATCTAAGAGTTTTGAAAATTCTAACTTAATGTATTTGACCTAGTAAAAATATAAAAGTTGCAAAAATCCTAAAAACAATTTTTAATAATAAAATAATAATAAAATAATATTAAAAATCCAAAATTGTAAAAATTTCTAAAAACTTGTAAACTAGTTTATTTTAACCTAAATAAACAGAAAATGAAAGTGAAATTTCCAAAATACCCCTATTGGGCCCCCAAATTGGCTAAAAACAAAAACAGTCCAAATAAATGGGCTTTTGGCCCAATAATTTCAAACTCAACCAAATAAGCTGAAAATCACCAGTCTGACTCCAAATTTAACTCTAAACACAAAACTCTGAAGGCACAAAAGCTGAATATGAGCTTATCACAGCTTAAATGTACAACAACTTATTCTTAATGGGCTTTTTGGCCCATTAAGCTATAAGCCATAGCCATAAGCTCTAATTTGACACACAACCTTCTTTTGGGATGCTTAAGAGATATGTAAAAAGAAATTTTGAAAAAGCTCAACAAATAAGCCAGAAATAAGCCAAGTACAAATTCACTAAACGACAAAATAGTCGATTTAGAGTTTTAGACCACCTCAGAACTTGATTCAACTTACAAAAGACTCTAAATTACTTAATTAAGACAAATCAATCAAGAAAAATCCAATAAGCAAAGCCAAATAAGCAGAATAATCCAATAAGCACTTATGAAAAAGTTAAATAAGTTGGTTTTCTACTCAAACCCTAAAGTCAACAGCCCAAAAGCTCCAGAATGAACAAATGGGTCAAATGATGAAGACTGATAACCAAATCCAAGTTGTTGCACGTTTTAATAAGCTAGAATAGCTTATTGATAAGCTGAACCAAGATTAACACTAGCAGTGGCTAGTAGCAGTGGGAAAAGGTTCCCACTGCTTTGACTATTTGACTTGATGATTTAAAGAGTTCTACTTGGATTCAATGGACAAAAAGGGCACCCTTACAACCAGTGGGTTGTAAGGACTCACAATCAAGCAAGAACACACAATTTGATCCAGCCAAATGATACAGTTAATTCAAACAGTCCCCAGATATGACACAAATATGATAAATGAACAGTGAATGATGAAATAAGCAGTTTAACCTAGAATAAGCCCACTAGATTACACCAAAAGCATACAAAATCTCAATCAAGCTTAATTAAACACAAAGCAACTTAATTCAAACACTGGTTTAATGATTACATCTGGTTTTAAACCCTAAGTTGCTTACTGATGAACACAACTCCTTTTTGCTG
Source organism: Glebionis coronaria (assembly GCA_025667525.1). Lineage (NCBI taxonomy): Eukaryota > Viridiplantae > Streptophyta > Magnoliopsida > Asterales > Asteraceae > Glebionis > Glebionis coronaria. The sequence continues at coordinate 463,620,683 of CM046881.1, forward strand.
AACTAGTTGACCATAGATCCAAATTCAAACACCTAAATCTCCTACTTAGGTTGTATTAACTTAGATTTAGCACTTGTTAACCCTAGTATAGCTTATATTCTAGGTGTCCTCAAAATCTCAGTCCAAAACAACAAGAAATACAGATTTTATGGCCAATAGTTGGATTTGTGTGATACAAAGCTCAAAACCTGCAGATAATCAACTAATTATGCAATAACAGCAAAAACAAACACAAGGCAACAACTAACACTCACTCAATCTACCCCAAACCTTGATTATACAGTAAACCCAAACACCCTTTATATGACTGATTTCACACTTTTTCAAAGGAATTGTTTCATTAACACCACAAATCAGGCTTAAATCAACTAAATAACAACAAGTAACCACCAAATAACAAGATTCAACTAAAACACATATTCATAAACCAAAACTCAGATTCATTACATACAATGAAAAATATGCATAAAAGAGAAAGGGTTTAGAAACGTGCACCTCCAAAACATACATCCATGCTTTGGATTGTGTGAGCTCAAGTGGTAGCAGAACAACCACTAGCTTCGAACCTGCTGAGATGAACAAAGTTAACCAACACAAATAATATAAAACTGATTTTCACTTTTTCTCAAAAACTTTTATGAAACCTTTGCAAACACAACAACACAAGATCAAAACCTTCAAAATATGGAACTCAGATCCTCTTAGCCTAATACCAATCTTTTAAACAACAAAAAGGAACTAGAATTTTCAGAAAACTAATCCAAACTTTATTAAAATTAAAAAGGGATTACAAAGCACTAAGAGAAAATCTGGAACAAAGGGATCACCACATGTTGGGTCTCCTTATATAGGCCACGAATTGGGCATTATTCACAAACCTTAAAGCTATCAAATTCCTTAAAATAACCCTATGAAGCTTCCAGAATGCATTTGGTTGTTGACAGGCTGTTAGGAGAAATCTTGGATGTTTATTTACTTCTTGGTGACCAAGGAATGAATGTATGCCATTGATTTGTCCATGTCAATGATCTTTACCAAGTGTCGTCTTGTGGTTGGTCCTTGTAGGGTCTTCCTGGTAGTGGGATTTAAGGTTTTTGGTGTGGGATGTGATTCGTGTGGTGAATCACACGTGGGTCTAGCCAATTTAACTTTCCCCTTTGTATGCTCTATTTTGATCCTGGGTAAAAAGGTGTTCTTGGTGTGGTAAAATCTCTACAGTAAGAGTTACCCGCGTATAATTAGGACTCAAAGTTTGGGAAGGGTAGGTTTGGTCCTTGTATTTTGGTGAAGTGTTTATAAGAAGTTTATTCAGCCAAAACAAACGCATCCCTTTGTTAATGAAGTTTCTGATTTCATACATTGACCACAAATAGTTTTTAAAAAGGGTTTTAGGGCTTTTATAACTTTGGTATAATTATAACGTTAGTTCCTTTTGATCTTTTATCCATTTAAAAAGGACTAGATGTGTAATATTCTTGAACTTGAAGGTCTTCTTTGTAAGTTTGACTTTGAGGAGGACCATTGTTGACAATTTTAGAATTCTTGAGGGACTAAACTTGCCAAATCTTTAAAGTTACGGGACCTTTTTGTAATTTTGACAAACTTAAGGGACAAAACTTGTAATTATGAATATACAAGGGTATTAAGTGTCATTTCTTCATAAATGAGGGATCATTCTTGTACATCTTCAAGTCTTTAAGGGTTTTTCTTTGAGAAATCCATAACTAGGGCCCGGTTCATTCTGCGGCTTCGTTTCTCGTGTTCATTTTTTCTTGTTTCTTGTGATCTTTTGTCTTTTTCAGGATATCCATACCTAAAATACACAAGTAAACAAACACAAGCATATATATGGTATTTTGATGACATTTTATGCATTTAAAGCCCGAAAAGAATGATGAGATCATGTATAAATGCCATCTCATCTGTAACGTTCCCCCTCCTCGTCTGATGGTTCTGAGGAAGAATGGCGCGCGCGACGACGCTGTGGGTGATGGTCATCCGAGTCAGGCCCTGAGGGGTCATTGTAGCGTGGTCCCCCTCTACCCCTCGATTGGCTATAATAGCCACTCTTATGAGAAGAGGTGGTGGCTTTCTTTGCTCCCGAATCTATTCTCTTCCATACACTAGTGCGGCAATTATCCTTTTGTGGAGTCTCTTTTGTAGCGCGTCCCATAGATTCGTTAGAATGCTCTGACTCTTCACACGTCCCTTACAATTCTTGCATGATCCGATCCCCTATGCGTTCAAAGACATTCCGTGGTTGGGGTTGTTCCTCCAGTGGAGGTTGTTCCTCATCCTGGTTTCTTGTTCACTTTTTTCGGGTTTTTAGAGGAGTCTCCCGTGTCGCGCTTCCAAAACTGAGTCTCGATTGAAGGTTCAATCTTGTGTTGATGGTCGGGAGGATTCTTGCCGTGATGGACGGGATGATTCTGTCGAGGTTTTGTGAGAGTATTCCCTCAACGTCTGCATCATCGAGCGAAGTAAGCTCGTGGTCCACCTCTCCGACCGGTGGCCTTTGCTCTTTCTTATTAGCAGCAGGCGGTGCCGATCCTGACTCGGGACTGTTCAAGGTGAGGGTAGGTGGTGGGGTGTGTAGGGACGTGCCCGTACCCCCAGGGGATTGTACCCTCGAGATCCGGAGGTTAAATCCTCTGGCCTGCTCCGTGAGAGGTAACTCCCTGGTAGTGAGAGGTGGAGTGGGGGTAACGGGAATGTCTCCCCCTGACTTCCGGTTTCTCGGATGGGCGTTCTTTTGGAATCCCTGATAAGGGTTTCCCTTCGTTATGAGTAGAGCTGAGTTTAAGGTTGGGTCCCTTGGATGGCGCCAACTTGTTGATACAAAAGTTGGATGATCCTAGCTTAACCCGAATTAGGCTTAATTCGGGTGCTTGGGCTCCGGCTCCTGCACCAAGTGAACTTCTGGTTGGGATCCTACACACTAACAATAACACGATGTTAGGCTTACCGTGGGAATGTATCACAGGATTAGACTCCGACGTGAGAGTAAGTAAGCGGTTTAGGGCTAGAAATCGGTTGTGGTACGAGAGTGTGAAGAATACAATACCTTTGAGGAACCCTTGGGGCTTCCTTATATAGGCGGTGAAACCCTAGTGGGCTTTCACCGATAGTTCGGCCCCAAGTATAAGATAATCATCATAATTAGCTTAATTGCTATCTTCTAATTATGGTTAGTGTATATCCTATACTTTAGGGTGAATCACAATCCCAAATAGGTTGTGATTCTATCTAACCCTACACCGGTTGTATCGGGCCGTGGCCCGTACATAACATATGCGGCCATTGTTCATTCGAAGCCCATAGGCTCAAAAAACATTAATCCCACCCATCAGTGATGGGCCAGATACGAGTAGTACCCACATGCAAACACTTTATAATTTCAAGAAGTATTTTTTTGAAAATGTAGATTTGATCCAAGTTTAACCATTGCATGTGTGTTATTTGGTGTTATGATCAAGTTATCGTTGATAATCAAGTTTGGAAAACCTTTGAATTTGTGTTCTTGCTTCCCAAAACCCGTGGCCAACTTAAGTACCTATTGACCCTTAGATGGCATTTTATAGCACATCGGCTTTCTATTCACTTTGTAGTTTGTATTCTTCGAATTATTGCCTATTGGAAGTATTTATCTATACTTACTTTATTGAATTTGATCGATACACGTGTCAAGGACCGGAACGCCCCCTAACACGGTGTATTGCCTTGGCAATACTTATGAAAGATATGTGTATTGGTTGTGGTATACGTATTTACATATAATAATATAGAGAAAATATTTTTGTATTTATTTGATTTTTTTAAGAAAAATACTATATGTACGTAAACACAATGAAAACCGATATAATATATATTTTTGGGTGTAATCTTTTAGGAAAAAGAGTACTTTTTGGATTTTTTATTTTTTGTTTCAATTCTTTAGGAAAAGAATTGATTTTGTGATTTTTTTTAATTTTTTTGTATTTTTATCTTTTTGATTTTTTTATGTTTTTGATTTATAATACGTAAAAATAACGTTCACAAAGTGAACGGATCCCAAAATCCAATCGTCTCACTCGAAACCGTTAATCTTCACGAAAAGAACCAGCAGCGGCGCCATTTAATATTTCGTTTTCTCTCGGTCTAATCTAATTGATATAACGTTTTTAAGCTCGACTTTATTGTTTTTGGTGATTAGATTGAATGGTATTTATTTCTACTTGACAAGAAACATGTAAAAAGCTAAAAATAGCTATTTATACTAGTATACTACGTATACGTACTAATCTAGAAACACATCGCAAATACCGCAATAAAAATACAAAGTACAAAATATATGAAATGTAAAATACAAATCTACTCTACAAATTTAAATGCAAAATACCAAATTTAAAACTAAATCTATTTTTTTGTAAAACTAAATGAAATTTTTATAAAGTCTACAAAACCTTTATAAAAGCTAAAATGAATTCTTATTAAAACTTAAGTTTGTCAAACTGTTACTTAATTAAAATACCTACAACCTAACAGTAACCCAAATGGTCCAACAACTAAAATAAGCCCATCTAACTAATTATGTCCAATAGCAATCTTTTTACTTCAATTGATTAAAAGCCAATTCTACTTGTCCAACTAACAGACGACAAATATAACTATCACAATTTTAGGCCCAACTTCATTAAACAAATTTCAAAGACTGTGCGTGTACTTTCGGATTACAAACTGAATGGCTAAAAACGACATCTCCAAAACTGACCTCTAAATCTTTTTATCTCACAACAAAACAGATTGTTAGTTCTAACCTTGAGAAACCACCATTCAAACTTTCATTCTTACCACAACTATTCTACAGACTCATCGCAAAGTTGGATCGATAAGCTATTGGTTTACGAAATCTATCATAGTTATGCTATGCACTACACTTATACAAATTTCGTACTTGTAGACTAGTATTTCAACTAATTCAACCTATTCAACCTACTGATTTTAACATAATTGAACTAAATTTCCTAATGCCAAACACAGGTGACGAGCTTTATGCAGAATTTTAGAAAACCGAACAATGAATACGAAAGAAAAAGACTCGAATCAAATTTCAGTTACGAGTTTACTTAGCATTTAGAACACACAGCAATTATATTCACACTATAATGATCAACTATCAGATTACACTATTTATGCAGTAAATCATAAAGTTCAAACTACACTTATAGTACAATTAAACTACACTACAGCTAAACAGATTAAACTATGAATTGCAGAAAAATTAAGTGTGCTTAACCTATTCATCCGAAGCTAAGTCCGCTAATGTAGAAGGCCAACGCTGCGCTGCCTTTTCTAACTTCTAGTTCACTGTGCTGAAGACGAATTACCAAAATTTGAAAAACCTCCAACAGCTTTTATCACCACTGACTATTCATAAGCCGTCACTCGCTCATCTTATCAGCGATTCCTTAAGCACTTTTCTGACCTGCAAAATTCAACCAAAACAGAATAGTATATACACTACTAGCTATATTACCATTAGCAAACACATCTTCCTGGATGAAAATCTGCAAATACTTTAACTAAATGAATCTTCGTATCTTTTTCAACCGAACAGATTTAGAAGTAAAAAGCTTGAACTAGAAAATGTAATTTCACTGATGGCGAAAATCTGTACGTCCTTAACTAGAATCTAACCATTTTAACAGAAAATGTTAAGAAAATCAAAAAGAAAGATTTGAAGAACTTGAACTCTCATTATCAAACAAAGTTAATCTGTATTAACTGGGTAGAAAAACTTAATAACCAAAAGTTAAACTAAATTGAATCATCAATGGCAGAAAAAGAGGTCCGGTTTCATCTGAATAACAACTTGAACAGTAACAGTAACAGTAATAAGCTTGAAGAAAAACAGTACTCTTGCTTGAATATAAAGAAAGAAGAATGAGAAACTTAAAGCTTTCATTAATGACAGAATCATGAATTAGTTATAACAGAAAACTAAAATTGGTTACAAGTTCAAAACTGAATGTAGAATTACTAACTAACTCCTAAACAACTAAATGTACTACACCTACAACTACTATGTGAAATCTACTCCTAAGCTAGCCACTTGAAACTGAAGTCTTGATCCTGTATTTATAGCCATCGAAGATGATGAGATGACGTGTTGCTTCCAATCAGGTTGTGCCACGTGTAAATACGAGGTTTATCAATTAGGGTTCTTTACATCCCAAATTGGGGGTTTCCTCATTCTCGACTCTTGATCGAATTGGCTTGTATCTTCTTGTAGAGGAGAGCAAGAGGATCATCTTTGTTGTTGTCGTCTTCGCCTGAATCTTCTTGGATTGGTCATGAATCAGACTTGCAGGTTATGTGATGGAAAAAGTGATAAATGTCTCTTTCTCTCTCTTTGAATGTAGAAGACGCGTGTATGTGTTTGTTGACCGTGACTTGGTCTTTGACCAAGTATGAGTAATAAGTAAACTTTTAGCAACTTTCCCAAGTTTGACTTTTAGTCCCTTACTTTTAATTCTTTTATCAAATGTGTATAAAAACTTTTAAGTAATTTGTTTTTCATCCTTTGTCTTATTTGAAAGTTACACTTTAGGTCCTCGATCTTTGGAATAATGACAAGTAAGGTCCTTGAAGCTTGATTTATCCTTTTCTTCGTCTTTTATCATAAAAATCCCTTGAAAGCGCGTCTTTGCTTCAAAATGTATCTAGTTTACCTGAAAACACATGAAACACAATTACCCACGTAATTCTGATACTTTCAGTTAAATATTATGTTTTTGGCTATGTTTTGAGTGGTTTTTGGATCATTATTGATGAGTGTTTTCACACTTATCAACTCACCTCCACTTGAACATTGCCATGACCTCATGCAATGCAGCATTTTAAAGCTCTAGAGTGCACTTTTCTCATAATTAACCCATCTTGGCTTTTTTATGATTTAATAAACTATGCTATGCTACATGATGAATGATTTTGAATATTTACATTGTAATGCAAGGAAAGCAATCTTATTTATTTATTTTTGAGTTTTTTTATGAAATGGTTTTAATGGAAATAACTCATAAAGAAATCAATGACTTAAATTAGGGCTTTGGGTACCATGAACATTTATCACCCTCAAGTTTCACTTTCCCCATACTAAGCTTAAAAATGGGATCATTGCATTCACAAGTTAAAAGTGCATCAACTTATTCATGACAATTAAATGTGGGACCGGTTATTACTTGAGCAAATTGCTTGAAGGCAAATTTGTCATTATTTGAAGCGTGAAATATTAGAAATGTAAAATCCAAAAATAAGGAAGCACGGTTTTAATCCTAAGTAATCCTCTCATCCATTACTTGAAAAACCGCTCACAATTAATATAAGTCCGTTTCAAGAATAATAAGTCATTCGCCTTATGTGTAAAATCCTTATGTCATGCATTAATTAGTAGCTACACACTCGCTAAGGAAAGAAAAATAAAACTCACGCAATAATTTACATCCTCCGCCTTTTTGGGACTTTGGATCTTCAATCCCGCAACGCGTCAAGGTAATATTGGATTTGAGCAACTATTAAATCCCCGCAACCCGTCAAGGTAATATTGGAATCTAATAGTTACTATAATTAACACTTCACTGCCCCTCTTGGGAGTCTTGTATAATTATTATTATTTATTTTTTTATTTTTATTTTTTTCTTCTAGCCACTCATTTTTTTTATAAGCCGCTCTTATTTTTCTTTATTCCTCACAAAGAAATTTGAAAAGAATAAAACGAAAAACACCCGCTAAGTATTAAGCATGACATAAGTCTAGTACACATAAAACATTCTAACTTAGAATCTTAAAACGTACTTATATCAACCATGAATGATCAAACAAAAATGCATAAGAGATTACAAACCAATTAAAACCGTTCTTGATTATTTATTAACATATATACATGCGAAGAAAATAGAGGTAAAGAAGAGAAGGGTTTAGCCACAAGTAATTATCATGAAGTTTATCTAGCCCTTTTATACTTGCTTCAACTCTATCATTTCCCATTCTCCACAAATTTAAAATCTCAAATAATGAGTGGTGGATGCTTAGCCTAATAGACCAATGAAGGACTACATGGTTAAGGATACTAGCTAGAGAGTGCTTGATAAGCAAACTCGGGTTGAGTCAAAATATCAATGGCGGGCCTAATATATCAAAGAAGTCTAAATTTGTTAAACCATGTTCTTATTAATTTTTTTTCCTTTTTTATATATTCTTGATGAAAAACAAAAGAAGAATATATACAATGTAAATGTGATATGCAAATGAAAAATGATTTATGCAAAAATTATGAATGTATATTTTTGGTGGCCAAAGTAGATCAAAAATTTGAAAAATGTTTGAAAAATTAATTTTCAAGTTATCATGAAGTTAAGGCAATGGTCTAGGTAAGGTCACTTCGATAGAAGTCTCCCCTACACTTAAGATAAACATTGTCCTCAATGTTTAAGAGTATTGGAGTAAACTCCCCTACACTTATTACATTGATTACTTTGCTTAACCCAAGTTAAGGAAGAGACAACTAAAGGGTATTCATTTTAAGCAGAAGTGTTTTAAATATCACAATAGCAAAAACTAATCAAAGTGATCCGGATACACGTGCCTCCTCCATAAGCTCCAAGCATGAATTGAGAGAGAGCAACCCTTGAAACAAACACAAAAAGACGAAGAAAGGCCACCCCTCCCCTTCAACTCTACTATGCATCCTTTTAATTAAACCTAACCTATTTAGATCTACTCTACGTTTTCTAATCTAGTTATACAATGCTTGAGTTTTTTTAACCCTAAGTCGCTAGCTCGACTCGGCCCCGAATTAGGTTGTCCTTGGGGAAACCATCATGGAGAATAAAGGATATCACTTTGAAGCACATCTCACATGATACACTCAAACTTAGCACGTTGCCATTTACTATAAGATTTACAATATCCGCCTCGATAAATGGAACGGTCCAACGTGTCTCAAGTTTGTCCAACATACGAAATCTCTCAAATAGGAAGTACCCCAGGATCAAATACATAGTTTCCATCTCGATATTCGAACAACTCCAAAATAGGTAGCATCACCAAAGTAAGCTCATACGAAAAGCCCAGATCAATCGAAATCACACTCAGAAGACCAAGGTGTCTCAAATTTATGTATCCCAGAATCAAAAACCTTTCCCTTCATGGGAAAATAAGAAGATGAGCTCATATCAATAATAAGTGTGAAAACACTTATCCTTTTATCACTTATTTCCAATAATAACAAGACCAAAACGTGTATTTTATGTCGTAAAAGTCGGAATTATGCGTGGTTTGTGTTTTTATTGTGTTTTAGGACCAAAATATGAGAAAGGAAGAAAACACGGGCTTTTATCGAAGAAAACGGGAAAAGACGAAGTCAAAAGATCAAGAGTGCAAAAAGAACGGAAGTCCAAGGCCTATTCTGAAGATTTATCGAAGAAAAAGTCTAAAGACGGAAGTTTAATGAAGTCGAAGAACTCAAGTCTAAATTAAAGAAGAAAATTAACAAGACAAGTTCAAATCTCGAGACGACGTCGAGAAAAGACAAATAATTAAATCAAGTCGAGAAGACGTGAAGAAAGAAAGAAAGAAGAGGCAACACATGCACTCCTTCCCATTTTTCCCTATAAATACCCTCCTAATACACATTAGGAGGGTGGTTAGTTTTTAGTAGTTAGTTTTATTTTTCACTTTTCTTTCTAGTTTTAGAGAGAGAAAGTTCTCAACTTTCTCTCACTAAGTTTTCATCTTTCTTTCTTTTAATCTTTCAAGATTAAGCCTTTTGTATTTGGATTTCATTAATCAAGTTCAAGTTAAGCTTTTAATCTTTCATCTCTTTCTACCTTTCTTTGATTTTAGTTTACTTTTGGTGCGAATTACATTTGATCCGTGTTGTTCTTAATGTTTTCGTGCTAAAAAGTTAATCTTTTTATGCCTACTTAAGTTTTCATACGAATAAGCTTTGAGATCTTTGTGCTTATTGGATTATTTATATGTTTAGCTTATTTACTTTTTAAAAGTTTTCTTAAAAAGTGCATCTTTTTATGGTTTGATTCAAAAGATTGATTATTTTAAGTTTGGATAAGTTGTTATTTGTGCTTATTTAGTCCTTCTCAGTTTAGATTCGTTCAAGTTTTGGTGATAGCTTATCAAAATAGCTTATCATCTTTGCTTATTCTCGAATCCCACATAAATCAGAAAAGGTATTAAACCCTTTTCCGATTGGTACATTCCGTGTAAAACCCACATGCTTTTACCGTGCATAGTACCCTTAGGATCGTACGTACTAGTTAAAACTTTCCTAATATAGCATGATTACGATTACGTGTTAGGAGTTTACGTATTACGTACGTGTTAGAACACGATAAGTATTTTATATGCACGATCACGTAATAATTATTTAACAATAATTAATCACGAACATGCGATCATGAAATCATGAACGTAATTAAAACACGAACTATTATTAATTACGTATATATATTTATTACGAGCGTAATTAAATATAGTAGATCACGGTATTTACGTAACGAGAACAATAAAACACGAACATAAATAAACATAAACGAGTAACTAAATAACGAGACACGGAAAAAGGTACGGGAACCCCATGTGGGGTCCCTACCCGCGGCCAAACAAGGACAAATGGGCCAAGCCCATTTGTCAAATTTACTAAAGGGGGTTTTATTTTTTACACTACACAAAATAAACTTACAGAAGATTTTTAAGAAAAACCTAAAAACCCTCATTCCTACTTCTCTTTGTGCCGCCACCCTAAGAACACCATACAAGGTGGTTCTTGATCTTGGATCTCAGAATTCTAGTGAATTATCGTGTTGGTTCTTCGTTCTCTTGATCCACGAATTCGGTAAAACCTTTTTGAACCCTTTCTTTTAATTTAATCTTTTTATTAATTATGAACATGTGACGTTTTTATAAAAACATAATAATTAATCATAGATCTAACATGTTTTGGTGTTAAATTAAATCAAAGGGTTGTTTTTAAGGGGTGTTTGTTTTGGCCGCAGGCTGCAACCGAACCCGAAGGGGTTTCAGTTTGCCAAGCCGACCACCACCAAGACCATATGGTCTTGGTTGGTGCGTGTGGGTCCCACGGCAGCAAGGGGAAACACGGGGTACCCCGAGTTGGTTCGGGGTACGGTGTCGATTCATGTCCGGTTCATGTTTTTAGCCTAGATCCGGTTCATCGTGTATGTTAGTTTTTTTTATGTTTATGAACTTATGTTAAAATTAAATTAATAAAATGATGCGATTAATTTAATAACATGACTTAGGTTATTTAATTATTAATGATCATGAAATTATTTTAACCTAAGTATTAATATATTTAAGACTTATAATTAATTAATTATTTTAAAACCATGGATAAAATTAATTAATTAACATGACTTAGGTTATATTATTAATATATAATAATACATATTTTAACCTAAGTATTTAATTTATTTAATTAAAAACATGTTATACTTTAATTAAATGTTATAACCTATAGTTTAATTAAATTACATGAAATAATTATTAAACTGTACATTATATTATATGACTTAGAAAATAATCATGAAAAACACTTAGGCTTATATACTTAGCTTATTTAACCAGCTTATTTCTAATTATGGAAACTTTCTATTTTTAGAAACTTAATTAAATAAGGCAGCTAATCTATTTATGGAAACCAGCTATTTTTAGAAACTTATTTATTTTAGGCAGCTAATCTATTTATGGAAACTTATTTAAATAAGGCAGCTAATCTATTTATGGAAACTTTCTATTTTTAGAAACTTATCTATTTTAAGCAGTAAATCTATTTTTGGAAACTTTCTATTTTTGGAAACTTTCTATTTTTGGAAAATTTCTATTTTTGGAAACTTTCTATTTTTGGTAACTTTCTTTTTTTGGAAACTTTCTATTTTTGGAAACTTTCTATTTTAGGAAACTTTCTATTTTTAGAAACTTTCTATTTTAGGAAACCTGCTATTTTTGGAAAGTTACTTATTATTACACAGTAAGTATAATAACACATGAAATACCAGAAATACTTAATCAGACTAAACAGAATATAAGATTTAACACAGTTTAAGGATTTTAAACGGTAAAACATGGTAAGAACACATAAAATAAGCAAAGACATGATATAAAACCGGCTATGTATTTAGTAAGCAGTTACTTATTCATGTACGTATTTATGTAGCACTAGTGATTTGGAAGTAGGATTCTCGCAGTTCGTCTTTCTCGTTCACTGGACATAAGGTACGGATTCCCGTCCTTTCAGTATGGACATTCTTTCCTTATTAGGATTCTCCGTATGTAGCCAACTGTTTTCCCGTAGTATAAGTTATGAGTTTGATTGCTTATGTTTAATTAAGATTACCTATAGCCATATACATTCATGACCAGTTTCACCTAGTTATGGAGGTACCATAACCATAACATTAGAGGCACTGATGTTATGACTTCACCACGGCGGAGTGGTTGCTCGTGGCGTCCCTTTAGCTTTTGGCCATTTATTTATATTTATCATGTGGGGCGTATGGGTGCATCCTAGTTACATGTTTTTATTCAGGATTACATGGTGAATGTGGTGTGTGCCTTGCATCCTTCATAAGGAGCTGATCCTTCCTACCCATAAACCAGTATATTAAATTAGAGGCAGCCCCTCTAATTTGCATGATGAGGTCACCCCTCCAATTATTCATGCACGGTAGATTTTCATGACTTATATTGGCTAATGGTAAAATATGACAAATAGTTTTTTATAAGATAAACATAAGACTTTCAAACTATAAAACAAGTTTTATTAAGACTTAACCAGGTTACTCGGGACTTAGTTTTCTTCCGCTGTTATTATGTTATATGCTTATCCTATTCATGCTTTATTGTACATACGTGCACTGAGCGTATTTGCTCAGTCGTTTTCCTTTTCTATGTTCCCAAAACGGCAGGTACTCAGGGACGCTCGTAGACACTAAGAGTACGTGCATATGGACTGGAAGCTGTCTAGCCTTCTTTACATTATGCATTTCCTTTCTATTGATACTTATGCTTTGGACATTGTTTAGTCATTTCTTTTACTATACTATGTTTGTGTGTGATGAGCTTTACTTTTGGACTACCGATGTTTGATTCCGGTATTTTCCTTTTTATGGTCAAGTAATGTTTAGACATTTTACCTTGTATGCTTTTATGACACGCCATAATTACTGTGATATTTCCATTTCCAAAACGGGGTGTTACAATTATGGTATCAGAGCCAAGGCTTCGACCTGTAGGCTCTCAAATATGACATGTGATTAGTGGGTAGTCACTACAGTCTTCCTAGAACTGACAGTTGTTTTCATGCATTCATCATTTTTAAGCATACATATACATGTCATTGTTGCAGGGTTTTTGACTAATTAATGGTTGGTACAGGACTGGCCCTATTTAGTCGTATGTGTTTTATCGAAACTTTTAGATTTGGGACCGACCCATAGGCGTACCCTCGCAATGTCTTTGTTTTGGGTGAACTGACCAGAGGCGTTCACTCTCGAGCATACAAAAGTTTTCATAAAACAGCATCATGCATTCATACACAAAATTTTCTTGCATAAAATTTTTCACGTGAAATTTTAGAATTTTTTTTTTCATGTATATATTTATATTTTATGTTTTGAACTGTTTAATCATATGTTTTATGTTATACTGTCAGATGGTTCTCACACGCGAACAGGAGCAGCTCAATGCTGCAATTCAGGCTGCCATGCAAGCCTTGCTTCCTCAACTTAGGAATGACATCCGGGCTGAAGTTCAAGCTGCCAACAATCAGCAGCACAATCAGCCACCTCCTCCTCCTCCTCCTCTAGTGACATTAGTAGTATGGCTGGAGAGATTCAACAAGCTCCGCCCTCGAGCTTTTGAGAAGACAGATAGCCCCAGCGATGCTGAAAGCTGGTTGGCTCACATCGAGAAGATTTTCAACGCTATGGGCTGTGACCCCGCATACAAGGCGAGGTTGGCATGCTATCGGTTCGAAGGCGATGTACTCAACTGGTTGTTAGCATTGATGCAATCTGAAGGTGGTGATGAGTGGGTTGCTGGTTTGACTTGGGCTCAGTTCAAGGACAGGGTGATGGAGCAGTTCTTTCCCAAGGCTGAGCAGGACAAGCTCAAGAGAGAGTACCATGGGATCCGAAAAAGAGCTGGGGAGAATAGCAACGAGTTTATGCAGCGCTTTCTTCGCTTGGCTGGTTTCCTTGGTGCGGCAGCAGGTACTCCTGAAGAGCAGGCACATCACTTCAGATGGGCTCTTCGCACATCGGTCGCAAACAATCTGGTGTGTGCTACGTTCAACACTGTAGCACAAGTGGCCGATGCAGCACGAAAACTGGAGATGCTGCAGGAGAGGGATGAGTTCGGGGAAGCTGAAAGACCCGACAAGAGGTAAAACATTCGTATTCAAGCGGTGACCAATCCGTATACTTTCCATATGTCAATTATTCATCTCTTTAACTGTATCTTCCAGGCAGAAAACTAGGGACCGGTCTCAGCCGGCTACTCAGCAGCAGCCTCATCAGCCCAAGGGAAACGGTCAGACTAACGACCGTTCTGCTACGGATAGGCGTGGCGGTAATGACAATTACCGTAACAACGCTGGGCACTCCAACAACAGCAGGTCCTAATACTTACGAAATTCCTTATGTTTTATGTTATAACTCATATTCTGACACTTTAGCAAACTTCTACCAGGAACCATAGAAACGGTAGGGACCAGAACCATAGAGGTTCGCAGCCTAGCCGTCCAGCTATCACTGGTATTCAATCTTATGATTATCCGCTTCGTCCTTTGTACCCAACTATCATGTCTTATGTAAAATGTTTTTATCAAGTCCTCAGCCAGCCAGAGCACCTGTTGGAGGATACACTCATCCTCTTTGCTCTACTTTCCACCGTAGACATCCAGGACCATGTCGCCGTAATACTGATGCGTGCTTCAAGTGTGGTCTTCCTGGCCATATTATGAAGGATTGCCGTAAGGGCGAGATGGAGAGTACATCGGTACATGTTGATACCAAGCCGCCTCCTACTACCGGGCGTGTCTACACGACATCTCGAGACCAGGACAACAAGTCTACAGGTACCATCACTGGAATCTTGTATATGTATGGTCGCGCTGCATGTGTTCTTTTCGATACGGGTGCTACTCACTCGGTTATTTCTACTGCTTATGCTAAGAACATTAGGATGCCTCCCTTGCCACTAGAAAATAGTCTTACTATTTCCACGCCTTTGAGGGACTCTGTATTAATCACCCAGGTATACAAGAGTCTTCCTCTAGAATTTGATGATAAGGTTCGACCTGTCGACGCACTTCCACTGGACATGAATGACTTCGACATGATTTTGGGCATGGATTGGCTATCCAAGTATCATGCTACCATAGACTGCCATTCATATCGAGTTATCTTCGGTGATGTCAATGCACCAGAGTACATTCATAATGGGTTCATACCCGGACGGTCTGTACAAGTCATATCCACCTTGCAAGCGCGTGCACTACTGTCACATGGCTGCGAGGGTTATCTAGCTACGGTTCACGACATGGATGCTGAATCTCCATCGATTCAGGATCAACCAATAGTGTCGGAATTCCAAGACGTGTTTCCAGCAGAACTTCCGGGCATACCACCTGCACGAGAAATGGAATTCAGTATCGAACTGATTCCAGGAGCTGAACCAATCTCGAAGGCTCCTTATCGCATGGCTCCTATAGAGCTGAAGGAGCTGAAGGATCAACTGCAAGAACTTCTTGAACGAGGTTTCATTCGACCGAGCGCATCTCCATGGGGCGCACCGGTATTGTTTGTTAAGAAGAAGGACAGCAGTATGCGTCTTTGCATAGACTATCGCAAGCTCAACAAGATTACCATTCGGAATAGGTATCCACTGCCACGCATTGACGATCTGTTTGACCAACTCCAAGGGGACAAACACTTCTCCAAGATTGATCTTAGGCCAGGCTATCATCAACTACGGGTCAAGGAGCAGGATATCGCTAAGACTGCCTTTCGTACTCGTTATGGCCACTACGAGTTTGTAGTTATGCCATTTGGCCTGACAAATGCTCCAGCAGTGTTCATGGATCTGATAAACAGAATCTTCCATGAATTTCTGGACAAATTCGTCATTGTTTTCATCGATGACATCCTGATTTTCTCAAAGTCCAAGGAGGAACACGAAGACCATCTTCGTACAGTACTACAGATTCTTCGCCAGAAGCAGCTGTATGCTAAATTCTCCAAGTGTGAGTTCTGGTTAGACAAGGTGGCATTCTTAGGTCACATTGTATCAGCAGAAGGAATCACTATGGATCCAGTGAAGGTCGAGGCCATTACTAAGTGGCCAAGGCCGACATCAGCGACGGAAGTCCGCAGTTTCTTAGGCTTAGCTGGCTATTACCGTAGGTTCGTGGAGAACTTTTCCCGCCTAGCACTACCATTGACCAAACTGATGCGGAAAGGGGAGAAATTCGTCTGGACTGAAGATCGAGAGAAGAGCTTTGAAGACCTGAAGCAGAAGCTAGTATCTGCACCTATTCTTACTCTACCATCTGGTACGGGTGGATTTCAAATCTACAGCGATGCATCGGGGAAGGGACTTGGCTGTGTTCTCATGCAACATGGGAAAGTGATCGCGTACGCTTCACGACAGCTTAAGCCTTATGAAGAGAATTACCCCACGCACGATCTGGAACTTGCTACAGTCGTGTTTGCATTAAAGATATGGAGACATTACTTATATGGAGAATCATGTGACATTTTCACGGACCACAAGAGCTTGAAGTATATCTTCACTCAGCGTGAATTGAACATGAGGCAAAGGAGATGGTTAGAGCTGTTGAAGGATTATAACATTAATCTACAGTATCATCTCGGAAAGGCAAATGTAGTAGCAGATGCCCTTAGCAGGAAGTCCGGAATGATCAACGGCATTAGAATCGAAGAGGAAATCATAAGAGACTTGGAGCGACTAGACATCGAGTACATGGTACGTGGACAGCACGGTTACTGGGCTAATCTTAGAGTAGAACCCGAGTTACTATCTAAGATCAAGGAAGCTCAGAAGGATGACGGAGAAATCTGGGCGATAGTACAGAATTTGGAGAAGCAGACAGAATTCAGAGTAGATGCAGATGGTATCGTATGGCAGGGCACTAGACTTTGTGTTCCTGATGACCAAGAAATCCGGGAAGCTTTGTTAGCTGAAGCTCATAGCTCCCCATTCTCGATACATCCTGGTTCGACTAAAATGTACCATGACATCAAGAAGTACTTTTGGTGGAGTGGTATGAAACAGGATGTGGCCACTTACGTCTCCAAATGTCTTACCTGCCAGCAGGTTAAGATCGAGCATCAGTGATCTGGCGGTCTCCTTCAACCGTTAGATATTCCATAGTGGAAGTGGGACAAAATCACCATGAATTTTGTTACCGGTCTTCCGCCTACCAAAAGGAAGCACGATGCAGTTTGGGTTATCGTTGATCGACTTACCAAATCGGCTCATTTCTTACCGATCCGCAAGGAAGATTCGGTAAGTAAACTCGCAGATACGTACAGATGAGAGATCATGAGACTCCACGGTGCACCATCCAGCATCGTCTCAGACAGAGATCCTCGATTCACTTCGCGCTTTTGGAAAAGTCTGCAGAAAGCTTGGGGTACACAACTTAAGCTTAGCATGGCTTTTCATCCTCAAACAGACAGACAGTCGGAGCGAACCATTCAAACGTTGGAAGATATGCTGAGGTCATGTGCGTTGGAATGGACGGGCGATTGGGACGAATACATCTGTTTGGTGGAGTTTGCATACAACAACAGCTGGCACGCAAGCATCAAGTGTGCTCCTTTTGAGATGTTGTATGGCAGAAAGTGTCGCGCCCCAATCTGCTGGGATCAGGTTGGCGAGCGAACACTCGAAGGACCGGAAATCATAGAGATGACAAATGAGAAGATCGCAGTAGCTAAGCAGAAGATTCAGGAGGCACGGTCACGTCAGAAGAGTTACGCCGATAAGCATCGTAGGGATATACACTTTAACGTAGGAGATCACGTCTTCCTTAAGGTTTCGCCGGCACGTGGTGTTAGACGCTTCGGGATTAAAGGGAAGCTCAGTCCTCGTTTCATCGGACCGTTTGATATCATTGAACGAGTCGGTGAAGTATCTTACCGATTGGCGTTACCTCCGCAACTTTCGCATGTGCACAATGTGTTTCATGTGTCCTTACTCAGAGGGTACTAGTACCATCCCCTTCACATGGTTCAGTACCCACTGGAACAGATACGTGAAGATCTCACTTTTATAGAAGAACCCGAACGAGTTCTTGACAGACAAGAACGAGTCATGAGAAAGAAGACGATTCCATTCGTCAAAATTCTATAGAGGGATCATACCGAGCGGGAAGCCACTTGGGAAACGGAGGAGTCTATCCGGGCTTCTTACCCTCATTTCATATTTTGAATTCGGGTATGTTCTTCTTTTCAGTTTACTTTATCTATAATTCGGGGACGAATTATTCTTTTTAGGGGGGAAGAGTTGTAAAACCCGCATGCTTGTACCATGCATAGTACCCTTAGGATCGTACGTACTAGTTAAAACTTTCCTAATATAGCATGATTACGATTACGTGTTAGGAGTTTACGTATTACGTACGTGTTAGAACACGATAAGTATTTTATATGCACGATCACGTAATAATTATTTAACAATAATTAATCACGAACATGCGATCATGAAATCATGAACGTAATTAAAACACGAACTATTATTAATTACGTATATATATTTATTACGAGCGTAATTAAATATAGTAGATCACGGTATTTACGTAACGAGAACAATTAAAACACGAACATAAATAAACATAAACGAGTAACTAAATAACGAGACACGGAAAAAGGTACGGGAACCCCATGTGGGGTCCCTACCCGCGGCCAAACAAGGACAAATGGGCCAAGCCCATTGGTCAAATTTACTAAAGGGGGTTTTATTTTTTACACTACACAAAATAAACTTACAGAAGATTTTTAAGAAAAACCTAAAAACCCTCCTTCCTCCTTCTCTTTGTGCCGCCACCCTAAGAACACCATACAAGGTGGTTCTTGATCTTGGATCTCAGAATTCTAGTGAATTATCGTGTTGGTTCTTCGTTCTCTTGATCCACGAATTCGGTAAAACCTTTTTGAACCTTTTCTTTTAATTTAATCTTTTTATTAATTATGAACATGTGATGTTTTTCTAAAAACATAATAATTAATCATAGATCTAACATGTTTTGGTGTTAAATTAAATCAAAGGGTTGTTTTTAAGGGGTGTTTGTTTTGGCCGCAGGCTGCAACCGAACACGAAGGGGTTTCGGTTTGCCAAGCCGACCACCACCAAGACCATACGGTCTTGGTTGGTGCGTGTGGGTCCCACGGCAGCAAGGGGAAACACGGGGTACCCCGAGTTGGTTCGGGGTACGGTGTCGATTCATGTCCGGTTCATGTTTTTAGCCTAGATCCGGTTCATGGTGTATGTTAGTTTTTTTTATGTTTATGAACTTATGTTAAAATTAAATTAATAAAATGATGTGATTAATTTAATAACATGACTTAGGTTATTTAATTATTAATGATCATGAAATTATTTTAACCTAAGTATTAATATATTTAAGACTTATAATTAATTAATTATTTTAAAACCATGGATATAATTAATTAATTAACATGACTTAGGTTATATTATAATATGTAATAATACATATTTCAACCTAAGTATTTAATTTATTTAATTAAAAACATGTTATACATTAATTAAATATTATAACCTATAGTTTAATTAAATTACATGAAATAATTATTAAACTATACATTATATTATATGACTTAGAAAATAATCATGAAAAACACTTAGGCTTATATACTTAGCTTATTTAACCAGCTTATTTCTAATTATGGAAACTTTCTTTTTTTAGAAACTTAATTAAATAAGGCAGCTAATCTATTTATGGAAACCAGCTATTTTTAGAAACTTCTTTATTTTAGGCAGCTAATCTATTTATGGAAACTTATTTAATTAAGGCAGCCAATCTATTTATGGAAACTTTCTATTTTTAGAAACTTATCTATTTTAAGCAGTAAATCTATTTTTGAAAACTTTCTATTTTTGGAAACTTTCTATTTTGGAAACTTTCTATTTTTGGAAACTTTCTAATTTTGGTAACTTTCTATTTTTGGAAACTTTCTATTTTTGGAAACTTTCTATTTTTGGAAACTTTCTATTTTTGGAAACTTTCTATTTTAGGAAACCTGCTATTTTTGGAAAGTTACTTATTATTACACAGTAAGTATAATAACACATGAAATACCATAAATACTTAATCAGACTAAACAGAATATAAGATTTAACACAGTTTAAGGCTTTTAAACGGTAAAACATGGTAAGAACACATAAAATAAGCTAAGACATGATATAAAACCAGCTATGTATTTAGTAAGCAGATACTTATTCATGTACGTATTTATGTAGCACTAGTGATTTGGAAGTAGGATTCTCGCAGTTCGTCTTTCTCGTTCACTGGACATAAGGTACGGATTCCCGTCCTTTCAGTATGGACATTCTTTCCTTATTAGGATTCCCCGTATGCAGCCAACTGTTTTCCCGTAGTATAAGTTATGAGTTTGATTGCTTATGTTTAATTAAGATTACCTATAGACATATACATGCATGACCAGTTTCACCTAGTTATGGAGGTACCATAACCATAACATTAGAGGCACTGATGTTATGACTTCACCACGGCGGAGTGATTGCTCGTGGCGTCCCTTCAGCTTTTGGCCATTTATTTATATTTATCATGTGGGGCGTATGGGTGCATCCTAGTTACATGTTTTTATTCAGGATTACATGGTGAATGTGGTGTGTGCCTTGCATCCTTCACAAGGAGTTGATCCCTCCTACCCATAAACCAGTATATTAAATTAGAGGCAGCCCCTCTAATTTGCATGATGAGGTCACCCCTCCAATTATTCATGTACGGTGGATTTTCATGACCTATATTGGCTAATGGTAAAATATGACAAACAGTTTTTTTTAAGATAAACATAAGACTTTCAAACTATAAAACCAGCTTTATTAAGACTTAACCAGGTTACTCGGGACTTAGTTTTCTTCCGCTGTTATTATGTTATATGCTTATCCTATTCATGCTTTATTGTACATCCGTGCACTGAGCGTATTTGCTCAACCGTTTTCCTTTTCTATGTTCCCAAAATGGCAGGTACTCAGGGACGCTCGTAGACACTAAGAGTACGTGCATATGGACTGGAAGCTGTCTAGCCTTCTTTACATTATGCATTTCCTTTCTATTGATACTTATGCTTTGGACATTGTTTAGTCCTTTCTTTTACTATACTATGTTTGTGTGTGATGAGCTTTACTTTTGGACTACCGATGTTTGATTCCGGTATTTTCCTTTTGATGGTCAAGTAATGTTTAGACATTTTACCTTGTATGCTTTGATGACACGCCATAATTACTGTGATATTTCCATTTCCAAAATGGGGTGTTACATTCCGACTGCACCCCCTCCCCTTATTCCGATCAATAGATCGGATTAGGGTTTTAACCCATTCTGATTTGAGCACCTTAATATTCCGATCGTGTTGATCGGATTAGGGAGTTTGGATTCCGATCTGGATCCTTTTTGTAACATTCCGATTGGATTCGATTTTAAGATATTCCGATTGTGGGTATTTTGTTGAGATTCCGATTGGGGATTTTGCTAAACATTCCGATTTGACTCAAGTTCATGTATTCCGATTGTAGTTTTAAATATATTCCGATTGCATTAGTTTGGCCTCATTCCGATCACAATAGTTCTCCTTATTCCGACAACAGGATTCCGATAGCTCCTTATTTCCACATTCCGATTGAAGTATTCCGACAAGAGTGTGTTTGACATTCCGATTTGCCTTATTCCGACAGCATATTCCGATCTGACTTCATTTTACATTCCGATGGTTTAATTTCTTGTTTTTACAAAATTTCCAAGTTTTAGATTTATTAAGTGTTCAAGTATTTTTTTTCTAATATAGTCTTTAAGTTTTCAAGCATTTATTTTTAACTCGTCTTTTTTTTAGATTAATCTTTAAAACTTTTACTTTACTCAACGACACTTACTTATTTGCTATTAGTTTAAAATAGATAATCAATCAAAACCATTCTCTTGTTCACCAAAAGACAATTGAGTCGCACTTTAGACTGGAAATCAATTCGAAAAGATCGGACGATAAGATTTTATACTTGGGGTAAAAGCCGAGCTATTAAATGGCGCCGCTGTCGGCTCTTTTCGTTAAGATTAACGGTTTCTAGTGAGAGACGCATTGAATTTTGGGATTCGTTCTTTGAACGTTATTTTCCTAGCTTTAAAATTTTTCAAAAACCCTAAAAAATATAAATTTTTTCAAAAATACAAAAACATTCAAAAATCATAAAAAGCAATTCTTTTTCAAAGGTTTGCACCAAAAAGATTATATATATATTCTCTCTGTGCATATTTTTTTTCTGCAGGTGTATGCGTACTAGATCTTCAAACTATTCTGAGCCCGAGACTCGTGAAGATTTAGATATGGCTGGTGTTCATAACAACATTAATAACCCACCTCTACCCAATTTGAATAACAATAACAACAACAACAATGTCCCCCTACCTGATTTACGAACAATGGAGGAAATGTGTCAACCCACCATGAACGGACGCGGAGGCCCGATTGCGCCGATGCACATCACGGCTCAGGCGTTTTCGTTGAAGCATCACATGATCCAACAAGTGAAAACTAACCCATTTCGCGGAATTCCGGATGATGATGCCAACAAACACCTCGACAAATTCATTACCATCACCCAAAGCATGAAATCCCCTGGTGTTTCTATGGATGAACTTCGCCTTCAACTATTTCCCCACTCGCTTTCTCACCATGCCGAAAAATGGTTTGACCGTCTCCCAAAGAATTCTATTCATACTTGGAATGACATGACTCAACGCTTTTTGTCGCACTACTTCCCACCATCCATGGTCACAAGCCTTCGTAACCAAATTAGTGGATTCATGCAAGACAATGACGAATCGCTCTTTGATGCTTGGGAACGATACAATGACTTGATCGACCATTGTCTGAACCATAACATGCTCCCCGTCACTCTCATTGATACTTTCTACAATGGTCACACTTTTCGTGATCGTGACACGATCAATGCCGCCGCCGGTGGTACTTTTATGAAAAGGAGACCGGAGGAGTGTAGAGAGTTGATTGAAAACATGACTACTCACCACAAGAATTGGGATTCATCCGCATCCTCAAGATTTAACTCGAGAGTCAATGTTTCTTCTACTACCTCCAATCCTGAGATAACCGAACTTACCCAACAAATCGCAGAGATGAACAAGAATTTCATGACCATGGCCACAAACCACTTTCAACAAGCTAAAGCCGTTTCTATTTCTTGTGACACATGTGGTGGTCCTCATTCCTACAATGATTGTCCTTCCACTCAAGGCAATTTTTCTGAAAATGTTAACGCGGCATACGGTACTTATCCCACAGGAGGCTATCAACCTCGTCCTCAAGGAGACCGTAGCTTGCTAAGTTATCGTTCAAAAAACTATCTTGCACCACCCGGTTTCCCTCCTCCAAACCAAAACCAACAACAAATTTATAACCGAAACAACCAATCCCAACCTCGTTCTACCAATCAATATCAATCCTAAAGAAACCCATACCCAACTCAAGGAAATTCTCAAGCTTACCAAGCTCCACCTCTCAATCAACCGATGGCATTGAATCCAGACGTCGAGACGTTCATGAAGACTAATAGAGAGATGGTGACGAATCTTCAGAGTCAATTCGTCAACTTGAAGGGAGAAATGACGAAACAAGGGAACGATATTCGAGCCGAGCTAAGGAATGACATGGCAAAACAAAGCAATGAGATTCATGCAGACATGAGAGACTCTTTCAGCACTAAAGCGCTTAACATACGTGATATGATCGGTTCGCTCTTCCAAGGTAATCAACCCTCTTCTTCGGGTACTCTTCCGAGTAACACCGTTGCGAACCCAAGAGGGGAGATGAAAGCAATCACCACTCGTAGTGGAAAAGGTTATACGGAACCCGAGCTTCCTACACCTCCACCCGTGATTGTGAACAAGGAAAAAGAGCAACTTTCCTCACCTCCTTTTCCTTCTACCCCCATTCCCCCACCACCCGCGGTTGTGAGTGATCCTACCCCCCTAAAGCCTTCTTCTTCATCCAATATACCTTATCCTTCAAGGTTGAGGAAAGAGAAGCAAAAGAGCAAGGATGATATTCAAGTTTCAAACTTTCTCAAAATGTTTAAACAATTGAATTTTAACATCTCCTTTGCCGAGGCTCTCGCTCACATGCCTAAATACGCGAAGATGTTTAAAGATCTTCTTAGTGACAAGGAGAAGCTTCTTGACATTGCTCAGACCCAACTTAATGAGAATTGCTCTGCCGTTCTCTTAAGGAAATTGCCCACCAAACTTGGTGATCCAGGTCGCTTCTTGATTCCTTGCAACTTCCCGGGAGTAGAGAATTGCATGGCCCTAGCCGACCTAGGTGCCAGTATTAACTTAATGCCATTAAGTGTTTGGAAGCAATTATCTCTCCCCGAGCTAGTCCCCACACGAATGAATTTGGAATTAGCTAACCGTACAGTTGCTTATCCAGTGGGGATAGCCGAAGACGTCTTCGTTGGCGTTGACAAATTCACCTTCCCGGCGGATTTTGTTGTCGTTGACTACGAGATGGATCCCCGTGTTCCATTAATCGTTGGACGTCCCTTCTTGAGGACCGGTCGCACTCTCATTGATGTAGCCGCGGGCGAAATAATCATGAGAGTTGGTGACGATAAAATTGTCTTCAACATGGGTAAGATTTCTAAGCAACCTTATTCATATGAGAGTGTTAATGCTATTGATGTTCTCGATGAGGCTTGTGAAGAACATTTTCATGATGCTTGCAAAAGTACTCTCTCTTCTCTACCCAATGTTGAGACCGTTGCCTCAATTGCTCCGTCATTGACTCCTTTTGGAGAAAGTGACTTGGATGATTTCGAAGCTAGCTTGGGTCCGCTCGATCTTATGTATGATGATTCTTCCACCGATTGGGATGAAGACATTCGTACTATTGAGAGACTTCTTAATGAAGACCCGTTTTCTCATCCTTCTCCTAAAGAGGTGACTAATGATGATCCATCGTTAGTTACAACATCTATTGAGGATCCTCCTACTCTTGAGCTTAAGGACCTACCTCCTCATTTAGAGTACGTTTTCCTTGAAGACAACAAGAAGTTACCGGTCATCATCGCAAAGGACCTGAAAGAAGAAGAAAAATCCCGACTTATCGCCGTGTTGAAGAAACATAAAAGAGCTATCGCTTGGAAAATCTCCGACATTCGTGGAATTGATCCTCACTTTTGCACACATAAAATTCTCATGGAGGACGACTTTAAGCCCACAATTCAAAGCCAACGAAGGGTGAATCCTAAAATCCATGAAGTCATAAAAAAAGAGGTTATCAAACTTCTTGATGCGGGTATGATTTACCCTATTTCGGATTCACCATGGGTTAGTCCAGTCCATTGTGTGCCTAAGAAAGGTGGAATCACCGTTGTGCCCAATGCCAACAATGAGTTGATTCCTAGACGTCTTGTTACTGGGTGGAGAGTTTGTATAGACTACCGCAAACTCAATGATGCCACGAGAAAGGATCATTTCCCTCTTCCTTTTATGGACCAAATGCTTGAACGTTTAGCGGGTAATGAATATTACTGCTTTCTTGATGGTTTCTCGGGTTATTTCCAAATACCCATCGATCCCCAAGATCAAGAGAATACAACATTCACTTGTCCCTATGGCACATTTGCTTACAAAAGAATGCCTTTTGGCTTATGCAATGCCCCCGGGACTTTCCAAAGGTGCATGTTGGCTATCTTCCATGACATGGTTGAGCAAACCATGGAAGTCTTCATGGATGATTTCTTGGTCTTTGGGGATTCCTTCTCTTCTTGCCTTGCCAATTTGGAACGTATGCTAAAGCGGTGCGAAGACACTCGCCTTGTTCTGAATTGGGAAAAATACCATTTTATGGTAAAAGAAGGCATTGTGCTAGGCCACAAAATCTCTAAAGCCGGTCTTGAAGTCGACCGTGCTAAAGTAGATGTCATAGCCAAATTACCTCCACCTTCAACCGTGAAGGGTGTGAGAAGTTTTCTGGGTCATGCGGGCTTCTATCGTCGATTCATTCAGGATTTCTCTAAAATCGCTCGCCCGATGACCCACCTCTTGGAAAAAGATACTCCTTTTATCTTTTCTAACGAGTTTATCGAAGCCTTCAATCTTCTTAAGGATAAGCTAACTAAGGCACCGGTCTTGGTTACCCCTAATTGGGAGCTACCCTTTGAATTGATGTGTGATGCTAGCGACTTTGCTATTGGTGCGGTTTTGGGTCAAAGAGTGAATAAACACTTCCAACCAATCCACTATGCTAGCAAAACAATGACGGGGGCTCAATTGCATTATACGACAACCGAAAAAGAGCTTTTAGCTGTTGTCTATGCTTTTGAAAAATTTCGCCCCTATCTTGTTTTATCCACCACCATCGTATACACGGACCATTCCGCGTTGAAGTAATTGATGACTAAGCACGACTCTAAGCCAAGACTTCTTCGCTGGGTTTTACTCCTTCAAGAATTCAACATTGAAATTCGTGACAAGAAGGGTGCCGAAAACCTAGCCGCGGATCATCTTAGTAGACTTGAGGATCCATATCAAGGGGATCATCCTAACAAAGAGATCAATGACTCTTTTCCCCTTGAGACCTTAATGTCTATTAATCTCAATCTGGATGACACCCCGTGGTTTGCCGACATTGCAAACTACTTAGCGGGTGGTGTTCTAATCAAAGGGTTAACATCCCAACAAAAGAAGAAGTTCTTGAATGATGTTAAGACTTACTTTTGGGATGACCCTTTTATACTCAAACAATGTGCTGATCTGATCATTCGTCGATGTGTTGATGGACCGGCAGCTTTGCAAATCCTTGATGCTTGCCATAAAGGACCCACTGGTGGTCACTTTGGTCCCAACTACACCGCTAAGAAAGTGTTTGACTCTGGATTCTATTGGCCCACCATTTATCGTGACGCTCATGAAATGGTTAATCATTGTGATGCTTGCCAACGCCAATGCAAGATCACACATAAAGATGAGATGCCTCAAAATTTCATACAAGAATGTGAAATCTTTGACGTATGGGGCATCGACTTTATGGGGCCATTTCCATCATCCAAAGGGAAAAAGTACATCCTCGTAGCCGTTGACTATGTTTCTAAATGGGTTGAAGCTAAGGCTCTCCCAACGAACGATGCGAGGGTGGTTGTGAACTTTTTGAAGCAGCTCTTTGCTCGATTTGGTGTTCCTCGTGCTATCATCAGTGACCACGGGACTCATTTTTGCAATGATCAATTTGCAAGAGTCATGGCTAAGTATGGTGTTAATCATCGTCTTTCCACCGCTTATCATCCCCAAACCAATGGGCAAGCCGAGATTTCCAACCGTGGATTGAAGCGAATTCTGGAACATACTGTGGGAGAGCATCGTGCCGCGTGGGCCGATAAGTTAGATGATGCTCTGTGGGCTTTCCGTATAGCTTATAAGACCCCGATTGGTTGTACACCGTATCGTCTTGTGTACGGGAAAGCATGCCACCTCCCTATCGAGCTGGAACACAAGGCGTACTGGGCCTTGAAGTGGGCTAACTTCGACATCAACAAAGCCGGTGATCTTCGCAAGATTCAACTCAACGAGCTCAATGAACTGAGGAATGAAGCTTATGAGAACTCGCTGATCTACAAGGAGAAGACCAAGATCATCCACAATGCTAGAATTAAGAACCGAGAGTTCCATGTTGGTGATCAAGTCTTACTATTTTACTCTCGGTTGAAGATCTTCTCGGGTGGTCTGGTCCATTCACCATCGCCAAAGTCTTTCCATATGGGACCATTGAGCTTTCTCAGCCAAATGGGCCCAATTTCAAGGTGAATGGCCAGCGTTTGAAGTTGTACTTTGGTGAGGACATCTCTCATGAGATGATTCCATCCCTCACCATGTTTCCCATGAACTAAATTTGGGTCGAGTCAGGCCCGTGACTCGGTTATCAAAAACAAGCGCTTCTCGGGAGGCAACCCGTGATCTATCCTTTACTGCTTTCATAATAAGTGTAGGGGGAGCCCCGTATGTGTTTGTTGTCTTGTTTCTTGTGCTGTGCAGGGATTAAAGCTTCAAAGATCCACTCTTGATAACATTTGACAAACCGTGATCCCGTGTTCCCATCTTTCCGGTTCTATCCTAAACTCTTGTGATTCAATATTTCATATCTTATATGTCCCATTGAATTCACTATAGTTGTCCTTTCCTTAGAAAGATTTAAACAAAGTGCACAATGTCCTAAGTATAGGGGAGTTTACTCCCACATGCTTAAACATTGAGGACAATGTTTATATTAAGTGTAGAGGGGACTTCTATCGAAGTAAGTGGTCTTTTCCATGAATTTGCCCTCATTTTAACCAGAAAATTTGATTTTTCGACATTTTTCAAAATTTTTAATCTATTTTGGCCTAGTTGTATAGTTGTATTTTCCTTTATTATGTTTATTTTCTTTCCATTGCTAGAATAAATTTTCAATAAAGTGGTTTTAAATTTTTCTTAGTCGTGAACATTTTGACTCAACCCGAGTTTACTTATCTAAGTTTACTCTAGCTAGTATCCTTAACGTGTTTAAGTCAAGTTTTGTTAGGCTTTTATTTAGGGAGCTATAAAACGCGAAAGTCTTAACTCTCACGGTTAAGAACAATAACTTTTCGCAAGTTCCTATAATTGACCCTAGAGAGTCGTTTATCAAGGGAACTTTAAAATGCGATTTCTAAACTTGAAAAAGTCCAAGAATTTGCAAGATCCTATAGATGACTCGAAAACCCAAAACTTTGATTTAATAGGCTAAGCATCCACGAGTCTCATTCCTTGAGATTTTAAACTGTGGAGAACGAGAGATGATAGAGTCAGTTATAAGTTTGGTATTCTTTCGTGAATTTATGTGAGTTAATTATGAGCCTATTCTCCCATCGCTTGTTAATAAATTTATCTACAATAAATAAGGTTGTACGATTTGAAAAGTTACTTAGCTTCTAGCCCAAGATCGTTTAAAAGTTGCTCGGTATGGATTAGAGTTCATAGCCAAGGCATAACTTATTGAAGCGGGATGCGAAGATTGGCGCGTCCGAAAAGGCCCTAACAAGGCATGAGGGCTACATTTTGTTGCTAAAGATCCACAAGTGATGTGAAGAATCATTTATCGAAAATCAATATGAAGGATCGAGACACACGACAAAAAGCAAAAAAACTCCCCAAAAGATCATGGAGAAGTCTATCCAAAAAGGCCCTAGCAAAGGTATGAGGATAAATAGATCCAAGTCCTAAAAGGAGGCGGGTCATTGTATATCAAAGTCCAAAATAAAGATTGGAGAAAAATGAAGAAGTCGTGGTCCAAATATGAAGAATCTCTCAAAACTTCAAGTGAAGAAATTCCTATTATGAAGAGAAGACCATAATTTCAAGAACGTCTCTCAAAGATTTGAAGTATGAAGTCGCTGCCAAATATTGGTCCGAGAAAGGTCTCAAATCGTGAAGCGAGTTATGCCAAGATATGAACTTTATGAGGTCCCGAGAAGCAGTTTTAAAAGATTTTGTCCTTTAGCTAACTATTGATTAAATCGTTCACTTTATTTTGGGCCTAAATAACTATCAAAATAAGTCAAACAATGCATCCTCGTGATCACTCAAGACAAAAATAAAATATAAGAGATACACCTAGGAATAAGGGAGTCTAAGTGAATAATTGGCCCACATGAATTCGTGTTGGTTTGCTAACTTATAATAACAATGATCTTGTTTTTAAGCTTGGTATGGGGAACGTGAAACTTGAGGATGATAAACGTTCATGGAAGCCAAAAACCAATGTAAGTCTTTGATTTCTTTACTTGTTTTTATCTTTTTACTTTCCTTAAATGTTTAGTATTTAATAAAGGCCAAGGTGGGTTATTTATGATGAAAAATGTAAACCGTGCTTTAAAATTAATGCATTGCATGAGGGCATTGCAATGGTCAAGTGTAGGGGATTTAATAAGTGTGAAAACACTTATCCTTTTACCACTTATTTCTAATAACAACAAGACCAAAACGTGTATTTTATGTCGTAAAAGTCGGAATTATGCGTGGTTTGTGTTTTTATTGTGTTTTAGGACCAAAAGATGAGAAAGGAAGAAAACACGGGCTTTCACGGGCTTTTATCGAAGAAAACGGGAAAAGACGAAGTCAAAAGATCAAGAGTGCAAAAAGAACGGAAGTCCAAGGCCTATTCTGAAGATTTATCGAAGAAAAAGTCTAAAGACGGAAGTTTAATGAAGTCGAAGAACTCAAGTCTAAATTAAAGAAGAAAATTAACAAGACAAGTTCAAATCCCGAGACGACGTCGAGAAAAGACAAATAATTAAATCGAGTCGAGAAGACGTGAAGAAAGAAAGAAAGAAGAGACAACACATGCACTCCTTCCCATTTTTCCATATAAATACCCTCCTAATACACATTAGGAGGGTGGTTAGTTTTTAGTAGTTAGTTTCATTTTTCACTTTTCTTTCTAGTTTTAGAGAGAGAAAGTTCTCAACTTTCTCTCACTAAGTTTTCATCTTTCTTTCTTTTAATCTTTCAAGATTAAGCCTTTTGTATTTGGATTTCATTAATCAAGTTCAAGTTAAGCTTTTAATCTTTCATCTCTTTCTACCTTTCTTTGATTTTAGTTTACTTTTGGTGCGAATTACATTTGATCCGTGTTGTTCTTAATGTTTTCGTGCTAAAAAGTTAATCTTTTTATGCCTACTTAAGTTTTCATACGAATAAGCTTTGAGATCTTTGTGCTTATTGGCTTATTTATATGTTTAGCTTATTTACTCTTTAAAAGTTTTCTTAAAAAGTTCATCTTTTTATGGTTTGATTCAAAAGATTGATTATTTTAAGTTTGGATAAGTTGTTATTTGTGCTTATTTAGTCCTTCTCACTTTAGATTCGTTCAAGTTTTGGTGATAGCTTATCAAAATAGCTTATCATCTTTGCTTATTCTCGAATCCCACATAAATCGGAAAAGGTATTGAACCCTTTTCCGATTGGTACATTCCGACTGCACCCCCTCCCCTTATTCCGATCAATAGATCGGATTAGGGTTTTAACCCATTCCGATTTGAGCACCTTAATATTCCGATCGTGTTGATCGGATTAGGGAGTTTGGATTCCGATCTGGATCCTTTTTGTAACATTCCGATTGGATTCGATTTTAATATATTCTGATTGTGGGTATTTTGTTGAGATTCCGATTGGGGATTTTGCTACACATTCCGATTTGACCCAAGTTCATGTATTCCGATTGTAGTTTTAAATATATTCCGATTGCATTAGTTTGGCCTCATTCCGATCAAAATAGTTCTCCTTATTCCGACAACGGGATCCCGATAGCTCCTTATTTCCACATTCCGATTGAAGTATTCCGACAAGAGTGTGTCTGACATTCCGATTTTCCTTATTCCGACAGCATATTCCGATCTGACTTCATTTTGCATTCCGATGGTTTAATTTCTTGTTTTTACAAAATTTCCAAGTTTTAGATTTATTAAGTGTTCAAGTATTTTTTTTCTAATATAGTCTTTAGGTTTTCAAGCATTTATTTTTAACTCGTCTTTTTTTTAGTTTAATCTTTAAAGCTTTTACTTTACTCGACGACACTTGCTTATTTGCTATTAGTTTAAAATAGATAATCAATCAAAACCATTCTCTTGTTCACCAAAAGACAATTGAGTCGCACTTTAGACTGGAAATCAATTCGAAAAGATCGGACGATAAGATTTTATACTTGGGATAAAAGCCGAGCTATTAATCAACCATATAAGATTCCCCCTTAGTGATCAAAGCATCATGAGACGATGAAGATGTAGTTATCAAAACATTCATAAATATTATGTCCATGTTAGGCTCGTCATCATCATCAAAAGGTGGGTAATCTTCCATAGAAGGCATAGTGAAAGGAGGATCAAAATTAATAGTGTCTTGTGGAGGAGGTGTAGGCTCTATGTTCCCAAGAAGCAATGTAGTAATAAGACGAACCTCCTCTTCCAAATTAGAAACACTATCGTCGACCTCTATATCAAAATGTGCAAGAGTATCCTCTATGGTGGCATCAATCTCCATAAAAGAGTCCATATCAAAGGTTTTGAGTTGCCTTAGATGAAAAAGTATCAATCTATAAGAGTAAAGGATCTTCATCAATAACCAACTTCAAGGGTGGGAGGGTGGGAACATAAGGCTCAAAAGGAGGTGTATTAATGAGAGAATCACTTAAAGGGATGATATGATCATGAAAATCAATAGGTGTATCCTCAAAAACCGGAGAAGGATGATCAATCAAGGGTTCTTCTTCTATAGACTCATTATTAGGTTCTTCACACTCCTCAAAAAGTGGGTTATCAAAACATGTCTCAAAAAGAGGATTTAAATGTATCACAAAATCACTTAGAGGAATAGGTGAAGGAGTCATAGAAGAAATAGAGTCATCATCATCAGAAGTAAAGGACTCATCACTATCAGAAAGATCATCAAAGGTTTCATCACAAGAATCATAAGGTGGGAGAGGAGAAGGATCCACATCTCCTATAGGAGCAAACTCTTCATCCAAATTAGTAATGTTATCTTGACAAGACAAATCATTGGATGATATAGCATAAGATGCGTCACTAGAATCACAATCATCATCCTCCATTTGTGTCAAGTCTTTCACAAACTCTTCCTCAATCTCATTATCACTTTCTTTGAACAATTCATCAAGATCAAAGTCACCAAAATCACTAGTAGTAGCATGAAGGTCAATATGTGATAAAATCTCAATGTGATCATGAGGAGAAGAGGTATCAACACAAAGCTCATCACATGGTGCATTGGAAACACCCTCAAGCTCTCTTTGGATCGGGATAAGATTCTCGACACTAGAAGAGGTTAATTCATCCAAATCGGTGTTTGTATTAGTGCTAAGAGGCTCGTCCCCCATGGTTAAAGAGTCGGTGGGTCCCATGTGAAGTAAAGGTGTTGAAGGTGTGTATGGCTCAAGTATAGTCGGTGGAGAGATGGCAGGGTCTATAATAGGAACATCACTAAGTGTATCATCCTCAACATCTACTCTCAAAGAAGGCTCATCATCAGGTAAAGCATCGTAAGTTCTCATGAGTTGCAAGACGTGTGTTCGCAAGCCTAAGATGTTCGGATCAGTTGCCTCTTTCATTTGCTCAAGTGCTTGCATTATAAATTTAAAAGAATCTTTACTCAAGAAATGATAAATGCCTTGATTTTAAAAGGTTGTTTGATTATGACTTTGAAAATTCTCTTCATTTTTAAAATCGTCTTTATTTAAAAATTCTTGATTTTGAAAATCCTCATTAAACCCTTGATCATAATCGCTCGCGTATAGACGACAATTATTGTCACCATGCGGTCCTCCACAAGTCGCACAAGGCCCATACACGGCTCGATAATGCTCGTCTTGTAATATCTCCAAAATAGGACGATTATCCATGTGTGGCAAAATGGTCGAATGTATATACAAGTAAAATGATGTTTAAAAGCTTCCTCGGAGAAGGAAGTAATACACCAAAGGTGGTATGGTTACATGCGTGCGAGTACACGTGTAAGTAAACTCGAGGAGTGAGAGATGAGCTCTCGGTCGACTTTCGAAGAAGAAGGGATTATCCTCTTCGAGATTCGATGTGAAATATCCACAAGAAAGTATAATATATGTAATTACTACTTGGGTGCAAGACCCCCAATGAAGCCTTCCTTCAGTGAACGGGGGGTTAGGTGGCACGAAGCACTTAAGTACCTATTGACCCTTAGATGACATTTTATAGCACATCGCCTTTCTATTCACTTTTTAGTTTGTATTCTTCGAATTATTGCCTATTGGAAGTATTTATCTATTCTTGCTTTATTGAATTTGATCGATACACGTGTCAAGGACCGGAACGCCCCCTAACACGGTGTATTGCCTCTGCAATACTTATGAAAGATATGTGTATTGGTTGTTCTTATACGTATACGTATTTACATATAATAATATAGAGAAAATATTTTTGTATTTATATGATTTTTTTTAAGAAAAATACTATATGTACGTAAACACAATGAAAACTGATATAATATATATTTTTGGGTGTAATCTTTTAGGAAAAAGATTACTTTTTGGATTTTTTATTTTTTGTTTCAATTCTTTAGGAAAAGAATTGATTTTGTGATTTTTTTTAATTTTTTTGTATTTTTATCTTTTTGATTTTTTTTATGTTTTTTATTTATAATACGTAAAAATAACGTTCACAAAGTGAACGGATCCCAAAATCCAATCGTCTCACTCGAAACCGTTAATCTTCACGAAAAGAACCGGCAGCGGCGCCATTTAATATTTCGTTTTTTAGTTCGTTTTCTCTCGGTCTAATCGAATTGATATAACATTTTTAAGCTCGACTTTATTGTTTTTGGTTATTAAAGATTGAATGGTATTTATTTCTACTTGACAAGAAACATGTAAAAAGCTAAAAATAGCTATTTATACTACTATAC
Source organism: Glebionis coronaria (assembly GCA_025667525.1). Taxonomy (NCBI): domain Eukaryota; kingdom Viridiplantae; phylum Streptophyta; class Magnoliopsida; order Asterales; family Asteraceae; genus Glebionis; species Glebionis coronaria. The sequence goes on from CM046881.1 coordinate 463,655,523, forward strand.
TACGTATACGTACTAATCTAGAAACACATCGCAAATACCGCAATTAAAATACAAAGTACAAAATATATGAAATGTAAAATACAAATCTACTCTACAAATTTAAATGCAAAATACCAAATTTAAAACTAAATCTATTTTTTTGTAAAACTAAATGAATTTTTTATAAAGTCTACAAAACCTTTATAAAAGCTAAAATGAATTCTTATTAAAACTTAAGTTTGTCAAACTGTTACTTAATTAAAATACCTACAACCTAAACCCAAATGGTCCAACAACTAAAATAAGCCCATCTAACTAATTATGTCCAATAACAATCTTTTTACTTCAATTGATTAAAAGCCAATTCTACTTGTCCAACTAACAGACGGCAAATATAACTATCACAATTGTAGGTCCAACTTCATTAAACAAATTTCAAAGACTGTGCGTGTACTTTCGGATTACAAACTGAATGGCTAAAAACGACATCTCCAAAACTGACCTCTAAATCTATTTATCTCACAACAAAACAGATTGTTAGTTCTAACCTTGAGAAACCACCATTCAAACTTTCATTCTTACCACAACTATTCTCCAGACTCATCGCAAAGTTGGATCGATAAGCTATTGGTTTACGAAATCTATCATAGTTATGCTATGCACTACACTTATACAAATTTCGTACTTGTAGACTAGTATTGCAACTAATTCAACCTATTCAACCTACTGATTTTAACAGAATTGAACTAAATTTCCTAATGCCAAACACAGGTGACGAGCTTTATGCAGATTTTTAGAAAACTGAACAATGAATACGAAAGAAAAAGACTCGAATCAAATTTCAGTTACGAGTTTACTTAGCATTTAGAACACAAAGCAACTATATTCACACTATAATGATCAACTATCAGATTACACTATTTATGCAGTAAATCATAAAGTTCAAACTACACTTATAGTACAATTAAACTACACTACAACTAAACAGATTAAACTATGAATTGCAGAAAAATTAAGTGTGCTTAACCTATTCATCCGAAGCTAAGTCCGCTGATGTAGAAGGCCAGCGATGCGCTGCCTTTTCTAACTTCTAGTTCACTGTGCTGAAGACGAATTACCAAAATTTGAAAAACCTCCAATAGCTTTTATCACCACTGACTATTCATAAGCCGTCACTCGATCATCTTATCAGCGATTCCTTAAGCACTTTTCTGACCTGCAAAATTCAACCAAAACAGAATACTATATACACTACTAGCTATTTTACCATTAGCAAACACATCTTCCTGGATGTAAATCTGCAAATACTTGAACTAAATGAATCTTCGTATATTTTTCAACCGAACAGATTGAGAAGTAAAAAGCTTGAACTAGAAAATGTAATTTCACTGATGGCGAAAATCTGTACGTCCTTAACTAGAATCTAACCGTTTTAACAGAAAATGTTAAGAAAATCAGAAAGAAAGATTTGAAGAACTTGAACTCTCATTATCAAACAAAGTTAATCTGTATTAACTGGGTAGAAAAACTTAATAACCAAAAGTTAAACTAAATTGAATCATCAATGGCAGAAAAAGAGGTCCGGTTTCATCTGAATAACAACTTGAACAGTAACAGTAACGGTAATAAGCTTGAAGAAAAACAGTACTCTTGCTTGAATAGAAAGAAAGAAGAATGAGAAACTTAAAGCTTTCATTAATGGCAGAATCATGAATTAGTTATAACAGAAAACTAAAATTGGTTACAAGTTTAAAACTGAATGTAGAATTACTAACTAACTCCTAAACAACTAAATGTACTACACCTACAACTACTATGTGGAATCTACTCCTAAGCTAGCCACTTGAAACTAAAGTCTTGATCCTGTATTTATAGCCATCGAAGATGATGAGATGACGTGTTGCTTCCAATCAGGTTGTGCCACGTGTAAATACGAGGTTTATCAATTAGGGTTCTTTACATCCCAAATTGGGGGTTTCTTCATTCTCGACTCTTGATCGAATTGGCTTGTATCTTCTTGTAGAGGAGAGCAAGAGGATCATCTTTGTTGTTGTCGTCTTCGCCTGAATCTTCTTGGATTGTTCATGAATCAAACTTGCAGGTTATGTGATGGAAAAAGTGATAAATGTATGTTTCTCTCTCTTTGAATGTAGAAGACGTGTGTATGTGTTTGTTGACCGTGACTTGGTCTTTGACCAAGTATGAGTAATAAGTAAACTTTTAGCAACTTTCCCAAGTTTGCCTTATAGTCCCTTACTTTTAATTCTTTTATCAAATGTGTATAAAAACTTTTAAGTAATTTGTTTTTCATCCTTTGTCTTATTTGAAAGTTACACTTTAGGTCCTCGATCTTTGGAATAATGACAAGTAAGGTCCTTCAAGCTTGATTTATCCTTTTCTTCGTCTTTTATCATAAAACCCTTGAAAGCGCGTCTTTGCTTCAAAATGTATCTTGTTTACCTGAAAACACATGAAACACAAATACCCACGTAATTCTGATATTTTCAGTTAAATATTATGTTTTGGCTATGTTTTGAGTGGTTTTTGGATCATTATTGATGAGTGTTTTCACACTTATCAATAACCATTTTCGCTATTACTTGTTTTAAAAATGAATGCTTGTGTTCCACAACATTACTACTAAACCTATGAATATCACTTAACTTTGTGTTGACGTTTTACATGTTTAATCTCAGGTAATAATGCTAAATTTTGCTTGGATGGGAGCCCGCAGGATATTATCGCAGCTTGGAGATTTATGTGTTATATTTAAACTTTGGTTTTGGTAAAAGTTGTCAAAAGTTTATCCTATATTTTTGGTAACTATATGTTACAAAACCATGTTTAAATAATAGATTTGTCCGCTTATAAAACTCTGGGACCTCTAAGTTTAAAACTATGAACTTTTATGATGTAATGAAAATGTTTTATTACGTCAATTTTGTGTCACTTATATATCATTGTCTCTTGTACCATGACGTGGCACCCCCATGTTGCCTACGTGTTTCCTTGCCTGATTTCAGGGGTCTCACAGATTGGTATCAGAGCGATGGTTATAGGGAACTGAGCCGTTTTTAAAACTTAGTTTATAAGCTAAAGTTCAAATACTTCATGTTTCTAGGTGTCAAACACAGAATCTGCCATTGTTGTTCAATATCTGCGCGGGTAACTCTCTAATCCTTATTTTTTACTTTTAATATTTTTTGTATTATTTCATTTCTTGATTACATTTTGAAATATTACAATACCCTCATGACGATAATTACAATCTCTTTCCAAATCCTTTGTGCTTAATGAATTATCACTAGATATTACTGTGATTACATCTGCCCTTACTTTATTTTTTCAGTTTCTTGTTCTTGTGAATTTGATCTTGTTACAATAATTTTAAATCGTTATGATGTTATATACTTTTATTCAGAGCGCGTATGCTGCCGACTTTTCATACTCGCTTTCTGAGTACAGTTGCTATTTCGTTTATGCGTAAAATGATTAATCTCATATACTCGTTTATTTTGAATCGTCTAAGTTTCTCGACACACTTTTATACGTTGTGCATACTTGATACAATCGTTTTCATTGGGTTCAAGATTAGTCTCTCGGAATCTTATCGAATTGATCACAACTCAAAGTGGAATGATTTGTTCTTGGTGACAAATAGGGGGTTTGGTTTTCTATTCTACTAAAAAGGTAAATGAATGAAGTAAATAAAGATTTAAACCAAAAACAGTCAATGAAATAAAACTTGAAGTTAAAATAAACAATTAAATGATAAAGCTGTGAAATAACCTCACTGAAGAAATGCTCTACTCGGAATAAAGTCCTTATGCGGAATAAGTGGTGCTATCCGGAATATATGACCATGCGGAATAAAGTGTTATTCGGAATAACTTTGCTATGCGGAATAAAAAACTCTATGCAGAATAAGTGGGCTATCCGGAATAAAGAGGCTATGCGGAATAATTACACTATTCGGAATAAAGAAGCTATGCGGAATAATTATACTATTCGGAATAAAGAAGCTATGCGGAATAAAAAGACCATTTGGAATAAAGAAGCTGTGCGGAATAAAAAGATTATTCGGAATAAAAATCCTATCCGGAATAACTAGGTTATGCGGAATAAAATGCTACCCGGAATAAAAAGGCAATTCGGAATAAACTGCTATGCGGAATAAGAATGCTACCCGGAATATTGGGCTATTCGGAATAACAATGCTACTCGGAATAATAAGGCAATTCGGAATAAACTGGGAAAATGAAGAACAGTTTACAGCGAGAAAGCAGGGGAACACGAATTTATCAAAAATCGACCAAGTTTTTAACCAAATCTTAAATAAGACTAATCACAAATCATCTACTAGCCATAAACATCAAATCCCAATCATAAAAACATAAAACCCACTAACTTTTGAAGATTAAAATCAATCAAACAAGAACTTTTAAAACTTTAAATAAAAAGAGAAGATGAACAAGATGAAATGGAAAAGATTATATTGATGATTAAGGTTTAAACAATCAAAGGGAAAAGATTAAACTACAAGATTGGTAAAAACAAGAATGAAAATCACCAAACACCCTAATGGTGTTGGTGATGCCTACGAACAGAAAGGAGAGAAAAGGGAAAAACAAAAACTAAAAACTGCTTGAAAAGTGTGAAGGGAATCCTTTATATAGTCCTTGTCTTTGGTTGGTGAGTGGGCTTTCTCCCGTTCTTCTTGTCTTCTCGTCTTTTCAGAAAAGTTAACGTTTTTTATTCTGATTCGGGATTTGTCGACGATTAAATTCAACTCGTCTTTTAATTTCTTCGTTTAATAGACTTGAGTTTCTTCGACTTATGTAAATCTTCCATCTTTGGTCCTTTTCTTCGATAAATCTTCAAACAGGCCCATTGACTTCAAATCTTTTGCATCTCTTGGACAATAGACTTCGTCTTGAGTCTTTTTCCTCGATAAAACCCGTGCAATCCCATGTTTTCTTCAATATTCATCCGGTTGACTCTGAAAACACAATAAACATAAAAACCACGTATAATTCCAAACAAATGATATTAAACACGCGTTTTGGTCTTGTTTTAGTAAGAAATAAGTGGTAAAAGGATGGGTGTTTTCACACCTATCAAATCCCCTACACTTAACCATTGCCATGCCCTCATGCAATGCTTAGTGATAAAGCAATTTTACACTCTTCTCATAATCAATCAACCTTGGCCTTATTAAAATACTACTAAACAAAAATTAAAGTACTAAGAGAAATTAAAACTTTAAAGTAAACAAAAGGATAGAAAACCATTTTCAATTGAAAATAGCTATATGGAAATAACTTGCAAAGAGATCAAGGACTTACATTAGGGCTTTGGTGCTGCGAAGATTTATCACCCTCAAGTTTCACGTTCCCCAAACTAAGCTTAAAAACGAGATCATTGTTATTATAAGTTAGCAAATCAAACACTTACACACATGGCTTAATTATATGCTTAAACTCCCTTATTCCTAGGTGTATCTCTTATATTTTATTTTTGTCTTAGAATGATCATGAAGATGCATTTTTGGACTTATTTTGATAGTTTATTTAGGCTGAAAGCAAAGTAGGACGATTTGATCAATAGTTAGCTAAAGGACAAAATCTCTTAAAACTGCTTCTCGGGATATCAAAAAGTTCATATCTTGGTATAACTCGCTTCGCGATTTGAGACCTTTCTCGGGCCGATATTTGGCATGTACTTCATACTTCATATCTTGAGAGACGTGCTTGAGATAATGGTCTTCTCTTCGTTAATAGAGTTTCTTCACTTGGAGACTTTTGAGGGGTACTCCAACTTTGTTGACCACGACTTCATGATTATTTCTTCAATCGCAAATTGGGATTTTGAGATACAACGATCCGCCTCCTTTTCCGACTTGGATATATTTATCCTCATACCTTGTTAGGGTCTTTTCGGATAGACTTCTCCATGATCTTTATGGGAGTTGATTGCTTTTCGTCGTGAGTCTTGATCCTTCATATTGATTTTGGGAATAATGCTCTTCACATCACTTTGGATCTTTAGCAATAAAATGGAATCCTCATGCCTTGTTAGGGCCTTTTCGGACTCGCCAATCTTCGCACCCCGCTTCATTAGTTATGCCTTGGCTATGAACTCTTATCATTACCGAGCAACTTTTAAGCGATCTTGGGCTAGAAGCTAAGTAACTTTTCAAATCGTACGACCTTACTTATTGCAGATAAATTATTAGCAAGTGATGGGAGAATAGGCAAATAATTACACCAAGTGAGCTTGTGCAAGAATACCGACTTATAATTGACTCTATCATTTCTCGTTCTCCACAATTTAAAATCTCAAGTAATGAGACTCGTGGATGCTTAGCCTAATAAACCAAGTAAGGTCTACATGGTTAAGGATACTAGCTAGAATAAACTTGGATAAGTCTATTCGGGTTGAGTCAAAATAATCGCAACGGGGCTAATATGTCAAAGATTTCAAAACTAGCTACACCACTTTATTAATATTTTTGACTTTATTGCGGGATATATACATATGAAAGCAACGATAAAAATTTAAAAATTACGACTAAATGGCCAAAGTTAATTAAAAATTTGAAAAATGCTGAAAAAGATGATTTTACGGTTAAATGAAGGCATTTTCATGGAAAAGTCCACTTAAAACTTCGATAGAAGTCCCCCCTAAACTTAAGATAAACATTGTCCTCAATGTTTAAGCATGTGGGAAAAGTCTCCCCTACACTTATGACATTGTGCACGTTGGTTAAATCAAGTTAAGGAAGAGACGACTAACGTGATCAATTTCAAATGTGAGTATGAAGAAAATTGAATCACGATAGTTGAGACATAGAACCGGATTTCGGATAACACGGGAGCACGGTTCTTCAAAGGTTCCAAAAGTGCATTCATCCCTGTAATCACATCACCATACAAACACAAACACCTATAGAGGTCCCCCCTACACTTAGGAGGTTAAAACAGAAAAGGATAGATACTCGGGCTGCCTCCCGAGGAGCGCTTGTTTTTGATAACCGAGTCACGAGCCTGACTCGACCTAAAATTAGTTCATGGGGAACGTGGTGAGGGATGGAATCATCTCATGAGAGATGTCCTCACCAAAGTACAACTTCACTCGTTGGCCATTCACCTTAAAATTAGGTCCATTAGGTTGAGCGAGCTCGAGAGTACCATATGGAAAAATTTGGGCAATGGTGAATGGGCCGGACCAACGAGATTTTAGCTTGCCCGAAAAGATTTTCAACCGAGAGTTAAAGAGCAAAACTTTGTCTCCAACTTGGAACTCTCGGTTTTTAATCTTAGAGTCTTGAATGAGCTTAGTCTTTTCCTTATAGATCAAAGAATTTTCATAAGCCCCATTACGGAGTTCATTGAGCTCATTGAGTTGGATCTTGTGAAGGTCACCGGCTTTGTTGATATCAAAATTAGCCCACTTCAAGGCCCAATAAGCCTTGTGCTCCAACTCAATGGGGAGGTGGCACGCTTTCCCGTACACGAGACGATATGGTGTACAACCAATCGGAGTCTTGTATGCGGTACGAAAAGCCCACAAAGCATCATCAAGTTTATCGGCCCATGAGGCACGATGCTCTCCCACGGTTCTTTCAAGAATTCGCTTTAATCCTCGGTTAGAGATTTCAGCCTGGCCATTAGTTTGTGGGTGGTAGGCGGTGGAAAGACGATGATTTACAAAATAGTTAGCCATGACTCTAGCAAATTGATCATTGCAAAAATGAGTCCCGCGATCACTAATAATGGCACGAGGCACACCGAATCTAGCGAATAGCGATTTCAAAAAGTTACAAACCACCCTTGCGTCATTAGTGGGTAAAGCTTTGGCTTCAACCCATTTGGAGACGTAGTCAACGGCTACAAGGATGTATTTGTTTCTTTTAGAAGAAGGGAGTGGCCCCATAAAGTCGATACCCCAAACATCAAAGATTTCACATTCTTGTATGAAATTCTAAGGCATCTCATCTTTATGTGTGATCTTGCCTTGTTTTTGGCAAGCATCACATCGTTTAACCATCCCGTGAGCATCACGGTAAATGGTGGGCCAATAAAATCCCGAGTCAAACACTTTTTTGGCGGTGTAGTTGGGACCAAAGTGACCACCGGTGGGTCCTTTGTGGCAAGCGTCAAGGATTTCTAAAGCTGCCGGTCCATCAACACATCGGCGAATAATCAAATCAGCACATTGTTTGAATAGATACGGGTCATCCCAAAAGTAAGTCTTAATGTCTTTGAAGAACTTCTTCTTTTGTTGGGATGTTAACCCGTCAACGAGAATTCCACCCGCCAAGTAGTTTGCAATGTCGGCAAACCACGGGGTTTCATCAGAAGTCGAGTTGATAGACATTAAGGTCTCCAGGGGAAAGAGTCATTGATCTCTTTGTTCGGATGTTCCCCTTGGTAAGGATCCTCAAGTCTACTGAGATGATCCGCGGCTAGGTTTTCAGCTCCTTTCTTATTGCGAATTTCGATTTTAAATTCTTGGAGTAGCAAAACCCAGCGAATAAGTCTTGGTTTGGAATCTTGTTTAGTAAACAAGTACTTCAACGCGGAATGATCGGTATACACGATTGTGGTAGAAAGGACAAGATAGGGGCAGAACTTTTCAAAGGCATAGACAACAGCTAAAAGCTCTTTTTCGGTTGTCGTGTAATGCAATTGAGCCCCCATCATTGTCTTGCTAGCGTAATGGATCGGTTGGAAGTGTTTGTTCACTCTTTGGCCCAAAACTGCTCTAATAGCAAAGTCGCTAGCATCGCACATCAACTCAAAGGGAAGCTCCCAATTAGGGGTGACCAAGACGGGTGCCTTAGTTAGCTTATCCTTAAGTAAGTTGAAGGCTTCGATACACTCGGTGGAAAATATAAAAGGAGTATCTTTTTCCAAGAGGTGGGTCATCGGGCGAGCGATTTTAGAAAAATCTTTGATGAAACGACGGTAGAAGCCCGCATGACCGAGGAAAATTCTCACACCCTTCACGGTTGAAGGTGGAGGCAACTTAGAAATAACATCGTCTTTAGCACGGTCTACTTCAAGACCGGCTTTGGAGATCTTGTGTCGTAGCACGATGCCCTTTTTTACCATGAAATGGCATTTTTCCCAATTAAGAACAAGTCGAGTGTCTTCACACCGCTTAAGAATACGTTCTAAATTGGCAAGGCAAGCAGAGAAAGAATCGCCATAAACCGAGAAATCATCCATGAATACTTCCATAGTTTCTTCAACCATGTCATGGAAGATAGCCATCATACACCTTTGGAACGTCCCAGGAGCATTGCATAAACCAAAAGGCATGCGTTTGTAAGCAAATGTTCCGTAGGGACAAGTGAATGTGGTCTTTTCTTGGTCTTTGGGATCGATGGGAATTTGAAAATACCCGGAGAAACCGTCTAAAAAGCAGTAATAGTCATTACCAGCTAGACGTTCGAGCATTTGATCCATGAAAGGAAGAGGAAAGTGATCTTTTCTCGTGGCATCATTGAGTTTGCGGTAGTCAATACAAACTCTCCACCCAGTAACGAGACGAGTGGGAATCAACTCGTTGTGTTCATTGGGAACAACGGTTATTCCGCCCTTCTTGGGCACACAATGGACGGGACTTACCCACGGCGAATCCGAAATAGGGTAAATCAAGTCGGCATCAAGAAGTTTGATAACCTCTTGTTTGATGATGTCATGAATACAAGGATTAACCCTTCTTTGGCTCTGGATTGCGGGTTTAAAGTCATCTTCCATGAGAATCTTGTGAGTACAAAAGTTCGGATCAATTCCGCGGATATCGAAAATTTTCCAAGCAATTGCCTTCTTATGATCTTTAAGCACGACGATGAGGCGAGATTTTTCTTCTTCTTTCAAGTCCTTCGCAATGATGACGGGCGACTTCTTCTTATCTTCAAGGAACACGTACTCGAGATGGGGCGGTAACTCCTTAAGTTCTAAATCCGGAGGATTTTCGATGGGAGGCGTTTTCAAAGTCGGTTCATCGATAGCAATATCCTTGGGAGGTGGTGGAGAAATATTGTCTTCTTTAAGAAGGTTCTCAATGAGGCGAAGATCTTCATCCCAATCGGTGGAAGAATCGTCATGTTCTAAGTTCACATCTCCCATGGTGGCTTCCAAATCTTTCCAAAGGAAATCACTTTCTCCAAATAGAGATAGTGATGAGTCAATAGAAGAAACGGTCTCAACATTGGGAAGAGAGGGAGGAATACTTTTACAAGCATCAATAAAGTGTTCTTCACAAGCCTCATCAAGAACGTCAATACAATTAACACTCTCGTATGAATAAGGCTGTTTAGAAAGCTTTCCCATGTTGAAGACGATTTTATCGTCACCCACTCTCATGATAAGCTCACCGGCTTCAACATCAATGAGAGTGCGACCGGTCCTCAAGAATGGACGACCAACAATCAATGGCACACGAGGGTCCATGTCGTAGTCAAAGACAACGAAATCGGCAGGAAAAGTGAATTTGTCGACTCCTACAAAGACGTCTTCGGCTATCCCCACTGGATAAGCAACCGTACGGTTAGCTAATTCCAAAGTCATTTTGGTGGGGACTAGCTCAGGGAGAGATAATTGCTTCCAAACGCTTAGAGGCATTAAGTTAATACTGGCACCTAGATCGGCTAGGGCCATGCAATTCTCTACTCTCGGGAAGTTGCAAGGGATTAAGAAACGACCCGGATCACCAAGCTTGGTTGGCAATTTCCTTAAGAACACTACAGAGCAATTCTCATTAAGTTGGGTGTTAGCAATATCAAGAAGCTTCTCCTTGTCACTAAGAAGATCTTTGAACATTTTCGCATACTTAGGCATGTGAGCGAGAGCCTCGGCGAAGGAGATGTTAAAATTCAATTGTTTAAAAATTTTAAGAAAGTTTGAAACCTGAATATCGTCCTTGCTTTTGAGCTTCTCTTTCCTCAACCTTGAGGGATAAGGTATATCGGAAGAAGAGGAAGGCTTTGGGATCGAAGGATCACTCACATCCTTGGGTGGAGGAGGGGTAGAAGTAAGAGGTGGAGAAATTGGTGAAGTAGAAGGATGAGGAATAGGAGCAGGTGACTCGTTTTCCTTAGTCACAATCACCGGTGGAGGTATAGGAAGCTCGGGTTCCTTGGTACCTTTACCACTGTGAGTGGTGATTGCTTTCATCTCCCCTCTTGGATTCGCAACGGTGTTACTCGGAAGAGTACCCGAAGAAGAGGGTTGATTACCTTGGAAGAAACTAGCCATCATGTTCCTTAAGTTATTCGTTTGACTTGCCAAAGTGTTTCTCATATCAGCTCTCAGATCGTTCCCTTGTTTCACCATGTCTGCTTTCAAGTTGAGCACTTCCCGCTGGAGATTGTCCACGATCACATCATTAGTCCTCATGTAGGTTCCAATATCTTGGTGTAATGCGGTGGGTTGGTTGGGAGGAGCATTATAGGCGGGTGGTTGATAAGCAGGTTGTTGGTAAACTTGGTTGTTTCTTTGAGGTGGATATGGTTGTTTGTGAGGTGGTAGGTATGGTGCACGAGGTTGTTGTTGTTGTTAAGGAGGGCGATTGAGGTTTTGTTGTTGGTTTGGGTTGTTAGGAGGAAAACCGGGCGGTGAGAGATTGTTGTTTGAGCGGTAGCTAAGCAAGTTGCGGTCTCCTTGAGGACGAGCTTGATAAGCGGCCGGAGGATAGGTACCGTATGCTGCATTCACATTCTCAGAAGGATAGTCTTGGGTGGCGGTACAAGTTGTGTAAGAGTGAGGACCCCCGCATATCTCACATGGTTGGCTAACAGCATTGACTTGAGCGTCTTGAGCGTTTTTAGCGTTGATGCTGTTGGTGTTGTTAGCGGTGTGGGTAACAAGCGATTCAAGAAGCGTAGTAACTTTGTCAAGTCGCTTGTCGCTGTCACTAGTACTAGCACTATCAGCATTGGTCCGAACACTCTTGGTTTGCACAAGAGACTTATTTTCAATAATATCCCAAGCGGCATTGGAAGTCTTAACCAAAATATTACCCCCCGAGGCACTGTTTAGTGAATCTTGGTCATTCATGCTTAAACCATTATAAAAAGTATTAATTTGGTGCACTTTGGTAAAACCATGTTGTGGGCACTTTCTTAAAAGGTCTTTAAAACGGTCCCAAGATTCACTAAAAGACTCATCGTACTTTTGTTCAAAATTGATAATTTCATTCCGTAAAGCGGTAGTACGAGAGGGTGGGAAAAAGTAGTTTATAAATTTGGTCTCCAAATCTGTCCACGTAAGAATACTTTGTGGCGGTTCCTTTGCAAGCCAATGCCGGGCTTGTCCCTCTAAAGAAAAGGGAAAGAGTTGTAAACGGATTACCTCTTGTGGAACACCATTGAATTTGACCGTATTCGTGAGTTGCAAGAATCTCTTGATGTGGTCATGAGGATCATCAATGGTACGCCCCAAGAATGGTTGAGCAGAGACCATCTGGATAAAGCCGGATTTGAGCTCAAAGTTGTTGGCTGCAATCACGGGTATGACAATTGGATCATTGTTGCCGTCTACATGTGCTTGCAGAAGTTCAATCATCGGGCGATTATCCGGTAGAGGTTCATTGTTGTTGTTATTATTGTTGTTGAGAGGTGGATTGTTATTGTTGTTATTGTTTTGAGGTGGGTTATTGTTGTTGTGTATACTGGCCATGTCTAAGTCTTCGAGAGGCTCAGGCTCTTGATAAGACGTTGATCGTGTACGCATGCACCTACAAAAGAACTAACAAGGCAAACAAGAAATATTTTTGGTTTTTATGGTTTTTTTTTAGGATTTTTGAAAATTTTATATTTTTAGGATTTTTGAAGATTTTTATGAAAAAGTAACGTACCCGGTGAACGGATCCCAAAATCCAAGTTCTCACAAAAAACTGGTAATCTTAACGAGAAAAGCCGTCAGCGGCGCCATTTGATACAATCGTTTTCATTGGGTTCAAGATTAATCTCTCGGAATCTTCTCGAATTGATCACAACTCAAAGTGGAATGATTTGTTCTTGGTGACAAATAGGGGGTTTGGTTTTCTATTCTACTAAAAAGGTAAATGAATGAAGTAAATAAAGATTTAAACCAAAAACAGTCAATGAAATAAAACTTGAAGTTAAAATAAACAACTAAATGATAAAGTTGTGAAATAACCTCACTGAAGAAATGCTCTACTCGGAATAAAGTCCTTATGCGGAATAAGTGGTGCTATCCGGAATATATGACCATGCGGAATAAAGTGTTATTCGGAATAACTTTGCTATGCGGAATAAAAAACTCTATGCGGAATAAGTGGGATATCCGGAATAAAGAGGCTATGCGGAATAATTACACTATTCGGAATAAAGAAGCTATGCGGAATAATTAGACTATTCGAATTAAAGAAGCTATGCGGAATAAAAAGACCATTTGGAATAAAGAAGCTATGCGGAATAAAAAGATTATTCGGAATAAAAATCCTATCCGGAATAACTAGGTTATGCGGAATAAAATGCTACCCGGAATAAAAAGGCAATTCGGAATAAACTGCTATGCGGAATAAGAATGCTACCCGGAATATTGGGCTATTCGGAATAACAATGCTACTCGGAATAATAAGGCAATTCGGAATAAACTGGGAAAATGAAGAACAGTTTACAGTGAGAAAACAGGGGAACACGAATTTATCAAAAATCGACCAAGTTTTTAACCAAATCTTAAATAAGACTAATCACGAATCATCTACTAGCCATAAACATCAAATCTCAATCATAAAAACATAAAACCCACTAACTTTTGAAGATTAAAATCAATCAAACAAGAACTTTTAAAACTTTGAATAAAAAGAGAAGATGAACAAGATGAAATGGAAAAGATTATATTGATTATTAAGGTTTAAACAATCAAAGGGAAAAGATTAAACTACAAGATTGGTAAAAACAAGAATGAAAATCACCAAACACCCTAATGGTGTTAGTGATGCCTACGAACAGAAAGAAGAGAAAAGGGAAAAACAAAAACTAAAAACTGCTTGAAAAGTGTGAAGGGAATCCTTTATATAGTCCTTGTCTTTGGTTGGTGAGTGGGCTTTCTCCCGTTCTTCTTGTCTTCTCGTCTTTTCAGAAAAGTTGACGTTTTCGATTCTGATTCGGGATTTGTCGACGATTAAATTCAACTCGTCTTTTAATTTCTTCGTTTAATAGACTTGAGTTTCTTCGACTTGTGTAAATCTTCCATCTTTGGTCCTTTTCTTCGATAAATCTTCAAACAGGCCCATTGACTTCAAATCTTTTGCATCTCTTGGACAATAGACTTCGTCTTGAGTCTTTTTCCTTGATAAAACCCGTGCAATCCCATGTTTTCTTCAATATTCATCCGGTTGACTCTGAAAACACAATAAACACAAAAACCACGCATAATTCCAAACAAATGATATTAAACACGCGTTTTGGTCTTGTTTTAGTAAGAAATAAGTGGTAAAATGATGGGTGTTTTCACACCTATCAATACTCTCGCGATACCATTGTTTGGGATTAAGAAGTGTTGTGTCTGATGAGACTTCCGATTATCATTTTTCTACCATGTGTGTTACTTTCAATGTTAAACCTCTCTAAGATATCTATTTAGATATCCAAATTGCTTTCCGACCATTTGTGATTGGATGTCTTGAAAAATAGTCTATAGACCATTGTGTAGCTCAGTGTGTCCCTGGAAAAGACTTAAGAACATCGTGTGAGTCACACATCTCGAAGCATTCCTTGAATCTATGTTAAATAATATCGTGGGTTTTCGTAACCTTGATTGACCGTTACGTCACTGTTTTACACGGCACTTGTGTATCGATTAAATATTATTTCATTGACCATTCTACGTTTCGACTTCGAATTACAACGTTCGTTTGTACCTTGGAAACACCACCGTCATCTTGTAATTCATATCCTATAATGTATTGTGGTGCTTGTTTGGAATACGATTTTACTCCTATAAACTTGTATCCTCCCTTTTCTAAACGTCCTCGCTCCGGGAGTGCAACTCGTTAATGTTCCATTTCTTTCTCAGTATGTCTTGTGTTTTTGGAAAATCACGCCGCCAAGAGACCTTTCTACATTGCATCTTGAAATCTAAGACACGGATGTCATGCGCCGTTTTTGGTTTCTTAGATTATCGTTGGTATTCTTAAACCATTTTATACTATGTTTTATACAAGTCATGTGTGTACATAAATTCCGGGTCGTTGTGAAGTTTGATTAAATTTCAAGGTGTGTCGAAAAATATAGTTTCTGCAGAAAAGTTATGTAATTTAAAGATGTCGGGAAAATATTTTTATAAACTTTAGACATAAAAATATGTTTCTACTTGTTGAGACGGTCGTTTGGACATAAATTCCGAGTCTTAACTCTTAAAAAAATGAGCAAGTTACGCTCATTCGAAATTTGTAAAATTTAAGAACTTATTTTCTGCGTATATGGAAATTTACTATTGATACAGAATCTTGCATGGGCATTTTGGTCATTTTACATTAGGTTTCAGGTCTAAGATAAACTAGAAAGTTGTCCGAAACGTCGTTTTACACCAAATTGCTTTAGACTCCGAGTCTTGAAAATATCATTAGCGAGTCAATTGGCCTAGTCAGACCCAAAAGTCAAACTTAAAAGTCAAAGCTGGTAGAATTTAAAAATATGGTTTGAAGCGTTTTTGAGTTCGTTTGAGCTCGTTAAATTTTAACGAATGAGATTTTTACAAGTACCAAACATTGATTGCGTTTGAAAAAGTTTAAAAATAGTAACTTTGAGTTCGGGTTATACGTATATATATATATATATATATATATATATATATATATATATATATATATATATATATATATATATATATATATATATATATATCGTGAAATTTTGATATGGATTGTTTAGATAACACTTTAATGAACTAGTTTTGTCGAAAAAGTTGTGCATTTTATGCGTCACTATTAACGTGTTAAATTTCTAAACTTTTGAGATTCAGAAACTTTCCTAATATAGAAACTTTCCAAAAATAGAATTTTGTTGGGTTAGTTGTGTTATTCGAAAACGGATATTCTACTTTCTTAAAAGCATATTTATGTCGAATAAGTTACGATGTGAACACATATGGATTCCTTTATCCTTTCGTTTATACATGACTTATTTGTCATTCTATTTTATATTTATTTTTTTCTATTTCTAACGTACCACTGATTTGGGTCGAGGTTTGAAGTTCTTGTTTTCACATCTTCATCCTCGTTGATAACACGTGTCTCACGACGATTCCGGCTAAACCTTTCGAAACTGTATCATCTTGTAACCATTTCTCATATTGTCTTATCTATTACTCTTTGTTACTCTCGTGTAACCCACTCGCTATTTTATAAGTTATCATAATGTCACCATATAAACTTAAATTATTACTGTTTTACGGATAATTTTACAAAATGTTCTACTTGGGCCTTAATAAATAATTGAATATTACCTTATAAAATTAATTGATATTATTTTACGATGTATTTTCACAAATTGTTCTAAATTGGTCTTATAAAGAATTATTGTAACATTAAAATTGTTGGATTAAATATCTAGCCATTTACTTACTTGTGAAAAGTTTCATAAATCATATTAAGTTTTATTTTACAAATGGCATTATATACATATTTCAAAACATATGACATGTAATACTAGTTTGACGAAACTAAGCATCGCATTGCCAGTCCAAAATTATGCATGGCCTGATCACCTATGCATAATTTAGAAGGAGCCATGCGAGGTTGAATAGTAGTCACCTCAAATATTTTTACAAGAACCAACTTTTTAAAAGTCTATTTTAGATCAGTGACTTTAAAGGTATTTTTTGTGCTCTTAAGTCTGATTTGAACTTGGATTGATAGGATACTGTTGTATATTTTTTTGCAAGCTTCGATTTGGTATGAAGTATGCCTTCCAATTCAAAACGATGAGGAAGATATGCTAGTTTGAATATTCGTGTACCGTACAACACGAAATTGTTGTCGATAATTGGTCAAATCTCGGGGACTATAGATTGAGTTTCAAAAATGTTCAAGGGCTGTTCTCAGGCTCTAAACTTAGCATTTTGTGTCTGTTTTCAAAGTCAATTGTTGGATTTGTAAAATGTTTTGGGTAAGGATGTCTAAATGGTTTCACGAGTCAAGTGTACAAAACTGTCCGGATCTTAGAGTCTTGAAATGTGTTGAGCAGGTGGTTCTAAAATGTAAATCTTTGGATGAAATTTAAACTTAGTTTTTTCAGGTTATGATTGAGTTTTTCACGAAGTTTCATTAAAATTCGAGTTGGCTAAGGATGGGAAATCAGTGGGTACATTTGGTACATACCGGTTGAGTGTTTTCGGAAGCGTCTAGTAAATTCACATGTGTGGTTTGTTCTTGCGTATTTACTATGGTTTTCCGTTTATTTAATTGGTTATACTAAGTATGTTTCGATACTTGAGTTTATTGATGAAGTGCGCGCCTTATTTAGTAGGTTGCGGCTTTCGTGTTTTACCGGACATCAATATCATCGGCGATCGTCTTAACACTACTTCTTCTACTAAGGTGAGTTCATAACCCCTTTTTACTACTTGTACATTGTTTCTAAACGCGGGGTGAGATTTTATATGGTGGAACACACTCATTTAAAACTGTACGCTATCCAAAACTTGTATGCTATCCAGAACTTGTATGCTTTCCAGAACTTGTATGCTTTCCAATAGATTTTCATTATTATTATTGCTTTTAGTGTCCATAGCCACTAAGTTTCCCCTCTTGATCATGAACCGTTAATTTTCTCGTATTACTTTGTGCTAAGCGCGAATGTTGTGGGTGAATCCATCAGGATTGACAATCCCCGTCTCGTATTTCTTTGGCGCATTACATTTGTTTATACTTGAGTGTTTAGGCTGAGTACTCACTAGGGGAACTTACATGGTGTTAAGCTTCGGTGTCATGAGCTAGATGGCAATAATAATAGATTTGGACTATGGTTAATGTACATAACCATTTTCCCTATTACTTGTTTTACAAATGAATGCTTGTGTTCCACAACATTACTACTAAACCTATGAATATCACTCAACTTTGTTTTGACGTTTTACTTGTTTAATCTCAGGTAATAATGCTAAATTCTGCTTGGATGGGAGCCCACAGGATATTATCACAGCTTAAAGATTACTGTGTTATATTCAAATTTTGGTTTTGGTAAAAGCTGTCAGAAGTTTATCCTGTATTTTTAGTAACTATATGTTACAAAACAATGTTTAAATAATAGATTTATCCGCTTATAAAACTCTCGGACCTTTAAGTTAAAAACATTGAACTTTTATGATGTAATGAAAATGTTTTATTACGTTAATTTTGTGTCACTTATATATCATTGTTTCTTGTACCATGACGTGGCACCCCCATGCTGCCTACGAGTTTCCTTGCCTGATTTCAGGGGTTTCACATTAGCCCTTCGAAAACCTAAAAGCCCCCACTTGGGTCACAAACTCACATAGTTGAGCTGAAATTGTAGATATGAAATTTACAAAAAGCACTTGGGTTTTTTCTTCTGGTGATGTGGGATATAAGTAAGTTAATTATATAGTCTGGCTAAAATACTCTTTTAACGAGTCAATTTTTATAACATCCTTGAAATGGTTTTTATACCAGGAGACGCTTACGATTGTAAAGTTATTCACATCAGGCCCTTTGTTATTTAGAGTGGAAAACGATGTGTTAATATTCATGTGGTCCAACACGGGCTTGAAGCTTCACGAAAGCTCGTCATCGTTCCTTATTAAGGGTCACCAGGATGAAGCGCATGTGAAGTTTGAACAATGGAAGGACCTCAAAAACGAAATTTACAGCCTTTTCCGTCTGCTCACTCATGATGCTACACCGAGATTCATGAAGAGGTATCTGTAGATTAGATGAACTCATGCTTAAAGTACACGCTATATCACATGATGTAGAACCCTGATTTTCCGCTCCATGCAACCATTAGAAAACTATCAGCTGGTCCAAAATGGCCATAACATTGGCCACCATTAGCAAATTCTTTTCAGTTGGCGAGTTTGCCAGCTTGTTGTGATCTATGTGCTCTCTTACCGTAGTGTATGATTTGTGTTTGCTTAGTTAGTATCATCGTATTCTATTTTTTATTCTTTTTATTTTTTATTATTATTATTTATTTAGTTAGTTACTTATTTATTTATTTTTTGGTTTTATTTTTATTTTTTTATGCCTCTTCCCTCTTTCTATGTTGTTTACTTAAATATATATATATATATATATATATATATATATATATATATATATATATATATATATATATATATATATATATATATATATATATATATATATATATATATATATATATATATATATATATATATATATATATATATATATATAATAAAAAAATATTAAAACTTGAAGTTTTATCGCTTGTCTCTTCATTTTCTTAGCCGGAGGTCTACTCGGAAGGAGTCTCCTTACCGGCGGCTAGGGGTATCTGTCTACACTTTACTTCCCCTGATACCTTGTCTTGGCGGGATTAGGTATCGTTATTGTTGTTTATTAAACCAATGTAATGTTTAAAAGACCGGTTTGGGGGTTTCTGGTTGCCGAGTCCAGTAGTACATAAAAACTTTCGAAGGGCTAAGAACTAGGGGCGACTTTGAGCGTGTGTCAGTGGGAATGCTAGGATTATTGCGAGTAGAGAGTTGTTTTTCCTTGTTGGGACAAAATCGTTGTGCACCTAATCGCCCTGAGCAATTATGCCATTTTGAGACACTCTCGCAGAGCACCGCTAAATCACCCTGTTCACTTGATCATCGTTGACCCCTTCTTAGTTCAACGGTAACTTTTTATAATGTAAGTACGAACCTTTTTAGACAATAACAATCTAAATATGATGTGAACATTTGCATAAACTCTCATAAGTAATCACTTACATCAAAAAGATAATTTTATTTCGTCACTTACTTTTTACAAATTTTCTTAAACTGGTTTCAAGTAGTCCCACATGGAACAAAAGATGGAACAAAAGGTGATTTACGTGAGTGAACCGTTGGGATATCGGCCAACTCTGAGTGCCTGATCACTATACAACTGTGTTAGTAGAATAGTATGATAACTCCTTCTTCTCAATTTCTTACTAGTAGAATGATTGCATTATATTCGATCGTTTAACATGCATGGTTTTGACCCGTTGATCTCTATGTGGTTCATCCGACCTAGAAGGACAGGTCAGACGCCTTAGCGCGCACATGTGGAAATTTATAACTATGGTTTGTTGTTAACTCAATTATCTCAAGTTATAACTACGATTAGCTCAATTATGCTTTTCATTGTGCATTCTAAATCTAGAAAAGAAAGCTCGATCGCAGGAAGGCCTATTTTCCACGATTTGTGTAACAATCTAGTCTAAAACAAAACTCAATACTAACCAACACTTCAAACTAACAGTCCGTAATCACCCATAAAGACAAACCATCTCTGCACATCTGTTAAGGGTCTCTAGATTACATTGCAATATGTAAACATGTACATTAATAGGTACCCAGGACTAATTATAGGCATATAATTTCTGTTGTTCCATATGTTACAGCAGTTATAGGCATACAAAATTAACAAAAGAGATTAGGCACCAAAAAGCAGTATTATCGACCTTAGTTCAGAATTTCAGAATCCAACTACAATGGAAGTGATTCAACATAGCATAGACACATTTGATAAAAATAAAAACCTACTAACTCATCAAGGATTAAGACATCACAGAAAAGAACCAAGAGAAAAACAATCACCGAAACCCTAGTCTCTCTCTAATGGTGGCGATTTCTGAATCTCCATTTCTATCAGCTTTTTCATTCGTCTAATCTACCATTCACTGTTTAACGATGGTTAAGTCTCTTTGATTGTGTTCCTACGTCAGCTAGATTGTGATAGGGTTTAGGCCTCGATTCGTTCGTCCCTATTCTCTTGTGATCATTAGCTCGCGTTGGTAATATTTTCAGGGTTTTAATCCTTGTTAACCGGGATCGACGTAGATTAAGGTTTGTTTAAGCTGGTTGTTTTTTGATTCGTATCGACACTTTAGTCAGGGTTTTGTTTTATTGGTGGAGGCTTTAATTGTTTATTTACATTAATTGGCTGAAAGATGATTGGTGGATAATAGTTTTAGCGGCTGGTTGTGTGGAGCCCTAATTAGGGTTTTGTTTTCGTGAGAGTATGAATGATAATCAGTGCTTTTCAATGCATGATAATATTTCACCAGGGAGTTATCAGGCTCAGCTGAATACTGTGTTTAATCTGTCGAAGGAGAATTATCAATGTGCTAAGACTCCGGGTTCTGCAAGTGTTCAGCCGAGTGGGTTGGAATCTGCTGAAACTAATGCGAGTTTGCAAGGGGCGACTAAGGTTGTTAAGATTCAAGAGATGCGAAGTGAGGTAACGGTGATGGGAGCTACAGTGACTCTGCCATTGGCGGCTGTTCAAGTTGTTACAACTCGTTTTGAAAACACCCTTTATGGGTATTTTATTGGAAACAAATTGGCGTTTCCATTGGTTGAAAATTACGTAAAAAACACGTGGGCTAAATATGGCTTGAAACGTATCTAAATGCATGAAGGTTTCTTTATGTTTCAATTTAATACTCGTGCTGGTATGGAAAGTGTGATGGAGAATGGCCCATGGTTGATTCGGTTGGTGCCATTGATCCTTAATGAATGGACCCCGAATACTATTCTGAAAAAAGACGAGATCAAGAGTGTCCCAGTTTGGGTTAAGCTGCATCATGTTCCATTAGTTGCTTATTCCGAGGTTGGCCTAAGCCTTATTACTACTCAAATTGGAAAACCGATACTCCTGGATTCTTACACTAGCAATATGTGTTTCAACTCGTGGGGTAGAAGTGCCTATGCTAGAGCACTTATTGAAGTATCGGCTGATATTGAACTCCAGAAGTCCCTTGTAATTGCTATTCCTCTTTGTAATGACGAAGGTCACACATTCGCCACTATTGACATTGAGTATGAATGGACTCCCCCAAGGTGCAACACTTGTAGGATTTTTGACCATGTTGATGAGAAATGCCCTAAATTACCTAAAGTGGCTCCTGCTCCTATAACGGGTGATGCTGATGGATTTACGGAAGTGAAGAAAAAGAAGTCTCGATCTCGCAATGCCAAGAAGCAGGTTGAGGGAGTCAGACTTACTAAGCCTGCACTTAAATTACAGTACCGGCGTGTGGAGAAAGGACAGTCGAATGCAAACAAGAAGCCTGAGATGACCAATCACAACCAAGCTTCTAGCTCGGCTCCACCTACCAATAATTCTTTTGATGCATTGAATTCGGATGAAGCTGAGTTTTGGAATGATGATAATGGCACTCGGGCTAAGGAAAATGCTTTAGAAGTAATCAATGAGAGTGATAGCGAAGATGCTGATGAGGTCATAACTTTTATGGAAGGAAACACTGTGAACTCAAGTCAGGGGGAAAGCACTCCCTTAGTTAATTTTTCCTCATGATTAATGTGGCCTCTTGGAATATAAGGGGTATGAATCTCTCCCCTAAGCAAAGCGAGATTCGTCAGGTGATTTATGAAAACAGTCTTTCAGTTTGTACTATTTTAGAATCACATGTTACTTCTCATAATCTTGAGAGAATTTGTGGTTATGTATTTCGTCAATGGCGATGGTGCTCTAATGCTATGTCGTGTGTTAAGGGAACTAGAATTATTATTGGATGGAATCATGATGAGGTTGATGTTTTGGTTATTCATCATGATAACCAAGTGGTGCATTGTCGCATATGGCCTAAGAGGGATAAGAAAGAATTTTTTTGTTCATTCGTATATGCTCTTAATCGTTATAATCAGCGACGTGTTCTTTGGAATGGCCTATGTATGCACAAACAGTTTGTCGGGGATCGTGCTTGGTGTCTTCTTGGAGACTTCAACGCCTCGGTCTCTCTTGATAAGTCTACTGTTAGATCGTCTATCCCTGACATTACCATGTGGGAGTTCAAAGAATGTATTGATTGTATTGAGGTTCTTGATATTCAAAGCACAGGTTTACACTTCACGTGGAACCAAAAGCCTAGGGGCAATGACGGTATCCTTAAAAAGCTGGATCGTGTTATGGTTAATGATGATTTTATTGCTGCTTTTGTGGGAGCTCACGCTATATTCAAACCCTATCGGTTATCGGACCACTCTCCCTCGGTTCTTGCTGTCCCGTCACTTGTGAAAGCAAATCCGAAGCCGTTCAAACTTTTTAATGCTGTGCTCCGCCATGAGAAATTTAATAAGATGCTCACTAGCTGTTGGTCACGTCAGATCTCTGGTTTTCATATGTTTCGGGTTGTTCAGAAACTCAAAAGTCTCAAGAAACCTATTCGGAAACTTATGTATGACAAAGGGAATATCCATGCTAATGTTATCAGTCTTCGTGAGGAGCTTGATCGTATGCAAACGGAACTTGATGGTGATCCTAGTAATCTATTATTACGGAATAAGGAAGCTGATTTGGTTAATTCCTTTAATGAGGTTGTGTTGATGGAAGAACGATTTCTGAAGCAAAAGGCGAAAGTCGATTGGCTTAAGGAAGGGGATGCAAACACGGCTTACTTTCATAAAGTGGTTAAAGGGAGGATCAGCCGTTGCCAGATCGATGTTATGATGGATACGTTTGGTGCTACTTTTCAGAATGATGCGATGCCTCATGCCTTCATTAGCCATTATGAAGCTTTTCTTGGGCTTCCTGGTAATACTTCTGAATTTGTGCATGCGGATTTATTTCACACAAGTCTTGATAGTGGGTCTGCGAATGATATGATTCGGTATGTGAGCAATCAGGAAATTAAGGAGGCTATGTTCTCCATGGGCAATGATAAATCTCCTGGTCCGGACGGTTTTACGACGGCTTTCTTTAAGTCCTCTTGGAGTACTATTGGTCCGGATGTTAGTTTGGCTGTGCGTGAATTTTTTACGAATGGAAAGATTCTTAGAGAGCTGAATCACACAATTATCGCCCTCATTCCTAAGGTTCAGTCTCCGGCTCGGGTTAATGACTATCGTCCAATTTCAGGTTGTAATGTTCTATTTAAATGCATTAGTAAAGTTATTGCTAATCGCATTAAAAATATCTTACATCAGTTGGTTAGCCCAAATCAGTCCGCGTTTGTCCCGGGAAGGAGTATTTCGGATAATATCCTTCTTACACAGGAGATCATGCATAATTATCATCTTGACAGGGGTATATCGCGGTGTGCCTTCAAAGTTGATATCCAGAAAGCCTATGATACGGTTGACTGGGATTTTTTGATTGGTTTTGGTTTTCATGCTCGCATGATTGGTTGGATTATGGAGTGCATTTCTACTACTTCTTTTTCGATCAATATTAATGGTTCTCTCCATGGATACTTCAAGGGTAAAAGGGGTCTTAGGCAAGGAGACCCCTTATCTCCTTACCTCTTCATGCTTATTATGGAGGTGCTTACTCTTATGCTACATCGTCGTGCTAGGTTGTCTCAGTTTTTTACTTATCATCGATATTGTTAGAGGCTGAGTTTGATAAACCTTTGCTTTGCTGATGACTTGTTTTTATTTGCTCATGCGGATGTGGATTCGGTTATGATCATTAAGGAAGCTCTTGAGGAATTTAAGGAGGTCTCCGGTCTCACTCCTAGTATGCCAAAGAGCACTGCTTTCTTTTGCAATGTTCTTAATCATACTAAACTCGCCATTTTTCAGGTCTTACCGTTTGAGGAAGGGTGTTTGCCTGTGAAGTATCTTGGGCTCCCTTTGGTCTCTTCAAGATTGATTTTTCGCGACTGTAGGGAGCTAATTGATCGAGTTCAGAATCGTGTGAATGATTGGAAAAACAAATCTCTATCGGTGGCGGGGAGACTCCAACTTATTCACTCGGTAATGAGCTCTATGCATGTTTATTGGGCATAGGTTTTTATCATTCCTACGAGGGTTCTTCTTTATATTGAACAGCTTATGCGGGGTTTTCTTTGGTGCCAAGGTGTTTTGCGCCGTGGTAGTGCTAAGGTTGCTTGGGATGTTGTTTGTGTTCCTAAAAAAGAAGGTGGCCTGTGTATTAGGAAGCTTGAGGTTTTTAATAAAGCGCTAATGGTGTCTCATATTTGGAAGATCCTAATGCTTAAGGAGTCTCTTTGGGTCCGTTGGATTCATGCTTATAAAATTAAAGAACGGAATTTTTGGGATGTGCCGGCTCGTGGTAACATGACTTGGGGATGGCGTAAGATTCTCCAACTTCGTCCATTGGTGAGAAAGTACTTTTGGCACAGCCTTGGCAATGGTTCTGCTGTTTCGGCTTGGTATGATACTTGGAATACGGTCTGTCCTCTAGCAGACTTCGTGTCTTCGCGGGATATCTATCGGGCTAGCTATAACCCTAATACTAAGGTTCATGACATCCTTATCCTTATTGATGGTGTGTGGTAGTGTCCTGACGGGTGGCTGGTTAAGTACCCGCTGCCTGGTTTGATTCAGCCTCCTTTACTTCATGATGATGCTCGGGACAAGCTGAAATGGCGGAGTATTGATGGCTCCATGCATGATTTCTCGGTTCATCAGGTTTGGGAGTCTATCCGGCCGAGAGGTACCATTGTTCCATGGTATGATTTTGTTTGGTTCAACTTCTGTATTCCTCGTCATGCGGTTCTTATGTGGCTGATTATATGGAAGCGCTTGAAGACAAATGATTTGTTGCACTATTGGGATAAACGAGCAGACCTTCCCTCGATATGTGTTTTCTGTGAATCCCAACCGGATTCGCATGATCATTTATTTTTTGAATGTCCGCAACAGGTTTGGATGCATATGCGTCGTTTTGCTATGGTAAGTTCTGGTTCATCCCTTGCTGCTATCATGGCTGTCTTGTTGCCTATTTCTAAGCGTAAATCGTCAAGAAGCATTATTGGTAAACTTGTTGTGGCGGCCACTGCTTACTTTGTTTGGCAAGAATGCAATACACGTATGTTTAATAACCGCAAAAGGTCTGCCATGGAAGTCAAGGACTGCGTTTGGGCGTCCGTTCGTTTAAAGTTTCTTTCTTGTCGGTTCAAGAAATCAAAGGAAGGGCTGAAGTTTCTTCAGCTTTGGGATCTCCCTAGTACGATTTTACATTAGTTTATGGTTTGGTGTCTATGTACTCTTAAATGGTTCTTTCCTATTGGAACCATTGGCTATGTAATTGTTAGGTAGTTCTCATATGGCATGTCATATGAGTAGTGGCTGTTCAACCATGTTGCTTGAGGTTAATGTAGCTTTCAGCTGCATTCCATCTGTTCTAAGCTGTTTTTTGGAGTAATATATTTTACCGGGGTTGTTGTCCCCTTTACTCAAAAAGTAAAAGAACCAAGAGCGTTGTGCTTAATCGACTTCCCCCATCTTGCTCTGCATCAACATCAGCTTCCTCAAGAGCAGCCATCTCGGCATCACCATCAACACTATCCTCGTCAATGCTCAAACCAAGCTTCAACATTCTGTCAATTCTATTTCCAAATGTATTCGGTTCATCCAAACTTAATCCAGATGTAAGCAATGAAGTATCCAACAGCAACATCTCACAGACTTGTCGTTTTTGTCTGCATCGGCCCTCTTCCCAAAGTTCCTCCATAATAGAGTTCTAGTCTTCTTGCTTGACATGTAACCAGCCATTATCGAGTCTCATAAAGTTTGTGCCTTCATAATTCTTTCCATGTTGGCAGTCCACCCGTATTCACATGTCACCAAACAGCAAGGCGAATCCACCACAGGGTACCGGTCAAAACAATCACTTTTTCCACCTTGTCGCCAAGAACATCCTTGATGACTTTGCAAAGACCCTCAAATTTTTCCTCCATTTCCTTCTTTTTTTTCTCGTCTTCACTCTCATCGACTTTTAAACCTTCCTTTGTAGCATCTTGCACTCAAATTCTTTCAACTGCCCGACCGCATACTCATTAATGGCGTCAACCATGTATAAGACTTCGTATTCTCTCTAATTTAGTTTCTCAAGAAAAGGGTGAGTTCTCAACGGCTTTCTTATTTTCACCATTTATGAAGTTAATGTCATGTTGACCCTCCTTCCTTTTGGTAACACAATCCATCAATTAGCTGGTCATCTCGTCACCACTCTTGGTTGAATGGTATCGAAACAACTCTGCCAAATTTGGTCTTGTGTTTGGAATCTTCATGGATACCGAGCTTGAGGTTCTTGGAAAAGGCCTCATAGAACTTGTTGTAATCTTCCTTGTTATCAGCAATTTCTTGGAGCATCTCAATGCACTTTTGACCAAATTCTTACAGATCACTTTGAGAATTTTGTTTTAGCATTTCACGAGAGATGTTAAGGGTAAGATCCTCAGAATCGAAAATACCCTTTACAAAACTCAGGTATTCGGGAATGAGTTCTTCACAGTTCTCCACGATAAACACATTCATGACGGACATAAAGCTTGATGTTGTTAGGCTACTTCTTTGTGTCAAAGAGGTCAAAGGGTGCCCTCTTGTGAACGAAAAGAACGGCCCTGAATTCAAGCTGACAGAAAAATGCTTCACACTCAAATGGTCCTCCCAATCGTTAGTCAAACTCTTGTAAAAGCAGCATACTCTTCTTTAGTAATCTCTTCGATTTTTCTCATCCAGATTGGCATTTTTTTGTTAACCGACGACCATGTTGGTTATCAGTATGGAAGAAATATACAGAAGGATAATAAAGTGACAGTGGAAATGGAATACTTGTTGCTGATGATTGCATTACAATGATTCCTATCATTTTATAGCTAAAGAAACATTACTACTCAAACATGAAACTGACGAAGTTTAAAAACCAAAATAAAGACTAATGAAAGTAAACTTTAAAACATTGGAAACTCATAACTGAAGTGGGCAATAACAGTGGATGAATGCCCTTTATTGCTGCTTTGAATCCCATTCAAAGACTAAGACCAGTTTAGAAGTCACATTTTCCCCCTCAAACTGGACCAAGCTCGGTTTGAGTCACACCGAGTACATTACGCATTTCAGTGAATCTTACTTCTGCCAATGCTTTAGTAAATATATCAGCTCTTTGATCCGTCGATTTTACATATTCGACTATGATCTTCCCCTGTTCAACACACTCACGTATGAAGTGAAAACGGATGTTAATATGCTTACTTCGACCATGAAACACAGGATTCTTCATTAGAGCAATTGCTGACTTGTTGTCAACAAACAAAGTGATAGGTGCAATATCACGTCCCGTTAGTTCCTTTACGAGATTTGTAAGCCATATGGCTTGGCATGCTGTTGCTGTTGCTGCAATAAATTCAGCTTCACACGAGGACAAAGAAACAATCTGTTGCTTCTGAGATTGCCATGTAATCGCATTTCTTCCGAGATAGAAAATCATACCGCTTGTACTTCTAGCACCAACCACGTCACCAGCATGATCACTATCCGAAAATCCGACTAAATGCTCAACTTCTTGACCTTTCACATAATTGAGCCCATAGTTAACAGTACCTTTAACATACCTCAGAATGTGCTTTACAACTTTAAAATGCAAAGTTGTCGGTTTTTCCATAAAACGACTAGCAATTCCAACGGCGAATGACAAGTCAGGACGAGTGTGAGTCAAGTACCTCAA
This sequence comes from Glebionis coronaria, assembly GCA_025667525.1. Classification (NCBI taxonomy): domain Eukaryota; kingdom Viridiplantae; phylum Streptophyta; class Magnoliopsida; order Asterales; family Asteraceae; genus Glebionis; species Glebionis coronaria. Next base: position 463,684,158 of record CM046881.1, read on the forward strand.
ATACCCAATCACTCGCCTATATTCGGTAGGATCAACTTCTTCCCCACCTTCGTCTTTACCGACCTTCAATTTTGGTTCCATGGGGAAATTTACCGGGTTGCACTCTTGCATTCCGAATTGCTCCAAAATCTTTTTTGCATAACTTGTTTGTCGTAAGGCTATTCCCCATTTAGATTGAGAAACTTCTATTCCAAGATAATAAGCTAGCAGTCCCATGTCACTCATTTCGAATTCGTTCTTCATTTGCCCCTTGAATTCGATAATGTCATGTGTATTTGATCCGGTAATAATTAAATCATCAACATAGACACCAACAATAAGAATTTTACCTTCTGAGTTTCTTGTGTAAACAGCCGGGTCTTGAGAAGTTTTCGAAAAACAAAGGCCTTTCATTGTTTTATCTAAACGAACATTCCAAGCTCGAGGTGCTTGTCGTAGACCATAAAGAGCTTTGGAAAGTTTAAACACCTTATGACCATCATCTTTGTTGATGTACCCTTCAGGTTGAGTAACATAAACCTCCTCTTTGAGATCTCCATTGAGAAAGGCTGACTTGACATCGAGATGGTGAACTATCCACCCATTTTGGGCTGCTAAGGCAAGAATGAGCCTTACGGTGTCGAGTCTAGCTACCGGTGCGAAAACCTCATCAAAGTCGACCCCTTTCTTTTGTACGAAACCTTTCGCAACGAGTCGTGCTTTATACTTCACCACATTTCCCAAGTTGTCTCTTTTCACTTTATAAACCCATTTCAAACCAATTGCTATATGACCTGGTGGCAATTCAGTGAGTTTCCATGTCTTGTTCTTTTCAATCGACTCTAATTCGGCTTGCATAGCCTCACGCCACTCCTTGATACTCACTGCCTCTTTAAAGGTTGTAGGTATGTCCGTCTCCAACAACATTAATTCTTCGGGTTCAAGTGACACAATTTCGGTTTCATCATAGAGAGCGTCTAAAGAACGAAATCCCTTAGGCCCGAACGCTGATGAGGGGCTGGTCGTATGTGTAGAGGAAGAAGAAAATGGGTCAAGGGCTGTATTAGTGGGAGTTGAATCAGACATATCCAAAGTTGGTTGTCCAGAATTGACATGTGCATTTTGAGGGCTTACGGGTTCATAGGGTTCACTTTCGGGGCTGTTCTGTGGAGTTTGTGGTGGTATTTGGGGTTGTGGTTTGATTATAGTAAAGATGTTGGCTATTGGTCTTTCCTCTACCACATCTTTACTCCAATTCCAGCCTTCTTTTTCATCAAACACAACATCACGACTAACCCGCAACTTCATGTCTTGTGGATCGTATAAACGATTGCCTTTCGTTCCATCTTCAACTCCAAAGTACACCATCTTTTTGCTTCGATCATCAAGCTTTTTAAGATGAACACCTGTAGTTTTTGCAAAGACAACACAACCAAAAACTTTTAAATGTTCAAGGCTCGGCTTCTTACCAAACCAAGCTTCATATGGGGTAATATCGGGAAGTGATTTTGATGGCAAACGATTCAGTAGATAAACGGCATGTCTAACGGCTTCACCCCAAAACTCTCCTGGTACATTTCTTCCTTTGAGGAGGCTCCTTGCCATCTCCATAATAGTTCGATTTCGCCGTTCTACAACTCCATTTTGTTGCGGCGAATAAGGTGCAGTCAAATGCCTCTTTATACCACTTTCTTCACAAAAGCTTGCAAAGTCTTTTGATGTGAACTCTCCCCCACGATCTGTACGGAGAGTTTTTATTTTATACCCCGAACTTTCTTCGATCATCTTCTTGTAGCGTTTGAATGCATCGAAGACTTCATACTTTCCTGATAGCATATAAACCCATGACCACCTACTGTAATCATCAACTATAAGGAAAAAATACTTACTTCCTCCAATAGTAGTAGGTGTAATCGGACCGCACAAGTCAGCGTGTACAAGTTCCAGAGGTTTTTGAGCTCGAAAAATGGATTCGTCGAGGAAAGGAATACGGGTTTGCTTAGCTAGAACACACCCTTCACACACCTGATTTGGGTGAGTAATCATTGGGACACCTGATGCCATCTTCTTTTCAACCAATCTCCGTAGTGAGTAAAAGTTCACGTGCCCGAGCCTAGAATGCCATAACCAAGCAGGTTCTTCTTGTTTCGTAAGTAGACATGTTGGGCGACCCGTCTTTAAAAGAGTTTTATAAAGACGGTTGGAAGATCTTTTCACCTTGAGCAGAAGGTTGCTACTTCTGTCAAAAACCTTCAATAAACATCCAACCATTTCAACCCGACTCCCATCTTCTGTCATTTGCCCAAGACTTATAATGTTGCTTTTTAAACTTGGGATGAAATACACCCCATTAAGGAGTCGTTGGTCATCGTTTTTGCAATCGAATAAAATCGATCCTTTCCCCATAATTGCTACAGTAGATCCATCTCCAAACTTCACTCGGCCCGTAACTCGTTCGTCTAGCTCGTGAAACTTTGAACGATCTCCAGTCATGTGGTTGCTAGCACCATTGTCTAGATACCACACTTCGGACTCAACTCGAGATTCACCCGTTTGAAGAAGATTTACAGTAACTTTCTCCTCATTCAAAAATACTTCTCCAGAAACATTCTCTTGTGAAATTGCCATCATAAGAGTAGGTTCTTCATCAACAGTTTGGGTGAGGTTTGCCTCCTCACCTTGCTTTTTATCCGGACATTCCGACGCGTAATGACCGAATTTTTCACAAGCAAAACATTTTATCTTACTTTTATCTCTATGGCCATATTTCTGATCATTCTTATATGTATAAGAATCACGACCACCACCTCGACCACGCCCACGACCTCGGCCTCGTCCCCGGCCCCGGCCACTAGTTCCTCCTCTTCCCTTCGAGGAATTCGACGAGTCCTTTTCGTCGGTTCGCTTAGAACGTGATGACCATTCAGCATGTGTGAGCAATAGTGATGGTTCTCCCTGATCTCCATATCCCCTGAGTCGTTCTTCATGGGTCTTGAGGCGACCCACAACTTCTTCCACGGTCATGGTCTGAAAGTCTCCAAATTGTTCGATCGAGGTCACGATTTGCATAAAGCGGATCGGTACAGCCCGAAGAAACTTTTTCACCACGGTAATCTCCTCGATTGTTTCACCAAGTGAGCGAATACCGGTTACAATTGTATTCAATCTCATGGCAAAATCATCAACTGATTCATCGTTCTTCATCCGAATAACCTCGAAGTCACTTCTCAAGGTTTGTACTTTGGCTTCCTTTACACGATCAGCTCCCATGTGCATTATACGAAGCGTCTCCCACGCTTCCTTAGCCGAGTCCTTCTCAGCCAACATCATTAGCACATCTTCTGGAACCGCCTGGTAAATGGCTGCGAGTGCCATCCGATCTTGTCGCTCCTCGACATCGGCTTGCTGAGTTGCATCCCACACTCCTTGTGCTTGCAAATTCACCCGCATTTTCAAAGACCACACTGCGTAATTAGTCTTTGTAAGCATCGGATACTGGATAGTAATACTACCACCTTTCTGAACATTTTCATCATTAACCGAAGATGACGATGAAGTTACCATGGTTATTTTTGGCATACACTTGACCATACACTAACACAACACAATCGCTCTGATACCAAATGTTGGTTATCAGTATGGAAGAAATATACAGAAGGATAATAAAGTGACAGTGGAAATGGAATACTTGTTGCTGATGATTGCATTACAATGATTCCTATCATTTTATAGTTAAAGAAACATTACTACTCAAACATGAAACTGACGAAGTTTAAAAACCAAAATAAAGACTAATGAAAGTAAACTTTAAAACATTGGAAACTCATAACTGAAGTGGGCAATAACAGTGGATGAATGCCCTTTATTGCTGCTTTGAATCCCATTCAAAGACTAAGACCAGTTTAGAAGTCACAGACCAGTCGTTAGTCACTTCCTTGATCTTCTTTTTCTTATCTTCCTTTTCCTTCTCCTCTTCAACTTCCTCGTCCTTTTCCTCCTCGTCCTCGTCAACAGAAATCTCTTTCTCAGTAGTTCTAAACCTATAGAGAGATAGGAGAGCTGATAAACTCAGAATACTTCTTGATGAAATCCTTAAACCTCTGCTCCTCAAGGTACTCGAGCTGATCCCTTTTTAAGTAGAGTGTCATCTTCGCCCCCCGACCAAGGTTTTCACCAGAAGTGTCCCTAGTGACAGTGAACGACTCCCCTGCCTTCAACTTCTAGACATATTGCTCGTCATCATTGTGCTTGGTTGTGACCATAACTTTGTCAGCAACCAAGTAAGCAGAGTAGAACCCGACACCAAACTGTCCAATCATACTGACATCATCAATACCTTCCATGAACTCTTTGGTTCCGAATCTTGCAATTGTACCCAAATTGTTCACCAAATCTGTAAATTACAAGTAGAGTCGTAACATATTTCAACGTAATATTATAAAGTTATAAGTCAATGCTTTAGTAGTATATTAGTTACTCACCAACCCTGGTCATTCCAACTCCACTGTCGATGATGGTCAACGTGTTGTTGGTCTAGTCAGGAACAATGTGGATGAAAAGCTCAAGTTGTTCATCGAGCTTACTCTTGTCAGTCAAGCTCTAAAAGTGAATTTTGTCCAGAGCCTTATTTTATAAGCACGTTATGTAGCAAAGATTGTAACGCAAACTGGGTAGAATTACCTTATTTTGTCGATCGCATAGCAACAAACATTGTTCTATCACATGATGTCAAATCTTGATTTCCCGCTCCAAGCAACCATTAGCAAACTATCACCTGGTCCGAAATCGCTAGAACATTAAACCAATGTAATGTTTAAAAGACCAGTTTGGGCCTTTCTAGTTCCCGAGTCCAGTAGTGCGGGCTTATCACCTATCACCCAATTGCGGGGGCATAAAACTTTCGAAGGGCTAAGAGCTAGGGGCGACTTTGAGCGTGTGTCAATGGGAATGGTAGGATTATTTCCAGTAGGGAGTTGTTGTTTTCGTGTTGGCACCAAACCGGTGCACACCTTATCACCCTGAGCTATTATGCCATTTTGAGACACTCTCGAAGAGCACCGCTGCATCACCCCCTTCACTTGATCATCGTTGAACCCTTCTTAGTTCAACGGTAACTTTTTTATAATGTAGGTACGAACCTTTTTAGACAATAACAATTTAAATATGATGTGCACATTTGCATAAACTCTCATAAGTAATTGCTTACATAAAAAAGATAATTTTTATTCAGTCACTTGCTCTATACAATTTTAAAGGCCTATTATGAACCGGTGTAGCATGACGAGTGATCAGTAGACAGCAAAGGGTGTAATTTTCGTTTACAGGTCCTGCTTCAAACTTCAGTCCCTTCATCGTGGTGACCCTTAATGAGGAACAATCACGACCTTTTCTAAAGCTTCAAGTCCTTGTGATATTAAGAAATGACAAGTGACGTCTTCAAATAACATCAAAAAGATCTACATATCGTAAGAGTTTATATTCTTATGTAATGTTGTATAATCATTTTCCTTTGGGAACCTCCCCAACTTGTATGTAGTGAAAGGGACAATGACAGTCAGCGAACGGCGCTACCTACGAGTCATGGTCAATCACCCCTGGCTCTTAGCCCTTCATAAACCTTAAAGCCCCCACTTGGGTAATTAGACGCTTACGATTGTAAAGTTTTTCAGATCAGATGATTGATATAACCATTTGTTATTTAGAGTGGAAAACCGATGTATTAATATCCACGTGGTCCAACACGGCCTTGAAGCTTCACGAAAAGTCGTCATCGTTCCTTATTAAGGGTCACCAGGATGAAGCGACTGTAAAGTTTGAAAAAATGGAAGGACCTCAAAAATGAAATGTACAGCCTTTTCTGTCTACTCACTCATGATGCTACACCGAGATTCATGAAGAGGTATATCCAAGGCTGATCGTAGTCTATGGAGTTTGTGCGGATGTGATGGGTACGGTGACTATACTTAAACGAAGAGTATGAAGTGAGAACATAAACTATTTGAGTAAGTAAGAATGTATTTGAGTCCGGCTGGTGTTTGGTGCATGTTTTGGGTGTGATCATGTTCTATGAAAACGGGTGGTGACGCTTTAATTAATTTGTTGGACCGACGAAGCTAGCTAGCTAGACAGCAGGAGACATGGAAATGGGTAAAAATGGTGTAGCTCGCGGGCGGGGTTAGGTAACGAGGCTCGGAATGACGCAAAGCAAGTTGTTTGAGTGTGGGATGTGATGTTTTAGGAGGTCGAGTCGTGTATACTTATTAAAAGGGCGGTGTTATTTTATTTTTATTTTTTTAATTATTTGATGTAGAAAATACGGTTCTGCACGTGATATTATATATAATGTACATGCGTGTTGTACGTATAGTCGATTAGGAGTTTTGGCATACGACGATGCATAAAAAAAAATAAAAATAAAAAAAAAGAATAAAAATGAAACAAAACTAATTAAAAGGACTAAAAAATGTAAATAGTTTTAAAAAAGGCCCATATAGCCGCTCAAGTACTAGTTTCCGTTTGCATTCCATATATATAGACTCAAAGGGTGAAGGTTTCAGTTGTTGATCATTTAATTTGTTTGTTTGGAATAATTAAGGAAGTCTAAGTTATTATTTATCCCATCTCCTTCCTCCTTACGGTATGTACTACATACACACATTTTACTTGCATGCATGCGTTAATTATACAACTGAACTGTAGTACTTGTTGATTGAATTGAATTGGGTTTGTGAATAAAGATTGTATGAATCTTGAATTCGTGAGGTTTTGTTAAATGATGAATCATGATGTATGTATGTATATGTGTTTCAAGCATGCGTATTAATTGTATCCGATTCACCAATCAATCTTTCGTTAATTAACTATTGGTTGTTTGCCGTTCTTGATTTGACTACATTTTAGGGTAAATTGCCTTCTTGATGAATCAAATATATTGAATTTGTTGACTATATATAGAGTATGAACTATATATGAATGAATGAATCTTGGATTTGTTAAATATCGAATGATGAATAATGAATCGAATCTTGTATAAACTAAATCTTCTTCTTGTTACGTACTGTAATTAATCAAGTTATATGGATGTTTTTGCATGGTTTGTTTCAATTGTTATTGACTCATGCATGTTGTTGACTCATGTTTTGGGGTTCTTGTTTTGTCATAAAACTAAAAAGGTGTTTCTTTTTTGTAAAATGATCTGTCTCTGTCTTTTTGACTTTGTTGACCAACAAACACATACTCCTTCGATCACCAAGATCAAATTGTTAGGGTTTCTGGGTTTTTTTTCAATTTTCATGAGGATCATGAGGGTTTCGAAACCAGGAGGTTATATATATTTCATTCTTTATCGTTAGTCTATTTTACCCTTATTAATTTCATCAATCAATGTGATCATTTTTAATGGTCACTCTACTTACTTGTTTCTTGTTGTTCCCTGATAGTCGTCGTCGTCACCCAAGATGGGTGCTTTCTTTGGAACTCTACGTTCGTACCTGGTCGAGGATGTTTTCGACATGGGCCGCCGCCAAGAAGAAGATGCTGCTGATGATGTCGTGCGCCTGGTGGAGGATGACCCTGAGGCCGGTTTTACTGCCGCCGATGCGAGATACCATCTCGATTCTACGCGCACCACCGAACCCGTGCGTCTCCTCTCACCCGAGCGTACGTATATCACCTCACTTCTCCCTCTTTTTTTACCTTTACAAATTCGTTTACACTAGTATACAAATTGATAAACAATGTCCCTCTTCCTCTAACATCAGTTATAAACGGTTTTGGTTTTTGCAGGTATCCCTACTCACACCGAGGTTTCGTGGAGGTTTTCCCCCATCAACGGCCACCGCCGCCTCATCATGACTATCAAGGTAAGTAATCCTCTGCTTTTGTTTCCTTAACTCAACCATTTGACAATAAAAATAGTAATCGCTTCTCTAAACCTTTCCTTTGTTTTGTAAACATGATGAATCCGTTGTCCCATACCCTAATGATTTTCTGCATCATTGCAGCTTTCCTATAGGGAACTCGAAATGCATACAAAGGTCCTATTTTCTAGACTTAAGATTGGTCCGAGTCAGGTTAGGCCTTTTTCTTCCAGTCCTTGTATGATTTTGGTTAACATGATGAATACATGATAGTTTTTCATACTTCAGATTTTCCAAATGTTCTGTTTCCTTTTGGTCCGCATTCGTTGATTAGTATAAATACAACCATGTCAAACAAACAGGCAAGAAACGAAACTGACCGTGTTCTCTTGTATGCTTTGTGGGCAGGAAGTGGAGGAGTCTCTTGACTGGGACAAGGTGCCTGCTGATGGGGAGTACATAGTGGTGCATGCTCCCAGGTACCAAATGGTGATGTTTAAGGTATGGTTATGAATAAATTGAGAAAGGTGTTCAGATTTGCTTTCCCTTACTTGTAAGAACTCTCTCATGTGAGGGTGTATATTTTTATTTCCAGATTGGGCCCAATATGAGGATCGTCGCGGCCAAAGGAGGTTGGCTTTATGGTGGACAGTACGAGGTATTCTCCCGTTACACTTGGTATCCAATATATTTTCTGAAACCAATATGAAATAATGGGTTTCAAAACACACATCCAAACAGACACCCCCCTTAAATGGTTGTTACTAATATTTTATCATGTTAATTTGGTGTTGCAGTTGAACATATACTTCGATTGATTTTAAGCTTCCGAGGAAATGAGGATGCGGATACTTAGTTTAACCCGTATTCATATTTATATACTTATATAAGTGTATTTCGTCGTATTCTCACGTTTTCTTTTGATGTTTTCTTTTGTGGATACTGATACTTAATACTGCCTGCATGTTAAGACTTATTGTCTCAAAACTTTTTCATGAGGTTTTGTTTTGTGGATACTGGTACTTAACACTTTTGGTTGAAACTTTATCATGAAATGTGCATTTGGTCCTATTTTGCTAACACCCTCATTTTTTTGTCTTTTCGGCCTGTCTTGTCCGAACACTCAGAAGTATATATATTATTATTGACCATTAAACAAGATTAGACCTTTTTTCTACATTCATGAATTAAAACTTCGTATCTCAATTAAAAACTTTGGTTACTGAGAGACTGTGATGATGGTCCACTGAAAATGGTTTCCCATGGTCTCCATAATATAGTTCTCAGGGTTGATCTCCATAGTCTTCTTGCTAGACATGTTGCCAGACATGCTCGAGTCTCGTAAAGCTTGTGCCTTCATAATTCTTTCCATGTTGGCAGTCCGCCCGTATTCACCTGTCACAAAACAGCAAGGCGAATCCACCACACGGTCTGAAACGATCACCTTTTCCTCTTTGTCGCCAACAGCATCCTTGATCACTTTCATCGAGTTTTAAACCTTCCTTTGTAGCAGATACGAGCTTCTTGCCCTCAAATTCTTTCAACTGCCCGACTGCATACTCATCAATGTTGTCAACCATGTACAAGACTTCGTTCCTCTCTTCTTTAGTAAACGTCCTGTTGACCCTCCTTCATTCTTATGACATAGTCATTCAAGCAGGTCATCTCGTCTCCAGTCTTGGTTGAATTGTACCGAAGCAACTCAACGAGCTTGGTCTTGTTTTGAGAATCTTCATGGATACCGAGATTGAGGTTCTTGGAAAAGGCCTCATAGAACTTGTTGTAATCTTCCTTGTTCTCGGCAATTTCTTGAAACATCTCGATGCACTTCTTGACCAAATTCTTGCGGATCACTTTGAGAATCTTGTTTTGTTGCAGCATCTCCAGAGAGATGTTAAGAGGAAGATCCTCTGAATCAACAATACCATTTACAAAACTCAAGTATTCGGGAATGAGTTCTTCACAGTTATCCATGATAAAGACACGGTGGACATAAAGCTTGATGTTGTTAAGTTTCTTCTTTGTGTCAAAGAGGTCAAAGGGTGCCCTCTTGGGAACGAAAAGAACCGCCTTGAATTCAAGTTGACCCTCAACAAAAAAATGCTTCACACTCAAATGATCCTCCCCAAACGTTAGTCAAACTCTGGTAAAAAGAAGTATACTCTTCTTTTGTAATATCTTCGGGCTTCCTCATCCAAATAGGCTTTTGTTTGTTAACCAAGGACCACTCGTTAGTCACTTCCTTGATCATCTTTTTCTTCTCTTCCTTTTCCTTCTCCTCATCAACTTCCTCGACCTTACCTTCCTCAGTTCCTCGTCCTTCTCCTCGTCCTCGTCCTCGTCCTCGTCATCAGAATTATCTTTCTCAGCAGTTTTCAGCCCATAGAGAGATAGGATAGCTGATAAACTCCGAATGATTCTTGATCAAATCCTTAAGCCTCCGCTCCTCAAGGTACTCGAGCTGATGTAGAGTGTCATCTTAGTCCCCGACCAAGGTTTTCACCAGAAGTGTCCCTAGTGACAGTGACCGACCCCCCTGCCTGCGACTCCCAGACATATTGCTCGTCATCGTTGTGCTTGGTTGTGACCACAACTTTGTCAGCAACCAAGTAAGCAGAGTAGAACCCCACAGCAAACTGTCCAATCATACTGACATCAGCACTACCTTCCATGAACTCTTTGGTTCCGGATCTTGCAATTGTACCCAAATTGATCACCAAATCTGTAAATTACAAGTAGAGTCGTAACATATTTCAACATAATATTATGAACTTATAAGTCAATGCTTTAGTAGTAAATTAGTTACTCACCAGCCTTGGTCATTCCAACTCCACTGTCGATGATGGTCAACGTGGTTGTTGGTCTAGTCAGGAACAATGTGGATGAAAAGCTCAAGTTGTTCATCGAGCGTACTCTTGTCAGTCAAGCTCTCAAAGCGAATTTTGTCCAGAGCCTAAAAGGGTATACAAATTGTTTTATAAGCACGTTATGTAGCAAACATTGTAATTCAAACTGGTTAGAATGATCTAATTTTGTCGATCGCATAGCAACAAACAAGTCGCCACTGGCATAAGGCATAACGTTAGACATGGAGTATATTTAAATAACTATAATTACAACACTGTTCTATCACAGTTACCTATTAATGTTATTAACGACTGTTACGGATGTTTGGTTTTCAACAGATTAGTTATTTGCCTATCTCAATCTCCAATAATAAACCAAAATCAACTACTGTACAAGACTTGAGTTGAACATAAATGAACACAATAAACACGAAAAACAAGGCGCGTTGAGGTTAGTTTAGAATTTATAACACTAGATAATTTGAATTTGGGTGATAAATTCAAACGAACACAAACAAGAAGCCGCATTTGTGGTCATATATCAACTACATTAACAGGGAAGGTAACAGGTATTTCGACATATAAATTGCTTATACGGAGTAACTATAGCTGTAAGCCATAAATATGAATTGAAAGTTGTACGGCCAGCCATTTCGACTTCTAAAGAGGCGGGTAAACAGGCGGATAAAGTGGTTAACAGCTATGCCAATATCATGATGACATAAATAAGCTGCTAATAAATAAGCTGAATCAGGGGCGGATGTACTTGGAAGGTGGGGGGGCGGCGCCCCCCATGGCTCGCCAAAAAATATCAAATTTTAGTGTCAAATTTTTTTTAGGACCATTTTATTAAAATGCACCCCATTGTATAATCAAATTGCCCCCACTCAAAAATAAAACAATGTAAAAACCTTCGAATTTCCCCCCAAAAGAAAAAAAACAACCTAAAAATCTTATATTTTTATCTTTATTTTGTCGTACACAATAACTTTATTTGTATGTCTTCATAATAAAGATTGCCAATGTATTTATAGCTTATTGAACAAGCAAACCTAACCTTGACCCAAACCCACAATCGATTTTGGGCCATTATATATCGTCTAACAAAGAGAAGCTAGACCGAAAGAGAAAGGGTGACCCTGTGATTTGAGGAACGATTATTAAAAATGGTGTCTTGTATATTAAGGCTACACGGGTTAGGTCAAAAAGTGCACTTTCTCAAATAGTTCAACTTGATGAATCGGCTCAGAAGGCTAAAGCTCTAGTTCATAAACTTGCTGATCGTATTTCCAAATTCTTTGCGCCTCTAGTTAGTGAATGGCTCTATATTTGAGGCATCTCTTGGTCAGATCACAATACCATCTTTCTTGCAAAATTTGATCAAAACCTTCCAGAGGATGTCTGGATTGATACTTGTTTATCTATTTAATAGATTTGATTATCACGGATCTATTGGATGGTGGTGGGTGGTGTTGGTGGATGGTGTTGATGGATTCCGGCGACGGCGGTGGTGGTGGTGGTGTTCTTGGAAAATTAAAGTGGGGAAAAAGGTTAGGGGTAAGAAGACGAGTTGAAATGACGAAATTGCTAACGTGCATGGCGCATGAGGGAGATAAGTGGACCTAACAGTGAAAAGTTAGGATTTAGCGACTTAAGGGGTTTTCGCCAAAAAAATGAGAAGTTTGGTGGCAAATATGCACCACCTTTGTTGTCATGAGTTTTTAGCAGTTTTTGCATAGTCAGGGACAAAAATTAAAGTTTACCCAAAAAATTAACATATCAAATATATTTTTAATCCAAACATAACACTAAACCAAAGAGGAACATGCTTAAGCCATGTCCCCTACTTGATAATCAAATTCTGGCCAGACAATAGTTTAATTCTTGTCAAGGTCATGCTCTACCCAGTAGTGCTCTACCTATGCCAGCGTCTGACACATGTTTTGCTCTATTGTGTTTTTTTTAGGCCCACCAATCATTGAGCTGCTGACCCACCTGTGACCCACTTTATCCATTTACTATTTTGTATTCTAGTCTATGTAAGATGATCTACGACGATTACTCTATTCTGATTGTGCTCTACCCGCTTTTTATTTACTACAAATCTTTCCATCGGGAAGAAACACAATACAATTAATTTTATTTTTATTTTCCAATTATTTTTCAAATCAGATTTTAATTATTAAATTTATTCTCTCTTTTGTTTCCACACACAGTATTTTCCTATGTAAGCTTTGACGGGATTTTTATCCCTGGTGCTATGGTATTATTTTCTCCTTGTTACAACATAAATCGTATAGATATGTATTTGTGTAAAATCATTTGTTTACAATTACAATTTGATTCAATCGCTTCATATTATGTTTTTTTAATGGTAGATGGTTAAGTAGGTAATCATCAAGGTTGCTTATAAGTTTATTATCTTGTTAGGTCCATGTATGTGTATTCTAGGCCCTATGGACAAGTCAATTTATGTGTACTACTTAAAGTGTATGATAAAGCATATTCAATAGCCTGCAATTCCAAGCCAGACATTCCTAGTCTCTTCGAGGGGGTCACACGATGCACACCTTCTTGTGCAAACACCAAACGACTACTCTTACCTCGGATAGCGATCCCACACACACGCAAGAGCCAAGGTTGCCACTATCTCTTAGCCCTTCAATAACTTTGATGCCCCCACTTGGTTCACAATCCCACGCCACTAGACTTAGCAGTGAAGCGGCCCTAATGATCCTTTTAAATATCACTTTGGTTTATTTTCTGGCGATGTGGGATAGTTTAAAGTTTATAAATTTCAACTTACAAGTACTATCGACACATGGCTGAATGAAAGTGTCTTTTTATGAGCCAAAATCTGACGTTGTGACTTGATTTTTTACCCAAAGAAATTTACCGTTGTATAGTTTGAAGGACCAGGTGACAATTTAACTAATGGTTTCTTTTCAACGGCAAATGAATGGGTTGGATATGATGTGATAAAATCATGTTATTTTAAGCACCGATTAGTTTTGGTTCGTTTATCCGTGAAAATCTTTTTAAATCTGTTTTTTTCTAGTGCAAATTTGTTTAGATGTGAATGTGTAGAATTGTCACAAATACATTGTGGATTTGAGGAAAATTTACAATATTGATAGTTCCCTTAAATTATCTTCAAGTAATGTACTTTTGTAATACACACATGGATTTTTTGGTTTGGCATGAATCGTGTTTGACCAACTACTGAACTGAAAACGAAGCAAAAAGTCGATTTGACTTCGTAAATGTGACCACTCTTTACGTGTGACAGTACATGTGATGTGTATTACAATTCTAAATCTTTCAAATATGCACAAGCATCCCCTTACTAATTGATGTTTCTTGCATTTGTACATTGTGACATGTCTATAGGCCCTATTATGAACCGGTGTAGCATCACGAGTAATTAGTAGACAGCAGAGGCTGTAATTTTCGCTTTCAGGTCCTGCTTCAAACTTCAGTCCCTTCATCCTGCTGACCCTTAATAAGGAACGATGACGGCTTTTTCTAAAGCTTCAAGTCCTTGTGAATATTAAGAAATAACAAGTGATGTCTTCATATAACATCAAAAACATCTAATCGTAAGAGTTTATATTCTTATGTATTATTGTATAACCATTTTCCTTTGGGAACCCTCCCCAACTAGTACTAGTAGTGAAAGGAACCATCACAGTTGGCGAATGGCGCTACCCACGAGTCATGGTCAATCACCCCTGGCTCTTAGCCCATTGAACACCTAAAATCCCCACTTGGGTCACAAGCTCACATAATTGAGCTGAAATTATAGAAATGAAATTTACAAAAAGCATTTGGGTTTTTTCTTATGGTGATGTGGGATATAAGTAAGTTAATTATATAGTTTGATTGAAATACTCATCAATGTTGTTATTGTAACACCCGCATGCTTTTATCATGCATAGTACCCTTAGGATCGTACGTACTAGATTAAAACTTTCCTAATATAGTATGATTACGATTACGTGTTAGGAGTTTACGTAATACGTACGTGTTAGAACACGATAAGTATTTACTATGCACGATCACGTAATAATTATTTAACGATAATTAATCACGAACATGCGATCATGAAATCATGAACGTAATTAAAACACGAACTATTATTAATTACGTATATATATTTATTACGAGCGTAATTAAATATATTAGGTCACGGTAATTATTTAACGAGAACACACAAAACGCGAACACAAATAAACACGAACAAACACGTAAAACACGAACACGAGAACACACTTATTAATTAGACACGGAAAACATTCAGGTTACCCCTTGTGGGCCCCACTACCACGAAATTAAGGGGGAGGATGGGCATAGCCCATCAATTTTTACTAAAAGGGGATTAAGGGGAAAAACACTACTCATTTTTTTTATAGAAGATTTTATCAAAAACCCTTAAAGTTTTCTTCCTTCTTCCTTGGATCCTCTTTTAGCCGCCACCCATAAAACACCATGGAGGGGTGTTTGTTTGATTTTGATCTTGGTTTTTGGTGCAAGTGTTCGTGTTTGTTCATCCCTGATCGATCCATGTATTCGGTATACCTTTTAAACCTTTTCTTTTGATTGATCTTTTTATAAATCAAGAACATGTTATGTTTTTTTACAAAAACCTAATAATTAAGCATAGATCTAACATGTTTTGGTGATAAATAAAATCAAAAGGTTGTTTTTAAGGGGTGTTTGTTTTGGCCGCAGGCTGCACCGAACCCGAATGGGTGTCGGTTTGCCAAGCCGACCACCACCAAGACCATATGGTCTTGGTTGGTGCGTGTGGGTCCCACGGCAGCAAGGTGAATACGGGGTACCCCGAGTTGGTTCGGGGTACGGTGTTGATTTCATGTCTGGTTCATGTTTTTAGCCTTGATCCGGTTCATGGTGTATGTTAGTTTTTTTATGTTTATGAACTTATGTTAAAATTAAATTAATAAAATGATGTGATTAATTTAATAACATGACTTAGGTTATTTAATTATTAATGATAATGAAATTATTTTAACCTAAGTATTTATATATTTAAGACTTATAATTAATTAATTATTTTAAAACCATAGATATAATTAATTAATTAACATGACTTAGGTTATATTATTAATATATAATAATACATATTTTAACCTAAGTATTTAAATTATTTAATTAAAAATATGTTATACTTTAATTAAATATTATAACCTATAGTTTAATTAAATTACATGAAATAATTAATAAACTATACATTATATCATATTACTTAGAAAATAATCATGAAAACACTTAGGCTTATATACAGAGCTTATTTAACCAGCTTATTTCTAATTATGGAAACTTTCTATTTTTAGAAACTTAATTAAATAAGGCAGCTAATCTATTTATGGAAACCAGCTATTTTTAGAAACCTATCTATTTTAAGCAGTAATTCTATTTTTGGAAACTTTCTATTTTTGGAAACTTTCTATTTTTGGAAACTTTCTATTTTTGGAAACTTTCTATTTTTGGTAACTTTCTATTTTAGGAAACCTGCTATTTTTGGAAGGTTACTTATTATTACACAGTAAGTATAATAACACATGAAATACCAGAAATATTTAATCAGATTAAACAGAATATAAGATAAAACGCAGTTTAAGGCTTAGAAACAGTAAAACATGGTAAGAACACATAAAATAAGCTAAGACATGAGATAAAACCAGCTATGTATTTAGTAAGCAGATACTTATTCATGTATGTATTTATGTAGCACTAGTGATTCGGAAGTAGGATTCTCACAGTTCGTCTTTCTCGTTCACTGGACATAAGGTACGGATTCCCGTCCTTTTAGTATGGACATTCTTTCCTTATTAGGATTCCCCGTATGCAGCCAACTGTTTCCCGTAGTATAAGTATGAGTTTGATTGCTTATGTTTAAATATGATTACCTATAGCCATATACATGCATGACCAATTTCACTAATATGGAGGTACCATAACCATAACATTAGAGGCACTGATGTTATGACTTCACCACGGCGGAGTGATTGCTCGTGGCGTCCCTTAAGCTTTTGGCCATTTATTTATATTTATCATGTGGGGCGTATGGGTGCATCCTAGTTACACGTTTTTATTTAGGATTACATGGTGAATGTGGTGTGTACCTTGCATCCTTCACAAGGAGCTGATCCCTCCTACCCATAAACTAGTATATTAAATTAGAGGCAGCCCCTCTAATTTGCATGATGAGGTCACCCCTCCAAGTATTCATGCACGGTGGATTTTCATGACCTATATTGGCTAATGGTAAAATATGTTAAACAGTTTTCATAAGATAAACATAAGGCTTTTCAAACTATAAAATCAGTTTTATGAACATGTTTCAGGTTTTCCAGGACTTATACATTTCCGCTGCTATTAAGTCTTTATTATGCTTAGTCATTCATACTATGTCTATATCCGTGCACTGAGCGTTTTGCTCAGCCATTACTTTCCTTTCCATGTCCCAAAACGGCAGGTACCCTAAGGAAGACTCGAGCATTTGGAGGACGTGCATAGGATGGAAGCTGCTAGAGACTTCTTTTCCTTTTTGCCTTCATATACTTATGCTTGTTTAGTCTTTCATTCATTTCTTTTGCTTTATTGTGTTTTGGGCTTATGTTTGGGGACCGATGTTTGATTCCGGTTATCCCTACGGTCATGTAATGTTTTATACATTTATCCTTGTATGCTTTGATGACACGCCATAATTACGCGTGACATTCCATTTTCAAAATGGGGTGTTACAGTTATAAATCTTGATGTTGTTAAGTTTCTTCTTTGTGTCAAAGAGGTCAAAGGGTGCCCTCTTGGGAACGAAAAGAACCGCCTTGAATTCAAGTTGACCCTCAGCAAAAAAATGCTTCACACTCAAATGATCCTCCCCAATCGTTAGTCAAACTCTGGTAAAAAGAAGTATACTCTTCTTTTGTAATATCTTCGGGCTTCCTCATCCAAATAGGCTTTTGTTTGTTAACCAAGGACCACTCGTTAGTCACTTCCTTGATCATCTTTTTCTTCTCTTCCTTTTCCTTCTCCTCATCAACTTCCTCGACCTTACCTTCCTCGTCCTTCTCCTTGTCCTCGTCCTCGTCATCAGAATTATCTTTCTCAGCAGTTTTCAGCCCATAGAGAGATAGGATAGCTGATAAACTCAGAATGATTCTTGATCAAATCCTTAAGCCTCCGCTCCTCAAGGTACTCGAGCTGATGTAGAGTGTCATCTTAGTCCCCGACCAAGGTTTTCATCAGAAGTGTCCCTAGTGACAGTGATCGACCCCCCTGCCTGTGACTCCCAGACATATTGCTCGTCATCATTGTGCTTGGTTGTGACCACAACTTTGTCAGCAACTAACTGTCCAATCATATTGACATCAGCACTACCTTCCATGAACTCTTTGGTTCCGGATCTTGCAATTGTACCCAAATTGATCACCAAATCTGTAAATTACAAGTAGAGTCGTAACATATTTCAACATAATATTATGAAGTTATAAGTCAATGCTTTAGTAGTAAATTAGTTACTCACCAGCCTTGGTCATTCCAACTCCACTGTCGATGATGGTCAACGTGGTTGTTGGTCTAGTCAGGAACAATGTGGATGAAAAGCTCAAGTTGTTCATCGAGCGTACTCTTGTCAGTCAAGCTCTCAAAGCGAATTTTGTCCAGAGCCTAAAAGGGTATACAAATTGTTTTATAAGCACGTTATGTAGCAAACATTGTAATGCAAACTGGTTAGAATGATCTAATTTTGTCGATCGCATAGCAACAAATAAGTCGCCACTGGCATAAGGCATAACGTTAGACATGGAGTATAGTTAAATAACTATAATTACAACACTGTTCTATCACAGTCACCGATTAATGTTATTAGCGACTGTTACGGATGTTTGGTTTTCAAAAGATTAGTTATTTGCCTATCTCAATCTCCAATAATAAACCAAAATCAAGTACTGTACAAGACTTGAGTTGAACATAAACGAACATAATAAACACGAAAAACAAGGCGCGTTGAGGTTAGTTTAGAATTCATAACACTAGATAATTTGAATTTGGGTGATAAATTCAAACGAACACAAACAAGAAGCCGCATTTGTGGTCATATATCAACTACATTAACAGGGAAGGTAACAGGTATTTCGACATATAAATTGCTTATACGGAGTAACTATAGCTGTAAGCCATAAATATGAATTGAAGGTTGTACGACCAGCCATTTCGACTTCTAAAGAGGCGGGTAAACAGGCGGATAAAGTGGTTAACAACTATGCCAATATCATGATGACCATTGGAAAAAGGTTATGCTTAAAGCTGCTAATAAATAAGCTGAATCAGCTTCCTAAAGTAATCAATCAGCTGCCAGCTCAAAATGCTTATCTGTGTTAGACGAGGCCCAAGCCTATAAGCTTAGGGCGCTTTAGGTTTAGGGTTAAGATAGATTATTTACAAAGTTATGTATTCCTTATAAATACATATGCAATTCTCATTATATTTTTCAGATCAGGTGATTGATATAACCCTTTGTTATTTAGAGTGGAAAACCGATGTATTAATATCCACGTGGTCCAACACGGCCTTGAAGCTTCACGAAAAGTCGTCATCGTTCCTTATTAAGGGTCACCAGGATGAAGCGACTGTAAAGTTTGAAAAAATGGAAGGACCTCAAAAATGAAATGTACAGCCTTTTCTGTCTACTCACTCATGATGCTACACCGAGATTCATGAAGAGGTATATCCAAGGCTGATCGTAGTCTATGGAGTTTGTGCGGATGTGATGGGTACGGTGACTATACTTAAACGAAGAGTATGAAGTGAGAACATAAACTATTTGAGTAAGTAAGAATGTATTTGAGTCCGGCTGGTGTTTGGTGCATGTTTTGGGTGTGATCATGTTCTATGAAAACGGGTGGTGACGCTTTAATTAATTTGTTGGACCGACGAAGCTAGCTAGCTAGACAGCAGGAGACATGGAAATGGGTAAAAATGGTGTAGCTCGCGGGCGGGGTTAGGTAACGAGGCTCGGAATGACGCAAAGCAAGTTGTTTGAGTGTGGGATGTGATGTTTTAGGAGGTCGAGTCGTGTATACTTATTAAAAGGGCGGTGTTATTTTATTTTTATTTTTTTAATTATTTGATGTAGAAAATACGGTTCTGCACGTGATATTATATATAATGTACATGCGTGTTGTACGTATAGTCGATTAGGAGTTTTGGCATACGACGACGCATAAAAAAAATAAAAATAAACAAAGAATAAAAATGAAACAAAACTAATTAAAAGGACTAAAAAATGTAAATAGTTTTAAAAAAGGCCCATATAGCCGCTCAAGTACTAGTTTCCGTTTGCATTCCATATATATAGACTCAAAGGGTGAAGGTTTCAGTTGTTGATCATTTAATTTGTTTGTTTGGAATAATTAAGGAAGTCTAAGTTATTATTTATCCCATCTCCTTCCTCCTTACGGTATGTACTACATACACACATTTTACTTGCATGCATGCGTTAATTATACAACTGAACTGTAGTACTTGTTGATTGAATTGAATTGGGTTTGTGAATAAAGATTGTATGAATCTTGAATTCGTGAGGTTTTGTTAAATGATGAATCATGATGTATGTATGTATATGTGTTTCAAGCATGCGTATTAATTGTATCCGATTCACCAATCAATCTTTCGTTAATTAACTATTGGTTGTTTGCCGTTCTTGATTTGACTACATTTTAGGGTAAATTGCCTTCTTGATGAATCAAATATATTGAATTTGTTGACTATATATAGAGTATGAACTATATATGAATGAATGAATCTTGGATTTGTTAAATATCGAATGATGAATAATGAATCGAATCTTGTATAAACTAAATCTTCTTCTTGTTACGTACTGTAATTAATCAAGTTATATGGATGTTTTTGCATGGTTTGTTTCAATTGTTATTGACTCATGCATGTTGTTGACTCATGTTTTGGGGTTCTTGTTTTGTCATAAAACTAAAAAGGTGTTTCTTTTTTGTAAAATGATCTGTCTCTGTCTTTTTGACTTTGTTGACCAACAAACACATACTCCTTCGATCACCAAGATCAAATTGTTAGGGTTTCTGGGTTTTTTTTCAATTTTCATGAGGATCATGAGGGTTTCGAAACCAGGAGGTTATATATATTTCATTCTTTATCGTTAGTCTATTTTACCCTTATTAATTTCATCAATCAATGTGATCATTTTTAATGGTCACTCTACTTACTTGTTTCTTGTTGTTCCCTGATAGTCGTCGTCGTCACCCAAGATGGGTGCTTTCTTTGGAACTCTACGTTCGTACCTGGTCGAGGATGTTTTCGACATGGGCCGCCGCCAAGAAGAAGATGCTGCTGATGATGTCGTGCGCCTGGTGGAGGATGACCCTGAGGCCGGTTTTACTGCCGCCGATGCGAGATACCATCTCGATTCTACGCGCACCACCGAACCCGTGCGTCTCCTCTCACCCGAGCGTACGTATATCACCTCACTTCTCCCTCTTTTTTTACCTTTACAAATTCGTTTACACTAGTATACAAATTGATAAACAATGTCCCTCTTCCTCTAACATCAGTTATAAACGGTTTTGGTTTTTGCAGGTATCCCTACTCACACCGAGGTTTCGTGGAGGTTTTCCCCCATCAACGGCCACCGCCGCCTCATCATGACTATCAAGGTAAGTAATCCTCTGCTTTTGTTTCCTTAACTCAACCATTTGACAATAAAAATAGTAATCGCTTCTCTAAACCTTTCCTTTGTTTTGTAAACATGATGAATCCGTTGTCCCATACCCTAATGATTTTCTGCATCATTGCAGCTTTCCTATAGGGAACTCGAAATGCATACAAAGGTCCTATTTTCTAGACTTAAGATTGGTCCGAGTCAGGTTAGGCCTTTTCTTCCAGTCCTTGTATGATTTTGGTTAACATGATGAATACATGATAGTTTTTCATACTTCAGATTTTCCAAATGTTCTGTTTCCTTTTGGTCCGCATTCGTTGATTAGTATAAATACAACCATGTCAAACAAACAGGCAAGAAACGAAACTGACCGTGTTCTCTTGTATGCTTTGTGGGCAGGAAGTGGAGGAGTCTCTTGACTGGGACAAGGTGCCTGCTGATGGGGAGTACATAGTGGTGCATGCTCCCAGGTACCAAATGGTGATGTTTAAGGTATGGTTATGAATAAATTGAGAAAGGTGTTCAGATTTGCTTTCCCTTACTTGTAAGAACTCTCTCATGTGGAGGGTGTATATTTTTATTTCCAGATTGGGCCCAATATGAGGATCGTCGCGGCCAAAGGAGGTTGGCTTTATGGTGGACAGTACGAGGTATTCTCCCGTTACACTTGGTATCCAATATATTTTTTGAAACCAATATGAAATAATGGGTTTCAAAACACACATCCAAACAGACACCCCCCTTAAATGGTTGTTACTAATATTTTATCATGTTAATTTGGTGTTGCAGTTGAACATATACTTCGATTGATTTTAAGCTTCCGAGGAAATGAGGATGCGGATACTTAGTTTAACCCGTATTCATATTTATATACTTATATAAGTGTATTTCGTCGTATTCTCACGTTTTCTTTTGTGGATACTGATACTTAATACTGCCTGCATGTTAAGACTTATTGTCTCAAAACTTTTTCATGAGGTTTTGTTTTGTGGATACTGGTACAGTGGTACTTAACACTTTTGGTTGAAACTTTTTCATGAAATGTGCATTTGGTCCTATTTTGCTAACACCCTCATTTTTTTGTCTTTTCGGCCTGTCTTGTCCGAACACTCAGAAGTATATATATTATTATTGACCATTAAACAAGATTAGACCTTTTTTCTACATTCATGAATTAAAACTTTGTATCTCAATTAAAAACTTTGGTTACTGAAAGACTGATGATGGTCCACTGAAAATGGTTTCCCGACTGCATACTCATCAATGTTGTCAACCATGTACAAGACTTCGTTCCTCTCTTCTTTAGTAAATGTCCTGTTGACCCTCCTTCATTCTGATGACATAGTCATTCAAGCAGGTCATCTCGTCGCCAGTCTTGGTTGAATTGTACCGAAACAACTCAACGAGCTTGGTCTTGTTTTGAGAATCTTCATGGATACCGAGATTGAGGTTCTTGGAAAAGGCCTCATAGAACTTGTTGTAATCTTCCTTGTTCTCGGCAATTTCTTGAAACATCTCGATGCACTTCTTGACCAAATTCTTGCGGATCACTTTGAGAATCTTGTTTTGTTGCAGCATCTCCCGAGAGATGTTAAGAGGAAGATCCTCTGAATCAACAATACCATTTACAAAACTCAAGTATTCGGGAATGAGTTCTTCACAGTTATCCATGATAAAGACACGGTGGACATAAAGTTTGATGTTGTTAAGTTTCTTCTTTGTGTCAAAGAGGTCAAAAGGTGCCCTCTTGGGAACGAAAAGAACCGCCTTGAATTCAAGTTGACCCTCAACAAAAAAATGCTTCACACTCAAATGATCCTCCCCAATCGTTAGTCAAACTCTGGTAAAAAGAAGTATACTCTTCTTTTGTAATATCTTCGGGTTTCCTCATCCAAATAGGCTTTTGTTTGTTAACCAAGGACCACTCGTTAGTCACTTCCTTGATCATCTTTTTCTTCTCTTCCTTTTCCTTCTCCTCATCAACTTCCTCGACCTTACCTTCCTCGTCCTTCTCCTCGTCCTCGTCCTCAGAATTATCTTTCTCAGCAGTTTTCAGCCCATAGAGAGATAGGATAGCTGATAAACTCAGAATGATTCTTGATCAAATCCTTAAGCCTCCGATCCTCAAGGTACTCGAGCTGATGTAGAGTGTCATCTTAGTCCCCGACCAAGGTTTTCACCAGAAGTGTCCCTAGTGACAGTGACCGACCACCCTTCCTGCGACTCCCAGACATATTGCTCGTCATCGTTGTGCTTGGTTGTGACCACAACTTTGTCAGAAACCAAGTAAGCACAGTAGAACCCGACAGCAAACTGTCCAATCATACTGACATCAGCACTACCTTCCATGAACTCTTTGGTTCCGGATCTTGCAATTGTACCCAAATTGATCACCAAATCTGTAAATTACAAGTAGAGTCGTAACATATTTCAACATAATATTATGAAGTTATAAGTCAATGCTTTAGTAGTAAATTAGTTACTCACCAGCCTTGGTCATTCCAACTCCACTGTCGATGATGGTCAACGTGGTTGTTGGTCTAGTCAGGAACAATGTGGATGAAAAGCTCAAGTTGTTCATCGAGCGTACTCTTGTCAGTCAAGCTCTCAAAGCGAATTTTGTCCAGAGCCTAAAAGGGTATACAAATTGTTTTATAAGCACGTTATGTAGCGAACATTGTAATTCAAACTGGTTAGAATGATCTAATTTTGTCGATCGCATAGCAACAAACAAGTCGCCACTGGCATAAGGCATAACGTTAGACATGGAGTATAGTTAAATAACTATAATTACAACACTGTTCTATCACAGTTACCTATTAATGTTATTAACGACTGTTGCGGATGTTTGGTTTTCAACAGATTAGTTATTTGCCTATCTCAATCTCCAATAATAAACCAAAATCAACTACTGTACAAGACTTGAGTTGAACATAAATGAACACAATAAACACGAAAAACAAGGCGCGTTGAGGTTAGTTTAGAATTCATAACACTAGATAATTTGAATTTGGGTGATAAATTCAAACGAACACAAACAAGAAGCCGCATTTGTGGTCATATATCAACTACATTAACAGGGAAGGTAACAGGTATTTCGACATATAAATTGCTTATACGGAGTAACTATAGCTGTAAGCCATAAATATGAATTGAAGGTTGTACGGCCAGCCATTTCGACTTCTAAAGAGGCGGGTAAACAGGCGGATAAAGTGGTTAACAGCTATGCCAATATCATGATGACATAAATAAGCTGCTAATAAATAAGCTGAATCAGCTTCCTAAAGTAATCAATCAGCTGCCTAGAGTAATCAATCAGCTGCCTAAAGTAATAAATAAGCTCAAAATGCTTATCTGGGTAAAGCTAAGATGATAATTAAAAGATAATTAAAAAGATTGATTACCTTAAAGTAAGTAAAACTGTAGATCGGAATGCTTGTCTTGGAAGATAATTAAAATTCATAATCGGCGACTGGCTCATCAATGAATGGGTCAATTTCGATTCTTGTTTTATCAACAAATGGGTGAAATGGGTTCACCCCATTACTTTATTTTGTGTGCATAATTGTGAAAATTTTGTTCTTTGACTATGAAAAAGTTGTCAAAAAACCCCTAAAAGCAAAGTGGTGCATATTTGACATCGAACTTCTCATTTTCTTGCGAAAAACCCCTTAGTTGCTAAATTCTAACTTTCCACTGTTAGTCCGGTTATCTCCCTCATATGACATGCATATGAATCTCGTCCTCTTACCCCCAACCTTTCTTTCCCACTTCTTCTTCTTACCCACTTTAATTTTTCATGAACACCACCACCACCTCTGCCATCCACCGACACCACCCCCGCCATCCAATCGCTGCAACTCCTTTTATCTAAGATGAGAGCTAAGTTCAAATGTATTTTAACGGATTGCGTGAAGTATTTATTCTTCTCGGGAAGTATTTAGAGGTTATGGCGAAAGGAAAACATCACAGTCAATTGCAAAGCTGATGGGTTTGACCCCTCATACAACAACATTGTTGACTCTTGATAGTCAAGGGAATGTTGTCAATCAGGAAGCGATTGATAGTCGGTTGATTCAAAGAAATGATTTATTTAAGATTCTTCCTGGTGCTAAAGTGGATGTTGATGGTTTTGTTATGTGGAGACAAAGTCATGTCAATCAGAGTATGATCACAATAGTCTAAAATAGCAAAGATGATATTGATTGAATGTTTTGTATGTCTACATAGATTGCAAATATATTTATAACACATACATGGCTTATTAAACAAGCAAACTTAACCCTAATGGACCCAAACCCACAATCGAGTTTGGGTCATAATGTATCTTGTAACACTTCCTCGCAGTTTGAACGGAGGCTTCTCGACGGCCAAACTGGAACACATATTGAAAGCTCCTTCAATCATCTTCTTTGTTGTTGTTGAGACAGAAGTATAATTGTATTTGATGGCATAGTTGTTTGTTGCTTGCGGCTTCCTCCTTTGCGTGGCTTGCTTTGCCTTTAGGTAGGAGCGGCATTTTTTACCAACTATTTTTTAAAAATGGCAAGAATCTCCGATGGAAAAACAAATGATAATGGCGACTGAGAAAACAAATATCTATTGATTGTTAAATCGACACAATAGGAGGTGTATTATGACGACTAGGGTTTTGGATGATACGGTTTATTGGATAAAAGTGTGAGAACTCGTATTTTCCCGGTATTATTAACTGAATGTTTTGTATGTCTACATAATAAAGATTGCCAATGTATTTATGACACATACATAGCTTATTGAACAAGCAAACCTAACCTTGACCCAAACCCACAATCGAGTTTGGGCCATTATATATCGTCTAACAAAGAGAAGCTAGACCGAAAGAGAAAGGGTGACCCTGTGATTTGAGGAACGATTATTGAAAATGGTGTCTTGTATATTAAGGCTACACGGGTTGGGTCAAAAAGTGCACTTTCTCAAATAGTTCAACTTGATGAATCGGCTCAGAAGGCTAAAGCTCTAGTTCATAAACTTGCTGATTGTATTTCCAAATTCTTTGCGCCTCTAGTTAGTGAATGGCTCTATATTTGGGGCATCTCTTGGTCAGATCACAATACCATCTTTCTTGCAAAATTTGATCAAAACCTTCCAGAGGATGTCTGGATTGATACTTGTTTATCTATTTAATAGATTTGATTATCACGGATCTATTGGATGGCGGTGGTTGGTGTTGGTGGATGGTGTTGATGGATTCCGGCGACGGCGGTGGTGGTGGTGTTCTTGGAAAATTAAAGTGGGGAAAAAGGTTAGGGGTAAGAAGACGAGTTGAAAGGACGAAATTGCCCTAACGTGCATGGCGCATGAGGGAGATAAGTGGACCTAACGGTGAAAATTTAGGATTTAGCGACTCAAGGGGTTTTCGCCAAAAAAATGAGAAGTTTGGTGGCAAATATGCACCACCTTTGCTGTCATGGGTTTTTAGCAGTTTTTGCATAGTCAGGGACAAAAATTAAAGTTTACCCAAAAAATTAACATATCAAATATACTTTTAATCCAAACATAACACTAAACCAAAGAGGAACATGCTTAAGCCATGTCCTCTACTTGATAATCAAATTCTGGCCAGACAATAGTTTAATTCTTGTCAAGGTCATGCTCTACCCAGTCGTGCTCTACCTACGCCAGCGTCTGACACATGTTTTACTCTATTGTGTTTTTTAGGCCCACCAATCATTGAGCTGCTGACCCACCTGTGACCCACTTTATCCATTTACTATTTTGTATTCTAGTATATGTAAGATGATCTACGACGATTACTCTATTCTGATTGTGCTCTACCCGCTTTTTATTTAC
The DNA here is from genome assembly GCA_025667525.1 of Glebionis coronaria. NCBI lineage: Eukaryota > Viridiplantae > Streptophyta > Magnoliopsida > Asterales > Asteraceae > Glebionis > Glebionis coronaria. The sequence continues at coordinate 463,711,388 of CM046881.1, forward strand.
TACAAATCTTTCCATCGGGAAGAAACACAATACAATTAATTTTATTTTTATTATCCGATTATTTTTCAAATCAGATTTTAATTATTAAATTTATTCTCTCTTTTGTTTCCACACACAGTATTTTCCTATGTAAGCTTTGACGGGATTTTTATCTCTGGTGCTATGGTATTATTTTCTCCTTGTTACAACATAAATCGTATAGATATGTATTTGCGTAAAATCATTTGTTTACAATTACAATTTGATTCATTCGCTTCATATTATGTTTTTTTAATGGTAGATGGTTAAGTAGGTAATCATCAAGGTTGCTTATAAGTTTATTATCTTGTTAGGTCCCTGTATGTGTATTCTAGGCCCTATGGACAAGTCAATTTATGTGTACTACTTAAAGTGTATGATAAAGCATATTCAATAGCCTACAATTCCAAGCCAGACATTCCTAGTCTCTTCTAGAGGGTCACACGATGCGCACCTTCTTGTGCAAACACCAAACGACTACTCTTACCTCGGATAGTGATCCCACACACATGCAAGAGCCAAAGTTGCCACTATCTCTTAGCCCTTCAATAACTTTGATGCCCCCACTTGGGTCACAATCCCACGCCACTAGACTTGGCAGCTGAAGCGGCCCAAATGATCCTTTTAAATATCACTTTGGCTTATTTTCTGGCGATGTGGGATAGTTTAGAGTTTATAAATTTCAACTTACAAGTACTATCGACACATGGCTGAATGAAAGTGTCTTTTTATGAGCCAAAATTTGACGTTGTGACTTGATTTTTTACCCAAAGAAATTTACCGTTGTATAGTTTGAAGGACCATGTGACAATTTAACTAATGGTTTCTTTTCAACGGCACATGAATGGGTTGGATATGATGTGATAAAATCATGTTATTTTAAGCACTAATTAGTTTTGGTTCGTTTATCCATGAACATCTTTTTAAATCTGTTTTTTTCTAGTGCAAATTTGTTTAGATGCGAATGTGTAGAATTGTCACAAATACATTGTGGATTTGAGGAAAATTTACAATATTGATAGTTCCCTTAAATTATCTTCAAGTAATGTACTTTTGTAATACACACATGGATTTTTTGGTTCGGCATGACTCGTGTTTGACCAGCTACTGAACTGAAAACGAAGCAAAAAGTCGACTTGGCTTCGTAAATGTGACCACTCTGTACGTGTGACAGTACATGTGATGTGTATTACAATTCTAAATCTTTCAAATATGCACAAGCATCCCCTTACTAATTGATGTTTCTTGCATTTGTACATTGTGACATGTCTATAGGCCCTATTATGAACCAGTGTAGCATCACGAGTAATTAGTAGACAACAGAGGCTGTAATTTTTGCTTTCAGGTCCTGCTTCAAACTTCAGTCCCTTCATCCTGCTCACCCTTAATAAGGAACGATGATAGCTTTTTCTAAAGCTTCAAGTCCTTGTGAATATTAAGAAATAACAAGTGATGTCTTCATATAACATCAAAAACATCTAATCGTAAGAGTTTATATTCTTATGTATTATTGTATAATAATTTTCCTTTGGGAACCCTCCCAAACTAGTACTAGTAGTGAAAGGAACCATCACTGTCGGCGAATGGCGCTACCCACGAGTCATGGTCAATCACCCCTGGCTCTTAGCCCAATGAACACCTAAAATCCCCACTTGGGTCACAAGCTCACATAATTGAGCTGAAATTATAGAAATGAAATTTACAAAAAGCATTTGGGTTTTTTCTTATGGTGATGTGGGATATAAGTAAGTTAACTATATAGTTTGATTGAAATACTCTTTTAACTAGTCGATTTTTATAACATCCATGAAATGGTTTTTATACCGGGAGACGCTTACGATTGTAAAGTTTTTCACATCAGACCCTTTGCTATTTAGAGTGAAAAACGATGTGTTAATATTCATGTGGTCCAACATGGCCATGAAGCTTCACGAAAACTCATCATCGTTCCTTATTAAGGGTCACCGGGATGAAGCGCCTGTGAAGTTTGAACAATGGAAGGACCTCAAAAACAAAAATTACTGCATTTTCCGTCTACTCACTCATGATGCTACACCGAGATTCATGAAGAGGTATATGCAAATTAGATGAACTCAAACTAATATATGCTTAAAGTACACGCTATGTCACATGATGTAGAACCCTGATTTTCCGCTCCAAGCAACCATTTGAAAACTATCATCTGGTCCAAAATGGCCATAACATTGGTCACCATTAGCAAACTCTTTTCGGTTCGCGTGTTTGTCAGCTTGTTGTGATCTATGTGCTCTCTTGCCGTAATGTATGATTTGTGTTTGCTTAGTTAGTATGATCGTTTTTTGTTTTTTTATTTTTTTATTCTTTATTATTATTATTATTTATTATTTATTTATTTATTTAATTATTTATTTTTATTTTTATGCCTCCGCTCTCTTTCTATGCTGTACCACCCAAGGAAGAAAAAAGCAAACCGTTACCGAGTAGCAATGAAGAAGATACAAAGAAATCACCTAAACAAGAATCTATAGGCAATGAAAAAGAGACGAAAAAGTCACCCAAGAAAGTAAAAACACACGATTCATCAAGCGACGAAGAAGAAATGATGTCACCGTCCGAGATATACCATGACAGCTGATCAAATCCTAGTTGCCGAAAGAAATATTCGTTTAAAATACCATTTTTTCTTCTTTTGAGAAATCATTGTGCCATTCATAGATTGCATCATCTTCGAATACGTAGAAGTAGAACAAGTTTTTGAGATTTTGTTTCTTGTTCTTCCATTGAGCATATTGCCATTCATATCATGTTTTTTTGAATGCTCAGTATTAATGTTTGTAAAATTGATACATTTTATGCTGACAAATTGACTCGGAAGCAGTCTCGTTATCGGCGGGTAAGGGTATGATCTGTCTACACTTTACTTCCCCCTGATACTTTCTCTTGGCGGGATTGGGAATATCGTTGTTGTTTATTAAACCAATGTAATGTTTAAGAGACCGGTTTGGGGGTTTCTGGTTGCCGAGTCCATTAGTGCATAAAAACTTTCGAAGGGCTAAGAACTAGGGGTGAATTTGATCGTGTGTTAGTGGGAATGCTAGGATTATTGCCGGTAGAGAGTGGTTCCTCCGTGTTGGCACAAAATCGGTGTGCACCTAATCGCCCTAAGCAATTATGCCATTTTGAGACACTCTTGAAGAGCACCACAAAATCACCCACTTGATCATCGTTGACCCCTTCTTAGTTCAACGGTAACTTTTTATAATGTAAGAATAAATCTTTTTAGACAATATGATGTGAACATTTGCATAAACTCTCATAAGTAATCGCTTACATCAAAAAGATAATTTTTATTCCATGATCACTTACTTTATACAAATTTTCTCAAACTTGTTTCATGAAACAAAAGATGGAACAAAAGGTAAGTTGCGTGAGGGAACCGTTGGGATATCGACCAACTCCGAGTGCATGGTCACTATACAACTGTGTTAGTAGAATAGTATGATCCATCCTTATTCTCAATTTCTTACTAGTAGAATGATTGCATTATGTTCGATCGTTTAACATGCATGGTTTTGACCCGTTGGTCTCTATGTGGTTCATCCGGCCTAGAAGGACAGGTCAGACGCCTTAGCGCACAGATGTGGAAATTTATAACTCTATGGTGTGTCGTTAAGTCAATTATCTCAAGTTATAACCACGATTAGCTCAAGTATGTCAATTATGCTTCTTCATTGTACATTCTAAATCTAAAAAAGAAAGCTCGATTGCAGGAAGCCCTATTTTCCACGATTTGTGTAACAATTTAGTCTGAAACAAAACTCAATACTAACCAACACTTCAAAGTAACAGTCCGTAATCACCCATAAAGACAAACCATCTCCGCACATCTGTTATCCGGATTACATTGCAATATGTAAACATGTACATTAATAGGTACCCAGGACTAATTACAGGTATACAATTTCTGTTGTTCCACATGTTACAGCAGTTATAGGCATACAAAATTAACAAAAGAGATTAGGCACCAAAAAGCAGTATTATCGACCTTAGTTCAGAATTTCAGAATCCAACTACAATGGAAGTGATTCAACATAGCATAGACGCATTTGATAAAAATAAAAACCTACTAACTCATCAAGGATTAAGACATCACAGAAAAGAACTAAGAGCGTTGCGCTTAATCGACTTCCCCCATCTTGCTCTACATCAACGTCAGCTTCCTCAAGAGCAGCCATCTCGGCATCACCATCAGTACTATCCTCGTCAATGCTCAAACCAAGCTTCAACATTCTGTCAATTCTATTTCCAAATGTATTCGGTTCATCTAAACTGAATCCAGATGTAAGCAATGAAGTCTTCAACAGCCACATCACCAAGTCTTTCACAGACTTGTCGTTTTTGTCTGCATCGGCCCTCTTCCCAAAGTTCCTCCATAATTTTTTTGAACTGCAAGTTATATTAAAAAGCTCAAGCAAGAAGCTTGAGAGCGGGAAAATTACAAGATGTTACAAGCCAAATTAGGATCATAGATCCATACATTCCAATCTAAGTTAAATTTTTCGTTTCTATAAGTAATCCATGAGAAAGAAAGGGTTTTGATTTCGGCTTCAAGGGTGTCTTTCCTTGGAGGTATCAAGTCAAAGATCCGCCTATTTCTGTAACGCCAAATAGACCAACTAGTGATAAGGACCACTGCATCGAAGATAGGTTTAGCCTTGGTTGGAAGAGATATAGAATCAGCCCATGTAACTATACCAAAGATATCTCTAGGATAGTCGTTTAACCCCTACCACTTTTTGACCAACTTCCAAAGATGTTGAGCGATGTCACATTCAACAAAAAGGTGTTGATATGACTCTACAATTTCGTTGCAAACTGGACACAGTGGAATCAAGGTCTATTCCACGTAGATCCAAATTTTGACGAGTTGGAAGTCTGTTCATGATCAATCTCCAAGCAAATATGTTAATTTTAATTGGAGTGTTTTTGTTCCATTTACCTTGAATCCACTTGTATCTAAACTCTGGTTGGCAATGTGTTTTCTCATAACAGAAACAGAAAAGACTTGAGGAGTGTTGATGACGAACTTCCAATCAAAGTTCCTCCATAATAGAGTTCTAGTCTTCTTGCTTTCTCATAAAGTTTGTGCCTTCATAACTATTTCCATGTTGGCAGTCCACCGGTATTCACATGTCACCAAACAGCAAGGCGAATACACCACACGGTCGAAACAATCACTTTTTCCACCTTGTCGCCAAGAACATCCTTGATGACTTTGCAAAGACCCTCAAATTTTTCCTTCAAAACTTCCTTCTTTTTCTTCTCGTCTTCACTCTCATCGACTTTTAAACCTTCCTTTGTAGCAGATACGAGCTTCTTGCACTCAAATTCTTTCAACTGCCCGACCGCATACTCATTAATGGCGTCAACCATGTATAAGACTTCGTATTCTCTCTAATTTAGTTTCTCAAGAAAGGGTGAGTTCTCAACGGCTTTCTTGTTTTCACCAGTTATGAAGTTAATGTCCTGTTGACCCTCCTTCATTTTGGTAACATAGTCCATCAATTAGCTGGTCATCTCGTCACCACTCTTGGTTGAATGGTATCGAAGCAACTCTTCCAATTTGGTCTTGTGCTTAGAATCTTCATGGATACCGAGCTTGAGGTTCATGGAAAAGGCCTCATAGAACTTGTTGTAATCTTCCTTGTTATCAGCAATTTCTTAGAGCATCTCAATGCACTTTTTGACCAAATTCTTACAGATCGATTTGAGAATTTTGTTTTAGCATTTCACGGGAGATGTTAAGGGGAAGATCCTCAGAAACGAAGATACCCTTTACAAAACTCAAGTATTCGGGAATGAGTTCTTCACAGTTCTCCACGATAAACACATGCATGACGGACATAAAGCTTGATGTTGTTGGTCTTCTTCTTTGTGTCAAAGAGGTCAAAAGGTGCCCTCTTGTGAACGAAAAGAACGACCCTGAATTCACGCTGACCCTCGACAGAAAAATGCTTCACACTCAAATGGTCCTCCCAATCGTTAGTCAAACTCTTGTAAAAGCAGCATACTCTTCTTTAGTAATCTCTTCGATTTTCCTCATCCAGATTGGCTTTTTTTTAACCGATGACCACTCGTTAGTCACTTCCTTGACCTTCTTATTTTTCTTCTCTTCCTTTTCCTTTTCCTCATCAACTTCCTCGTCCTTTTCCTCATCGTCCTCGTCAACAGAAATCTCTTTCTCAGTAGTTCTCAACCCATAGAGAGATATGATAGCTGATAAACTCAGAATACTTCTTGATGAAATCCTTAAGCCTATGCTCCTCACGGTACTCGAGCTGATTGTCATCTTCGCCCCCCGACCAAGGTTTTTGCCAGAAGTGTCCCTGAGAGTGAACGACCCCCCTGCCTGCAACTTCCAGACATATTGCTCGTCATCAATGTGCTTGGTTGTGACCACAACTTTGTCAGCAACCAAATAAGCAGAGTAGAACCCGACACCAAACTGTCCAATCATACTGACATCATCCATACCTTCCATGAACTCTTTGGTTCCGGATCTTGCAATTGCACCCAAATTGTTCACCAAATCTGTAAATTACAAGTAGAGTCGTAACATATTTCAAAGTAATATTATAAAGTTATAAGTCAATGCTTTAGTAGTATATTAGTTACTCACCAGCCTTGGTCATTCCAACTCCACTGTCGATGATGGTCAACGTGTTCATCGAGCTTACTCTTGTCAGTCAAGCTCTAAAAGAGAATTTGGTCCAGTGCCTAAAAGGGTATACAAATTGTTTTATAAGCACGTTATGTATCAAAGTTGTAATGCAAACCGGTTAGAATGATCTTATTTTGTCGATCGCATAGCAACAAACACTGTTCTATCACATGATGTCCAACCCTAATTTCCCACTCCAAGCAACCATTAGCAATCTATCACCTGGTCCGAAATCGCCAAAACATTAAACCAATGTAATGTTTAAAAGACCAGTTTGGGCCTTTCTTGTTGGTATTTAATCCCATTAATCTTTGTAAATCTGTAAATCGACACACCAGGAAGAAGAACAGGCCCTGAACACACATGTTTAGGCCTGATAAGAACATATTCTGTAGGCCTTTTAGGCCCAGACCCAAAACCCTAGATAGGACATACAGTTAGAAACGGTTATGTATAAAGGGTCACCACTGTTGGTGAAAAGTAACCATCACGTCCCTTCTAGAAAAGATACCGATTAGGTTAGTATAAATAGATAGGATTTTGTAAATTGTAAAGCAACCCAATTCAATATTCAATATCAGTTTATTAGGGTTCATCCAATCTTCGTTCTTATTATTTTGTATGATGATATTATGATGGTTCATGATGTGTTGTTTTGATCATTCGATCCTGGAAATTCGATAGCAAGAACCTGTGCATCATTGGTATCAGAGCGACAAGGGATCAAACAACAACAATTCATGATCAATTATCAATAAAGAAGATCTTTCTTTTTTTTGAAAAAAGGAAGCAGTGAACAGAGAGAAAGAAGCAGATTTGGAAAGGAGTTTGTTCAGTTTTTCCCGGGAATTAGGAAACCAAAGAACTGCAGAAGGCAGTTGGTTTAATTCGCCCCGCAAACAGGAGAACACTCAAGATCTGCCATGGATGCTGTTTTGAAGATTTCAGAAAAGAAGGAAGATCAGAAGGAAATAAAATGGCTACGTTTTTTGTTGAAAAAAGGACACAATTTGTGTTAAAAAGGGAAGAAGAAAAGAGATGAGAACCAAGCTTGGAACCCCGGTTCAAGATGAACCCTTCAACCAGGATGGTTATAAGCATGATGGGGACAAGGCTATGATGGTACATCTCATACCAGATGAAAGAAAAAACTTTTGCACCAAACCAAGGCCATGATTCAAGTGATAATGACGGAACTAACCCTGCTGGAATTCGGTTCAATTAGAAACCGAAAAGTCATCAACACCGAGGATCAAAAGCAAGAAGGATCAAGGAACGAGGAGATTGGAGTATACAAAGATTAATTAGATTAAGGGGGAATGTTGAGATTTAATCCCATTAATCTTTGTAAATCTGTAAATCGACACACCAGGAAGATGAACAGCCCTGAACACACATGTTTAGGCCTGATAAGAACATATTCTGTAGGCCTTTTAGGCCCAGACCCGAAACCCTAGATAGGACATACAGTTAGAAACGGTTATGTATAAAGGGTCACCACTGTTGGTGAAAAGTAACCATCACGTCCCTTCTAGAAAAGATAACGATTAGGTTAGTATAAATAGATAGGATTCTGTAAATTGTAAAGCAACCCAATTCAATATTCAATATCAGTTTATTAGGGTTCATCCAATCTTCGTGTGCGGGCTTATCACTTATCACCCAATTGCGGGGGCATAGTACGTTCCAAGGGCTAAGAGCTAGGGGCGATTTTGAGCGTGTGTCAATGGGAATGGTAGGATTATTGCCAGTAGGGAGTTGTTGTTTCTGTGTTGGCACCAAACCGATGCGTACCTTATCACCCTGCTATTATGCCATTTTGAGACACTCTCGAAGAGCACCGTTGCATCACCCCCTTCACTTGATCATCGCTGAACCCTTCTTAGTTCAACGGTAACTTTTTTATAATGTAAGTACAAACCTTTTTAGACAATAACAATTTAAATATGATGTGAACATTTGCATAAACTCTCATAAGTAATCGCTTACATAAAAAAGATAATTTTTATTCAGTCACTTACTCTATACAATTTTAAAGGCCTATTATGAACCGGTGTAGCATGACGAGTGACCAGTAGACAGCAAAGGGTGTAATTTTCGTTTTCAGGTCCTGCTTCAAACTTCAGTCCCTTCATCCTGGTGACCATTAATGAGGAACAATCACGACTTTTTCTAAAGCTTCAAGTCCTTGTGGATATTAAGAAATGACAAGTGATGTATTCATATAACATCAAAAAGATCTACATATCGTAAGAGTTTATATTCTTATGTAATGTTGTATAATCATTTTCCTTTGGGAACCCTCCCCAACTTGTATGTAGTGAAAGGGACAATCATAGTAACGAGGGCGGGTGGGGTTAGGTAGCGAGGCTCGGAATGACGCAAAGCAAGTTGTTTGAGTGTGGATGTGATGTTTTAGGAGGTCAAGTCGTGTATACTTATTAAAAGGGCGGTGTTATTTTATTTTTATTTTTTTAATTATTTGATGTAGAAAATACGGTTCTGCACGTGATATTATATATAATGTACATGCGTGTTGTACGTATAGTCGATTAGGAGTTTTGGCATACGACGACGCATAAAAAAAAAAAAAAAAAAAAAAAAAGAATAAAAATGAAACAAAACTAATTAAAAGGACTAAAAAATGTAAATAGTTTTAAAAAAGGCCCATATAGCCGCTCAAGTACTAGTTTCCGTTTGCATTCCATATATATAGACTCAAAGGGTGAAGGTTTCAGTTGTTGATCATTTAATTTGTTTGTTTGGAATAATTAAGGAAGTCTAAGTTATTATTTATCCCATCTCCTTCCTCACGGTATGTACTACATACACACATTTTACTTGCATGCATGCGTTAATTATACAACTGAACTGTAGTACTTGTTGATTGAATTGAATTGGGTTTGTGAATTATTATTGTATGAATCTTGAATTCGTGAGGTTTTGTTAAATGATGAATCATGATGTATGTATGTATATGTGTTTCAAGCATGCGTATTAATTGTATCCGATTCACCAATCAATCTTTCGTTAATTAACTATTGGTTGTTTGCCGTTCTTGATTTGACTACATTTTAGGGTAAATTGCCTTCTTGATGAATCAAATATATTGAATTTGTTGACTATATATAGAGTATGAACTATATATGAATGAATGAATCTTGGATTTGTTAAATATCGAATGATGAATAATGAATCGAATCTTGTATAAACTAAATCTTCTTCTTGTTACGTACTGTAATTAATCAAGTTATATGGATGTTTTTGCATGGTTTGTTTCAATTGTTATTGACTCATGCATGTTGTTGACTCATGTTTTGGGGTTCTTGTTTTGTCATAAAACTAAAAAGGTGTTTCTTTTTTGTAAAATGATCTGTCTCTGTCTTTTTGACTTTGTTGACCAACAAACACATACTCCTTCGATCACCAAGATCAAATTGTTAGGGTTTCTGGGTTTTTTTTCAATTTTCATGAGGATCATGAGGGTTTCGAAACCAGGAGGTTATATATATTTCATTCTTTATCGTTAGTCTATTTTACCCTTATTAATTTCATCAATCAATGTGATCATTTTTAATGGTCACTCTACTTACTTGTTTCTTGTTGTTCCCTGATAGTCGTCGTCGTCACCCAAGATGGGTGCTTTCTTTGGAACTCTACGTTCGTACCTGGTCGAGGATGTTTTCGACATGGGCCGCCGCCAAGAAGAAGATGCTGCTGATGATGTCGTGCGCCTGGTGGAGGATGACCCTGAGGCCGGTTTTACTGCCGCCGATGCGAGATACCATCTCGATTCTACGCGCACCACCGAACCCGTGCGTCTCCTCTCACCCGAGCGTACGTATATCACCTCACTTCTCCCTCTTTTTTTACCTTTACAAATTCGTTTACACTAGTATACAAATTGATAAACAATGTCCCTCTTCCTCTAACATCAGTTATAAACGGTTTTGGTTTTTGCAGGTATCCCTACTCACACCGAGGTTTCGTGGAGGTTTTCCCCCATCAACGGCCACCGCCGCCTCATCATGACTATCAAGGTAAGTAATCCTCTGCTTTTGTTTCCTTAACTCAACCATTTGACAATAAAAATAGTAATCGCTTCTCTAAACCTTTCCTTTGTTTTGTAAACATGATGAATCCGTTGTCCCATACCCTAATGATTTTCTGCATCATTGCAGCTTTCCTATAGGGAACTCGAAATGCATACAAAGGTCCTATTTTCTAGACTTAAGATTGGTCCGAGTCAGGTTAGGCCTTTTTCTTCCAGTCCTTGTATGATTTTGGTTAACATGATGAATACATGATAGTTTTTCATACTTCAGATTTTCCAAATGTTCTGTTTCCTTTTGGTCCGCATTCGTTGATTAGTATAAATACAACCATGTCAAACAAACAGGCAAGAAACGAAACTGACCGTGTTCTCTTGTATGCTTTGTGGGCAGGAAGTGGAGGAGTCTCTTGACTGGGACAAGGTGCCTGCTGATGGGGAGTACATAGTGGTGCATGCTCCCAGGTACCAAATGGTGATGTTTAAGGTATGGTTATGAATAAATTGAGAAAGGTGTTCAGATTTGCTTTCCCTTACTTGTAAGAACTCTCTCATGTGAGGGTGTATATTTTTATTTCCAGATTGGGCCCAATATGAGGATCGTCGCGGCCAAAGGAGGTTGGCTTTATGGTGGACAGTACGAGGTATTCTCCCGTTACACTTTGTATCCAATATATTTTCTGAAACCAATATGAAATAATGGGTTTCAAAACACACATCCAAACAGACACCCCCCTTAAATGGTTGTTACTAATATTTTATCATGTTAATTTGGTGTTGCAGTTGAACATATACTTCGATTGATTTTAAGCTTCCGAGGAAATGAGGATGCGGATACTTAGTTTAACCCGTATTCATATTTATATACTTATATAAGTGTATTTCGTCGTATTCTCACGTTTTCTTTTGATGTTTTCTTTTGTGGATACTGATACTTAATACTGCCTGCATGTTAAGACTTATTGTCTCAAAACTTTTTCATGAGGTTTTGTTTTGTGGATACTGGTACTTAACACTTTTGGTTGAAACTTTATCATGAAATGTGCATTTGGTCCTATTTTGCTAACACCCTCATTTTTTTGTCTTTTCGGCCTGTCTTGTCCGAACACTCAGAAGTATATATATTATTATTGACCATTAAACAAGATTAGACCTTTTTTCTACATTCATGAATTAAAACTTCGTATCTCAATTAAAAACTTTGGTTACTGAGAGACTGTGATGATGGTCCACTGAAAATGGTTTCCCATGGTCTCCATAATATAGTTCTCAGGGTTGATCTCCATAGTCTTCTTGCTAGACATGTTGCCAGACATGCTCGAGTCTCGTAAAGCTTGTGCCTTCATAATTCTTTCCATGTTGGCAGTCCGCCCGTATTCACCTGTCACAAAACAGCAAGGCGAATCCACCACACGGTCTGAAACGATCACCTTTTCCTCTTTGTCGCCAACAGCATCCTTGATCACTTTCATCGAGTTTTAAACCTTCCTTTGTAGCAGATACGAGCTTCTTGCCCTCAAATTCTTTCAACTGCCCGACTGCATACTCATCAATGTTGTCAACCATGTACAAGACTTCGTTCCTCTCTTCTTTAGTAAACGTCCTGTTGACCCTCCTTCATTCTTATGACATAGTCATTCAAGCAGGTCATCTCGTCTCCAGTCTTGGTTGAATTGTACCGAAGCAACTCAACGAGCTTGGTCTTGTTTTGAGAATCTTCATGGATACCGAGATTGAGGTTCTTGGAAAAGGCCTCATAGAACTTGTTGTAATCTTCCTTGTTCTCGGCAATTTCTTGAAACATCTCGATGCACTTCTTGACCAAATTCTTGCGGATCACTTTGAGAATCTTGTTTTGTTGCAGCATCTCCCGAGAGATGTTAAGAGGAAGATCCTCTGAATCAACAATACCATTTACAAAACTCAAGTATTCGGGAATGAGTTCTTCACAGTTATCCATGATAAAGACACGGTGGACATAAAGCTTGATGTTGTTAAGTTTCTTCTTTGTGTCAAAGAGGTCAAAGGGTGCCCTCTTGGGAACGAAAAGAACCGCCTTGAATTCAAGTTGACCCTCAACAAAAAAATGCTTCACACTCAAATGATCCTCCCCAAACGTTAGTCAAACTCTGGTAAAAAGAAGTATACTCTTCTTTTGTAATATCTTCGGGCTTCCTCATCCAAATAGGCTTTTGTTTGTTAACCAAGGACCACTCGTTAGTCACTTCCTTGATCATCTTTTTCTTCTCTTCCTTTTCCTTCTCCTCATCAACTTCCTCGACCTTACCTTCCTCAGTTCCTCGTCCTTCTCCTCGTCCTCGTCCTCGTCCTCGTCATCAGAATTATCTTTCTCAGCAGTTTTCAGCCCATAGAGAGATAGGATAGCTGATAAACTCCGAATGATTCTTGATCAAATCCTTAAGCCTCCGCTCCTCAAGGTACTCGAGCTGATGTAGAGTGTCATCTTAGTCCCCGACCAAGGTTTTCACCAGAAGTGTCCCTAGTGACAGTGACCGACCCCCCTGCCTGCGACTCCCAGACATATTTCTCGTCATCGTTGTGCTTGGTTGTGACCACAACTTTGTCAGCAACCAAGTAAGCAGAGTAGAACCCGACAGCAAACTGTCCAATCATACTGACATCAGCACTACCTTCCATGAACTCTTTGGTTCCGGATCTTGCAATTGTACCCAAATTGATCACCAAATCTGTAAATTACAAGTAGAGTCGTAACATATTTCAACATAATATTATGAACTTATAAGTCAATGCTTTAGTAGTAAATTAGTTACTCACCAGCCTTGGTCATTCCAACTCCACTGTCGATGATGGTCAACGTGGTTGTTGGTCTAGTCAGGAACAATGTGGATGAAAAGCTCAAGTTGTTCATCGAGCGTACTCTTGTCAGTCAAGCTCTCAAAGCGAATTTTGTCCAGAGCCTAAAAGGGTATACAAATTGTTTTATAAGCACGTTATGTAGCAAACATTGTAATTCAAACTGGTTAGAATGATCTAATTTTGTCGATCGCATAGCAACAAACAAGTCGCCACTGGCATAAGGCATAACGTTAGACATGGAGTATATTTAAATAACTATAATTACAACACTGTTCTATCACAGTTACCTACTAATGTTATTAACGACTGTTACGGATGTTTGGTTTTCAACAGATTAGTTATTTGCCTATCTCAATCTCCAATAATAAACCAAAATCAACTACTGTACAAGACTTGAGTTGAACATAAATGAACACAATAAACACGAAAAACAAGGCGTGTTGAGGTTAGTTTAGAATTTATAACACTAGATAATTTGAATTTGGGTGATAAATTCAAACGAACACAAACAAGAAGCCGCATTTGTGGTCATATATCAACTACATTAACAGGGAAGGTAACAGGTATTTCGACATATAAATTGCTTATACGGAGTAACTATAGCTGTAAGCCATAAATATGAATTGAAGGTTGTACGGCCAGCCATTTCGACTTCTAAAGAGGCGGGTAAACAGGCGGATAAAGTGGTTAACAGCTATGCCAATATCATGATGACATAAATAAGCTGAATCAGGGGCGGATGTACTTGGAAGGTGGGGGGGGGGGGGGGGGGGGGGGGGGGGCGGCGCCCCCCATGGCTCGCCAAAAAATATCAAATTTTAGTGTCAAATTTTTTTTATGACCATTTTATTAAAATGCACCCCATTGTATAATCAAATTGCCCCCACTCGAAAATAAAACAATGTAAAAACCTTCGAATTTCCCTCCAAAAGAAAAAAAAAAAACCTAAAAATCTTATATTTTTATCTTTATTTTGGCGTACACAATAACTTTATTTGTATGTCTTCATAATAAAGATTGCCAATGTATTTATAGCTTATTGAACAAGCAAACCTAACCTTGACCCAAACCCACAATCGATTTTGGGCCATTATATATCGTCTAACAAAGAGAAGCTAGACCGAAAGAGAAAGGGTGACCCTGTGATTTGAGGAACGATTATTAAAAATGGTGTCTTGTATATTAAGGCTACACGGGTTGGGTCAAAAAGTGCACTTTCTCAAATAGTTCAACTTGATGAATCGGCTCAGAAGGCTAAAGCTCTAGTTCATAAACTTGCTGATCGTATTTCCAAATTCTTTGCGCCTCTAGTTAGTGAATGGCTCTATATTTGAGGCATCTCTTGGTCAGATCACAATACCATCTTTCTTGCAAAATTTGATCAAAACCTTCCTGAGGATGTCTGGATTGATACTTGTTTATCTATTTAATAGATTTGATTATCACGGATCTATTGGATGGCGGTGGGTGGTGTTGGTGGATGGTGTTGATGGATTCCGGCGACGGCGGTGGTGGTGGTGTTCTTGAAAAATTAAAGTGGGGAAAAAGGTTAGGGGTAAGAAGACGAGTTGAAAGTGGGGGGCTCGCCAAAAAATATCAAATTTTAGTGTCAAATTTTTTTTATGACCATTTTATTAAAATGCACCCCATTGTATAATCAAATTGCCCCCACTCGAAAATAAAACAATGTAAAAACCTTCGAATTTCCCTCCAAAAGAAAAAAAAACAACCTAAAAATCTTATATTTTTATCTTTATTTTGGCGTACACAATAACTTTATTTGTATGTCTTCATAATAAAGATTGCCAATGTATTTATAGCTTATTGAACAAGCAAACCTAACCTTGACCCAAACCCACAATCGATTTTGGGCCATTATATATCGTCTAACAAAGAGAAGCTAGACCGAAAGAGAAAGGGTGACCCTGTGATTTGAGGAACGATTATTAAAAATGGTGTCTTGTATATTAAGGCTACACGGGTTGGGTCAAAAAGTGCACTTTCTCAAATAGTTCAACTTGATGAATCGGCTCAGAAGGCTAAAGCTCTAGTTCATAAACTTGCTGATCGTATTTCCAAATTCTTTGCGCCTCTAGTTAGTGAATGGCTCTATATTTGAGGCATCTCTTGGTCAGATCACAATACCATCTTTCTTGCAAAATTTGATCAAAACCTTCGTGAGGATGTCTGGATTGATACTTGTTTATCTATTTAATAGATTTGATTATCACGGATCTATTGGATGGCGGTGGGTGGTGTTGGTGGATGGTGTTGATGGATTCCGGCGACGGCGGTGGTGGTGGTGTTCTTGGAAAATTAAAGTGGGGAAAAAGGTTAGGGATAAGAAGACGAGTTGAAATGACAAAATTGCTAACGTGCATGGCGCATGAGGGAGATAAGTGGACCTAACAGTGAAAAGTTAGGATTTAGCGACTTAAGGGGTTTTCGCCAAAAAAATGAGAAGTTTGGTGGCAAATATGCACCACCTTTGCCGTCATGAGTTTTTAGCAGTTTTTGCATAGTCAGGGACAAAAATTAAAGTTTACCCAAAAAATTAACATATCAAATATATTTTTAATCCAAACATAACACTAAACCAAAGAGGAACATGCTTAAGCCATGTCCCCTACTTGATAATCAAATTCTGGCCAGACAATAGTTTAATTCTTGTCAAGGTCATGCTCTACACAGTAGTGCTCTACCTATGCCAGCGTCTGACACATGTTTTGCTCTATTGTGTTTATTTTAGGCCCACCAATCATTGAGCTGCTGACCCACCTGTGACCCACTTTATCCATTTACTATTTTGTATTCTAGTCTATGTAAGATGATCTACGACGATTACTCTATTCTGATTGTGCTCTACCCGCTTTTTATTTACTACAAATCTTTCCATCGGGAAGAAACACAATACAATTAATTTTATTTTTATTTTCCAATTATTTTTCAAATCAGATTTTAATTATTAAATTTATTCTCTCTTTTGTTTCCACACACAGTATTTTCCTATGTAAGCTTTGACGGGGTTTTTATCCTGGTGCTATGGTATTATTTTCTCCTTGTTACAACATAAATCGTATAGATATGTATTTGTGTAAAATCATTTGTTTACAATTACAATTTGATTCAATCGCTTCATATTATGTTTTTTTAATGGTCGATGGTTAAGTAGGTAATCATCAAGGTTGCTTATAAGTTTATTATCTTGTTAGGTCCATGTATGTGTATTCTAGGCCCTATGGACAAGTCAATTTATGTGTACTACTTAAAGTGTATGATAAAGCATATTCAATAGCCTGCAATTCCAAGCCAGACATTCCTAGTCTCTTCGAGAGGGTCACACGATGCACACCTTCTTGTGCAAACACCAAACGACTACTCTTACCTCGGATAGCGATCCCACACACACGCAAGAGCCAAGGTTGCCACTATCTCTTAGCCCTTCAATAACTTTGATGCCCCCACTTGGTTCACAATCCCACGCCACTAGACTTAGCAGCTGAAGCGGCCCTAATGATCCTTTTAAATATCACTTTGGTTTATTTTCTGGCGATGTGGGATAGTTTAAATTTTATAAATTTCAACTTACAAGTACTATCGACACATGGCTGAATGAAAGTGTCTTTTTATGAGCCAAAATCTGACGTTGTGACTTGATTTTTTACCCAAAGAAATTTACCGTTGTATAGTTTGAAGGACCAGGTGACAATTTAACTAATGGTTTCTTTTCAACGGCAAATGAATGGGTTGGATATGATGTGATAAAATCATGTTATTTTAAGCACCGATTAGTTTTGGTTCGTTTATCCGTGAAAATCTTTTTAAATCTGTTTTTTTCTAGTGCAAATTTGTTTAGATGTGAATGTGTAGAATTGTCACAAATACATTGTGGATTTGAGGAAAATTTACAATATTGATAGTTCCCTTAAATTATCTTCAAGTAATGTACTTTTGTAATACACACATGGATTTTTTGGTTTGGCATGAATCGTGTTTGACCAACTACTGAACTGAAAACGAAGCAAAAAGTCGATTTGACTTCGTAAATGTGACCACTCTTTACGTGTGACAGTACATGTGATGTGTATTACAATTCTAAATCTTTCAAATATGCACAAGCATCCCCTTACTAATTGATGTTTCTTGCATTTGTACATTGTGACATGTCTATAGGCCCTATTATGAACCGGTGTAGCATCACGAGTAATTAGTAGACAGCAGAGGCTGTAATTTTCGCTTTCAGGTCCTGCTTCAAACTGCAGTCCCTTCATCCTGCTGACCCTTAATAAGGAACGATGACGGCTTTTTCTAAAGCTTCAAGTCCTTGTGAATATTAAGAAATAACAAGTGATGTCTTCATATAACATCAAAAACATCTAATCGTAAGAGTTTATATTCTTATGTATTATTGTATAACCATTTTCCTTTGGGAACCCTCCCCAACTAGTACTAGTAGTGAAAGGAACCATCACAGTTGGCGAATGGCGCTACCCACGAGTCATGGTCAATCACCCCTGGCTCTTAGCCCATTGAACACCTAAAATCCCCACTTGGGTCACAAGCTCACATAATTGAGATGAAATTATAGAAATGAAATTTACAAAAAGCATTTGGGTTTTTTCTTATGGTGATGTGGGATATAAGTAAGTTAATTATATAGTTTGATTGAAATACTCATCAATGTTGTTATTGTAACACCCGCATGCTTTTACCATGCATAGTACCCTTAGGATCGTACGTACTAGATTAAAACTTTCCTAATATAGCATGATTACGATTACGTGTTAGGAGTTTACGTAATACGTACGTGTTAGAACACGATAAGTATTTACTATGCACGATCACGTAATAATTATTTAACGATAATTAATCACGAACATGCGATCATGAAATCATGAACGTAATTAAAACACGAACTATTATTAATTACGTATATATATTTATTACGAGCGTAATTAAATATATTAGGTCACGGTAATTATTTAACGAGAACACACAAAACGCGAACACAAATAAACACGAACAAACACGTAAAACACGAACACGAGAACACACTTATTAATTAGACACGGAAAACATTCGGGTTACCCCTTGTGGGCCCCACTACCACGAAATTAAGGGGGAGGATGGGCTTAGCCCATCAATTTTTACTAAAAGGGGATTAAGGGGAAAAACACTACTCATTTTTTTTTATAGAAGATTTTATCAAAAACCCTTAAAGTTTTCTTCCTTCTTCCTTGGATCCTCTTTTAGCCGCCACCCATAAAACACCATGGAGGGGTGTTTGTTTGATTTTGATCTTGGTTTTTGGTGCAAGTGTTCGTGTTTGTTCATCCTTGATCGATCCATGTATTCGGTATACCTTTTAAACCTTTTCTTTTGATTTGATCTTTTTATAAATCAAGAACATGTTATGCTTTTTTACAAAAACCTAATAATTAAGCATAGATCTAACATGTTTTGGTGATAAATAAAATCAAAAGGTTGTTTTTAAGGGGTGTTTGTTTTTGCCGCATGCTGCACCGAACCCGAATGGGTTTCGGTTTGCCAAGCCGACCACCACCAAGACCATATGGTCTTGGTTGGTGCGTGTGGGTCCCACGGCAGCAAGGTGAATACGGGGTACCCCGAGTTGGTTCGGGGTACGGTGTCGATTTCATGTCCGGTTCATGTTTTTAGCCTTGATCCGGTTCATGGTGTATGTTAGTTTTTTTTATGTTTATGAACTTATGTTAAAATTAAATTAATAAAATGATGTGATTAATTTAATAACATGACTTAGGTTATTTAATTATTAATGATAATGAAATTATTTTAACCTAAGTATTTATATATTTAAGACTTATAATTAATTAATTATTTTAAAACCATAGATATAATTAATTAATTAACATGACTTAGGTTATATTATTAATATATAATAATACATATTTTAACCTAAGTATTTAAATTATTTAATTAAAAATATGTTATACTTTAATTAAATATCATAACCTATAGTTTAATTAAATTACATGAAATAATTAATAAACTATACATTATATCATATTACTTAGAAAATAATCATGAAAACACTTAGGCTTATATACGGAGCTTATTTAACCAGCTTATTTCTAATTATGGAAACTTTCTATTTTTAGAAACTTAATTAAATAAGGCAGCTAATCTATTTATGGAAACCAGCTATTTTTAGAAACCTATCTATTTTAAGCAGTAATTCTATTTTTGGAAACTTTCTATTTTTGGAAACTTTCTATTTTTGGAAACTTTCTATTTTTGGAAACTTTCTATTTTTGGAAACTTTCTATTTTTGGAAACTTTCTATTTTTGGAAACTTTCTATTTTTGGAAACTTTCTATTTTAGGAAACCTGCTATTTTTGGAAGGTTACTTATTATTACACATTAAGTATAATAACACATGAAATACCAGAAATATTTAATCAGATTAAACAGAATATAAGATAAAACGCAGTTTAAGGCTTAGAAACAGTAAAACATGGTAAGAACACATAAAATAAGCTAAGACATGACATAAAACCAGCTATGTATTTAGTAAGCAGATATTTATTCATGTACGTATTTATGTAGCACTAGTGATTCGGAAGTAGGATTCTCGCAGTTCGTCTTTCTCGTTCATTGGACATAAGGTACGGATTCCCGTCCTTTTAGTATGGACATTCTTTCCTTATTAGGATTCCCCGTATGCAGCCAACTGTTTTCCCGTAGTATAAGTATGAGTTTGATTGCTTATGTTTAAATATGATTACCTATAGCCATATACATGCATGACCAATTTCACCAAGTTATGGAGGTACCATAACCATAACATTAGAGGCACTGATGTTATGACTTCACCACGGCGGAGTGATTGCTCGTGGCGTCCCTTAAGCTTTTGGCCATTTATTTATATTTATCATGTGAGGCGTATGGGTGCATCCTAGTTACACGTTTTTATTCAGGATTACATGGTGAATGTGGTGTGTGCCTTGCATCCTTCACAAGGAGCTGATCCCTCCTACCCATAAACTAGTATATTAAATTAGAGGCAGCCCCTCTAATTTGCATGATGAGGTCACCCCTCCAAGTATTCATGCACGGTGGATTTTCATGACCTATATTGGCTAATGGTAAAATATGTTAAACAGTTTTCATAAGATAAACATAAGGCTTTTCAAACTATAAAACCAGTTTTATGAACATGTTTCAGGTTTTCCAGGACTTATACATTTCCGCTGCTATTAAGTCTTTATTATGCTTAGTCATTCATACTATGTCTATATCCGTGCACTGAGCGTTTTGCTCAGCCATTACTTTCCTTTCGATGTCCCAAAACGGCAGGTACCCTAAGGAAGACTCGAGCATTTGGAGGACGTGCATAGGATGGAAGCTGCTAGAGACTTCTTTTCCTTTTTGCCTTCATATACTTATGCTTGTTTAGTCTTTCATTCATTTCTTTTGCTTTATTGTGTTTTGGGCTTATGTTTGGGGACCGATGTTTGATTCCGGTTATCCCTACGGTCATGTAATGTTTTATACATTTATCCTTGTATGCTTTGATGACACGCCATAATTACGCGTGACATTCCATTTTCAAAATGGGGTGTTACAGTTATAAAGCTTGATGTTGTTAAGTTTCTTCTTTGTGTCAAAGAGGTCAAAGGGTGCCCTCTTGGGAACGAAAAGAACCGCCTTGAATTCAAGTTGACCCTCAGCAAAAAAATGCTTCACACTCAAATGATCCTCCCCAATCGTTAGTCAAACTCTGGTAAAAAGAAGTATACTCTTCTTTTGTAATATCTTCGGGCTTCCTCATCCAAATAGGCTTTTGTTTGTTAACCAAGGACCACTCGTTAGTCACTTCCTTGATCATCTTTTTCTTCTCTTCCTTTTCCTTCTCCTCATCAACTTCCTCGACCTTACCTTCCTCGTCCTTCTCCTTGTCCTCGTCCTCGTCATCAGAATTATCTTTCTCAGCAGTTTTCAGCCCATAGAGAGATAGGATAGCTGATAAACTCAGAATGATTCTTGATCAAATCCTTAAGCCTCCGCTCCTCAAGGTACTCGAGCTGATGTAGAGTGTCATCTTAGTCCCCGACCAAGGTTTTCACCAGAAGTGTCCCTAGTGACAGTGATCGACCCCCCTGCCTGTGACTCCCAGACATATTGCTCGTCATCATTGTGCTTGGTTGTGACCACAACTTTGTCAGCAACTAAGTAAGCAGAGTAGAACCCGACATCAAACTGTCCAATCATACTGACATCAGCACTACCTTCCATGAACTCTTTGGTTCTGGATCTTGCAATTGTACCCAAATTGATCACCAAATCTGTAAATTACAAGTAGAGTCGTAACATATTTCAACATAATATTATGAAGTTATAAGTCAATGCTTTAGTAGTAAATTAGTTACTCACCAGCCTTGGTCATTCCAACTCCACTGTCGATGATGGTCAACGTGGTTGTTGGTCTAGTCAGGAACAATGTGGATGAAAAGCTCAAGTTGTTCATCGAGCGTACTCTTGTCAGTCAAGCTCTCAAAGCGAATTTTGTCCAGAGCCTAAAAGGGTATACAAATTGTTTTATAAGCACGTTATGTAGCAAACATTGTAATGCAAACTGGTTAGAATGATCTAATTTTGTCGATCGCATAGCAACAAATAAGTCGCCACTGGCATAAGGCATAACGTTAGACATGGAGTATAGTTAAATAACTATAATTACAACACTGTTCTATCACAGTCACCGATTAATGTTATTAGCGACTGTTACGGATGTTTGGTTTTCAAAAGATTAGTTATTTGCCTATCTCAATCTCCAATAATAAACCAAAATCAAGTACTGTACAAGACTTGAGTTGAACATAAACGAACATAATAAACACGAAAAACAAGGCGCGTTGAGGTTAGTTTAGAATTCATAACACTAGATAATTTGAATTTGGGTGATAAATTCAAACGAACACAAACAAGAAGCCGCATTTGTGGTCATATATCAACTACATTAACAGGGAAGGTAACAGGTATTTCGACATATAAATTGCTTATACGGAGTAACTATAGCTGTAAGCCATAAATATGAATTGAAGGTTGTACGGCCAGCCATTTCGACTTCTAAAGAGGCGGGTAAACAGGCGGATAAAGTGGTTAACGACTATGCCAATATCATGATGACCATTGGAAAAAAGGTTATGCTTAAAGCTGCTAATAAATAAGCTGAATCAGCTTCCTAAAGTAATCAATCAGCTGCCTAGAGTAATCAATCAGCTGCCTAAAGTAATAAATAAGCTCAAAATGCTTATCTGTGTTAGACGAGGCCCAAGCCTATAAGCTTAGGGCGTGTTAGGTTTAGGGTTAAGATAGATTATTTACAAAGTTATGTATTCCTTATAAATACATATGCAATTCTCATTATGTAATCACAGGAAACATTCAATCAATATTAGTATCTTTGTTATCTTTCATGGTATCGGAGCTTTAGGTAAAACCCATCACAATAAAGTTATCCTCCGGTCATCGGTGACGATGGTTCGGAGGGATCCCGCTTAATTCCTTTTTCTCTTCACTTTTTCATAATTAGTTTCTTTGTTATTGAATAAATCATAGCTTCCAAAACCCTAGCCGTCATAATACATCTCCAATACAATCAACAATTATATTTTTCCTCAATCACCATTATTTTTTTTGTTTTCTGGGAGATCATTGCCATTTTACAAAAATAGTTGGTAAAAAAATGTCGCTCCTACCTAAAGGCAAAGCAAGCCACGCAAATGAGGAAGCCGCAAGCAGCTAACAACTATGTCGTCAAATACAATTATACATCCGTCTCAACAAAGAAAAAGAAGATGATTGAAGAAAGAGCTTTCATCATGTGTTCCAGTTTGTCCATCGAGAAGCCTCCCGTTCAAACTGCGGGGAGTGTTAGACGAGGCCCAAGCCTATAGGCTTAGGGCCTGTTAGGTTTAGGGTTAAGATAGCTTATTTACAAAGCTATGTATTCATTATAAATACATATGCAATTCTCATTATGTAATCACAGGAAACATTCAATCAATCTCAGTAACTTTGTTATCTTTCAATCCGGGTAAAGCTAAGATGATAATTAAAAGTTAATTAAAAAGATTGATTACCTTAAAGTAAGTAAAACTGTAGATCCGAATGCTCGTCTTAAAAGATAATTAAAATTCATAATCGGCGACTAGCTCATCAATGAATGGGTCAATTTTGATTCTTGTTTTATCAACAAATGGGTGAAATGGGTTCACCCCGTTACTTTATTTTGTGTGCATAATTGTGAAAATTTTGTCCTTTGACTATGAAAAAGTTGTCAAAAAACCCCTAAAAGCAAAGGTGGTGCATATTTGACATCGAACTTCTCATTTTCTTGCGAAAAACCCCTTAGTAGCTAAATTCTAACTTTCAACCGTTAGTCCGGTTATCTCCCTCATGTGACATGCATATAAATCTCGTCCTCTTACCCACAACCTTTCTTCCCCACTTCTTCTTCTTACCCACTTTAATTTTTCATGAACACCACCACCACCTCTGCCATCCACCGACACCACCCCCGCCATCCAATCGCTGCAACTCCTTTTATCTAAGATGAGAGCTAAGTTCAAATGTATTTTAACGCATTGCGTGGAGTATTTATTCTTCTCGGGAAGTATTTAGAGGTTATGGCGAAAGGAAAAACATTAGAGGCAATTGCAAAGTTGATGGATTTGACCCCTCATACAACAACATTGTTGACTCTTGATAGTCAAGGGAATGTTATCAATGAGGCAGAGATTGATAGTTGGTTTATTCAAAGAAATGATTTATTTAAGATTCTTCCTGGTGCTAAAGTGGATGTTGATGGTGTTGGGATATGCGATCGTTTAGCCATCAGAAATACGTGAGCCTATAGGGGGCACACACTCAATGCGGAGAGCACACTTTTATTATACGTTTTATTATTTATAATTAAACGTTTAATAAAAATTTCACTTGTTATTTAATTAATGGTGGTTAAATTAATTAATGGGATTTAATTAATTTATTGTGAGTGCGTTATTTAAATTTGGGAACAAAAATCGATTCTAGAATTTATCTAGCCTTAATCGGCCGAATATATCCTCTAGGGGTTCTAGAAGATTTTTTTTGTTACTTGTTTGGAAACTAAATATCTTTAGTTATTTGATTAGGAATATAATTGCCTAATTAAGATTTCTTGGAGTAGGGACCAAGTAAATTTGAGGAGGTGTAGAAAGTATAAATACAATCCCACACCCCCTCACAAGTTTCGTCCCATCCCTCCCCTTGGTGTCGTCCGATCGCCACACACAAACCAAAAAATCCCTTAAACCCTAAAATCACCTAAAGTGTAAACCTTTGCAAGATCGACTACCTTTTGGTACTCCCTTGTGATGTTTCTAAACCTAATACTAAACTCTTGATCCTCGTATCAAGGTTTTAGTCATTTTGGTTTTTCCCCTTGTGGTTAGTCGACATACATAAACCCTAATTAGGGTTTATGTGATTTTTGGGTAATCAATCTTGTAACGTTCTATAAACTGATCCTTATGTAATCTCAATTAGGGTTTTGGATCTAGGGATTCTAGTTACAAGATGAATACACTTGTTGTATGAGAAGTGAATTTACCACTAGCATCGTGGTGTGTTCGTTTGACGTGTCGTGTGAGCAAACGATGGAGACGGTAATTTAACCGTTAAAGTTCAAGATCAAGATAAAGACGTATTAATTGATTTATTCAGTTAATTAAAGGTTGGTTTTAAATTGTTTTTCTTATGTGCTTAATCATGTATGTTATACTAGATCCATTCCGCTGCGTACTCGTAGTTAATGGTTTAACTAGTATTCAAAATCCCAACAGTGGCATCACGAGCCAAATCCTATGGCATTCATGGGTTACACATAGAATGAACACGCTAGATCCGCTAGAAAACTCTCCTTGTTTATTTTCTATGACAATTACATGCATACTTGTCATAAAGTTTTAATCTTGATCTAGATAATGGTTAAAACTGGGTAGGTTAAATTGAACCGGTTAATAATTATGATTGTTTTTATTATCCGTCAAATACCTTTGCATCTCACTTTTGTGATACTTTGCACGTCATCAAGTACCTTGCTCGAAAACTTGATGAGGGTCTTTGGTCCTCAATTTGGGGAAGACTCATTATAGTCTGTTTTGCAATTCATAATGGATCTTATATGATATATCGCTTTCATATAGAGTCTGTCTTTTGATTCTACCCCCTTCTAGTCTGTTTTTATGTGCTTATTTGTTTTCCATTATGAATTGCAAAACATAATAATTCAAGATTCTAGGAATCATAAAAACGGATCTCTACTTATATCGAAACTAGCTTTAAAAGTATGTCATATTAATACAACATATTTTTCTTGCGAATCGGCTATGTGTTATTTGTTAAAAATCGTTTTTTGGAACAAATATTAGTATGGACATAAGATCTATGAAACCTGTTTTTATTATAATCTAATTGTTTTGCGAAATCATATTGTCACTCGAGTTGGGCTTACATACCGTAACGATGACTTATAAACTATCTTCTCAACGACGTGATTTGCAAAATTAATTGGTTTATAATACTTAAAAACATCATGTTTTTTGTGTTTTACTATTGGTGGACTTGCTATTGCACTATGTGCTCTAGTCAAGCTATCTAGGGTTCGAACGATCTTTAATCTTTTCCCGTGTCATGTACATGTTTCGGCATCTATATGATAATTATCCCAATCACTTGCGCCCTCGGGCGCATGAAGAGTAGGATATAGGGTTTGATCCTTCTTTAATATTTTCCTGCGGTAAACACGCCTAAATGAAAGTTAACAAAACGTTTTCTTAACTTGTACTAAAAGGATGATTGCATGCATATTTTTACACACTTTTGACATTTATTTTCAAAACTTATGTAATACCTATTTGAATTTTTAAGTCTATGCCATCCAATCTCAAAGCACTTATAGTTGTTTTTCGTCATCTGGTCAGACCTAGGGCGAATTACATACCTGAGGCGATCTTTGTCATTGGTCAGACCTTTGCCAATCATTGCATGCTATAAATTGGTACGACTTAAGTCGAGTTCCAGGTCAGATTCGGAACCCGATGCATAAGATGAGATGAAACATACTCATGACTTTATTACGTGTAGAACAAGTTTGTTTTGAGATGTTCATTGGTACTCGAAAGAGTTGTGAGAACATCCCATTCAAACCCTCTACAACAATAAACTTCATGAATCGTCTCATAATTCTAAGAGTTTCACTTGTAATGCAATTAACGCTCGACGCTTACCTCTTGCCCTACTTGATATTAGACGGTCAGACCTCTAATATTAAGTGGGAGTGCAAGTAAGGATCTTAGTCTAGTTAGTAATTAATTGGGTAGTTAATTCTGTTAAGAATTTAATTATCAAAAATACTAAATTGAACTTTCTATGTTCCGATTAATTGTGTTATTACAACATAATTCGTAAACTAAAGTTGTTTTCGTATAGAAAACAAACATAGTCTCTTTTCCTGGTAAGAAAAGCGAGACTCACTCCTATCTCTTCTCATTAGTTGACAAGAATAAAATAGGATCATAATCAAATAATGATCGATTGTATTTAAACTCACTTTTAATATTTCATTATCCTAACCCGATTCTGAAATCATTAAAAGATAACATATTTTGTGTATCTAGAGTACTTTTGTCTATAGCTACCAAAATATACGACATCTTGCACTTGTCACGATGTATGAGTTTAAACCGCAAAGAGTAAAGAGGTCACTAGCACTTCGCTAGGTATCTTTCTTGACTCCTATTATTTCTTAAAGTGCTAAATACCCTGGCGGCTATGCAGACGATAAAGGAGGAATTGCATGCTAAATAGTCAAGTTAATTGAAAGCATGAACGCCTACTCCCTCATCTACACAAGTAGAATTTCATATACTTTGTTCAAATACCTAATTACATGTATACTTGTAGGCATTTTTCAGAGATAAGGAAGTCAATAAATTATTTTTTGCCTTCTACTGGTGATGTAACATTTATAATGTTGACAAATTCAGTGGGAGCATTACAGTTTATTACTGAAATAATATCCATGTAATATTGTCAATTTCAGTGGGAGCTACAAGATTTATTTTCTTGCTTAGTCATCCATATTATTTCGAACTTGCTTTGAAATAATTTATCACTTCCAAATATGAACGACCATTGCTTAAAGGAAAATTGCATTTTATTTTATAAGATAACACGCTGCCTTTCTGATGACGCTTTCTGACACGTTATGTATAGAATAATAATCCACAATTCTTTGTCTAAAGTTATGGTTCTAAATCTACTTAAAATATCAATGACATTATCATATTGTTTACACAATCAACCACATGTTGTATTGCTTGTCTTCATAATATGATGTACTTACACAAGTGGGAGAAATTGAAAAGTGTGTGAAAGGAACAACATATGATTAGTTTCATTTTCCCAAAAGGTAAGGAAGCTAATAATTCGACTAGGACTTGAACATACAAGATGTTTGTTGTCCTACTACATTCAATGTCATGATATAGTGGAAAGCTACTTCGATAAAATATTACATGTTATAGTAAATACAATTCTGGTTAAGATATAATAATCATAATTTTGAAGTATAGAATTATCTTGAAATTACTATTGAACTCAAGAGTTTGCGTTCATGATTACTTTAGTTAGTATAAATATGTTTTTTCCTTGATAACACCATAATTATAAAGCCCTTGAATTACGCACGAACTTATAACATAAAGTATGTTGTAAAATAGTTATGTCTTCGTGTCAACACATAAACATTAGATCTTTGAATTATTCAAAGACTTATAATGTATACTTGATATGTTCTGTTTTCTTGTAAACACATGGACATATAATTCTTGAAGTGTTATGTCTTCTTGTAAACATATGGTTCTTGTATTATTCAAGGAATATACATTATAGCATGCACCTGGATTTAAAATATGGATATTGTAATTTGGCATGACCAAATTGACAAGTATTTAATCCAAAGAGTATTAAGTATCTATGGAATTCTGATGTAGTCTCACAATTCAAATACTCATATAATACCAAGTTATTATGGTATGTCTAAAGAGTTGAAACAAACTATATTCATATAGTATAATTTATGATAGCTTTAATTATTCTGCCTCCATGATCTATCAAGGTTAGAAAATTGCGTGTGTCATTGATACACTTAATATAGTTCAAACCTAGAAGGTATTCAAGACAACCCATAACTGGAACCCCTAATTTATTAGGGATTTTCGGTTGTTCCACTCAAACCAATCAAATCCTAAAACCTTTTAGGTTTTTCGATTTTATACACTTCCTAGCTTGACGGTTGTAGTTTTGGTGTTCCTCCTAGCTTGACGTAACACAAACCTTTCTGAAGGTTATTGGTTAAAAGAGTGATACAAGAATTAGGGTTCATACTAGAAACCCTAATTAGGGTTCTTGGGTGAAATCCTAATATGTCTTGATTAAAGTTCTTTAATTTGTTAATATCTTTTGAAGCATAGTATTAACAAACTTGAGATAAGAATTTAAAATGTGTTTTGTAGTCTCTCTATTAAGAACAATTTATTGTTGCTTAAATACTTAGTATTTAGAGAATGATCTCTACTTACAAAAGTAAGTAGGAGTTATAGCAAATCTTGAAGATATTCAAGATCAAAATACACAACCTTCAAAATGCACTTGTTGATGTCATATTTTGGTTAAGCATAGAAATGTCAAACCAAAGTAAATGTTACTCTCATTCATATATCTGCAAAGATACCTCATCACTTGATTGATATTTTAATATCAATGCTGAGGAATATAAGTTAGGAGATCTTTGTAATCTACTAACTGCTAATGAATATGATCATATCTTGAATCTGATAAATGTCTTAGAAATATGAATGATAAGATGCAGTCCTTAAAGGGAAAATCAATCTTTTGAATTTGATTGACGTTTCTCCTAATTATAAACCTATGAGGTTGGAAGGAGTTTCTTTTTAAGAAATACTCACAAGGACAAAATGGTATACATATTTAATGCATGGCTAATAATAGGAAGTTTTTAACTATACTCAAGCATTTGACTATGATTAAATCATTCTTCCATACACGCATTGATTAAATAAAGATAACTGATTGCGATATATGTTTCCATAGATAGAATATATCAATTGAACTTTATAGTTCTCCTTTATGATTACCTTTTAGCGAGGATGGTGTATAATCAAAAGGATTAATGAGTCTATAAAATCTTTATTGAGTATAAAAGATAGATAATCTAAGTATGGATTAAATTATGCATCTAGAAACTAAATCTAGAATTTAATTCAATATGATTTTGGTTAAATTTAGATAGTTTGGAGTACACTTGACATTGAGTGGGGGCACTATGTTTTTCCTTAAAATTCATATGTTGTATAACATATTGAACACATCATTCCATTTAAGCTAGATGTAATCCTTAAGTTTGGAATGAAAATTCATTTGAGAATTTATGGAATAAAAAAAAATTACATTAAAATAAATATTTATTGGAATAAACATATGCGGTAATTAAGTCCAAAACAAATGCAATACATCATTCAAGCGAGTCTTGATTGATATATTTCACTTGACCTAATTTATAACATTAATGGAAACCTTATGTTTTTAACTAAGGATTCATTATGTATATATTATATTGTGTATATGACTTGTTGTCTCTTTTGTACAAGAACAAAGTGAGATGACAACAACAATATCTAATTGAGAATATTTAGATAATTGTAAATATAAATGTTTACGAATTATAAAGCATAAATGTTGTATGTATACACTGATGCTAGAGGATAATCAATTCTAGTAAAGTGATATTTTATTATTTATAATAAATCTGCTAACTAGATATGCTCAATTAATGAGCATTGTTGCATTACACATTAAGGAATAAGAATACTTTACATTTTAAGAAACTGTAAAGATGACTGTCAGTATATCGTTGATTTCAAATACCTTATACAAGGTATGATGATATCCCCTACTATGAAACTTGCAATAGTATGAGCATGTAAGAAAAGACACTCATCTTGTTTTTCAAATCTTTCATAATTTGTGAAATTTGAAATATTCGGTAAGTTTACTTAGATGACTATTTAGCATTCCTGTAATGAATGGTTGAGAATGTTGGAAACATTTGACTTCAACTTGCTAAATTAGTTTCATGCATATCTATTTTAATATTTGGATAATTGGGATGGTAAGACAATTATTATTTTCTGATAAATAAAGATACTTGGTATTTGTTATTCATTCATATAATTATTGTTGTCCTGTATTTGTATGTTTAATCCTTGAATATTTGATCATTCTAAATTTGTCCATTTTCGGTTAGCAATATGGGAATATTGTCTACATTAAGACAAATGTGAGTGTTGGTTATATTCTTTGAATATATGGATGGTTCCCGCCAAACTCATGTGTTATTCATAAGGGATGCATATTGGACACCCCGAACTTTCGAATCGTTACTTTTGGATCCTTTTCATGAGTAAGATTTCGAAAATGGTGATTAAGTCATCATCCTTAGACTTGAGATGCAAACAAGTTTGTGTATGTGTGAATATCACTTCTTGATTCTATGTCCAACGCTAGTTCGCCAGACCTAGTCATAAAGACTTTAATTGGAAGTGTTGTGAAGCAGCATCCAAAGACACTTGTAGTCAATATAGAATTTGTTCCTCCACTTGATATAGTGCAGATTAGTACCACTGGGCCCTCTCCAGAATTGATCATATAATTGTGTGGCCACACCCAAAGAGTAAATCAAGATGATACTTGTTTACATTTGGTATATCTGAATTAACTTCTATAACGAGAAACTAAAATTTAAACTTCATGGAATGAGTTAGGATCCATATCCATGGTTTAAATGTTACTAGTAACAAAGGGATGATTATTAGCAAGTCACGTAATCGTATACCATTAATACTTTTGAGATATTCTTCTTGAAACTATACCTCAGTCATTTCCGGTCATAATAAAGTATTGCTAGATTTAATTATGGACGCTGTATGTCTAAACTCTCACAAGTGGGAGCTAAATATTTTATTATGGACGCTGTATTGCTAGATATATATATATTTTTTTTTATATTTTTTGGTAACCGTGATTTCCGACTCATTGGCCGACTAATTCACGGGGTTTGAGCCCACCGCCACACAGACTCAAACCAGGTAAAGCCCTCCCTTTTCAGGAGGTTGGCGTGTCCTCCACTTGATAATCTAGTTATGGCCAGACAATAGTTTAATTCTTGTCAAGGTCATGCTCTACCCAGTCGTGCTTTACCTATGCCAACGTCGGACACATATTTTGTTCTATTGTCCTTTTTTTAGGCCCACCAATCATTGAGTTGCTGACCCACCCGTGACCCACTTTATCCATTTATTATTTTGTATTCTAGTCTATGTAGGATGATCTACGACGATTACTCTATTCTGATTGTGCTCTACCCGCTTTTTATTTACTACAAATCTTTCCATCGGGAAGAAACACATTACAATTAATTTAATTTTTATTTTCCGATTATTTTTCAAATCATATTTTAATTATTCAACTTATTCTCTCTTTTGTTTCCACACACAGTATTTTCCAGTGTAAGCTTTCACGAGATTTTTATCTCTGGTGCTATGGTATTACTTTCTCCTTGTTACAACATAAATCGCGTAAAATCATTTGTTTTTAATTACAATATGATTCATTCGATTCATATTTTGTTTTTTTAATGGTAGATGGTTAAGTAGGTAATCATCAAGGTTGCTTATAAGTTTATTATCTTGTTAGGTCCATGTATGTGTATTCTATGCCCTATGGACAAGTCAATTTATGTGTACTACTTAAAGTGTATGATAAAGCATATTCAATAGCCTGCAATTCCAAGCCAGACATTCCTAGTCTCTTCGAGAGGGTCACACGATGCGCACCTTCTTGTGCAAACACCAAACGACTACTCTCACCTCGGATAGCGATCCCACACACACGCAAGAGCCAAAGTTGCCACTATCTCTTTGCCCTTCAATAGTTGATGCCCCCACTTGGATCACAATCCCATGCTACTAGACTTGGCAGCCGAAGCGGCCTAAATGATCCTTTTAAATATCACTTTGGTTTATTTTCTGGCGATGTGGAATAGTTTAAAGTTTATAATTTTCAACTTACAAGTACTATCGACACATGGCTGAATGAAAGTGTCTTTTTATGAGCCAAAATTTGACATTGTGACTTGATTTTTTTACTGTGGTATAGTTTGAAGGACTAGGTGACAATTTAACTAATGGTTTCTTTTCAACAGAAAATGAATGGGTTGGATATGATGTGATAATATCATGTTATTTTAAGCACTGATTAGTTTTGGTCCGTTTATCCGCGAACATCTTTTTAAATATGTTTTTTTAGTGCAAATTTGTTTAGATGTAAATTTGTAGAATTGTCACAAATACATTGTGGATTTGAGGAAAATTTACAATATTGATAGTTCCCGTAAATTATCTTCCAATAATGTACTTTTGTAATACACACATGGATTTTTTGGTTTGGCATGAATGGTGTTTGACCAGCTACTGAACTGAAAACGAAGAAAAAAGGCGATTTGGCTTCGTAAATGTGACCACTCTGTACGTGTGACAGTACATGTGATGTGTATTACAATTCTAAATCTTTCAAATATGCACAAGCATCCGCTTACTAATTGATGTTTCTTGCATTTGTACATTGTGACATGTCTATTGGCCCTATTATGAACCAGTGTAGCATCACGAGTAATTAGTAGACAGCAGAGGCTGTAATTTTCGCTTTTAGGTCCTGCTTCAAACTTCAGTCCCTTCATCCTGCTGATCCTTAATAAGGAACGATGACGGCTTTTTCTAAAGCTTCAAGTCCTTGTGAATATTAAGAAATAACAAGTGATGTCTTCATATAACATCCAAAACATCTAATCGTAAGAGTTTATATTCTTCTGTATTATTGTATAATCATTTTCCTTTGGTAACCCTCGCCAACTAGTACTAGTAGTGAAAGGAACCATCACAGTCAGCGAATGGCGCTACCCACAAGTCATGGTCAATCACCCCTGGCTCTTAGTCCTTTGAACACCTAAAAGCCACCATTTGGGTCACAAGCTCACATAATTGAGCTGAAATTGTAGAAATGAAATTTACAAAAAGCATTTGGGTTTTTTCTTATGGTGATGTGGGATATAATTAAGTTAATTATATAGTTTGATTGAAATACTCTTTTAACTAGTCTATTTTTATAACATCCTTGAAATGGTTTTTATACCAGGAGACGCTTATGATTGTAAAGTTTTTCACATCAGACCCTTTGCTATTTAGAGTGGAAAACGATGTGTTAATATTCATGTGGTCCAACATGGCCGTGAAGCTTCACGAAAATAGTCATCGTTCCTTATTAAGGGACAACGGGATGAAGCGCCTGTGAAGTTTGAACAATGGAAGGGCCTCAAAAACAAAAATTACAGCATTTTCCATCTACTAACTCATGATGCTACACCGAGATTCATGAAGAGGTATATGCAGATTAGATGAACTCAAACTAATATATGCTTAAAGTACACGCTATGTCACATGATGTAGAACCCTGATTTTCCGCTCCAAGCAACCATTTGAAAACTATCATCTGGTCCAAAATGGCCATAACATTAGTCAGCATTAGCAAACTCTTTTCGGTTTGTTTGCCAGCTTGTTGTGATTTATGTGCTCACTTGCTGTAATGTATGATTTGTGTTTGCTTAGTTAGTATGATCGTTTTTTATTTTTTTTATTTTATTCTTTATTATTATTATTATTTATTATTTATTTATTTATTTACTTATTTATTTAATTATTTATTTTTATTTTTATGCCTCCGCTCTCTTTCTATGCTGTATACTTAAATATATATATATATATATATATATATAATAAAAAATATATTAAAATTTGAAGTGTTATCGCTTGTCTCTTCCTTTTCTTAGCTGGAGGTCTACTCGGAAGCAGTCTCGTTACCGGCGGGTAAGGGTATGATCTGTCTATACTTTACTTCCCCCCCTGATACTTTGCCTTGGCGGGATTGGGTATATCGTTGTTGTTTATTAAACCAATGTAATGTTTAAAAGACCGGTTTGGGGGTTTCTGGTTGCTGAGTCCAGTAGTGCATAAAAACTTTCGAAGGGCTAAGAACTAGGGGCGAATTTGATCGTGTGTTAGTGGGAATGCTAGGATTATTGCCGGTAGAGAGTGGTTTCTCCGTGTTGGCACGAAATTAGTGTGCACCTAAACGCCCTGAGCAATTATGCCATTTTGAGACACTCTTGAAGAGCACCGCAAAATCACCATGTTCACTTCATCATCGTTGACCCCTTCTTAGTTCAACGGTAACTTTTTATAAT
This sequence comes from Glebionis coronaria, assembly GCA_025667525.1. NCBI lineage: Eukaryota > Viridiplantae > Streptophyta > Magnoliopsida > Asterales > Asteraceae > Glebionis > Glebionis coronaria. The sequence continues at coordinate 463,746,462 of CM046881.1, forward strand.
GTAAGAACAAACCTTTTTAGACAATAACAATCTAAATATGATGTGAACATTTGTATAAACTCTCATAAGTAATCGCTTACATCAAAAAGATATATTCCGAGATCACTTACTTTATACAAATTTTCTTAAACTTGTTTCATGTAACAAAAGATGGAACAAAAGGTAAGTTGCCTGAGTGAACCGTTGGGATATCAGCCAAATCCGAGTGCATGGTTACTATACAACTATGTTAGTAGAGTAGTATGATACCTCCTTATTCTCAATTTATTACTAGTAGAATGATTGCATTATGTTCGATCGTTTAACATGCATGGTTTTGACCCGTTGGTCTCTATGTGGTTCATCCGACCTAGTGGACAGGTCAGACGCCTTAGCGCGCAGCTATGGAAATTTATAACTCTATGGTTTGTCGTTAACTCAATTATCTCAAGTTATAACCACGATTAGCTCAATTATGCTTCTTCATTGTACATTCTAAATCTAAAAAAGAAAGCTCGATCGCAGGAAGGCCTATTTTCCACGATTTGTGTAACAATCTAGTCTAAAACGAAACTCGATACTAACCAACACTTCAGAATAACAGTCCGTAATCACCCATAAAGACAAACCATCTCTGCACATCCGTTAAGGGTCTCCGGATTACATTGCAATATTTAAACATGTACATTAATAGGTACCCAGGACTAATTACAGGCATATAATTTCTGTTGTTCCACATGTTACAGCAGTTATAGGCATACACAATTAACAAACGAGATTAGGCACCAAAAAGCAGTATTATCGACCTTAGTTCAGAATTTCAGAATCCAACTACAATGGAAGTGATTCAACATAGCATAGACACATTTGATAAAAATAAAAACCTACTAACTCATCAAGGATTAAGACATCACAGAAAAGAACCAAGAGCATTGCGCTTAATCGACTTCCCCCATCTTGCTCTGCATCAACATCAGCTTCCTCAAGAGCAGCCATCTCGGCATCACCATCAACATTATCCTCGTCAATGCTCAAACCAAGCTTCAACATTCTGTCAATTCTATTTCCAAATGTATTCGGTTCATCCAAACTGAATCCATATGTAAGCAATGAAGTCTCCAACAGCAACATCACCAAGTCTTTCACAGACTTGTCGTTTTTGTTTGCATCGGCCCTCTTCCCAAAGTTCCTCCATAATAGAGTTCTAGTATTCTTGCTTGACATGTAACCAGCCATTCTCGAGTCTCATAAAGTTTGTGCCTTCATAATTATTTCCATGTTGGCAGTCCACCCGTATTCACATGTCACCAAACAGCAAGGCGAATACACCACACGGTCGAAAAAAATCACTTTTTCCACCTTGTCGCCAAGAACATCCTTGATGACTTTGCAAAGACCCTCAAATTTTTCCTTCAAAACTTCCTTCTTTTTCTTCTCGTCTTCACTCTCTTCGACTTTTAAACCTTCCTTTGTAGCAGATACGAGCTTCTTGCACTCAAATTCTTTCAACTTCCGGACCGCATACTCATTAATGGCGTCAACCATGTATAAGAATTCATATTCTCTCTAATTTTGTTTCTCAAGAAAGGGTGAGTTCTTAACGGCTTTCTCTTTTTCACTAGTTATGATGTTAATGTCTTGTTGACCCTCCTTCATTTTGGTAACATAGTCCATCAATTAGCTGGTCATCTCGTCACCACTCTTGGTTGAATGGTATCGAAGCAACTCTGCCAATTTGGTCTTGTGTTTGGAATCTTCATGGATACCGAGCTTGAGGTTCTTGGAAAAGGCCTCATAGAACTTGTTGTAATCTTCCTTGTTATCTGCAATTTCTTAGAGCATCTCAATGCACTTTTTGACCAAATTCTTACAGATCGCTTTGAGAATTTTGTTTTAGCATTTCACGAGAGATGTTAAGGGGAACATCCTCATAGTCGAAATTACCCTTTACAAAACTCAAGTATTTGGGAATGAGTTCTTCACAGTTCTCCACGATAAACACATGCATGACGGACATAAAGCTTGATGTTGTTGGGCTTCTTCTTTGTGTCAAAGAGGTCAAAGGGTGCCCTCTTGTGAATGAAAAGAACGACCCTGAATTCACGCTGACCCTCGACAGAAAAATGCTTCACACTCAAATGGTCCTCCCAATCGTTAGTCAAACTCTTGTAAAAGCAGCATACTCTTCTTTAGTAATCTCTTCGGTTTTCCTCATCCATATTGGCTTTTTTTAACCGACGACCACTCGTTAGTCACTTCCTCGACCCTCTTCTTTTTCTTCTCTTCCTTTTCCTTCTCCTCATCAACTTCCTCGTCCTTTTCCTCCTCGTCCTCGTCAACAGAAATCTCTTTCTCAGTAGTTCTCAACCCATAGAGAGATAGGATAGTTGATAAACTCAGAATACTTCTTGATGAAATCCTTAAAACCTCTACTCCTCGAGGTACTTGAGCTGATCCCCTTTTAAGTAGAGTGTCATCTTCGCCCCCGACCAAGGTTTTCACAAGAAGTGTCCCTGACAGTGAACAACCCCCTGCCTGCAACTTCCAGACATATTGCTCGTCATCAATGTGCTTGGTTGTGACCACAACTTTGTCAGCAACCAAGTAAGCAGAGTAGAACCCGACACCAAATTGTCCACTCATACTGACATCATCAATACCTTCCATCAACTCTTTGGTTCCGGATCTTGCAATTGTACCCAAATTGTTCACCAAATCTGTAAATTACAAGTAGAGTCGTAACATATTTCAACGTAATATTATAAAGTTATAAGTCATTGCTTTAGTAGTATATTAGTTACTCACCAGCCTTGGTCATTCCAAATCCACTGTCGATGATGGTCAACGCGTTGTCGGTCTAGTCAGGAACAATGTGGATGAAAAGCTCAAGTTGTTCATCGAGCTTACTCTTGTCAGTCAAGCTCTAAAAGAGAATTTTGTCTAGAGCCTAAAAGGATATACAAATTGTTTTATAAGCACGTTATGTAGCAAAGATTGTAATGCAAACTGGGTAGAATTACCTTATTTTGTCGATCGCATAGCAACAAACACTGTTCTATCACATGATGTCCAACCCTAATTTCCCACTCCAAGCATCCATTAGCAAACTATCACCTGGTCCGAAATCGCCAAAACATTAAACCAATGTAATGTTTAAAAGACCAGTTTGGGCCTTTCTGGTTTCTGAGTCCAGTAGTGCGGGCTTATCACTTATCACCCAATTGCGGGGGCATAGCACGTTCCAAGGGCTAAGAGCTAGGGGTGACTCTGAGCGTGTGTCAATGGGAATGGTAGGATTATTGCCAGTAGGGAGTTGTTGTTTCTATGTTGGCACCAAACAGGTGCGTACCTTATCACCCTGCTATTATGCCATTTTGAGACACTCTCGAAGAGCACCGCTGCATCACCCCCTTCACTTGATCATCGTTGAACCCTTCTTAGTTCAACGGTAACTTTTTTATAATGTAAGTACGAACCTTTTTAGACAATAACAATTTAAATATGATGTGAACATTTGAATAAACTCTCATAAGTAATCGCTTACATAAAAAAGATAACTTTTATTCAGTCACTTACTCTATACAATTTTAAAGGCCTATTATGAACCGGTGTAGCATGACGAGTGATCAGTAGACAGCAAAGGGTGTAATTTTTGTTTTCAGGTCTTGCTTCAAACTTCAGTCCCTTCATCCTGGTGATCATTAATGAGGAACAATCACGACTTTTTTTCTAAAGCTTCAAGTCCTTGTGGATATTAAGAAATGACAAGTGATGTCTTCATATAACATCAAAAAGATCTACATATGGTAAGAGTTTATATTCTTATGCAATGTTGTATAATCATTTTGCTTTGGGAACCCTCCCCAACTTGTATGTAGTGAAAGGGACAATGACAGTCAGTGAACGGCGCTACCCACGAGTCATGGTCAATCACCCCTGGCTCTTAGCCCTTCATAAACCTTAAAGCCCTCACTTGGGTAATTAGACTCTTACGATTGTAAAGTTTTTCAGATCAGGTGATTGATATAACCCTTTGTTATTTAGAGTGGAAAACCGATGTATTAATATCCACGTGGTCCAACACGGCCTTGAAGCTTCACGAAAAGTCGTCATCGTTCCTTGTTATGGGTCACCAGGATGAAGCGACTGTAAAGTTTGAACAAATGGAAGACCTCAAAAACGAAATGTACAGCCTTTTCTGTCTACTCACTCATAATGCTACACCGAGATTCATGAAGAGGTATATGCAGATTAGATGAACTCAAACCAATATATGCTTAAAGTACACGCTATCTCACATGATGTAGAACCCTGATTTTCCGCTCCAAGCAACCATTTGAAAACTATTATCTGGTCCAAAATGGCCATAACATTGGTCACCATTAGCGAACTCTTTTCAGTTCGCGTGTTTGCCAGCTTGTTGTGATCTATGTGGTCTCTTGCCGTAGTGTATGATTTGTGTTTTCTTAGTTAGTATGATCGTTTTTTGTTTTTGATTTTTTTATTCTTTATTATTATTATTTATTTATTTATTTATTTATATACTTATTTCTTTATTTTTTTTATGCCTCCGCTCTCTACTTAAATATATATATATATATATATATATATATATATATATATATATATATATATATATATATATATATATATATATATATATATATATATATATATATATATATATATATATATATATATATATATATATATATATATATATATATATATATATATATATATATATATATATATATATATATATATATATATATATATAGATGGGATCGAGAGAAAACCTCATCTCAATAGAAAACATAGAAAACCTTCTCCCAACCGTTGGATCAAAATTTCTTCCCCTCCTTTTTTTATCCAAACTACAGGGGTTTGTTTGTAACTTCATTCATTCTTTAAGGACGAATTTAATAAATTCACACATATCATATATTTTACTCGATTTTCTCAACTTTTTTTTCTTCTTTTTCTCATCTCACGCTAAGAAGTTTTTCTCTATCGTAATACAATTAACATACAACACCATTCTATCTTTTTCATCAGTTCACGATCCTTTGTTTTATTCTCTATTAATACGGGAAACACGAAATTAGCTGTACCCCTGGAAGTTATGAATAGATGGAGGCTTTGGATTTCGTTGTGGTACAGTTAGAGGTGACATGAGGGATAGCATATTTGGTGCTATTTGTGAACTCAAGGATGGTGGTTTTGGCGGCGTAAGGGATGGTGGATTTGGAAGAAAAGGTGGCTCAAGGGATGATGGGTTTGGAGGTCATGGATTGGTGGCACAAGAGACGGTGGGTTTGGAGGTCGTTGTAGCCCATGTGATGTGGGTTTTGTTGGTCGTAGTGGAATGAGAGATGGTAGTGGCCGTGGTGGGGAGAGGGATGGAAATTTGGTGGTTGCGGTAGTCCTAGAGGTGTTGGATTTGGTGGTCCAGATGGTGGTTTTGATAGGAATGATAGATTCATGGATTCCCGTGACAAAGGCTGTGGTAGATGGTTGTTTGATAATAGAAGCGATGGTGACCGTAGCAAGGGAAAAAATAATAGTAGAAACCTTAGTCGTAGTTGTAGCCAGGGGAAAAACTGATAGGAACGCCCTAGCCGTAGTCGTATGAGGGGAAGAAGTTATAACAGAATTCGTAGCTGTCGTCGCATCCTTGCTCCGGTAAGGTGTGAAAGGCGGCATGTGTTTATGTTTGATCAGAAGGTAGCTGACACACCTGATGTCATTGTTTTGGTAAACCCTGACCAAGGCATCCACCAAGGCGTAGCCTTTTCAAGAGCAATGACTTCACCTCAAATACCAATCCCACAGTGTAGTATTCATCTGAATGCCGAAACCTAAATGGTATATGGGCCGTGTCAGCTGTTAAGTCGGAATATTAAACACATTATTAGTTCTAGGTATGGCTAAAATGATTTTCTTCTTTTGTGTGGTCTTCCATCGCTTTCACTTACGTTTTGAGTTTCACTTCTTAAAACACAAGTGACTGTCATTGAATGTATTCTTTCTGTTGAAGAGTTATTGTTCTTCATTTATCGACCATTATACCTTTTAAATGCGAGTTATATATTTGCATTTGTCTAGAAATGCTTTTAGAAGTTGAAACACCTGACAGTTGTGGTGGGTTAAAAAACATGCCAAAGATGGGCCTTGCGGTCGATGTTTTAGAAGTTGAAACACCTGAATTGAAGACTGGTGCGGTCACGACTCATTTTTCAAGATTTTTATGATGTTATAATGGTGTTTTTCTTGCTGTATCAATTCACTCAGTGATAACGCACTAGTGAAACCTGGAAATTGTTTGATACACATACAAACAGAAGCTATTAACATTGTGTCAATTTTAATCAAAGTTTAAGGTTAGTTCCAACTATAGCATTGTTAAACAAAGACTATAAACACAATTTATTGTGTACAGTTATAAAAAAATCATGAAATTTATATTAATCTGGTACAAAGTAACATTTCATAGTTGTGCCCTTGGAAGTTATAAAGATGAATACATCGTATTTCCCTGATGTGAAAACCTAAATAAAGAAAACATTATACAACATTTTAGGGAAATTAACTATACTAGCGATCATTAATTGGAACTGAAACCAAATACAAACGGATTCCCTAACTATGATACAAACGGATGCCCCGACCAATTTGATGATGCCCTTTATAAAGAAGCAAATGATGTTGCATGTTCGTCAAGAGCTTCACTTTGGAATTCCATTCGGGCGGATGTCCTTCGTCTTCTGAGTCTTTTTTACCCATTTTTACATCTGCATTTTCAAAGATCAGTTCTTGAAATATAGAGATGCAAGAGATACAAAATGAAGAAAATATAGAGTTGTAAGATAATAAAGTTTCACATTCAGAAAATAATATAAATGGGTATAATGGGACAAATTTATCTACAATGGGTCATATAACGATAATAATAAAGAAGTGATACAAATGGATAAGACATGTCCTCAACTTATAAACCAATATAGTCGAATATAAAGGTACAAATGTGGCTATGACACAAACAAAATTTGTAGGATCTAGGTAGTGAACGAATTGAATGTCAATCTGGTAGATGGTCGAAACAAGGCAAGTGGTATGCGCTACAGAAGTAATCATGAATACGCTTGATGTGACCATGCCTGAAACTATATCAGAAGAACAAAAACTGATGGTCATCTAACAAGCATTACATTTTATTTACAATTTTTAGTATTTTATCGAATATGGTGCACCTTTTGTTTATAAACCGATGCACTTTTTTTTATCAAGAGAACTCGCCCCTTTGCCATCAAGAAAGCAACGCCAAAAAGAAGTCTGGACGAGGTCGACCAGCTGCATCTTTGATTGCATCAGTTAATAATCCAAACAGAGGCCTGATAACAGGAGACAGAATAAATGAAATCACTCTGAAAAACTTTAAGTAAAATATGGCAAACAAGCAAACATATATCACAGATAACATGTACCTAGTACAGCTTGATGCACGTCACAAAAAATCTTTCTTACCTACAGCTTGTTTAATTGTGTGTATTATAAGGGGCGTTTGGATTGACACAAAAGACACTATAAATTCACTATGGCATATTAGGTACATTATGAAACAACATTCGAATGTCATATTATTCCTACAGTTATCTTAAAATTAGCTTCAAAAGCCAGAAATTTACACATACACAAAGCCACAACATGTCATAAACACATACACATAACAATCTAAAGTTTTGTGACCAGACAACACCTAATCACATACATCTTACGCTCCTTCCCATTATCTATTTAATCCATTCCAATATCTTTTTACCATAAAGATTTGTTTGCATCGACGCTGCATTTCCTCTTATTAGATCCAACAGGCACTCGTATATAAATACCTGCAGACCAATGAAACGAATCCATTTTTAAGATTAAGTAAGACAAAAAGATTGTGAATGTTTAGAACAGCTATTATGATAGATGACGTTATGAGTACGTATAACATATAACTCGCCTTTGAAACCTTTAGTGCAATCTGGATCACAAAATTCGTGTAGGGATCAACAACAACTGATTGGGAAATACGGCTTGCAACCAACTCAGGAATGCTTTTTGCTGATATGTCTTGTCCCGCTTCAGCCAAACATTTCTCCACAACATTACTGGAAAATTCAACACACTAATGCTATTTTTATTTAATAATTAAATATTTTGAACAATCAGATTTCTAATTTACCAAATACAATCTTAGTTATTTATTTAATTGTAACCTGATATCATAAAAAATATAAAATCGATGCCTTAATAAAATATAAAACCGATGCCGTAATAAAATAATAAAACCGATGCCGTAATAAAAATAATAAAACCGATGCCGTAATAGAATAATAAAACCGATGTCGTAATAAAATAATAAAAACCGTAATAAAATAATTAGGCTATCAAGATTCTGGTACTGAGGAGAGCCTATTGCACCATTAGTTGCACCTTTCATATATCATTTATAATTCACACAATGATATTATAAATAACATAAAAATTAAAAAATCTATAGTTTAATACTTACTGATTGTTTGTGTTGTCTTGTTCGATTTCAGATCATCAGAAAAATACTTGCTTTAACTCATATATAGAATTAGGTCACCTCTCTTGTTCGATTTGGCGATAGTGCTACTGGTACCAAATATGAAGCTAATGAAGTGGTGATGGTGTGGTGGTGATCGGAGGTACCAATTGTATTAGATTCAATTGTAGCACCTAACTTCAGTACATCAACTTCAGACCATTTATCATCTTAATTAAGAACAGACGCCCTAACTGTATGAAACAGATGCTTATTTTTTTAAGATAACCATATTGTACAAAACAAACACACAAATGATTACACTTTCCTTTTGTAATAGTTATGTTGACTACTTTTAATTATTGTTCATATAGATACACTTAAGTTAACAAAAAAATGCTTTTAATGTAACACCCTAGGCAAATCCCACATCGGCTGTGGCCAGGAGAGATCCATGGTTCATAAGATAACAGTCGCCTTCTCATGACACAACGCGTTTTGTGGTCTAATGCAAGTGGGGTTCTTAGGAACTGGCAGTTAAGCGTGCTCATGTCAGAGTAGTATTAGGTTGGGTGAACAGCCGGGAAGTACTTACAAGAGGGCCACAAAGCAAAGCCGTGAGCCTATGGGCAAAGCGGACAATATTGTGGTCTGAGTAGGCGGGATGTTACAAGTGGTATCATAGCCACTCCTGAGCCGTTCAGGATGGTGGGGCAAACCTCATCGAGGACGATGAGTCCCGAAGGGGGGTGATTGTAACATCCTAGGCAAATCCCACATCGGCTGTGGCCAGGAGAGATCCATGGTTCATAAGATAACAGTCGCCTTCTCATGAAACAACGCGTTTTGTGGTCTACTGCAAGTGGGGTTCTTAGGAACTGGCAGTTAAGCGTGCTCATGTCAGAGTAGTATTAGGTTGGGTGACCAGCCGGGAAGTACTTACAAGAGGGCCACAAAGCAAAGCCGTGAGCCTACGGGCAAAGCGGACAATATTGTGGTCTGATAGGCGGGATGTTACAAGTTAATTGTAACACCCCACTTGGATAAATGGACCGTTACGTGTATTTATGGCGTGTCATCAAAGCATGCAAGGCAATGTATTAAACATTAACTGACCAAACGGAAGTACCGGAATCAAACTTCGGTAGTCCAACATAAGCCCAAAAATATAAAGATTAAGTACTAAAAGAAAAAGGACGAAACAATGTCCAAACAACCAAAGTAAAGTAACGTAATGTGTGCATAAAAATAAAGGAGTCTGGATAGCTCCCATCCAAATGCACGTACTCTCTTATAAGAACTAAGATCGTCCCTGTGTACCTGCCGTTTGGAAACATGAAAGGAAACTACGGCTGAGCATAACGCTCAGTGGACGGATATAGCATGATAAGAATGTACTGAAAGTAATGAAATAGAAAACAACAATGAAGCTATAAGACTGATATGTAACATGTGGTAGAACTTTGCATAAAATCTGAAAAACCTGGTTCATATATACTGATACTGAAATATAACTATAAATTCTGAAAACATGCATTTACTGTATTTTATTTGCCAGAGCTTATATTGGTCACGTGCTGTAACAACCGTGCATGAATAACTGGAGGGGTGACTTCGTCATGCTGTAGAGGGGTGACCTCTAAATAACTGCGCTGGGTGGAGGGATCAGCTCCAATGTGAAGGATGTAGAGCACACACCACATTCACCCTGATAACTTGTAACACATATAAGCCTAGGATGCATCCATACGCCCCACTAAACATACATATAAAAATGGCCAACCTGAACATGAGTGGGACGATGCAGGATATCACTCTCCTGCATGTGAGTCACGACACCGGTGCCTCTAGTTCCGTGGTTACGGTACCTCCGTAACTAGTACATAAACTGGTCGTGCTTGTATATAATGCTCAAGCAATTTTATTTAGTTATTAACATGATTACTGATAAATTTAAACATATACTGGGGAAACATTTGGCTGAAGACTGGAAATCCTAATCATGTATAGAAAGGAATTCCTTAATGAAAGGACGGAAATCCGTACCTCTAGTCCAGTAACTGACTGAATGGAAGACTGAACGAATACTACTCGGGCTTCACGCGTGCTACATGACAAAAGGACGCGAATAAGTTAACTGACATTCGTTTATTAAGTTTTTACTAATCTTATTGGCTTCTTATGTATTCATTTTATTTCTGAAATTCCGTACGTATATTAACTGCTAAATCTGATCTTATAACAATTCATTTTAATGTATTATAATTCTACTATTAGTTACGGTACAAACGTATTTCTGACGATATAGTATTACTATATTAGGTATCCCGCTAAAATAGCAAGTTTCTTAAATTAGAAAGTTCTCAACAATGATTTAATTCATTTAATAAAATTATACCCTTTTAATTATTAAAGAACTATTTTAATTTAATACATTTAAAATATATTTTAACTATTTATAAAACAATTTAATTTAAAAAGGTATAATATAAAAATATTTATTTTATTATTTATAATAATGTCCCGAGCCTACCGAGATATCCCATCTCGTCCGCACTAAACAAATCAACATATATTAGTTAAATCCATCTATATAAATTTGTCTACAAGAATTTGTGACAGAATTCTGTGTCACTAAAAACTGTCGCTAAAACTGTCCTTTTTAAAACTGTATATTCATAACAGTTCTGCGACAGAAAAACTGTCGCTAAAACTGTCGCTAAATTTATTCAACATATCCATTTTAATAGTCCCAATTTTCCCACTGGTTTTACATATGGTTCCCACAGTTTGGTCATGTTTTCCCACTGTTTATATACACCAAACGCACCCTTATTGTTTCTGCCGTCCCAAACGCACCCCTTATGTTCGAATCTGGCCCTAGCCGCCCCTGTGTGGGTCACGACTGGGCAAAGCTGGAGTCCACCGAGGCTGTGAAACCTCGGTTCCATGATCACAACACCAACAACCTCGACTTGGGTTGTTGTCTTTCGGCCGGCCACACCTAATACACCGAGACCTGCCATGGTCTCGGTTCCCTTTACAAAAAACAAACCGACCCCTTATTCGATACATACCCACTGTTTAATTGAGGCTGTAGGTGGTCCGAAAACAAGCACCACCGAGACATGCCCATGTCTCGGTTCCCATAAATTTACCCAAACCGAAACCCTAAAATTTATGATTTTATGTGAAAACATTATGCTTGTTATAAACAAAACGATTTCATTGTTTTATACCACAAATCGTGACTATAAGACTGAAATAGAAGATGATTACCGTAGTTGCTTGATAACGGAAAGGAAATACACGGTTTACTAGATCAAAACAAGGCTCGATCTCCCTTTTTTTTCTTCTTCTACTGCCGGCGGCTACCAAGGGATTTGGAAACCCTAATCTTATTATTATTTTTTTTGTCGACTGTTATGGGAAAAAGAAACCCCCCGTTTGATTTATTTGTTTGTAACCCAAGATGGGCTAAAGCTCATAATCCCTTTTTTTTCTTTATAACCGGCCCCCTTCACTTTCCTTTTATTTATTTATATTTTTTTTAAAAAAAAACTTATAGTATGGATTACTTGTCATTTTCATTTAATTCTTCGCGTGATTATTTTCGTCAATAATTTCTACGTAATTAGCTTAATTTAATAAATCTCGTATTTACATTTCCTGATTTAAATACGGGTTTTACAATTATTCCCCTCTAAAAGAATAATTCGTCCCCGAATTAAGGATACGACCGTACTGGGTTTTACAATTCTTCCCCTCTAAAAGAAGAATTCGTCCCCGAATTATAAGGTACTTAAGCTGACTGGAGTAAAAGTCGAAAATGCTAATAAGCTGGAAAACATAAAAGCTGAAAAGACATACCCGAATCAAAACTGAAAGTGAGGATAAGAGGTCCGTATAGACTCCTCTGTTTCCCAAGTGGCCTCCCGCTCGGTATGGTCCCTCCACATGATTTTGACGAAAGGAATGGTCTTCCTTCTCATAACTCGATCCTGGCGATCTAAAACTGCTTCGGGTTCCTCAATATAAGATAGATCCTCCCGAATCTGATCGAGTGGATAATTTACTTTGTGAAGCTCATGATAGTTGTACCCCCTGAGTAATGATACATGAAACACGTTGTGGACGTGTGAAAGCTGAGGTGGTTACGCCAATCGGTACGACACTTCACCGATACGTTCAAGGATTTCGAACGGTCCGATGTAACGAGGGCTGAGCTTGCCCTTGAGACCAAAACGTCTGACGCCGCGTGCGGGTGATACTTTGAGGAACACACGATCCCCGGTCTGAAATGATAGATCTCTGCCATGCTTGTCGGCGTAACTCTTCTGGCGAGTACGCGCTTCTTGCAGCTTTGCCCTAGCAATGGCGACCTTTTCATTGGTCAACTCTATCAATTCTGGTCCTTCAATCAAACGTTCTCCAACCTGATCCCAACAAATAGGAGCACGACATTTCCTGCCGTATAACATCTCGAATGGAGCACGCTTGATACTAGCATGCCAATTGTTGTTGTAGGCAAACTCGACCAAGCAAATATAGTCATCCCAGTGTCCTGTCCATTCTAATGCACTGGCTCGTAGCATGTCCTCCAAGGTCTGGATGGTACGCTCTGACTGACCGTCCGTCTGCGGGTGAAAGGCTGTGTTGAGCTTGATCCTAGTTCCCCAAGCTTTATGCAAACCTTCCCAGAAGTGAGAGGTGAAACGGGGATCCCTATCTGATATAATTTCTGAAGGTGTACCGTGTAATCGTACGATCTCCTTGGTGAATAGTTTCACTAATTTACTGACTGCGAAATCTTTGCGAATAGGAATGAAATGTGCCGACTTGGTCAAACGATCGACAACAACCCAGATTGCATCATGTCTCCGCTGAGTCTGTGGTAGTCCGGTGACTAAATCCATAGAGATCTTGTCCCATTTCCACATTGGAATGTCTAATGGCTGGAGAAGACCACTGGAACGCTGGTGCTCTATCTTAACCTGCTGACAGGTTAAGCATTTAGACACAAATGTTGCGACATCCTGTTTCATGCCGCTCCACCAGAAATGCTGCTTAAGATCGTGGTACATCTTTGTGGAACCTGGATGGATAGAGAACGGAGAGCTGTGAGCCTCAGTCATTAAGGCTTCTCTGAGAGCAGGGTCTTCTGGAACGCAGAGTTTGGTACCCTGCCATACGATACCATCGTCATCAATGTGAAATTCGGTCTGCTGGTCAATGTTCTGGACAATCGCCCAGATTTCACCATCATCCTTTTGTGCGGCTTTAATCCTAGAGAGTAAATCTAGTACTACCCTCAAACTAGCCCAGTATCCCCTCTGTCCGCGTACTAAGAGCTCAATATCATACCGCTCTAAGTCCCGAATAATTTCTTCCCAAACTTTGATGCCATGATCATACCTGACTTTCTGCTAAGGGCATCTGCGACTACATTTGCTTTACCTGGGTGATACTGGATATTAGTGTCATAGTCTTTCAACAGTTCTAACCATCGCCGCTGTCTCATGTTCGGCTCTCGTTGGGTGAATATGTACTTGAGACTTTTGTGATCGGTGAAGATATCACATGACTCACCGTATAAATAATGTCTCCAGATCTTAAGGGCGAAAACGATTGCTGCGAGCTCTAGATCACGAGTAGGATAATTTTTCTCATACGGCTTCAGTTGATGCGAAGCATAAGCAATGACTTTCCCATGCTGCATAAGAACACAGCCTAAGCCCTTTCATGATGCGTCACTGTAAATCTGATAACCACCTGCACCGGATGGAAGAGTAAGTATCGGTGCTGAGATCAATCGATGCTTGAGTTCCTCAAAACTCTTTTCTCTCTCCTCGGTCCATATAAACTTCTCATCTTTTCACATAAGTTGGGTCAATGGTAATGCCAAACGTGAGAAGTTTTCCACAAACCTGCGGTAATAACCCGCCAACCCAAGAAAACTACGTATCTCTGTGACAGATGTCGGCCTTGGCCATTTGGTGATAGCCTCCACCTTTGCAGGATCCATAGTGATTCCTTTTTCAGAAACAATATGGCCTAGAAACGCCACTGTATTCAGCCAAAACTCGCACTTAGAAAATTTAGCATATAACTTTTCACGTCTGAGAATCTGCAACACTGTACGGAGATGATTCTCATGTTCCTCTTTGGATTTGGAGAAAATAAGTATATCATCGATGAATAAGATCACAAACTTGTCTAAAAATTCGTGGAAGACTCTGTTCATCAAGTCCATAAATACTGCAGGCGCATTCGTGAGACCGAATGGCATAACAACAAACTCGTAATGACCGTACCTCGTGCGAAAAGCAGTTTTGGTTATATCCTGCTCTTTTACACGCAGCTGATGGTAACCTGATCGTAGATCGATTTTTGAGAAGTGCTTGGCACCCTGAAGCTGATCGAATAAATCGTTAATACGAGGAAGTGGATAACGGTTACGAATAGTGAGCTTATTCAACTCACGGTAGTCAATACACAAACGCATACTACCATCCTTCTTCTTGACAAACAAAACTGGAGCGCCCCAAGGTGACACGCTAGGACGAATGAAACCCCTTTCTAGAAGTTCCTGAAGTTGATCTTTCAGTTCCTTAAGCTCTACAGGAGCCATACGGTAAGGAGCTTTAGATACTGGTTCTGCACCTGGAATGAGATCAATACCAAATTCTACCTCTCGCATGGGAGGTAAACCTGGGAGTTCCTCTGGAAAGACATCTGGAAATTCTGACACCACTGGCTGATCATGAATTGAAGGTGCCTCAGAAGTCGTGTCATGAACTGTAACTAAGAAACCCTCACAACCATGGTATAATAAGGTACGAGCCTGTAAAGCTGAAATGATCTGAACATGTTTTCCTGGTAGGAAACCCTGGTGAATATACTCTGGTGTCTGGACATCACCAAAGATAACCCGGTGAGCATGACAATCTATGGTGGCACGATGAACCGACAACCAATCCATACCCAGAATAACATCGAATTCACACATATCTAAAGGAAGGGCACTGACTGGACGGATTTTATCATCAAACTCAAGAGGGAGATCCTTATACACCTGGGTAATGAGTACAGAATCTCGCATGGGGGTAGATATACTAAGTGCACTGTCTAGTGGCGTAGGGATCATGTTTATTCTAACAGCATATGAAGTAGATATAACTGAGTGCGTGGCGCCTGTATCGAAAAGCACGCATGCAGACTGTCCGTGTATAAACAAAATGCCAGTAATGGTACCTGTGGTCTTATTTGCTTGTTCACGGGTAGTAGTGTAGACACGACCAGTGGTTGGTGGTATTGGTGGTGGTGGAGGTAGAATCTGAGGGATCTGGCCCGAGGTACCGGCAGCATCCCCGCTCTTGCAATCCCTCTTCAAATGGCCCGGCTGACCACACTTGTAACAATTACCCGAACCACGACGACAAGGTCCCGAGTGTTTCTTCCCACACGTGATGCAAGTGGGATAAGTATACCCGGTGGAAGTAGCTCTGGTTTGCTGAGAACATGATTTACGATGATAAATACGTGTCACGATTCTGATAACTTAACTGAAATAAGGCCGATTGACTGAATTTTAAAATTACCAGAATTTGCCGGTCGGGCAACCTGCTGACCTCTGTTGTTTTGGTCACGCCCCTGTCCAGCATCTCTGTTGGAATTTACAAAAAATTAAGATCTGTTTTACACGATAGTTTAGTATTTCTGGAGCTTAAAGACTCACCTGTAGCTGCCAGATGAGTTGGAGCTGCCGCGGTAATTATCACCGCCGCTCCTCTTATCTGACCGATTTCGGTCATATGACTGACCGTGTTTCCTGTAGTTCTGATGCGGAGTAGCCGATTGGGATCGGTCTCCTCCTCTGTGTCTGTAAGATTATAATTGGATAAGTCATAACATATAAGTTGACAAGCAATAATGGGGCTAAATTGTTTAAGTCTGTTGGGTGAGATGTACCTCTTCTTCGGACGCTCTACATTCTCGAGCTCATCCCTCTCGTAAAGCATCTCGACATCCCGAGCTGCATTAGCTACTTGTGACACATTAGTGAATGTGGCACTCATCAGTCTATCTGCAGTCCTAGAGTGAAGAGCCCAGCGAAATTTCTTCACTTGCTCCTCTGCGGTACCCGCAGCCTCCCCTAAGAATCCTGCCATCCTGAGGTATCGGTGCATAAACTCTATACCGTTCTCGCCATGATTCTGATGAATAACGTAGAAGTCTCTCTTCATTTTAGCTTGCTCCGCATGCGGGAAAAACTGGTCATAGAACATCGTCTTGAAACGTGCCCAGGTCAATGTAAGCTCCCAAGCATCTCCCCCATTGGACAGCTTTTGAGACCTCCACCAATGCAGAGCAGGACCCTCCAGCTTGTAAACTGCAAGCCTAACCTTGAAAACATCACCACAACCCATAGCTCCAAAAATTTTCTCTATATGGTAGATCTAGTCTTCCGCGTCAGTTGGAGCTACAGTCTGCTCAAACAGTCGAGGTTTCTGCTTGTTAAACAAATCCAGCCAAGTGGGTAAAGTGGTAGGTGGTGGAACAGGAGGGTTGTTATTCTGCTGAGGTCCATTTTGATATTCAGCTCGGATCTCATCACGAATTTGGGGTAACATGGCTTGTATAGAAGCCTGAACAGCAGCAGTAATGGCAGCTGCGTTAGGATCATTTTCGGTTTCGCGTCTGGGTGGCATCTGAAATAAAAGAGGATGAGTTGATAAAACTGCTAAAATATGGGGTAATATATCTGAATATGCATAGTGAAATTCATGAAGGTATAGCCAACAAAATATGACATGAATACTGGTGAACGCCTAGGGTCAGTTCACAAAATGACAATTTACTGAAACATAAATCCGACATGAGTAAGGATGAACGCCTATGGTCAGTTCATCCATACAAAATTTAAACGGCAAGGGTGAACGCCTATGGTCGGTTCACCAAAACGAAATGTTCTTGAAAAGCACACGCGATTAAGTATGGCCAGTCCTGTACCAACCGTTTACTTAATCACAATTTTGAAAATCCGACTGATAAAATTCATGAGTAGCATGGAAGATAACGACGCCAAAATACAGGAAGTTCTTGGTGACTACCCACTAGTCACAAGTCAAGTTTTAGAGCCTACAGGTCGAACCTTGCGCTCTGATACCATAATTGTAACACCCCACTTGGATAAATGGACCGTTACGTGTATTTATGGCGTGTCATCAAAGCATGCAAGGCAATGTATTAAACATTAACTGACCAAACGGAAGTACCGGAATCAAACTTCGGTAGTCCAACATAAGCCCAAAAATATAAAGATTAAGTACTGAAAGAAAAAGGACGAAACAGTGTCCAAACAACCAAAGTAAAGTAACGTAATGTGTGCATAAAAATAAAGGTGTCTGGATAGCTCCCATCCAAATGCACGTACTCTCTTAGAAGTCCTAAGATCGTCCCTGTGTACCTGCCGTTTGGAAACATGAAAGGAAACTACGGCTGAGCATAACGCTCAGTGGACGGATATAGCATGATAAGAATGTACTGAAAGTAATGAAATAGAAGACAATAATGAAGCTATAAGACTTATATGTAACATGTGGTAGAACTTTGCATAAAATCTGAAAAACCTGGTTCATATATACTGATACTGAAATATAACTATAAATTCTGAAAACATGCATTTACTGTATTTTATTTGCCAGAGCTTATATAGGTCACGTGCTGTAACAACCGTGCATGAATAACTGGAGGGGTGACCTCGTCATGCTGTAGAGGGGTGACCTCTAAATAACTGTGCTGGGTGGAGGGATCAGCTCCAATGTGAAGGATGTAGAGCACACACCACATTCACCCTGATAACTTGTAACACATATAAGCCTAGGATGCATCCATACGCCCCACTAAACATACATATAAAAATGGCCAACCTGAACATGAGTGGGACGATGCAGGATATCACTCTCCTGCATGTGAGTCACGACACCGGTGCCTCTAGTGCCGTGGTTATGGTACCTCCGTAACTAGTACATAAACTGGTCGTGCTTGTATATAATGCTCAGGCAATTTTATTTAGTTATTAACATGATTACTGATAAATTTAAACATATACTGGGGAAACATTTGGCTGAAGACGGGAAATCCTAATCATGCATAGAAAGGAAGTCCTTACTTAAAGGACGGAAATCCGTACCTCTAGTCCAGTAACTGACTGAATGGAAGACTGAACGAATACTACTCGGGCTTCACGCGTGCTACATGAATAAAGGACGCGAATAAGTTAACTGACATTCGTTTATTAAATTTTTACTGATCTTATTGGCTTCTTATGTATTCATTTTATTTCTGAAATTCCGTACGTATATTAACTGCTAAATCTGATCTTATAACAATTCATTTTAATGTATTATCGTTCTACTATTAGTTACGGTACAAACGTATTTCTGACGATATAGTATTACTATATTAGGTATCCCGCTAAAATAGCAAGTTTCTTAAATTAGAAAGTTCTCAACAATGATTTAATTCATTTAATAAAATTATACCCTTTTAATTATTAAAGAACTATTTTAATTTAATACATTTAAAATATATTTTAACCATTTATAAAACAATTTAATTTAAAAAGGTATAATATAAAAATATTTATTTTATTATTTATAATAATGTCCCGAGCCTACCGAGATATCCCATCTCGGTCGCACTAAAAAAATCAACATAGATTAGTTAAATCCATCTATATAAATCTGTCTACAAGAATTTGTGACAGAATTCTGTGTCACTAAAAACTGTCGCTAAAACTGTCCTTTTTAAAACTGTATATTCATAACAGTTCTGCGACATAAAAACTGTCGCTAAAACTGTCGCTAAAGTTATTCAACATATCCATTTTAATAGTCCCAATTTTCCCACTGGTTTTACATATGGTTCCCACTGTTTGGTCATGTTTTCCCACTGTTTATATACACCAAACGCACCCTTATTGTTTCTGCCGTCCCAAACGCACCCCTTATGTTCGAATCTGGCCCTAGCCGCCCCTGTGTGGGTCACAGCTGGGCAAAGCTGGAGTCCACCGAGGCTGTGAAACCTCGGTTCCATGATCACAACACCAACAGCCTCGACTTGGGTTGTTGTCTTTCGGCCGGCCACACCTAATACACCGAGACCTGCCATGGTCTCGGTTCCCTTTACCAAAAACAAACCGACCCCTTATTCGATACATACCCACTGTTTAATTGAGGCTGTAGGTGGTCCGAAAACAAGCACCACCGAGACATGCCCATGTCTCGGTTCCCATAAATTTACCCAAACCGAAACCCTAATTTTTATGATTTTATGTGAAAACATTATGCTTGTTATAAACAAAACGATTTCATTGTTTTATACCACAAATCGTGACTGTAAGACTGAGATAGAAGATGATTACCGTAGTTGCTTGATAACGGAAAGGAAATACACGGTTTACTAGATCAAAACAAGGCTCGATCTCCCTTTTTTTTCTTCTTCTACTGCCGGCGGCTACCAAGGGATTTGGAAACCCTAATCTTATTTTTTTTGTCGACTGTTATGGGAAAAAGAAACCCCCCGTTTGATTTATTTGTTTGTAACCCAAGATGGGCTAAAGCCCATAATCCCTTTTTTTTTCTTTATAACCGACCCCCTTCACTTTCCTTTTATTTATTTATATATTTTTTAAAACTTATAGTATGGATTACTTGTCATTTTCATTTAATTCTTCGCGTGATTATTTTCGTCAATAATTTCTACGTAATTAGCTTAATTAAATAAATCTCGTATTTACATTTCCTGATTTAAATACGGGTTTTACATTTAATGTATCACATAAGCCTTAAAATTTTCACATAAATGCATTAAAATAAACAAACAGATGTCGTAAACTAATCACAAATACCTTATAGCAAACAAACATACTCTATTTGTTAAACTTAACAAACCGATACCTTAATTTAACATACAAATGCTTTTAATCTGTCACATAGGCATTAAGATATTCACACATATTTGCATGTTTTTTAATTTGTCACATAGGCATTAAGATATGTACTAAGATATACACTAAGTTTGATATTTGTACAACAGGTCACAAAAGTGATGCTTCAAAATGAGAGGAAGGATATGAGCTTGCCTAAAAATGCAGCAAAAAGATCTTGAAATTCTGTAACCCAATTGAATCGGCGAATTGAATCATTGGTTGCATCAACAACTGTATACGCAGCTGGAGACGCAAAGAACACAACAACATCTTCATCATTTGATTTTCAAATTCCTGAACAAAAAAAGCAATAAATACCTCAACTATACTACGAAACCATATTTGAAAAAACAAGACGAGTTGATGTGATATGCATACCTCCAATGTTGCATTTTTTAACAAGTTCCTCAACAGCATCACCATCACCTCTGATGGATTTGGCTATTCTAGCTTCGGCGTCAGCAATTGTTACTGCCATCTGTAGCAGATTAGGTATATCCTTTGCTCCAACCTTACAATATCAAAATCAGTCAGAACTATTATCCCTATTAAGAACCATAGAATCAGGATCTACCCCTCTAGATGACTTCTCAACATCTGCCATCCGCTTTGATTCTAAACTCCTCAACGAGCACCTGTCCTTAATAATAAAATGCATACGGATAGCAGCAGATATATCAATTTAATTGACCAGAAACAAACCATATGCTGCTCACGACACAACCCAAATCATGCCCAACCCAACCCGTAAAGCTCTCATTAGCTTCAAAGTAGACTGGGTTCCACCATCAAATAGTGAAAAACGCAACGCCTTCAATAACCCATACACACAATTTAAGAATACATTAACCCGCAAATTTCATGTTCTATGTATGAGAACGCTTACAAGTTTGTCAATGGAACTAAAGAAACAAACATATGCCTGAACTTAGACAAACATATTCCTGAACTTAACATACAACTATGTATACTTCAATATACTAACGTTAGCAACCCATTATCTACAATTCAGGGATTTTTTAAGTATCAACTTTCGAACAAACAACTTCACCCTAGAAATGTTTCACTCATAAAGGATTGTCTCGAATGGCTAATCAACGATACTTACTTCACTTGCCTTTTAAAAAAGAATAAATACGCAAGCCAAAAATCAGCTCTATAGAAGCATTTGAGACTAAAGGATGAGTCATATAAGAAGATCCCTGTTATGGAAACAAATTAACAGTAGAGTTTAGCTCTACCTTAACATGTTGTTATTATTATACAGATGTCGTAACACACTTTTTGATGCACTGATCAATATTATAAACAAACGGATTCCTTAAATTTTAACACAAAAATGCTATTTTTTATATAATTATTAAATATTATAAACACGAGATAGTTAACTTACCTAATACAAGCAAAACTAAATTTACTTATTCCGATCATTTCAAAAAAATAATACGCTTATAACAAGTTTTTTTAGCAATCTCAGACACCCCCTGCATATTTGAAATGATCCCTCACACACCTCCATCTTCACGTAATCTTAATAACACAAATAAAAGAACACATATAAATCGTAAATATAGAAAATACGATACCTTTCGGGTTTCAGAATACATATAAATCATATCACTCTTCTAGTGCCCGTTTAAAAACTTGACTTACCAATCTTTTGGTAGCTCCATTAACTATAATGTTGGTTGGTATTATCGAGTTTCCTGGTGCCAAATTAGTTGCTGCTAATCAGGATGTTCATATTGAGGGTTTTTAATATATGAACGATGGAGATGAAGAAAACGGAGATGGTGTATGGAGATGGTTGCGACGGAGATGGTGGCGATGGAGATGGTGGCGACGGGGATGGTGTTTCCGATGAGATCTGGTCGTGGAGATGTTATCCAATCTGTTTTTTGATCGTTGTGAAAATATGATCGGTGTAATGGCAGTTGGAACAATTAAGAATGTGTGGTTGGCAATTTTAACCCCTCCGCTTTTTTTAATTTTCATTTTCTACCTTCTACTTTGATATTTTTCAAACGCCACCTTATAACTTGTTTTCTAGGTTTTCCACGAGAACAAGGTTTTCTCTAGAACCCATCCATATATATATATATATATATATATATATATATATATATATATATATATATATATATATATATATATATATATATATATATATATATATATATATATATATATATATATATATATATATATATATTAATCGTCCAAACTGTTTTCTTTTTATAAACACGTCAATAGCTTATGATACTAATCAGAAACTTCACTTACTATATATAGAAAGACCTCCCAAAAGTTGGTTAAAAGATTTTACTTTTAAAGTTCCCTGCCCGACTCATCTTCGAACTACGAAAACCGGACAGTTTTACGTCAGCAACTCATATAGTGTTTTTAACTTATTTATTTTACTCGGTTTACAAAACCGACACTCAACTTTGAAAATAAACTCAACATCATCATACTTATCACTTAACATCAGTACTTGACACATTTCAAATTCCTTTTTATAGTCCCCGAGATTCGATCCAAATATCGACAACAATTATATATTGTGTCGATACTCGTCTCCCGGTACACGAATAATCAAACTATCATAACTTTTCGCTCGTTTGGAGCTAGAAGCTCTACTTTATACCAAATCGAAGCTTAAGACATCCTCTACCACAATATCTAGTTAGTTCATATCAAACTCAAACTCATATTTTCTGAAAATCAACTTTTATATTCTGGTCAAAAATACATTATTTAAAATCACTCAAAATCAAATTTTTACCACATTTTAACACCATTTTTACCACTATAATCATCCTAATATTACTACTTTCAATCCTAACATGCTAAATCATCCAAGATGATCAAATTAAATAAAACCCAACTAAAAATTTCAACATACAATAACTTAAAATAATATATAACAACAATAACACCTACATACAACAATCAAAACAAGATCAAAACACATGGTTTTTCATCAAAAATGGGTTTTTATAAAAAGTTCATGCATGTAGCTAAATTTCATACCAAAAGATGGAGAATCAAAAGATAGAAATGTGTCTTTGATTAATTTTTGTAGAATCAAGCTAGCTTTTTAAAAATCTATGGTTTTGGTGGCTAAGGGGGTGACAGTTTCTTTGAGTGGGAGGAGAGGAGAGATGATTTTAATAGTTGGTGGATTTTGTGTGTAAATGTGTGTTTATTTTTCTTTTTATATGGGGAAAGTTTAGGGTAGTTTTGGCTAATTGTGATTCTTGTGGACCAAAATGCAATTACTTGTTTAAAAAGTGGGAAATGACTATTAGTCACTTTTGAAAATATTTACGGGTCTCGGGTTTCATAAAAATACTTCTCAAAACTTAAAACGCACACAAAAAATGATATTATATAGTCCCGGCACGACTTAATACGACATTAAAAATAAAAACATCAAAATATTAAACATCGACATGTTTAAAATAAAACGTAAAATTTCGGGCATCCGTTGATATCGTCATTACTAATAATCCTCGCAACTCGTCAAAACGTAAAAATATAACTTTCAACATTCATCCAAATCAAATCACCAATCATCATAACAATAAATCTCGTCAATAATTTCAAAAATATACGTAAAAATATAATTAAATAATGACCACGGGTTTGGGTTGTCACAAACGCTACAAACCACAAACCACGGGTTGCCTCCCGCGAAGTGCTAAGTTTACTGTCTTTAGCCAGACATAACTCATATGAGCTATTGAGACGGTTGGAGTGGTTCCAGGTAAACCACATCCACCGTTTCCATCTGATCACTCTCCAACTCAACATACGGCTTCAACCGTATCCATTAACTTTAAACGGCTCTCCACCCACCATATTTTTTATTTCAATGGCTCCGTGTGGAGAGACTTGAGTCACAATGTATGGACCCGTCCATTTACTTCTCAAATTTCCTGGTAAGAGCTTAAGTCTAGCATTGAATAACCAAACTTTTTGACCAACCAAGAAAATTTCTTAGTGATGTGTCGGTCATGAAAAGCTTTGGTTTTCTCCTTATAAATCCTAGAACTTTCATAAGCATCACGTCTAATCTTATCCAATTCAGATATTTGAAGTTTCCTAGAACTACCCGCTCTCTCTAAATCCAGGTTAACGGTCTTAATCGCCTATTCAGCCCTATGCTCTATCTCAACCGGTGAATGACACGTGATGAGATTGCTTTTATACATAGTCTCATCGTCCAAAATGGGCTTTAAATGTATTAAATATTATGAAAAATGCCAAATATATGCTTGTGTTTGTTACTTGTGTATTTTAGGTACGAATATTGAAAAAATGACAAAAGATCATAAGAAACATGCAAAAACGAACACAGGAAACGAAGCCGCACAATGAACCAAGCCCTAATGAAGATTTTCCAAGAAAAACCCTTGAAGATTTGAAGATTATGCAAGAAGAGTCCTCTAATATTGAAGAACTGACACTTTAAACCCTTGTTTATTCATAATTACAAGTTTGGTCCTTAAAGTTTGTCGAATTTACAAAAAAGGCCCTCCACATTGAAGAGTGGTCCCTCAACAATCATGACCTGTCAATATTAGTCCTCCAAAAAGTCAATCATACAAGTCAAGACCATTATCTATTAAGAAAATGCCAAAACAGCCCTTCAAGAATCAACAAATGGCAAGAAATACCCCTGAAAATACTTTGGAAAAGTATTTGTGGCCAAAGTGGGAAAGTTGAAACTTCATTAACAAAGGAATCTGCATTTTGCTTATTTAAACCTCAAGTGACAAAGAAAGAAGAAGTGTGGGACTATAGTTGGCAGACAGCAATAATTCAGTCACATGAGCTCAAGATATTTAAAAACCTCAAGGGCATTTTTGGGACTTCAAGCATTAGGGTTTTATGTTTTTATCAGTTCTTAGCACACATGTAAGGCTCTATATAAAGCCATTAGGTCACAACATACCAAATTGTTCTTGGTTTTCCTTAGTCAAGTTTCTGTAAATCCTTATTTTCAAGTGAATGAAAAAAGTGTTTGAAAGCTATGATGAAATCCAAGTTCCAACCTTTATATTTTAGTGTTATTGATATATGTTTGTGAGTTTGAAGTTTCAGAGACTGGTTTTAAAGATTGTGCAAAAGTTTACAAGTTTTTCTAAAAACCTGATTTTTTCTAAGTTCTTGTTCAAACACTTGAACTTTTTAGGCTATAGGTTGATCATAATACCCTGATAAAGAGTTATCAAGGTATTGTGAGGCTTGTGGTTTGGAAAGCATCAAGGAGTGGGGAACCAAGCTTGAAAAATCTTGGTTATTTTTATTTTCTGTTTTATAATATTTGTATGTTACTAATCTTGTTGATATTAGCAGCTTGTTGGAAGCTTGTGGTCGTTTAGCTACCACATAATCTCAAACATACGTGAGTGTGGATGTACATTCATGAGGTTTGTCTTAAATCCTTGAAAATCTGATAAAAAGGGTGTTTTAAGTGATTTTGTGATTCCGCTGGTGTAAATGTGTTTTTATGCCTGCAAATTGGTTCTTGATTCATATGTTGTATGTTATGATACTTATTTGGGCTTAAATCAATCTTGAGAATACTTTTACGTTGTTAAAATTGATTTTAAAAATTGAAAAGGCTGTTTGGGATTGACTGTTTGTTCAAGTTTGTATGATTTGGAGTTGGTATTGTGGTATTGTTGGAGTTATTATTTGTTATAGAGATGATTCTGTTCTGATATATACAAAATTTGTGCCTTGAATCACTTAATCAAACAATTGGCTATAAAATCTTGAATACTTGTTTTTTTGCTTTAAAATCTTGTGCATACCTAGTTTGCATGTTAACCTAGGGCTAACAAGTGTTAAATCATTGTTATTGCAACCTGTGTGATAGATCTGAGGCCTTGAATTTGGAGTTGGTGTCAAGTATATCAGCAAACATTGATCTTGTGTTCATCATTGTTCATCAGTAACTGTTCTTGCTTAGATCTTGTTCATAAGTTGGATTCATTGCATGATATAATTTAATATGTGTTTCTTTAAGTTGTATTGAGCTTTTGTATGCATTTGGTGGTTTGTGGTTAGCTTTTACTAGCTTAAAAGTAGCTTATAATCATCAGACCTGCTTATTACTTGTCTGGAACATATCTGAGCATAGATTGAATTAACTACATTGATTGGCTGAGTGTTTTTGTGATTGTTTTCTTGTTATTGAATGCTTGTGATTCACTGATCACAAGGGTGCCTTGATTGGCCAACATAACCAAGTGAAACTCTCTAAAATTCAAAGTCAAAAAGTCAAGGCAGTGGGAACTCCTTTCCCCTGCTAGTTATAATTGGTCAACAACTTATTACTTGTTCATTCTAGCTTATTCCAATGTGCAACAACTTGTCTTTTGTAATAGGTCTTAATATTTTGAGCTTATAAGTCATTCTAGAAGTTTACAGCTTTTGGTTTTAGGTTTTGACTAGAAAACGGCTATTTTGTCTTTTTCAAAATCATCTTTTTGCTTATTTCAGCTTATTGAGTGTGCTTATTGGAAAACTTTTTGTTTATTGAGCTTAGTTAAGCCATTTGTAACTTATTGCAACTTGAATCAACTCTTGAAATAGCCTAGAACTCAAAAATGACTATTTTGTCGTTTTATGAAGAGAGCTTTGGCTTATTTCAGGCTTATTCCTTGTGCTTATTTCAAGTTTCTTTTTTCAAATAGCTGAATTAGGTCAAGAGAAGGACGTGGGTAAAATCTTAGCTTATGGCATCAGCTTATAGCTTAATGGGCCAAAAAGCCCATTAAGAATAAACTGTTTCAAAATAAGCTAGCTTAAGCTCATTTTCAGCTTTTGGGCCTTTGGAAAATTGTGCTTAAAATCAAATTTTAAGCTTGACTGGAGCTTTTAGGCCATTTCTGAGAACTTTTTCTTATTGGGCCCAATTCTAAGCCATTAAGGATCTGTTTGGGTATTTGGCCCATTTGAAGGCTCATTAGGGGTATTTTGGGTATTTCAAGTTCATTTTCTGTTGAATTAGCTTAAAATAAACTAGTTTGCAAGTTTTTAGAATTTTTTTATAATTTTTGGATTTTTAATATTATTTTAATATTATTTTATTATTAAATTTCAATTTTCATATTTTTGCAAATTTTATATTTTTCATAGGTTTGCAATTTTTAGAATATTTTTATTGTCATTAGATTAATTTTTATAAATATTTTAAGTTTTAATAGTTTTTAATTGATTTTAAATAGTTTATATTAATTTTAAAATTTTCAAAAATAGTTATAAATTTAGTTAAGTCATGTTAGAGGTTTACAAGTGAAAAAAATCTCATTTTGGGATTTTTTGTTAATTAATTTGATTTTTTGGGCTTTAATTAGCATTTAAAAATTATTATTTAATTAAATAAAAGGTTTGAGTGATTTTTCATTTTTTGTAAATTTAATAACATTTTTTAGGATTTATTGTAATTTTCTAGGAATTTTTAGAGTAAAATTTTAATTTTGTCACTTTTTACGGTTTTACGTGCACGACTATTCGTCTTAGTTTAATTCATAATCGTAACCGTCATTCTCTTCTAATCTCTTTTCTTCTTTTCATTTCTCATCAATATAATCACAAACCGTTAATCACTTCTTAACACAACACACTTGCCTCCTTTGGAAACGAACTTGAACTTCATTGGTCATTAGTGCTTGGTTTTCCTAAACCGACACTTAATACTTGCCCTATTTACGCTCTTTTTCCTAAAAGACGTATTTTACTACTATCAACACGCCTTTCCATAAACCAACTTATACGGTGACATACCAATAGGAGTCTTAAATGCCGTCCTATATGCCCACAAGGCATCATCTAACCTCAAGGACCAATCTTTCCTATCACTACGAACGGTCTTTTCTAAAATTCGCTTAATCTCCCTATTAGATACTTCAACATGTCCACTAGTCTTTGAGTGATAGGGTATAGCTATCCTATGATTAACTCCATAGTGTTTCAATAATTTCCCAAATCTAATGTTCTTAAAGTGGGAACCCCCATCACTAATGATGGCCTTAGGAGTTCCATGTCTAGCAAAGATATTCTTCTTAACAAACTTAAGAACTACACTATGGTCATTGGTTCTAGTAGCCTCAGCCTCTACCCACTTAGACACATAATCCACGGCCACTAAAATGTACATATTGCCATGGGAAGTGGGGAATGGTCCCATAAAATCAATACCCCACACGTCAAAGATCTCAACAACATGTAGGGGATTCATAGGCATTTGATCACGCCTTGAAATCCCACCAACTTGTTGGCAACGAATACATGCTTTCACAAAAGACTGGGCATCCTTGAATATAGTCGGCCAAAAGAAACCGCTTTGTAGGATTTTATGCCCAGTTTTTGTAGCACCAACGTGTCCACCGCATGCATAAGAATGGCAATGAGCCAATATGTCCATATGCTCGTGGTCTGGAACACATCTCCTAACAACTTGGTCAGCACATACATTATATAGCTCCGGATCCTCCAAAAAATAATTCTTCAACTGAGAGAATAAGTATTTTCTTTGTTGTTTGGACCAAAAATTCGGAAGCTTTTTAACTGCAAGATAATTAACTATATTGGCGTACCAAGGAACCTTAGAAACCTCAAATAAGCTTTCATCCGTAAAGCTTTCCTTAATCACATCAGAAGGGTTGAACGGAGGAGGGATAATTCTAGACAAATGGTCAGCAACCACATTTTCTCACCCCTTTTTGTTAGAAATACGTTTTTACGTATATTAGAAGTATCGGTCACTCCACAATATTATTAATGATTGTAATAGCTCGTAGTTAATAGTTGCTTATTAAGTTAAGTAAGAACCGGTCCATGGGCTTGTCATGGGCCGGCCCAAGTCCAAGTAAGGCCTTGGAAGTATAAATACCCCTTTCCTCCTTGGAAAGTGGTTGGTTGTTGTTCATTTCATGTTTTCATTTTAATAAAGAAGACACACATTTTCTCTCACTTTCTCTCTCTAGTTTCTCTCTCTAGAAAACATCAACCCACTTCATAGATTCATAGGTTATCAAGATTCTACATTTGGTATCAAGAGCTATGGGGTGATTTAAGGTAATGATTTGTGTGGTTTTTTAGTTTTTGATTGTATTAGTGTTCTTTAAGAAGATCCATCTTGATTCTTGGTGTTTTTGGTGTTTTTGTGATTGGGATTAGTAGATAAGTATTAGTTTTTACTTATTATTGTAAAAATCACAAAACTTTTTGGGTTATTTGGTAAAAAATCTGGGTTTAATCACGATTTTTGATCGACTGTTCACTCGAAACAAGGTTCTGTTCACCCAGACAAAGTTCCGGATCAACCAAAACATCCGAACCAAAAATTTCCGGATCAACCAAAACATCCGAACCAAAAAGTTCCGGATCAACCAAAACATCCGAACCAAAAAGTTCCGGATCAACCAAAACATCCGAACCAAAAAGTTCCGGATCAACCAAAACATCCGAACCAAAAAGTTCCGAACCAAAAAGTTCCGGATCAACCAAAACATCCGAACCAAAAAGTTCCGAACCAAAAGTTCCGGATCAAGGAAAGTTCCGGATCAAGGGAAAAGTTCCGGATCAAGGGAAAGTTCTGGATCAAGGAAAGTTCCGGATCAAGGAAGTTCCGAATCAAGGGAAAAGTTCCGGATCAAGGGAAAGTTCCGGATCAAGACTTCCGAACCAAAAGTTCCGAATCAAGGTATTCCAAGCCAAATCTTCCGAATCAACAAAAAGTTCCGAATCAAGGGTTATTTTACTTGTTTTTTCGACGATTTTTTAGAGGATTTAATCTTGGTTTCTTACAACAAAAACTCAACACAATTCACAAGCTTTACTTCACTGCTCGATCAACCGATAATCTTTGTCTCTTTGAAGTGAACAAAATGAATCCGAATTCAGTAATGCCTCAGATGACATCACTTACGGATATTCCGTCATTACGGGAACGGATAATCGCCCGCCAATGCTCATCAAAGAAGTTTTTGAAGCATGGCAAGGCCGGATGATGTCTTACCTTAAGGGAAAACCGGTTTATGGGAGGCTTATGGTTAAGTCAATTTTAAATGGTCCACTTGACTATGGTACCATCGTGGTTAACAACGTGACTCGACCAAGGGAGTTTGAAGAACTTACACCAGCTCAACAACTTGTTGCCGATGCAGACGAAAAGGCTCTTCAAACCATTCTCCAAGCACTTCCACATGATATTTATCGAATGGTAAGTCAGTATACAGTGGCAAAGGATTTATGGGAACGTCTTAAGGTGTTGCTACAAGGTACGTCTCTCACCAAACAGGAAAGGGAATGTCAGTTGTATGATCTGTTTGATAGATTCACGTACAACCCAGGGGAAATGCTTCACGATTATTACTTCAGATTCACCACACTCATGAATGATCTGAATGTATATAATCTCGTGATTGCTCCATTCCAGGTTAACACCAAATTCTTGAATACTTTACCTCAAGCTGAATGGGGTGAGTATATTACCGATGTTAAGTTAACCAGGGATTTGCATAAGTGCAATTTGGATCAACTATATGCTTTTCTTCAGCAGCATGAGAAACATGTGATCATGCACCGTTCTCCACGAGGTATGTACCCTGATTCATTAGCTTTGATGGCGAATCAACCAAGCTTGTCACACAACAACACTCCTTATATCTTGGGACATCAAGCCTATCATCCATCACCTTACATGACACCAACCTTTCCCCAATACTCGATTCTACCACAACCACCCACCTCACATCAGCAACAATATCGGTTCAATGCACCTTCACCACACTATGCTTCACAACATCACCCAGCAAGTATTGCACCTTATGCTCAATCTTCATATTCCTCTTATCAAGACCAAGCAATGTACTGTGATGATGAGGAAGTCCCCATTCCTGTATTCAAACAAGGAGCTGACCCAGTTGAAGTGTTAACCACTATGTCTGCTTATCTCACAAGGACTTTAAGCAAACGAGGATTTAGGGGATCAGCTCCTACCAACAATCAGTTGAGGAATTCATCCAATTCTCGCCAACAAGATACTATTGAGAATGGCAGGGTAATGGTTCAACCTATTCAACCATATCAGGGGAGACCTACCACGTCAACTACCAATGCTCGCACATTCAATCCTGCTCCAATGGTCAATCCTGCTCCACGGGCTAATTCCACAGGCAAGTTGAGAATGATTACATGCTACAACTGCAAGGAAGAAAGTCACATGTCCAGGGATTGTAAGAAACCCAAGAGGAGAAGGGATGGTCAATGGTTTGCAGAGAAGATCTATATGGTGAATGCTCAGGCACAAGGAAGGGAACTTGATGAAGAGGAGCTTGCATTTCTTGCTGATCCAGGGATTGCTGAACAAGACACTGTCACCACACAGAATGCAGCATACCAAGCAGATGATCTCGATGCGTATGACTCAGACTGTGATGAATTTCAATCTGCAAAGGCTGCTCTCATGGCAACTATCTCCAGCTTAGGGCCATAAAAGAGATCTAAGGTACTTATTAATACCACCGATAATACCACTGTTGCTAGTATTCAACCACATAAAGTTGTGCAAGAGAGTGCTGATTCGAATGAGTCTTCGGTGGTGAGTCTTTCAAATGAGGAGACAAACAATGATAGCAATATCAATGTGAGTCCCCAGACTTTGAGTGAATCACAACCGGGAGCCATTTCGCATACGCCTACTCCTGCTCAACAAGATTTGGTCATGGTTCCTGCTACATTACTTAGCCAAATGAATGCTGCACTCTTAGAAACCCTAGCTAAGAATAAGAATTTGTCTGATGAGCTTGCCTTAAGTAACGAGAAAGTTCAAACTTAGGAATTAGTGCCTTCGTCTAGTGTTCTATAAAATCCCGAATATGATCACTTTCGAAACAAACAAATGGGTCACTTGCAAGAAATTGAAAACTTAAGAGCAAATCTGTCTAATGAACTTAAAGAAAAGGAGTTAGTGGTCACTAATTTTCAAAAACTTCAAACGGATTTTGAATCACTCGAGTCTAAGAAGAATGAAATGGAGATTAATGCTACTAATAAGATTAGAAGTCTAGATTATTTGCTTGACAATACGCTGCTTCTCAACTAGTGCACTTATTTGATGCTTCGTTTAGAGAATTTAACTTATCACGTCAAAAAGGCCTTCCCCCTAACCCACGGTATGCAAAACAAGCTTTAAGACATAGTCCTAGACTTTATAATGCAACCCAATTAGGATTGGTCTTAGACCCGATTGTTATTTTCGATGATCGAACAAGTAAGGATTTAGTTGATGAGGATCGGTCATACAATTCTGCAAAATATCCCGAGTGTGATTATTTTAAAATGAATAAGGAGCTTGCAAAAACGGATTTTAGAATTCGCTTCCATATGGACAAAGATCTCATCACAGCACCAACCTACATGTTAGATGAAGAAAACCCTAGTATATTTCCTACACTTGTCAATATGGAAGGTCCTAAGGAGATTCCAAAGGATCTTCCACCTGTTAGCACTGTATGGTTAAACTTGCAAGAGATTAATCAATACTTTACTAATTTTGACAAGGTCATTTTGGAATGTACGACTTCAAATGGCCTAAACGCCGGAGAATGGGCTTTCGAACACATGAACGTGGTGTTTAAAAATGAGATCAATCCGTTTGTCGAAAGTCTAAAAGGAAGTTTTGCATCTCTTAAGGAAAATCTTGTGTTTGAAATTGGTGAAGTTCAAAAAGTGTTTTATGAAATGGACACCGCTTACGAACTACAACTAATTGAAAAAGAAAAGATTTTAACCGAATATGACCGATTCTTGTCCGCAGTAATTTCGTGTGATGTGCTTACTACTATAAATGTTAATTATTCGAATGAGCTTACATCCGCTATGATTAATTGTGATGCTGTGAATATTTGTGATGATGTTTGTGATCTCTCTGTAAATGTTGCTGATACTGTAAATGAGGTGGATAATCATTCTTGTCACGAATCTAACGCTAAGTTTTTAAAGCTACAAGATTCTTACAATTTACTTTCAAAACGTTAATCAACTAGAACAACATTGTATATCTTTAGAACTGAAACAACAAACTCAAAATGAGGATCTTTTGATAACAAATAGTTGTGAAAATGGTGTTGAGACGAGTGACAAGATGATTGCAATTGTTAAGACATTAGAGGAGGAGATTATGAGATTGAAGAGAGATGTGTCATCAAATGAAACACTAAAATTGGAACTAGAGGCTGCAGAGTCTAAAAACCAGGTTTTAGAAATTAGACTTTCGTCTGTTCTAGGGGAGATGGATCGGACAAGACAGGGACTATCCGCTCTTTATGGTTCACTAGAAGAACGCTTCGCTTTTAATGCGGCACAACAACAATCTTATGTTGAACAACTGAACCAAAAGTGTGAGGAAATCTCTGACTTAAACATCCTGCTCATTGACAAAAACATGGTTTTGGCCGAGTTAAAAGAGACACTTCTTCTCACCCGACAAGAAGTTGTTGATAACTTAGCTACCGACTCTGCACCGTCCACTAGTGCTCCAACAACCAAGTCAGTAGTGCTTTATAAGAACCCGATTCATAAGAGAAACCCGGTTACCTACGATGATTATATAAGGAATGCCATTAAGCATGTAGATCTTGTTAGGGATATTTTAGACGATCTTTATGCCTTAGATCCCTCAAGTAGCTACTATTATTCGGCTCATGAATATATTAAGCGAGTTCAATATTGCTTAGCATATTTGCAATACATAGGTAAACCAGGCTCTGCACTACTTACTAAAAGGCCCATTGCTGTAACTCCATTCAGTAAGACTCCAGGAGCAAAACCGTCACTGGCACCATCAAGTAAGTCACCTTTAAAATCTGTTGCTAATGTTCCCACTTTGCCTTCTACAGGATTAAAAGAGACTACTAAGGCTAAAGGATCGCCACTCAAGAAAGATAAGATCAAGCCCTCCACTAGTAGCACCAAAAAGAAGAACGTAGAAGCTCACCATAGGAATGTTAGTTCAGTTTTAAATAAAAAGAATCATGTTAAGACTAAAAGCTCTGGGCCTGTGCAAAAGCCTAAACCATTCGTGAATTCTAATTTGAATTGTTGGAATTGTAATGAATGTATGTTTTCCCAACATCATGATTTGTGTCTTATTGATCATGTGAATGAAATGAATGCCATTAAGAATGGTCTTGAATGGAAGCCAACGGGTAGAACTCGTGCCCAGGTTGGCTGGCAATGGCGTCCCACTGGTAGGACCTTTACATTAGATGGAAAAATGTGCCCTTTAACTAGGAATGCATCCATTGAGGTTAGGTCTGAGCGTCCTTTAGTTAGGCACACTCGCACTCAAGTATGGAAACAGCACCCTTTAATTAGGTCAGCTCCCACTATAGTGCCTATCAGTGAAGAAATACCACAGGATTTAAGCCAACTAGAATCTAAATCACCAACTAGGAAGAAGAAGGCTAGGAAATCTAAGAAACCTAAAGTTAGCAAATCTAAGGTTATTAAATCTGTACCTGCTAATAACAAGGAACACTCAGATTCTGATACCTCTACATTGTCTTCGTGTGGTGATATTTTCAGGTGGTCCAAATCATCCTCTGGTATTTGGACTCCGGTTGTTCAAAGCATATGACCGGAGATCGCTCGATGCTCCGAAATTTCGTCAGCAAGTTTCTTGGAACGGTTAAATTCGGTAATGATCATATAGAAAAGATAATGGGGTATGGTGAATATCAGATTGGAAACGTTACGATTTCAAGGGTATACTATGTAGAAGGTCTTGGTCATAACTTATTTTCAGTAGGACAGTTTTGTGATTCCAACCTAGAGGTTGCTTTTCGACAACACACTTGTTTCATCCGCAACTTGGAAGGAAAAGATTTGTTGAAGGGATATCGTGGTGCAAATCTTTATACGTTGTCCCTACAAGACATGATGGCCGCCTCTCAAGTATGTCTTCTCTCTAAAGCATCTAAGACCAAGTCATGGTTATGGCATCGCAGATTATCTCATCTTAATTTTGATGCTATTAATCATCTGGCTAAAAACGAATTAGTTCGTGGTCTTCCAAAGCTCAAATTTCACAAGGATCACTTATGTTCCGCGTGTTCAAGGGGGAAAAGTACCAAGAAATCATACAAGCCCAAAGCTGAAGACACCAATCAAGAAAAACTTCATCTTTTACATATGGATCTTTGTGGGCCAATGAGAACTGAAAGTGTGAGCGGTAAGAAATTCATTCTGGTTATTGTGGATGATTTCTCCAGGTTTACATGGATTAGATTTCTACGTACAAAGGATGAAGCACCGAAGGCTATCATCACTTTTCTGAAATTCATTCAGGTACGTTTGAATACTACTGTCCGCCGTATTCGTATAGATAATGGAACAGAGTTCGTCAACCAGACTCTTCGTGATTACTGCTGCATGCACTCCCCAACAAAACGGTGTCGCTGAAAGACGGAATCGTACGCTTATGGAAGCTGCTAGGACTATGCTCATTTATGCGATCGCTCCATTGTTCTTGTGGGCAGAAGCTATATCTACTGCATGTTTCACCCAAAACCGTTCTATCATTCGGAAACGCCATGGAAAAACACCTTATGAGCTTCTACATGACCGTAAACCCGATGTTTCATTCTTTCATGTGTTTGGTGCTCTTTGTTATCCAAACATTAATAGTGAGAACTTGGGCAAGCTTCAACCGAAAGCCGATATAGGTATTTTCATTGGTTACTCACCGTCCAAGAAAGCATACCGAATTTACAACCGTCGTCTTGGCAAGATTGTAGAAACTATGGACGCAGATTTCGATGAGCTGACAGCGATGGCTTCTGAGCAACGCAGCTCTGAACCCGCGCTTCATGAGATGGGAACCGGTGCTATTAGTTCCGGATTAGTTCCCAATAATCCTACTTCTACATCATTTTTACCACCAACAAGGCCCGAGTGGGATAAACTGTTTCAACCGTTGTTTGATGAATTCTTCGATCCCCCGACTGATGAAGTTCCAGCACCTGTAGTGATCGCTCCAATCCCTGAAGTGGTTGCTCAAGCTAATGAACCTTTATCTAATGCATCTTCAATTAACATTGAACCGGATGCACCTTCACCAAGTGATTCTCAAACTACACCTGAATCATCACCCCTACTTGTGCCTAATGATGTGGAAGAGGATTCCACTGATCACGATTTGGAATATGCTCACTTAAAAGAGCTTCCTTTCTTTGGTATACCGTTCCCTGAAAACCCTTCAGCCGCGTCTACCTCAGAAGAAGCTCCTTCTATTGTTCACTCCAGACCACCTAGGATCGAAAATCATAGCACCAAATGGACAAAAGATCACCCAATTAGGAATGTAATTGGAGATCTAGATCGACCAGTCTCTACACGCCATCAATTACAAGAGAGTGCACTCTATTGCTACTTTGATGCATTTCTCTCTGAAGTTGAACCTAAAAATTGGCAGCAGGCTATGACTCAATCATCTTGGATTGAAGCCATGCAGGAGGAACTAAATGAATTCCAAAGACTTGAAGTATGGGAATTGGTTCCTCTCCCTGACAAGGTTAACATCCTTACCTTGTTATGGGTGTATAAGGTTAAACTTGATGAGATGGGTGCGGTATTGAAGAATAAGGCTAGATTGGTTGCTAGAGGATATAAACAAGCCTTGGGTATAGACTTTGAAGAATCTTTTGCTCCTGTGGCAAGATTGGAGGCTATTAGACTATTCCTTGCGTATGCTGCTCATATGAATATGATCGTCTATCAAATGGATGTGAAGACGTCATTTTTGAACGGTGAACTAAGGGAAGAGGTCTATGTTCGTCAGCCGGATGGGTTCGTTAGCACGGAGTTTCCTAATCATGTGTACAAGCTTCAGAAGGCTCTCTATGGGTTGAAACAAGCTCCACGCGCGTGGTACGATCTCCTTTCAACATACCTCATCTCGAAAGGCTTCTCCAAAGGCAAGGTGGACCCCACTCTATTCACTCTCAAGGAAGGCAACAACATGATTCTGGTACAAATTTATGTTGATGATATAATATTTGCTGCCACTAACATAGAATTGTCAAATCGATTTGAGAAGATAATGTCCACACGCTTTCAGATGTCAATGATGGGAAAAATCTCATTTTTCTTAGGATTACAGATTTCTCAAAATCCCAGAGGCATCTTTATTAATCAATCCAAATATGCTCTAGAATCGTTAAAGAAATATAACTTTGATAATTGTGACCCCGTGGACACTCCAATGGTGGAGAAATCCAAGTTAGATGAAGATAGGAATGGGACTATTGTCGATCCAAAACTTTACCGTGGGATGATCGGCACCCTTCTCTATCTGACTGCTAGCAGGCCTGATTTGCAATTTGCTGTATGCATGTGT
The DNA here is from genome assembly GCA_025667525.1 of Glebionis coronaria. Lineage (NCBI taxonomy): Eukaryota > Viridiplantae > Streptophyta > Magnoliopsida > Asterales > Asteraceae > Glebionis > Glebionis coronaria. The sequence continues at coordinate 463,784,415 of CM046881.1, forward strand.
GCCCGGTATCAGGCTCGGCCTACCGAAAAGCACCTACATGTTGTTAAAAGGATCTTTCGGTATCTAAAAGGAACACTTCATCGTGGTCTATGGTATCCGAAAGATTCCTCTATTGCTTTAATATCATACGCAGATGCCGATCATGCTGGATGTCAAGACACGAGGCGTAGCACTTCTGGATCTGTGCAACTCCTTGGAGATAGATTGATCAGTTGGTCTTCAAAAAGGCAGAAAAGCGCTGCAATTTCTAGCACGGAGGCTGAATACATCGCCATGTCAGGTTGTTGTGCTCAAGTCCTTTGGATGAGATCACAATTGACTGACTACGGTTTGGGATTCAACAAAATCCCGATGTATTGTGACAATAAGAGCGCCATTGCCCTTTGCTGCCACTATGTTCAACACTCCCGGGCCAAGCACATAGACATTCGCTACCATTTCATTAAGGAGCAGGTGGAGAACGGAGTGATCGAGCTGTATTTTGTCACTACTGAGTACCAGCTGGCGGATATGTTCACCAAAGCCTTAGATCGAGGACGAATCGAGTTTTTGATCGACAAGCTTGGCATGAAATCATTCACTCCAGCGACTCTCAAAGAGTTGGCAGAAGAATCAGCTGAATAGTGGTGGTAAACTATTCAGAGTATCCTTTGTTTGTGATCATGTATATTATCGTAAATATATAAACCACAAAAGAAAAATACAAAAATATAAAAACAACAAAAAATCATAAAAATATAAAATCTACAAAAACCATAAAAATTATAAAATCAAGAAAAACCAAAAATATTTTTCGTTTTTAAAACGGGCATGTCTTTTAGTACAGTAATATTTACGGCCTTAGAAATGTCGATCAATATTGACACGGTGCCATAAATAGAGTCCGTATAAAAGTTGTACATTTTTAAAACATGCCCATTATGGCTTGTAGTTATTTCAGACTGCAACCCGGTTTTCATATTAAAGTCACGTATTTCCTTGGAAAACGTTGGCTCACAACGGGAATTAATTTTCTCGGGCGTGATTTACAAGCCAAATCATGCAAAGGGATCAAGTTTATTTTATAACTTGGTCCCACACGAATTTGTGTACGTCTCAGTGCATTAATTTGTTAAAATAAGAGAAATCTTATTGACACCACGAATCAATCTTTTTCAAGATACTAATTGGAAATGCTTTCATCAATATTTGACTCTTTAAACAATGACTACAGCTCTTTAAATAGAAAACAGGTCATCGTTTAAGGGGGAGAAAATATTAAATCATCTTCGTCATTAAATCGATCTTTTCAAAAGTGATTGTGGAAAATTAATGGCTAAATGGTAAATGAGTGGTATTGCTTTAGAAAACGACTTGGGCTCGTTCAAGGTGATAGGACTTGTTTTAGATTTTGGAGATGTGCTAATAGGTTGCGATTGCTAAGTTGTGTGAAAGTTAATAGTGGCTAAGTTTAACAAGGGTTAAGGAAAAATGAAAAGTAATAAACCAAAAAGGAAAAGGAGTGAAAATCTAGGGTTAAAAGTGACAAGTTGAGAAAGTTGCAAAAAATTTTGACCTAGTCAACCAAAACCCCCCTTGCTTTTATTTTCTTCTTGACTGTTTCATTCTCACTTTGCCGCCATTGAAATACACACACACAAGCTCACAATATCCGATTTTAATCAATCCGTTCCATTCATTCGATCCAAAAAGGTAATAACATCATCTTTTACTTATAACTCGTCTAATTCATCAGTTAAATCATGTTACTTGATTCGTATAATTAAATCAATCAAGATTAGGGTTTACTCCTTAATTTAGGTTTAATTGATTAGGGTTATACGTGGGTAATAAGTGTGTAAACACTTATCCTTTTGCCACTAAAATCAATGAAAAACAAGACCTAATCATGTGTTTAATATCCTAAAAGTCGGAATTACGCGTGGTTTTGTGTTTTTGTGTTAAAATAGGTACAAATGATCAAAAGAAGAGAAAACACGGGATTTCACGGTCAAATGTCGAAGAAAAGTCCAAGAAAGAGACAAAGACAATGTCAAAGACCAAAAGTGTGCAAGATCACGGAAACCGACAAAGTCGACTTTATTTTGAAGAAATTATCAAGAAAGTCGGAATCGAGCTCGTTTTAATGGAATTAATCATTTTTGGGGATATTCGAGCCAAGTGGGTCCCACATTTGGTTAATGGGCCTAAAAGCCCATTTAAGAAAATCACTTTGTTACTCTTTACCCAAAAGCCCATTTTGGGCCCAATACCTTTTGCTAAATGATACGGATGAAGTTAGCAAGATTGGGCCACAAGCCCATTTGATTAACAATTGAAATTAGACGAGTTTCTTGTTGGGCATAAGCCCAATTGGCTAAATAAACAGACGTGGGAAGGATTTATTTGGTCAAGATTGTTTTACTCCTCACCCCACACTACACCCCACGTACACCCTCACCTCACCCAATTCTTCCCCACTTCACATATTATTTACCCACAAACACGTGTAAACCACTCACCCGTTTTATTTACTCCTCTCCAAAACAATTTAATTCACCCCATCTCCTCCCCATTTTCGATGAAAACAATAATAAAAACCCACACCCCATTTACTGTTCTCCTCTCCCACTTTCTCTCCTCCATTTACACAGCCTCCCATCTTCATTTTTTTTACCCTCAAACCCTAATCCATATACACCAAAAATGCTTAGTAAAAATTGGGTGTTTTTACAATTTGAATTAATTCACACGAATCCATTAAGATCCCCCCAAGAATCGGAGAGAGTGGTCCTCATCTCTCTCTGACGTGGCCTTTTGTGATTGGATGGAACACATCACCCCTCAAATCATCCAATCACAATAAAACAAGCTGGCAATCCGTGGCTCATGGATGATTAAAATCGTTGATCAAGTGAAGACAAGAGAGAGAAGAAAATCAACAGCTAGGATTCAAGAACTTGGGCTCCAAGTTTAGGGTTTTCTCTATAAAAACCCCTTTATTGTAATTCATCATGAAGCTTTACTTTATTTTTCAGTTTTTAAATTAAATTAGGAGTAGGATTAGATTAGGGTTTATGTAATCTTTTTATTTCCAGTCTTGTAATTTTTAAATATTAATGAAAAGTTAATGTTATTTAATTTTTGTCTTCCATTTAATATCCTGCAATTTTCAATTTATTTTAATCTTTAAAGATGTTTTACTATTGTTCACGTTTTATTGTTCGAATATAAAAAAAAATAAAAAAAAAATAAAGGAAAGTGAATTAAATCTCCCCACTGGAGATTTATAAAAATTGGATCGAAGGGATACTGTTTGGATTCACTGTTGAAGTTGGTTCGTTTGGTTCGAGAGTATGATGGTTCGAGAAGATGGTGATGATGTTGATGGTTAAGGAGGAGCGTTTGAATCGGTGACAAAGGGGGTTCAGCGCCCACCTTCGACCCAACGGATTGCATCAATAGGTTCCTTCTCATTCCTTTTTAATTTACTTGTTTTAGTTTGAACTTTGGTTTTATAAGTTTTTCATTAATTGTTATTTGATTTGTTCAATGTTTATTTGATTTAAGTGTTTTAGTTTAAGATTTATCGAATCTGCTTTAGTTTTTTTTTAGAACTGCTTATCGACTGCTTATTTGGCTTATCTGCTTAAGTTTCTCTAGATATATGTTACTGTTTTTGGTTCATTTAATTAGATTTTCTTATTAAGTGAGTTTTTATTGTTTATCTGTTCTTGTAGTTTAATTGGAATTTAATTTAAATGTTTTTTTTAGATATAGCTTATTGCTTTTTCTGTTTAGCTTATTGAGTTGTCTGTTTCAGTTTTATTATCTAGTTTATTTAGATTCAGATTTTGATATTTAGTCACTGCTTGTTTGGTTCATCAGCTTTCATGTCATTTTTATAGTCTGCTTATTTTTAGTATAATCTCTTATTAGCTTATAGTCATTTGATTTTTCAGCTTATTAGGTTATAGCTTGTTAGATTTTCGTTTTGTTTTATTTTACTGATTTTGCGTTTTTTTATAGGCTGTTTGGTTTGTTCATTGCTGTTAATTCTGTGTCTAAAACATCAGATATAATCAATCTGTTGTACCTTTTTGATTGTCCAAAAAATTCCTAAAATCAATTAAAAAAAAATAATATATTAGCAAATAGTGTCTGGGCTGGGGTTCGAACCCCAGACCCCTCGTCTAGCTGTCATACGCCCCAGCCATCTCTACTAGGCATCTTTTTGAGTTTATCTTCTCATTGTTTAATTAATATAGTTTCTTTTTATTGTGGCAGTTTTTAATTAAATTAGTTTAAGTTAAATTAGTCTAAGTTTATTTAAAAAGTCTATTTTAATTTTTTTTTATTATTCAGTTTTCAAAAAAAAAAAAAATATATATAAAAAATAATAATAATAATAATAAAAATATTTTTATTAACTTTTATAACTTTAAATTTGTTTTCATTTTATTTTGTTTATTTTTAAAATAGTTTTTATTTAGAAGTCTTTAAAATAGTTTTTAATTAAGTTTTGTTTTAAATAAATTTAGATTTAAATAGAAATAGTTTAGAGTAATTTTGTTATTTCAATTTTAGGATAAGTTTTTCATTTACGATTTTTAGCACTTAGTATTTTGCATTTCTTGTTAGTTTTATTTAGCATTTTTAATAATCCTAGTTTACTTGCGCTATTTATATTTTTATTTCGTGATTTTTACTTACGGTACATGCAATTTGTTTTTAGCATTAGTAAGTATTTTACGTAGCTTAATATTTTTATATTTTTACGTGCTTTTAATTAAAAATAGATACCAATCAAGTTTCTATAACCAAAAACAATTAAGTCGAAACATAAAATTTGATATCAATTCGAGTGAGTCGAGGAACGATAAACGAACAAAAATAGGATTGCAAAATCTCTTTTTCAAAATGGCGCCGCTGCCGCTCCGCTCGTACGATTGACGATTTTCGTGAAAACGTTTGGATTTTGGGATCCGTTCTCTTTGAACGTTACGTTTCTTGCAACAAAAATCAAAAATACAAAAAAAAATCAAAAACTTAAAAATACAAAAAATTAAAAAATCACAAAAGCAATTTCTTTCCTAAGAATTACACCAAAAAAATTAAAAAATCAAAAAGTAATACTTTTTCCTAAAAGTATTACACCAAAAATATTACGTATTAGTAATTTTTAGTTCGATTTCTTTCGATTTTTCTTCTATATATATATTTTTCTAAAAAATACAAAAATATTCTTCTTTATCCTCTATTGTGTTTAATTCTTTTTCTCAACCCCTCTTTGTTATAATTCTTCATGGATTTGTCTTGCGTTCGGTGTGGGAGACCATGGCTTGGTTTTCCAATATGTCCATGGTGTACTTGTGCGAAGTGTGGTTCCGATATCGACAATACACAATTTGGATTTTGTCCATTGTGCAATTCAAGAAATTCGTACTTCTCCTCTTACACAAATTTCTCCCCTCCTCCCGTCTATGACAATCCCTATCCGCAACATGCACCGGGTTTTTCTCAATACCCGTGTTGCAATCATTGTGGGGGCCCTCACGATACTTCTTATTGTCAACCGATGAATTATGAGCCACATCCGTGCTATAATTCCGGTTTTCAAAATTTTGAACCCCCACAAAACTCCGTCGTTCATCAACCTTCTTTTACAGAACAAAGCACTAGTTTGGATGAAATTTTAGAACGCTTAAAACAACTCAAAATTAGCTTGCATGACGAAAGACAACAAGAGCAAGTATCTACTCTTAGTGTTTCTACTCCTCCTCTTGTGCGTTCTTACTATTATGATGATGACGATGAGACTACTATTTCTTGGAGTGATCTATGTGCTCAATGTCCTAGTGCAATTGTAATCCCTTCTCTCAACATCCCAAATGCATCTAAGGATCTTGATACATCGAGTGAGATTAGCGATTTTGGGCTCGACAAATTCTTTGATGAAGTTTGTGATGTGCCGACTTTTGCTGAGCTTACGGACATGGTCGTTCCGCTAGTCCATGATCACATACTCACAAATCCAAATGCGATAATTGATTCTTCCAATAAGAGTTCTATATGTGGTGAGTATGATGATTTCGTCTTCGAGCCCGAGATTAAGGAAATTATCGACCGAGAGCTAGCTCTTTTACCTCCACTTCCACCTACAAGTGAGGTCGATTTTTCCAATATCGAGGCCGAACTTGATGAGTTGGAACGTCTTATTTTTAATAATAATGACGAACCAACTCACATGACCACGCATCCAATTCTCTAGGAGTTACCTAATCAACACTCCTCTAATGAGAATTACGTTCACCACATTCGTGAGGATTTAACTTATCAACAAATCCCACAAATGAATGATGGTTTCGTACTTGATCGTGATCTTTTCGAGAGAATTTCTAAAATCCTCAATGAAGGGAACGACAAACCTTTGTTTGACGAACCTATCTATGATGAAGAAATCGAAGAGATTCACGTTCATGAGGATGAATGCTTTGACCCGGGAGGTGACATTGACCATACTTTGATTGATACCTTTACGGCTTTGCCGAATAATGACCATCCATTGTCTTTGGGGGATGACAATTTGTCTCCTTTAACCACCCCACCTCCCGTGGATCACGACCTCACATACTTCTCGTATGTTGAGCGGACTTTTCTCCCATCCAAGACTTATCCTCCTGCCTCTCATTTATTATGTTCATCCGGGACCGAGGATAAGATTTTTGATCCCGGTATTACATTCGAGGCTTCCCCATGGACCATTTAATTCGGGGTCAAGTCAGGCTCGTGACTCGGTTAACAAAAAGAAGCGCTTCTCGGGAGGCAACCCGATGATCTATCTATTATCTATTTTTCTATCTATTTTCTACAATAAGTGTAGGGGGAGCCAAGTAGGTTGTTTGTGTTGTGATTGTGCAGGGACATGTGCTTTAATGACCCACTTTTGGTACTTTTGACGAGACCCGTGTTCCCGTGTTACCCGTGTACCCGGTTCCTTCGATAAGTTTTTGCTATTGTGATTCAATCTAGTATATAAATAAAAGAATAAATGTAATCACTTTAGTTGTCCTTTCCTTAGCTTGACTTTAAACAACGTACTCAATGTCCTAAGTGTAGGGGAGTTTATTCTCCCACATGCTTAAACATTGAGGACAACGTTTATATTAAGTGTAGGGGGGATTTCTATCGAAATTTTAGTGGCCTTTTCCATGAATTTGACCCCATTTTTTCGGAAAATTTAAAAATTTTCAACGTTTTTCAAATTTTTGATCTATTTTGGCCTTGTAGTATTTTTCTTTTATTTTCTTTTCTTTGCATCATATTTATATTTTCTAGAATAAAATAAATAAATGAATAAAATGGTTTTTACAAGTTTAGATGTCTTTGATATATTAGGCCCGTCGTGAATATTTTGACTCAACCCGAGTTTACTTATCCAAGTTTACTCTAGCTAGTATCCTTAACCGTATGGACCTTAATTGGTTTATTAGGCTAAGCATCCACGAGTCTCATTCCTTGAGATTTTAAATTGTGGAGAACGAGAGATGATAGAGTTAATTATAAGTTTGGTATTATTTCATTAACTTATGTGAGTTAGTTATGAGCTTTTTCTCCCATCACTTGTTAATAAATATATTTGCAATAAATAAGGTTGTACGATTTAAAAGGTTACTTAGCTTCTAGCACAAGATCGTTTAAAAGTTGCTCGGTATTAATTAGAGTTCATAGCCAAGGCATAACTTCTTGAAACGGGACGTGAAGATTGGCTTATCCAAAAAGGCCCTAACAAGGCATGAGGATACCCGAGTCCAAAAAGGCCCTAACAAGGCATGAGGATTCACTTTTTGCTAAAGATCCTAAGATGATGTGAAGATCATTAATCCAAATCAATATGAAGGATCAAGACACACGACGAGAAGCAATTACTCCCCTAAAGATCATGGAGAAGTCTATCCAAAAAGACCCTAACAAGGTATGAGGATAAATAGATCCAAGTCCGAAAAGGAGGCGGATCGTTGTATATCAAAATCCTAAATAAAGAAGAGGATAAATGAAGAAGTCGTGGTCAACGTTTGAAGCATCTTTCACTCCTTATGAAGATGTGAACCAAAATGAAGAGAAGACCATAATTTCAAGATCGTCTCTCAAGATTTAAAGTTTGAAGTACAAGCCAAATATCGGTCCGAGAAAGGTCTCAAATCGTGAAACGAGTTATGCCAAGATATGAACTTTATGAGGTTTCGAGAAGCCGTTTTAAAAGATTTTGTCCTTTAGCTAACTATTGATTAAATCGTTCACTTTATTTTCGGACTAAATAATTATCGAAATAAGTCAAAAATGCATCCTCGTGATAATTCAAGACAAAAATAAAATGCAAGAGATACACCTAGGAATAAGGGAGTCTAAGTGATTAACTAAACCACATGAGCAAGTGTTTGTTGTGCTAACTTGTAATAACAATGATCTCGTTTTTGAGCTTGGTATGGGGAACGTGAAACTTGAGGGTGATTAATATTCATGACACTAATGCCCTAATCTAAGTCTTAGATTTCTTTACGAGTTTCTTCCATCAAATAATTTCCAAGTTAAATAAAATAATCATTTAAATCTTGTTTCCTTTAAAGTTTTAATCTTTTCGTCATAGTAGTAGTGGTAATAATTATAAAGGCCGAGATGGATTGATTATGAGAAAAATGTAACTTTTTGCTTTAAAACTATGCATTGCATGGGGGCATTGCAATGGTCAAGTGTAGGGGATTTAATAAGTGTGTAAACACTTATCCTTTTGCCACTAAAATCAATGAAAAACAAGACCTAATCATGTGTTTAATATCGTAAAAGTCGGAATTACGCGTGGTTTTGTGTTTTTGTGTTAAAATAGGTACAAATGATCAAAAGAAGAGAAAACACGGGATTTCACGGTCAAATGTCGAAGAAAAGTCCAAGAAAGAGACAAAGACAATGTCAAAGACCAAAAGTGTGCAAGATCACGGAAACCGACAAATCGACTTTATTTTGAAGAAATTATCAAGAAAGTCGGAATCGAGCTCGTTTTAATGGAATTAATCATTTTTGGGGATATTCGAGCCAAGTGGGTCCCACATTTGGTTAATGGGCCTAAAAGCCCATTTAAGAAAATCATTTTGTTACTCTTTACCCAAAAGCCCATTTTGGGCCCAATACCTTTTGCTAAATGATACGGATGAAGTTAGCAAGATTGGGCCACAAGCCCATTTGATTAACAATTGAAATTAGACGAGTTTCTTGTTGGGCATAAGCCCAATTGGCTAAATAAACAGACGTGGGAAGGATTTATTTGGTCAAGATTGTTTTACTCCTCACCCCACACTACACCCCACGTACACCCTCACCTCACCCAAGTCTTCCCCACTTCACATATTATTTACCCACAAACACGTGTAAACCACTCACCCGTTTTATTTACTCCTCTCCAAAACAATTTAATTCACCCCATCTCCTCCCCATTTTCGATGAAAACAATAATAAAAACCCACACCCCATTTACTGTTCTCCTCTCCCACTTTCTCTCCTCCATTTACACAGCCTCCCATCTTCATTTTTTTTACCCTCAAACCCTAATCCATATACACCAAAAATGCTTAGTAAAAATTGGGTGTTTTTACAATTGGAATTAATTCACACGAATCCATTAAGATCCCCCCAAGAATCGGAGAGAGTGGTCCTCATCTCTCTCTGACGTGGCCTTTTGTGATTGGATGGAACACATCACCCCTCAAATCATCCAATCACAATAAAACAAGCTGGCAATCCGTGGCTCATGGATGATTACAACCGTTGATCAAGTGAAGACAAGAGAGAGAAGAAAATCAACAGCTAGGATTCAAGAACTTGGGCTCCAAGTTTAGGGTTTTCTCTATAAAAACCCCTTTATTGTAATTCATCATGAAGCTTTACTTTATTTTTCAGTTTTTAAATTAAATTAGGAGTAGGATTAGATTAGGGTTTATGTAATCTTTTTATTTCCAGTCTTGTAATTTTTAAATATTAATGAAAAGTTAATGTTATTTAATTTTTGTCTTCCATTTAATATCCTGCAATTTTCAATTTATTTTAATCTTTAAAGTTGTTTTACTATTGTTCACGTTTTATTGTTCGAATATAAAAAAAATAAAAATAAAAAATAAAAAATAAAGGAAAGTGAATTAAATCTCCCCACTGGAGATTTATAAAAACTGGATCGAAGGGATACTGTTTGGATTCACTGTTGAAGTTGGTTCGTTTGGTTCGAGAGTATGATGGTTCGAGAAGATGGTGATGATGTTGATGGTTAAGGAGGAGCGTTTGAATCGGTGACAAAGGGGGTTCAGCGCCCACCTTCGACCCAACGGATTGCATCAATAGGTTCCTTCTCATTCCTTTTTAATTTACTTGTTTTAGTTTGAACTTTGGTTTTATAAGTTTTTCATTAATTGTTATTTGATTTGTTCAATGTTTATTTGATTTAAGTGTTTTAGTTTAAGATTTATCGAATCTGCTTTAGTTTTTTTTATAACTGCTTATCGACTGCTTATTTGGCTTATCTGCTTAAGTTTCTCTAGATATATGTTACTGTTTTTGGTTCATTTAATTAGATTTGCTTATTAAGTTAGTTTTTATTGTTTATCTGTTCTTGTAGTTTAATTGGAATTTAATTTAAATGTTTTTTTTTAGATATAGCTTATTGCTTTTTCTGTTTAGCTTATTGATTTGTCTGTTTCAGTTTTATTATCTAACTTATTTAGATTCAGATTTTGATATTTAGTCACTGCTTGTTTGGTTCATCAGCTTTCATGTCATTTTTATAGTCTGCTTATTTTTAGTATAATCTCTTATTAGCTTATAGTCATTTGGTTTTTCAGCTTATTAGGTTATAGCTTGTTAGCTTTTCGTTTTGTTTTATTTGACTGATTTTGCGTTTTTTTTATAGGCTGTTTGGTTTGTTCATTGCTGTTAATTCTGTGTCTAAAACATCAGATATAATCAATCTGTTGTACCTTTTTGATTGTCCAAAAAATTCCTAAAATCAATTAAAAAAAAAATAATATATTAGCAAATAGTGTCTGGGCTGGGGTTCGAACCCCAGACCCCTCGTCTAGCTGTCATACGCCCCAGCCATCTCTACTATGCATCTTTTTGAGTTTATCTTCTCATTGTTTAATTAATATAGTTTCTTTTTATTGTGGCAGTTTTTAATTAAATTAGTGTAAGTTAAATTAGTCTAAGTTTATTTAAAAAGTCTATTTATTTTTCTTTTTATTATTCAGTTTTCAAAAAAAAATATATATATATATATATAAAATAATAATAATAAAAAAAAATATTTTTATTAACTTTTATAACTTTAAATTTGTTTTCATTTTATTTTGTTTATTTTTAAAATAGTTTTTATTTAGAAGTCTTTAAAATAGTTTTTAATTAAGTTTTGTTTTAAATAAATTTAGATTTAAATAGAAATAGTTTAGAGTAATTTTGTTATTTCAATTTTAGGATAAGTTTTTCATTTACGATTTTTAGCACTTAGTATTTTGCATTTTTACTTGTTAGTTTTATTTAGCATTTTTAATAATCCTAGTTTACTTGCGCTATTTATATTTTTATTTCGTGATTTTTACTTACGGTACATGCAATTTGTTTTTAGCATTAGTAAGTATTTTACGTAGCTTAATATTTTTATCTTTTTACGTGCTTTTAATTAAAAATAGATACCAATCAAGTTTCTATAACCAAAAACAATTAAGCCGAAACGTAAAATTTGATATCAATTCGAGTGAGTCGAGGAACGATAAACGAACAAAAAAAGGATTCTAAAATCTCTTTTTCAGTGGGATATACTCGGAATGTCTTTAGAAGATGTTAAATTGCCTTAGTTTGCCTTAGAACTCACAAACGCGCATAGATTAAATCATCAAAGGCTGTGTTTTGAAGTTCCGGATGAACATGGATAATAACTTCCGAATGAAGGATTTTTTCTGAAAAACTTCCGTATGAAGGACTTCCGAATGAAGGACTTCCGAATGAAGGACTTCCGAATGAAGGACTTCCGAATGAAGGAAGTTCCGAATGAATGACTTCCGAATGAAGGACTTCCGAATGAAGGACTTCCGAATGAAGGACTTCCGAATGAAGGAAGTTCCGAATGAAGGAAGTTCCGAATGAAGGAAGTTCCGAATGAAGGAAGTTCCGAATGAAGGAAGTTCCGAATGAAGGAAGTTCCGAAAGAAGGAAGTTCCGAATGAAGGAAGTTCCGAATGACGGAAGTTCCGAATGAAGGAAGTTCTGAATGAAGGAAGTTCCGAATGAAGGACTTTCGAATGAAGGACTTCCGAATGAAGGACTTCCGAATGAAGGACTTCCGAATGAAGGACTTCCGAATGAAGGACTTCCGAATGAAGGACTTCCGAATGAAGGAAGTTCCGAATGAAGGAAGTTCCGAATGAAGGAAGTTCCGAATGAAGGAAGTTCCGAATGAAGGAAGTTCCGAATGAAGGAAGTTCCGAATGAAGGAAGTTCCGAATGAAGGAAGTTCCGAATGAAGGAAGTTCCGAATGAAGAGTTGTTTGATTAATATTGTTTGCCTGTTATATGTACTTGTTGAATTATGTTATGAAAAGTGTTATGCTTAGAAGTAAGAATGATTCATATCTATATGTTTTTGTGCATCAACCTTTCATGTCTTATCTTAAGCAGAAACGATGACTAATCCAACAGTACAAGCAATCCAAGACTCTAGAGAAGCCGCTATTGCTAAAGCACGAACCCTCAAGTTCATACCAAACAATTACCGGCTGAAGCAAGTCTCAAAATCCACTCACCATTGATTTAAAGTAGCCATAGCAATCCTTGATCACTTTCATTTCAAGAACGCCCTTAGGAGTACTGCCTCGGTGCCTTATGAATACATGTATGAGTTCTGGGCTACCAAGGAGAGTACTTCAAACAAGATCACCTTCACCATCGACAACAAGCAGCAGACGCTCACAGTTTCAGACTTCCGTAAGATTTTTGGTATACGGGATACCCCCAAAGGCATGTCATTTTCGAGGGATCCTACTAAAGATGAACTCATGGAGGTGTTCGAGGCTCTTGGATGTCCTGACATACGAGTTGCGTCTGAGTTTACCACTGCTAAAGTAGGACAACCTTGGAGAGCAATGTTGGGTATTCTCAGTAGATGTCTTACACCGAAAACAAGTGGGCATGATGCTTTGCGCAGTCCTATTATGAACATCTTCCATGGAATGTATAAAGGCGCAAATGCAGATTATGCGTTATTGTTGTGGGAAGAATTCACCTTCCAACTCTTCCAAAACAAGAAGCTGAAGACAAATTTCTTTCCTTATCCTCGGTTTATCAAGCTTATCATTAATTATTTTATGAAGAATGATGTTACTATTGATAGGCGTGCAGCAAGTCGGTATCACACTGAAGAAGATGATGATACTGTAGATCTAAGACATGAAGGACCATCTGGTGGTGTGATTCCTGGTCCTATTCCTGATTATCTTCTGACGGATAAAATCAAAGGCTCTGCTGATTACAAGCTACTGCTGCTAGAGATCAAGAAGCTGAAAGCAAGCCTTCAGACTGGAGAAGACTCGTCTACTACAGTCAAGAGTAAAGGTAAACGCAAGCTACCAGCTGCTTTACCTGAACCCGAAACCAAGAAGAAGAAGACTGAGGTTAAGAAGGGAAAGGGTAAGGCTGATGAGTTAGTTCTACGTGACGAAGAAGATGTTGTTGATCCTACTCTTGACAAGGCGGAGAGAAAAATGATGAAGATAGCTATTCAAAGGAGTAGGAAAGATACTGGCGGTAGTGGTTCAGGTGCAAGGGTAAATATTGAAGAAGAGTACGAGGAGCCAGAGGATATTGATGAGTTTGGGTCACCTGAAAGGTATTCTACTTCGAAGGAGACATCCATCCCGGTTTCAGCAAGTGTTGAAAAGGAGTCCGGTGCTCCTACTATCATGGTGTCTACTCAACCATTAGTAACTCAACCTTTAGCAACTTAACCTCCACCAATTCAACCCTTACCAACCAGACCGGCCTCAACACCATTCCTTCCACCACCAATAACTCCCATCCTTAGTACCGTGGTCACAACCGAGCCTCTTCAATCAACCCAGAGCAGCTCTGCAATATCTACAATGGCTGCATTGGTGATGGCCGAAATTTTGGATAAACATACGGATAATCACAAAAGAGAAATGGATGAACTTCCGCAAGAGCTACATAGACGAGTTCAAAGAGAAGAAGCATCTAGGAAAGCCCAAGAAGAGATGCTTGCTAAGTTCGCTGCAGATATGGAATTGACGCGAAAAGCTCATGCAGAAGAACTAGCTCAGGTTAAGCAGGCTGAGGCTGATAAGCATGCTGCACGTATCACTAGACTTCAAGCGATGAGGGATAAATACAAGGAGCAAAAAGAAGCACTTGAAGCTTCTGTTGAAGAGAGAGTGCAAGAATCCGTTGAATCCATTATGCCTAAACTGCGTGATGAGTTGAAGACACTAGCAGCTGATAACTTGATGATCAAGTCTTCCAATCCTTCTGAATCCGCCTACAAAATTTCCTATGACTTGACGGATTTTGAATTAAAGAAGATCCTGAAAGCTCGAATGAGGGAACTTGGATCGTTTGATAAATCAAGGATTCAACGGGCTCTTTACAAATCCCTGAATGACGCTATCATGGAGGATGATAGGTTATTCAAAACGTTTGGAAGTGTGGTACCTTATCACATTCTACCTGAGAAGGACAAAGATGATAGTGAACAGGAAGAGGGTACTGGTGAAGAAGAAGAGGAAGAAGAAGGAGAAGAAGAGGAAAAGGATGATTATGATGATGATGATGAGGATGATGATGATGATGATGATGATGATGGCGATGATGGTGGTGATGGGAATGAGGAGAGTGCTAGGGGGAGCAATGAGGATAGCGATGGGGATAATGATGGGGGTAAACAACCTAAAGAGGGGGATAAGGTTGCCAGCTCAAAGAAACCTGCTAAGTCTGGAACCAAGTCCAAGAAAGATGCAGCGCATAAGGAAAAATCAACATCAACGGAATCAAGACGATCTAAGTGGCGCCACGATGTGAATGCTACTACAGCGTCATCGATTCCCGGTACTTCTATTGCTGCATCTATACCTGTTACCACTAACCCTGTTAGTTCTGTTGTTGTTGCTCCTGTGATTGCAGAATCGGTAACTGAATCTGAAGCTGCACAACACTCACCAGTTCATGACACCGCCGAGATGCCTGAATCAGAACCAGCAGATGTTCACGTTTCCACTCCTCTACAACAAGAACCACTATCTACTGTTCCTGAATCAAGCACACGGGACTGGGCAGACACGTTGGAGATTGACGAGACTGCACCGCCACAAGCTTGGATTACGGCAGCGGCTCAATATGATCCAATCACGGACGCTGACAGAGATGTTCTATATCTCCGTATCCGTAGTCCGATTGACTTGTGTGCATTTCTTGCTCATGAGTATAAGACTTCGGTTACTCCGTCTTTGGTGAAGAGAGCACTAAAGGATAAAAGACTTCGCGCCAAAACCAGATTAACCCGAATGGAGTTCGAGTATTATGCTGATGAGATCCTGAAAGCTCTGAATACCGTTCAACGGCCAGGTCTTCATGATTCAGAAAGAGCTCCACCTCCACTTGATCCTTCTCAAGATAATCAGATTGCTCTTGACTTCTTCGTCACCAATGATCTTGTGTATCTTCTGAAGGGGTCATCAAAGTACGCAACCTCCCTAACCTTGCTGAAAGCAGCCAACTGGGGGACAATACCCTTTATTGAGGAAAAGGTAAACCGACTCTGGGTCCCAAAGGTAAATCATAATTATGATATGTATGCTGTTATAGGTGCGTCACACTGGGATGAACGAGTTCGAAGGGCGTACAGGGGCTGCTGTCTAGTCAATTCAGGAAGTAACGTTAGATCCGATATCCGCATCTCCAGCATCGTAGGGCTGAAAACTGAAGCCAAGAATGGCTATTATCATGTGACGGAGATTCGTTTGAAAAGGGAGGATGACAGAGAATACAAAATCCAGCAGGGAGATTTTTCTATCATTCGCCTTGAGGATATCGAAGATATGTTGCTTCTGATGACCCGAGATCAACTCACACATATTCCTCGTGAAGACCTCATTGCCTTGAATACAACACTTCGTATGTTCACACGAAGCGTTGTTATCAAGAAACGAGTTGAAGATCTTCAGTTGGGAGTCGAAAGCTATCAAAGGAAGCTTAACCTAACCCGTCCAGTGAATCAAGTGTTACCTCAACATGTAGATAGATGTCCCTATACCGGCATTTCTGTCCCTAATTGCGGCATATTCTACTTGAACAGTCAAGGTTTAATGAAGTTTATGAGGGTGGGTGAGCTTTATAAGTACAATGATGGGACTCTTCTACAAGTCAGAGGAAAGTTGGAGCATCTTAACTCGGGTGGGACTTTGCCAGAGATGACGGAGGATTGGCATCCGGGTTATCGGCAAATGGCGAAGTACGTGATGAAGAAGATTGATCAAAAGCTCCGTGAACGTAGATTGATGAGGAGCTTGGAAAGATTCGTTGGTGGTAGACCATATTTAGTGCACCATAAGCTACTGCAACGATCCATCTAATGGGTCGTACATTTCAGGTCCACTTTATATTGGTTTTCAATTGTGAATATGTATATTTGTGAATATTGTGCTTGTACGGTTTGATGTAGTGTTAAAGTATGATAATTTTTCAAGAATTTCTCACGAGATTCTAAATCTTTCAAAATATATCATACTAACGCACTACAAATATCCCTTATTAATTTAAGGGGGAGCATGAACATGTTCTATGGCCAAACATCGATTTCATTTTTACCCAAAGACCGGTTAATCCATTCAATATCCCAAATATTAATGGTTAACATTTTGGATAAGGGGAGAAAATGGGATTAAGGAGATTTAAATGATACTTGGCTAAAAGATGAAAAACACTTAACGATTATCCAACTTAATATGTGTAAAGCACGTGTTAAGGGGGAGCGTTTTGATGATCAAAAACACCTAAGGTACGAAACTTTTGATTTCAATATCACAAGTACTTTAGGTGATTTTCAATGATTTTTCATGGTGGCAATTCCTTCCCAAAACACGCTTAATTCACGACGAATGTGGTGACAAAAGGGTGGTAGGAATAGGTTTAGTCCAATGATTCATCAGAGCCGATGGAATCTTCCCAAGGACAATTCCCTAGATAGAATTAGAAGTCCTAGGAAAGATGGAGAAAGAATGTGAACGTAGCTGAATGCCGACCAAGTACTTAAGCTAGCACTGGAACAATCACAACAAGGTGCTAGTGATGACGTATTGGTAAGCATTGAAGGGGTTGAAGAATGAAAAAGAATTGTAAAGATAAAGGGTGTAAAGAAAGAAGCCCTCCTTACAACTTTAGGCAGAAACCGGGTCAATACATATGCTATTGAGGTCATTTTTGATAATGATTCTCGGTATTGAAGAAAGACATCATGGACCCAGTGATGCAATGCACAACCCTTCCCAGCTAACTCAAATATCTCTCAAAAGGTATTTGTTTTAATCACACGGAGATCAACACGTTATCTATTGGTTTATTCACTCCGAATAGACTGGTATTGAAAAGGTGGCACTCCTCTCCAGCCATCGCTCACTAAATCAAAACGCACAATCGAGTCTAGAGCCAAGAGATCATCAAAAGTCTCATTAGGACACTTTCCATTTATTCCTTGCTTTCTCATACACTGTGAAAAGTAAGAGATTTTTATGAGTCCTACGCAGTATTCCTGTAATATTGCCAGAACATCCGAGTAATACGCAAGTATTACAATGAAGATGGAAATCCTGCTTGAGCCAACATCAAACAAGCTCATGGTAGGTTACACGTGCGGTTCTTTTAGAACCAATCTTGTTAAAAACTGGAAAGAAACAGTGGTTTAATTCTTAATTGAACTTAAACTCGTTCCAGGCCTCTACGCATTATCATATGATCTTGCCAGAACACTCAGAGTGACTCTTTATTGATCACAGTGACGAGTGGAAATCCTTCTAGTGTTAACATCAAACAGCACTTGGTAGGTGACGTGCAAGATTCTTTATGAATTGAGCTCGTGACAACTGGAAAGCAACGATGGTGAAAATCTTAATTGAAATTCACTTGTTCCAGGTTTCATGAATTGACGGCTTCAAATCACAAGGATAATTTATCCAAGTGATTCACTCTTTATGTTCGCAGTCAGCTTTGGACGGTCGAATAAAGAGAACGGGTTTACCCGCGAAATCCTGTCAGGAAGTTACTTAATTGAAACTATCCGTCACGGGTACGATATCTAATATCGTCCAACGGTCTTCACCGACCGGAGGTAAAATGCTACCGAATTAGAATAAAATGTTCAAAGCCATTTTATTCGTGTCGTTGCTGTGTACCTGTTAAAGATGGTGGCGTTGCTGTGTACCTGTTGAAGACGGTGGCGTTGCTGTGTACCAGTTAAAGACGGTGGTGTTGCGGTGTACCTGTAGTAGTCGTTCCCACATGCTTATGTCTTTCTGCATCAAAGTTCAGCAAAAATTCAAGAAAGTACAAGATGAAGTCTTCCGCTGTAACAAACTCTGAAGCTTTCGAGAATTCAACAAAAAGACATAAGTGTGTGGAACATGGAGTCACGAGGAGGCAAAATTCACAAGAAGGCAAAGATCGCACGTGAAAGGCCAAAAGAACAATGCTCTCAAGCCAAAGCCTAAAAGATCAAATCAAAATATTCACAACAAAAAGAAAAAGAAGAAAAGACTACGAGCTAAAGAACGAAGACTTAGTATAGTATGCTAGGTTTAGAACTTTGTAACGTGGAGTGACCTCCCTTAGGGGGAGATTGTTAGAAATACATTTTTACGTATATTAGAAGTATCGGTCACTCCACAATATTATTAATGATTGTAATAGCTCGTAGTTAATAGTTGCTTATTAAGTTAAGTAAGAACCGGTCCATGGGCTTGTCATGGGCCGGCCCAAGTCCAAGTAAGGCCTTGGAAGTATAAATACCCCTTTCCTCCTTGGAAAGGGGTTGGTTGTTGTTCATTTCATGTTTTCATTTTAATAAAGAAGACACACATTTTCTCTCACTTTCTCTCTCTAGTTTCTCTCTCTAGAAAACATCAACCCACTTCATAGATTCATAGGTTATCAAGATTCTACACTTTTTATCTCGGATTTCTAGATTAAATTCTTGTAAAAGCAAAATCCACCTAAGCAACCTCGGTTTTGTCTCTTTTTTAGTCAACAAATGTCTTAAGGCACTATGATCTGAAAATACTATCACCTTAGAATGCCCCTAAATATATGACCTAAACTTATCAACAGAAAAAACCATGGCTAGCAACTCTTTTTCAGTAGTGGCGTAATTCATTTGAGCTTCTGAAAAAGTCTTACTAGCATAAAATATTACAACGGGTTTCTTATCAACCCGTTGTCCCAAAACCACCCCAACGGCATAATCACTACACATGATCTCGAAAGGCTTCGACCAATCAGGTGACAGCAGAATTGGGGCTTCTACAAGCTTTTGCTTAAGCATGTTGAATGCATTAAGACATGATTCATTAAAGTCAAATCGTGCGTCTTTTAAGAGTAGATTACAAAGAGTAGCACTAAAATCTTTAATAACTCACCTATAGAACCCGGCATGACCAAGAAAAGATCGCACACCTTTGATGTTAGTGGGAGGAGGATGGGTTGAAATTACTTGCACTTTGGCACGGTCAACCTCAAATCCTCTTTCAAATACAACATGACCTAATCCAATTCCCTCTCGAACCATGAAATGGCTCTTCTCCTAACTAAGCACCAGATTTGTTTCGGTGCATCTTTTTAACACACTTTCAAGCTGATCAAGGCAGCTTTCAAAGGATTAACCAAAGATGGAGAAATCATTAATAACTGAATTTTTAATAAGTTCGTTTCACTCTCGACTCGATTCGAATTGAAATTGGATTTTAGTGTGACTCAGTCGGTCTTGGTGGATAAAAGGAAATATGGTTATCTATTTCTACGTAAAAAGTAAATGTTAAAAATATTAAAAATAAACTAAAAAACAAACGACAAATAAAATAAATAGATTAAACAAATTTAAACTTAATAAAAAGTAAAATTGAAAATAAAAACTAAACAAAACAATTCGGAATAAAACTTAACAAAAATGGCGGGAAAATAAAAATCTTAAAACAATTCGGAATAAAAAATCAAGAATTTAATTCTGAATAATATTTCAAGAAAATAATTCGGAATAAATTTCAAGTACTTAATTCAGAATACAGTAAAGAACTTAATTCTGAATACAAAACTCTTAAACTAATTCGGAATAAATAAAAACTTCAATTAATTCGGAATAAAAAAACTTAATGCAATTCGGAAAGTGGAAAGAAAAATGTAATTCGGAATTAAGGATTATTCCGAACTATAATTCGGAAAATTTACCTAAACGTAATTCGGAATACATATTCCGAATAATAATTCGGAATCCTAAGCAGAAGAACACAATTCGGAATGTATGCTTAAAAACAATTCAGATGAACCAGCTATGTTTTTAATTCGGAATATAGTACTTAAACAATTCAGAATAATTTGAATTAGAACAATAATTCGGAATAACATATAACAAATTAATTCGGAATGTGAAAGATTAAACTAATTCAGAATTAGGGTTTAGAGCTAATTTGGAATAAAGGAAAAATTAATAGTTCGGAATAAAGGGTTTCTATAATTCGAGAAAATTAAAAATAAGCTAAACTAATTAAGCAAATAAGCAAAAATTAAGCTAAACTAATTTTTAAAATAAGCTAAACAAGACACGAATTAAATCTCTAAAAAACTCCAAATAAGCAAAATAAATAAAATCTATTTTAAAAACATTCAACTATCAAATCCACTCAAAAAAATAAGCTAGACACAAAATAAGCAATAAGCACAAAAAGCTATAAAAATCAACCACATAAAAATAATAAAAACATGAAATAAGTAACTCAATCAAATAAGCAATAAGATCAAATAAGCTAACATGATGATTAACCAAATCAACACAAAATTAAAACAAGAAACGAGGAATGAGATTAATTGAAAAGCTTCAGTTAAAGATTGAGATTAAAGATTTAACAATTGAAAGATTCAAGATGAAAGATTAAAAACTTGAAATAAAACTTGAGAGAAAAGTAGACTTTTACACCTACTCCTTGTAGGGAATAAAATTGACCAAGTCCCTAGAACCTGACAAGAGGAACTTGGACGCTGACAAGAGTAAACGAGGCGCTGACAGATGAGACGCTGATAAAAATTATCAAGGCGCTGACAAGAAGAATCTGAACACAAAGACAAGGACTAAATCTGCCAATGATGAATTCTTCAAGCTCGTGGACAAAATATGAAGATAAGAATTCAGAATATATTCTTAATGTTTAAAAAGATTTAGTCAATATGTTATTTGAGTATGTTTATCTTGTGTCTCTTCCTAAAATAGTTGATCTTAGCTTTTTGTACAAGGCTCCTTAAACCTATAAAAGGAGGCCTTAGGGTTAGACATAAGACACATCCCTTTCACACATATCTTCCACATATCTCATAACACTTTCATTGTAATCATTCATTGATATTATTAATCAAAGTGAATGTTTGGTTTACTTTGTTTTGTTCTTTGTTCTAAGTGTTAAATTCCGCATAACACTTAGTTTGTTCAATACAACAAAGTTTCTCTACGTATTATACTTGATTCAATCTCGGTAATACAATGCTAAATCGATCTAAGTTTGGGATGAACAAGTGGTATCAGAGCTTGTTGAGGAACTTTGATTTGAAGAACGAAATCCAATATCGAAAGGTGAACCAGGCTAAGGAAGAAGGTGAAGAAGAATCTGATGATGTTTTCAGTTAAGTCCAAGTCTACTTCAAGTTCCACAAGTTCCAATTCTTCTTCATGTTCCGATAATGAGGTATGTCATGACTCTTCTTGTAGTATAAATACTGAAAAACTTAACAAAGAAATTTTAAAGTTAAAATCAGATGTTTCTAATGAAAGATGCAAGTTATCTAATTATCAAATTACTCTTACTCAAACTGAAAAAACTGTAGCTGAGTATAAGAAAATGGAGTTTGACCTAAAGGATCAAATCAATATCTTAAAACATGATTTAAATGCTAGTACTGATATTAGAAACATCATGGAGAAGGTCAATGCTGAATTACAGGCTAAGTTAGATGAGGCTATCAAAAATAAGGAAAATGTAAGTCTTAAAATCCAGAGATTTGATAAAGCCTCACAAACCCTAGAAAAATGTGTTAGTGAACAAAAGGATTCTAGGGATTTGTCTGGAATTGGGATGAAAGATTATACTGCTACTCCACCACCTGCTGGGAACTTCTATGGCGTCCTGAGAAAGGATTTGTCTTGGACTGGTATACCAGAACTCCAAGAAGAGGAATTTATTCCTCCACCTAGAGTCCTTTCCCCAGTTGAGGAATATCAACAAAAGGTTATTGACCTAGAAGAGTGGAAGAAGGCCAACCCCACTTTATTTGTTAAGGGTGGGATGCTTAGTGAGAGTCCATTTGTGCCTACACCCATTGAGAGTCCAATAGTATCTACACCTATCACTGTGACCAATCCCATCACTGGAAAAGCTGTTAATATTGGCTCCCCAATTAATAAACAACCTAGTGTTAAATACGCTGAAATGTATAGGAAACCTAGGTCACTCGAAAGCCCAACAAGTGTTAATAGGACAGGGTTTTATCAGTCTAAGCCTAAGTTTGTGTCCAAAAAGGCTTGTTACTCATGTGGGAGCTTCTCACATTTGGCAAATAATTGTGTGAGTGAATACAATTCATTCGCTGACAATAGGTCATCCAATGTTAACCATAGACCTTTTGTCCACACTAGACCACAGGCTACTAGACCAGCTCATTTCTTCTCTAAGGCAGCTAATACCCATGGACAAAGGCCCTTTCAAAAGACCAACACTTGGTTAAACAGACAGTATGTTCCTGTAGCAAACCCTAATTTGGGCGCTGACAAGAAAAAATTCAGCGCTGACAAGAAAAAATTCCAGCGCTGACAGGAACCAGTTCAACACTGACAGGAACAAATGTAACGCTGATAGCTCCAAGTGTTGTATGAGACCTTATTTTAGACCATATAAACAAAGATACTTGGTTAATAAGTGTCAAGGGTCTAAGGCATCATCCCACTTAACATGGAAACCTAAACAAGAGCAAAACTTCAGTTTTAATGGTATTTCAATGAGTTGCAATAGATTTAAATATCTTGAGAAGGTCATTACTAGACTCATTGGAACAAATTAGGTGATCAGGTCCCAAAGGGATGAACAGGAATTTGTAGTAAAGAATAAGTCCACTCTAGTTGAACAACTAGACAGATCCAAGTCTGACAAGGCTTGGATCTCCAAAGAAAACTAATTTGTTTTCTTTTTGAGCTTCCTATCCAAAAGCAGGTTAATGATCAAAGATATTGGGATATTGGATGCTCAAGGAACATGCATTATTGGTCTTTCCAATGTTATTATTTTTATCCACTGACATGTTATCTCTACCCATTTTTGTGGGAAAGGGTAGCCTCTATTGGTGTGTTTTTGTGGTTTTTGTCTAACTATGCAGGAAAATGGAGCTACATTTGGATGGATACAGAATTACAAACTTTTATTTATGATGGTTGGAATGTTTAAATTCCTATCTTGAAATAAAATTTTGCTTCTTCACATATAATGATTTGTATGCTTCTGTTAAGGGGAGGTAAACCTCTAGGTTTTTGGGTACTCTTAGAGCACTCTTGCACAATTCTAGATTATGTCCACTGGTGAGTAAGATTTAGTTTTCTAATTCGTGAGGCACTGTAGCATGCAAAGTTGATATACTATGCATGCTGCCAAGACTTTTGACCTAGAATTGGGTGTGGTCGTATGGGTGACTTAGGGTAGATATATATTTTTGGGCTTACTTGGGGAGTTGCAAAGGTTTTATTTGAGTTAACTTTCTCTTTGGGGCATTTGTGAACAAAGGACTCTTGAGTTCATGTGTGTCTATCATACTTTTGCATGTGTGTATGCATAAACAGTGTTTGTCACTCTTGCTTATTAGAGTCTAGTTAATTTCCATAGGATTATTACCTTTGTTTATGTTCAAAAGTTTTCCATTCGCAAGTCCATTTATGCTATGACATCTTAGCTGGTGTCATTTATAAACTTCTTTATAGTCCCAAATGTTTCATCACCCTTTCATTTTTCAAATTTTTTGATATCTGGCAGCCTAATGATCATTGAGATGTTTTTCCTAGTGATTGACATCTAGTAGCAGCAGAGATCACTTTCACAATGGTGTATAGTGTTATGGTGATAGCTGAGACTATTGGCACTAGCTTTAATGCAGGTCAAGTCAGTCTTATCATCAGTAAGTCCATCCCTATGTCCTATGAATCAATATTAAGGATTCATTTCCCGAATATGGATGAGGACAGTATGAAACCTTTGACATTAATGGAATTGACAAAAATCTGTATTAGCTTGCAAAAGCAAAATATAGAACTGGTACAAATTGTCAAGGATCACTGTTTTGAACTGATAGACTTGTTGTTTTGGAAGCTGATATGAAGCTATGAAGGATATTCATGGTATCGTCCTTTGATACTAATCTTGGAGAGGAGTCTTAAAAAGGGGAGGAGTAATTGAATTTGAGTGACAAATGTTATAGAAAAGGCTCCAAAGACTCTATAGGTAACTGAAGAAGCTTGCTGTTATAAGATGTATTGCAGAAGATGATTAAGATCAAGTTTGAGTGTTGACTTTTTGAGGTTTATTCATACTCAAATTGAAGGATAGAGCATGTTTGTAAGAATACTCTCTGTGTGTTTTATTTTATTCAGAAACTTGATTACTAGAGTAGATATCAAGTTTAGGGGAGGATTGTTGGGAATAAAATTGACCAAGTCCCTAGACGCTGACAAGAGGAACTTGGACGCTCACAAGAGTAAACGAGGCGCTGACAGATAAGACGCTGCTAAGAATTATCAAGGCGCTAACAAGAAGAATCTTAACACAAAGACAAGGACTAAATCTGCCAATGATGAATTCTTCAAGCTTGTGGACAAAATATGAAGATAAGAATTCAGAATATATTCTTAATGTTTAAAAATATTTAGTCAATATGTTATTTGAGTATGTTTATCTTGTGTCTCTTCCTAAAATAGTTGATCTTAGCTTTTTGTACAAGGCTCCTTAAACCTATAAAAGGAGGCCTTAGGGTTAGACATAAGACACATCCCTTTCACACATATCTTCCACATATCTCATAACACTTTCATTGTAATCATTCATTGATATTATTAATCAAAGTGAAAGTTAGGTTTACTTTGTTTTGTTCTTTGTTCTAAGTGTTAAATTCCGCATAACACTTAGTTTGTTCAATACAACAAAGTTTCTCTACGTATTATACTTGATTCAATCTCGGTAATACAAAGCTAAATCGATCTAAGTTTGGGATCAACATTCCTAATTACTCTAATGAGAAACTAAAATTAACTAACTCTAATGAATACAAATGAAAGATTTTGAGTCTATTTATAGGTGGAGGAGTATGTTGGTGTTGTTGCTTCCTTCTTTTCTTTTGTCTTCTCGTCTTCTAATTAATTCATCATTCTCGACTTTATCTCGGGATTTGTCGATAAATAAAATGGACTCGTCTTCTAGTTTGTTCTTTCTATTAGATTTGGTTCTTCGACTTTGTTAAACTTTCGTCTTTGGTCTTTTTCTTCGATAAATCTTCAGAATAGGCCTTTGACTTTCGTTCTTTTTGCACTTTTGATCTTTTGACTTGTCTTTTGTCTTTTTCTTCGATAAAAGCCCGTGAAAGCCCGTGTTTTCTTCCTTTTTCATATTTTGGTCCTAAAACACAATAAAAACACAAACCACGTGTAATTCCGACTTTTACGACATTAAACACAAGTTTTGGTCTCGTTTTTATTTGTTTTAAATGGTAAAAGGATAAGTGTTTTCATACTTATTAAATCCCCTACACTTGAACATTGCAACGCCCTCATGCATTGCATTAATTTCAAAGCAATATTTACATTCTCCTCATAATTAACCCACCTGGCCCTTATTACATACGAGACACTATGGAAACTAAAATGATAGAAAATTTTGAAATTGTTTGATGGAAGAAACTCGTAAAGAAATCAAAGAATTAAATTACGGCTTTGGTGTCATGAATATTAATCACCCTCAAGTTTCACGTTCCCCATACCAAGCATAAAAACAAGATTATTGTTTACCATAAGTTCTCAAGTTAAAACCACTTATATAAGACAATTATGAAACTCCTTCTCCAGTATTCCTAAGTTGTATCTCTAGATTTTAAAGATTGTCATTCACCCGTAGGCTCATTTGACTTATTAAATAATTATTAGTCCAAAAGTGAAGGCAAAAATGGTGTAAACCCGACACTTAGGACCTAACCTCGTCCTTAAAAACGTTGTAACACCCCATTTTGGAAATGGAAATATCACAGCAATTATGGCGTGTCATCAAAGCATACAAGGAAAAGTCTAAACATTACTTGACCATAAAAGGAAAATACCGGAATCAAACATCGATAGTCAAAAAGTAAAGCTCATCACACACAAACATAGTATAATAAAGGAAAGGACTAAACAATGTCCAAAGCATAAGTATCATAAGAAAGGAAATGCATAATGTAAAGAAGGCTAGACAGCTTCCAGTCCATATGCACGTACTCTTAATGTCTACGAGCGTCCCTGAGTACCTGCCGTTTTGGGAACATAGAAAAGGAAAAAGGATAAGCAAATACGCTCAATGCACGGATGTACAATAAAGCATGAATAGGATAAACATCTAACATAATAACAGCGGAAGAAAACTAAGTCCCGAGTAACCTGGTTAAGTCTTGATAAAACTGGTTTAATAGTTTGAATGTATTATGTTTATCTTATAAAAATTGTTTGTCATATTTTACCATTAGCCAATATAGGTCATGAAAATCTACCGTGCATGAATACTTAGAGGGGTGACCTCATCATGCAAATTAGAGGGGCTGCCTCTAATTTAATATACTGGTTTTTGGGTAGGAGGGATCAGCTCCTTGTGAAGGATGCAAGGCACACACCACATTCACCATGAAATCCTGAATAAATACATGTAACTAGGATGCACCCATACGCCCCACATGATAAATATAAATAAATGGCCAAAAGCTGAAGGCACGCCACGAGCAATCACTCCGCCATGGTGAAGTCATAACATTAGTGCCTCTAATGTTATGGTTATGGTACCTCCATAACTAGGTGAAACTGGTCATGCATGTATATGGCAATAGGTAATCTTAATTAAACATAAGCAATCAAACACGTAACTTATACTACGGGAAAAAAGTTGGCTGCATACGGGGAATCCTAATAAGGAAAGAATGTCCATACTGAAAGGACGGGAATCCGTAGCTTATGTCCAGTGAATGAAGAAGATGAACTGAGAGGAATCCTACTTCCGAATCACTAGTGCTACATAAATACATACATGAATAAGTATTTGCTTACTAAATACGTAGCTGGATTTATGTCATGTCTTAGCTTATTTTATGTGTTCTTACCATGTTTTACTGTTTTAAAGCCTTAAACTGTGTTTATCTTATATTCTGTTTAGTCTGATTAAGTATTTCTGGTATTTCACGTATTATTATACTTACTGTGTAATAATTAGTAACTTTCCAAAAATAGCAGGTTTCCTAAAATAGAAAGTTTCCAAAAATAGAAAGTTTCCAAAAATATAAAGTTTCCAAAAATAGAAAGTTTCCAAAAATAGAAAGTTACCAAAAATAGAAAGTTTCCAAAAATAGAAAGTTTCCAAAAATAGAAAGTTTCCAAAAATAGAAAGTTTCCAAAAATAGAATTACTGCTTAAAATAGATAAGTTTCTAAAAATAGAAAGTTTCCCTAAATAGATTAGCTGCCTTAATTAAATAAGTTTCCATAAATAGATTAGCTGCCTGAAATAAATAAGTTTCTAAAAATAGAAGGTGTCCATAAATAGATTAGCTGCCTTATTTAATTAAGTTTCTAAAAATAGAAAGTTTCCATAATTAGAAATAAGCTGGTTAAATAAGCTAAGTATATAAGTCTAAGTGTTTTCATGATTATTTCTAAGTCATATGATATAAGGTATAGTTTAATAATTATTTCATGTAATTAAATTAAACTATAGGTTAAAATATTTAATTAAAGTATAACATGTTTTTAATTAAATAAGTTAAATACTTAGGTTAAAATATGTATTATTATATATTAATAATATAACCTAAGTCATGTTAATTAATTAATTATATCCATGGTTTTAAAATAATTAATTAATTATAAGTCTTAAATATATAAAATACTTAGGTTAATTAATTTCATGATTATTAATAATTAAATAACCTAAGTCATGTTATTAAATTAATCATATCATTTTATTAATTTAATTTTTAACATAAGATCATAAACATAAAAAAACTAAACATACACCATGAACCGGATCTAAGCTAAAAACAATGAACCGGACATGAAATCGACACCGTACCCCGAACCAACTCGGGGTACCCCGTGTCTTACTGCTGCCGTGGGACCCACACGCCCCAAACAAGACCGTATGGTCTTGGTGGTGGTCGGTTGGCAAACCGAAACCCCTTTATGTTCGGTGCAGCCTGCGGCCAAAACAAACACCCCTTAAAAACACACTTTTGATTTTGTTTAACCCCAAATCATGTTAGATCCATGTTTAATTACTAGGTTTTTGTACAAACATAACATGTTCTTGATTTATATAAAGATTAAATCAAAAGAAAAGGTTTAAAAAGGATTTACCGAATTCGTGGATCAAAAGGATGAAGAACAAACACGATCAACCACTAAAATTCCAAGATCCAAGATCATAAACCACCTCTTGTGGTGGTTGTAGGGTGGCGGCACAAAGAAGACAAGGAAGAGGGTTTTAGGTTTTTTTTCTAAAATCTTCTGTGAATGAAAATGAGTAGTGAAAAAAATAATAACCCCTTTAGTAAATTTGACAAATGGGCTTGGCCCATTTGTCCTTGTAGCCGCGGGTAGGGGCCCCACTTGGGGTACCCATACCTTTTTCCGTGTCCCGTTGTTAAGTTAAACGTTTGTGATTTTTTGTGTTCGTGTTTTAAGTGTTCTCGTTACGTAAAATACCGTGATCTAATATATTTAATTACGCTCGTAATAAATATATATAAGTAATTAATAATAGTTCGTGTTTTAATTACGTTCATGATTTCATGATCGCATGTTCGTGATTAATTATCGTCAAATAAATATTACGTGATTGTGCGTAGTAAATACTTATCGTGTTCTAACACGTACGTAATACGTAAACTCCTAACACGTAATCGTAATCATGCTATATTAGGAAAGTTTTAATCTAGTACGCACGATCCTAAGGGTACTATTCATGGTAAAAGCATGCGGGTTTTACAACTCTTCCCCCTAAAAAGAATAATTCGTCCCTGAATTATAGATAAAGTAAACTGGAAATGAAGAACATACCCGAATTCAAAATATGAAATGAGGGTAAGAAGCCCGGATAGACTCCTCTGTTTCCCAAGTGGCTTCCCGCTCAGTATGATCCGTCCATAGAATTTTGACGAATGGAATCGTCTTCTTTCTCATGACTCGTTCTTGTCTGTCAAGAACTCGTTCGGGTTCTTCTATAAAAGTGAGATCTTCACGTATCTGTTCCAGTGGATACTGAACCATGTGAAGGGGATGATACTGGTACCCTCTGAGTAAGGACACATGAAACACATTGTGCACATGCGAAAGCTGCGGAGGTAACGCCAATCGGTAAGATACTTCACCGACTTGTTCAATGATATCAAACGGTCCGATGAAACGAGGACTGAGCTTCCCTTTAAACCCGAAGCGTCTAACACCACGTGCCGGCGAAACCTTAAGGAAGACGTGATCTCCTACGTTAATGTGTATATCCCTACGATGCTTATCGGCGTAACTCTTCTGACGTGACCGTGCCTCCTGAATTTTCTGCTTAGCTACTGCGATCTTCTCATTGGTCATCTCTATGATTTCCGGTCCTTCGAGTGTTCGCTCGCCAACCTGATCCCAGCAGATTGGGGCACGACACTTTCTGTCATACAACATCTCAAATGGAGCACACTTGATGCTTGCGTGCCAACTGTTGTTGTATGCAAACTCCACCAAACAGATGTAATCGTCCTAATCACCCGTCCATTCCAACGCATGTGACCTCAACATATCTTCCAATGTTTGAATGGTTCGCTCCGACTGTCCGTCCGTTTGAGGATGAAAAGCCGTGCTAAGCTTAAGTTGTGTACCCCAAGCTTTTTGCAGACTCTTCCAAAAACACGAAGTGAATCGAGGATCTCTGTCTGAGACGATGTTGGATGGTGCACCGTGGAGTCTCATGATCTCTCGTCTGTACGTATCTGCGAGTTTACATGCCGGATCTTCCTTGCGGATCGGTAAGAAATGAGCTGATTTGGTAAGTCGATCAACGATAACCCAAATTGCATCGTGCTTCCTCTTTGTAGGCGGAAGACCGGTAACAAAATCCATGGTGATTTTGTCCCACTTCCACGCTGGAATATCTAACGATTGAAGGAGACCGCCAGATCGCTGATGCTCGATCTTAACCTGCTGGCAGGTAAGACATTTGGAGACGTAAGTGGCCACATCATGTTTCATACCACTCCACCAAAAGTACTACTTGATGTCATGATACATCTTAGTCGAACCAGGATGTATAGAGAATGGGGAGCTATGAGATTCAGCTAACAAAGCTTCCTGGAGTTCTTGGTCATCAGGAACACAAAGTCTCGTGCCCTGCCATACGATACCATCTGCATCTACTCTGAATTCTGTCTGCTTCTCCAAATTCTGTACTATCGCCCATATTTCTTCGTCATCCCTCTGAGCTTCCTTGATCTTAGATAGCAACTCGGGTTCTACTCTAAGATTAGCCCAGTAACCGTGCTGTCCACGTACCATGTACTCGATGTCTAGTCGCTCCAAGTCTCTTATGATTTCCTCTTCGATTCTAATGCCGTTGATCATTCCGGACTTCCTGCTAAGAGCATCTGCTACAACATTTGCCTTTCCGGGATGATACTGTAGATTAATGTCGTAATCCTTCAACAGCTCTAACCATCTTCTCTGCCTCATGTTCAATTCACGCTGAGTGAAGATATACTTCAAGCTCTTGTGGTCCGTGAAAATGTCACATGATTCTTCATATAAGTAGTGCCTCCATATCTTCAATGCAAACACGACTGCAGCAAGTTCCAGGTCGTGCATGGGGTAATTCTCTTCATAAGGCTTAAGCTGTCGTGAAGCGTACGCGATCACTTTCCCATGTTGCATGAGAACACAGCCAAGTCCCTTCCCCGATGCATCGCTGTAGATTTGAAATCCACCCGTACCAGATGGTAGAGTAAGAATAGGTGTAGATACTAGCTTATGCTTCAGGTCTTCAAAGCTCTTCTCTCTATCTTCAATCCAGACGAATTTCTCTCCTTTCCGCATCAGTTTGGTCAATGGTAGTGCTAGGCGGGAAAAGTTCCCCACAAACCTACGGTAATAGCCAGCTAAGCCTAAGAAACTGCGGACTTCCGTCGCTGATGTCGGCCTTGGCCACTTAGTAATGGCCTCAACTTTCGCTGGATCCATAGTGATTCCTTCTGCTGATACAATGTGACCTAAGAATGCCACCTTGTCTAACCAGAACTCATACTTGGAGAATTTAGCATACAGCTACTTCTGGCGAAGAAACTGTAGTACTGTACGAAGATGGTCTTCGTGTTCCTCCTTGGACTTTGAGAAAATCAGGATGTCATTGATAAAGACAATGACGAACTTGTCCAAAAATTCATGGAAGATTCTTTTCATCAAATCCATGAACACTGTTGGAGCATTTGTCAGGCCAAAAGGCATAACTACGAACTCGTAGTGGCCATAACAGTTACGAAAGGCAGTCTTAGAGATGTCCTGCTCCTTGACCCACAACTGATGATAGCCTGACCTAAGATCAATCTTGGAGAAGTGTTTGGCCCCTTGGAGTTGGTCAAACAGATCGTCAATGCGTGGCAGTGGATATCTATTCCAAATGGTAATCTTGTTGAGCTCGCGATAGTCTATGCAAAGACGCATACTGTCGTCCTTCTTCTTAACAAACAAGACCGGTGCGCCCCACGGAGATGCGCTCGGTCGAATGAAACCTCGTTCAAGAAGTTCTTGCAGTTGATCCTTCAGCTCTATGGGAGCCATGCGATAAGGAGCCTTGGATATTGGTTCAGCTCCTGGAACCAGCTCGATACTGAATTCCACTTCTCGTGCAGGTGGTATGCCCGGAAGTTCTGCTGGAAAAACATCTTGGAATTCCGACACTATGGGTTGATCTTGAATTGATGGGGATTCAGCATCCATGTCGTGAACCGTAGCTAGATAACCCTCGCAGCCATGTGACAGTAGTGCACGCGCTTACAGGGTAGATATGATTTGTACAGACCGTCCGGGTATGAACCCATTATGAATGTACTCTGGTGCATTAACATTACCGAAGATAACTCGATATGAATGGCAGTCTATGGTAGCATGATGCTTGGATAGCCAATCCATGCCCAAAATCATGTCGAAGTCATTCATGTCCAGCGGAAGTATGTCGACAGGTCGAACCTTATCATCAAATTCTAGGGGAAGACTCTTGTATACATGGGTGATTAATACAGAGTCCCTCAAAGGTGTTGAAATAGTAAGCCTATTTTCTAGTGGCAAGGGAGGCATCCTAATGTTCTTAGCATAGGCAGTAGAAATAACCGAGTGAGTAGCACCTGTATCAAAAAGAACACATGCAGCTTGACCATACATATACAAGATTCCAGTGATGGTACCTGTAGACTTGTTGGCCTGGTCTCGAGATGTCGTGTAGACACGCCCGGTAGTAGGAGGCGGCTTGGTATCAGCATGTCCCGATGTACCCTCCATCTCGCCCTTACGGCAATCCTTCATAATATGGCCAGAAAGACCATACTTGAAGCACGCATCAGTATTACGGCGACATGCTCCTGGGTGCCTACGGTGGCAAGTAGAGCAAGAGGATGAGTGTATCCTCCAGCAGGTGCTCTGGCTGGCTGAGAACCTGATAAAACATTTTACATAAGACATGGTAATTGGGTACAAAGGACAAAGCGGATAATCGTAAGATTGAATACCAGTGATAGCTGGACGGCTAGGCTGTGAACCTCTCTGGTTCTGGTCCCTACCGCTTCCATGGTTCCTGGTAGAAGTTTGCTAAAGTGTCCGAATATGAGTTATAACATAAAATCATAAGGAAATGCGTAAGTATTAGGACATGATGTTGTTGGAATGCCCAACGTTGTTACGGTAATTGTCATTACCGCCACGCCTATCCGTAGCAGAACGGTCGTTAGTCTGACCGTTTCCCTTGGGTTGATGAGGCTGCTGCTGAGTAGTCATCTGAGACCGGTCCCCAGTTTTCTGCCTGGAAGATACATTTAAGAGATGAATAATTGACATATGGAAGTATACGGATTGGTCACCGCTTGAATACGAAGGTTTACCTCTTGTCGGGTCTCTCAGCTTCCCCGAACTCACCTCTCTCCTGCAGCATCTCCAATTTCCGTGCTGCATCGGCCACTTGTGCTACCGTGTCCAACGGAGCACCTGATAAGTTATTGGCGATCCTTGGATTGAGAGTCCAACGAAAATGTAGTGCTTGTTCTTCAGTGGTGCCTGCAGCTGCTCTCAAGACACCAGTGTAGCGAAGGAAACACTGCATGAAGTCAGTGCTGTCTTTGTTAGATCGTTGTCTAAGGGTGTAGTAT
Organism: Glebionis coronaria; assembly: GCA_025667525.1. Lineage (NCBI taxonomy): Eukaryota > Viridiplantae > Streptophyta > Magnoliopsida > Asterales > Asteraceae > Glebionis > Glebionis coronaria. Next base: position 463,818,392 of record CM046881.1, read on the forward strand.
TCCCTCATGAGCCGATTCCTTCCTTCCATGGGAAAGATGTTAGGCGGGGGAGGATAACCGTCGTTATGAAGAAGAGCGTCTTGCATCTCTACATCAACAGCTGCAAATATTGCCCAGAGATTGTCTGTGTTTGCCATCTGACAGTATAACATAAAATGTATGATTAAACAGATCAAAACATAAAATCTATATATACATGAAAAATTTATACTAAAATTTCACGAGAAAAAATTTATGCAAGAAAATTTTGTGTTTGAATGCATGATGCAGTTTTATGAAAACTTTCGTATGCTCGAGAGTGAACGCCTCTGGTCAGTTCACCCAAAACAAAAGACATAGTGAGGGGACGCCTATGGGTCGGTCCCAAATCTAAAAGTTTCGATAAAACACATGCGACTAAATAGGGCCAGTCCTGTACCAACCATTACTTAGTCAAAAACCATGCAACAATGACATGTATATGTATGCTTAAAAATGATGAATGCATGAAAACAACTGTCAGTTCTAGGAAGACCGTAGTGACTACCCACTAATCACATGTCATATTTGAGAGCCTACAGGTCGAATCCTTGGCTCTGATACCATAATTGTAAAACCCCATTTTGGAAATGGAAATATCACAGCAATTATGGCGTGTCATCAAAGCATACAAGGAAAAATGTCTAAACATTACTTGACCATAAAAGGAAAATACCGGAATCAAACATCGGTAGTCCAAAAGTAAAGCTCATCACACACAAACATAGTATAATAAAGGAAAGGACTAAACAATGTCCAAAGCATAAGTATCATAAGAAAGGAAATGCATAATGTAAAGAAGGCTAGACAGCTTCCAGTCCATATGCACGTACTCTTAATGTCTACGAGCTTCCCTGAGTACCTGCCGTTTTGGGAACATAGAAAAGGAAAATGGCTGAGCAAATACACTCAGTGCACGGATGTACAATAAAGCATGAATAGGATAAACATCTAACATAATAACAACGGAAGAAAACTAAGTCCCGAGTAACCTGGTTAAGTCTTGATAAAACTGGTTTAATAGTTTGAAAGTCTTATGTTTATCTTATAAAAACTGTTTGTCATATTTTACCATTAGCCAATATAGGTCATGAAAATCCACCGTGCATGAATACTTGGAGGGGTGACCTCATCATGCAAATTAGAGGGGCTGCCTCTAATTTAATATACTGGTTTTTGGGTAGGAGGGATTAGCTCCTTGTGAAGGATGCAAGGCACACACCACATTCACCATGAAATCCTGAATAAAAACATGTAACTAGGATGCACCCATACGCCCCACATGATAAATATAAATAAATGGCCAAAAGCTGAAGGGACGCCACGAGCAATCACTCCGCCGTGGTGAAGTCATAACATCAGTGCCTCTAATGTTATGGTTATGGTACCTCTATAACTAGGTGAAACTGGTCATGCATGTATATGGCTATAGGTAATCTTAATTAAACATAAGCAATCAAACACGTAACTTATACTACGGGAAAACAGTTGGCTGCATACGGGGAATCCTAATAAGGAAAGAATGTCCATACTGAAAGGACGGTAATCCGTACCTTATGTCCAGTGAACGAAGAAGATGAACTGAGAGGAATCCTACTTCCGAATCACTAGTGCTACATAAATACATACATGAATAAGTATCTGCTTACTAAATACGTAGCTGGTTTTATGTCATGTCTTAGCTTATTTTATGTGTTCTTACCATGTTTTACTGTTTTAAAGCCTTAAACTGTGTTTATCTTATATTCTGTTTAGTCTGATTAAGTATTTCTGGTATTTCATGTATTATTTTACTTACTGTGTAATAATTAGTAACTTTCCAAAAATAGCAGGTTTCCTAAAATAGAAAGTTTCCAAAAATAGAAAGTTTCCAAAAATAGAAAGTTTCCAAAAATAGAAAGTTTCCAAAAATAGAAAGTTACCAAAAATAGAAAGTTTCCAAAAATAGTAAGTTTCCAAAAATAGAAAGTTTCCAAAAATAGAATTACTGCTTAAAATAGATAAGTTTCTAAAAATAGAAAGTTTCTATAAATAGATTAGCTGCCTTAATTAAATAAGTTTCCATAAATAGATTAGCTGCCTGAAATAAATAAGTTTCTAAAAATAGAAGGTTTCCATAAATAGGTTAGCTGCCTTATTTAATTAAGTTTCTAAAAATAGAAAGTTTCCATAATTAGAAATAAGCTGGTTAAATAAGCTAAGTATATAAGTCTAAGTGTTTTCATGATTATTTCTAAGTCATATGATATAAGGTATAGTTTAATAATTATTTCATGTAATTAAATTAAACTATAGGTTAAAATATTTAATTAAAGTATAACATGTTTTTAATTAAATAAGTTAAATACTTAGGTTAAAATATGTATTATTATATATTAATAATATAAACTAAGTCATGTTAATTAATTAATTATATCCATGGTTTTAAAATAATTAATTAATTATAAGTCTTAAATATATAAAATACTTAGGTTAATTAATTTCATGATTATTAATAATTAAATAACCTAAGTCATGTTATTAAATTAATCATATCATTTTATTAATTTAATTTTTAACATAAGATCATAAACATAAAAAAACTAAACATACACCATGAACCGGATCTAAGCTAAAAACAATGAACCGGACATGAAATCGACACCGTACCCCAAACCAACTCGGGGTACCCCGTGTCTTACTGCTGCCGTGGGACCCACACGCACCAACCAAGACCGTATGGTCTTGGTGGTGGTCGGTTGGCAAACCGAAACCCTTTTGGGTTCGGTGCAGCCTGCGGCCAAAACAAACACCCCTTAAAAACACACTTTTAATTTTATTTAACCCCAAATCATGTTAGATCCATGTTTAATTACTAGGTTTTTGTAAAAACATAACATGTTCTTGATTTATATAAAGATTAAATCAAAAGAAAAGGTTTAAAAAGGATTTACCGAATTCGTGGTTCAAAAGGATGAAGAACAAACACGATCAACCACTAAAATTCCAAGATCCAAGATCACAAACCACCTCTTGTGGTGGTTGTAGGGTGGCGGCACAAAGAAGACAAGGAAGAGGGTTTTAGGTTTTTTTCTAAAATCTTCTGTGAATGAAAATGAGTAGCGAAAAAATAATAACCCCCTTTAGTAATTTGACAAATGGGCTTGGCCCATTTGTCCTTGTAGCCGCGGGTAGGGGCCCCACTTGGGGTACCCGTACCTTTTTCCGTGTCCCGTTGTTAAGTTAAACGTTTGTGACTTTTTGTGTTCGTGTTTTAAGTGTTCTCGTTACGTAAAATATCGTGATCTAATATATTTAATTACGCTCGTAATAAATATATATACGTAATTAATAATAGTTCATGTTTTAATTTCGTTCATGATTTCATGATCGCATGTTCGTGATTAATTATCGTCAAATAAATATTACGTGATCGTGCGTAGTAAATACTTATCGTGTTCTAACACGTACGTAATACGTAAACTCCTAACACGTAATCGTAATCATGCTATATTAGAAAAGTTTTAATCTAGTACGCACGATCCTAAGGGTACTATTCATGGTAAAAGCATGCGGGTTTTACAAATGTTGTCACTAAAGTAAGCCCACATCAAGGATAATTTAACACGATTTAGGGAATAAATTCTCGGATCCAAAATTTGGCCAATAGTACTATTTATTATTATTTCCTCCAAAGTCATGTTGACTTTATAGTGGAGTTTAGCAAATTCACATCATATACCCTTAGGCTCTTCCAGATGTAAAAGTTCTCCTTATCTATGATCCACACCCTAAGGCTCCTTGAACCACAAACAAGGGAATTGATTATTTATCAATTTTTATTAAACACTTACCATGCCGTACATCCTAAGGCTCTAATGACATGGTTCGTGCTACATGTCCCACACCCTAAGGCTCCTTGAGATCATGTTTTAATCTTATTCTTCTTTATTTATGATATATATATAGTAGGCCAAATTCCGTGGTCCCATGGTCTGAATACCTCCTACTTAGTGGTTATGAGCCACCTTAGTCGGAAGTACACAACGATGGCATCCTCAATGTGTTCATGATTTAATTACAAGGAGATAAAAGAGTTGGTTAAGAGCTAAAATATCAAATCTAAACCGCAAAAATCCTCATTTTTTAGCAATTAAATATACAAGCGGGAAGAAAGAGCCACAAAAACCTATATAACGAATAATTAACCTTTAAACTTATTATGAACTCTATCATCTCTCGTTCTCCAAAATTTAAAATCTCAAGTAATGAGACACGTGGATGCTTTTAGCCTAATAAGCCAATGAAGGTCCATATGGTTAAGGATACTAGATAGAGTAAACTTAAATAAGTAAACTCGGGTTGTGTCAAAATATTCACGGCGGGCCTAATATATCAAAGACATCTAAACTTGTTAAAACCATTTTATTTAATAATTTATTATGACTTTAGAAATGAAATAAATACATATGATGAAAGAAAATACGATAACAAAGGAAAACACTACTAGGCCAAAATAGATCAAAATTTTTGAAGAATGTTGAAAAATCAATTTTCCGGTTAAAATGAGGCCATATTTATGGAAAAGCCCACTTAACTTCGATAGAAGTCTCCCCTACACTTATTATAAACATTTCCCTCAATGTTTAAGCATGTGGAAGTAAACTTCCCTACACTTAGGACATTGTGCATGTTGTTTAAATCTTGCTAAGGAAGAGACAACTAAAGTGATTCCTATTTCAACATATATGATAAAATATTGAATCACAAGAGTTTAGGATAGAACCGGGAAGACGGGTACACGGGATCAGGGGTCGTCAAATATCATCAAAAGTGGATCTTTGAAAGCTCCAATCCCTACACATCATAAGAAACAAAACAACAAACACCTACTAGGCTCCCCTACACTTATTATGAAAAACGGATAAAGAAGGATAGACCATCGGGTTGCCTCTCGAGAAGCGCTTGTTTTTGTTAACCGAGTCACGAGCCTGACTCGACCCCGAATACTATGGTTGAAAGTTCATAGAAAACCTTGATGAAAATCTGTCGGGGTCAAAGGCGTAGTTTCCATCCAACAAGTAGCATAAACCTAAGGTGAACAACACAAGACAAAGTAGAGTAGGCGAGGTTCCCTGAAGCAAAAGTTGAGCACGGTGATAGAAGGTATGGCAAGGTGAAAGCGTAGCTCCGAATATTCCAAAAGTATTTCCTTTTATTTCATCAGATGGATACTGAGATGGCTCAAAAACTGTGATACCCGGATTGAACACCTTTTCCATTAGGGGAAATAAGAAAGGCACTCAGTAGACCTTGAAGAAGATTCGCCCATATACCTCATAATCTCATCCTAAGAAGGTGGAAAGAGAGGTTTCAAAACATAAGTACTGCAAATGTTTGTGTCGTCTGGTTTCTTTTCCTTTGAAACGGGTTTCTTAAAGTCTGAAGGATGGTAAAGGCCATAATCAAAATCCAAAGGAGGAGAATCATGCTCATTAGGGAAGTAAGTATTGAGAAACTTGTCGAAATCTTCCTCAAAAGAGTAACCCTCTAAAGTAGGATCAAGCATTGTTGGTGGAGGATCTTCATCAAAGATAGGAGCAAAAACATCATTAGAAGACACAACACTTGAAGAATCACTCGAAAGAGTGTCAACATCATCAAAGTCATCATAAATCGGCATGTCTTCATAATCGAAAGTAGAATCATCATATTCATCAAAAATTGGTGGAGCATCCAAATCGGAAGTAGAATCATCATATTCATCATAGATTGGTGGAGCATCCAAATTGGAAAGAGAATCATTAGAATCTTCCACATGTTCTTGAAAAAGTGGATTATCATAGAAAGTATCGAGAAGAGGATTGTTGTGTAGTACAAAATCATTGATATCAAGCTTTGTGGTTTCCAAAGGAGTTGTAACAAGCTCTTCTTGAAGCACATCAATCATTTTCGCCGATTCTTTTCCATTGGATTTGCTTGTAATCTACCCAATTTTAAACACTTGTTGATCATTCCCGACCCTAAGAATTAGTTCACCTTCAGCAACATTGACTAAAGCTTTTCCGGTTCGCAAGAATAGGCGTCGAAGTATTAACGGAATACGAGGATCCATCTCATTATCACCAACAACAAAATCAACCAAAAAAATGAAGGTACCAACTTTTACAAAAACATCTTCTGCAATACCAACAGGGTAAGCGAGAGTTTGATTGGCTAGCTCAAGAGTCATACGTGTTGGTATAAGATCGGGTGACACTTAATGGCATTAAATTGATACTAGCCCCGAGATCGGCTAAGGCAGTACATTCCTTGATTTGAGAAAATAAACAAGTTAACACAAAACAACCGGGATCTTTAAGTTTCTCCGGAAGTTCTTTGAGAAGGACTGCAGAACAATTTTCATTTAATCGAGTATTAACAAATTCAGCCATCTTCTCCTTCTTACTAAGCAACTCCTTGGACGCTTTAAATTTTTTTGGCATTTGGACAAGTGCTTCAACAAGGCTAATGTTAATGTTCATTTGTGTGATCATCTTAAAAAAGGAAGTAACTTGAGTATCCTCTTTAGTGAGCACTTTGCACTTGTCTAACTAAGAAGGATAAGGAATATTGGGCTTAGGAGGTGTAGGTGGAGAAGGCGAAGGTGTAGAAGGTGAGGGTTGAGATGTTGAATGTTGAGAGGGTGAAGGGTTTTTTTGTGTATATTTTCAGGAAGAGGTGAAGACGGTAATGGAGAACTAGTACTAGGCGTGGTAGTATGAGGGATAAATGGGGGTGGAGTAGGTGAAGGTGGAGTAACTAGGGAAGGGATAGAAGGTCCTACTAAAGTTGCTCCACTGCGTGTAGTAATAGCACTCACATTAGCTCTAGGGTTGGTTTTGGTTGTTGAAGGAAGAGCACCTTGGGGACGAAGGGCTTGAAGCATTTGAATGAATTTCCTATCCGTGGATTCTTGCATTTCCTTTAATTTCTTATCTTGTTCGGAAATCTTTTGAAGAACTAAGTCCATTTGTGGATTAGGTAAATTGAACCCTTGTTGTGGAAAACTTTGGTTTGGGTATTGGTTGTATGGTGGAAAACCTTGAGGAGTAAAACCTTGGTTTGGGTAGCCTTGATTTTTCATTTGATGATTTCCTTTATTGGCATTGTAGCCCCATACATTTGCATTTGGTTGAAAATTAGCTCGTGGTGGCCCTTGGTTGTTTTGGGTGGGTGGGGGTGGTCTTTGTTGAAAACCAGGTGGAGCCAAATAATTAGTCGAATTATAGGACAAATGATTAACATCGACATTCGGCTTGAAATGAACCCTCTCAGTGTTGTTGTAAGCATACACTTCCCCGTGAGATTGGTCATAAGCCTTATCACAATTAGTATACGAGTGTGGCCCACAACATCTTTCACAAGTCAAATTAAGAGCATTCACATGTTGAATACGAGTTCTTTGAACATGTAAGGCAAGTTTTGTCACTATTGAAGTAAGTGCTTGAATTTGATTGGTAGTCTCACTATCACTAGTACAAGCCATAGTAGCCGTTACACTTTTAGTTTGCACTTTGGCCTTGTTTTCAATTATATCCCAAGCGACTTGTGTTGTTTTCACTAGAATGTTACCCCCCCCCCCCCACCCCGAAGCACTATTTAGTGAATCTTGGTCATTCAAAGTAAATCCATTATAAAAAGTATCAATTTAATGTACCTTAGTAAAACAGTGTTGTGGACACTTTCTTAAAAGTTCCTTAAAATGATCCCAAGATTCACTAAACGTATCACCGTACTTTTGTCCAAAATTGATGATATCATTCCGCAAAGCGGTAGTACGCGAGGGTGGAAAGAAGTAGTTTATGAATTTAGTCTCTAAGTCCGCCCATGTGGCAATACTTTGGGGTGGTTCCTTATCAATCCAAGTCCGGGCTTGTCCCTCGAGAGAGAAAGGAAAGAGGAGCAAACGAATTACCTCTTGTGAGAACCCATTGTATTTTACAGTATTAGTTAAGTGTACAAACCTCTTGATATGATCGTGAGGATCATCATGAGTGCGGCCCAAGAAACGTGTAGCAGAGACCATTTGAATAAACCGGTTTTTAGCTCAAAGTTGTTGGCTCCAATATCTGGCACCACAATAGCATCAACGTTGCCTTCAACGTGTGATTGCAAGAGTTAGATCATTGGTCGGTTATCCATGGTGTCAATAGCACGAGTCTCGATATCGGCTTGAGTGGTTTTCCTCTTACGCGCACGAGTACGCATACACCTACAAAAGAAAAATATGGACAAAAAAATAGAAGAAGAAATGAAGTTAATGTAAAAAGAAAATATTTTTGGTGCAAAACTTTAGAAAAGAAATTCTTTTTATGATTTTTTAAATGTTTTTGGGTTTTTGAAAGTTTTGATTTTTTGGATTTTTGAAAAAAATTGAAATTTTTGCTAGAAAAATAACGCGGATCCCGAAATCCAACGCGTCTCTCACAAAAACCGTTAATCTTTACGAAAAGAACCGGCAGCGGCGCCATTTTAATAACTGAATTTTTAATAAGTTCATTTCTCTCTCGACTCGATTCGAATTGAAATTGGATTTTAGTGTGACTCAGTCGTTCTTGGTGGATAAAAGGAAATAATCGGAATAAAACTTAACAAAAATGGCGGGAAAATAAAAATCTTAAAATAATTCGAAATAAAAAATCAAGAATTTAATTCGGAATAATATTTCAAAATATAGTTCGGAATAAATTCCAAGTACTTAATTCGGAATACAGTAACGAACTTAATTCGGAATACAAAACTCTTAAAATAATTCGGAATAAATAAAAACTTTAATTAATTCGGAATAAAAAACTTAATGCAATTCGGAAAGTGGAAAGAAAAATGTAATTCGGAATTAAGGATTATTCCGAACTATAATTCGAAAAATTTACCTACACGTAACTCGGAATATATATTCCGAATAATAATTCAGAATCCTAAGCAAATGAACACAATCCTGAATGTATGCGTAAAAATCAGTTCGCAATAATCAACTATGTTTTTAATTTGGAATATAGTACTTAAACAATTCGGGATAATTTGAATTAGAACAGTAATTCGGAATAACATATAACAAATTTAATTCGGAATGTGAAAGATTAAACTAATTCGGAATTACGGTTTAGAGCTAATTCGGAATAAAGAAAAAATTAATAGTTCAGAATAAAAGGATTTCTATAATTCGGGAAAATTAAAAATAAGCTAAAACTAATTAAGCAAATAAACAAAAATTAAGCTAAACTAATTTTTAAAATAAGCTAAACAAGACACAAATTAAAACTCTAAAAAAACTCTAAATAAGCAAAATAAATAAAATATATTTTAAAACATTAAACTACCAAATCCACTCAAATAAAAATAAGCTAAACACAAAATAAGCAATAAGCACAATAAGCTATAAAAATCAACCACGTAAAAATAATAAAAACATGAAATCTGCAACTCAATCAAATAAGCAATAAGATCAAATAAGCTAACATGATGATTAACCAAATCAAAACAAAATTAAAACAAGAAAGAAAGAATGAGATTAGTTGAAAAGCTTGAATTAAAGGTTAAGATTAAAGATTCAACAATTGAAAGATTCAAGATGAAAGATTAGAAACTTGAAAGAAAACTTGAGAGAAAAGTAGAGTTTTACACCTACTCCTAATTACTCTAATGAAAATCTAAAATTAACTAACTCTAATTAATACAAATGAAAGATTTTGAGTCTATTTATAGGTGAAGGATTATGTTGGTGTTGTTGCTTCCTTCTTTTCTTTTGTCTTCTCATCTTCTAATTAATTCGTCATTCTCGACTTTGTCTCGGGATTTGTCGATAAATAATATGGTCTCGTCTTCTAATTTGTTCTTTCTATTAGATTTGGTTCTTCGACTTTGTTAAACTTCCGTATTTGGTCTTTTTCTTCGATAAATCTTCAGAATAGGCCTTTGACTTCCGTTCTTTTTGCACTTTTGATCTTTTGACTTGTCTTTTGTCTTTTTCTTCGATAAAAGCCCGTGAAAGCCCGTGTTTTCTTCCTTTTTCATATTTTGGTCCTAAAACACAATAAAAACACAAACCACGTGTAATTCCGACTTTTACGTCATTAAGCACACGTTTTCGTCTCGTTTTTATTTGTTTTAAGTGGTAAAAGGATAAGTGTTTTCACACTTATTAAATCCTCTACACCTGACCATTGCAATGCCCTCATGCATTGCATTAATTTCAAAGCAAGATTTATATTCTCCACATAATTAACCCACCTTGGCCCTTATTACATACTAGACACTATGGAAACTAAAATGATAGAAAATTTTGAAATTGTTTGATGGAAGAAACTCGTAAAGAAAACAAAGACTTAAATTACGACTTTGGTGTCATGAATATTAATCACCCTTAAGTTTCACGTTCCCCATACCAAGCATAAAAACAAGATCATTGTTTACCATAAGTTCTCAAGTTAAAACCACTTATATAAGACAATTGTGAGACTCCTTCTCCATTATTCCTAAGTTGTATCTCTAGATTTTAAAGATTGTCATTCACCCGTAGGCTCATTTGACTTATTAAATAATTATTAGTCCAAAATGAAGGCAAAAGCGGTGTAAACCCGACACTTAGAACCTAACCTCGTCCTCAAAAACATTGTCACTAAAGTAAGCCCACATCAAGGATAATTTAACACGATTTAGGGAATAAATTCCCGGATCCGAAATTTGGCCAATAGTACTACTTATTATTATTTCCTCCAAAGTCATGTTGACTTTATAGTGGAGTTTAGCAAATTCACATGATATACCCTTAGGCTCTTTAAGATGTAAAAGTGCTCCTTATCCATGATCCACACCCTAAGGCTCCTTGAACCACAAATAAGGGAATTGATTATTTATCAATTTTTATTAAACACTTACCATGCCAAACACCCTAAGGCTCTAATGACAAGGTTCGTGCTACATGTCCCACACCATAAGGCTCCTTGAGATCATGTTTTAATCTTATTCTTCTTTATTTATGATATATATAGTAGGCCAAATTCTGCGGTCCCATGGTCTGAATACCTCCTACTTAGTGGTTATGAGCCACCTTAGTCGGAAGTACACAACGATGGCATCCTCAATGTGTTCATGCTTTAATTACAAGGAGATAAAAGAGTTGGTTAAGAGCTAAAATATCGAATCTAAACCGCAAAAATAATCATTTTTTAGCAATTAAATATACAAGCTGGAAGAAGAGAGCCACAAAAACCTATATAACGAAGAATTAACCTTTAAAATTAGTATCAACTCTATCATCTCTCGTTCTCCACAATTTAAAATCTCAAGTAATGAGACTCGTGGATGCTTAGCCTAATAAACCAATCAAGGTCCATATGGTTAAGGATAATAGCTAGAGTAAACTTAAATAGGTAAACTAGGGTTGAGTCAAAATATTCACGGCGGGCCTAATATATCAAAGACATCTAAACTTGTTAAAACCATTTTATTTAATAATTTATTTTGACTTTAGAAATGAAATAGATACATATGATAAAAGAAAATACTATAACAAAGGAAAACACTACTAGGCCAAAATAGATCAAAAATTTTGAAAAATGTTGAAAACTCAATTTTCCGGTTAAAATGAGGCCATATTCATGGAAAAGCCCACTTAACTTCGATAGAAGTCTCCCCTACACTTAATATAAACATTTCTCTCAATGTTTAAGCATGTGGAAGTAAACTCCCCTACACTTAGGACGTTGTGCACGTTGTTTAAATCTTGCTAAGGAAGAGACAACTAAAGTGATTCCTATTTCAACATATATGATAAAATATTGAATCATAAGAGTTTAGGATAGAACCGGGAAGACGGGTACACGGGAAGACGGGTACACAGTTCGGAATAATCAGCTATGTTTTGAATTCGGAATATAGTAATTAAACAATTCGGGATAATTTGAATTAGAACAATAATTAGGAATAACATATAACAAATTTAATTCAAAATGTGAAAGATTAAACTAATTCGGAATTAGGGTTTAGAGCTAATTCGGAATAAAGGAAAAATTAATAGTTCGGAATAAAAGGGTTTCTATAATTCGGGAAAATTAAAAATAACCTAAAACTAATTAAGCAAATAAGCAAAAATTAAGCTAAACTAATTTTTAAAAAAAGCTAAACAAGACACAAATTAAAACTCTAAAAAAACTCCAAATAAGCAAAATAAATAAAATCTATTTTAAAAATATTAAACTACCAAATCCACTCAGATAAAAATAAGCTAAACACAAAATAAGCAATAAGCACAATAAGCTATAAAAATCAACCACATAAAAATAATAAAAACATGAAATAAGCAACTCAATGAAATAAGATAACATGATGTTTAACCAAATCAACACAAAGTTAAAACAAGAAAGGAAGAATGAGATTAATTGAAAAGCTTGAATTAAAGATTAAGATTAAAGATTCAACAATTGAAAGATTCAAGATGAAAGATTAAAAACTTGAAAGAAAACTCGAGAGAAAAGTAGAGTTTTACACCTACTCCTAATTACTCTAATGAAAAACTAAAATTAACTAACTCTAATGAATATAAATGAAAGATTTTGAGTCTATTTATAGGCGGAGGAGTATGTTGGTGTTGTTGCTTCCTTCTTTTCTTTTGTCTTCTCGTCTTCTAATTAATTCGTCATTCTCGACTTTGTCTTGGGATTTGTCGATAAATAAAATGAACTCGTCTTCTAATTTCTTCTTTCTATTAGATTTGGTTCTTCGACTTTGTTAAACTTCCGTCTTTGGTCTTTTTCTTCGATAAATCTTCATAATAGGCCTTTGACTTCCGTACTTTTTTCACTTTTGATCTTTTGACTTGTCTTTTGTCTTTTTCTTCGATAAAAGCCCGTGAAAGCCCATGTTTTCTTCCTTTTTCATATTTTGGTCCTAAAAACAATAAAAACACAAACCACGCGTATTTCTGATTTTACGACATTAAACACACGTTTTGGTCTTGTTTTTATTTGTTTTAAGTGGTAAAAGGATAAGTGTTTTCACACTAATTAATCATCCATAAATATCTCTACAAATTCTCCAACCATGTCAGAAAAGATACTCACCATGCACCACTGAAAGGTAGCGAGTGCATTACACAACCCAAAGGGAATTCTTCGAAATGCAAATGTTCCATAAGGACACGTAAAAGTAGTTTTGGACTGGTCATCAGGATGGATGGGTATTTGATTATAACCGGAGTACCCATCCAGGAAGCAAGAAAACTTCTTACCAGAAAGCTTCTCAACTATTTGATCAATGAAGGGTAGTGGTAAGTGATATTTAGATGTAGCATTATTTAGCTTATGGTAATCTATACACACTCTCCACCCAATAATTGGTCAGGTTGTGAGTTTTTCCTCGCTCTCGGTTTCCACAACGGTGATTCCGGCCTTTTCAGGCACCGCTTGAGTAGGACTTACCCATTTACTATCTAAGATGGGATAGATGATACCAGCATCTAACCATTTAAGAACATCCCTCTTTACTACCTCTTTCATATTAGGATTCAGACGCCTTTGCGCATCTCTTGATGGCTTAATATCTAGGTCCTTAACAATTCGATGCATGCATAATGAAGGACTGAATTATTTCAAGTCTGTAGTTGTCCATACCACTGCTGCTTTGTACTTGGAAAGCACTTTAGGAAGTCCTTCCTCTTGTGATTTAGAAAGATCAGAAGCAACAATAACGGGTAATGTGTTATTAGGACCTAGAAAAGCATATTTAAGATTGGATGGCAAAGGTTTTAGTTCCAGAGTTGGAGGCACCTCTAGAGACGGCTTCGTGGCTGTGTTAAAAGTAGAAGGCAAGGGCTCCACTTTATAATACCAAGGTGGTTTTTGATGGTCCAAAGAACTGACCAAACACTCTTGAATCTCTTGAACTTCAGTAACATCAAGAATCTCCTCATTCTCACAAGTTAGATATAATTCCAAAGGATCATCCTTAAGCATACGGGATGCATGCTTTTGGACTTCCTCATCGATCACATCTACTTGGTAGTATTCATTCATCGCAGGAGAATTCATAGAATTAAACACATTCAATCTTAACTTCTTATTACCGAATGCAATATCCATGAAACCAGTCCGACAATTAATCCTAGCATCTATCGTGGCTAAGAATGGGCGCCCAAGGATAATAGTTGCTTGAACATCTTTGTATGATGACTCAGTGTCCATTACAAAGAAGTCAATTGGGTAATAAAAGTCATCACCTTTCACAATAACATCCTATAAGATACCTCTAGGAATTTTGGTAGATCGATCGGCTAAGGAAATAATGGTGTGCGTCTTACAAAGAGTTCCTAAGTCATACTTATCGACCAAACTAGCATGAAGGATGTTGATACTGACACCAAGATCAAGGAGCGCCTTCTTGATGGCAATATTTCCTACCACAACTGAAATCAATGGTGCTCTAGGATCTTTGAATTTAGGAGGAAGAGAGCTAGATAAGACCGCACTAACGTGCTAAGTTAGGTCAATCTTTTTAGGCAAATACGCCTTCAGCTTCCTCTTCTAGATACGCAAGTCCTTTAAAAACTTGGCATAAGTAGGAATTTGCTTGATAGCATCAATAAAGGGGAGATTGATCTTAACTTGCTTGAAAGTCTCCCACATATCCTTAGCATGAGGACCCTTTTTAGCTAACCTTGCAGATGTTGCTTTTTCCAAATTTGTAGGGTATGGTGTGCTGGATACACCACCCTCCCCAACTTTGGGAGATTCAGTAGCTTTGCTATTCTGTGTTGTTGGTTTAGGAAAATCATTTAACAAATCATTTACCAACTCAGAATCGGTCTTATCATTATCCGAATTTTTACCTTCAACAATAATTTTGTCATCCGTAATGAAATCCTTGAAATTATGAGAAGAATTATGAGTACTTGGAACTCCGATGTCATTGTTGTAGGTTTTACCATTTTGAAGAGATGTCACCATATTCACGTGCTGATTTCGATTTTTCTTGTATGCAGGATTCATGGTGGGGTAGATCGGTAGCTTTCCCTCATCTCTTTTGTTCAATTGATCCGCCAATTGACCAAATTGTCTCTCAAGAGCTGCAATAGATTTGGTAGTGGTCTCATGTCTTTGATTGGTGACCTATAATTTTCTATTGATCTCTTGATTGTTGGTAGACAATGAATCCATAAGCCTATCAAATTTTTGGTCAAGGTTCAAGAGACGGTTATCATCTTGCCCTTGGCCCTAATTTGGATATTGTTGTTGTGGCCTATGATTGTAAGAACTTTGTTGGAAGTTAGATTAATCGCCACCCTCATACCTTGGTTTATAACTATAGTGTTGTTGTTGGGCATTATTAGTGCGATTTTCTTCATCTTTCCAACAGAAATTAGGGTGATTGCGCCATCCAGGATTGTAACTTTCAAATAATGGGTCATTTCGTGGACGACCTCCATAGACTCCATTCACCTCCTCATTTGGTGGTGCCCCCCCCCCCCCCCCCCCCCCGACTTTGACAATTATCGACTGAGTGACTCGGATCACCACACATTGAACACCCACTATGCGACACCTTAGACACATTTTGAACACCTTTTCCTAGATTTCTCAACAAAAGATCAAATTTCTTACTTAACTCGCTAATTTCAGAATTTGTGCCACGTTGGTTAGACACAAAATTGACGGAAGATGGGTGGTTGTTTCGATCCACAAAAGCTTGGGTCTTGGAACCTTTGCTCAATTTTTCAAAAAAATCCCATTCTTCCTCCATAGGTCGCGAGAAAAACATAACCCCACTAGTAGCCATCACAAATTGTTGGTTGTTATAATCTAACCCATCAGAGAAGACTTTGACAAGCTCCCATTTTGGAACATTAGGATGAGGGCATGTTCTTAATAACTCCTTAAGTCTACTAAATGCTTCATGAAACTGCTCGCCTGGGATTTGACGAAAGGAATAAATCTTATTCTTAATGGAAGCAGTTTTACCTATAGAATAAAATTCCTTAAGAAAAGCATATTGCATTTCAGACCATGAGTTAATACTAGCTGGATCAAGAGATGAGAACCATTCCTTAGCTTGATCTTTAAGAGAAAAAGGAAAAAGGCGAAGTCTTACCTCATCCTTGGTAATGTTATTAACCTGATGTGTGTCAGCAATTGAGAATAATTCACGCAGATGTGCGTATGGCTCCTCACGCCTCTAAACACTGGCAAAATTAATATGAGGTTCGGATGGATCTTTAAGTTACTTGTAACCCCTTTAACTGGATTCGGATAAATGATAGGTGAGGGATCCTCGAAGATCCCCGACCTGTAATACGAATCAACACCCCGTGGCGGGGATTCTTCTCCGCTAGTATCTCCAGTAGCATTTCCGCTAATATCGTCTTCACCTGGCATTTCAGCGAAAAGCTCTTCTAAACCTGTAAAATCAAGATTAGTAGAAAATTGTCAAAACGCTTTCCTCCTCAACCTAGCACTTTTCTCAACCTCAGGATCGTAAGCTAACCGTGATGTACGTCCCGATCTACGTGTGCGCATACACTAACCTGCACACTCACAAGAAACAAAATAAACAAACAAACAAACCAAGAAAAATAAAATCTATTTGTATTTTTTATTTTATTTAAAAAAATATTAATAAAAACTTAAACGAAAAGCTAACTATTCCCCGGCGGCGGCGCCAAATTTTGATCAACGTCGAAGTACCGATAAAAAATAAACCTAATTAGCTTATACTATATAGGGTAAGCGGGTATCAAATCCACGAGGAATATGTGGTTTTAATTTAAGTTTTAGGGTGATCACTGATCAATAAAAGTTTTGGTTTCAAAATGTAATTCACTAAAATACTCTTAACAATAAAAATGCTGATTAAAAATTAAAATACTTATTAAACTAATAATAAATCTAGAAAAATATAATAAGGATGTAAATAAATATAAAAAAAATACAATCCCTTCCAACTACCAATATTTATGGTTGATCACACTTATTGATTATCAAATCTTTTTAGCTCGTTTACAAAGATTATTTCGACTTCATATGAATTAGTTAATTTCGGCACTTATTATGTTTATCGATTAAAATCTTATATTAATCCAACCAATAATAATGTTTTAATAATTTATTTAGGTACAACTTATGTTGATTATACGATCATCTTTTCTTTTACTATTGATAGTGTGGCTGTTATGAATCCTTGACAACCATGAATCATCTTTTGCGGCTGACAATGATTATCACCTAAAAATCAATTGTAATCCTTTTTTATACAAATTGCAGCTGTATAAAATCAATGGGGCCAATTGTGTGTTTTCTTTTGTGCGGCTGTAGATGATGTCTCTGAATATCCTCCCTCCAATGATAGCAATTGTATATATATCGTTATTGTGTGTTAGTGGGCTAATGGGCCGAAAGTTGTTTGGAATTTTTTTTTTATTCTTTTGAGATATAATAACTTTGGCCCAATAAAAAATAGCCGAACACCAAAAATTGCTCAAACGAAGCCCGTACAAATAAAAGATGACCAAAAATATTCTGACGTCATCAAATCTTTTTCTTCGACATTTTTCTTTATTTATTGGCGCTCTCAATGTCTTTTCTCCAAAAATTTAATTAAGCGGCCATTTTATTCTATTTCGCTCGTAACCTACATAATCACAAAACACATTAAAAGTACATATATAATGATAAATAAATATACAATTATGCTAAAATAACATGCTATAAGGTGTATGCAAAATACACTTATACATGTTCTAAGGAATAGAATACTGCCTTCTATTTAAGCATCGTTAGTCTCTAGAATATATATATATATATATATATATATATATATATATATATAGAGAGAGAGAGAGAGAGAGAGAGATTCGATTAAGAATCTCCTTGACAGGGTTTCCCGGCGGTAGTAGCCAGTTCTCTTTACACGACCGTCTCAAAGCAGACTGTGAACGTAAAGAGTGAATCATAAGGATAAATTATCCGTCTGATTAGAGTCTTCAATTCAGAATTCCTGGAACAAGTTTGACTTAATAAGAACCGCACCATTGTTGCTTTCCAGTTTGTCACAAGCTTGATTCATAGAGAATCATGCGAGTTACCTACCGCAGTGCTGTTTGATGTTGACACTGGAAGGATTTCCATTCGTCACTGTGAACACTAATGAGTGTCACTCTGAATGTCTGGCAAGATCACATGGATTTTGCGAAGAAACCTGGAATCAAGTTTGAATCAATTAAGAATCCAAACTTAGTTGCTTTCCAGTTCTCACAAGTTTGATTCGTGTAGAATCGCACAAGTTACCTACCATGAGCTTGTTTGATGCTGGCTCAAGCAGGATTTCCATCTTCATTGTGAATCGTATCACTCAGATGTTCTGGCAATATCACAAGGATAATGCGTAGGACTCGATTGTGTCCTAATGAGATGATAGATAGATCTCGTTTGGCTCTAGACTCAATAAGTGCATTTTGGTAATCGGAGGCTCGAGCAGACTGCCACCTTTTCAATATTAACTGATTCGGAGTGAGAAAGTCAATAGATACGTGTTGATCTCTGTGACAATGAGACAAGTTTCTTTTGAGAGTAACTCGAATGGATGGGGAAGGGTTGTGCATCACATCACTGGGTCCATGACACTTGTCTTCAAAAGATGTGTTAACCCGGTTTCTACCTAAGTTGCATAGAATATTCAACTCCTTCAATGTTTACCAATACGTCATCATTAGCACCTTGTTGTGATTATTCTAGTGCTAACTTAAGTAATTGGTCCGCATTCAACATCATTCTACCCCATCTTTCCTAAGGACAACTATTTCTAGCTATGGAATGTCCTTGGGTAGATCCCTCCGATTCTGGTTGGATCATAGGACTTAGTTTCCTATCCTAAACCACCTTTTGACTCCATCGTTCCGTCGTGGATAGTAGGTTGTTTTGGGTAAAGATCATAACCATAAAATAATTGAAAACCATTCAAAGTGCTTGATAAAAATCAAAACTTTTAACACTTTGAAAGTTTTATATTTTCGAAAAGCTCCCCCTATACATATGCATCGATATACGAAATAGTTTAGCATGTGAAGGAAAGAGTTGCACTTGAGTCTTTAAGATCACATGTTGCGATATATTACATTTTAATCACATTTTCTCCCTCTATCTCTAATATAAAAACATAATATTAGAGATACCAATTGATTAAAATATGACATTTTCTAAAAAAACCGATTGGGAGAGAAACATGTGTGCACGCATGAATCATGGAACTTTTTTGGTCTGGTTGCTCCCCCTCAACGATATATGTGTGTCGTGAAACTAAATTTGACAATATTTTGGAAAAACGCCACCACAAAATATGTTGAGGTTGTAACACCCCCAAATTTACACAATTTAATACAGCGGAAGACTCGTTGGTGTTACGGGATAACACATTACTCACATCATAGACAACGCTTAAAAATCGCGTCGTTTAATAATAAAGCATTTCCATTCATAAATATCAGATTTACATAGGTCCCAAGTCATAGTATTTCATACAACTTTTACAAAATATTTGAATGGAAATTGTTATTTAAGTGCGGGCCATAAATTCTTGTCGTCTTCCCGAGAATTACCTTCAAGTACCTGAGACAAAACATGTTAAAAGAATAGGTCAACGAAAACGCCGGGTGAATTCATAGAGTTTAATGAAATCCATCAATATAACATCGGTATAAAATTATTACCGAAAATCATTTTGTACAAATCTTTGTAATAGGCCATAAAATAGCCAAAGTCATTTTATACAAATCCTTATCAAAAATCATAATATAGGCGTTTGCCTTCAAAATCATTATACGAACCATTGTCGTAAAAACATCATACAATACGTTTTATAACGTTATATTAGATTAAATAAAAACCGTTATATGAATATGGTTATATAAAATCAAAACACAAACATAACATCAGTAATAAGACCCCGTATTGCTAGTCAGACAATACCTCGTAATTCAATGCGTCTATCAGTATTTTTGTTATTTGGATTATTACAAGCCGCATGACATTGTTACCTTACTACAACATACAACGGGTAGCTAACCCGAAACTCAATTTGCCCATCTAAATTAGCGTGTCGTCACAAAAATCACGCTATAGAAATTTTCTCATACATAAATTCGCTTACCAATCAATGTGACACGACGGGGATCAACCGTCAAGGCGCGAACTGGGGTGATCGTCCCCAAATAGTACTATTATATGCATAATCGTCTACCAAATCCCGGTAGTTCACAATTCATGCTAATGGGACTTTTAATGACATAACCTAACTTTAATAATACATTTCATTTCATTTATCGGGTCGTATAATCATTCATCGGGTCATACAATCATTCGGGTCCAAATCAATAAACAAACAATCGGGACAAATGATGTCCTATTTTATCAAAACTAACATGTTATCTCCCTCGCGGGTTTATAAAACATTTCATAAAACATTTAAAAGAGTGCGAGGCTATGAACTCACTTTGATGTAGGAAAGCGGGTTATCGGCAATTCGGATGTACGGTACGTGCTTCAATCACGGAAACCTAGACAAATAATACTCGTCTTAGACTTTTGTCCAATGACTTTATAAAAATAACAATTATGTATACATATGATGATTTTATACATATGATGATGATCAAGGGGGTTTATACATTCTCATTTACTCATTTTTTAGTGTTATGTGTTGATAACTTTTATACTAGTTTACTAGTTTTACCTATTACATGTTTTAGGTTCAATAAGCCTATTATAAGTTCATTAACTTGTATTAATCCATTTTATACTTTTATTATCAGTATTATACTTTACATGTTGGGCCCAAGTGGGTTAAGCCCAATAAGTAAATTTATAAGTGTTTAGCCCATTTAGTTGGATTAATAGCCCAATAATGCAAATTTAGCCCGTTAATGTCCGTATGTTATATAGTTCGGGTTTTATCGGTTTTTACTTGTATTAAGTACTTATATATCAGTATATGACTTTTAAAAAGTTTACATTAGACGGGTCCGATCGTCTAAGTTTTAATTGAAGAAAAACGTTAATTTTACGGTACTAGCCGAAAAGACATAAAAATCATGTTTATAGTTTTTATAACTTATAAAACTTACCAAAATACCATTTTTATATAATGCCCATTTATTTATACTTATACATATTTATATAAATGAAATATATAAGTTAGTGGGTTTTAATTTCACATTTTATACTATATTATTTTGAGTGCTTATATAATACTATTAAACTTTAATTTCATAAAATCTAATTTTTAGTTTCACTTTCACCATTTTTATCATATCTTGAGATCTATAAGGAGATAGAAGCTCATTTTTGGATGACATAAACTTCATATTATGTGCTACAAATAAGTTAGATATAGATACTGCTCAATCCATGTCTAAGTATCCTTAACAGTCCATACAAAATAGACTATTCAGATTGGTATACAAATTTTGTTTTGATCATATCTAACTCATTTTGATGATTCCATTGCATGGCCAACTCTCACATGTGTATGACATCTAATACTTACTGTATACTATTCAGCGTTACCATTTTATCAGTTTAACATTTGGTTACTTACTGTTTTTATACAGCCATCACATTAAGCTAGATTTTAACCTTGTTACCTATGGTTTTCCATCTTTTTAACCATATTTATCAACACTTGATCCCCACACAACATTTTTATCATCATATATTCATCATATACATGTACAATAGGAAAGAAAATACAAGATTACATAATCAAAATAACAAGAGGATAGGAAGAACAATCTTTATACCACTAAGATTAAGTAGTTTATGATCAAGGCTTGGATTTTTGATGGCAAAACTTGAGATAGATCAACACCAACTTTGAAGACCACCAATACTTGTAAACTTTATGTAGAATCAGCCCTTGTTTATCATCAAATCACCTCCTTGGATGTTAGAATCACCTCCAATCTTCAAGGCTTCAAAGGAGCATCATCATGTGTGTAGATAACACATGATTTTATGGTAAAAATTGATCAAGAGTGGTGTTTGATGGTGGTTTTTGGACGACACAAGGAGAGAGGAAGGAGAGAGTTGTGTGTGGTATTGCATGTATGAAATGTGAGAATGGTTTGAGTTTAGTGGTTTTTGTGTAAGGTCAGCTTACAAGTTAAACCTTACATGACAAGTGTGTAGCTTGTTTAAGAATTTTTGACACCTCGTGGGTGTGTTGTCTTGTGTTAAACCGTCCCATGTGTGGGGTGAGGCAAAACTTGTTTTGTCTCATACCACTAATTTACGAGTACTCCTCGATTTTAGTTTCCTTGATTTGCGTTCCCTCGGGTCGTTTTACGAAAAATGTTTTTATAAATTATGAATCAACGGCACAAAACGAATCTAATAAAAATTGTTTCATCAAAAACGGAGTTCAAAAACGTAAATACGTAATCCTAAGGTTTCCGGTTTAGTCGTAAAGGACGTTAGATTATTCACGTAAGTCCTAATCTCTTCTCGTAAATTTGTGAGTTTATGAACCAACACAAATTTAAAATCCCAAAATAATATTCACGGATAAATTTATTTCCTGAAATGTCGGACTGTCACCAAAGACGGTGTATGTAAACGTAAGCACGTAACGTAGAGTTCTCCGGTTTAAACGTAGTCGATGCTACTTCAAGACGTAAACCCAAATTTCTTCCCAAAATAAGTGAGTTCATAATATAACATTAAAATAATGTTTTTAAATAATACTTGAGAATAAAATATCAACCATAAATTGATAGATTGTCACAGCATTTACCCCTAAACAGGATCTTTGTCCTCAAAAATCAATTTATCTTATTACTCGCTTCTTATAGAGTTAAAGCCATGTGGGTATTTCTTCCACATTCGGTCTTTTCTCACAAGTGTAATCCATTACAATACGCGAGTTTCATCAAACATAACTACGGGAATAAGATCAGGCTTAATGTTGACTTGCTTTCTCTATCCATGATGTTCACGGGTTTTTGATGAATGCAATTTTTCGCCGATCTAAACTTCATCAAGAAGTAATCAAATTTTCACTTGATAGATATTTATCAAGTTCGAAACATAATTCACGCAACCCTTGAAGTCCTAGGGTAGATCCAGCTTATATGCCTTTCAAACCAACTTTTACATCATCTCAATAGTCCCATACAACGGGGACTTATTTCCCATGATCTTTCAGATCATCTATTCATTTTAATTTTTTGGCATAACTTCGCTACCCATTCGGCACTTCAAGATCTACACTTCATATTCACATAACCTCCTGCCCACTACCGGCAGTTAATAATCAAATCCTAATTTCAACAGTCATTTCAAGTCTCGCAGGTCGGGTATTTTGTAAGGTTAGGTTTGTCATCATAGGTAACCTTAAACCTAAAAGACATGTCCAACTCACAATGGGTGTATGTCGGGTGTCTTCATCCCAACTCCTGCTTACAGATGCTCTCATATATATATCCTCACAAGATTCGATCTCAGTCCTAATACGATAATTATCAATGATAATCTCTCCAAAGGAAACGATTATACGGTTCATTACCAAAGGTCAATCATTCAAACATAAAACATCACTTCTAGTATTTTGTATCGTTACTTTACCTCATCCCTTCGATTGGGGTGGTAAACAAAACTCTTCATCAAGGTTCGTTCCCAATGAATTCTGAGCAAATCTCTAGAAATTCGATGCGAAGCGAGGATCTTGATAGAGATGATCGATACAAGCACACCATGCTTACATAACTCCTTTAATACAAAGAGTCAATTTCTTCATCGAGAATCTATCATTAACGGGAATGATATTAGAAGATTTGGTCAGTCTGTCGACGATGACCCAAATCGAATCAAATTCAGATGATGACCTTTGCAGTAGTTAGACATTTACTAATGTATGAGGCGATGTCTGCCTTCATAATTTGCCATCAGTACAACTTCTTCAGTTGAGATACATTTAATCAGAAATGACATGAATAGAATACTTATACTTACGAGATTCCAGCATGACTAAATCTCAAAATCTCCACATTCAGGCAACTACAAGTGGCCTTTAAAACATTTAACGCTATCGGCTTCTCAATTTTAATGGTTCACATTAGCCGCGAACCCCTTTTATTATCTATATTATCCTTTTTACAAACATCGTTTATTTTTATATTGTTCGGCAATTTATTTTGCACAATCATTATTAAGAAACAGATCCTAATTGATTCTTTATCCTTTCTATATAATGCATCGGTATCTAAATTCACCTCTCCTGATGATATAATTATCATGTCCATAATTCACTCAGAAATTCTTTCTTCATATTTTCTAAGTTTTAGTTTCGTCTCCACTATCACCTTTATCAGTTTTACTCAATCCGACGTCTAAAGCGTCGATAATTATTAAAACTAATTAAATAATAAATATTTAATTTTTATGAAACGTAAACGTAAAAAAAAATAAAATTTCTTAGTTCGACCAATAATAAAAATGTTCAAAATAAATTTGAATTTAATTAACAATATTTTTGTTGATTTATCGAAAATAATTAAAATAATTAATAAGATCCGTAAATGTTCGAAAAATCTTTGTTTATACTTTGGTCACAATTTTCTTAGTTGACAAGCAAAAAATGTCGTTTTTAAATTTCATGTCATGGTTTCCAATCTTTCTTAGGTTGTCTTGGGGTATACACAAACATTTACCCCTAAACAGGAGTTTAGTTAAATGCTCTGGGTATAAGGGAATAATCCCTCAAAAGTTCTCTTTGATAAAACATTTGTCAAAACATTTGTCAAAACATATTTGCGCTTTCTTTTTGGTAAAACCCAAATTCTCAAATGGCTCAATTTTTTTAAAGAGTCAATATAGATTCCATTATCTATTAATCACACGATCAAATAATATAAAGGATTTAGTCTTTAATCACATGTTAAATACTCAAGGTATAGATTTTCGTTGTTTGTCCAATTTATGACAGTCTATAAATAATTATTAACTCATTCTTATTCTAAGAAACAAACAAATGGTTCTTAGTGATCACGAGCATGAATTTATCAAATTACAGCCCACACACGTGATTCACCAAATTTATGAATGCTACATGTGCATTGATCAATCTAAACAACATAACATGAAACTCATAATGTTCATCACGAGTTCTGGATGTAGTGATTGAAATAGATAATCTTTTTCGCGGACGCGAAGTTGATGATAACCATGCCATGGATCAAATCTTTAGAACATACGCTAGAACCTTGTAAATGATCGAACAATCTATTATCTTGGATAGTGGATATAGATTTTAATCGTCAATTTACTTAGTTCACGGTAATTAATAAATATAAGGAATGATAATACCATAGCTCTTCATAATGACGAGGTGGTAGAATAAAAGCTTTCTCCGACAACTCTTTCAGTTGTACGGTAACACTTTTGATTTAGATGGTGCAGATGTATAGTGCACATGTCACAGTTGCAGCACCGAGAATATAATCAATACCAAATTCAACTTGCCTTAATGGCGAAAGTCTAGGTAAGTCACCAGAAAATACCTCCTAAAGTTTCAGATAACGGAAACATCTTTTAATAAATTTTCTTTAAGTTCTTTCTAGATTATAATATCTATGACTAGTTCATAACCATTCATGGTATAATTCAAGTCTAAATGCAGGATATGGTCACCTATCAGAAATTATTTAGATCACTTGTGATAATCAACATCTTATCTTTTAGGGGAATTCTACTCGAGTTCCTATCAATTAAGACAATGTCGTCATGTCATAATTAATCAATCCATTCTACTGGCACTATCAACTTTCCAGTTTCATTACCGTCGATAAGATGTGAAATTCTCAAAAGACTAATAATAACTCATAATCCTTCACAAATTTAAGGGTATCAGGAGACATAACTAACCTTAAAAGAGTAAGGTTAACGCATAATCTATGCGAGAGAATTTCAAATCAGACACAGACGAAAACATTTAACGAATATGAATATATCCCATGTTTTCATAATTTGAGTACGCATTCGAAAGCTCCTCGGATCGTTACCCAGGTCATTCAAATGAAATCAAATCAAAAGAAATGAAAGGAACGTCGATACACTCAGTCGGGTATCAACATTCTGTAATCAAATACTTTTTCAAAGAATCTCACTACGAGAGAATTGGACAAGAAAGAATTGTCAATTGTCAGTTTAAGACAATTTCCACAGATGATTAAATTCGACTCAGAAGAATAAATGGTACGGGCACATATGTAGGTGTCCCTATCAATATGTCCCTATGTTTCACTTCTTGCAGATCTCATAAAATTTAATCTTTCGCAATCTTCAAAGGAAATTTAGTGTTTATTAATAATTTCATGGTGACTACTAATCAGCCTTGCATGGTCACTTCCAAATTGTATGTAGGCGCGCAACTATATACAATTTCAAGATTAACGATGCAATACTCAGTTCGTCAAAATTTTATCATCATGTTTATAATAAAAACATTTTCATGCTTAATTCTTAAATAAGAATCAAAAATAAATTTACAAAGATTTTCTTTGTTATGAAAACAATTAAGTTTTCCAAGGTGTTTCATAAACAACTTTACTTCGATAATGATTACTTATAAATCTCACTTTGAATAATCCTTATAGTGATGAAAATTCAATTTTTCTCAAGGGATACTATTGTATCTTATAAAAACAATGAGGGATCTGCAAAAGAGTGATGAAAAGTTGTTCACCAAGAACTAACTACAATATAATAGGAAATGAGCTTAGCCAAATAAATCATGAGATTCATGACCTCGATGGCACTCAAAAGGAATAATCCACAACGTAACTCAAATCGAGATGAGTACTTGTTCAATGGTTGCATCACTAATGCGAACATTAGGATGAAACAATAAAAGATAGATAACATCGATACATGTAGGATTTAGCAATCAAAGGTAGTCTTTCCATTAATCACAAACAAGTCAAAATTGTACCGTAACACATTAAGTGTCACTATGTCATACAATTCTAAGAACTCATCCAACCAACTGATATCTCAGTTAAGTTAGGGATTTTTAAAAGATACCACAATGAATACTAATCTACAAGAGTCATTAGGTGTTCCACATGTCCCGGAAGATCCATCGGTCCCTATTCAGAAGAAGATTTCTTCAATTTATTTCCTGGACACTGGGCATCCTCATTATTGGACAATGGCCTAGGAACAACCCTTAACACGAACCAACAATCAATTAAAAACTTATTATTCAATCACAGAACTTAACAACTTCCTCTTAACAATTTCTTATTCCATACAAGTTAAATTTTACTTTATTCAAGTTTCAATCAACTTATACTCAATGCAATATCCTACCTCATTCTCCAATACTTTCAACCTTATTTTTAGACCTTAATAGGGCAATAAAAGGTCGATATGAACAATACTTAATTTCCAATCCTATAGCTCTAACAACAATAGTTATCAAGTGAGTCACTAGTATGAAATGACTCACACATTCAATTATACTTCTCGGAAAGGTACTAGTGGCATTAGGCTTTTGGGTAATGGTTTCAATGACAGCCTCAAGTGCAACATTCACCCTTTTGATTTCAAATTTAAGAATTGGGTGACAACGAATCAGATGAAACCTTTCCAGGTGGTAACATTTTGTCAAACTCCACTCTATAAGGAAAGATCGTCATGACATCGATATCAGATTTAATCTAGCCAATTCTTCTTCAAGATCTTAATCAACTACTATTACATTTCTACGAATATCAACCATTTTTTCGGATCATAAATATCCACAACTTGGTTTAGATCTAGAATAGCTAGAATTCCTACGGGAATAGATTCGATTGATTCGCTAGGGGATTTAGGGTTCCTTGTGACAATCTACGTCGTATAAATATCTCATATAAATATCAAAATAATAATCAAACCATCATGTAATCAAATTACAACATATATATATAATCCAAGTGATATATATATGAAAATAACACTTCTCAGTCTGGCCTTGTCGATAACTCGGGAATTCTTCGGCACCTTTATAGTCAAAAGATTTTTAGACATTTTTAGAAAAATGTTTATAGTTAAAAGATTTTGAAATGTTTTGTTCAAAACCTTGGTTTTAAAAATCTTTCGTTCTCTATAACGAGAGCTCTGGTACCAAACTGTAACACCCCCAAATTTACACAATATAATATAGCGGAAGACTCGTTGGTGTTACGGGATAGCACATTACTCACATCATAGACAACGCTTAAAAATCGTGTCGTTTAATAGTAAAGCATTTCCATTCATAAATATCAGATTTACATAGGTCCCAAGTCATAGTATTTCATACAATTTTTACAAAATATTTGAATGGAAATTGTTATTTAAGTGTGGGCCATGAATTCTTGTCGTCTTCCCGAGAATTACCTTCAAGTACCTGAGACAAAACATGTTAAAAGAAAAGGTCAGCGAAAACGCCGGGTGAATTCACAGAGTTTAATGAAATCCATCAATATAACACAGGTATAAAATTATTACCGAAAATCATTTTGTACAAATCTTTGTAATAGGCCATAAAATAGCCAAAGTCATTTTATACAAATCCTTATCAAAAATCATAATATAGGCGTTTGCCTTCAAAATCATTATACGAACCATTGTCGTAAAAACATCATACAATACGTTTTGTAACGTTGTATAGATTAAATAAAAACCGTTATATGAATATGGTTATATAAAACCAAAACACAAACATAACATCAGTAATAAGACCCCGTATTGCTAGTCAGGCAATACCTCGTAATTCAATGCGTATATCAGTATTTTCATTATTTGGATTATTACAAGCCGCATGACATTGTTACCTTACTACAACAAACAACGGGTAGCTAACTCGAAACTCAATTTGCCCATCTAAATTAGCGTGTCATAACAAAAATCACGCAATGGAAATATTCTCATACATAAATTCTCTTACCAATCAATGTGGCACGACGGGGATCAACCGTCAAGGCGCGAACTGGGGTGATCGTCCCCAAATAGTAGTATTATATGCATAAGCGTCTACCAAATCCTGGTAGTTCACAATTCATGCTCATGGGACTTTTAGTGACATAACCAAACTTTAATAATCTATTTCATTTCATTTATCGGGTCATATAATCATTCATCGGGTCATACAATCATTCGGGTCCAAATCAATAAACAAACAATCGGGACAAATGATGTCCTATTTTATCAAAACTAACATGTTATCTCCCTCGCGGGTTTATAAAACATTTCATAAAAAATTTAAAAGAGTGCGAGGCTATGAACTCACTTTGATGTGGAAAAGCGGGTTATCGGCAATTCGGATGTACGGTACGTGCTTCAATCACAGAAACCTAGACAAATAATACTCGTCTTAGACTTTTGTCCAATGACTTTATAAAAATAACAATTATGTATACATATGATGATTTTATACATATGATGATGATAAAGTGGGTTTATACATACTCATTTACTCATTTTAGTGTTATGTGTTGATAACTTTTATACTAGTTTACTAGTTTTACCTATTTACATGTTTTAGGTCCAATAAGCCTATTATAAGTCCATTAACTTGTATTAATCCATTTTATACTTTTATTATCAGTATTATACTTTACATGTTGGGCCCAAGTGGGTTAAGCCCAATAAGTAAATTTATAAGTGTTTAGCCCATTTAGTTGGATTAATAACCCAATAATGCTAATTTAGCCCGTTAATGTCCGTATGTTATATAGTTCGGGTTTTGTCGGTTTTTACTTGTATTAAGTACTTATATATCAGTATATGACTTTTAAATAGTTTACATTAGACGGGTCCGATCGTCTAAGTTTTAATTGACGAAAAACGTTAATTTTACGGTACTAGCCGAAAAGACGTAAATATCATGTTTATAGTTTTTATAACTTATAAAACTTACCAAACTACCATTTTTATATAATGTCCATTTATTTATACTTATACATATTTATATAAATGAAATATATAAGTTAGTGGGTTTTAATTTCACATTTTATACTATATTATTTTGAGTGCTTATATAATACTATTAAACTTCAATTTCACAAAATCTGATTTTTAGTTTCACTTTCACCATGTTTATCATATCTTGAGTTCTATAAGGAGATAGAAGTTCATTTTTGGAAGACATAAACTTCATATTATGTGCTACAAATAATTTTGTTATAGATACTGCTCAATCCGTGTCTAAGTATCCTTAACAGTCCCTGCAAAATAGACTATTCAGATTGGTATACAAATTTTGTTTTGATCATATCTCACTCATTTTGATGATTCCATTGCATGGCCAACTCTCACATGTGTATGACATCTAATACTTACTGTATACTGATTCCACTTTACCATTTTATCAGTTTAACATTTGGTTACTTACTGTTTTTATACATCCATCACATTAAGCAAGATTTTAACCTTGTTACCTATGGTTTTCCATCTTTTTAACCATATTTATCAACACTTGATCCCCACACAACATTTTAATCATCATATATTCATCATATACATATACAATAGGAAAGAAAATACAAGATTACATAATCAAAATAACAAGAGGATAGGAAGAACAATCTTTATACCACCAAGATTAAGTAGTTTATGATCAAGGCTTGGATTTTTGATGGCAAAACTTGAGATAGATCAACACCAACTTTGAAGACCACCAATACTTGTAAACTTTATGTAGAAATCAGACCTTGGTTATCATCAAATCACCTCCTTGGATGTTAGAATCACCTCCAATCTTCAAGGCTTCAAATGAGCATCATCATGTGTGTAGATAACACATGATTTTATGGTAAAAATTGATCAAGAGTGGTGTTTGATGGTGGTTTTTGGATGGCACAAGGAGAGAGGAAGGAGAGAGTTGTGTGTGGTATTGCATGTATGAAATGTGAGAATGGTTTGAGTTTAGTGGTTTTTGTGTAAGGTTAGCTTACAAGTTAAGCCTTACATGACAAGTGTGTAGCTTGTTTAAGAATTTTTGACACCTCATAGGTGTGTTGTCTTGTGTTAAACTGTCCCATGTGTGGGGTGAGGCAAAACTTGTTTTATCTGATCCCACTAATTTACGGGTACTCCTTGATTCTAGTTTCCTTGATTTGCGTGCCCTCGGGTCGTTTTACGAAAAACGTTTTTATAAATTATGAATCAACGACACAAAACGAATTTAATAAAAATTGTTTCATCAAAAACGGAGTTCAAAAACGTAAATACGTAATCCTAAGGTTTCCGGTTTAGTCGTAAAGGACGTTAGATTATTCACGTAAGTCCTAATCTCTTCTCGTAAATTTGTGAGTTTATGAACCAACACAAATTTAAAATCCCAAAATAATATTCACGGATAAATTTATTTCCTGAAATGTCGGACTGTCACCAAAGATGGTGTATGTAAACGTAAGCACGTAACGTAGAGTTCTCCGGTTTAAACGTAGTCGATGCTACTCCAAGACGTAAACCCAAATTTCTTCCCAAAATAAGTGAGTTCATAATATAACATTAAAATAATGTTTTCAAATAATACTTGAGAATAAAATATCAACCATAAATTGACGGATTGTCACAGAGGTACGGAGTTGAGATGCCTTTACCGATAATATATAGGGTTAATATATAAAGAAGTTACTAAACTTCCCAAGAAATTTGTCCTAAGGTAACAAACATTCATTTTATGTTTCTAAGTTACTAAACTTTACTAAACTGTACATCACTATTATTTAGTGTTAATTTGAGTAACCTGAATGCATGTTTTTTGATAAGTTATGTAACATAAATGTCTTGTTTTTCATGTTAAGTAACATAAATATCACGTTTTTGATAAGTGTGTAACTTAATCAACCGGTCATATAAACATTAGTACCTTAGAAACACAAAATGAACGTTCGTTACGTTAGGACAAATTTCTTGGAAAGTTTGGTAACTTTTTTTGTATATTAACCCTAATATATATATGACAGATTTAATATCATTTTCGAAATGTGTTGGATACATAAAATATGACAATTTTAGAGATGTACCCAACAACATTAAAAGGCTTGATTTTAAAATGCTCCCCCTCAAAAATTGATCAAAATAACATATGACATTTTGAGATATAAAAACCTATTATGAGAAAGGGAGTGTTGAACACACAATTTTGAAAGATTTAGAAAAACCTTTTGAGAAATCCTTGAAAAATAGTGTGTTCAACGGTTTTAAACTAATTCCAATTTACATGAGCTCAAAACTTTAAATGTTTTGTGACTAGCTCATGACCGAGAAAAATTAATTTCCTGGTGTGAAGGATAAGTTATCATCCGTGATAACTTTCCTTAAGTGAGGTCCAAGTCCTAAGTTGTGATGTGCATAGAAGTCATTATGAGAGAAAAATCAAGCAGCTTCATTTGCCAAAACCTCCAAGTCTTCTGGAGTCATATACTTCATACCAAGACGGCCAACGAGATACTGAAACCTATTTTGAGATAGGGCTTTTGTAAACAAGTCAGCTATCTAGTACTCAGTTCTATCAAAGTATAATTCCACGATACCACGTTCCACTTGTTCCTTGATGAAGTGATATCTGACTATGATGTGCTTGGTACGGGAGTGTTGAACCGGACTACAAGAGATGGCTATGGCCGACTTTGAGTCACAATACATAGGTATTTTATCAAAGTGGAAGCCATAATCCGTGAGTTGAGTTCTCATCTAGAGGACTTGAGCACAACGCGCAGATAGAGCCACATATTATGCTTCAGCTGATGAGAGCGAAGTGCAATCCTACTTCTTTGACGACCAGCTCATAAGTTTGTCTTCCCCTAGAAATTGTACGCTACCAGAAGTGCTTTGAGGCTGCCAAGGCAACCTGAAAAAGCTGTTAGATGAAAACCGGTTTCCTTCAGATACCAGAGTCCCATGTGAATGGTATTCTTAAGGTAGCGAAAGGTCCGTTTAACCACTTTGAGGTGCTTTTGAGTAGGTCTGGCTTGATATCGTGCACAATAGCATGTGGCATGATGAATAACAGACCTGCTGGCTGTAACGTACATAAGTGACCCGATCATACTGCGATATCGCGTTTGATCTACGGGATATGAGTACAAGTCAGCGTCTAGGGATTTGGTCGAAAATGGTGTACCAACGCGAGCACATGAGGTCATACCATGCTTTTTAAGTATCTCTTGAGCATACTTAGCTTGGTTAATGAAGATACCACGTGGGGATTGATGAATCTGAAGGCCTAAAAAGAATTTTAGCTCCCCCATCATTGACATCTCAAATCTGTTGTATATTAATTTTTCAAAATGTTTTGAAAGTTTTGGGTTCGTAGAACCAAAAATAATGTCATCAACATAAACTTGCACCAGTAGTATGTCATCCCCATATTTATGAGTAAAGAGAGTAGGATCAATAGAACCTTTGGAGAATCTTTTGGAAACCAAGAAGTTTGATAGTTCTTCATACCAGGCCCTTGGAGCTTGTTTAAGTCCATATACAGCCTTCTTGAGACGGTATACTTTGTCAGGATGATGAGGATCGATGAATCCTTCTGGCTGATTCACATACACTTCTTCCTTCAAGTGATCGTTGAGAAAAGCAGTTTTAATGTCCATCTGAAAAACTGTGAAGCCCTTATGTGCAGCATACGCAAGGAATATCCTGACAGATTCCAAACGAGCAACTGGAGCGAATGATTCATCGTTGTCTATGCCTTCTTGTTGACGGTATCCCTTAACCACAACACGAGATTTGTTTTTGATGATGGTTTGTTCTTCATCCAGTTTATTTTTCCAGATCCATTTGAAATCTAAAATTGATATTCCATAGGGTCTGTCAACAAGTTCCCAAACATTTAGGCGTTCAAACTGATTAATTTCGTCTTGCATTGATTCAATCCACGCATGATCAGTCATGGCTTGCTTGATGTTTGTAGGTACAGTTGAACTCACGGTGAGTGCATACATACACACATCGCCATCTGTGTTGAGTTGTTTTCGTGTTCGAACCGGTTGTGAAGGATTTCCAATGACTTGCTCCAATGGATGATCACGTGTCCAATGGTGAGTGGATGGATATCATTGGTAGAATGTATGCATGTTGGACGGATCAACATGTTGAGTAGAAGACTCTCCGACTTCGCGTACCGGCGTACCGAACGGGTTGATAAATTCTTCTTCGTCAGGTTGTGCATTTACTACTTGATTGTTGTTTCCTCCTTCAGCATTGACAGTTGGTGATGTTGGTTGTATGACAGTTTCTTGAGTTTGTTGAGTATCGGATGGAATTGTCTCTTGAGCAACGGTTGATGAAGTAGATGCAGTTGTGTCTTGTTGATTTTGTTCAGGTGCATCAACAGTATTGACAGCGGAAGGCTTTGACACAACTTGATTATTTCCGTAGTAATATTCATCAAACATTGGATCATATAAGTCAACCAACTCATTCATTTGTGTCGTATCCGTCGAGTCTGCTGTGGGAGTACTTTCTTGACATTCTTGCATGAGACGTACACTGTTTTGTGTAGGTACCACTGTTGGACATTGAGGAGCGGGACTTGAGCTGTTGTGATCAAGTACCATTTGTGGTAATTCGTCAAAGTTCACATGAATTGTTTCGATAATTATCTTTGTTTGCTTGTTATAGACCCGATATCCTTTCTAGAATGTAGCATACCCCATAAAAATACATGCATCACCTTTTTCTTTCATCTTGTTGAGATTCTCACCGTCTTTGAGAATGTAGCATAAAGATCCAAATATGTGAAAGAATTTGACAGTAGGTTTCCTGTCATTGATGATGTGGTAAGGTGTCTTTTCATGTCTAGGGATGACGAGAGAACGATTCTGAGTATGACAGGCAGTTGCAATTGCTTCAGCCCAGAAGAATAGCGGTAATTTTGAAGCACAAAGCATTGTTCGAGCAGCCTCAACCAAAGTACGGTTCCGTCTTTCTACAACGCCGTTTTGTTCAGGAGTTCGAGCAATAGACGTTTGATGTTCGATGCCTTCTTCTTGAAAGTAAGATTGCAAATTCTTGTTCAAAAATTCAGTACCCCTATCTGTTCTTACGGTTAAGACTTGAGCTTGAAGATTGCGTTGTATCATCTTGAGAAAGTTTTTGAGAACCTCTGGTGTTTCATCTTTGGACCTTAAGAAGAAAGTCCATGTGTATCTAGAGTAATCATCAACAATCACGAGAATATACTTTTTCCCGTTAATACTCTCTACACGCATGGGGCCACATAAATTTATGTGTAAAAGTTCCAATCGTCCTTTTGAGCTTGGGGTAGTATTTGTTTTGAAAGACTTCCGTTTTGCTTTCCCCAACTCACAAGAAGAACAAAGATGGTCTTTGACGAATTTTAACTTAGGAAGTACGGTCACAATATCATTCTTCGAAAGCAAGTTGATGGTGTCAAAGTTGAGATATGACAATCGTTGATGCCATAACCATGCTTGAGAGGATGAAGCTTTAGCCATTAAGCAAATTGGATTTGTTGAAGATGTGTCTTGAAGAGATACTGTGTAGAAATCAGAACCACGAGAACTTGTAAGAAGGTCAATCCCATCGTAGTCTCTAACATAGCAAGTAGATTTCCGAAAAGCCACTTCCAAATCCGCATCACAAAATTGACCAACTGAGAATAAATTGTGATTCAGTCCCTCGACATAATAAACCCGTTTAATAGTGATATTCCCTTAAACCAAATCTCCATATCCGAGTATCGGTGCAAACTGATCATTTCCAAAACGTACCGTACCCAGAAACTTCTCCACGAAGTTAATTAGAAGCTTGAGATTGCCCGGCATGTGCTTGGTGCACCCAGAGTCCATTATGAAGAGAATGATCTCGACGAGCTGCATAAGAATTAGGAGACAATGTAGATTTTGAAAAATGGGAGCCCTTGATAGCAGTGGGTTCTAAAATATTAGTAGACCTAGATGTACATTCTAGAGGCAAGCTAACATTCATAGTCCCATTTAATAAAGTGGTTGTCTTAGGTACCCATTTGTAACCGGGTGGTGTAAATTTCGAGTACCCCCGTGTACATGTCCTAACCATGTTCTCATAAAGCTTCTTTAACCTGTTTTGTCTACGCATAGTAGTGGATTCGAACACACTTAGTTTTTTAAGTGGTTGGACAGTGGATTGGTTCATAGTTCTTGTGGGTTTTCTAGTACTAGTGGGCACAAGAGTAGGCTTCCTAGTTCTAGCATTCACGCCAATGATTAACAGCACAAGCAGCATGATTAAAAGTACGAGCACATTTTCCACATTTAACACAGACAAATTTAGCATTCGAAGTCTTAATATTCAAACTGTCATTACATGTAGTTACAGACGTTTTATTCTTAGAAAACTTAAAGTTCCTACGGTGGTCTTCTACTTCCATCTTCTTCCCTTGACTATTGTTAGGCATGACTCTATCTTGCATTCTAGTGCTCTTAAGCGGTGGTTCGCTAACGCTAGTAGTGGGAGTTACTCCTGTAGAAGAAGACACGCGTTGATTAGTTTTCTTAGAATTCTGAGATAACTGCGATGTTCCAGTTTGAGTGGGCCTAGTGTTCATCTTATACATTCCTGGTGCTATCACATTTTTGCTCTTATCATTTCCTATCTTAGGCAATCTGTGGGGATTGCCTCAAAATAGATGATCTAGGGCATTTAACCGCATTTGGTTGACGAATGGCGGATGGTTTACCCAAAACAGACTTTCCTTTCATTTTTGCAATGAGTTTCTGTAACTCACTAATTGCAATGTCCATTTCTTTTAGCTGAGCTTTCAAATCATTTATTTCAAAATCTTTTTCATTTAAGGTACGAAACGAATATGCTACCATTTCGCGACATTTTTGATGATTGTGAGATTGATCATCACTTTGTGAAGCAAGTTCAAGGGTGTGAAAACTTTTCTCAAGATTAAAAAATATTTTCTCAAGTTCTTTGTATGACTCAACCTTTTTTGAAAGCTCAACCTCAAGATTGTGACATTTATCAACAACTAAACATTCAGATGATCTATACGATAGAATTCCCGTGACAGTCGATCAATTTCGTTAGATAGATGGGTTTCTTGTGTCTTTAATTTAGTTTGAAGAAAATCAATTTCATCTTCAAGAGATTTGACATATCCTAAATCAGTTGTCATTTCTTCAGTGAGAGCATTATAAAACATTTCCACATTGTTTGAAAGGTCATCGATGGTTGGGACAATACTTTGTTGAACGACGAATTCTATTTGTGGGTGAGGTTTAATATTCCAAACGGTATCTCTATAAACTTTTTCATAATTGACAACACCTTTGTATAAATTTAAAACCCCTTGTTTTGTAAACTTAAATTGCTGAACACTTTTACATTTTTCATCCTATTTACGTTTTTCATCCAAAATTTGCTTTTCTAACAAAATTGACTGCTTTTTGAAACCCCTTTTTGAAGA
Organism: Glebionis coronaria; assembly: GCA_025667525.1. Lineage (NCBI taxonomy): Eukaryota > Viridiplantae > Streptophyta > Magnoliopsida > Asterales > Asteraceae > Glebionis > Glebionis coronaria. The sequence continues at coordinate 463,855,868 of CM046881.1, forward strand.
ACTTTTCGTTGTGATTATCCGTTGGTGGAATATTTGGAAAATAGTCTTGTTCATATGAACGCTCTTTTTTAGGGACAAAGTTAATTACATGTTTCTCATTCCATGCGGTATAATCATAAGGTGCGATGAAGTCATTTAGGTTGGATTGACGTTCTGCGTCACGACGAAGGATTTCTTCGGAGTCGGGGGAAAGCATAAGGGCAAGATTATCATTATAGCAGCCGATATCATAAAGACCAGGCTTGATTGTTTGAACGTTCTTAAGATATTCAGGATTAACAAAACTCGTTTTCATATTTCTATTGAGCATATTCATAGTTGAATAGACTGACCCGTTTTGTAAACAATGTTGCTTAACGTGTCGACTCTCTTTTCGAAAGCAAGAATTTTTTCAATATCCTTTTCTTCACGAGTTTTATAAAGCTCAGTTTGTTCTTTGTTAACAGACTCTAATTCAGTAATTTGGAGTTTATGTAGCAACAGTTGTTCTTCAAGGTCTAATATATTTGTTTTGACATATGAATTTCATATGTTACTTCAGAACAATATTGTTCATTGAGCACCTTACGTTCATATACCAAACCGTTAGCTATCGTAACCCGTCGATCAGCTTCTTTTACATAATCACACTCTTTAAGCCTGTCTATCTCCTTGGCGAAAGATGTGTTTGCTTGCTTCAGACGTTTATTAGCCTCTTTGTTTTCATTAATTTCACGTTTTAAAGAATCAATAATAGATGCAAGCAAATCACGGTCCTCTTCCGAGTCAGTATCCTGAGTAGCATTTCCGTCATCATTACACATATGCTGTGAATCCGTAGAGATATTGCTATCCTTCATTTCCATTACATATGTGTCATTGATGCTTTCGGGTTGCTCAGGATGTCGTCGTTCATTAGCAAACACATTATTGTTATCATTTGATGGTACCTTTTCAATTGGCTCAGTGTCGAAGATTGGTCCATAGTTTTCAGCAATCTCTGGAATCACTTCTTGAATCTTTGCATGTACACATAATGTGCCTCTAACTCTTGATCATCGGCTTCATCATCAGTCTCATCACGCCAGTCAACTTCATCTGCTGTGGGAGGAATCACTGCTTCTTCTTTCTTACCCAATAGCATCTTTTCCTTGTGATATCCTGAATCCTTAACCCGTTTTGGCTTCTTACATTCCCTAGCCATGTGCCCAAATCCCTTACAGTTAAACCATTGAATCCCAGTCTTCTGCACCACAAGAGTGCCTACAGTATCTCTACCCCCAACTTGATTCAACATCCTCTGATTATCATACCTAGCATCACGATCATACCTAGGTGCATGATCAACTTCCTTATATCTAGCATTTGATGATGATATGAGGTTGTTGTTGGTAGGTTTGTAGATCTTCTTATAAGTTGTGGTGAGTAAAGACATGAGTTCCTCAATCTTCTTGTCCCTTGAAGTTTGTTCATCATCATTGTCTCCATCTGACTCGGTGTCATACTTTGGAGGTGGAGTGGGGACAATTGCTGTGTTTAGCAGTAGCTAGAGATTTGGTGGATGAGCTTGATGACTTTGAGGAATGAGTTGGTGGTTGTTGACGGGGAACGGGTTTTGTTGAAGTAGCAGCCACAAAAGCAATAGAATTTGCAGACCGTTCTGCCTTTTCATTCCTTAGTTCATTCACTTCACTCTGATGTTGTTTCAAGATATCATAAAGTTTGTGATAGGAGATGGTCTTGATATCTTCCCTTTGTTTAACCAAGGTCATAAACCTTTGCCATTCCGGTTTGAGTTGAAGTTGAAACTGAACATTGGCATGATGATTGGAGATGATGCACTGATTTCTGACAAGCTCATTCATCATTTTGTAGAATATCGAGTAATATGAGTCAATGGATTCACCATCTTCAGATGTGAATTTTCCAAACTCCCAGCGTAGATTAGTCTCGAGATCTTGAACATTGATCGACTCACCTTGCTTCAATCGATGAATTGCATTCCACATTTCCATAGCATTAGGACATGCATCAACTGTGGAATAGATATCGTTATCAATTCCAGTGAGTATGAAGTTTACAGCATCAGCTTCAGCTTGGAGGAGTTTCTTTTTCTTAGCAGAACATGTGTCAAAATCCTCTATAACTCGTATAGTTGATGAAGTACCATCCTCTGCCTATGTGGTAATTGGTCTGAATTCAAAAAATGGAGGTGGATTCTCAAGGCAGTGACGAAGAGCAGTTCGGTTTTATTTTCCGTCGAGAAATCTGAGAAAACGAGATCTCCATTGAACGTAGCAACCGGCAGTGAGCACATGTGGATTACCGTTGCCACCTTGTTTCAAACGAATTTGATTAGCAGTTGCAATGTTGATGTTGTTGTTGGACATGGTAAATACTTGTGAATGAATTATAGATCTTAGTAGATTTGTTGCGATGAGGTGTGGTTAAAAATTCGTAGCGTTCCGAGAATCTTCAGTCCGACAATAAATTCCTCAGTCTGACAAAACAGTAAGCCAAAAATTTTTGAATTGCCAAATTCTGAAATTTAGTTAGAAATAGCTTAGTAGGAAAAAATTTGAATTTACTTGACCTTAAAAACCAACTTGAGGAATTTACTTGACCTAAATTCCCCAGTCTGACAAAACGGTAAGCCAAAAAAACTTTTTTTTAATCTTCGTGTAAACTATGTTCTCGGACTAGTCTATATAGTGGCTAATTCTAAAAATTACTCAAAAAAAATTTCCATCGGAATGTCCATCGGAATACCTATCGGAATGTCCTATCGGAATAACTATCGGAATGTTATGTCGGAATGTTCTGTCGGAATATTCCGTCGGAATGTTCTGTCGGATTGTTTTGTCGGAATGTTCTGTCGGAATGTTCTGTCGGAATGTTCTATCGCAATATGGCTGTCGTAATTTTGGCAGAGTAACGTCGCAATATTCCTTAAAGTCCGTCGCAATCCACGATCGCAATGTACGATCGCAATCCACGGTCGAAATAAGGGATTGTCGTAATGTATGATCGCAAAGTAAAACCCTAAAGTTATTGCGATCGGAATACCTGTCTGACTGATGTATCGCAATGTAGCACTTTTCTCGGATAAAACACCACAAATTCAAGATTTTTAGCCTAAAATTGATCCAACCACCCAAAAATTTTGTGTTTTTAAGCAAAGTAACAATACCAAATCACCACCAATAGTATGTAGATGATTTGTATCAAGAATAAACCATAAAAACACAACAAGAAATTTGGGACTTGAGACATATAGATCAAAATAGCCACGAAAAATCAAGAACACAACACACAGAATCTTGAATCACCTATCTACTATAGGCTCTGATACCAAATGTTAATCCCATATCAATCCATAACACAAGATTTAGAAGAGATATTAAGAGAGAGAAAAAGAAGAAAGTAGAGAGAGAAACAAGAGAGAATTTGGTAGGTTAAACACTTTAGAGAGAGAAAGAAAAATGGTAACCAACACCCTATTCCACACATGGAAGATGGTATATATACCCTTGGCATATGGGTCGTGGGTTTAGTATCCTTGGGCCGGGCTTGGCTTTGCTTGGGCTTACGCCCCTAACTTATACAATATTAGCTTAAAGTCCAAGCCCGGTTAACACCTATTACAATACAAGACCATTAACAACTAAGATGACCTATTACATTCTTGTTCGACTATATAAAATATAGGGCTAACAATATATATATATATATATATATATATATATATATATATATATATATATATATATATATATATATATATATATATAGGGATGGGTTCTAGAGAAAACCTTACATTCATAGAAAACATAGAAAACAAAAATACAAGGTACTTTTTGCAACATCTAAACACGGAGGGTAGATTTTGGAGAAACGTAAAACTTAAGGGTGAAAAAAGAAACAAAAAGAAATAGATCAAGTTAGGTCGTCAAAGATAGGAAACACAGACCACTATCTCCTCTGCTACCATTTCCTCCCTCACCATCTTCTCCGACGCCATCACCGTCATCACCATCTCAGCCGTCACATCTCCGCCGTCACCATCTCCTCCCCCACCATCTTATCCGACGCCTTCTCCGTTGTCACCATCTCAGCCGCCACATCTCCGCCGCCACCATCTCCGCCGCCAGAATCATCTCCATTGTTCAAAACCCAATTGTAAGTTATAACACGATATTCTATTGATTTAAGATATATGATGTGTTATTAGTTTCTAAGTAGTAATTTTTCATATTAATTGAGCTTTATTGATTCATATTTAATGATTCTCGTTTTTTTATTGTGACAGATCATTGTAGAAGAACTGGAATCAGACTTGCCAACAATTTCACTCTTCCCCAATAAGAATATTCAGAAAACTGTAAGTTACATAATTTTATATATTTTTATTTTTTGTCTTATTTTTGTGAATATGTGGTAATGTTTTGTGTTAGTTATGGAATAGGTATGTAAAAATAAAAAATATATTATTATCATTTAATGGCAATAATTTTATGGAATGTGTATGTATAAGATAGCTTAAGACATATGCTTTAGTGCAGCCGTTTGTATGTTTAGTACCTTGTTAGTCATAGCATTCACATTTAGGAGACTTACCTATAATTCGTATTATTATGTACATTTTTGAACAAATTCGGGCATGTTTATGTTAAGTTTAGTATATCCGTTTGCTTGTTTCTTTAGAGAATCCGTTTGTAGATTTTAGTAAACCCGTTTATATATTTTAGTACACCTATTTACAAATAGTTGGGTTATGACACGTTTATACTGATTTTCACAGATGCAATTTTTCTATCATCTTCGTCACCTTCACTCATAGTTTTCTTGTCTATCCTCACATCTTCGTTATATACACATTTTCATTATATATGATGCTTAAAAACATTAAAACATGCATCAGTGTTATATCTAAGGCGATCAGTTTTAAGTTATATTAAAGCATCAGTATATAATGAAAATGAGCACATGTTTTAATTGTTTTTATAGCATCTGTGTTTATGTAATGCATGTTTGTTGTCGTAATGCATCTACTTAGGGAAAAAAACTTGACTTGCATTATACGAAGGTAAAACAAATGTTGTGTTGTCTATACTGTTGGGCTGGCTACAACTTTTCAGCTCCTTTTGGTTCTTGTTTTTTTTCTTTAGTTCATCATTAGATATATTAGTGAAGCTAGGTGTTGGGCTAGCATGCTATTTTTCACCTACTTTTTGTTCTTGTTTTATTTCTGTAGTTCATCGTTACATATATTATTGAAGCTAGGTGTATGGATTATGAGCTTATTTGATGGGTTATGAGCTTATTTAAATTGGAAAGCTGATAAGCTTGCTTTTTTGGCGTACCAACTTGAGCTTATGGTTTGTTTAATTCCATAACTTCATGATGGTAAGCTCGTAAGCCAAAAAAGTGGGCTTACCAGCTTTTTAAAACTTAAGTAACCTCGTATTTTAGAAAAAAAGGTATTCCAGACACCCATGTTTGGATTAGCTTTTTTTTGGGGCTCGGGGAAGTTTGAAATGGTCATTTTTTTTAGCTAATGAGCTTACTATCTTCAGCTTATGGAATTATATAACCTCACAAGCCCAAAAAAGCTTACCTTATCAGCCTTGTAAGTTTCAGTTAATCCCGGAAAATAAGCTAATTTAAACACGGGTGTGGATCAGCCTTTCTTACGAGCTTATTCAATTTTTAAAAGCCGACAAGTTTACTTTTCTTGTGATTAGAAGCTTATATCTGTTGACGTTATGGTTTTATTTGAATCCATAAGCTCAATGTGAGTCATTAGCTTAAAAAGGTGAACTTATAAGCTTTTTTTTCTTCAGAATGTGATGATTTCAAACTTCCACTGCCATGGATATTTATAATCCATGGCCTACATAGTACTTCCGAGTTGCATAATCATTGGAATAGAGTAGTTTTAGGATTATCATTACGGCATATTAGTTTCAATTGGTCAAAACATAGTATTGCTTATGAGTATTTTTCTGAACTGGCGTTCTTTTCTTGCAGGTGGATTTAGTTTCGACTAGAGTTCAGTGTGACAAATAATATGTTGTTTGACTCGGTGGGGGTCAGTTCGGCTTGTTTTCTTTATGCCCTTTGAAGGTAAACTTTTAGTATATCTTCCATTGCGTGTTTCCGTGATATACATACATTTTTGTATACTGATGAAGCTAGGTGTGTTAGTACTAAAGTGTCTTTCTTCTACCAGATTGCTCTAACTTACTCAATTTACATGAATTAGTAGTTAATTCAATACGGGATGCTCTTTTTTCTTCTATTTTTTTGTACTTTTCTTTGTTATTTTTAACGTAGAGTAAGTTGCTGTACAATTTCCCATCTTTTTTGTACATATTGATAGTTTGTAATAATAACTAAAGGGCAAGGAAACAGTTTTTAAGGGAGAGTAGTGTTAACTAATAAGCATTTCCTTTATGATAAAATGCTTCAAGTGAACATCATGAAATTGAACACTGAACTTATATTAATTAACGCTTTTTATTACCTGTGATTGTTTTATTGCTGCTATTAATATCATTACAAAGTAGGCATTTCCAAAACAATCTATTTAATTGCATCCGTTTGAGGTATTTTAGTGCATCCAGTTGAGATAAAATTAGTGCGTCCGTTTGAGGTAAATTAGAGCATCTGTTTTTTTGTACCAAAAGCCCCCTTAGTTTTACTGATAACATGCTTAAATGGTTATTATATCCTCTCTTCCCATCTCATATTTCTTCAGGCAAAAAATGGTTCTTAAAAGCTATTGCTGTAGTTGGCTTATTGTTATAGCATATGCTCATAAGATTCTACTGTTGCATCAGTTAACAAGTATATTAGGGAATCATAGCAAACATGGTTTAAGAGTGTATTATATTGGTGGTCTTGTCCTACAGGTCTACACAGGTCTACACAGAGAATTGGCTTTGCTCTATACATTTATACGACTCACTCGGAAAGAAGATATAGTAGTTCCTATTGTAAGCATGCTAACTAGCTTGCTCTAAACAGTATAGTCGATCTCTTATATGGTTAAATACTTAAATCCTAATAACACATTGCACCTAAACTCTTTCTATAAAGTGGAAGTTATAAAAGATAAAATTTGGTTAAAGTCGACTAATATGTAACAGAAAGTCAGTTTGTCATCTTCCCTTTAAGGTTATATGGATGTACTTATATGATTCAGGACTCTTTTATCTATAGCTCAAGTTACCTTAAGATGGTAACTTTTTTTAGGGTTATACAGCATGATAATTTTTTTTACTCACTCATCTGACTCTATCGTGTTTATGTTGATTGCATCTGTTTGTACAACAATATTCGGGCATCCATTTTAGGAACTTTAGCGCATCCATTTGTATTAATGACTTTTTACTCGAGTTCAATATTTTTCCTTGATGCATTTGTTGCTTTATATGGTTAGAAGACAGGCGGTGAGTGTGACATCTTTCATGGTGAGAGTAGACTTACAAAAGAACATTGATTTCTCACTCACTAGCGTGTTTGGAGGACGACGTCTGGAAGAGTGGAGCGAAAGAACCAGAAGGTTGATGCAAAGAAGGCGTAAGTGGTGATCTAAAGACTCTTGAACTCACAAGATTACCTGACCATTTTTTTTCTTTTTTCATTCCTTATTTTCTTTTTTGTTAACAAAGTCGTTGTGCCAAATGTTTCGGCTGGTCATAATTCATTGTAGAAGTGATGGCAATTAAAAGCTTAGATACAGGTTTATAAGTGTCAACAGACTTCTAGTCACCTGTTACATCAGCAGGGATGTAACGCTATAGCAATTTTCTAATATGATGTCATAAACGATAACGTTGGTTAGCAATAACAAAGTGAAGAACATGTGATGTCCATAGCCACTCCCGCTCTTGCAGTTGCTTGGCTAATAACTTATTAAGTTGGATGAGGCCACCAGTAGCAATGACAAGTCTTTCATTAGATTACCATTGCTTGAAGCATTAAGGGATGAAGCGCAAGATATCAAGGGTCTGCAGGTGTGAATATTCCATTTGGAAGATTGATCAATGCACATTTGAAGATTAACGATGGGTCAACTACTAAATTAGACATTAAATGTATACTAGTAGAGTAGTAGTTGTATCTGGATTTAAAAGTGGGTTAAATACTCTTACAGTAGACGTTTTTTAGAGCATATGTTTGGGCATTAGTGCATCCATTTGCATGTTTAATATTTAAATAAAAATTTAGATCAAAATTGGTCTTTTGTGGTTTAATCTAAGTATAAATTTTCTGTCATGTCACGTTTGAGATACTTGTTTTGTAATACTTACTATTGCTATACGCAGGATCGTTTGGCTCTTTTAGGGCATCAATTTGTATATTTTAGTGAATTCGTTTGTATATCACATGCTACATATACAAAAACCGTTTTCGGCACACGACGCCTACCATTACAATCAGGTTTGTCCATAACACAAATTTTATGTAATGTCACGTTTAAGGTACACAAAACACATCTCAACCCCAAAATAAAGATTGGAAAAATAACGGGGAGGTTGTAGATATAAATGAATAAGTAACTGCAAGTACACAAAAAACTCAAAAAAAAAGCAAATCATTTGAAATTTCCAATTAGTACTCCATGTTGTAGTTATATTAACAAGCAATAGTAGAACATCTTAAATATTAATAAATCCCACAATCTCAAGAAACCAATAGAACTCCATCAAGATATTTTTTGCATGATTCATTTCTTATCGCATAATAATAGAAAGATTAGCATTCCTCGTGGTAACTCTTCCACGATATTGACAAGCTTATATTCAACAAGTGACTTTTTTTTTTTTGTGAAGACCCGAGCAGAAGAACATACAATCGATCCACGATACCACCAGTCTCATCCTTCTAACTCGTGTCGAACTATCTTGAATGTATGGTACTTATTAAGATACAGAGTGTGAAGGTCGGGATCCTGCTATTCACGTTTTCTTTATTTTTTCCCTAAAGACCCAAGCATAGAAGAACTTATAGGATCGATCCATTATTCACCAGTCTCATCCTTTTAACCTGCGTCAAATTGTTGTATTCTTTAACAATGAAACTGGCAGGTTGTGTGACTTCAACATGACCTCACTTGTCCCACAACAAGCCTCATTGATTCCCTTGAACATCTCGATTTTTGCATTGCGCAAGATTATAGTGTTATCAGATTTCATCGGATCCACTACATTATCCAAGTAAATTAGAAAATTATAATAATCAACATCAAAGAACAAGCTTGCAAACATTCGGGTTCTTTGCATTAGTAATAAATTTACTGACATGATCTTGTATAGCATAACATTGTTTGGGTGCCTCTATGGAACACAAGTTATAATCTGAGGTGCATGATTGTTAGATTGGATAATGGGTCCAACAAGTGTTCTAAAGCTGGGTTGAACCATAAAACTTGTCATAAATTCTTTTTTTTCTTATAAATCAGTAGCTTAAAAATCTTTATTAGTTGATTACCACAAGAATCTGCTACAAATATAAGCGATCCAAGTTGCACTAAGAGCAACAACCATACTATTCCTACTAAAGTTTTGTACTGAGTATGAAGTTACAACGAAGCACTATACATACATTTCAAACATTTGTGGACAAAATGCTAAAATTATATCATTCTTGTTGCTAGTATCATATACATAGAAAATAATGAAAATGTTAGTGCTTTAAAGTCTTAGCCTTTACAAAAAAACAAGCTAAACAAAGGCTTTAAGAAAAAGGCTACCCATTCAGTCAAAGCAACATAAAACACTAAAAGGCGAAGTGCAAACACATATAGTGGCATTCCATCATTCTAGATTGAAATATACTTTTATTATTTCTGGTAAAAAACAATCATACGTACAAGGATGCCACCGTAAAGGGCGATGGGAACAGAGTAAAAAGGGTATTGAAGGATGGGACATCAAATTCCATCTTCTTTAATATTATTAACGACTGCATCATCATATCGACATATGAAGGTGATACATGCACATATATTAATAAAAAAGTTATATACAAAAACAATAAGAGCAAGAGAATTTACCCTACCTGCACGATCAGTCAATAAAAGATCGTTCAGATCATCAGGAAAACAATTGCGTGTTCGAATGCCAACATGAATAATATCACGTAATTCTAATCTATCAGAAAGAGGAAAACATTCAAGTCACATAACCTATGTATGAACTACATGACTATGACTATATGCAGCAGTAGCTCTTCCAGGCATTTGGTCCAATATCGTCAATATTCTTTTTATTGAATCAGAACCATAACAAATGAGTAACACCAGAGGCGCAGGGAAGGGGGGGGGGGGGGGGGTCAAAAGGGTCATGTGACCCCCTAGCAAAAATATCGTAGTGTAAATTTTTGGTTTTTTTTAATTTGGCCCTCTTAAGAACAATTTTGTAGTGTAGTTTATAAAAAATATCAAATTTTGACCCCCCAAGCCAAACTTTCTGGCTCCGCCCCTGAGTAACACACTATAGTAAGAAACTAAGAAAGGCTTTCGTTGGTCTTAGATATTTGTTTAGATATATAGTACATTTACTTAATAATTAGTTGCATGTGTTAAAGATCTTCATGACCATGTTACTCGTTCCCTATTTTGTTCTTCATACATTCTTTACTGATACACTTTTATCATAATTTTTATATAAACTGCGCATTTTATAAATCAAGACCAAAAGTATATCTATAACATAAACAATTAATAATGCATCACACTTACAAAATATAGTTGACACAATTTATCAAACACCTTGTGTGCTGCCTTTTTAACCATGATTTGTAAAGTATGTATTTTGTTGGCAAACTTTATTTTCAGATATAAATATAGAAGTAAAATATTGAATATAACACATTTACATCAAAAAACACACAAAAAATAATTAACAACATATATACATGAAAACGAAGATTAATACAATCATATAAATTGATGATTATTGTAAAAGTTATTAGAAAACCTTACTTATAAAACTCAAATGATGAATCTGATTAAAGAGTGGAATGGTGGGGAACATGGTGAATGGTTTGGGAATAGTTGTGGTGTACGGTGGTGAACGATAGTGGTGAAAGGTGGTGGTGAGCGGTGGTTGTGAACGGTTATAGTGACCGGTGGTTGTGTCGGTGGTTGTAAACAATGGTGGTGAAATTTTAGAAAGAAGAGGAAAAAACGTTATTAGAGAGAAAGAAAGAAAAAAAGAAAAAATTAAATCGTGATGTGAATTTATAAAACACACCCTGAAAAAAAGAAAGTTACAGATAGCCCCCTGTAGTTTGGTGAAAAAAAAAGAAAGGGAAAGAGCCCCTTGATCCAACGGTAGGGAGGGGGTTTTCTAAGTTTTCCATTGAGATTAAGTTTTCTCTTGATCCCATCTCTCTCTCTCTCTCTCTCTCTCTCTATATATATATATATATATATATATATATATATATATATATATATATATATATATATATATATATATATATATATATATATATATATATATATATATATATATATATATATATACTAGCCTTTAGACCCGTCCGGTGGACGAGCTAGCTTTATGTATATATTTTTTAATGAAAATTGAATTTATGTGTGTTTGTATTAGAAGTTTAGTATATGTAGTGTTAGTTATGACATTGATATTTTGATAATGTAGCATAGAATAGAAAAAAATAACGTAGTTTAAGATATTTTATTTATTTAAGAATATTATGAGTTAATTGAATTTGCATACGTTAACGGTATGAATAAGTTTTTTACATTAATTTTTTTTTAGAATTTTAATCATATTGTATAAATATTTTATGTATTTTTGAATTTTATGAGGTAATAAAGGTTGTATATGTTAATGTTATGAATAACGTTTTTACATTAATTTTTTTTAAATTAATATTATTGTTGTGCATTTTATAGAATTTTATATTCAAGGCATTGTTTCACCATACTTCCTTATGTATTTTTATAGAATTTTGTATTTATGGCATCATTTATAATTCCTATATATATTTTTATAGAATTTTGTATTTAAGGCATCATTTTTAATTCCTATTTATTTTTGAAGCATTTAATGGAATCATTTTTATAGAATTTTGTATTTAAGACATTGTTTCACCATCATTCCTTATATATTTTTATCAAATTTTGTATTTAAGACATCATTTGCAATTCCTATATAAATTTTATAGAATTTTGTATTTAAGGCATCATTTATAATTCCTATTGTATTTTTGAAGCAATTTATGGGATCATTTTTATAGAATTTTTTATTTAAGGCATTGTTTCACCATCATTCCATATATAATTTTATATAATTTTGTATTTAAGGCATCATTTGTAATTCCTATATATATTTTTATAGAATTTTGTATTTAAGGCATCATTTGTAATTCCTTTTTTAAGAATTTTATGGAATCATTTTTATAGAATTTTTTATTTTGGGCATTGTTTCACCATCCTTCCATATATATTTTTATATAATTTTATATTTAACGCATCATTTATAATTCCTATATATATTTTTATAGAATTTTGTATTTAAGTCATCATTTGTAATTCCTATTTTATTTTTGAAGCATTTTATGGAATCATTTTTATAGAATTTTGTATTTAAGGCATTATTTCACCATCCGTCCTTATATATTTTTATAAAATTTTCTATTTATGGCATCATTTGTAATTCTTATATATATTTTTATAGAATTTTGAATTTAAGGCATCATTTGTAATTCCTAGTTTATTTTTGAAGTATTTTATGGAATCATTCTTATAGAATTTTGTATTTAATGCATTGTTTCACCATCCTTCCTTATATGTTTTTATAAAAAAATTTATTTAAGGCATAATTTTTAATTCCTATATATCATTTTATTGAATTTTGTATTTAAGGCATCATTTGTAATTCCTATATTATTTTTGATGCATTTTATGGAATCATTTTTATAGAATTTTGTATTTAAGGCATTGTTTCACCATCATTCCTTATATATATTTAAAGAATTTTGTATTTAAGGCATCATTTGTAATTCCTATATATACTTTTATAGAATTTTATATTTAAGGCATCATTTGTAATTCCTATTTTATTTTTGAAGCATTTTATGGAATCATTTTTTATAGAATTTTGTATTTAAGGCATTGTTTCACCATCATTCCTTATACATTTTTATAGAATTTTGTATTTAAGGCATCGTTTGTAATTCCTATATATATATTTTTTATAGAATTTTATATTTAAAGCATCATTTTTAATTCCTATTTTATTTTTGAAGCATTTTATGAAATCATTTTTATAGAATTTTGTATTTAATGTATTGTTTCACCATCCTTCCTTATATATTTTTTAAAATTTTATATTTAAGGTATCATTTGTAATTCTTATATATATTTTTATTGAATTTTGTATTTAAGGCATCATTTGGAATTCCTATTTTCTTTTTGAAGCATTTTATGGAAACCCTTTAATGAATTACATGTGTCATTTTTATAAAATTTTGTATTTAAGGAATTGTTTCACCATCCTTCCTATATAAGGTTTTTTGATTTGATTTGATTTGATTTGATTTGTTATATATATATATATATATATATATATATATATATATATATATATATATATATATATATATATATATATATATATATATATATATATATATATATATATATATATTATATAGGTATAATTATGACTTGAAACCATAGTTTTTAATCCAGTCATATCCCAGTCACATCTTTTAACCAATAGGATTTGATAATTGGCTAAAAAATCTCATTACTTGCCTTATTTAAGTCATTTTTGGGCGGAATGCAATTTTCTAAGACGAAGATTTTACAAAATCGCGTTTTGAAAACGCGTGTATAAATAATGGTATATACTTTCTTTTTTTCATTTTTTCCCACAGCAACGGGTGAAAAAACACACACACACCATCCATTTTTCTCTAAGGTAAACCTTAATCCAAAAACATAAAAAAAAGGAAACGATCTTTGATCTTTGTTGTTTAATTCACATTCAATTGTATTACTTTTTATCTTTTCTTAGATCTTTGATTCACAAATAAACTTCCACATGATTGAATAGAAGCTGCCCATAAACCCTATTAACAAATCATGTATACACAAATGAATTCCTATAAAGACGGATCAGGTTTATGTAATGCTAACAAATGAGCTGAGGACGGATCAGGGAAATACACACAACGATCCTATAAACCCTAAAACACACACACACACTCAGATCACATATCAATCTCAAATCAGGTATTATGCTTGTATTCGTTTTTGATCTGTTGTATCTGGTGTCACTCCATTTCATTGGATATGCGACTCATTCAATTATTCGGTTTAATTATGTTTCAATTCGATTTAATTTGATTTGCCCTAATTTTTGGAGGGTCAAATAGTCGATGGAAGACTAGAGTGCCTGTACCATGGATGGCAATTCGAAGGCAAATGCAAATGTGTCAAGATTCCTCAAGTTGGTTTTTAAATTTTATGATTGATAATTTGATCTACAGTGTATTTGGAAATGTGTTATTGACCAATCACTGATTTAATAATTAGACTGATTATCGAGAAAAAAACTAAATTAACTTACTTTATCAGGGTTAAAGGTTAAAGTTAGTGACCAACTCTTAATCGTGTAGATACATGAAGTAAATGCTGTTAAACGCTCGCCAGTCCTAAATGTTGCTAAACGCTCTGCGCCAAACACACCTAACAGTTTGTTAAGAGAGATTTCAGTTGAATTGTTTCATATAAGGTTAAATATGAATGTACAAAACTAATTTTAATTTCAGCATAAATAACGACATGCATCCATTTTTCATTTCATCTAAGAAACTGCTTATTTTATCTTATTTTAATTGACACAAAACTGCTTCCAAACTCTACTTCATCTTATTAAGATATATGTGAGGTAGATAGACTATGGGCGAGATGCCTCACCAATCATAATATTCGTGTCATAAGAATTGTGCCACCAAGAATTTCCGTTAATTATAATTATAAAAAATAGATTGGATGATTTCAATTAGCAGATATTGATTGGAATTATTGGGAACAAAATCATATGAATCCACGTCCCCAAACCCTAGCTCGAATCTTTTGTGATGGTTGATTATTTACCAGGAGAAGCACATTTATAGTAGTGGAAGGGTGTTTGTTTCAATGTTTATAAGAAGAAAATACGAATAAGAGGTACAAGTCTTTGTTTTTTCTTGATTGTATGTATTTGTTTTTTTTTTTACTTTTGTGGCTTGCTAAACCAGGATATCATTATGGTCAGGAGTGTTTGCTGTTAAAAATCTTGAGAAGTATTGTTTATGGAGGTTTACCTCCATAGCGTAACTGAGGTCGCCAAGGCACACTGACACAACCTTCAAATACAGAACCACAAATTGGAAAAATTGACCCTTCTTGCGGAACTTATTCCAGACATTTCATAAAAAAATTAGCGAGCAACAAGCAAATGCAGTACCGACACACATTTAATTATCGGTGTGAGCCAAAGGGGGCAGAATTATGAAGTCTTCAAACAAATGTATGAGAAACACACACCACCTGTCTTAATTACGTTTCATAAATCCTAGATTTATTCAACTTCGAGTTTAGGATTAAATCATTTTAGATGATCTTAGCTGATAAAAAGTGTGCATATTTTATGGGTTAGAATTTTTTTTAAGTTCTTTGTTTTTTAATCTGCCAGTGATGATGTTTATTTGCGGACCAAGACTAACACTATGAAAATGATCATTCAACGTTGTAATCCGACCTATTTCTAACATTGGTTTTCAGTTCCTCATTGTTTGATTTGATCCATATAAAATGCAAAGAGTTTTATAGTGCTATATTTGAAAACAAACATGGCAACAATAAAATGTCAAACATACTATTCACTTTCTGATGTAGTGGTAGTGATAGTGGCCTTCCTTACTGCAGTTGCCAAATACATCAATCGAATACAATCCTCTCTATGATGCGGAATATTTTATTAACCTTTGGTGTAGGTCAGAGGAAGACTGCATCATAGAGAGGATTGTATTTCTATTAATTTGACTTCAATTGTTATCAATTCTTTACTGAGTTGTATGGTTTCTCATCTTTCTGATATTAGGTAAGTAAGACGTCACAAATATAGCACTTTTTACACTTCTTTAATGTTACAATCAAGCATTCATTTTTTGTCGTTTAACATTTTATGTACTGAGTTGTGTATGGACTTAAGAGAAGTCATTGCAGGAGTAACACAAACAGATAAAATTGATCTTAATATGAATGATAAAATGATTTTTTAATAACTGATGTGCAACTTTCTTTGAACTGATGCACCATCCCTAATATGTTTTTATCTGTATAACATTACCTTTTCCGAGCTTTGAGTTACACCATTCAAATTAAGCCGAATATGGTTTATGTCGCAGTGGTAGGAAAGTTTATGCTTATGAATACTATTTTTATACCTTTATACACAACTGATGACAAATCTTTGAGCCATCTTGGGAAACCTATTGATTTAGATGCTGGTGTAAGCATGAAGAGCGAACATGGAAAAACATAAGCACAAAAAAACATGGCACCAATAAAAGGACTAGTGGAATTAGGTAGGTTCCTATGAACGAATGTTTGATTATGTAGCAGGGTTCCGCAAAACCAGATGAGGTCTAGAAGTTGGAAGGATGGTGCCAAAGTTTAAGCCGAATGCGTAGGAGCTGGTCTTAAGCATCCCAGTGATGATATAAACTCTGGGACATAAGATTTATCATAAACTCGTCATGATGGTGTTGTGCGATTTATTGCATCTAATACTAATAAGTATTAGCCATGGCTCCTGCCTTAGTTGCTACCTTGATTGCCGTCCAGTGTGCCAGGGCTGCCGAGGATATGCCGCTGCTACAAATGGTAAGCTTCTTACCAAAAGTCATCTTCTGGTTTCATTTATAACGGAAGGAGTATTATATATTTATCTATGAAGAATTCCTTTATGTACTTGACAAGTCGTTTTTCAATGTAGTTGGAGATTCAAGGTGTTCCATATCAGATAGACTGAGACTGGTGGCTTCATGGTACTTACTCATATTATTTATTACTTTAAATTCACCATATATCAAGAATGGTAACTATTGCTAATGACTTGATATTCACTGATATTGTTTCCAGATTACTCCCACCCCGCCGCATGGCCACATAAACCTGGTCTGCTACTCTTCCATTTTTTGGGGTTCAGGTATCTTACCTACAAAAACCGCATATTATTAGCATTCCTTTTAATCTTACTTCAAAATTTTCAATGCAACCTGTCATAGTGGATGAGAAGGGAAATGAAATTGACGGCGAGTGCAGCGGGTATTTATGTGTTAAAAACGCATGACCCGGGTCATTCAGGACACTATACGGTGAGCTATAGCCTAGAGACAGGTATCTCAAATTACAACCAAACTTCCCTATATAACTTAAACTGCATATTAGGAAAGCTACCAAGTTGCATTTGATAATAGAAATGCGACAAGACATTACCTGAAGAAGAATATAGAGGGAATATATTGTATGTGTTTTCCTCATTACGATTGCGGTCCCGACTTGTGCGCACAGTAATGTGCTGATTTGGGTATGTTCCATCTCTGATGGGTCAAAAACGTAAAATGAACATTCATTTTTTTAAGGATTTTTTAGCATGTGGTACTTGCTGTCAGGCAAAGATCTTTTGCATTTCTTGAACTAACTGTAGTACACAGACCATTTTAATATGATGCGGGTTTTTATTATCTTTATGAGTAGGTTTTGGGATATTTACAATGAGAAAGGCTGCTGACATGTTGATAGAAGCAGTGACAGTCGAGTTGGGTGGATCATTTATTGATAGTTTGTTACATCACAAACAGGTGCTTGAATAAGTTATATAATTTATCAATTTGAAATGCTAAAAGCTAGAAACAAACAACTGTCAGGGGTAGTTCAAGATAGTTCCGTTAGGGAGTTTGAATGCGACAGTACTTATTCTCTCTTCAAGCTACAGGTTATCCAAGATAATGCTACTTGAATTAGTTTTAGAGTGAAATATACTCATACCGATCATATGATCTCATGAGGCCATGTAACTATGGTTGGATGTTATGATCTGCACTATGTTTGAGATAAATTGGTTCTTACGTATTCTACATTTTAGGATATTGGTGCATGTTCAAGGCCATTCCAGGTATTATTTAAAGGGTGTTTCGATTCTCTTTCGAAAACTAATTATGGTATATTCCCAATCCTATCTGCACGCCCTTAAATCCTTCCGATTTTACACTCTTTCCCATGTTTTAGTTCATGAGTTTCTACTAATTGT
This sequence comes from Glebionis coronaria, assembly GCA_025667525.1. NCBI lineage: Eukaryota > Viridiplantae > Streptophyta > Magnoliopsida > Asterales > Asteraceae > Glebionis > Glebionis coronaria. Next base: position 463,874,194 of record CM046881.1, read on the forward strand.
AGGAAATTAAACAAATAGTTAACTTGGGTCATACACAGAAATCGATAACGTACAGATCCTTAACTCAAGTCACGTATGACTTACCTCATTGTCTTAAAAAAGGTAATGAATCCATGTTTGTTCTAAAAGTGTGACTTTTATGTGTTGATCAATTAAATTTAATGATTAAAGATTTGTGTTTTAGATCTTAATCTTGTATCTGATATCAGTTTATGTGTCAATGAAAGAAGGCATGTTCAGTAATTGCAAAAAAAAATTGTTCATGACTTCATGTAACCTTTTAAATATTATTGCTTTCAGGCTTTCATCAAGTCTACCTCTTTCTGTACTAAATATACCATTCATACATCTCATGCTTTTTTTATATGTCTTTTATAACAATTTAAATTATAGGGGAAATATAGATTTAGGAACATGATACCTGTATAATCCGTGAATCCCAAAAGCAATCACTAATTAACCATACATTTCATAAAGTAAATTAGTTAATTCACTCACATGTATTGAGTTCACGAGTTCAATAATTAGTAAATTCACTAACATGTAGGATAATATAAATGAACAAACTCTCGCAACTCATTAGTAGAGAGACCAATCTGATTGAGAAGCACCTTTAAGATTAGTTTGAAAACTATCAACAGGATATAGTTGGTAACTGGTTGTGTGTAATATTTTCTACAGAAAGACTGACTGAAAAAAGCTTTGGAACAATGTGACATTATCATATATATTACTTTGTTTAACTAATTTTTGTAGCTTTAAATACTATTATTGATTTTGATGTTGTATGAATATAGATCTATTTGTGATTCCCTCAGGTCGCACAAAATTTTCATAAAATAATTGCCACTAACATAAGAGAAGCACAACTAGCAGTAGCCAAACCTCACCCTAATGTCAAATACATCTACCCACCATTACCATTAACTGATGACGGACTACTTTTAAGGTACGTCTCAGCGAGTGTGCTGCAGTATAACATACAAGTTATTGTTAAAAAAGACGGATAATGACACATAAGATGTTGTGTTGCGGTACAACATGATCTATCTTTTTTATTTCTATTGCTCTATTAGTTTCCATCAGAGTAGGTTGCTATATGAAAAAGAATATTGATGTCGACTGTCTAATTATGCAGTCTACTCTCAGTAGAGACAACGATCGCCCTGGATCAAACTAAGTTTGACACAGGAGAGTTTGACACAGAGGTAATAACTGATTATAGATGCTATATAAACTCTTGTAATCTGGCGGAATTTAATGCAGTTACTTATGAATGGGTCGTTTGGTTATGTTATATCCAAAACGGGCCGGATCAAACTAAGTAGCTAAAATGGTTACAGAATGGGTTGAACAGGTTGAAAGTCCCCCAACCTCTTCCAATTGTTCCATTCAGATAATTAGATTATTGTTATAACTATATTGTTTTTGTTACTGTAGTTAACTCCTAATGCATTAAATTTTCAACTTTTCTTGAATATGGACAAAAAGTGTTTGTGCTTAACCTAGCCCGACTTGTTCTGTTTCAACCCAAACCTGTTTTGACTTGTTACCAATCCCCTTGCCATTTCTATGATCATAGAAATCAGTTAAGCAAGAAACTTGAAATAAGATTGTAGCATTCACAGTGGTTTTATGTTGTGATGTAGGGATTGTTGGCTAAGGTAAAGTTTCATGTCAATTACAAGGGTAAATCACTTATTCAGCCACTTCAACAGGTGAACAGTTAACTAGCAACATTACATCTGATATGTACATTTGCATGTTTTGAAGTGCCTCCTATTTCGTGTTACATAACTTGATGGAACATCTCATATTTGTGTTTGCTCGAGGTTCTAACCAGACAAGGTTTCCTTTAACAGCTCCTGAAGCAACAACAAAAAGTTGAGCTTTTTGTGGTGGAGGCTCACAGGCCTACATTTCTGTGTTTTAGAATTTAGATTAACAAAAAAAATAGTCTGTTTAACGGAAGAAGTTGCAAACAAGAACCGGAATCAAGAAAAGTTACTAGAATAAAATAAATCCAGGGAGTAAAAGATCAACATTTTGGAATCGAAGGTTAAAGAAACGTTGGAGTCGAAAGATCAGATTGTCGATTAACTGGAAAAACTATTGAAGACCTCAGAAGTCATCTCGAAATGAAAGGAGATGAACTCAACACATTGACTGAAATGATATATAACCTTGAAGTCAAAATCCGGTTAGCAAATCAGAAGCTTCGTGCAACGGAACAGGTTTTAAACAGGACTGAAAACGAGCACACAACTAAAGAAGATAAGCTGCATCAAGAAAATAAACTTTTAATGGAAAAAAAGAAACTTTGACTCAAACAATCGATGCCATCAAAAACAACCCACCAATAATATGATTAAGTACTTTTTATGTGTGATTTGACTAAATATTCATCTATTAATATGGGCCCTTTTGAAACCTTAGTATACAGGAATCATCTCAGGGTGGCTCGATTCTTACACCAGCTAAAGTGCTGATTGGTAGTGAATTTGAGTAGATGTTTGTTAGTGTTGGGGCAAGAAGGGTCAGAGATCTTTTTGCTGCAGCAAAGAAATGCTCACCTTGTATTATTTTCATAGATGAGACTGATGCCATTGGTGGAAGCCGTAACCCAAAGGACCAACAGTATATGAAGATGACTTTGAATCTGCTACTTTGGCGGCTGATTCTACGCCTCAAATTTCTTCGTCTTGACCAACCACTTTCGACCATTGCCTATTATACTATGATCTCTGTAACTGATAACCTGCCCGTTGTCCCACTTCTTATGTTTATCATCTGGTGTTGCACTATAGTTGAAATGAGTTCATCTTGCATCGCCTTTCTGTTTCTTTTTAGCAAACCTTTATATTTTACCCAGACCCACTATAAAAAACCATACCTACACAATTAATTAAGAAGTATTTTTTCAAAATGTAGAGTCTATTTTTTTTCATTTCACCATTGTTTATGTAGACGCTTTCTACAATACAATTCCTTTATTTCTTACGTATTTTCTATATACCTTAAGAACATAATTGACATAAATTATCGATTGATGGTTGCTTATACAGGAAAGTTGCACTTCCGAAACTGTCAAGTTTTCTTAACTATTCTGATGTAAGTGTCATTTAGACCAATTTGTCAGTAGAAACATATTGAATGCAATTCTTATGTGCTTGGGTTTGTACAGGTTGCTCGAACAATTAATGAAGTAGCTGTAATGTCACCAGACTTTAAGGAATGGTTGCAAAACAAAGCTATATGCTCCTCCAATTCAGTTTGACTCCTCTATGAGTTCCTCGAGTTTGCATCAGTAGCAGGTGGACAATTTAAGCTGCAAGTCGTCTTTGATTGTACTAACTTTTTGTGGTAATTAGAATATATTTCAGAAGTACATTTATGCCATTCAAATTTTGAAATAATAGTCGTCATTGTTTTTCTGATTCGAGTGTTTGTTGCTCATTTTTAAGCTGTTTATTTCGGTCCAAGTTGCTGCCATTATGGTTAAAGCTGTCAAAAAGTTTTAGGCTGCCAAAACGTATTGTCATAAACAATCACTGTCACATAAACGCAGCTGTAAAAAAAAGAAGGCTGTATCACTACAACAAATTAGTTGATTTTTCACACTTATTATGCCACTTGTTCATAATTTAAAATGTGTGAATTTGAAAAATTCACCCTTTCATTAGTGTTGTTGGTGTAAACAAATTGGGTGTAACAAATAACTTCACACTTTTAAGTACCAAAATTTTTAATACTTCACGCTTTTATGTGTGAACTTTTTAAAACATCACACAAAAAGTGTGAACTTTTTAATAGTTCACACTTTTTAATACTTTCCACTTACAAATGTAAACATTTTACAATTAAAGTTCACTCTTTCTAAAGTGCGAAGAAAAAAATGTGAACAAAGCCTAAATTTGTTGTTGTGTATAAAATATCCTTGATGTCAATAATAGTTGATGCCGTAATTGTCTGAATGCTGTTGTAGCATTTAACTCGTGTTGCTGCTTTGATTAGATATGGCTTCCTTAGTCTGTAGTGTTGTTTATTGTATTTGTAGCTTCTTCTGTTATATAGCATCTGTAGTGTAGTTCTTGTTACAACGTAATTCTGGATTTGTGTGATTTAAGTTTGAAATTTGCTATTATCTTGCTTTAGATCTACCTTAGTAAATATAATATGATTTGCTATGAAGTAAAAGTCAGGTTTAAATTCATGTAATATGAGTTGTAGTCAGTAAATCTGAAGTCCACGTCCTCAAATAGCACACCTCAACAAGTCATTGCTTGACCATCTAATATACACTATATTTTTGGTATGTCGTTCCATAAAGTTACTTAAATAGGTTTATTAGAGGGGACGGAGCGGTCACGTCGTGCCCCGGCGTTGGCCGGCGTGACCACATCGGGAAATACCGCGTGGAGGACGCCGTGCTTGTGGCCACGCCGACAATTTCTTTTACAACCCCCCCCCCCCCCCCCCCCCCCCCCCCCCCCCCCCCTCCCTTTTTCGCGTTACAAAACACCTCCTTATGGATTCCAAACGATAAGAAACGTTTTACACTTACATATTTGATGAAGAAGGTGGCGAATAATGATGAAGGATGAACTTTTTTTTTGCAGCAGCAGGGAGACGAAGATTGGAGGGGGTGCTTGGAGACGAAGATGATAAGGTGGATTGACTTTTAGTTTTTCTTTCCATTTATTATTTTTTTTTGGCCCATTTATTTCGGGTTTCTTTTGCCCATATAATCTAATGGCAGTTATAGGATTTTTTGGCCCATTTATTTCGGGTTTTTTATACCGTATGTTACGATGTAATGTTTTTTATGTGAATAAATAAAGTAAGTTAGGTTTTAAATAAATTAGTTATTGAGGGTAGTTTTTGAAAAAATGTGAAAAAAAGGTAAATTAGTGTGGAAATGGTGTGATGATAAGATGAGTTTTTTTGTGTGGATGTGGAAGTGAAAAAACTGACGTGACGGGGTGTTTTTTGGGTGGTGGTGTGACCACTCCATGTGCTCTTAGTGTGAAATTAATTTTCACGCTATCTGCTTAGGATAAAGAATTTAATAAACTATTTTTTTTCTTTTGAACAATGAAATTTTTTTTTATGATCTACACTATATTTTTGGTATATCGTTGCATAAAGTTACTTAATATTTTTATTTTTAGTTGATAAATTTATTTTTATGTCGTACTTGTTTCGATTTGCGTCATACATGTAGTTTGCATTTTTAGTTTTCATATTTTTTAAAACGTAGAAACGTAGAATTTTGGAAAACTACATCAAACTATAAAAACATTCAAATCAATTGTCTAAACTTAATCGAACGTCTCTAATTCACAATATCCTCGTGTAAAAGAATCTGGATCATTCTCATGTGTATATATCCGTCTTTAGTGAGATTTGTAGGTTATTACTTTTTCTTAAAGATAATTTCCTATTTATTTATTACTTATAACAAAATACAACGACACGTTTCTCCATATCAAAATTTTGGCGTCTCTGTCGGGGAAAAATTCAAACCACAAACACATATCTTCCATGTTTAGATGTCTCAGTTTAATAACATTTGTGGTTCATTCTTTAGTGTCTTTGGCGTCTCCCATAGCTTGTGTTTCGGAAGATGGTGTTTCCTTATTTTTCATCATTAATAAACAGATGAATATAGCTTAGTTGTAGATCAAAGTAATATATGAAATTCATGTAAAAGACTAATGATAACATTTTGTTTCTCCTACTGCAATAACTCTAATGAACAACGTTGTTGGTCTCGATATCGTATTGGGCTGAAGAAAAATATTATAGGTTTTTATATTTACTCTTAGACTCAAGATACTATTGGGAAACCGTGCATTTCTGCTCACTTTAATTCCGTCTTAAAGACACGGAACTTGAGTTACACACAAGCATTTGATGGTCCCACATATGTGAGTTGGGACTAACTGATGTATAATTTAAAAAAAAAATCTATATTAATCGCATTAGCTTGGCCAAACATCCCTTCCATTTTATAATTCTTCACAGGTTTACATAAGCTTAAGCTTATAATCTCTTTATAGTAGATGTTAGATGTCTTTCATATATTCGAGGATGGTTACACATCTTCTGTTTCTTAAATCAAACATACTATAGATAAATGTTGTATCAATTATCCAGTAGACAATGCAATTTCTTATATTTGTGTTTCTGCATATTATGTTATTAGATCAATGTAGTTTTAACTATATGTCTGTTAACCTGTTATAAACATGTAAAATGTGTGTATTGTTATGATACTAAGGGAATCTTTCGTTTTTCGTGTCACACCAAGTCTTAAGCCCACTATTTGACCTATTGTATGACGTGAAGGTCAGGCCTTACGTTTTTACGAAGCCTTTGCGAGCAGCCTTACTTTGCGAGTTTTTTAGAACATCGTTGGTTGCACCTTGCAACCAATGACCTCGTGCCTTTTTTACCATTATACTATTTGTCACTCTAACGTAGAATATAAATTTAGGACCTCAACAACTACTAACGAGAAATACTTCGTTTTAACTTTTAACTTTAAACAATGCATTAAACACGATTCTATATAAACCAACTAAGCTATCTTAGTTGGCCACCAAGGGTAACCTTGGGAGGTATTCTTGGAGAGGTCTCGAGTTTAAGTCTTACTAAGAACTTTTAGGGGCCCGAAATAAATAGAAGCAGGAGTTGGGGTTTATCCCTTAAGAAGAAGGTTCGAGGCTTGCATACTGCCCAATTGGATGTCACTGTAAGCTCGAATCACTAACTACTAACTCGCCATCAAAAAAACCCGAAGCTATATAACTAATAGAAATTATGTTCAAAAAACCTATTTAATATCTACACTCTCTATTTCCAACAAAATATTACTTGATCCAGAATAATATCAAGTCTCACTGCCAATAGATATAACTAATGCACGAGCATACTTTTACAAAAATTCTCTGGTCAAACTGATCGAGTCACCGGATCACGGGTTCATCGTGAACGGTTCGTTCATATCAAGAAAGAAAAGACAACTCCGCCCGTTGACCACAAATAAATGTTACTTAAGTGTAAACTATAACTAAAATATACGAAAGGTTAAGTTACAAATTCAAGAAACTAAAAACGCACGAGCCATATTCACTTTGGAATAAGAAAAAAAGCGACCCCGCCCGTTGGGCGGGTTACGACGCTAGTGTATATATATATATATATATATATATATATATATATATATATATATATATATATATATATATATATATATATATATATATATATATATATATAAATCATATTCCAAGATTTTATATGCAGGACGTCTAATCTACGCAGAAGTAAGAAGGAAATCTAGGGGTATAATAAATATGTCAAATGCTAGAATATTCGTCTATATTTTTAGATAATACTCGTGTTATGTTGGAAATTTCTAAGTCAATGATTTACATTATTTTTGTTTGATTGAATTAGAACGCTTCTTCAGTCAAATGAATAAAATTTAAATCAGCAAATTTATGATTTCTTCCTTGCATAAAGTTGGACGCATCTTTATGTTAGTAAGAATTTATAAATTGACTTAAAGATATTCAATATAAGACAAGTGTACACTTAATAAAATGTTACAATTCCAAATGAGAAATTACGTATATTATTATGTATTATATTGAAAAGGTATTATTTGATTCGAAAAGCAAGGAAAAGTAAATTGGACCATTCAATGATTTTTGAACTGGGTTGTGACATGATAACTTGAGTTTCTTAAAGAACTCAGTAATATTCATAATACTTTTCGCATTACGAATCTGAAGGCATGTTTATTTGATGAATCTCTTATAATCCCAAACGAAAGAGTTTCCACTCAACGATAAACTAAATTATGTGGTGTGATATTGTATTTATAAATGTTGAAGCATGAATAGAACCCTAAGCCCTGAATATGTTTGGAATCGCGAGGATTTTACTCGTCTCGGTTTTATGATATTACGTTTTTTCTAAATCTCAGGACGAGATTTCTTTAAGGGGGAGAGACAGTGACAATCCTCAAATTTCACATATGTGTTATCACAATATTAAATAAGGAACAAATATTCCTTATTTGACTATCATCAAATAGTCAAGGGGGTTCCCCCAAATGATCAAGTTACCCACTAAGCATTAAATGCTTGCCTAATCCGTTGCAAAACTGTCCTTTCAACTACACATGACCCCACGTCATCTCTGTAAAAAGCATTTGAAATACTGCGACGGAACAGTAGCCGAGAAAAATGTGGTACCATTTTTTATGCGGCATTAATGCATGTGAAAATATTTCAAAATTATTCCAAATAATTTCTCTTTCACATCCGAGGTTATAAATACCCCCTCATTCAGAATAACACACACACACAAGTTATTAGCAATCAAACTCCGCAAAAAAATTTCTCTCAAAAAAAGTATATGTGTTCAAAGATTTCTTCAATGGTAATCACATCGATCACTCGTTTTATTGTTATATAGTATACGCGCCAACGATCGAAGTTACTTAGTGATTCCATCTCTCTTTTGATTTACACATCAGCGCTCGAACTTGTTCGTAACCATCTGAAGTCAAAAGCTTGCACAAAGTCACTTGGTGACCATCCGTTGCATTATAACAAGAAACAAGTCATGGTTTGATTTTCATAAGTGCCATAGTCCTTTTTACAAACGATTTAATAATCTTATCTTAAAATGGCAATATCAATATCTATTACCTACGCCCCTCAGTCTAAGAATCTAATTAATGAGGGAGTTCATTTTTCAGGGAACAAATACGGGGGGAGTTCTAGTCACCCTCGTAATATCTCAGCCAATAAACCAGTTTGCAAATTTCTTAAAAATTGTGATTGGGCTTAAGCTTTTACGAACACCCCCTCAGTACTATACATGAATATCTCAGGGAATTATGGTATACTGTTGTGGTTGTAACCCAACTACCCAAGGGCTTGAAGGATCTCAGGGGTTTGAGACCAAGTCACACAAAGGGTCAGTCATACAGTTCACTGTCAACAATGGGAAGACACCATTAATTTTGGACTTTAACACATTTTGTGAAGCCAGTGGACTGGATTATAATAAAGGAGAATATGTTGCACACCCTGAAATGGATACAGTTAAAAATGGCGTGAAAAATATCGGGGTCCCTGAGTTACTTCTAGCTAAAACCCCATTGATCAAAACTGCTTTTCCTATGGATTGGAGGATCCTGGTTACTTTGTGGTTCAGGTGATCGGTGGGAATTATTCATCTACTGAGCAAGTGAATTCTACTCAGCAGATGCTAACCTATAGTCTTATTCATGGACTGAAGGTTGACATAGGAGAAATCGTTTATAATGATCTCATAACAAGGCTCTTGAAGGAGTCAAGGCAAAAGTATGTATCTTACCCAAGGTTCATATCTTGTGCCTTAGAAAGGTTATTGGGTTCTCTTTACACTCAGGATAAATTTACTGGGTATTGAACCCCCATCCTAAATTCCACAAATTTTTCTAAGAACCCATCTAAAGTCACACCTATTGAATTGACGGCTCATATGACTGAGGTGATCAGTCGTGAATCATCTGTGTCTCCCATTCACTTCTCACGAAAGAAGGGGAACAAGAAGACTCAGACTGTTCCAAAGACCAACCCAAAGGAACAAGGCCCTGAGGCTTCCGAGATACGTAAGAAAAAGGCCAAGGCTAAAAAGACCACCCTTGTTTAGACCAAGCTTCAAACACCCCAACAGAAAGAGCTTACGGGAGTCCCAGATACATCACAGTCAGGGTCGACGGGGCAACCTATTGGTCCTCTGAATGGGGAGGGAAAGATACAACCCTCTCCTACGGGACTGTATTGATCCCTTTGATTGGATCTATATTTTGTTAAGAACTAGTATAGTAGTTTGTAATCAAACTAAAACACTTTGAGAACTCTTACTCAAGCTAAATAAGTTATGCGGAATCTAACTCATAAAGCAAAGAAGAACAAAATTACTTTAAACTATTCGATTCTCTTATTAATCAACTTGAATGAGGTACATGAATAACATCGTACCTATGTTCCTTTTATAGAGTAGGGAACCCTAGAAACCTTATAATATTCAATAAAGATAACTACATCATAGAAGATATATTATCAATATTCTAACTATTTAAGTATATCACATAAGATATACTCTAACTATAACTATGACATATCTTATACAAAGATATATTTGTACTAATCAAATAATGCAGTACTTACTTTATAAGTAGCAGTACTTACTATGTACCGCGTTAACACTAACGGTACTTGAAAGATAACTAACAGTATCAATAACACTAACGGTACTTGACACATACAAATAATTCCCAACAATCCTCCCCTAAACAAGAATGATAACTTGTTGTCTTCTTGTTTCTCTTTGTATTGGATGTATTTAGAATACATGTCTTCAGTCTTTTCTTCATCCTTGGATTGAACTTGGTAATTTGTATTTGTATCCAACTGAATGTAGCCAAACACTTCAATGTAGATCTTCTTCTGATAAGATAATCTTCATGCATCATGAACATCATCTTTGTCTTCAAAATATGATCTTCTTGTGTCTTATAAACATTCATTTGTCTTTGCAGCAACATTAATTGTCTTCTTGAGTTAAAACTATGAACTCTGAATCATGAACTTCAGTCTTGCTTTGATAAGACAAAACCTTCCAAGTATCTTTTCTTGAATACTTCTTTGCTTGCAATCTTCATACCTGAAATAAAACAGTTAAAAACAAAAACCAATCTGTATTGGCTTCATGATTTTTAGCAAATCATCAGCTATCAATGGATTTGATATATTCTTTACCAGTTTGCCGTACACTTTGGAATAGCCAATAATTTATTCATAAAAATAAGGTGTCATGATAACCCTACAATTTTTGGTAAATTGTCAACCATCAATGGATTTGATTAAGTCTTCACCTAGTACCGTTTGTATAGGACTGTAGAATATTGATAACCTATGAATCTATGAAGTGGGTTGAAGATTCCTAGAGAGAGAAACTAGAGAGAGAAAGTGAGAGAGAAACTATGTGATTTTTTATTCAAATGAAAAAGTGGAATGTCAACAACCAACCCCTTTCCATGGTGGAAAGGGGTATTTATATCCAAGGCCATTATTTGGGCTTGGGCTGACCCATGACAAGCCCATGGGTCGGTTTCTTACTTAACTTAATAAGTAACATTAACTACGAGCTATTACAACATAAATAATATTGTGGAGTGACCGATACTTCTAATATACGTAAAAACGTATTTCTAACAATCTCCCCCTAAGGGAGGTCACTCCACGTTACAAAGTTCTAAACCTAGCATACTATACTAAGTCTTCGTTCTTCAGCTCGTAGTCTTTTCTTCTTTCTTTTTTGTTGTGAATATGTTTATTTGATCTTTTAGGCTTTGGCTTGAGAGCATTGTTCTTTTGACCAATCACGTGCGATCTTTTCCTTCTTGTGAATCTTGCCTCCTCGTGACTCCATGTTCCACACACTTATGTCTTTTTGTTGAATTCTCGAAAGCTTCAGAGTTTGGTACAGCGGAAGACTTCATTTTTCACTTTCTTGAATTTTGCTAAACTTTGATACAGAAAAACATAAGCATGTGGGAACGACTTCAACAGGTACACCGCAACGCCACCGTCTTCAACTGGTACACAACAACGCCACCGTCTTCAATAGGTACACAGCAACGCCACCGTCTTTAACAGGTACACAGCAACGACACGAATAAAATGGCTTTGACATTTTATTCTAATTCGGTAGCATTTTACCTCCGGTCGGTGAAGACCGTTGGACGATATTAGATATCGTACCCGTGACGGATAGTTTCAATTAAGTAACTTCCTGACAGGATTTCGCGGGTAAAGCCGTTCTCTTTATTCGACCGTCCAAAGCTGACTGCGAACATAAAGAGTGAATCACTTGGATAAATTATCCTTGTGATTGAAGCCGTCAATTCATGAAACCTGGAACAAGTGAATTTCAATTAAGATTTTCACCATCGTTGCTTTCCAGTTATCACGAGCTCAATTCATAAAGAATCTTGCACGTCACCTACCAAGTGCTGTTTGATGTTAACACTAGAAGGATTTCCACTCGTCAATGTGATCAATAAAGAGTCACTCTGAGTGTTCTGGCAAGATCATATGATAATGCGTAGAGGCCTGGAACGAGTTTAAGTTCAATTAAGAATTAAACCACTGTTTCTTTCCAGTTTTTCACAAGATTGGTTCTAAAAAAAAACCGCACGTGTAACCTACCATGAGCTTGTTTGATGTTGGCTCAAGCAGGATTTCCATCTTCATTGTAGTACTTGCGTATTACTCGGATGTTCTGGCAATATTACAAGAATACTGCGTAGGACTCATAAGAATCTCTTACTTTTCACATTATGTGAGAAAGCAAGGAATAAATGGAAAGTTTCCTAATGAGACTTTTGATGATCTCTTGGCTCTAGACTCGATAGTGCGTTTTGATTTAGTGAGCGATGGCTGGAGAGGAGTGCCACCTTTTCAATATCAGTCTATTCGGAGTGAATAAACCAATAGATAACGTGTTAATCTCCGTGTGATTAAAACAAATACCTTTTGAGAGATATTTGAGTTAGCTGGGAAGGGTTGTGCATTGCATCACTGGGTCCATGATGTCTTTCTTCAATATCGAGAATCATTAACAAAAATGATCTCAATAGCATATGTATTAACCCGGTTTCTGCCTAAAGTTGTAAGGAGGGCTTCTTTCTTTACACCCTTTATCTTTACATTTCTTTTTCATTCTTCAACCCCTTCAGTACTTACCAATACATCATCACTAGCACCTTGTTGTGATTGTTCCAGTGCTAGCATCAGTAATTAGTCGGTACTCAGCTACGTTCACATTCTTTCTCCATCTTTCCTAGGACTTCTAATTCTATCTAGGGAATTGTCCTTAGGAAGATTCCATCGGCTCAGATGAATCATTGGACTAAACCTATTCCTACCACCCTTTTGTCACCACATCGTCGTGAATTAAGCGTGTTTTGGGAAGGTATAGCCACCATGAAAAAATCCTTGAAAATCACTTAAGGTACTTGTGATATTGAAATCAAAAGTTTTGTACCTTAGGTGTTTTGTTCATCAAAAACGCTCCCCCTTAACACGTGCTTTACACATATTAAGTTGGATTATCGTTAAGTCTTTTTCATCTTTTAGCCAATTATCATTTAAGTCTCCTTAATCCCATTTTCTCCCCTTATCCAAAATGTTAACCATTAATATTTGGGATATTGAATGGATTAATCGGTCGTTGGGTAAAAATGAAATCGATGTTTGGCCATAGAACATGTTAAAGCTCCCCCTTAAATTAATAAGGGATAGTTGTAGTGCTTTAGTATGATATATTTTGAAAAATTTAGAATCTCGTGAGAAATTCTTGAAAAATTATCATACCTTAACACTACATCAAGCCGTAAAAGCACAATATTCACAAATTTACATATTCACAATTAAAAAAACCAATATAAAGTGGACCTGAAATGTACGACCCATTAGATGGATCGTTGCAGTAACTTGTGGTGCACTCCATATGGTCTACCACCAACGAACCTTTCTAAGCTCCTCATCAATCTATGTTCCCGGAGCTTTTGATCAATCTTCTTGATCACATACTTCGCCATTTGCCGATAACCCTGATGCCAATCCTCAGTCATTTGTGGTAAAGACCCACCCGAATTAAGATGCTCCAACTTTCCTCTGACGTAAATGAGAGTCCCATCACTGTACTTATAAAGCTCACCTACCCTCATAAACTTCATTATCCCACGACTGTTCAAGTAGAAAATCCCGTAACTCGGAACAGAAAAGCCGGTATAGGGACATCTTGTGACATGTTGAGGTAGAACTTGGTTCACTGGACGGGTGAGGTTAAGCTTCCTTTGATAGCTTTCGACTCCCAATTGAAGATCTTCGACTCGTTTCTTGATAACAACGCTTAGTGTGAACATACGAAGTGCTGTATTCAAGGCAATGATGTCTTCACGAGCAATATGGGTGAGTTGATCCCGGGTCATCATAAGCAACATGTCTTCGATATCCTCAAGGCGAATGATAGAAAAATCTCCCTGCTGGATTGTGTATTCTCTGTCATCCTCCCTTTTTAGACGAATCTCCGTCACATGATAATAGCCATTCTTGGCTTCAGTTTTCAGCCCTAAAATACTGGAGATGCGGATATTGGATCTAACGTTACTTCCTGAATTGGCTAAGCAGCAACCTCTGTACGCCCTTCGGACTCGTTCGTCCCAATGAGATGCACCTATAACAGCATACATATCATAATTACGAGTTACCTTTGGGACCCAGAGTCGGTTTACCTTTTCCTCTATCCAGGGTATTGTCCCCCAGTTGGCAGCTTTCAGCAAGGTCAGCGAGGTTGCGTACTTTGATGAACCCTTGAGAAGATAATCAAGATCAAAAGTGACGAAGAAGTCGAGAGCAATTTGATTATCTTGAGAAGGATCAAGTGGAGGTGGAGCTCTTTCTGATTCATGGAGGCCTGGCCTTTGAACGGTGTTAAGAGCTTTCAGGACCTCGTCAGCATAATATTCGAACTCCATTCGGGTTAACCTGGTTTTGGCGCGAATTCTCTTATCCTTTAGCGCTCTCTTTACCAACGACGGAGTGACCGAAGATTTATACTCATGAGCCAGGAATGCACACAAGTCTATCGGACTACGGATACGGAGATATAGAACATCTCTGTCAGCGTCTGTGATTGGATCATATTGAGCCGCTGCCGTGATCCAAGCTTGTGGCGGTGCAGTCTCGTCAATCTCCAATGTGTCTGCCCAGTCCCGTGTGCTTGACTCAGGAACAGTAGATTGTGGTTCTTGTTGTAGAGGAGTAGAGACATGAACACGTGCTGGTTCTGATTCAGGCATCTCGGCGGTGTCATGAACCGGCGAGTGTTGTGCAGCTTCAGGTTCAGTTACTGACTCTGCAATCACAGGAGCAACAACAGAACTAACAGGGTTAGTGGTAACAGGTATAGACACAACAATAGATGTACCGGGAATCGATGACGCCGTAGTAGCATTCACATCATGGCGCCACTTGGATCGTCTTGATTCCGTTGAGGTGGATTTTTCCTTCTGCGCATCATCTTTTTGAGACTTGGTACCAGACTTAGATGGTTTCTTTGTGCTGGCTACCTTGTCCCCCTTTTTAGGCTGTTTACCATCATCATCCTCATCGTCACCCTCGTTGCTTCCCTTAGCACTCTCCTCATTTCCATCACCATCATCATCATCATCATCCTCATCATCATCACCACCATCGTCACCATCATCATCATCATCATCTTCTTCTTCTTCTTCTCCTTCTTCTTCCTCTTCTTCTTCACCAGTACCCTCTTCTTGTTCACTTTCTTCCCTTTCTTCCTCAGGCAGAATGTGGTAAGGTACCATACTTCCAAACATTTTGAACAACCGATCATCCTCCATGATAGCGTCATTGAGTGACTTGTAGAGAGCCCTTTGAACTTTAGACTTATCAAAAGATCCAAGTTCCCTCATGCGAGCTTTGATAATCTTCTTTAATTCAAAATCCGTCAAGTCATAGGCCATTTTGTAGGCTGATTCAGAAGGATTGGACGACTTAATCATCAAATTATCAGCCACGAGTGTCTTCAACTCATCACGCAGTTTTGGCATAATGGACTCAACGGATTCTTTCACTCTCTCTTCAACAGAAGCTTCAAGTGTTTCTTTTTGCTCCTTGTATTTATCCCTCATAGCTTGAAGTCTCGTGATTCGTGCTGCATACTTATCAGCTTCAGCCTGCTTAACTTGAGCTAGTTCTTCTGCATGAGCTTTACGTGTCAACTCCATTTCTGCAGCGAACTTAGCAAGCATCTCTTCTTGGGCTTTCTAAGATGCTTCTTCACTTTGCACTCGTCTAAGTAGCTCTTGGCGAAGTTCATTCATCTCTCTTTTTTTTATTATCCGTGTGTTTATCTAACATTTCTACCATTACAAATGCAGCCATTGAAGACGATGCAGAGCTACTCTGGGTTGGTTGAAGAGGCTCGGTTGTGACTACAATACTGAGAATGGAAGTTATTGGAGGTGGAAGGAATGGTGTTGAAACCGGTCGGGTTGGTAAGGGCTGTATTGGTGGAGGTTGAGTTACTAAAGGCTGAGTAGGTACCATGATTGTAGGAGCACCGGACTCCTTTTCAACACTTGCTGAAACAGGGATGGATGTCTCCTTCGAAGTAGAATACCTTTCAGGTGATCCAAACTCATCAATATCCTCTGGCTCCTCGTACTCTCTTCAACATTCATCTGTGCACCCGAACCACTACCTCCCGTGTCTTTCCTACTCCTTTCAATAGCTATCTTCATTAATTTTCTCTCAGCCTTGTCAAGAGTAGGATCATCAACATCTTCTTCGTCACGTAGAACAAACTCATCAGCAGTGCCTTTTCCCTTCTTAGTCTCAGTCTTCTTCTTCTTGGTTTCGGGTTCATGTAAAGCAGCTGGTTGCTTGTGTTTACCTTTACTCTTGACCGTAGTAGACGAGTCTTCTACTGTCTGAAGGCTTGCTTTTAGCTTCTTGATTTCTAGTAGCAGTAGTTTGTAATCAGCAGAAGCTTTAATTTTATCCGTCAGAAGATAATCGGGAATAGGACCAGGAATAACACCACCAGATGGTCCTTCATGCCTTAGATCCACAGTGTGATCAGCCTCTTCAGTGTGATGACGACTTGTTGCACGCTTATCAATAGTAACATCATTCTTCATAAAATAATTAATGATAAGCTTGATAAACCGAGGATAAGGAAAGAAATTAGTCTTCAGCTTTTTGTTTTGGAAGAGTTGAAAGTTAAATTCTTCCCACAACAATAATGCATAATCTGCATTTGAGCCTTTGTAGATTCCATGGAAGATGTTCATAATTGGACCGCGCAAAGCATCATGCCCACTTGTTTTAGGTGTAAGACATCTACTGAGAATACCTAAGATTGCTCTCCAAGGTTGACCTACTTTAGCGGTGGTAAACTCAGAGACAACTCGTATGTCAGGACATCCAAGAGCCTCGAACATCTCCATGAGTTCGTCTTTGGTAGGATCCCTAGAAAATGACATACCTTTGGGTGTATCCCGTATTCCAAATATCTTACGGAAGTCTGAAACTGTGAGTGTCTGTTGTTTGTTGTCGAGAGTGAAGGTGATCTTGTTTGAAGTACTTTCCTTGGTAGCCCAGAATTCATACATGTAATCATATGGCACCGAGGCAGTACTCCTTAAGGCATTCTTGAAGTGAGAGTGATCAAGGATTGCTATGGCGACTTTAAATCCATGGTGAGTGGATTTTGAAACTTGCTTCAACCGGTAATTGTTTGGTATTAACTTGAGGGTTCGTGCTTCGGCAATTGAGGCTGCTCTAGAATCTTGTATTGCTTGTACTGTTGGATTAGTCATCGTATCTGCTTAAGATAAGACATGAAAGGTTGATGCACAAAAATATATAGATATGTATCATTATTACTTCTAGGCATAATACATTTCAACAAGTACTTATAACATGCAAACAACTATCAATCCAACAACTCTTCATTCGGAACTCTTCATTCGGAACTCCTTCATTCGGAACTCTTCATTCGGAAGTCCTTCATTCGGAACTCTTCATTCGGAAGTTCACTCGGAACTTCTTCATTCGGAAGTTCACTCGGAACTTCTTCATTCGGAAGTTCATTCGGAACTTCTTCATTCGGAAGTTCACTCGGAACTTCTTCATTCGGAAGTTCACTCGGAACTTCTTCATTCGGAAGTTCATTCGGAACTTCTTCATTCGGAAGTTCATTCGGAACTTCTTCATTCGGAAGTTCATTCGGAACTTCTTCATTCGGAAGTTCATCCGGAACTTCTTCATTCGGAAGTTCACTCAGAACTTCTTCATTCGGAAGTTCATCCGGAACTTCCTTCATTCGGAAGTTCATCCGGAACTTCTTCATTCAGAAGTTCATTCGGAACTTCTTCATTCGGAAGTTCACTCGGAACTTCTTCATTCAGAAGTTCATTCGGAAGTTCATTCGGAACTTCCTTCATTCGGAAGTTCATCCGGAACTTCCTTCATTCGAAAGTTCATCCGGAACTTCGTTCATTCAGAAGTTCATAATCCTTGTTCATCCGGAAGTACTTAACGCACCCTATTAATGATTAATCTAGTCGCGTTTGTGAGTTTTAAGGCATGCTAAGGCAACAAAACATCTTCTAATGCTATTCCGAGTAAAACCCATCAAAAACCCTAATCAATTAATCCCTAATTAGGCAAAGGAACCCTAATTTAATAAAGTTGAGTACCCGAATCAATTAACAGATTAAATGATGAATTTAGGCGAATTATAAGTTAAAGATTCAATGTTAATACCTTTTAGATCGAATGAAATGGATTGAGTTGATTAGAACGCGATTTGTGAAAGCTTGTGTGTGTGTTATGTGTGTGTTAATGGCGGAAGACTTTGAAACAGAAGAGAGAAAGAATAAGAAAGAGACGGGGGGTTCAATTTGACTAGGTAAAAATTTTACAACTTTCACAAATGTCACCTTAAGTCCCTATACTTTTCTATTCTTTTCCTTTTTGGTTTATAACTTATCTTTTCATTTTTCCTAACCATTGTTAAATTTCGCCAACTTAACCTTCACACAACTTAAGTATCGCATCCAATTAGCAAATCTCCAAGATCTTAAAGCAATTCCTATCACATTGAACAAGCACAAGTCGTATTCTAAAGCAAGACCACTCATAAACCATTTAGCCAATTAATTTTCCACAAACACTTTTGAAAATCGTTTTGATGACGAAGATGATTTAATATTTTCTCCCCCTTAAACGATGACCCGTTTTCTATTTAAAGAGCTGTAGTCATTGATTAAAGAGTCAAATATTGATGAAAACATTTCCAATTAATGTCTTGAAAAGATTGATTCGTGGTGGCAATAAGATTTCTCTTATTTCGACAAATTAATGCACTGAGACGTACACTAACTCGTGTTAGACCAAGTTGTAAAGTAAACTTGATCCCTTTGCATGATTTGGCTTGTAAATTGATGAGACTGTATTTATACATAGTCTCATCGTCCAAATCGGGCTTAAAACGCTTAAAATATCGTCAAAATACCATATATGTGCCTATGTTTGTTCATTGTGTATTTTAGGTATGGATATCGTGAATTCACCAAAGGATTACAAGAATCAAGCAAAAACAAACACGGGAAACGAAGCCGCACAAAGAACCGGACCCAAATCTGGAATTTCCAAAATAGACCTTGAAGAATTGAAGATTGGCAGCTTTAGTCCCTCATCTTTGAAGAATTTGTCACAAATGACCCTCCAAATGTCAATTGTACAAGAATGATCCCTAAAGTTTGAAGATATTACAATTCCAGTCCTTCAAGAATTTAAGAAGAACAAAAGAAACCCTTGGAAAAAGTTTTGGAAGTCTTTGTGCCATTTTTGACAATTTACCAAAAGTTGACAAGTGAAAAAAAAGGCATTGAAGCCATTTATTTACAAAGTGAAGACAAGGTGGAAATCTGGGGGCCAAAACTGCCAATTAACCAAACCATTACACCCACTCAGCCCTTGCCACGTCACCCGGGTACCACCCAAATCCATTTACCCTACCCAAACTCACCCATTTAACCCGACCAGCCCACTACCCATACCCAAAACCGGCCCAAGTCAAAACGCCCAGTCAACCCTACCCACTAAACCAGTTTTATTAATTAAACTTTTAAACCCATAAAACTAGCACCAAACAATTACTGTTTATCATTTTCCCTAATCCCGGTTATGAACCCTAATTACCTCGTTTCTTAACCCTTCCATAATTAAAACCCTAAGTTTCCAGATTAACAATTAAACCCACCCTAATCAAAACCCACCAAACAATACACTCTCCCACTCACCCAAATGGGTCCCCCGTCCTCCCCTGTCTACCCAAATATGGCAAAACTCGAATCTTTGACTCCATCAACAGCTCACGTGTAATCCTTGCTCCCAAAGGATGAGATGAACGCCTTAGATCAATTATATACAACTGTCATATCACATGGGCAAAGACCAAGATTTTTTGAAGACCTAAATTCAAGGGCAGTTTCGGTTTTTTATAGATTAGGGTTTATTATTTGTATTTGTTCTAGATAGATCATAGGAGTAGTATAAATAGGACCATTGCCTGTAATGGCTCCTTTGTTCCAGTTTTTATGTAAAAAAAATGTTGGTTATTAATGAAAATGAAAGCTACAATTTTTAGCATAATTCCTGAGTTCCCTCTATTGGTTTTCTAGTTTAATTGATCATTAGTTTAGAAAGATTTCAAGTTTGTAGTTTATAAACAAGTTTTCAGAAAATCGTTTTTTTTTAAAAAAAAGTTCTTGGAAAAGTTTTGTTACTTGAAATCAATTGAAAAGGATTGAAGTGAAAGTGGAAGTTCTTTTTGAGTGATTTCAATCAGTTGGTTATAAGTTTTTTTTAGAAATTCCAAAAAGGATTTATTAGAAAAATCTGTTTCATTTTTTTAATAAGCAATAAGCTATAGTAGCTTAACCCATAAGTCTGCTTGTAGCTTATAGGCTTTCATCTCCACAGGTCACTGTTTTTGTTTCTTTTCTTTTTTGGCAGGTTCAAGAAAGGATAGACGCATTTCGAAGACATATTGGGTGTTGACTGTTTAGTCAACACCACCTCCTCTCTACATATCCATAAGCTCACAAAAGCTTAAAACAGCTCCACTTAGAAGGCCTCAGCTTGGGTAATGGCTTGAACCCCATTTGGTATTTTTTTTTAGGTTTTATGTGAAGTGCATGAATTTTGAGAGGTTGCTTGTTTGATGTGTTAGGGTCTGCTTATTTATGTTCATATAGGTTTATATGCTTGTTTAGGCCTTTGGTAATCAGTTTAAGTCAGTTTTTTATAGATTTGGTTTGATAAAAGTTAGTTACTGAAATATAAAGGGGTGTTTGGGATAAGGGCTTAGTGAACAAGTTTGACTAGTTTTTGACTGAATACTTGCCCTCACACATTCTCTTTGTAAGTTACATGTCACACCAGTAGTTGGTTTTTATTTTGGGTAAGCTTTAAATGGATTTTGTTTGCTAAAATTTGGCCTATTTCTAGCTAAAATCAGTAACCCTTCATAACTGCTTGATTTAGCTTAAATTTGCCTTCCATTTTGCATGTATGTTAGATTATAGGTCTATATAGGATTGCTAGTAGCTTATTTGAGATTTGAAAGTGTGTTGTGAGAGTTTTGGTGGTGTGAATCTCAACTTGTGACCATTTGCATCAGCAAACAAACACCCACAGCCTTTTTCTGTATAACAGCAACTTGATTTGGACCTTTTTGTGTAATTCTTGAATTGTGCCTGTGTGTTTTTGTGTTTATATTGACTCCCCACACTTCCATGAGTGTGGGGGTGCCTTTGTTTCCCATCAAAAGCCAAAAACAACCAAGTTACACATCAAAACGTGCTCAGACATTCTTATTTTCATTATCAGTGGGAACCAAGTTCCCACTGCTAGAACAAAAGTTCCCACTGCTTAGCAAGCAGACAAGAAGTTCTCCACATGTCACTTTCAATTCTTTCTTTTTTTTGTCTTTTGTGACCATTTTTAGGATTTAGACTTCCATTATTTTTTCAATATTTTTCTTTTTTAATTTCTAATTTTTCAGTATAATCACTTTTTATTTTACTGTTCATTTTCCATTTTTTATATTTAATTGCTATTTTAATTACTTTTTAATTAGGCTGTTTTTGTCTTTTAGTGGTAAAAAGTAATATTTTTCTGTTTTAAAATTTTTCCTAGATTTAGAATATTAATTTAAGATTTTTAGTTTAAAAATTAGTTACTGTTCACTTTTTAATTATTCTTTATAATTAAATTAAGTTAATTAGGGTTTAATTATTAACTAGTTTTGTCTTTTAGTGAAAATTTTTACATTTTTCAAACTTTTTCAATTTTCTACTGTTCATTAGGGTAATTTAGGATTTTTAAAATTGTTAAATTAATTTTGGCATTATTTTTATTATTTTTTATGATTATTTTAATTTAAAAATAGTTTTTAGTGATTAAAAAATAGTAAAATAGTTTTAAAAATTTAAGAAAAATACTTTTTAGTCTTTAAATAATATAAGTTAGTTATTAGTTCAATAAATTAATATTTTGGGCATTTTGTTAATTATATTTAATTTTAGGGCTTTAATTAGCATTAAAAATTGAATATTTAATTAATAAAAGGTTTTAAAATATATTTGTTGGAATTTTATTCTTATTTATATTATTTAAGACTTAGTTTAATATTTTAATTAACTTTTAGGTTTAATTTTTAATTTCGTCACGTTTTACGTATTTACGTTCGCGTTTTACGTCATTCGTCGTAGTTTAAACGTAGTCGTAGCTCGTCTTTTATTTTTCTCTCTTAAAACCAAAAACGACACTAATCCAAACATTGTTATTTTATATATTGGCACATTAATCCACACACCTCCTTCGAGAACGAACTTGGAGTTTATTCGATTTGTCGGTTTTTCATTAAATCGTCAAGTTTAATACTTACCGCACTTATACGTTCTTTTTCCTAAAAGACGTATTTACTACACCTATCATTTTGGCGCCGCTGCCGGGGAGGTGTTTGTGTTGCCATTATTAGTATCGTGTTTGTGTGAGTAGTGCGGTTTTGCTTTTCAATTTTTGGAAAGCGTGAATATCGTACATACTCATTTTTGTTATTTTTCTCTATTATAGTATAATATCCAAATAAATCGTGTTTAGTTTTCCTAAACTAAACTCACATCAATCTTTTACTATATTGTAGATATATTGGTTTTCGTTTTTATTGTGAATATTATTATTACTATATTGTATCTACGTAAGAACAATAAATATACAAGTACTCCAAATACGTGAGAAATCACAACCTTGATTCGGGATTTCATCACTCGATCATTGTATTCGAATCTAAAGCAAAAGTTTAAAGGCAAAATAGATAAATACTTTCGTGAGGCTTAATTTTGATTAACACAAACTATAAGGTGGGTATAAGGCGGTTGTATTTCACGACCTAAAGGAAAAAGGCTCTTAAGTGCTTAGCGCCGCCTCGTTTCCTCCGCTTGCTTGTGCGTGTTTTGAGAAAAAGGGCTAATCGAGGGTTTGCCGCCCAAGTATTATCTACGTATCATATATATTTGCTTGTTTTCAAGATTAAACCCTCTTGAACGTTTTGGTGTTCCACCAACGTTCTAAAGTCATCGAGAACGTTCACTCCACGTGATCGTTTTCATTCTTTGAGGCTCCTTTAATCGAGAAAGTCGATTCGAGGGGAGATTTGTAGATTTGTGTCTACGTAATACATTCAAAAATCCAAAAAAATTAAAAAACCAATCAAAAACCAAAAAAATTGAAAAATCGAAAAACCGCAAAAAGAATCTTCTTTGCTACCACCCATTCTACGTTTAGTGCATGTGCACTCGATCGAAGGATTATTCCAATTCTAGCGAAGCTTCGAATCGACGCAATCGTAATCGAAGGAATCGACGACGTAGACGAGAATTAGAAACCGACGTTCCTAATATCGTTGTTGAAGAAACCGTAGAGGAGATGGCCGACAATCGTTCTATGATGGAATTGCTCCAAGCGCCCACCGAGGGTTATGGAGACGCGATCGTAATTCCCGCTATCGAGGCGGAGAATTTTGAGATCAAGAGCGGAATGCTTTCGTTGATCCAAGCTACGAAGTTTCGAGGTCGTGAAGCCGGTAATCCTCACGACCATATTCGGAATTTTGATCGTCTTTTGGCCACGAGCAAGTTTAAGAACGTCGACACCGATGTCGTCAAGCTTATGCTTTTTCCTTACTCGCTCGATGGTGCCGCCAAGGATTGGTACGAGAAAGAGCCACCTAATTCCATTACTACGTGGAAGGATCTCGTTTCCAAGTTCGTTAATTATTTTTTCCCACCGTCTAAGACAACGTTTTTCAAGAATGAAATTACGAAATTTGAGCAAAAACCGAATGAATCTTTTAGAGACGCGTGGGATCGTTTTAAGGAATTGCTTAGACAATGTCCTCACCATGGTTTTTCCGAGTTGCACCAAATCGATACGTTTTACAACGGTCTTAATTTTCACGAACAAGACTCGTTGAATTCCGCCGCCGGTGGCAACTTTTTGTGTAAAACTCCGAGAGAAGCTTTGATAATTATCGAGAACCGATCCAAGGTTTACCAACTCCGCAATGCACCGAGTGTTGCCAATGTCGCCAATGTTAGTAGTTCTAATCGCGACATTGAGAGGGTTGATGCAAAAGTCGATAAGTTGACGAATGTGTTTACGTCTTATCTCATTGAGATGCAAAAGAAAGACGCTCCCGCTACGGTGAAAGCGGTTGAGGTTTCGTGTACGTTTTGTGGTGGACCTTATAATTATTACGAGTGTGCGGCTACGGATGGCCAAACGTCGAATGTGAGTGCGTTAAACAACAATTTTTCTAATCAAAATCAAAATAACGCCGGTCCATCACAACAAGGAAATTATAACCAAGGCAACAATTTTCAAAACCGAAACAATTTTCAAGGAAATAATCAACAAGGAAATTTTTCGAATCAAAATCAAGGAGGTTATAATCAAGGTCGTAACATAACTTGGCAAAATCGAGATAACAATCAAGGAAACAATTTTTCAAGTGGTAATCAAGGAAATTTTCAAAGAAACAATCAAAACCAAGGGAACTTTAATTCAAATCAAAATAGTTCGTCAAACGATTTTCAAAATTACATGAAAACGAATGAGGCTAATATGAGACGATTAGAGGGAGAAATTGGTACTTTGAAAAATGACTTTTCTAATACTTTGAAATTACAAAACACGAAGATTGAGCAAGGGCAAATTGATATAAAAAAGATGTTTTCGGCCATTATGAACAAAGCCTCGGGTTCGTCATCAAGTTCGTTACCTAGTGACACCGTTGCTAATCCGAAAGAACACTGTAAAGCCGCCTCGTCTCGTGAGAAAGGTCGTGTGATTACCCCTAACCTTGAAGGATTCCGTGTTGTTTATCCCTCTCAACCCTCGACTTCTAAGACGTCTTCTTGTTCTAAAGTCGATGGGGTGAACGTGGCAACCAAGGAAAAGAGTGCACACCCTCGTGTACCTCAAATTCCATCCACGGTTCAAAAAGAGAGCTTTGTCGACCTTACCAAAGTAACCCTTGAAGAAACTTGTGCATCGATCCTTCTTAAAAAGCCCAAAAGGCGTATGCCGAGAAAGGAAAAGGATCCGGGCCAATTTCTACTACCTTGTGATTTTTCCGAGATTGAGGGATGTTTAGCCCTTGCCGATTTAGGTGCTAGCATCAATCTCATGCCTCATTCTCTTTGGAAATTGATGAGATTGCCTTCACTCACCCCCACAAACATGACAATCGAACTTGCAAATTGTACACCTTTAATACCAATTGGAATAGCCGAGGATGTCTATATTAGGATTAGAAAGTTTGTTTTTCCCGCGGATTTCGTTATATCCGATTACGAGTGTGACCCTAAATGTCCCATTATTTTAGGCCGACCATTCTTATCGACGGCTAGAACCGTAATCGACGTTCACGAGGGGAGACTTACAATGAGATATGGGGATGAGAAAATAGACTTTTTTGCTAGAAAATCCCAAGGATTTAATGAGAATGAAAAAACCGAGGTTTCAAAACCTAATGATTCAAATTCTAATGATTTCAAAATGTTTACTTTAGCGGAAAGAATGAAACTTGATGCATGTTTTGAAAGAATTAAGAAAAACGGTTTTAAGGATGATGATTTTAATGACAAAGAATACGTGTACCTAATTCAAAAGGGTATGTGTAAATTTATGGATGAAAACTCACTTTGGGATGTTTTTAGCGAAACAAGTGAAACACCAATTCCGAAGGGTGACGTTAATGCCATCACGACAATGACCAAAATGGATTCGTCTTCACCACCTTCGAAGGACCACGTCTTTGAGGCTTCAACTTCTAACTCCATCGAAGTGCCTCCTTTGCCTAGCCCAACACCCGTTGAGGCTAAAGGGTTTATCGACATCGATCCTCTCGTCTTAGAAAAGTCACCTAAGCGTAGCCCTAGTGCTTGTAAGTCCATGGTTGTGAGTGCTCACATCGACTCTTTCTTTGACGATGACGATGGCGATTTTGCCGAGCTTGATCACGTACTTCGAAATCCACATGCTATTTTTGATTCTCCTAAGAAGAAACATGTGAAGTACGATGATTATGAGTTTGATCCCGAGATTGAGGAAATCATTGAACGAGAGCTAGCTCTTATGCCTTCACTTCCACCTACGAGTGATGTCGACCTTTCCAAGATCGAGGACGAACTAAATGAGATGGAACGTCTTATTTTCGATGACGAACCAACTCATGTGACCACAAATCCCATTCTCGAGGAGTTACCTTATCAACACTCCTCATTTGAGAATGACGTTTACCACATTCGTGAGGATCTAACTTATCAACGATCCCCACAAAATAATGATGGTTTCGTGCTTGATCGTGATCTTTTCGAGAGAGTTTCTAAGATACTCAAGGAGGGGAATGACAAACCGTGGTTTGACAAGCCTATCTTTGATGAAGAAATCGATGAGATCGACGTTCATGAGGATGACGAGTATGTAGACCCCGAGGGGGCGGTGTTCTTTATTGACAAACGTTTTGAGAACTTATATAATCCGCCACCCCCTCCCGCCAAAGACTTATATGTGAGGATTTTTAGCGCGACTAATTTTGAATTTGACACGCCAAATATTTTCGATATTATCAAATCGGGTTTTCATAAAGAGTTTTTGAACGATGAAAAAGGAAAGGATTTTAAAAATGTTTTAAATGATTTTTCTACATGTTTAACTCCGTCATCACATCGTTATATGAGTGCTACCACCTCGTCTACTCCTTTTGACGATGGTTGGTGTGGTTTTAGTGTGGGGGAAGCCCCAAATGTTCCCTCCCATTTCTCCACCGAGGACGAGATTTACGATCCCGGAATTGCTTGTAAAGGGAAATCTCGGTCTTCCACCGATGCAATAAATGGAAATCATATCTATTTGCTTGGTGTGAGTCTACCTCGAGTAGCTCATAAGTTTGCCTTACCCATTGCCCCACCTTTCTACTTCTTATCTCTTTTCTTCTACCCCATTGGGGTTTGTGTTGAAGTAGCGTTATTTCGTCTTTCATCCGAAAACGAAGACGCTATCTTTGACCCCGGTATACGTTTATCGGGTTTTTAAAGTACTCCATGTACTTTTGGGCCTTGTTTATCATGTAAGTCCCACCAAAAATGACCAAACCAAGATTATCCCTAAATGATCACATTTATGGGGATTCGAGTCGAGCTTTTGACTCGGTTAACAAAAACAAGGTGCCTCGTGGGGGATTCTCATGCTTATCCTTGTAAATATTATTTCTTTCTTAGTTTAACGTAACGAGGGGACTTGTGCTATTTCAACCTTTGTTTCGTGGTTGTTTGTGATTGTGATCTATTAGGTTCATCGTCATCATTGAAGCCTCTCGTGTTCGTTTTACGGATCACTCGAGCTTCGATCGTTGCCTTTGGAGACTCTGATATCCGATGATATCCTTTTATGTTCTAACGTTTATCTTATTAGCATAATTCATAAACGGCTTTTAGGTTATTCGTTTTACCCTTTCCATGCTCGAGATTAAGCATTCGACTTCGTCTCTAGTATGGGGGTGTTTACACCCCTAGACTCGAAACATTGAGGACAATGTTTAGTTTTAGTATGGGGGGGGGGGGGGGGGGTGAGTAGATACTTCACCTTGCTCACGTCAACACGCAATCCAATATTCATCTTTTTGCTATCGTTTTGTTGCAAATAAGGCTAAAAATGGCCAAATTTTAAAATTTTTCTTGTTTTTCATAAGTGTTTAAGACACGAATGTAGGTTTTCCGATGGTGAGAACGAGAGTAATTTTTGACTCGACCGTGCGTGTTGAGCACTTAGCTCGATTCCTTAACTTTTTTAGGCTAAGTCTCTTAAATGAGGACGAGAAATGATAGAGTTATTTATAAGTCTCGTAATCGTCACGATCTTATGTGCAGTAATTATTAGCTTATTCTCCCAACGCTTTTGCATAAATAATTGTTAATAAATATTGATTTGGCGGTTTTGTCACTATTGTTGGGTTTCTAATTTGTTTTGGTAGCTTCCATGTAATTAAATTGGGAAAACATTAAGGTATCGTTAGCGTCACGGTTTTGAAGTATTGGCACCCGAATAATCGAAAGCTTCACCTAATAATAAGATTTCAAGTGCTCACCTAAATTAAGCAAAAATTTGAAGCTCACAAGGCCGAAAAATCTATGCCCAAATTGAAAGTGAATCAAGCCTTAATCTTCGAAGCTTTAAAGATCCAAAATTTGCTTTAGCGTGAGGATATACGTCTTTGGCTAATAAAACCACCGATGAGGCGGATAATAAAAGGCAAGGCAAGACCGAAGTCATAATAAAAGCTTCATGGCGAAGTTGAATAAAAGATGGAGGTAAACCAAAGATAATAAGGCCCTTCCGTTAGGGGGCGTATAAAAGTCTTGGTAATAAGTCTCATGTTCAAAACCGTTATAAAACCGTGTTTATCGATCCTTCTTGTTGACTTAATTTTTTGACATCGTTGTCTATTGGGATGAATTATTGATTTAATGATTTTGGTTACACCGTTAAGTTTCTATTTTTAGACTTAATCTCTATTCACGCATAAGTCAATGATGTATCCTCGTGATCATTAAGACAAAATAAAATATAAGAGATACCAAGTAGGAATAAGGGAGTTTAGGTTCGTAATTAACACTCATGAGATGTGTTCGTGTTGCTAACTTATAATAACAATGATCTCGTTACACGCTTAGCATGGAATTGGGTGAAAATCGAGGACGACGAAATTATTTCTAACGAAGCATTCACGTGTTCTTGTTCTATGATCCCAAAAGTCACATTCTCGTGATGAAAACAATACATTATGTCTGAAACGCATGTAGTAGTTTATTTTTATGTCTTCAATAAATGTCATCATAAAATGAATTTTGGAAGTGCTACGATACTTAATTCTAGCATTGCGTGGGGACACGGCAATGGTTTAGTATGGGGGAGTGATGAGACTGTATTTATACATAGTCTCATCGTCCAAATCGGGCTTAAAACGCTTAAAATATCGTCAAAATACCATATATGTGCCTATGTTTGTTCATTGTGTATTTTAGGTATGGATATCGTGAATTCACCAAAGGATTACAAGAATCAAGCAAAAACGAACACGGGAAACGAAGTCGCACAAAGAACCGGACCCAAATCTGGAATTTCCAAAATAGACCTTGAAGAATTGAAGATTGGCAGCTTTAGTCCCTCATCTTTGAAGAATTTGTCACAAATGACCCTCCAAATGTCAATTGTACAAGAATGATCCCTAAAGTTTGAAGATATTACAATTCCAGTCCTTCAAGAATTCAAGAAGAACAAAAGAAACCCTTGGAAAAAGTTTTGGAAGTCTTTGTGCCATTTTTGACAATTTACCAAAAGTTGACAAGTGAAAAAAAGGCATTGAAGCCATTTATTTACAAAGTGAAGACAAGGTGGAAATCTGGGGGCCAAAACTGCCAATTAACCAAACCATTACACCTACTCAGCCCTTGCCACGTCACCCGGGTACCACCCAAATCCATTTACCCTACCCAAACTCACCCATTTAACCCGACCAGCCCACTACCCATACCCAAAACCGGCCCAAGTCAAAACGCCCAGTCAACCCTACCCACTAAACCAGTTTTATTAATTAAACTTTTAAACCCATAAAACTAGCGCCAAACAATTACTGTTTATCATTTTCCCTAATCCCGGTTATGAACCCTAATTACCTCGATTCTTAACCCTTCCATAATTAAAACCCTAAGTTTCTAGATTAACAATTAAACCCACCCTAATCAAAACCCACCAAACAATACACTCTCCCACTCACCCAAATGGGTCCCCCGTCCTCCCCTGTCTACCCAAATATGGCAAAACTCGAATCTTTGACTCCGTCAACAGCTCACGTGTAATCCTTGCTCCCAAAGGATGAGATGAACGCCTGAGATCAATTATATACAACTGTCATATCACATGGGCAAAGACCAAGATTTTTTGAAGACCTAAATTCAAGGGCAGTTTCGGTTTTTTATAGATTAGGGTTTATTATTTGTATTTGTTCTGGATAGATCATAAGAGTAGTATAAATAGGACCATTGCCTGTAATGGCTCCTTTGTTCCAGTTTTTATGTAAAAAAAATGTTGGTTATTAATGAAAATGAAAGCTACAATTTTTAGCATAATTCCTGAGTTCCCTCTATTGGTTTTCTAGTTTAATTGATCATTAGTTTAGAAAGATTTCAAGTTTGTAGTTTATAAACAAGTTTTCAGAAAATCGTTTTTTTTAAAAAAAATGTTCTTGGAAAAGTTTTGTTACTTGAAATCAATTGAAAAGGATTGAAGTGAAAGTGGAAGTTCTTTTTGAGTGATTTCAATCAGTTGGTTACAAGTTTTTTTTAGAAATTCCAAAAAGGATTTATTAGAAAAATCTGTTTCATTTTTTTAATAAGCAATAAGCTATAGTAGCTTAACCCATAAGTCTGCTTGTAGCTTATAGGCTTTCATCTCCATAGGTCACTGTTTTTGTTTCTTTTCTTTTTTGGCAGGTTCAAGAAAGGATAGACGCATTTCGAAGACATATTGGGTGTTGACTGTTTAGTCAACACCACCTCCTCTCTACATATCCATAAGCTCACAAAAGCTTAAAACAACTCCACTTGGAAGGCCTCAGCTTGGGTAATGGCTTGAACCCCATTTGGTATTTTTTTTTAGGTTTTATGTGAAGTGCATGAATTTTGAGAGGTTGCTTGTTTGATGTGTTAGGGTCTGCTTATTTATGTTCATATAGGTTTATATGCTTGTTTAGGCCTTTGGTAATCAGTTTAAGTCAGTTTTTTATAGATTTGGTTTGATAAAAGTTAGTTACTGAAATATAAAGGGGTGTTTGGGATAAGGGCTTAGTGAACAAGTTTGACTAGTTTTTGACTGAATACTTGCTCTCACACACTCTCTTTGTAAGTTACATGTCACACCAGTAGTTGGTTTTTATTTTGGGTAAGCTTTAAATGGATTTTGTTTGCTAAAATTTGGCCTATTTCTAGCTAAAATCAGTAACCCTTCATAACTGCTTGATTTAGCTTAAATTTGCCTTCCATTTTGCATGTATGTTAGATTATAGGTCTATATAGGATTGCTAGTAGCTTATTTGAGATTTGAAAGTGTGTTGTGAGAGTTTTGGTGGTGTGAATCTCAACTTGTGACCATTTGCATCAGCAAACAAACACCCACAGCCTTTTTCTGTATAACAGCAACTTGATTTGGACCTTTTTGTGTAATTCTTGAATTGTGCCTGTGTGTTTTTGTGTTTATATTGACTCCCCACACTTCCATGAGTGTGGGGGTGCCTTTGTTTCCCATCAAAAGCCAAAAACAACCAAGTTACACATCAAAACGTGCTCAGACATTCTTATTTTCATTATCAGTGGGAACCAAGTTCCCACTGCTAGAACAAAAGTTCCCACTGCTTAGCAAGCAGACAAGAAGTTCTCCACATGTCACTTTCAATTCTTTCTTTTTTTTGTCTTTTGTGACCATTTTTAGGATTTAGACTTCCATTATTTTTTCAATATTTTTCTTTTTTAATTTCTAATTTTTCAGTATAATCACTTTTTATTTTACTGTTCATTTTCCATTTTTTATATTTAATTTCTATTTTAATTACTTTTTAATTAGGCTGTTTTTGTCTTTTAGTGGTAAAAAGTAATATTTTTCTGTTTTAAAATTTTTCCTAGATTTAGAATATTAATTTAAGATTTTTAGTTTAAAAATTAGTTACTGTTCACTTTTTAATTATTTTTTATAATTAAATTAAGTTAATTAGGGTTTAATTATAAACTAGTTTTGTCTTTTAGTGAAAATTTTTACATTTTTCAAACTTTTTCAATTTTCTACTGTTCATTAGGGTAATTTAGGATTTTTAAAATTGTTAAATTAATTTTGGCATTATTTTTATTATTTTTTATGATTATTTTAATTTAAAAATAGTTTTTAGTGATTAAAAAATAGAAAAATAGTTTTAAAAATTTAAGAAAAATACTTTTTAGTCTTTAAATAATATAAGTTAGTTATTAGTTCAATAAATTAATATTTTGGGCATTTTGTTAATTATATTTAATTTTAGGGCTTTAATTAGCATTAAAAATTGAATATTTAATTAATAAAAGGTTTTAAAATATATTTGTTGGAATTTTATTCTTATTTATATTATTTAAGACTTAGTTTAATATTTTAATTAACTTTTAGGTTTAATTTTTAATTTCGTCACGTTTTACGTATTTACGTTCGCGTTTTACGTCATTCGTCGTAGTTTAAACGTAGTCGTAGCTCGTCTTTTATTTTTCTCTCTTAAAACCAAAAACGACACTAATCCAAACATTGTTATTTTATATATTGGCACATTAATCCACACACCTCCTTTGAGAACGAACTTGGAATTTATTCGATTTGTCGGTTTTTCATTAAATCGTCAAGTTTAATACTTACCGCACTTATACGTTCTTTTTCCTAAAAGACGTATTTACTACACCTATCATAAATCATGCCCGAGAAAATTAATTCCCGTTGTGAGCCAACGTTTTCCAAGGAAATACGTGACTTTAATATGAAAACCGGGTTGCAGTCTGAAATAACTACAAGCCATAATGGGCATGTTTTAAAAATGTACAACTTTTATACGGACTCTATTTATGGCGCCGTGTCAATATTGATCGACATTTCTAAAGCCGTAAATATTACCGTACTAAAAGACATGCCCGATTTAAAAAACGAAAAATATTTTTGGATTTTCTTGATTTTATAATTTTTATGGTTTTTGTAGGTTTTATATTTTTTATGGTTTTTCTTGGTTTTATATTTTTGTATTTTTCTTTTTGTGGTTTATATATATACGATAATATACATGATCACGAACAAAGGATACTCCTGAATAGTTTACCACTACTATTCAGCTGATTCTTCTGCCAATTCTTTGAGAGTCGCTGGAGAGAATGATTTCATGCCAAGCTTGTCGATCAAAAACTCGATTCGTCCTCGATCTAAGGCTTTGGTGAACATATCTGCCAGCTGATACTCAGTAGTGACAAAATACAGCTCGATCACTTCGTTCTCCACCTGCTCTTTAATGAAATGGTAGCGAATGTCTATGTGCTTGGCCCGGGAGTGTTGAACATAGTTGCAGCAAAGGGCAATGGCGTTCTTGTTGTCACAATACATCGGGATTTTGTTGAATCCCAAACCGTAGTCAGTTAATTGTGATCTCATCAAAAGGACTTGAGCACAACAACCGGACATGGCGATGTATTCAGCCTCCGTGCTAGAAATTGCAGCGCTTTTCTGCCTTTTCGAAGACCAACTGATCAATCTATCTCCAAGGAGTTGCACAGATCCAGAAGTGCTACGCCTCGTGTCTTAACACCCAGCATGATCGGCATCTGCGTATGATATTAAAGAAATAGAGGAATCTTTCGGATACCATAGACCACGATGAAGTGTTCCTTTGAGATACCGAAAGATCCTTTTAACAACATGTAGGTGCTTTTCGGTAGGCCGAGCCTGATACCGGGCACACATGCATACGGCAAATTGTAAATCAGGCCTGCTAGCAGTCAGATAGAGAAGGGTGTCGATCATCCCACGGTAAAGTTTTGGATCGACAATAGTCCCATTCCTATCTTCATCTAACTTGGATTTCTCCACCATTGGAGTGTCCACGGGGTCACAATTTTCAAAGTTATATTTCTTTAAAGATTCTAGAGCATATTTGGATTGATTAATAAAGATGCCTCTGGGATTCTGAGAAATCTGTAATCCTAAGAAAAATGAAAATTTTCCCATCATTGACATCTGAAAGCGTGTGGACATTATCTTCTCAAAGCGTTTTGACAATTCTATGTTAGAGGCAGCAAATATTATATCATCAACATAAATTTGTACTAGAATCATGTCGTTGTCCTCCTTAAGAGTGAATAGAGTGGGGTCCACCTTGCCTTTGGAGAAGCCTTCCGAGATGAGATATGTTGAAAGGAGATCATACCACGCGCGTGGAGCTTGTTTCAACCCATAGAGAGCCTTCTTAAGCTTGTACACATGAAACTCCGTGCTAACGAACCCATCCGGCTGACTAACATAGACTTCTTCCCTTAGATCACCATTCAAAAATGCCGTCTTCACATCCATTTGATAGACGATCATGTTCATATGAGCAGCATACGCAAGGAATAGTCTAATAGCCTCCAATCTTGCAACAGGAGCAAAATATTCTTCAAAGTCGATACCCAAGGCTTGTTTGTATCCTCTAGCAACCAATCGAGCCTTATTCTTCAAGACTGCACCCATCTCATCAAGTTTAACCTTATAAACCCACAACAAAGTAAGGATGTTGACCTTGTCAGGGAGAGGAACTAATTCCCATACTTCAAGTCTTTGGAATTCATTTAGTTCCTCTTGCATGGCTTCAATCCAAGATGATTGAGTCATAGCATGTTGCCAGTTTTTAGGTTCAACTTCGGAGAGAAATGCATCAAAGTAGCAATAGAGTGCACTCTCTTGTAATTGATGGCGTGTAGAGACTGGTCGATCTAGATCTCCAATAACATTCCTAATTGGGTGATCTTTTGTCTATTTGGTGCTATGTTTTTCAATCCGTGGTGGTCTAGAATGAACAATTGAAGGAGCTTCTTCTGAGGTAGACGCGGCTGAAGGGTTTTCAGGTATCGGTACACCAAAGAAAGGAAGCTCTTGTAGGTGAGCATATTCTAAATCGTGATCAATAGAATCCTCTTCAACATCATTAGGCACAAGTAAGGGTGACGATTCAGGTGTAGTTTGAGAATCACTTGGTAAAGGTGCATCCGGTTCAATGTTAATTGAAGATGCATTTGATAAAGCTTCATTAGCTTGAGCAACCACTTCAGGGATTCGAGCGATCACTACAGGTGCTGGAACTTCATCATTCGGGGGATCAAAAAATTCATCAAACAACGGTTGAAACAGTTTATCCCACTCGGGCCTTGTAGGTGGTAAAAATGATGTAGAAGTAGGATTATTGGGAACTAATCCGGAACTAATAGCATCGGTTCCTATCTCGTGAAGCGCGGGTTCAGAGCTGCGTTGCTCAAAAGCCATCGCTATTAGCTCATCGAAATCTGCGTCCATAGTTTCTACGATCTTACCAAGACGACGGTTGTAAATTCGGTATGCTTTCTTGGAGGGTGAGTAACCAATGAAAATATCTATATCGGCTTTCGGTTGAAGCTTGCCCAAGTTCTCACTATTAATGTTTGGATAACAAAGAGCGCCAAACACATGAAAAAATGAAACATCGGGTTTACGATCATGTAGAAGCTCGTAAGGTGTTTTTTATGGCGTTTCCGAATGATAGAGCGGTTTTGGGTGAAACATGCAGTAGATACAGCTTCTGCCCACAAAAACAATGGAGCGTTCGCAAAAATTAGCATAGTCCTAGCAGCTTCTATAAGCGTACGATTCCGTCTTTCAACGACACCGTTTTGTTGTGGAGTACGTGCAACGGATGTTTCATGTGAGATACCAACTTCTTCTTAGTAAGCACGAAGAGTCTGGTTGACGAACTCTGTTCCATTATCTGTACGAATACGGCAGACAGAAGTATTTACACGTACCTGAATGAATTTCAGAAAAGTGATGATAGCCTTCGGTGCTTCATCCTTTGTACGTAGAAATATAACCCATGTAAACCTGGAGAAATCATCCACAATAACAAGGATGAATTTCTTACCACTCACACTTTCAGTTCGCATTGGCCCACACAGATCCATATGCAAAAGATGAAGTTTTTCTTGATTGGTGTCATCAGCTTTGGGCTTGTATGATTTCTTGGTACTTTTCCCCCTTGAACACGCGGATCATAAATGGTCCTTGTGAAATTTGAGCTTTGGAAGACCACGAACTAATTCGTTTTTAGCCAGATGATTAATAGCATCAAAATTGAGATGAGATAGTCTGCGATGCCATAACCATGACTTGGTCTCAGATGCTTTAGAGAGAAGACATACTGGAGAGGCGGCCATCATGTCTTGTAGGGACAACGTATAAAGATTTGCACCACGAGATCCCTTCAACAAGTCTTTTCCTTCCAAGTTGCGGATGAAACAAGTATGTTGTCGAAAAGTAACCTCTAGGTTGGAGTCACAAAACTGTCCTACTGAAAATAAATTATGACCAAGACCTTCTACATAGTATACCCTTGAAATCGTAACGTTTCCAATCTGATATTCACTATACCCCATTATCTTTGCAATATGATCATTACCGAATTTAACCGTTCCAAGAAACTTGCTGACGAAATTTCGGAGCATCGAGCGATCTCCGGTCATATGCTTTGAACAACCGGAGTCCAAATACCAGGGATGATTTGGACCACCTGAAAATATCACCAGACGAGGACAATGTAGAGGTATCGGAATCTGAATGTTCCTTGTTATTAGCAGGTACAGATTTAATAATCTTAGATTTGCTAACTTTAGGTTTCTTAGATTTCCTAGCCTTCTTCTTCCTAGTTGGTGGTGTAGATTCTAGTTGGCTTAAATCCTGAGGTATTTCTTCACTGATAGGCACTATAGTGGGGGCTGACCTAATTAAAGGGCGCTGTTTCCATACTTTAGTGCTAGTGTGCCTAACTAAAGGACGCTCAGACCTAACCTCAATGGATGCATTCCTAGTTAAAGGGCACATTTTTCCATCTAATGTAAAGGTCCTACCAGTGGGACGCCATTGCCAGCCAACTTGGACACGAGTTCTACCAGTTGGCTTCCATTCAAGATCATT
Organism: Glebionis coronaria; assembly: GCA_025667525.1. Classification (NCBI taxonomy): domain Eukaryota; kingdom Viridiplantae; phylum Streptophyta; class Magnoliopsida; order Asterales; family Asteraceae; genus Glebionis; species Glebionis coronaria. The sequence goes on from CM046881.1 coordinate 463,911,240, forward strand.
CCTAATGGCATTCATTTCATTCACATGATCAATAAGACACAAATCATGACGTTGGGAAAACATACATTCATTACAATTCCAACATTTCAAATCAGAATTCACAAATGGTTTAGGCTTCTACACAGGCGCAGAGCTTTTAGTCTTAACATGATTCTTTTTATTTAAATCTGAACTAACATTCCTATGGTGAGCTTCTACTTTCTTCTTGTTGGTACTACTAGTGGAGGGCTTGATCTTATCTTTCTTGAGTGGCGATCCTTTAGCCTTAGTAGACTCTTTTACTCCTGTAGAAGGCAAAGTGGGAACATTAGCAACAGATTTTAACGGTGCCTTACTTGAAGGTGCCAATGACGGTTTTGCTCCTGGGGTCTTATTGAATGGAGTTACAGTAATGGGTCGATTAGTGAGTAGTGCAGAACCTGGTTTACCTATGTATTGCAAATATGCTAAGCAATATTGAACTCGCTTAATATATTCATGAGCTGAATAATAGTAGCTACTTGAGGGATCTAAGGCATAAAGATCGTCTAAAATATCCCTAACAAGATCTACATGCTTAATGGCATTCCTCATATAATCATCGTAGGTAACCGGGTTGTTCTTATGGAGTGGGTTCTTATAAAGCACTACTGACTTGGTTGTTGGAGCACTAGAGGATGGTGCAGAGTTGGCAGCTAAGTTATTAACAGCTTCTTGTCGTGTGAGAAGAAGTGTCTCCTTTAACTCGGCCAAAACCATGTTTTTGTCAATGAGCAGGATGTTTAAGTCAGAGATTTCCTCACATTTTTTGTTCAATTGTTCAACATAAGATTGTTGCTGTGCCGCATTAAAAGCGAAGCGTTCTTCTAGTGAACCATAAAGTTTGGACATTCCCTGTCTTGCACGATCCATCTCCCCTAGAATAGACGAAAGTCTAATTTCTAAGTCCTGGTTTTTATACTCTGCAGCCTCTAGTTCCAATTTTAGTGTTTCATTTGATGACACATCTCTCTTCAATCTCATAATCTCTTCCTCTAATGCCTTAACTATTGCAATCATCTTGTCACTCGTCTCAACACCGTTTTCACAACCATTTGTTATCAAAAGATCCTCATTTTGAGTTTGTTGTTTTAATTCTAAAGATATACAATGTTGTTCAAGTTGATTAAAGCGTTTTGAAAGTAAATAGTAAGAATCTTGTAGCTTTAAAAATTCAGCGTTAGATTCGTGACAAGAATGATTATCTACCTCATTTACAGTATCAGCAACATTTACAGAGAGATCACACACATCATCACATATATTCACAGCATCACATTTAATCATAGCGGATGTAAGCTCATTCGAATAATTAACATTCACAGTAGTAAGCACATCACACGAAATTACTTGGGACAAGAATCGGTCATATTCGGATAAAATCTTTTCCTTTTCAATTAATTGTAGTTCGTAAGCGGTGTCCATTTCATAAAACACTTTTTGAACTTCTGCAATTTCAAACTCAAGATTTTCCTTAAGAGATGCAAAACTTCCTTTTAGACTTTCGACAAACGGATTGATCTCATTCTTAAACACCTCGTTCATGTGTTCGAAAGCCCATTCTCCGGCGTTTAGGCCATTTGAAGTCGTACATTCCAAAATGACCTTGTCAAAATTAGTAAAGTATTGATTAATCTCTTGCAAGTTTAACCATACAGTGCTAACCGGTGGAAGATCCTTTGGAATTTCCTTAGGACCTTCCATTTTGACAAGTGTAGGAAGTGTACTAGGGTTTTCTTCATTTAACATGTAGGTTGGTGCTGTAATGAGATCTTTGTCCATATGGAAGCGAATTCTAAAATCCGTTTTTGCAAGCTCCTGATTCATTTTAAAATAATCACAATCGGGATATCTTGCAAAGTTGTATGACCGATTCTCATCAACTAGATCCTTACTTGTGCGATCCTCGAAAGTAACAATCGGATCTAAGACCAATCCTAATTGGGTTGCATTATAAAGTCTTGGACTATGGATAAGAGCTTGTTTTGCATACCGTGGGTTAGGGGGAAGGCCTTTCTGACGCGATAAGTTAAATTCTCTAAACGAAGCATCAAATAAGTGCACTAGTTGAGACGCAGCGTATTATCTTAAAAGCAAATAATCTAGACTTCTAATCTTATTAGCCGCATTAATTTCCATTTCATTCTTCTTAGACTCGAGTAATTCAAAATCCGTTTGAAGTTTTTGAAAATTAGTGACCACTAACTCTTTTTCTTTAAGTTCATTAGAAAGATCTGCTCTTAAGGTTTCAATTTCTTGCAAATGACCCATTTGTTTGTTTCGAAAATGATCATATTCGGGATTTGTTAGAACATTAGACGAAGGAACTAATTCCAAAGTTTGAACTTTCTCGTTGCTTAAGGCAAGCTCATCAGACAAATTCTTATTCTTAGCTAGGGTTTCTAAGAGTGCCACATTCTTTTGGCTAAGTAATGTAGCAGGAACCATAACCAAATCTTGTTGAGCAGGAGTATGCGTATGCGAAATGGCTCCCGGTTGTGATTCACTCAAAGTCTGGGGACTCACATTGATATTACTATCATTGATTGTCTCCTCATTTGAAAGACTCACCACCGAAGACTCATTAGAATCAGCACGCTCTTGCACAACTTGATGTGGTTGAATACTAGTATCAGTGGTATTAATAAGTACCTCAGATCTTTTTTTTGGCCCTAGGCTAGAGATAGTTTCCATAAGAGCTGCCTGTGCAGATTGAAGTTCATCACAGTCTGAATCGTAGGCATCAAGATCATCTGCTTGGTATGCCGCATTCTGTGTAGTGACAACGTCTTGTTCAGCAATCCCTGGATCAGCAAGAAATGCAAGCTCCTCTTCATCAAGTTCCCTTCCTTGTGCCTGAGCGTTCACCAGATAAATCTTCTCTGCAAACCATTGACCATACCTTCTCCTCTTGGGTTTCTCGCAATCCCTGGACATGTGACCTTCTTCCTTGCAGTTGTAGCATGTAATCATTCTCAACTTGCCTGTGGAATTAGCCCGTGGAGGAGTGTTGACCATTGGAGCAGGATTGACCGTGCGTGTATTGGTGGTTGATGTAGTAGGTCTCCCCTGATAAGGTTGAATATGTTGAACCATTACCCTGCCATTCTTAATAGTAGCTTGTTGGCGAGAATTGGATGAATTCCTCAGCTGATTGTTAGTAGGAGCTGGTCCTCTAAATCCTCGTTTGCTTAATGTCCTTGTGAGATAAGCAGACATAGTAGCTAACACTTCAACTGGATCAGTTCCTTGTTTGAATTCAGGAATGGGGACTTCTTCATCGTCACAATACATTGCTTGGTCTTGTTGAGCTGCATAAGCACTAGAAGGAATACTCATGTGGTCAGGGTAACTTGATGGATATGCTGCATTCTCTTGATAAGAAGAATATGAAGACTGAGCATAAGGTGCAATGCTTGCTGGGTGAGGTTGTGAAGCATATTGTGGTGAAGGTGCATTAAACCGATATTGTTGCTGATGTGAGGTGGGTGGTTGCGGTAGAATCGAATATTAGGGGAAGCTTGGTGTCATGTAAGGTGATGGATGATAGGCTTAGTGTCCCAAGATATAAGGAGTGTTGTTGTGTGACAAGCTTGGTTGATTCGCCATCAATGCTAAAGAATTAGGGTACATACCTCAAGGCGAACGGTGCATGATCACGTGTTTCTCATGCTGCTGAAGAAAAGCATAGAGTTGATCCAAATTGCACTTATGCAAGTCCCTGGTTAACGTAACATCGGTAATATACTCACCCCATTCAGCTTGAGGTAAAGTATTCAAAAATTTGGTTTTAACCTGGAATGGAGCAATCACGAGATTGTATACATTCAGATCATTCATGAGAGTGGTGAATCTGAAGTAATAGTCGTGAAGCGTTTCCTCTGGGCTGTACGTGAATCTATCAAACAGATCATACAACTGACATTCCCTTTCCTGTTTGGTAAGAGACGTACCTTGTAGCAACACCTTTAGACTTTCCCATAAATCCTTTGCCACCATATACTGACTTACCATTCGATAGATGTCATGTGGAAGAGCTTGGAGAATGGTTTGAAGAGCCTTTTCGTCTGCATCGGCAACAAGTTGTTGAGCTGGTGTAAGTTCTTCAAACTCCCTTGGTCGAGTCACATTGTTAACCACGATGGTACCATAGTCAAGTGGACCATTTAGAATTGACTTAACCATAAGCCTCCCATATATCGGTTTTCCCTTAAGGTATGACATCATACGGCCTTGCCATGCTTCAAAGACTTCTTTAATGAGCATTGGAGGGCGATTATCCGTTCCCGTAATGACGGAAATGTCCGTAAGTGATGTCATCTGAGGCATTAATGAATTCGGATTCATTTTGTTCACTTCAAAGAGACAAAGATTATCGGTTGATCGAGCAGTGAAGTAAAGTTTGTGAGTTGTGTTGAGTTTTTGTTGTAAGAAACCAAGATTAGATCCTCTAAAAAATCGTCGAAAAAACAAGTAAAAATATCCCTTGGTTCAGAACTTTTGTTGATTCGGAAGTGTTGATTCGGAAGATTTTGGTTTGGAATACCTTGATCCGGAACTTTTGGTTCGGAAGATTTGATCCGGAACTTTCCTTGATCCGGAACTTTTGGTTCGGAAGAACTGAGTCGGAACTTTTCTTGATCCGGAACTTTTGGTTCGGAAGTATTGATTCGGAACTTTTCTTGATCCGGAACTTTCCTTTGATCCGGAACTTTCCCTTGATTCGGAACTTTCCTTTGATCCGGAACTTTCCCTTGATCCGGAACTTTCCCTTGATCCGGAACTTTCCCTTGATCCGGAACTTTACCTTGATCCGGAACTTCCCTTTGATCCGGAACTTTTGTTGATCCGGAACTTTTTGATCCGGAACTTTTTGATTCGGAACTTTTACTGGGAAACAGAAGTTTTGTTCGAGTAACAGTCGATAAAAAATATGAAGAAAAAACCCAGATTTTTACCAAATAACCCAAAAAGTTTTGTGATTTCTACAATAATAAGTTAAAACTAATACTTATCTACTAATCCCAATCACAAAATCACCAAAAACTCCAAGAATCAAGATGGATCTTCTTAAAGAACACTAATACAATCAAAAACTAAATAACAACACAAATCATTACCTTAAATCACCCCATAGCTCTTGATACCAAATGTAGAATATTGATAACCTATGAATCTATGAAGTGGGTTGAAGATTCCTAGAGAGAGAAACTAGAGAGAGAAAGTAAGAGAGAAACTATGTGATTTTTTATTCAAATGAAAAAGTTGAATGTCAACAACCAACCCCTTTCCATGGTGGAAAGGGGTATTTATATCCAAGGCCATTATTTGGGCTTGGGCCGACCCATGACAAGCCCATGGGTCGGTTTCTTACTTAACTTAATAAGTAACATTAACTACGAGCTATTATAACATAAATAATATTGTGGAGTGACCGATACTTCTAATATACGTAAAAACGTATTTCTAACAAGGACTAGACAACTCTTTGTCTCGAAACAAGGTGAGTCAGAACCATATAGTTTTTAGCAAACTACCACCTTTCAACGGATTTGAGAAGTCTTTACCACAAACCGTTTGCTTATGGACTAGCCAGTTCTTATTTATGTTAGACATGGTGAACTGAGAACCATTTGTGAAGTGTGACTGAAATTCAAACACTTAAGGCTCTTTCTTATCTTATTCCTCATCTTTTAAATCCTTGATTTTTTGTTTAACCATTCTAATCAACTCCAAAGCATCAACATATTCTTCTATGACTTCCAATTGTTGTTCCAACATTCTTTACAACAATCTTCGCCAAATGGATAACTCTTCTCTTGTAGCATATAGTAAGTAACATCGTCTATATCCAAAATATGTAGTCCACATGACCAATAATATCTCCAGTAACTAGGAACGTGATTCTCTAATTCCTTCAACATTTCTTGATCACAGTTGTGTGGTTCATACATGAAGAGCAATTTATTATACAATAGTGATACCTTAATTTTACCTGCACTGGCTTCTTGAACTAACCTGAAAAGATCCTAAATATCTTGTCTGTCAAGAATATGAAGAATATCTTCCAATCTGAATATTCTTGTTGTGCCATCAGTTCTATGTATTCCATGAGCTTTCAGTCCTTGATCCATAGAGTATATCCATCTAGAAATAGATGACCTCTTTCCAAAAATCTTTGTATCAATACATTGATCTTCAAATTTTACTATCTTCAAGTACTTTTTTAAGCTCTCATCATCATCACTATCTTCTGTTTGACTTAGCCTTTTTCTTGGATTTCTTCTTCCTCTTTGTTGATCATTTCCTCTTAACACCCTTGGAGGTTCCTTCAAACTCCATTGAACCTTCTTCCAAGTTTGTATGTACCATTTTTTCAGTATGTACTGTGGACTGTGTATGTACTGCTTGTACATTTTAAGTCTTGTCAACATCTTGAGCTTTATATCCTTCATTCATTCTTTGAGCAGTATCTTCCTCTTTTGAACTTACCTTCTCCTTTCTATTCTTCCTCACAAATGTGGTCTTGATAGGTGGAGATGTACTTGTAGGTTCAACAGTACTTGGCTCAATTCTAGGAGCACTTCCAAGTTGCCTTTGTTGTTGCAGATGTCTTCTAGCTTGTTCAACAACTATCCTATCTGCTTCAGATCCAATCTCAACAAAATTCAATTCAGCTCTTTTATGTTTTTCATACAAAGTACTGATTTCTTCAAAATTCTTCTTGACCAGCTGAGTATGAGTGAAATTCTTAACTTTATTGAGAAATGTCATCATTTGATTCCTAATTTGCATGGTAGTTGAAGGCTTAATCTTTTCTCTTCTTTTTTAGCAAAGAATCTTTGTTGCTCCTTACCATATCATCAATCAGTTTTGATTTCTCTTCTTCATCATAAGCATCTCTTTCTTTAGCTAACAATGAGTCTGCAAGAAGCTCACTTACATGTAGTTCAGCTTGAATCTTATCATACTCTTGTATGTTCTATTCTTGCTGTATCCTCCTAGCTTCTAGCAAATGCTGCTTTGTTTCAAGTTCCTCTTTCTAGTCTTCTTCACGAATTTGAACTTGCATTCTAATACAAAGTTTTTATCCAAGTATAAAGAGATTTATCGTCCGATCTTTTCGAATTGATTATTGGTTAACAGTGCGACTCAATCGTTCTTGGTGGAAAATAAAAAGGTTGTCGTTGTCTATAACTAATTAAAAAGTAAATGCGAAACGTAATTAAAATAGGCTAAAAGCAAATCTAGAAAAACTGTCACTTTTTCTCTAAAATTAGATCGGAATATCCAAATTCGGAATATGATCGGAATGTGGCTAGTCGGAATGTGATCGGAATGCGTAAAAGGAAAACTATCGCAATGTCTAAATCGAAATGAGTAAAAAGGAAAATGATCGGAATACTGGAAAGAAATCCTATCGGAATGTGAGAAAAAAAAGGAAACAATCGGAATGTTTAAACTAAAAGCTGTTGGAATATAACACAAAACAAACACGTCGGAATCCCCAAAACCCTTTTCCGATCAAACGATCGGAATACTGTCGGAATAAAAGGTACTAATCGGAATGTAAGGTCGGAAAGGGAAACCCTTTTCCGACGGGTGCAATTCGAAATAAGCAAGTAAATAAGCTACTATTCAATAAGCTAAAACCGAAATTTAACTAACTATTTAATGAAAATTACTAAATAAGCACAAATTAAAACTTACAAAACCCTAAATAAGCAACTTTTTAAATCAAACTTTAAAAAGACAAAAACTTTAAGAAAACTTTAAAACAAATAAGCTAAATACAAAATAAGCCAATAAGCATGTCAAGCTCAAAGCTAAATTCGTATAAAAACTTAGAGATGAATAAAAAGATAAACTTTTTAATCACCTGAACACTAAGATGAAACAAAATCAACGATTATCACGAATCAAAGATAAACAAAATAAAGAAAGGTAGAATAAGATGATTAAAAACTTGAATTAAAAAGATTAAAGATTAAAGATTTAACACAAGATTAAAGAGAAAGCTTGAAAACATTAAGAAAAACTAGAGAGAGAAAGTATATTAATCTACTCCTACTTACCTTACAATAATAAAACTAACTAAAAATTATCTAACCACCCCCTAATGACCTATTAAGGGGGTATTTATAGGAGGAGTGGAAGTATGGTTGATGCTTCTTCTTTCTTCTCGTCTTTTCGTCTTTTAAATTCTTCGACTTTCTCGATGTTGTCTTGGGATTTATCGATATATATAGAACTCGTCTTATAATTTTCTTCTTCTATTAGACTTGGTTCTTCGACTTCATTAAACTTCCGTCTTTAGACTCTTTCTTCGATAAATCTTCATAATAGGCCTTGGACTTCCGTTCTTTTTTCACTCTTGATCTTTTGACTTCGTCTTTTCTCGTTTTCATCGATAAAAGCCCGTGAAAGCCCGTGTTTTCTTACTTTTTCATCTTTTGGTCCTAAAACACAATAAAAACAAAAACCACGTATAATTCCGACATTTACGACATAAAATACGCGTTTTGGCTTGGTTATTATTATAATTAAGTGGTGACAGGATGGGTGTTTTCACACCTATCACATTCTTAGAGCATATTCCTCATCATGGTCTAGTTGATTAAATCAATACATGACTTTGTTGATATCTTCATCTGAATCACTTTCATTTTCAGATTCTGATTGTATTTGCTTCTTCACCTTATCCATTGGATTAATCTTAGGTAACTTATTCTTCAACTTGGAAGGTCTTTCCTCATCAGCTTGCTGTTGAATACCTTTAGTGGGGTCTAAAGCTTGAACTTTCTTACCTTTAGTTTGATCCTTTTTAGTAAGAACTTCTTGTTGTGTCTTCTTTTCTATCTCTACTTCTTTTGCTTTCTCAACTGAATTCTTTTCTCTTAAGTCAAGCAGTATTTGGGCTAAAGTCTCATCCTCTCCAAAAGGAGTTTGACTTTCTAGTGAAGGATGATCACCAGTGGTACTTGCAGTCGGCTTAGTTGGCTTAGTAGTACTTGGGTCTTCAACAATGTCAGCAGTACTTGCAGTCAGCTTAGTTGGCTTAGCAGTACTTGGATCTTCAACAATGTTGACTTCACTAGTATTAGACACACTGGTTTCTTCAGTCACTTGTGTATCTCCAGATACCCTTTCATCCATTGAAACTATCCTTTCAACTTGTACCTCTTTAGTCTTGTTTGATCCATTACTCACTCTTGATCTTGACAGTACTTGTAAAGACTGTTTCTGGTGAAACCAGAATTGTCTTTGTGGTAGTGGAGTTGAAGATATAGGAAATTGAACATTAATATCCTCCAGCTTCTCATAGAAAGTACTCCAATTCACATGAAGTTGTGGTGAATGAGTTTGTGGTTCTAGCTGAGTTACCACCATTTCTTCAATTTGTGGTTCCTCATGAGTAGGTTGTGGCTCTTCCTGTTGAAACTCCATGTTTGTAGGTTCATCCACACCAGTCTCTAAACTAGTTCCATCTTCATAATTCCGAATGACATCATCATCTAATTCAAAATTGATATCATTTCCAGAGACCCTAGTTTGATTATCAAAAGAAGGTATTAGTTCTTCATAATTCCTCCCCTGTTTGGTTGCATTCAGTTGCCTTTTCTTGTGGTGTATGAACCTTTGCTTCTTAAGTACAACATTCTGAATAGACCTATTATGCCTCATCCAAGGGGATACTTTATTCCTCAACTTGATTAGGATGGCCTCTAATTCACAATTTTCTTGTCTTGAACAAGTTTTTCCTTTTGCAACACTTGTACCTGTTGGGACAAACTAGTACACAAAGTAGTTAAATTTGAAACATCCACCACCTCTGGTGCCTGTTCTTATGGTGAACCACTAGCAGCAATGGAAACAGCAGGTGTATAGATCATCTCATCAGTATTTGGTTAAACACCAATATTGTGAGAATAAGATTGAGAATCTTCTAAGGAATGGGTACTCTGGTTAGAAGGAGTTTGCTGAGAAGCACTAGCATTTCTAGGTTCCTCACCTTCTTGGTTGTCTGGTTGGGCTAACATATGAGAAAATAATGGTGTAACAGTTCCTGTAAAGGCATTGCCTTGTTTGGTTAAGAATGAGAAAGTTCCCTTTGTAAAAGAAGGAACATCCCATGTACTTGTTAACTCTGGTAGGTTAGGGATTTGGTCACTAACTAAAGTCTGAATGAATCTAGGATACATTAAAAACTTCTTAGTTCCTTCCAAATTCCTAGTCATGCATTGAAAAATTAATCTAGAAAAATTATAAACCCTGTTATTTGCTAGACAAATACCAGCTGATGCCAATGCAGCAGGAATTTAATCAAAAGAATAAATTTTGGAGCTTAAACTGCGAATAATGGCATGAAAAAGTAATTTCCATTGAGGTGAAAACAAAGCTTTAAAGAAAGTAAGACTTTCCCTACCACCCTCATAACCCATGGCTGCAAGGCCATCATGTATCTCTGTATTATTAAGCATACTAAGTCTATTTTCATCATTTAATCTCAAACTAGCCCTTAGTAGTACCTTAGTTACATAGATATTCCTATGATTTACCCTAGCCTTAATGCAAGGATGATCAAACCGAGTACCTAACACAATAGTGTTCCAAAATTGTTCAACAAGGGGAACAGAAACAGTGGGACTTACAATGAGTACGAAACGAATATGACTTCGAGATAAAAATCCAAGAATCTCATGGAATCCGAGAGAGAGATCATTCAGAGCAAGATTCGCAACCAAATTATGCTTAGAGATCACTTGTAAAGCAGCCGTTAGTATTTTTGATGATCGAAAAACTAGAGAGAAGGTTATAGAATCAAGAGATAAAAATAAAAGATTAGGTGAATCATTTGTATAACTGGAGTAAGTATTTAAGTAAATAACAAACCCAAGCGCGAAGAAACTGCCAAATTTACAAAATAGACCCTTAACGGTACAACAGACATGTAGCGGTACATGGAACATACTCGGTACTTGGACTTGTGCTAGCGATACTTGGATCCATAACGGTACCTCACAATTTTTACCAGTTCATGCATTACACTATCATAACAACCTCTTTTATCTTATTCTAACAACCTGCAATCACATCAAAAACACAAAAAATATACTATACAATTAAAATTAGCTTAAAAATTGTACAGTTGTTACCTCCCCTCAACATATGTAGCAGTCTATTAGTTGAGCATACCAATATGTGTCACCAAGAATTCAAATCTCTTTGCATCAAATGTGTCACACCCCACCATGGCAGAATATGGGGCGCGGCGTATGGATATCATCACAACATGGCGTGTCTATAGAGATAACTATATGAAATAATAAATGTCATAAAATGGAGACACAAAGTCATGACAATATCTCATCAGACCCAGGAGTCTAGGTAAGTAGGTAACAGTCCTACCGCTTACCCAAGACAAACAAATAACATAACCAAACAAATATATGTGTGCCACAGTATCACTTATTAAAAGAACAAATAAAAACTAAGAAGGAAACGGGGATTCTCCTTCTATATGCATTCCTAAGCTTCTCCAATCCTAGCCACTTATGTTCTCACGCCTAACCAAAGCATCACCTGAAAGAGACACTAAAACACGTCAACATAAAGTTGGTGAAAGTCATAGGTTTAGACTCCAATGCTAAAATCAGTTACAAGCTGTGAATAACAACCATCAACACAATAACATATGGACAATGTGCTACAATTATGTATTAACAACTAGCATTCAAGATCAATCATTCCAAACCAAAATCCAAGGCTCCTACCTTGGCAAACAACATGGTACCATAGATGATCACACTATGTACCTATCCCAAGGCCAATACCTTGTCAAACCACAAGGCCACTACCTTGTCAAACCACAAGGCCACTACCTTGTTAAACCACAATAACCGAGACGACACGTGTCCCCCGATCCAAATCATACACAATCAAAAATCACATGGCAGTTAATCACATAATGTACACACAAGTCCATCTCAAATCACAAACACATTCACAGCATCAATTTAGAAAATCACTCAACACAGTGTCTCTTCCATCCCATCTGGAAGTCAAAATCAATATTAAACATGGGACTATGAAACTCACCTGATAGCTTCTTCACAAGTCCTCGCACTAGAAACAAGCTAACAAACCAAAAACACGAAATCAATACACGAACCAATCACTAAGATGGCTCATCAACCTATGATGGAAATCTAGTCTATCCCCGTATAATTACCTCATTGTTAAGCTCTAATCACCACATTACCCTTCCTTAACAAGTCCCTAACTTGGTTAAGTTTAATAGCTATCCCGTTCATAATTTTATACAAAACAGTCCCAGTTTTAGGTCTTAAAACTTTAGGTCAAACGTCCACTTAAACATACCCATGGTTTCTGTAAAAGGAATATTCACACTTTTATACATGTTAGCTAAATCCTCCCACTTGCCCTAACCTTAAAGATACTGTTAAGGCCCAGATATATGTGTATATATTGCTACCTATCCAGAATTCACTGATTTTAAACGTATAAAAAGTTCATTACCATTAGAGGGTCTTACCCTAAACCACAACCTTAGCCCAAGTTCAGATACTTAATACAATATATAAACCATCTCTCATGTTCGTGAGAAGATCCCAATGCAACCCTAAGTACCCCAAACAACCCAAAGCTTAAAAAGAAAACAGGCTGAATTCAAAACTGTTTTGACCTCCGACTGTTGTAACCTGTTTTTGACCCACTTCCCGACCTCCAATTTAGTTCTCGTTTCTTGATTTAGAAAGCCAACTCAATTACCTATCCAGGGCTAGTTTGATCGCATCTTGAGTGTTCCTAGAACTCAAGATATGATCAAAACAATAGACTCAAAATTCTGCCCAGTTTTTAAAAACGAGTTTTAAACAAATTGATCTAATTAATCACCTATAACCCTTCTAATACAAGCCCTAGATTATATGATCATCATATTAGGATTAATACATCATTAATATAATGTTTTTATATAAACCCTAACCCTTAATCCATCATAAGAATGATTAATTAAACATAAAAATAATTTAATTAAAAAGGTTAATGAAGGTTTTTACCTTAAATCAATGGAAGATGAAGAAAACCTAATTTTTTTGAAGAACCCTAATTCTCCTCTATGAAACCCACGAATTTTTCTTTGTCTACAGGGATTTCTGTTTTTTTATTAGATAACCTTATATAGTGTCTACATAAAATCCTAGTCCAAGTATAACACCCAACCTTCCTTTTTTTCCCTTTTTCCCTTTTTCTCTTTCTTTGGTGCGTCTAAACCGACCCAAACACCCAATAAATTCGTTTTTTTTTATTTTTATTATTTAATATTATGTTAATAATATTACCTTAATTTTCCTTAATTTATTTCACCTCCTAAAGCTTCCAAAACCTCAAAACCGTAAAACTAGTCAAATTTACGCGTTTTACCGTAAAAGACGTAAAATATACACTTTTATAAAAAATCTCAAATTTTGAAATAAACTTTATAACTAAGTCCTAAATGACTTAAAACCATCCCGAAAAATATTCATACTGATAATTACCTCACCTGAGACCTCTAAATGCTAAACCGTAAATCCTAAAAAAATACTATTACTATAATACTTATACGTATACGTAAACACCACAATATCACCATTTTCATTTCATAGTCACCACTTGTGAACTCATGAACATGAAATAACCGTTACTCGATTTACTTATGAGTACTCTATACTCATAAACGATAACCACACCAACCTCGTTCACACAAAATAAAAATGTAAACACACAATTCAAGTAAGCACACATAAAATAACCTAAAAGTAAGACCAAGTGACAAACCTAAAACCACGGTTGTCACATCACTCCCTCCTAATAGAAATCTTGTCCCGAGATTAACTCCCAAACTCAAACTTATTCTCAGCAAACAAACGAGGATGCATATCCCTGATAAAACCTTCACTTTCAAACGTGAACTCAGTTTACACGAAAATAATCTCAACCAACAACACATGAGCCTTAACCGTCCGCGAGGAAACTTATCAAAACTATAAAGTTATGTAACCAACCTAACTAAATCTCGAAACTCATCAAACAAGAACTGTCTTGAAACCAAGTTAGGAGCCATCACATAACTCAACGGGTTTAAAACTGTCACCCCGATTTCAGTCTTACTCATAAATACCATAAATCAAAACTCATCAAAATATAACCACGTATAATAAGGTCTGAATAACTCTCAAATTCCTTCCCAACTCATCTCTATGTTAACCCTCCAAGTGTTCATTACCGCAAAATACCCAAAACACGAGTTTAAACCATGTTGTCCGAAAATTAACCTTGAACTCAACACTTGTACAATTAATTTGACCAAGCTACTGACTTCCAATTACGAAACTTTCTGAATATTTGAAAAGTATGTTCCGAGTATATAATTTTAGGCTTTTGAATCACCCAAAAACCTTTAAAAACGAATAAGTTATTACCAAAACGATTTTTCTCAAAATCTGCCTAGGCATTAGCGACAGTTTCTGACAGTTAGCGACATATTTTGACAGTTTAGCGACAGTTTCTGCCTACTCCAATTTATACCAAAAAAAAAAAAAAAAAACGACTTTTAAACCCTAAAAAAACCCGTTATTAATTACAAAATTCAAGGTCTAATTTATTTTAATTCCAGAAAATTTAAATTCTCCCCCATCATATGATTAATACATGCTTTTAACATATTTAAGTTAATAAGAACAAAATTTCTAACTAAAGAACAATAACTTTAGGTGATCAAAACCAAAATATTTTAAAATAAACAAGTCATGCTTATATGTTAAAAAAAATTATATTCCACCTTATTTCAAACACGTTTTCGACACTTTACCCTCATTTTATCGACTACCAACAACTATTTTTATTTTACTATTTGCAAGTTTTATTTTTTACCATGTAAGACTCAAAACAAAAGATATCGTTATTCCAAAAAGAAATCTCCACCCTCTCAATAGCTTCTACACCAAAAGTACCGTACAAACAAACACGTGAAATGAGGACACGATAAATGCGCTACTACTGAAGTTGAACATCCCAAAGAGAAAAGAGCTAGAAAATCATACTAAGAATACAACCGGTAAGTAGAAAATAATTTTACATACATAGGCATAAGCGTACATACACTCAAATCCATCCAACATATACTATACAAGCATGTATTAACTCTCTTTCATGCAATCATACTTGAAAGTCCAGTGGTGTTGTGGCACATATATAATTATGTAGGCCTCCATAATTATACATGTTCCCTTTCACCAATGTACTCCCTCCTATGATGACACTTATAAGAAATTATGGGGCGCGACGTATGGATATCATCACAACATGGCGTGTCTATAGTGATAACTATATGAAATAAGAAATTAATACTACACAACACATAATCCAACAACTCACAAGCACATAACCACACAAGATAAGATCTAAAACCCCATGTATTAAAATAACATAGACAATGCATGAAACACATAAACTCGTAATCCAGCTGAACCAGCGTAGACAAAATTCAAAATGTATAAAGAACATGAAAACATAATTAAGCGAAATCCAACAATGACTAGCGTATACGACCATGGTTCCACCCGCACTAATCAAAACTCGTAAAGAAAATAACATGTAGTTAAGTATGAACCATAGTAGTTCATAACCTAACAAATACTGCAAAAATAATATTCAAACACATCAATTACTATAAAATGCACACATACTCCTATGACGCCTATATGCAGGGACCCTTAAGCTATAGACTAGGCTATGCGACTAGGCAACCTAATTCTCTATAACCATTATCTCTGATACCATTCTGTCAGACACCACCATGGCGGAATATGGGGCGCGACGTATGGATATCATCACACCATGGCGTGTCTATATAGATAACTATATGAAATAAGAAATGTCATAAAATGGAGACACAAAGTCATGACAATATCTCATCAGACTCAGGAGTCTAGGTAAGTAGGTAACAATCCTACCGCTTACCCAAGACAAACAAATAACATAACCAAACAAATATATGTGTGCCACAGTATCACTTATTAAAAGAACAAATAAAAACTAAGAAGGAAACGAGGATTCTCCTTCTATATGCATTCCTAAGCTTCTCCAATCCTAGCCACTTATGTTCTCACGCCCAACCAAAGCATCACCTGAAAGAGACACTAAAACACGTCAACATAAAGTTGGTGAGAGTCATAGGTGTAGACTCCAATGCTAAAATCAGTTACAAGCTGTGAATAACAACCATCAACACAATAACATATGGACAATGTGCTACAATTATGTATTAACAACTAGCATTCAAGATCAATCATTCCAAACCAAAATCCAAGGCTCCTACCTTGCCAAACAACATGGGACCATAAATGATCACACTATGTACCTATCCCAAGGCCACTACCTTGTCAAACCACAAGGCCACTACCTTGTCAAACCACAAGGCCACTACCTTGTTAAACCACAATAACTGAGACGACACGTGTCCCCCGATCCAAATCATACACAATCCAAAATCACATAGCAGTTAATCACATAATGTACACACAAGTCCATCTCAAATCACAAACACATTCACAGCATCAATGTAGAAAATCACTCAACACAGTGGCTCTTCCATCCTATCTGGAAGTCAAAATCAATATTAAACATGGGACTATGAAACTCACCTGATAGCTTCTTCACAAGTCCTCGCACTAGCAACAAGCTAACAAACAAAAAACACGAAATCAATACACGAACCAATCACTAAGATGGCTCATCAACCTATGATGGAAATCTAGTCTATCCCCGTATAACTACCTCATTGTTAAGCTCTAATCATCCCATTACCCTTCCTTAACAAGTCCCTAACTTGGTTAAGTTTAACAGCTATCCTGTTCATAATTTTACACAAAACAGTCCCAGTTTTAGGTCTCAAAACTTTAAGTCAAACGTCCACTTAAACATACCCATGGTTTCTGTAAAAGGAATATTCACACTTTTATACATGTTAGCTAAAACCTCCCACTTGCCCTAACCTTAAAGCTACTGTTAATGCCCAGATATATGTGTATATATTGCTACCTATCCAGAATTCACTGATTTTAAACGTATGAAAAGTTCATTACCATTAGAGGGTCTTACCCTAAACCACAACCTTAGCCCAAGTGCAGATACTTAAAACAATATATAAACCATCTCTCATGTTCGTGAGAAGATCCCAATGCAATCCTAAGTACCCCAAACAACCCAAAGCTTAAAAAGAAAACAGGCTGAATTCAAAACTGTTTTGACCTCCGACTGTTGTAACCTGTTTTTGACCCACTTCCCGACCTCCAATTTAGTTCTAGTTTCTTGATTTAGAAAGCCAACTCAATTACCTATCCAGGGCTAGTTTGATCGCATCTTGAATGTTCCTAGAACTCGAGATATGATCAAAACAATAGACTCCAAATTCTGCCCAGTTTTTAAAAACGGGTTTTAAACAAATTGATCTAATTAATCACCTATAACCCTTCTAATACATGCCCTAGATTATATGATCATCATATTAGGATTAATACATCATTAATCTACTGTTTTTATATAAACCCTAACCCTTAATCCATCATAAGAATGATTAATTAAACATAAAAACAATTTAATTAAAAAGGTTAATGAAGGTTTTTACCTTAAATCAATGGAAGATGAAGAAAACCTAATTTTTTTGAAGAACCCTAATTCTCCTCTATGAAACCCACGAAATTTTCTTTGTCTCCAGGGATTTATGTTTTTATCTATTTATTAGATAACCTTATATAGTGTGTACATAAAATCCTAGTCCAAGTATAACACCCAACCTTCCTTTTTTTCCCTTTTTCCCTTTTTCTCTTTCTTAGGTGCGTCTAAACCGACCCAAACACCCAATAAATTCGTTTTTTTTATTTTTATTATTTAATATTATGTTAATAATATTACCTTAATTTTCCTTAATTTATTTCAGCCCCTAAAGCTTCCAAAACCTCAAAACCGTAAAACTAGTCAAATTTACGCGTTTTACCGTAAAAGACGTAAAATATACACTTTTATAAAAAATCTCAAATTTTGAAATAAACTTTATAACTAAGTCCTAAATGACTAAAAAACAATCCCGAAAAATATTCATATGGATAATTACCTCACCCGAGACCTCTAAATGCTAAACCGTAAATCCTAAAAAAATACTATTACTATAATACTTATACGTATACGTAAACACCACAATATCACCATTTTCATTTCATAGTCACCACTTGTGAGCTCATGAACATGAAATAACCGTTCCTCGATTTACTTATGAGTACTCTATACTCATAAACGATAACCACACCAACCTCGTTCACACAAAATAAACATGTAAACACACAATTCAAGTAAGCACACATAAAATAACCTAAAAGTAAGACCAAGTGACAAACCTAAAACCACGGTTGTCACAAAATGCCTTGGTCAATAAATCAGCTAAATTGTTGTCTGTATGAATTTTCAAGACTTGAATAAGCTTCTTGTCATAGGCATCTCTTATGAAGTGATGTCTTATTTCAATATGCTTGGTCTTGGAGTGAAATACTGGATTCTTGACAATGCATATAGTACTTTCATGATAAATGTAAATCTTGGTGTTCATGAAGTTGAACCCATAATCTAACAACTGATTTTGAATCCAAAGTACTTGTCAACAACAATGAGCAGCAGCTACATATTCAGCTTCAGTTGTAGAAGTAGCAACAATGGTTTGCTTCTTACACTGCCATGATATGAGTCTGCTGCCTAGGAATTGACAACCTCCTGTTGTGGATTTCCTATCATGATTATCTCCAGCATAATCACTATTTGAGTAAGCTTCCAATTCAACGGTTGAATCTCTAGGATACCATAATCCTAAATTAAGTTGACTTTTTAAGATACTTAAAAATCCTCTTCACAACATGTAGATGTGACACCTTTGGATTAACTTGGAACCTTGAACAGGCACACACAGCAAACATAATATCTGGCCTTGAAGCAGTAAGATACATCAATGTACCAATCATTGACCTGTATAGATGAATATCAACATTTTCACCATGTTCATCTTTTGACAAAGACTTCTTAGCTTCAAAAGGTGTGCTTATACTCCTTATATCCATACATGAAAATTTCTTCAAGATTTTAGCAACATACTTATCTTGGCTGATAAATATTCCATCTTTCTTTTGTTTGACTTGTAGTCCCAAAAAGAAAGTAAGTTCTCCCATAGAACTCATCTGAAAGCTTCCTTTCATCAAAGCCTCAAACTCTTCACACCATGATTTCTTGGTGGAACCAAAAATGATGTCATCAACATAGACTTGTACTAGAATAATATCCTTAGCATTCTTCTTGATGAATAGAGTTTTGTCAATGGTCCCTCTCCTATATCCATGCTCTAACAGAAAATTGAATAAAGTTACATACCAAGCCCTAGGAGCTTGATGCAGACCATAAAGTGCTTTGATAATCTTGTAGACTCTATTGGGGAACTTAAGATCTACAAAACTTGGAGGTTGTGCAACATACACCTCCTCTGAAATAGTACCATAAAGAAAGGCACTTTTCACATCCATCAGATAGACTATAAAACCCATATATGATGCAAAGGCCAAAAATAACCTAATGGCTTCTATCCTTGCCACTAGTGCAAAAACCTCATCATAGTCTATCCCTTCTTCTTGTCTATATCCTTGAGCAACAAGCCTTGCCTTATTTCTCACAACAACTTCTCTTTCATACTTCTTGTTCCTGAAAACCCATCTAATACCAATAACTCTCTTGCCTAAGGGAAGATCCACAAGAATCCAAACCTTTTGTAGCTCAAATTATGTTAATTCTTCTTGCATGTCATCTATCCAACTTTCTTCATCAAGAGCCTGAGAAATGTTTTTGGGCTCTACTTGTGATAAGAAACGGGCAAACAAACAATGCTGAGTATCCTTACGATTGGTTCTATACTGTTGTTTGACATAATGTTGATCCCAAACTTATATAGATTTAGCTTTGTGCAAACGAGAATGAATCAAGTTAAACACTTAGAGAAACTTTGTTTTATATGAAGCAATCTAAGTATTATGTGGAATTAATACTTAAACAAGAACACACAAACAGAATAAACCAAACTTTCACTTTGATTGATTAATCGAACTTGCGTACAATGAAAGTGTAAAACATATCTAGAACTAAAACCTAAAGGCATCCTTCTATAGAGTAAGGAACCTTGTACAAGAGTCTACGTATCAGCTATTTTAGGTAAAGATAAACATAAGAAATACATTGTCGAACATATCTTTACTAGAAACATAAAACGTGTAGACTAAGTATCCTATCAGTGCTTGACTTCTTCTTATCAACGCTTGACTTCTTCTTGTCAACGCTTGACCTGACAACGTTTGATTTCTTCCTTTCAACGTTCAATTTCCTCTTGTCAGCGTCTAAGTGTATTGGCTTCATTTTATTCCCAACAATCCTCCCCTATTTTGATATCTACTCTAGTAATCATGTTTCTGAATAAAAACTAAGTACAAAGAGGATTCTTACAAATACAAATTACTTATTAAGTTGGAAATAAATAAACCTAATTAAATCTTTGCCAACGTCACTTGTGTAATCCATCTCCAGCTGTGTTGACACCATTTTCTTCAAAACATCCTTGGACATGGGATATTCAGCATCCAAAAGAAGATACTCAGAAAACTTTATAGTACTCAAATGATACACACCAACTGCTGAATGTAGCCGCTATTAAAGTCCACTAACATCATCAAGATCTTTCCATACTGGATCTTCATCATTTAGCTCACACATCCTCTTTAATGTTGACCAAATCTTTATTCCATTGACTGAAGTAGGTGCTTCAGTCTCATACTTGGCCTGCATCAACCTCCAATGGTCTACCAAGTCTTCCCTATCCAGGCTTGCAAACAAATACATAAGAGTAGTGAAAGTATGTACCTCTTTCCCATATCTGCCAATCATCCAAAACCCACTTGCATCTTCCTCATAGGGAACTATAGGGTTTCTAGAATCATGAGGTAACACCTCCACCATATGTGAAGCTTCCAAAGGTGAGAGCGTAATACTCCTTCTAATAACAGCCTCACTAGGATTCACTCTATCCAAATTTTCTGGGAACTCAAGTGGAACTCCTTTCTTCAAAGGTCTTGGTGCAATTAAAGCTTGTTGGATCTGCATCTCTTTTGTAAGTTCTTCCTTTCTTTCATCTAAAAGAAGTCTGATGGTGTTCTGCTCTTGCACACTTGCCCATATAGGATAAGCTTTATATTCCAACTCATCAAAGGACAATCCCTGTAACTTCTTAAAGGTCAATCCCTGTAACTTCTTAAAGGTCCAACCTCCTTGATGACTAGAGATGCCTTCTATCCTTCTTAGACTGTGCAAGAACCTTTCTAGCCTTATACTTCATAATCACCTTGCAATCCCTTTGAACTCTGAGAAGAATCTCCAGACCCCATATTTGATCCGAAAGTGTCATGTCTGGATTCTCCATTACCTTATTCTCCCGTGCAAAGTACATCTGAGCAACTTCAGGCATCTCATAATCCATCTGATTTTTCAACTCTGCAATCCTTTCCTTTGCCATCTGATATTCAAGTCTTTCTGGTTCTTCAATAACCATCACACTTGAATCTGTACTCTCATCATCACTACCTTCCTTATTGCTCTCAGAAGTAGCCACAAATGGTGACTCAATAGCAGCAACCTTTTTCTTCTCTTTTCCTCAAGTTGTGCAGCCAACATGGAATCAAACTTTACTTGGGCTGCATCCTTGGGAACTATTTCTTATACCATAATCACTTTACCTTTATCTAATACATCAATGGTGGGTAAAGAGATTGATGATACCTGTGTAGACACATCCTTGATGATAGCTGATGACTGGGATACATCAACCACACTTGCATGTCTATCAGTATCCAAAATCTTCTTGTCAACACCAAACTTACTCCTATCAATGCTCAAACTCTGTGTGTCAATACCTGGCTTAAAAACTTGTTCCAGCATCTCCATAAATGAAATATTTGTTGGAGTTTCCAGGGACACATCAATAACTGGCCTCTCCTTTAAGCTAGTCAAAGCTTCAGCCATCTTCACACCTATAGAAACCACCTGAACCTTTGTCACTTAAATTAAATGGGTCAGTAGCAGCTTCCTCCCCTTTGTAAGAATCCTCCCCTGATGAAAGGACTCTTGTCTGCCTTCTCCTAGTCTCAACAGCTTCTAAAACAACAATCCTCTCCCTCAATTGCTTGAGTTCAAGGCCTTGTGTAGAGATAGTATGTACAAGGTCTGCAATTTGCTTTTGCAAGCTAATGCAGACAACCGTCAATTCCAACAATGTGTAAGGTTCCAATCTACCCTCCTCTAGAATGGGAATTTGACCTCCCAAAGTAGAGTCATGGGGCATGGATGGGGTCTTAATGATGTTAGGACTGGCTTGTCCTGCATCTAAGCTAGTACCAATAGTCCTAGCCCCACCTATATCACGAACCACACTTGTGGTGGTGGTTCTCTCTACAACATGTCTAGGACCACTAGAGGAGAACACTCCAGTAGTCCTTTGGTGTTTTTTCATCCTAAAGTCATGGGGTGTAGAAGATGATGTGGATTGGGTGTCTATTTGAAGGTTAAGGGGTGTTTGGGTTTGTTGTAAAAGGGTGTTAGCGTTTGGATTTGAAGTGTCAACGTCAACATTTAACGTGTCAGCGTTGAAGGGTTCTTGGTCAATATCCATTTGCTGGGGTGATGGTGATTGTTCAGGCAATGGGTCTGTTTGTGTTAGTGGGTCTGGTTGAGGTTGTGTTGCTACAATAACAGCAAGCATGGCTTGGGTAAGGGGTAAGTCTCTATGAGGGGGTGTATCCATCTTCCCAAAAAGTGCTTTCTTTTGAACAGGGATCTTATAAAAATCATTGTGATCCCTATTGCAGTATCTTTGTTCATCTAAAACCATTTGTAAAAACCTTGGGTAAGGAAGAGTCATCTTGCATCCCTTGTTATGATACATGCCATCAAAAATCATTTTTTGGCACTCCCAATTGAACGGTTAATTTCTTTGTGTGCAGTACATTTGGGACTCAAACATTGAAGAATGACATGTATCAAGTACTTCCAAGCTGGGGGAAATTCCTGTTTTGTATATTTATTTAAATGGCCATCTTCTGGCAAAGGATAACCCAAAGCTTGGAGTCCTTGTTCTAGCTCACCAATGGGTAGGGTGGTTATACCATCTGCATCATTAAGATGCAAAGCTTGGTGAACCAAAGCTTCAGTAACCACCCATGCAAGCCCATAGACAGTAGCAGTCAATGTAGTCACATTATTAACTGTTGAGGAAGTGACAGTATTCCAAAACTATTTAATATGAGTGACAGGGATAAGTGGAGCATGAGAAAGTGCATACCTTAGAGGGGATGCATTCAAATACTCAACCATCTGAGTATATTAAGGAAACAGAGCATCATCAACTTCTAAATAAGCAACGATGTTATGCTGACTTCTGATCCCCAATTCCAAATCGCTTGGTTTAAACTTTGGTGTCATTGATGTAGAAAGCTGTTATAAATGTTATGAAAGATGGAGGTTTGTGAAAATTTAGTTAGACAAGAATAAGTAGTTACCCTGTTTCAAAAGAATGAGCCAAATATATAGGAGAGGTGAAAACATGTGATTGGTCAATGCATGAGGCAGTTATATTCAAACTATAATGATGTAAATCTTGAAAAAGAAATAACTTATCTCTTTCATTAATAAAAAGTTACCAACTCCTACAATTACGGCCCAAATTTTTGTCAAAAATAACAACTGGGTAAGACCCAATGTTTATCAACGGTCAAAAATAACTTAACAACGCTGAACGTCTATATTCTTGTCAATGTTGGAGTTTGCCATGTCAACGTCAAAATTGGTCCTAACAACGTTTGGAAATAAAACTATCAGCGTCCAAAAATAAAAATAATAGAAAAGAAAAAGGACCTTAACAAAGTAATTTATCCTGGTGAAGATAACTTATAGACTGAAAATCACCATAGGGTGGCAAGCATTGTCCAATCATGCACACTTGCTTAAGCAAGATATACATAATTGTCCTCAAGTGTCCCTTGCTAACCAAAGTTCTTAACAATGAAGTTATCTTAAAAAAAATCCTTTGTAACTTCCCAGGTAAGCCCAATAAAAATCATACCCAAGTCTCCCAACAGACCACATCTAATTCTAGGTCAAAAATTCTTAACAGCGTGCAAAGTATATCAACTTTGCATGCTACAGTGCCTCATGATTTAATAAACTAACTCGTACTCACCAGTGGACACAATCTAGAATTGTGATAAGATTATTATATAAATACCCAAAAAGTCCTAAAGGTTTCCTAAACCTCCCCTTAAATTATGATACATAAGTTGCCAAACATAATACATGTAATAAAATTTTTTATGTCAAGATAAGATTATAAATATTCCAATCATCATCCACAAACTTGAACATGCTCCAAGTAAGCTCCAAAGATCCATAAGCAACTCTGTATCCATATGTAAAATGCTCATAATGCCTGCATAATTAGATCAAAAACCACAAAACTAACATATTGCTGTCAACGTCATTTTAACACTTATCAACGTTAAAATAACCCTAAATAAAGTGGAAAACCTAATTTTGTACAAAGACCAATAACAATGCATATCCTGTACATACTTTTACAATAAGTTCCAAAAACACATATTAGGTAAGATTGATCATTCCAATACTTGTTACCAAGTATTGAAATGTCCCAGTATCTAAAAGGTTTAGTTAATAAATCTGCCACATTTTCTTCTGTATCAACCCTATCTGGTTGTATTAAACATTTTTCAAAACAATCTCTTATAAAATGATGTCTAATTTCTATATGTTTTTTTACAATGATGTACAAGATTTTTAATAATGCATAAAGTACTGTTATTATCTATAAAAATCTTGGTATGCATAAAATTATACCCATAATCCAACAGTTGGTTCTGAATCCATAAGACTTGTCCACAACAAGCAGCTGCAGCTACATATTCTGCTTTAGTTGTAGAGTTGGCCACCACTGTTTGTTTCTTACATTGCCAAGATATCAACCTACTCCCAAGAAACTGAAATCCACCAGTTGTGGATTTTCTATCAAACCTG
Organism: Glebionis coronaria; assembly: GCA_025667525.1. NCBI lineage: Eukaryota > Viridiplantae > Streptophyta > Magnoliopsida > Asterales > Asteraceae > Glebionis > Glebionis coronaria. The sequence continues at coordinate 463,936,479 of CM046881.1, forward strand.
TCACCCCGATAATCACTATCTGAATAAGCAATAAGCTCTAATAGAGAATCCTTTGGATACCATAATCCCAAGGTGGGATAGCACCTAAGATATCTAAAAATCCTCTTGATAGCATGAAGATGACACTCTTTGAGAGTCACTTGATGGCGTGCACATGCACACACAACAAACATAATGTCATGTATAGAAGCTGTAAGATACATCAATGATCCAATCATTGACCTATAATGCCTTACATCCACCTCTTTTCCATCTCCAACCTTTCCCCAAGGGTGTTCCCTATCCATGGGTGTGCTAGCCCGTTTTTCATGTTGAGAAAAGCAAAACTTCTTCAAGATTTCTGCTACATATTTATCTTGAGAGATGAAGATACCATCTTCTTTCTGCTGAACTTATAACCCTAGAAAGAAGTTCATCTCTCCCATTTCACTCATCTTGAACTTGTCTGTCATGAGCTTGGAAAAGTCTTCACTCATCTTTGGACTTGAAGAGCCAAAGATGATATCATCCACATAGACCTAAACAAGTAAAAAGTCCTTTTCCAGTCTTCTTGGTAAACAAAGTCTGATCTATGGTACCCCTCTTGAATCTATTTTCCACCAAATAGGTAGACAATATGCCATACCATGCTCTTGGGGATTGATGAAGTCCATAAATTGCTTTCTTAACTCTATACACCTTGTCTGGATGTTCAGAATCTTCAAAACCAGGAGGCTGCATAACATAAACCTCTTTTGCAATTGTGCCATAAAGAAAGGCACTCTTCACATTCATTTGATAAACTGTGAAGCCCAAGCAAGAAGCATAGCTAGGAAAATCCTTATTGCTTCAATCCTTACAACAGGTGCAAAAACCTCTTCATAGTCTATCCCTTCCTCTTGTGTATAGCCTTGAGCAACTAAACGTGCTTTGTTTCTGACCATAATTCCTCTCTCATCCTTTTTGTTTCTAAGAACCCATCTTGTCCCTATAGGGGTTCTTCTTAGTCAAGGTCTGTAATAGTAGAACATAAAGTCCTGTGGTTGGCTAGCCCTTTGTATTTCATGGCATGGCTACATGTGCCCTTTGGATTTGATCTATAGGTATGACATATCTGGGACAGTCTACTAACTCCCATACATCTTGAATAGCAAATTGCTGAAGCTCATCTTGCATTGCTTCCACCTAACTTGGTTCTTTAAGAGCATCAAATATCTTCTTTAGTTCCTGTTGTGACAGAAAACAAGCAAAAAAACATGCCTGAACAAGAGGGGTATCAACCTTCTTGTGGATATTGGTAATAAAACCTCCATGATTCTGAAGAGACCTTCTAGTTTGAACAGGAGACATCACATCGCCAATGATTAGAGAAGAAGGATGATTCTTGATAGTAGATGTAAGTACTCCTCCTTCAATAATTGTGTTGTCTTCAATTTCAGTCTCCAAGTTGCCAATATCATCTTCAAATTCTCCTCTATCATCACCTGAATGAACCACTCCATGTATAGTGGAAGGTTCACCTGGTTCAAAAACACTGGAAGAGAATAAATGGTCAAAAGAGTTATCAATGCCTGAATTAGGGCTGTCAACGTTTGAGCCATCAACGCTTGAATTTGTCCTGTCATCGCCAGATTTTCCTTTGTCAGCGCTTGAAGATTCATGCATGTTTTCATCAACAGGTGTTTCTTGTGGACCACCTTTTTCCTTTCCAGCAGCAGCAGAAAATGCATCTTGCCATATAGGAATGGTGGCATACTCAAGTATGGGAGCTGATTTGACTACTTGAGATTCTATTTCCTTGTCAACTTGTATACCTGAAATTTCAACAACTGGTTCTTCCACAACATCTGAATTCACATTCACAATGTCTGTGTTAGCCTCAAAATATTGAGTCAAACAAGAATGCTCGGTCATATGTTTATTATGTATCGTATATTAGAACGTTGTAATAGGTAGTAGGTTAGTCGTGGATTACGGGCTTAACTTTAAGCTAAGGCTCATTCATAAGTAACTAAAGCCCAAAAAGGAAAGCCCGGTCCATTATCATATAGCCCATTATGCCACATGTAGGCAACGCTATATAAAACTCTCCTTGCAAGTAAGGAGAGGTTGGTTGTCTCATTTTTCTATTCTCCTCATCTAATATTCACCAAGTTTCTCACACACTTCTCTCTACTTTCTCTCTCTAGATTTCATCTTTTATCTACCTTTAGTTCTTGTTTAATCATCACAAAAATAAGGGACAACAAGTGGTATCAATCGCCATGGGGTAGTTTTTGTGATTCGTTGTTGCTATTATATTTGGTTCGTATGATTTACACCCAACATCATTCCGAATTCAAGTTTTTTCTTGTGTTTTTCGTGCTCTAAATCTTTCTCTATACATCTCTACATCTTTCATACGTTTGGTAAGATTTTGGTTACTTTGGTTTGGCTAGAAACACGAGTTCCAAGGTAAAAATCTTTTTTTTCTTGTTGCTTACAAGTCTCAGATTACTTTGTTGTTACGATCTGATTGTTGCGATTGCATAAACCCTGGGGGTTTCTACTTGTGATCCAAAGTCACGATCACATCCTATGATCACTCAGTATGATCATAACTACGATCATTGAGTACGATCATAGCCCACGATCACTCCCTACGATCATAGCCTGCGATCAAGTAAGTACGATCCCAAGTACGATCAAGGTTACGATCATTGCCTACGATCACCAATACAATCAAGTGAGTACGATCCTTGAATGCGATCACTGACCACGATCACTCGTTACGATCCAAGACCATGATCATGACCACGATCTAAGAGTACGATCAGACTGCGATCAGACTGTGATCTAAGAGTACGATCAGACTACGATCTAAGAGTACAATCTGACTGCGACCAGCCTGTGAACTAAGAGTGCGGTGGGTGACATTGCGATGGACATCTAAATTTTGTTCGAGTATTTTTTAGACTTAGCCACTATCTAGACTAGTCCCGGAACGTAGTTTACACGAAGATTAAAAAAAAAGAAAAAAAGAGTTAAAAATTTTAGGTCAAGTAAAATCAATTTTTTTCCATACTAGTTTTAGGCTATTTCTAGCTCGATTTCAAAATTTGGTGATTACAAATTTTTTAGGTCTACCGTTTTGTCGGACTGAGGAATTTATTGTCGGACTATAAAAAAATCGCAATTTTCGAAATTTCAACAATAACACAATCATACAATCACAACACAACTACTTAAGATCCACATTCAATTCATCACTTAAGAGAATATTGAGATGGATTCTACTGCAGAATATCGTGTGACGAACAACAACATCATGGTGGCGGGTAACAAAGAGAGACCACCAATGCTTGTGGCCGGTCGATATGCTCAATGGCAATCACGTTTTCTTCGCTATCTTGATACAAGACCTAATGGTGATGCATTGAGGCAATGTATTAACAATGGACCATATGTTTTCTCCGATATCACTGTTCCTAATACACCAGCCACAGACACTATTCCAGAAATACCTGCAACCACAAGAAAAGAAACGTTATCTGATCTTACACCAGAGAAGCGTGCTTGGTATGATGCAGAAAAATAAGCGATCTATATGATTCTAAGTGTAATTGGAGATGATATTTATTCCGCGGTTGATGCATGTCCTACGACACAAGAAATGTGGACGGCTATTGAAAGCTTGCAATAAGGAGAATCACTCAACAAGCAAGATGTTAAAACAAACTTGTTTTGGAATTTTGGTAAGTTTACTGCATTGGATGGAGAATCAATTGAGTCTTATTATTCACGATCCTACAAGATGATGAAAGATATGACAAGAAACAACTTGGACGTCTCCACCATGCAAGTCAATGTGCAATTTCTTCAGTAACTTCAACCGGAGTGGACACGTTTTGTTACTTTGGTGAAACAACAGAAGCAGTTAGACAAGGTAAACTATCACACTCTCTTTGATATCTTGAAACAAATTCAGCATGAGGCAAATGAATTTCGAGCTGAACGAGTTGCAAAGACGGCTAATCCACTTGCTCTAGTGTCTACCACTCAAGATCATCGATCTCGTACTCCAAAGTCATACTCCATTCAATCATCCTCACCACGATATTCCACATCATCCAAGTATTCATCCTCCACAAGATCATGCGGCAAAGAACCAAGAGCATCATCACCACCATCTGAGTCATCATCTGAAGAGGATAGTGATGAAGATCAAGCTCAGAAGAATCGGGAAATGAAACAACAAATTGCTTTCATTATCAAGACCAACAAGAAAATCTTCAGACCCACCAACAATAATCTTCGAACATCATTCAACACAAAGAACCAATATGTTGAGAACCCTTCAAGGTATGACACACGTCGATGTGGTGAAAGTCCTTCTAGGTATGATCGACATAATCCAACACATGTTGAGGGTTCTGCAAGGTATGATCGACAAACTGCCAAGTATGATACTCACAGGATTGCTGTTGCTACTGGGAATAGGGGAACTGTTGGTACGCAAGTGGTTCAACAAAGTGGGATTCAGTGTTATAATTGCGAAGGTTATGGGCATATGGCAAAGGAATGCAGAAAGCCGAAACGGGTTAGGGACTCTAGCTATCATAAAGAGAAGATGTTGTTATGCAAGAAGATGGAGGCAGGTGTCAAATTGTCGGCTGAGGAAGAAGCAATGCTTGATGATACTGATGATGAAGCCTCCGACCAAGAATTAGAAGCACATTACTCGTACATGGCAAAGGTTGACGAAGTTCTCAACGTCAATGAAGATGACAATGGCCCTATCTTTGACACTGAGCCACTCAATAAGGTACACACCACTGATGAATGTAATGTGTTTGGTGATATTCATGAGGATAGTGAGCTACCCAATGCCATTAATGACACATGTATGACAGAAAAGGTTGATAGCAATACCACACCCGATTCATCAGACATGTGCAATAATGAATTTGAGGATGATCAACATGCAAATGAGTATGATGATGAGGAGCGTGTCGCGCTTGCTAATTTAATTGCTAGTTTACAAAAAGATGTCAATGAAACTAGAAAAGTCAAAAGCAATTAAAGAAGGCAAACGCAACGCTCACTCAAAATTTTGAAGAATGCAAAGCCGCACTAATTACATCTAGTGAGACCATTGAATGCTATAAAGATGAGCTTCTTCAGAAAACCAAAGAGCTTGAGGGGTACAAGGGAAGTGCATTAAAAAGTCAAAAGGACTATCTTGAAAACAAATACAACGAAACTCTTGAGTTATTAACCAAAGAGAAACGTCAATTTAATGTTTTATTAATGGATAAACGTCAAAAATCGTATCTTCCTACCACCAAAGTTAACGAACTTGAACAACGGATTTCGATGGATAACACCGAGTCTGCTAAAATTCTTGATGTTAAGAAACAAGAGGTTGAAACGTTAAAACAAGATTTCAAAAGTCGACATGAAAAAGATACTGAAAAAGTAACGAAACTAGAAAAACAAGTCGAATTGTTGAAGAAAGTTTTTTATAAAATGCATGACTCTATTCAAAGCGTAAGAATGATACCACCTCCGTCTATGTTTAATGGTCAAGCTAGCTTTGCAAGTCCTGATTATCTTGCCCAAGCTCAAGCTGCGAACCCGCGCCTTTATATGGATGAGTCTGAATGGACCGATCCTGAATATCCTCTTGGTTATGATGAGACATCCCTTTAGGAAGAGGAGAGTAGATGTAACACCCCATTTTGATAATGGAAATGTCACATGCAATTATGGCGTGTCATCAAAGCATACAAGGAAAAATGTCTAAACATTACTTGACCATAAAAGGAAAATACCGGAATCAAACATCGGTAGTCCAAATGTAAAGCTCATCACACACAAACATAGTATAATAAAGGAAAGGACTAAACAATGTCCATAGAAAATGTATCATAAGAAAGGAAATGCATAAAGTAAAGAAGGCTAGACAGCTTCCAGTCCATATGCACGTACTCTTAGTGTCTACGAGCGTCCCTGAGTACCTGCCGTTTTGGGAAAAAGGAAAACGGCTGAGCAAATACGCTCAGTGCACGGATGTACAATAAAGCATGAATAGGATAAGCATAAAACATACAACAGCGGAAGAAAACTAAGTCCCAAGCAACCTGGTTAAGTCTTGATAAAACTGGTTTTATAGTTTGAAAAGTCTTATGTTTATCTTGTAAAAACTGTTTGTCATATTTTACCATTAGCTAATATAGGTCATGAAAATCCACCGTTCATGAATACTTGGAGGGGTGACCTCATCATGCAAATTAGAGGGACTGCCTCTAATTTAATATACTGGTTTTTGGGTAGGAGGGATTAGCTCCTTGTGAAGGATGCAAGCCACACACCACATTCACCATGAAATCCTGACTGAAAACATGTAACTAGGATGCACCCATACGCCCCACATGATAAATATAAATATATGGCCAAAAGCTGAAGGGACGCCACGAGCAATCACTCCGCCGTGGTGAAGTCATAACATCAGTGCCTCTAATGTTATGGTTATGGTACCTCTATAACTAGGTGAAACTGGTCATGCATGTATATGGCTATAGGTATTCTTAATTAAACATAAGCAATCAAACACATAACTTATACTACGAGAAAACATTTGGCTGCATACGGGGAATCCTAATAAGGAAAGAATGTCCATACTGAAAGGACGGGAATCCGTACTTTATGTCCAGTGAACGAAGAAGATGAACTGAGAGGAATCCTACTTCCGTATCACTAGTGCTACATAAATACATACATGAATAAGTATCTGCTTACTAAATACGTAGCTGGTTTTATGTCATGCCTTAGCTTATTTTATATGTTCTTACCATGTTTTACTGTTTAAAGCCTTAAACTGTGTTTATCTTATATTCTGTTTAATCTGATTAAGTATTTCTGGTATTTCATGCATTATTATATTTACTGTGTAATAATAAGTAACTTTCCAAAAATAGCAGGTTTCCTAAAATAGAAAGTTTCCAAAAATAGAAAGTTCCCAAAAGTAGAAAGTTACCAAAAATATAAAGTTTCCAAAAATAGAAAGTTACCAAAAATGAAAGTTTCCAAAAATAGAAAGTTTCCAAAAATAGAAAGTTTCCAGAAATAGAAAGTTTCAAAAAATAGAATTACTGCTTAAAATAGATAATTTTCTAAAAATAGAAAGTTTTCATAAATAGATTAGCTGCCTTAATTAAATAAGTTTCCATAAATAGATTAGCTGCCTGAAATAAATAAGTTTCTAAAAATAGAAGGTTTCCATAAATAGATTAGCTGCCTTATTTAATTAAGTTTCTAAAAATAGAAAGTTTTCATAATTAGAAATAAGCTGGTTAAATAAGCTAAGTATATAAGCCTAAGTGTTTTCATGATTATTTTCTAAGTCATATGATATAATGTATAGTTTAATAATTATTTCATGTAACTAAATTAAACTATAGGTTAAAATATTCAATTAAAGTATAACATGTTTTTAATTAAATAAAGTTAAATACTTAGGTTAAAACATGTATTATTATTTATTAATAATATAACCCAAGTCATGTTAATTAATTATTTATATCCATGGTTTTTAAATAATTAATTAATTATAAGTCTAAAATTTAAAAAAAAAACTTAGGTTAATTAATTTCATGATTATTAATAATTAAAATAACCTAAGTCATGTTATTAAATTAATCATGTCATTTTTAACCGGATCTAGACTAAAAAACATGAATCGGACATGAAATCGACACCATACCCCGAACCAAATCGGGGTACCCCTTGTCTTGATGCTGCCGTGGGACCCACACCAACCAACCGGGACCATAAGGTCTTGGTGGTGGTCGGATGGCCAAACCGAAACCCCCCTTGGGTTCGGTGTGGGTTGCGGCCAAAACAAACACCCCTTAAAACAATACTTTTGATTTTATTAAACCCCAATTCATGTTAGATCCATGATTTTAATTAGGTTTTTGTAAAAACATAACATGTTCTTGATTTATAAAAGATCAAATCAAAATAAAAAGGTTTAAAAAGGATTTACCGAATTCGTGGATCAAAAGGACGAAGAAAAAACACGATCACCAACTAGAATTCCAAGATCCAAGATCAACGAACACCCCCTTGTGGTGTTTTGAGGGTGGCGGCCAAAAAAGAAAAGGAGAGGAGAGTTTTAGGTTTTTGCTAAAATCTTCTATAAAGTGATTTTGAGTAGTGTAAAAATCCTTTAACCCCCTTTAGTAAAAATTACAAATAGGCTTGGCCTATTTTCTCCTTGTAGCCGTGGGTAGGGGGCCCCACATGGGGTACCCGTACCTTTTTCCGTGTCTCGATGTTTAGTTATTCGTTCGTGATTATTTGTGTTCGCGTTTTTAGTGTTCTCGTTACGTAATTATCGTGATCTAATATATTTATTTACGCTCGTAATAAATATATATACGTAGTTAATAATAGTTCGTGTTTTAATTACGTTCATGATTTCATGATCGCATGTTCGTGATTAATTATTGTCAAATAATTATTACGTGCTCGTACGTAGTAAATACTTATCGTCTTCTAACACGTACGTAACACATAAAATCCTCACACGTAATCGTAATCATGCTATATTAGGAAAGTTTTAATCTAGTGCGTACGATCTTAAGGGTACTATTCATGGTAAAAGCATGCGGGTTTTACAATAGATCACCGGTCAATAAAGAGTTTATGAAACCATACAATTATGCTTATGAGAATAGCCTATATGGTATTTTCACTACACAAAAACAAAAGTCTCGTGAGGAATTGTTTTTAGAATGCTAACAAAGAAGAATTTGATGAAGAAAGCTTTTGCTACTAAGAAAATAAACGTTTCTAAGTTCATTAACTACTTGCCTCTTGATGCTTCTAAAAGCAAGAGTAGGCATACATTTGGGTTTCTACAACATTACATTGATAATATTAAATCCATTGTTGACAATGAATGGAAACAACGAGAAAATGACGAGTGGAAAAAACCAATTCATGAAGATATAACTATGCTTATCAAACAAATGTACCGAACACGACCACATTAAAAGAAAATATGCTTGAATTTGAAAGATTAATTCGGTCTGAAATGTTTGATGATTTAAAATATGTTAAGTCTATTGAGAAAGAAATTGACGATCTTCAAACGGACAAGTCCGTTTTTTCTGATGAATATGATTTACTCTTAGAAGAATGTCTCTCCAAAGATATTTTGTGTGTTACTCTTCAATCTTGTGCTGATATCGATGAATATTCTGATGTTGCATGCAAATATCTTGATAAAATCAAAGAATGTGAGCGTCTTGAACTTGAGCTTTCGAAACGTAAAAAAAATGTTGATAAAAAGACTTTTGAGTTACTTCAACACAAAACTGATTTCCTTCAAAAACATTGTCATTCTCTTGAACTTGCTTTGCAAAAAGACGTTGGTAGTTTTCCACATGATAATAATTTGTAAGAAAAACTTTCCAAAACGTTTCGAGAAATGAATGAACAGAATTTGGAAATTAAAGGGTTGAAAGCTCAGTTACAAGACAGGGAAATAGCGATAGCAGAGTTGAAGAAACTCATTGCTAAGATGGGTGGGAAAATTGTGGAACCTAGTGTTAAGAAACCTGTTGTAAGACAACCCAACGCGCACAAAGTGACTAGACCCTCTGTCTTGGGAAAACCATCTGTTTTCTCTAATTCTGCATTTGCAAAACCTGTGCTTGCCCCCAAGACGGATGGGAAGGATAGGTTACCACAGAATACTCCCAAAACACATATTCGATCACCAAGCATTAAGAACACAAATGTGATTAAACCAGGGATGTATAGATTGGCCACTAAACCAAAACAAAACAAAGAAAGTCAATTACCTCATACTTCTAGAACCACTAATAGACGCGTGTCTTTTACTACAGGAGTAATCCCCATTGATAGTGTTAGCCGGCCTCAGCTTAAGAGCACTCGCATGAATGAAAAGGTTTGGCAAAACAAAAGTCAAGGGAAGATGAAGACAGTAAAAGACCACCCTAGGATTTTTAATGTTTCTAAGAATAAAACGTCTGTAATCGCGTGTAATGACGATTTGAATTATTCGACTTTGAATGCTTTGAATGTTAAGTTTATTTGTGTGAAATGTGGAAAGTGTGCTAATGCTAATCATGCTATGTGTGTTTCAAATAATGTCAAAGGCGTAGATACTAGAACTAAGAAGCAAACTGCGATGCCTATTAATGCTAGAAAAACCAAACGCAAAGTGAACCATTCTGGTGTAACCTCCCCTGAGAAAAGTATTGCATCAGACTCCACCACTAAGACCACTAGAAGCAGAATTAGGGAATTATATGAGTTTTCTAGCAAGTCTTGGAAATGGTGGTTTGCTAATCAATGTCCTCCGGGATATAAATAGATGCCTAAAGTTAGGACAAAAATGTGACAACGAGTGTTAGTATGCCTTTAAATGTTTATAAGGACAATAATGATTCTACAATCACAACTACTGTGGTATCCAATTTAGCAAATGATCCATCGTGTTCTAACTCTTCTGCAGGTAATACAAATAATTCTCTTCATACTGGACTCCGGATGCACGAAGCACATGACGGGAATCTCAAGCTTCTAATTAACTTTGCGGAGAAGTTCCTGGGTACGGTCCGATTCAGAAATGATCAATTTGCACCGATCCTAGGATATGGAGATTTGGTTCAGGGGAATTTACGATCAAAAGGGTATACTACGTCGAAGGGCTCAATCACAATCTTTTCTCGGTTGGTCAATTTTGTGATGCGGATTTGGAGGTTGCTTTCAGGAAGAAGACATGTTTTGTTCGTGATTATGATGGGAATGATTTACTTACCGGTACACGGGGTACTGATCTCTACACTATTTCACTTCAAGATACAACTTCATCAACTCCAATTTGCTTCATGGCTAAAGCTTCAACGACTCAGGCATGGTTATGGCATCAACGTTTATCTTATCTTAATTTTGATACCATCAACTTGCTTTCTAAGAAAGATATTGTGACAGGCCTTCCAAGTTTGAAATTCATCAAAGATCATCTTTGTTCTTCTTGTGAGCTTTGTAAAGCTAAACAAAGTAGCTTCAAAACAAAGACTACACCAAGCTCTAAAGGACGGTTAGATCTTCTTCATATAGATTTGTGTGGTCCCATGCGTGTTCATAGTATCAATGGGAAGAAATATGTTATGGTAGTTGCCGATGATTACTCAAGGTACAAATGGACTCACTTCTTGAGGTCCAAGGATGAAACACCCGAAGTTCTCATCAGCTTCCTTAAACTAATACAACATGGTCTTCAAGCTCAAGTAAAAGTAGTTCGTACTGACAGAGGCACAGAATTTTTGAATTCAACTCTGAGAAATTATTTTGAAGCTGAAGGAATCAAACATGAAAAATCTATTGCTCGAACACCCGAACAAAACGGCGTTGTTGAAAGACGAAACCGTACTTTGGTTGAAGCTGCTCGAACATTATTATCCGCTTCAAAACTACCACTATATTTTTGGGCCGAAGCCGTGTCAACCGCATGCTACACACAAAACCGCTCCTTAATTATCCCAAGACACGAAAAGACACCATATCACATAATTCATGATCGAAAACCTTCACCCAAACACCTTCACATTTTTGGATGTACTTGTTACATAATACGAGATGGTGAAAATTTGGATAACATGAAAGAGAAAGGTGATGCATGTATTCTTGTGAGATATGCAACTCAGTCTAAGGGATATAGAGTATACAACAAGAGAACAAAATTGATAGTCGAGACTATTCACATCCGATTTGATGAACTAGAGGAAATGGCACTTGAACAAAGCAGTTTAAGTTCCTATCCACAATGACAAAAGACTTCTGTGCACAACCACACGAAACTCGGAACTCAAGACCACAGCAATTAACCGTCAAGTTCAAAGCTGGTTCCTAAACATGTTCCTAGAGCAGATACGACAGTGGACACGACACTTGAAGAGTTGGAAATGTTATATGGACCAATGTATGATGAATATTTCACGGGGGAGAAACATGTTGTATCGAAGTCTTCCGCTGTCACTCATGATAAGAATGATGATACCGATCATCGTCAACAAAAGGATACAACTTTATCTACTTCAACACAGGTTGCTGTAGATTTACCTCCTCAGAATATCACATCAACAACCGCTCCTACAACATCAACAACTACTGTCATTGCTCCAGAGAACACAAATCAAGCAGACAATGCATTATCTGATGAAGACGAATTTATCAACCCATTCGGTAAACCAGTACATGAATCTAGAGAGTCTTCTACTCGCCATGTTGATCCGTCAAATATGCACACATTCTACCAACAACATCCCTCAAAACATCATTGGACCCGAGATCATCCTTTGGTACAAGTAATTGGAAACCCTTCACAGCCCGTTCGTACAAGACGACAGCTTAACACCGATGGCGATGTTTGTATGTTCGCACTCGCCGTGAGTTCAGTTGAACCGAAAAACATCAAAGAAGCCACGGATGATCATGCTTGGATTGAATCAATGACGGATGAACTTCAATAATTTGAAAGACCTAAAGTGTGGGAACTTGTTGAAAGACCATTCGATGTAATACTATTAAAACTTCGATGGATCTGGAAAAACAATATGGATGAAGAGAACACGATCATCAAGAATAACTCTAGGCTTGTAGCTAAAGGGTATGGTCAGAAAGAGGGCATTGATTTTGAAGAATCATTTGCACCAGTAGCTCGAATGGAAGCGGTCAGGATTTTCCTTGCTTATGCTACACATAAGGGATTCATCGTGTATCAAATGGACGTAAAGACGACATTTCTTAACGGTCCTTTGAAGGAAAAAGTCTATGTCACGCAACCGGAAGGATTCGTCAATCCTTATTTTCCTAACAAGGTGTATCGTCTCTACAAAGCACTTTATGGACTCAAGCAATCTCCAAGGGCGTGGTATGACGAGTTCTCAAAATTTCTGGTATCCAAAGGTTTCTCAAAAGGTTCAATTGATCTAACTTTGTTCACTTACAAATACGGGGATGACATTTTGCTTGTGCAGATTTATGTTGATGACATTATTTTCGGGTCTACAAACCCCACACTTTCAAAATGGTTTGAAAAAGTCGTGCACAGCAAATTTGATATGTCAATGATGGGCGAACTAAAATTCTTTCTAGGAATTCAAGTTCACCAATCACCAAGTGGTATCTTTATTAACCAAGCTAGGTATTGTCAAGAGATAATAAAAAAGCATGGTATGACCTCATGTGACCCCGTTGGGACACCATTATCAACCACATCCCTAGATGCTGATTTGGAGGGAGATGCCATAGATCAAACGAAATATCGTTCCATGATTGGCTCCCTCATGTACTTAACAACAAGTCGACCAGATTATCACATGCTACGTGTTATTGTGCATGATATCAAGCACGACCCACTGAAAAGCATCTCAAGGAGGTTAAACGGATCTTTTGGTACCTCAAGAATACCATTCATTTGGGACTCTGGTATCCGAGGGAAATCGGTTTCTTTCTAATGGCCTATTCAAATTCTGATCATACAGGGTGTCTTGATACACGAAAAAGTACTTCTGGTGGTGCACAATTTCTAGGTCAAGATAAACTTGTGGGATGGTCTTCCAAGAAGCAGGATTGCACATCATTGTCATCAGCCGAAGCGGAGATCTGTCTCTATCTGCGTGTTGTGCTCAAGTTCTATGGATGAGAGCATAACTCACGGATTATGGCTTCCACTTTGATAAAGTACCTATGTATTGTGACTCAAAGTCTGCCATAGCCATCTCCTGTAATCCGGTACAGCATTCCCACACGAGGCACATTGATGTCAGATATCACTTCATTAAGGAACACGTTGAAAGGGGTATCATTGAATTATACTTTGTTGGAACTGATGCCCAATTAGCTGACTTGTTTACAAAAGCTCTTTCGAAAGAGAGGTTTGCGTATCTAGTTAGGCAAATTGGTATGAGATGTTTGACTCCAGCAGAATTGGAGATTCTGGCAAAGAAGCCTGCTTGATTCATCTATCAAACATCTACATATAATTATCTTTGAAAAAGCAAAATACAAAAATGTAAAACATATAAAAACAAAATACAAAATTTAAAATCTTTGAAATCCAAAAATATTCTTCTCGACATGTCTTTTAGTATCGATAATATGGATGTACCTAAAAATGTCGCTCAATAACGACATGGGTGTGTACATAAAGCTCGAATGAAAGATGTAAATATTTTTCAAAACAAGTCATTTCTTTTAATAAAGGAAATTGTCTATTTTGGACAATATTTCTAAACAACGGGTAGAGCAATCTATCTTGGGTTGAGCTTGTCCCAAAACATTCAACGTTTTAAGCTCAACACAATGGCTTGTAATCACTTTCAGATTGCAACCCGGTTCTATATTCACAGGTGAGTGTACGCTTTAGTGCTCTTATCCTCAGCAAAAGAAGAGAAATCTTCTTACACTTGAGTGGATTCGTCAAGACATTCAAAGTCTATGAACTCAAGTTTATGCTTTAGAAAAACCTCTTCGCCAAAAAGAAACAGGATTTTTCAAAAAGCGTTGAACACAATTTTCTCAAGAATTTCTCAATGATTATTCAAAATCTTTCAAAATTTATGTGTTCAACAACTCCCATCGGCAAAACATAAAATTTGGATCAAATCCTCACAATGACAATTCAATTGGATCAATTTTTGAGGGGGGGCATTTCAACTTCATGCAAAATATTAACACATCTTTCTCCCGGAGACTTTCAAGACTATTTTTCAAAATATATTTTAATCAAATTTGGTATATCTAATATCAAAAGATTTTATATATTAGAGATAGGGGAGAAAATGTGATTAAAATATGATCTTATATAAGACTCAAGCACTTTAACTCTTACCTACATGTGCAAAACACTTTCGATTATCGATGCACATGTGAAGGTGGAGCATTTCTAAAACGACAAAAACTATCAAGGTGTTAAATGTTTTTCAAACACCTTGTTAGATATTTGAAGTGGTTTTTATGGCTACGATCAAATACCCACAACATCTTTAATTCACGACGTTATTGGTGTCAAATGGGTGGTTAGGTTTAAGTCCTATGATCCAACCAGAACCGGAGGGATCTTCCCAGGGATAATCCAATAGATTATTAGAAGTCGTTAGGAAAGATGGAGTAGAATGTGAACGTAGCTGAATGCCGACTAAGTACTGATGCTAGCACTGGAACAATCACAACAAGGTTCTAGTAATGATGTCTTGGTAAGCATTGAAGGGGTTAAATAATGAAAAAGAAATGTAAGGATAAAGGGTGTAAAGAAAGAAGCCCTCCATACAACTTAGGCAGAAACCGGGTCAACACATCATGAAGACAACTCATCATGGACCTAGTGATGTGAATCACAACCCTTTCCTAGCTACTCAGGCTTCTCTCAAAAGAAGTTTGTTTTATTGTCACAAAGAACAACATGGCTTCTATTGACTTTCTCACTTCGAGATAGATGATATTGAATAGGTGGCATCTGCTCCCGCCTCCGACCACTAAAAGTGCACAAATCGAGTCTAGAGTCAAGAGATCAATCAAATCTCGTTAGGACACAAGGATGAAGATCAAGAGAGTCATACGCTATATCCTTGTGATATTACTAGAACACTTAGAGTGATACTACTTAGTATGCACAATGATGAGTGGAAATCCTTCCAATGTTAACATCAAACAGCACTGCGGTAGGTCATATGCAAGATTCTTTATGAATTGAACATGTGTAAAACTGAAAAGCAACAGTGGTTTGATTCTGAATTTATTCAAGCTCGTTTCAGGTTTCTACGCAATATCTTTATGGTCTTGCCAGAACATTCAGAGTGATATTCATTAATATTCACAGTGACGAATGGAAATCCTTCTAGCGTCAACATCAAACAGCGCTACGGTAGGTGACTTGTGAGATTCTTATGAATCAAGCTTGTGTCAACTGGAAAGTAACAATGGTAAGATTCATTATGAATCACACTTGTTCCAGGAATTTAAATTGACGACTTTAATCAAGCGGATATTTATCCAATTGATTCACTCTTTATGTTCACAGTCTTGCTTTGAGACGGTCGAGTAAAGAGAACGGCTAGTACAGCCACGAAACCCTGTCAAGGAGATTTTTAACTGAATCTACCTATCACAGGTACGATATTTAATATCGTATAACGGTCTTCACCAACCGGAGGTAAAATGATACCGATTTAGGACGAATGTCAAAGCAATTCAGTCCGTGTCTATGTTTTGTCTTGAGAAGGTGGTGTCATAGTGTACTCAGCAAAGTCAAAGATTCAAAACCACATACTCATGCCTAAACACATATTCGACAATTAATAGTGTGAGCATGAGGATGAAGACACAAGATCGCAAGATGGCAAAGACAAGTCAAGGATGATTTGAAGATCTCAAGATCAAAAGACAAAGTCGAAAGACAACAAAAAAGGTGTTGGAAATACGTTTTACGTATAAAGAAAGTCTCAGTTACTCCAACAATATAGTTATAGGCTCGTAGTAGTGTTTAAGTAACATTTATGTTTAGCCCGACCCATGAGCATGTTCATGGGCCGGAGGCCCAAGTCCATTAACGACTTGGGTATATAAACCTCTTTCCACCATGGAAAGAGGTGTTGGTTATTTCATTTGATTAATATCACTTTTACATTTTTCTCTCATCTCTCTCTCTACTTTCTCTCACTAGAAACATCAACCCTCTTGATAAATCAAAGATTATCATACTTCTACAATTGGTATCAAGAGCATGGAATGAAATATAGGTTAGTCTTTGTATTGTTTATGCTTATTTAAGCATTTCGTGTGTTTTTTTATTGATTTTACCAAAGCTTAAAATTTTTTTGTATTTTTAGTGTTCTTTATAGTCGTATACCTTTTTCGTTCTTGTATTAGTGATTAGGGTATCTTGGTTTCGGTTAAAACACAAATCTTTTGGCTTAAAAGTTAAGAATTTTCTTGCTTCATCTTTGCGAAATTCACTGCTATTAATTCCATCGGAAAGTAAAAGTAATTACGGCTCGATCGCAATAACCCAAGGGTTTTACTTTGCGATCACCAGTATTCAGATACCTTATTTCGACGATTATTCTGATCGCTCATTGCGATCGTAGATTACGACGGTTTTTAAGGGTTATTGAGACGTTACTCTGTCCAAATCTTTTTAGCCATATTGCGATCAGGATTCCGATAGTGTCACATTCCGATACTTGTTGCATTTCGACAGATCCTACATTCAGATAGAAGGACATTCCGATAGAAGGACATTCAGATAGAGGGACATTCCGATAGAGGGACATTCCGATAGAGGGACATTCCGATAGAAGGACATCCGGTAGAAGGACATTTCGATACCTAAGTCATTCCGACAGAAAGTGTATTCCGACATAACCTACATTCCGATACTTAAGTCATTCCGATAGAAAGGGTATTCCGACAGAACCTAGATTCCGATACTTGAGACATTCCGATAGGATTTTCTTTTTGGGATAAAAAGTTGCATAACTTAGAGGATTTTTCTATTGTGCATTAATTTGGTAATTTAGTAATTTTCAAAAACACACAACAAAACGATAACAACATCTTTCACTCAACAATACGAAAACACATAACCTTATTTCATTGCTCGATCATTTTTGATAATCTTTATTCAAGTGATCATAAAATGAATTCAAATTCATATATGCCAACCATGACTTTGCTTTTCGATATCTCAATAATCTCGGGTACCGACACTCGCCCACCTTTGCTCATCAAAGATTTATTTGAAGTATGGCAAGGTCGCATGAAAACTTACATCATGGGCAAACCCAATGGTAGACTTATGCTTCAATCAATTGAAAAAGGTCCACCAGATTGGGGAGAAGTTAACGTCAACAATGTGACGCAGGAAAGGTTGTATCATGAGTTAACATATGCTAACAAACTCATTGCCGATGCAGATGAAAGGGCCGTTTAGACAATACTTCAAGCCCTTCCACCCAATATCTATAGAACGGTAAGTGAACACACAGTGGCAAAGGATCTTTGGGATCGATTAGCTGGTTTGTTACAAGGGACCTCTCTAACTAAGCAAGAACGAGAGTGTCAATTGTATGACTTGTTTGATAGGTTTACATACATTCCAGGGGAGACTCTTCACGATTAATATTGGCGTTTCACTACTTTGATTAATGATATGAACGTGTATAATCTAAGGATTGCTCAGTTTCAACTAAACATAAAGTTCTTGAATACGTTACCCCAAGAATGGAGTCAGTATGTCACCGATGCTAAGATGATTCGAGATTTGCACAAGTCAAATTTAGATCAAATCTATGCCTTCTTGCAACAACACGAGAAGCACGTGATCCAAAAACGCATTTCTCAGGGATCTTATCAAGAACCAATGGCATTAATGGCAAACCATCCAACATTGTCATATCATAACTCTCCGTTGGCTTTGGGACACCAATCTTCCTATCAACCATTGTATCAAACACCAAGCTTCCCACAGTATTCGATCTTGCCACAACCACCTACATCTTATCACCAACAATACAAGCAACCAGCAACATCATCACAAGGAGACTCACATCAGTTACCTTATGCTTCACAACAGTATTCACCTTATCAACCTCCAACAAACCCTGCTATTACCAATCAACAACTGGAGGCTCCTCAACCCCATTCTCACAAGTTAGTGTTCCCTAAAATCAGCTTGTAGCTCAATCAGTACCAGCATTCTATTGTGATGATGAGATCCATGTCCCTGAGTTTAGATAAGGGGATAGTCCTACTGATATACTTGCTCAAATGTCTGCTTATCTCACTCAAACATTGAACAAACGAGGTTACAGAGGACCAGTAATAAGTGTGAAAACACTTATCCTTTTACCACTTATTTCCAATAATAACAAGACCAAAACGTGTATTTTATGTCGTAATTGTTAGAATTATGCATGATTTGTGTTTTTATTGTGTTTTAGGACCAAAAGATGAAAAAGGAAGAAAACACGGGCTTTCACGGGCTTTTATCGAAGAAAACGAGAAAAGACAAAGTCAAAAGATCAAGAGTGCAAAAAGAACGGAAGTCCAAGGCCTATTCTGAAGATTTATCGAAGAAAAAGTCTAAAGACGGAAATTTAATGAAGTCGAAGAACTCAAGTCTAATAGAAGAAGAAAATTATAAGACAAGTTCAAATTATATCGACAAATCCCGAGACGACGTCGAGAACGACAAAGAATTTAAATCAAGTCGAGAAGAAAGAAAGAAAGAAGGAAGCACATGCACCTCCCCATCTCCTATAAATACCCTCCTAATGACACATTAGGAGGGTGTTAGTTAGCTAGTTTATTTTTCTTTCTTAAGTTTTATTTTTAGAGAGATAAAGTGTTTAACTTCCTCTCATTAGAACTTCATCTTTTCTTTCTTTTCATGTTTAAGCTTTGATTTGATCTTGTATTTTGGAATCATTAATCTATAAGTTCAAGTTAGGCTTTTTATCTTTAATCTTCTTCTACCTTTCTTGATTTTATTTTACTTTTGATTCATTATCATCTTTCATATTGTTTTATCTTGGTGTTTATGTGATTAAAAAGTTAATCTTTTATCTAAGTTTTTGTGCAAATTGAGCTTTGAGCTTTTTATGCTTATTGCCTTATTTGGTACTTAGCTTATTTATCATTTAAAGTTTTCTAAAAAGTTTGTTTTTTTTAAGTTTGATTTTGAAAAGTTGCTATTTTAAGTTGTGATAAGTTCTTATTCGTGCTTATTACACCTTTCATCTTATAATTAGTAAAGTTTTGGATAGTCCTTATTAAAACTTTGTTTATTTGATCTTGATTTTCTCTAATTGCAAGTCATCGGAAAAGGTTAAACCCTTTTCCGATTGGGTATTCCGATTAAGTCCTATCATTCTGATATGTGCAACATTATTCCGATCTTATGATCGAAAAAGGGTTTTGTATTCCTTTTGGGATTCCGACCCACATTCCGACTGTGAGCTTAATTGATATTCCGATCAGCTTATTTTCTTGCATTGCAACGAGGATTCCTATCTGGATTCCGACGAGGGTATTATGTGATATTCCGATCAGCTTTGTTTTCCAATATTCCGACTACATTCATTTTCCCATATTCCGATTACATTGCGACCATACATTCCGATTGTAGGGTTTCTTGGATATTCTGACGGGATTCCGATCAGGCATTCCGATGGGCTCATTGTTTGTTTTTACAAAGTTTTAATTTCCAAAAATTGCATGCTTCCCAAAATCTCTATTTTTACCAAGTGTTTTTCTAATTTTGTTTTTAAGTTTTCAATCATTTATTTTTAACTCGTCATTTTAGTTTAATTTTTAAAGCTTTTATTTTACTCAACGACATTTTCATATTTTCTATTAGTTTAAAATAGATAATCAACTCTCTTTATTTTTCCACCAAGAACAACTGAGTCGCACTAATTACTTGTAATCAATTCGAAAAGATCGGAACAACGAACTTTCATACGAGGTAAACCCTTGTATTAAATGGCGCCGCTGCCGGCTCTTCTCGTTTTGATTAACGGTTTTTAGTGAAAGACGCGTTGGATTTTGGGATCCGTTCACTTTTGAACGTTATTTTTCTATGCTTAAAAATTTTCAAAAAATCCTAAAAAATATAAAATTTTCAAAAATACAAAAAAATAGAAAAACATAAAAAACCAGAAATATTTCTTGTATATTTTTCTTTTCCTTTTGTAGGTGTGTATGCGTACTCGTGCTCGTAAGAAGAAAGTAGCTCAAGCCGAAGTCATTACTCCACCTATTGTCACCGTGGACAATCAACTAATGATAGAGCTTTTGCAATCGCACGTAGAAGGCAACACCGATGCTATTGTCATACCCGAGATTGGAGCCAACAATTTTGAACTCAAATCCGGCTTCATTCAAATGGTCTCTGCTCAAGCTTACTTGGGGCGTTCGTGATATGTAGTGTTTTTGCTACCCTTTAGGAAAAGGATGACAAAGTAGTGGTAAGCGTTAAGTGTCGGTTTAGGAAAACCGACCACTAATGACCAAATAAGAGTGAGTTCGTTCTCGAGGAGGCTAGTGTGTTATGTGTGTAATGATTTGGATAATGGTTTGTGATTATATTGAGAAAAAGAAAATAGAAATGGGGTGAGAAGAGAATGACGGTTACGAAGACGGATCGAGCTAAGACGAAAAGGTCGTTCACGTAAAACCGTAAAAAGCTACAAATTAAAAATTTTAAACCTAAAAATTAATTAAAAGCTAAACTAAGTCTAAAATAATATAAATAAGAATAAAAATCCAATAAAAATATTTTAAAACCTTTTATTAATTAAATATTCAATTTTAAATGCTAATTAAAGCCCTAAAATTAAATATAATTAACAAAATGTCCAAAATATTATTTTATTGAACAAATAACTCACTTATATTAAATAATGACTAAAAATTATTTTTCCTAAATTTTAAAAACTATTTTTCTATTTTTAAATCACTAAAAACTATTTTTAAACTAAAATAATTATAAAAAATAATAAAATAATGCTAAAAATAATTTGACAATTTTAAAAATCCTAAATTACTCTAAGGGACAGTAGAAAAATGAAAAAGTTTGAAAAATATAAAATTTTTCACTAAAAGACAAAAACAGTTTGAATTAAAATCCTAATTAAACTAAATTAATTCTCAAAAAATAATTAAAAAGTGAAGAGTAAAAACTTTTTGAACTAAAAATCTTAAAATGTTTTTCTTTATATATAAAAAATGTTAAAACTAAAAAATAATTGCTTTTGTCACTAAAAGACAAAAACAGAAATATTAAAAGTTAATTAAAATAGCTATTAAACCTAAAAGATACTAAATGAAGAGTAATAAAAAAACTAATTAAACTGAAAAATCAAAAATTAAATAAGAAAAATGTTGCAATTTTTTTCAAGTCCTAATTCCCATTTTAAGCCACAAAAGACAAACAAGTCAAAATCCTGATAGTGACATGTGCTTTGGTTTTGTCTGCTAGCAAAGCAGTGGTAACTAATGCACAAGCAGGGGGAACCTTTTTCCCACTGTTAGTGTAATTTCAAGGTCAAATGACCAAATAGCTTAGGAAAGCTATGTGAGGGCTTGTTTTTTTGGACAACAAGGCACCCCTACACTCAGTTGAGTGTAGGGAGTCAATTAATGCAAGAAAACACACAAGTCCTTTTACAAAATCAAGCACAAAATGGTATAGAAAGTGACTGATATAGCAAGATGTTTCTGATGAACAGTTGACTTTTTTAACTTGCACAAAAACGAATTTTAAACCCTTAAATCTGGCACACAAATCCACCATGTAGCACACAACCAATTAAAAAACCTACTTGGACCTAATATCTAACAATGAACAAGCTTTAAGGCACAAATTCCTCACAAAACAGGCAGAAATAGGGCTTACTGATTTTTATTACTTAAGCCAATTTTTAACATGCAATTTGTTTTTAAAACCTACCAAACTAAAAACCTATGACTAATATTACCCTAAACTATCAAATAAAGTGTGTTAGGACAGGTTTTATGTCAAAAGCTTGTCAATCTTGTAAACTGAACCCTTATCCCAAACACCCCTTAAATACCGAAAATCAATATTTAACACACCAATTGCTTTTTAATCCTACCAAATCTGATCCCAATCTATCTAAACATGCAAGTAATCATTAATGGTGCATAAACAAACAACAATCAAAGCTCATAAGCAAATTTTCACATAAACACCTAGGCACACAGTTTCAAGCTCAACAAGAGGGTTTAAGACCTTTTTTACCTAGAGGGACCCACATCCAGGCCCCTCAATGGCTGCCTTGCCATCTCCTTTCAGTCAAAACTGAGCTAGGGCTTATGGGAGAGCATGTTTGGCTGTGAAATATGCTAGGTGGTGACTATGCAGTCAACCCACCCCAATATATCTTCAAAAACAGGCTTTGGTGTACCTTGCTTGCCTTGTACCCTGCACAACACAAACAACAGGAAGGAAATCCAAGTATCAAAATGCTATAAGCTTGTAGCTTATGGCTTTTGATACAGTAAAACTTAGTACCAAAAAAAATGGAAAAACAGATTTCTTCTTCAAAAATATTTCACAATCATTTGAAACCAATAAACCTTGGAACTTTGAACACGTTTTGAAACAAGAACAATTTCAAAAATCCAGGAATCCAATTCCACTTTCACTTCCTTGAACCTTGGATTTCTGAAAATATCAACCTTTTTGAAACCTTTTTTTTTGAAAACTCAAACACAAAATGTGATACCCAATGAAAATGGAACTCAGAATTCTAGCTCAAACAAACACCAACTTTCAATATATAAAAAGAAATAACATTTACTAAGAAAAAACCAACTTTTATAAAAATTAAAAAGGAATTACAAGTTTGGCTAAAAAATCTGGAACAAGGATATGGGACACATACGTCCCATATTTATACAACTAATAGAATAATCTAGAACACTTGAATAAAATAATACAAGGAAAATCAAAGCCCTAAACCCTAATACATAAAAATCCGAAAATGCCCTTGAGTCTTGACTGAATTCTTGGTCAAGATGGATTCATGTGATGTTGCCAGCTGTTAGAGTTGATCAAGAACGTTTGTTTGAGCTTAAGGACCAAGGAATATCATCTAGCCGTTGGTTTTGTCTGGTATTGGGGTTTGGGGAAAGTGACGGGTGCAGGGGAGGGCCCTACCCAACACATGGGTGTGTTGGGTTCACGTTTCTTGTGTGGGATGGGATGAGGATGAGGGTAATTAGTAATCTAGAGAAGATAAAACAAAAACCCTTTGTTTTTAGTTCAATTGGGTCTGGGGGTTTTTAGGGTTTAAAGGGATTAGGAAAGTAGCAGGCATGGTTTTGATTTGTTAAGGGGGGATTAATTTTTAGAAATTGTGTTTACCACCAAAAGAAAACATATTAATAAATCTGTTATTTAAAAAATGTGGGTGGAATCTGATGTGGAAGGGAGGAGTAACGTGATTGGTTGATGGTGGATTGTGGGTGATGTGTCAAGCAGGGAGTGGTGGGGTTAAGTTTACATGTCTGGCCCATTTAACCCCTCAAGTATCACATTTTCTTCACTTTGTAATAATCAGCCATCAACTTCAAATCCCTTTATAACAACTTTTGCCAACTTGTTAAATTTGGCACAATATACTTTATAACTTTAATCAAGGACTATTAGTGCAATTTTGGCAATCTTCAAGGGCTCATAGTGTAATTTCTTGACATTTAAGGGACCACAATGCAATTTATGAGTTTTGCAAGGGTATAAAATGCCAAGTCTTCAAAAGATGAGGGACCAATGTTGACAATCTTCA
This sequence comes from Glebionis coronaria, assembly GCA_025667525.1. Taxonomy (NCBI): domain Eukaryota; kingdom Viridiplantae; phylum Streptophyta; class Magnoliopsida; order Asterales; family Asteraceae; genus Glebionis; species Glebionis coronaria. Next base: position 463,960,853 of record CM046881.1, read on the forward strand.
ATTCTTCAAGGACCATTTTGGAAATTCTTGATTCGGGTCCGGTTCATTGTGCGGCTTCGTTTCCCGTGTTCGTTTTTGATTGATTCTTGTGATCTTTTTGTCATTTTTTCAATATCCGTACCTAAAATACACAAGCAACAAACACGAGCATATATTTGGCAGTTTTAATGATATTTAATGCATTTAAAGCCCGATTTGGACGATGAGACTATGTATAAAAGCAGTCTCATCAGTTCGCTTGATGATCCTCATGACCATATAAAAAGGATCCTTCAACTCACCAATACGGTTAAGTATAATAGGGTTTCACAAGAGGTAATTCGCTTACAACTTTTTCCTTTCTCCTTAGAGGGACAAGCCCGGAATTGGCTTGATAAGGAACCACCACAAAGTATTCTTACATGGACGGATTTAGAGACCAAATTCATCAACTACTTTTTCCCACCCTCACGTACTACCGCTTTGCGGAATGAAATCATTACCTTTGAACAAAAGTACGGTGAGACATTTCGTGAATCTTGGGACCGTTTTAAGGAACTTTTAAGAAAGTGTCCACAACATGGTTTCACAAAATACCCCCAATCGGAATGTTGTAAACCCTTTTCCGACCAAGCCAAAGAGCTATGGTCGGAATGTATAAACCCTTATCCGATCACTAGATCGGAATACAGTGGAGAAAGCACAAAATAAGCTAGAAAAATAAGCTACTAATCAAATAAGCACACAACGAAAATCCCAAGGCAAACCGTATAAGAAAAAGCTAATAAGCTGAAATTTAAGGACTTTTAAAACACGAAAAGGAAAAGGTTTACAAAAAACAAACTTTTATATCAAAATAACTTTTATCAAAACTTTATAAACTTAAAGATAAACACAATAAGCTATAAAAATCAATGATCTAAAACAATCAAAAGCATAAAAACACAATCTTTAATCAAATAAGCAACACAATAAGCATGTAAACAACAAGATCAAACAAAGAAAGAAAGGTAGAATGAGAGATTAAAACAAGAAAATTAAAGAACACTTACTTGGAAATTAAAGGTATTAAAAGTGCAAGACAAGCATTTAAATGTGCAATAAAGTAAATGTGCAAGTAATTAAAAGGTGGAAGAACTAGTGTCACTCTAGCCAACCAAATGAAATGATAAACTTAATGATCTATATATAGGGGAGGATTAGGAAGCTTCCTTCCTTCCTTCATTTTCTCTTAATTGCATCATTAGGCCCTTCCTTCTTAATCTCTTTGTTAATTGCACCATCAGTCCTTAAGCCTTTAAATCTTCTTTAATCTTGGACTTTAATGACTTTTGGCTCGGGATTTCTTTGAACTCGTCTTTTAATTCTTCAATAAACTAGACTTGAGTTTTTCGGCTTTTGATAAACTTCCGTCTTTTGACTTTTTCTTCGATAAATCTTCAGAATTGGTCTTGGACTTCCGTTCTTTTTCCACTCTTGACTTTTCGACTTCATCTTTCATCTTTTTCTTCAATAAAAGCCCGTGAATGCCGTGTTTTCTCCACTTTTCACAATTTCGTCCTAAATCACAACAAAAACACAAACCACGCATAATTCTGACATAAAAGACATAAAATACATGTTTTGGCTCGCTTATTATTGTAATTAAGTGGTAAAAAGGATGGGTGTTTACACACCTATCAATCGCTCAAACAACTTTCTTTCACCACCCGGTTTTCCCCCACAAAACCCAAACAACGTCAAACGCAACAATCAAAACCAACCTCGAGCTCCAAATCAATATCAAACCCAAAGAAACTCATATCCACCTCAAAGAAACCATCAAGTTCACCAACCACCCTCTTATCAACCACCTGCCTACCATGTTCTTCCTCCCACCCAACCCACCACATTTAATCAAAAGGTTGACACTTACATGAGAACTAATGATGTGATAGTGCGAAATCTTCAGCGGGAAATGATCAACTTGAAAGCAGATATGGTGAAACAAGGGAATGATCTTCGAGCCGATATGTGAAACTCTTTGGCAAGTCAAACGAATGACTTAAGGAACATGATGGCTAGTTTCTTCCCAAGTAATCAAGCCTCTGGTTCGGGCTCTCTTCCGAGTAACACCGTTGCTAATCCAAGATGGGAGATGAAAGCAAACACCACCCGAAGTGGAAAAGGTTTACAGGAACCCGAGCTTCCTACACCTACACTGGTGATTGTGACAAAGGAAAACGAGTCCCCTTCTCCAATTACTCCAACTTCTACTTCTCAAATTCCTCCACCTTCTATTTCTCCAATTCCTCCACCTTCTACTTCCACCCCTCCACCACCCAAGGATGTGAGTGAGAATTCCATTCCAAAGCCTTCATCTCAACCCAATATACCTTATCCTTCAAGGTTGAGGAAAGAGAAATTGAAGAACAAGGATGATATTCAGGTTTCTAACTTTCTTAAAATGTTTAAACAACTGAATTTCAATATCTCCTTTGTTGAGGCTCTCGCTCACATGCCCAAATATGCTAAAATGTTTAAATATCTTCTCAGTGATAAGGAGAAAATTCTTGACATCGCTCAGACCCAACTTAACGAGAATTGCTCCACAGTGCTCTTAAGAAAATTGCCCACCAACCTTGGTGATCCGGGTCGCTTTCTTATTCCTTGCAACTTCCCCGGGGTAGAGAATTGTATGGCCCTAGCCGATCTAGGTGCTAGTATAAACTTAATGCCTCTAAGTGTTTGGAAACAATTGTCTCTACCCGAGCTAGTCCCCACACGAATGACTTTGGAATTAGCCAACCGTACGGTTGCTTATCTGGTGGGAATAGCCGAAGATGTCTTCGTTGGTGTCGACAAATTCACCTTTCCGGCGGATTTTGTTGTCGTTGACTACGAGATAGATCCCGGTGTTCCATTAATCGTTGGACGTCCATTCTTGAGGACCAGTCGCACTCTCATCAATGTAGCCGCGGGCGAATAAATTATGAGAGTCGGTGACGATAAAATCATCTTCAACGTGGGTAAACTTTCTAAGCAGCCTTCTGAAAACGAGAGTGTTAAATTCATTGACGTTCTTGATGAGGCTTGTAAGAACATTGCAAAGACGCTTGTAAAAGTGGTTCTTCTTCTCTACCCATTGGAGACCGTTGTCTCTATTGCTCCATCACTAACTACATTTGGAGAAAGTGATTTCATTTTGAAAGAATTTGAAGCAACTTTGGGAGATGTGGACTTACAATATGACGATTCTCCCTCCAATTGGGATGAAGACATTCGTACCATTGACAAACTTCTCAATGAGGACCATATTTCTCCACCATCTCCTAAGGATATTAGTATCGATGAACCAAATTTGACTACGCCTTGCATCGAAAATCCTCCGGATTTAGAGCTTAAGGACCTACCGTCTCATCTCGAGTACGTTTTCCTTGAAGACAACAAGAAGTCACCCGTCATCATCGCAAAGGATTTGAAAGAAGACGAAAAATCCCGACTTATCGTCGTGCTGAAGAATCATAAGAAACCGATTGCTTGGAAAATCTCTGATATTCGTGGAATTGATCCTCACTTTTGCACACATAAAATTCTCATGGAGGACGACTTTAACCCACTATTCAAAGCCAAAGAAGGGTGAATCCCAAGATCCATGACGTTATCAAAAAAGAGGTTATCAAACTTCTTGATGCGGGAATGATCTACCATATCTCGGATTCACCGTGGGTTAGTCCGGTCCATTGTGTGCCTAAGAAAGGCGGAATCACCATTGTTCCCAAAGAAAACAACGGGTTGATTCCTACTCGTCTCGTTACAGGGTGGAGAGTTTGTATAGACTATCGCAAACTCAATGATGCTACGAGAAAGGATCATTTTACCCTTCCTTTCATGGACCAAATGCTTGAACGTCTAGTGGGTAATGACTATTACTGCTTCTTAGACGGTTTCTCCGGGTATTTTCAAATTCCCATCGATCCCAAAGACCAAGAGAAAACCACATTCACTTGTCCTTATGGAACATTTGCTTATAAAAGAATGCCTTTCGGCTTATGCAATGCTCCTGGGACTTTCCAAAGGTGTATGATGGCTATCTTCCATGACATGGTTGAAGAAACTATGGAAGTCTTTATGGATGATTTCTTGGTCTATGGTGATTCTTTCTCTACTTGTCTTGCCAATTTGGAACGCATGCTGAAGTGGTGTGAAGACACTCGCCTTGTTCTAAATTGGGAAAAATGCCATTTCATGGTAAAAGAAGGCATTGTTCTTGGACATAAAATATCTAAAGCCGGACTTGAAGTCGACCGTGCTAAAGTGGATGTCATAGCTAAATTACCTCCACCTTCAACCGTGAAGGGTGTGAGAAGTTTCCTTGGTCATGCGGGCTTCTATCGTCGATTCATTCAAGATTTTTCTAAAATCGCTCGCCCGATGACCCACCTCTTAGAAAAGATACTCCTTTTATCTTTTCTAAAGAGTGTCTAGAATCCTTCAATCTTCTTAAGGACAAGCTAACTAAGGCACCGGTCTTGGTTACCCCTAATTGGGAGCTCCCTCTTGAATTGATGTGTCATGCTAGCGATTTTGCTATTGGAGTGGTTTTTGGACAAAGAGTGAACAAACACTTCCAACTAATCCATTATGCTAGCAAGACAATGACGGGGGCTCAATTTCATTATACCACTACCGAAAAAGAGCTTTTAGCTGTAGTGTATGCCTTTGAGAAATTTCGCCCCTATCTTGTTCTTTCCACTACTATTGTCTATACCGACCATTCCGCGTTGAAGTACTTGTTAACTAAACAAGATTCCAAGCCAAGACTTCTTCGTTGGGTTTTGCTCCTTCAAGAATTTAAATCTGAAATTCGTGACAAGAAGGGAGCCGAAAACCTAGTCGCGGATCATCTAAGTAGACTTGAGGATCCTTATCAAGGGGATCATCCGAATCAAGAGATCAATGACTCTTTTCCCCTTGAGGCCTTAATGTCTATCAATTCCAATCTTGATGACACCCCGTGGTTTGCGGACATTGCTAACTACTTAGCGGGTGGTATTCTCGTCGAAGGGTTAACATCCCAACAAAAGAAGAAGTTCTTTAAAGATGTTTGTAGAAACTAGAAGGGGGGGGGGGGGGGTTGAATAGTTTCTTATATTTACATGTTAAAAGGTGGTTTAAAAAAATCTTTTTTTAAAAAACTTAGGCTTGAGGAAATATGTGAAATCTTCTTATGCACAATATGAACAATGATAGTGTAACTAAACTAATACTAACAAAAATATATGCACAAAGAATAAAGAATGTAAAGAGTTAAGGGTAAAGAAAGATCAAACCGAACACCAAGGATTTATAGTGAAGCTCACTCCTCGTTCCTACTCCACTCCTAGAGTACTCCTTACTCGAGAGTTCACTACACAACAAGCTCCTTATGGTGGAGAGAACCGTACACGTCGCTTAACCAATTTCCGACTCTAAGCTAAAAGTCTAGCCCTAATCGTAGCTAGGACCAATCTACACAACTATACTTAGTACATACACAACTTTCAAATAGACACAACTACTTGGATCTTCACAACTATGACACAACAACAAATGTATAAAAATAGATCTTCAATGGATCTTTGGTGGTGGACTCAACACTTCACAATGATAGTGTTCTTCTCTTTGCACTTGGAGAGGAAGGGATGGAAGAACAAGATTCACTTCTTAAACAAGTAGTAATCAAACAAATGATCAAAGATTTGAGTGATTAAAGAAGAATGTTTGAATCTGGAAATATATGTGCAAAAGAGGTGAGTTGAAAAGATGAGAATGGTCCACAATTTATAGGACAAAGGGCCAATGGATATATCTGGCCGCGGTTCCATATCTCAGCCGGCGGTTCCTTATCGATAAGGAACTGCGTAGGCACTAGGGAACCGCCGCCTAGATTCCGCTCCCTTTTTTTCCTTTAGTGGTGGAGGTCTTATCTGGATTAAAAATATCCTGATAGAATATTCATAATCAAATAAGAATATGCCATTTCCAAATTTTCAAATAATAAATTTAATAAAACATTTTCTTAAAAAGAAAGTTTAATAAAAACTTGTCACACTTAATAAAAAGTGAGTTTTAAGAAAAGATTAAATCACTTGATCATTTGATTAAGGTTAATACTTGTTTATTCATACCTTATGTGAAAATGGGTAAAATGAAAAATACTTGAACTCAAGAATTCGTTTTTCTTTGTTTTCGTAAATGCTTGTTTTTACATATTGTCGTAATCAAAACTAAGAGAGACCGAAAAATGCAAGTAACGTTCTTAGGCATTATTGCATTAACAGTCTCCCCCTTTTTTATTCTGACAATACATAAACTCAATCACAAAAAAAACAAGATTTTTGAAGACGAGTTTATTCATTTCTCCCCCTTTGTCAAAACAAAAAGGTTGCACAAGTCGGTGTTGAAGAGACGGACTATGCAAAGACTCCCCCTTGGTGCTTACTCCCCCTAGCTGGGGCACCGAGGAATTGAGATATGGTGACAAGCTACATAGAAGGGTTAGTTGAACAAAAGAAACAACCAAAAAGATATAGCAATAGGTCACAAAATAAAAGAGAAGAAAATATAAAGACAAAGATCCAAGATAGGTTACTAAAAGAACATCATACAAAGATGTATGGAAAAAGAAACAAGCCAAAAGCATAAATCTAATCCTAGTTATCTAGAATTCTAAGATTTGCTTGAATTTGGTGTCTTGTGGATAAGAAACCAATGCTTATATAAAAGACAAGGTAATGGCGGAGGGTGGTGGTGGTGGCTTGTTGGAGATCTCATAATCATAGTAAAGAGGAGGCTTGATTAAGAGACTCCTGATGTAGCTCAACTCCTCATAGATGTGTGCCATAGCAAGATGTTGATATTGACAACAATGACAATATGTTTCATGGTGCATGACATTATCATGAGAAGGAGGAAGAACACTAAAGGGTGGTGGTGGAAGAAAAGTTGTTCCACAATCAACATCTTGGTAGGAGAGATGTGATTAAGAGTGATCTTGGGTGAGTTTGGATTGTAATGGTTCTTGGGTGAGTTGGGATTGAAAGCAATTGGAGAAACTGGAGGAGATTCAAAGCTTTCATTGGAAGAATAAGACATTTTGGGATGTGAAGTATGGCAAAATGCTTATGGTTTAAATAGGGAAGGCTTAAGGTATTTTTTGGGGTGGTCAAAGGGTTTGAAACAAAGATTCTCAAAAATGTTGGAGCAAATCTGGAGTTTCAGACAAAAACCCGAAAAAGGAAGGCACTGTATGCGGTTCCTTATCAGGACTGGCGGTACCTTATCACTAAGGCACCGCGGTTCACATATGGAACCGCCTACAAAGGCTGTGTTTGGTGTTTGGAAGAAGATTTTTCAGCAAATCTTTTTTTTCTAGTCTAACTTATCATAGGGATATGCTTAAAAGCAAAGATAGACAAAGAAAACATATGCAAACATACCAAATAGAGATTTGACCAAAATACATGGATAAAAAATCGATGTAGGAGGTGTGTAAGACATGACCTTAATTCATGACACAATGATCCTCCAAGATTCATCTTGTTCTTGCTATGTTTGAGAGAATCATACATATGAATTATGTAAGCTCCAGATTAATAGCGAGAATCTATGGAAAACCGTTTTTAGATTGAATTAACAATGTCAAAAGCATTTCTCAACCATTTTCGAAAGAGACTTTGAGAATTTTGAAAAGGAGAAGAGAGGGTTTTTCAAAAAGAGTTTGGAAGACTCAATGACTCAAAGTGGTAAAAAAACACAAAGGAAAAGAAGGTAATTAAGGAAGATGTTCCATTAGTCCTAGACCTAGACGCAAGTAATTAAAAGGTTCCCTCTTAAGTGGCTTAGTGAAGATGTCGGCTAACTTGTCTTCGGAGGGTACCTTCTCAATTAAAATGTTCCCCTTTTGAACATTATCCCTAAGGAAATGGTGTCGAATTTCTATGTGTTTGGTTCGCGAATGTTGCACGGGATTCTTGCTAAGGTCTATAGCACCTTTATTATCGCACATGATGGGAACATCATCAAGAGAAATCCCGTAATCAACAAGCGCTTGCTTCATCCATAGAGCTTGTTGGCATTCTTTTCTGGCACTCACATACTCGGCTTCCGTGGTGGATATTGCAAGAGCGGTTTGTTTCTTGGAGAACCAAGAAGTTAAACAACAACCCATGAAGGTACAAACTCCACTAGTGCTTTTTCGGTCCACATAGTCTCCCGCATGATCCGAGTCTGCGTAGACAATAGTTTCTACACCGGTCCCTTTAGGATACCATAATCCTAAATGTATAGTGCCTTTAATGTATCGGAAGATATGCTTAACAACCTCGAGGTGAGAGGTTTTGGGAGCCTCTTGGAAGCGAGCACAAAGGAAAACACTAAACATGATATCCAGTCGACTTGTGGTTAGGTACAACAAACTACCAATCATACCTCTATATTTGGTGTTGTCTACCGACTCACAATCATCATCTACGGTGAGTTTAGTATCCGAGGCCATTGGGGTCTTCATTGGTCTAGATTCTTATAATCCAAATTTCTTTAGCATTTCTTTAGCATACTTAGATTGACTAAAGAAAATACCATCATCCATTTGTTTAATTTGGAGTCCTAAAAAGAAGTTAAGTTCTCCCATCATACTCATTTCAAACTCATCATGCATGATTTTGGCAAAGTCATCACACAATTCTTGACAAGTTGAGCCAAATATAATGTCATCAACATATATTTGTATGATTATAAGGCGAGGACCTTTCTTCTTTGTAAAGAGAGTATTGTCTACCATCCCCATGGTATACTCATGTTTAACAAGAAATGCTTTAAGTCTATCATACCAAGCTTTGGGTGCTTGTTTGAGACCATAAAGTGCCTTCTTAAGCTTGTAAACATGATCCGGTTTCTCAAAATCAATGAAGCCGGGAGGTTGAGCCACATATACCTCCTCATTGATCAAACCGTTAAGAAACGCACTCTTTACATCCATTTGTTGAAGCTTAAAGTCTAAGGCACAAGCGTAGGCTAAAAGGATTCTAATGGATTCTAATCTTGCTACCGGTGCATATGTCTCGTCATAATCAATCCCTTCTTGTTGATTATAGCCTTGAGCTACAAGTCTAGCCTTGTTACGAGACACAACACCATTTTCATCTAACTTATTCCTAAAGACCCATTTGGTTCCTATAATGGTAGAACTTCTAGGTGGAGGAACAAGTTCCCAAACATAATTGGCAACGAATTGATTCAATTCTTCTTGCATCGCAATGACCCAACTTTCATCCGTAAAAGCTTCTTTAACATTCTTTGATTCAATCAAGGAGACGAAACAAAAGAAGTTGCTTTGGTTTTGGACTTGAGATCTTAAGGTCCTTTGATTTAAGTCACCAATGATATTATTGAGAGTATGATCCCTAGACTCCTTAATGTTTACTTCCTTTTCAACATTAAGGTCGTCAACTCCTATTTTTCTAACCTCTTTGGCTTTAACTACTTCTAATTCATCCAAGTCATCAGCAACCAATGGTGGTGTCTTGGGTGAAGGAGGGGTTTCATCAAAGGTTACGTTGAGTGATTCTTTAATAACCCCCCGTGGTTCTATTTAGGACAATGTAGGCTTTGCTAGTTTGGGAATAACCTAAAAGGATACCTTCGTAAGACTTAGGGTCAAACTTGGTAAGGTAGTCTTTAGTGTTGAGAATAAAGCACTTGCTTCCAAACACCCTTAAGTATTCCAATGAGGGTTTCTTACCTTTAAGAATCTCATAGGGGGTCTTTCCTATGAAAGGTCGAATAAGAACTCAGTGGAGAATATAAGTCGATGTGTCCACGGCATTGCACCAAAACTTTTGAGGCAAAGATTGCTCGTTTAACATCGTCCTACTCATCTCTTGGAGTGTCCTATTCTTCCTTTCAATTACCCCATTTGATTGTGGAGTGCTAGGAGCCGAGAAGTTATGGGTAATACCATGATCTTCACAAAAGGCACCAAATTGCACTTCATAATCAAATTCCCTACCATGATCCGTCCTAATAGAGACAATTGGACATCCTAGTTGATTTTGAATTCTTCTACTAAAGATTTCGAAGTGATCGAAAGCTTCATTCTTAGATGCCAAAAATCTAGTCCAAGTGAATCTAGAATAGTCATCAACTATAACTAGGGTAAAAAGGTTACCTCCATAACTCCGTATGGCGGAAGGTCCAAAAAGATCCATATGTGGGAGCTCTAAGCACCGAGAGGTCGAAACCAAATTCTTGGCTTTGTGACTTGAGTAAACTTGCTTTACAACTTTGCAAGCATCACAAAAGTGACTATCAAAATTCATCTTGGGGAGGTGTCTTACCAACTCCTTAGAGACTAAAGATTGAATTAAGCGCATATTAGCGTGACCTAATCTCCTATGCCAAAGAGTAGAACTATCATCTATAGTCGCAAGACATATGTTGTCTTTTGATTTCTTATTGACCTTCATGACATAAAGCCCATGCTTTCTAACACCTTTTCCAATGACTTTTCCATCTTTTACGATTTCACTGTCATGTTCCGAAAAGATGACCTTACACTTATTGTCATAAATTTGACCTATACTTAAAAGGTTAAACCCTAAGTTATCTACGTGCTCAACATTTTCAATGGTCATGGAGTCAAGAGAAACCATACCTTTTCCAATGATATTACCACGTAGACTACTTACGAATGTGACGTTACCTCCATCATATGCTTTGTAGTGCGAGAACAAACTTCGATTACCCGTCATGTGTTTAGAACATCCACTATCCTTAATCCACTCGTCGGGCTCCAAATCAATTCCCAAACATATCTAGGTAACAACACACAAGATCAACCATTTGGTCCCCAATATCTCATAGGTCCAATATTGTTAGTTCCAAACATCCCTTGCATTTGGTTGGGATGCATGAATGAAGGAGGGGTTCCCCATGGAGAACAAAATGGAGGAGGATAGTAATTCATATAACCATTTTGTTGTTCGTTATTTCTCCTGGGTGTATTTGATCTAGGTTTAGAGTTATGATCATTCCTTCTAGGTGTTGGGGTTTTACTTCTAGATCGTGAATTGTTTTCATTATCTCTTCTAGGCGTTGTTGTTCTACTTCTAGGCTTAGAATCATTCCGTACTCTAGGTGGAGTAGAAGATGGTCTTGATAAACTTCTATTTCCCATGAGAGGTTTACTTAATGGCTTGTAGAACTTATCAATGGCATTGTCATCAAGTATGGGTAATTTTATCTTATTAACAATAAGGTGCTTTGGTTTTTCACCTGACTTTGACTTTTCAGAAAGTTCATGATTTTCACAAAACTCTTGTTCTGGCCGCGGTATCTTATCTATGGCGGCGGTTCCATAGTGATAAGGAACCGCCCCATACAATCTGGGACCACGTACAGTGGGTGATTTTTGTGAAAATCTGACTTGTTTAGGTTCACTAGTTGAGGCTTCATATGAGTTAAAACCTACACCAAGTCTTTCCTTTGAATTAACTTGTTTGTTTAACATATCATCAAGAGCACTAGTACCTTTCATGAACTTTTCCAATTTAATAGAGGTGCTATTCAGATCTTCATTCTCTAATCTATGTTTCTCACAACTTAAGCAACCTAAATCAACTTCTTTATTTTTCTCATGTTTTGCCAATTTCTCCATAAGTTCATTGATCTCATTTTCAAGCTTATTTTTGGTTAATTTTAAGGTTTTGTTATTTTCTATGAATTTAAGACTAAGTTTGTGTAAACTATCATATTTGCCTTCAAATTCAATATCATCAAAGGTGGAGCTATCATTGCTATAATATTCGGTTTCGGAATATACCTCTTTAGAAGTGTGAGCCATAAGACATTTCTCCTCTTTGGGGTTGTCATCATCATCTTCACCGCTATCGCTCCAAGAGCCACTAACGAACGCCGTGTGATTCTTATCACGAGAGGGCTTTGGACAATCACCAAGGAAGTGATTTGGATCACCACATCTAAAGCAATTCCTATCACCTTTTTCATTCTTGACAAACTGATTCTTTGAGAATGGTTTCTTGTCATTGTTGGGTTGCCTAACATGTTGACCTCGTCTCTTGAAGAACTTCTTGAAATCTCTCACCGCCAATGCATACTCCTCGTCATCGCTATCCGAGGAACTATCATGGTCACTTTGTGACTTCTTGGCTTTAAGTGCAAGAGATTTTCCTTTACTCTTGGTTTTTACTAATTCCGAGTCCTTCAAAGTTATCATCTCATGAACCTTCAAGTTGCCTATGAGTTCATCGAGTGATAAAGTTGAGAGATCTTGCGATTCATCAATCGCCGTGACTTTTGCTCTCCACTTTGGATGTAAAGCCCTTAGAAACTTCCTAACATTGTTCTTGCTAGAAAAACCTTCATCAAGTGCTTTTAGACTAGTAATAATGGTGTTAAACCTAGCAAATGCACTATCAATAGTTTCATCTTCTAAGATGACAAATTGTTCATATTGTTGGACAAGAAGATGGATTTTGCTTTCTTTGACTTGGCTATTACCTTGGTGGGTTACTAAAAGAGTGTTCCAAATATCTTTAGCGGTTTCACACATAAAAATCCTTTGATACTCTTTCTTAGGTAAAGCATTATAAATCACCATTTTAGCCTCATTATTTTTTGAAAGTTTCTTTTTAGTATCGTCATTAGCTTTGTCAAAAGTGACCAATTCTTTTATTATAGAAACTTCATTAAATTGATAAGGTGAAAAATCACCATCGATAATAACATGCCAAAGATCTAAATCTTTTGATTTCACATAAGTTTCAAATCTATTTTTCCAATAAAAAAACTATCGGTTTCAAAAAGTGGTGGTCTTTGCATAGATTGCCCTTCTAGGTATTTGTTAGAATCCATAGATCGATTCATGTTTTAAAATACAATATACTTTAAAAATTCTTGAGCAACCTCGCTCTGATACCAATTGTAGAAACTAGAAGGGGGGTTGAATAGTTTCTTATATTTACTTGTTAAAAGGTGGTTTAAAAACTCCTTTTTTAAAAAACTTAGGCTTGAGGAAATATGTGAAATCTTCTTATGCACAATATGAACAATGATAGTGTAACTAAACTAATACTAACAAAAATATATGCACAAAGAATAAAGAATGTAAAGAGTTAAGGGTAAAGAAAAATCAAACCGAACACCAAGGATTTATAGTGGTTCGGCAACAAAGCTCACTCCTCGTTCCTACTCCACTCCTCGAGTACTCCTTACTCGAGAGTTCACTACACAACAAGCTCCTTATGGTGCAGAGAACCTTACACGTCGCTTAACCAATTTTCGACTCTAAGCTAAAAGTCGAGCCCTAATCGTAGCTAGGACCAATCTACACAACTATACTTAGTACATACACAACTTCCAAATAGACACAACTACTTGGATCTTTACAACTATGACACAACAACAAATGTATAAAAATAGATCTTCAATGGATCTTTGGTGGTGGACTCAACACTTCACAAGGATAGTGTTCTTCTCTTTGCACTTGGAGAGGAAGGGATGGAAGAACAAGATTCACTTCTTAAACAAGTAGTAATCAAACAAATGATCAAAGATTTGATTGATTAAAGAAGAGTGTTTGAATCTGGTAATAGATGTGCAAAAGAGGTGAGTTGAAAATCTGAGAATGGTCCACAATTTATAGGACAAAGGGCCAACGGATATATCTGGCTGCGGTTCCATATCTCAGCCGGCGGTTCCTTATCGATAAGGAACCGCGTAGGCACTACGGAACCGCCGCCTAGACTCCGCTCCCTTTTTTGTCCTTTAGTGGTGGAGGTCTTATCTGGATTAAAAATATCCTGATAGAATGATCCTAATCAGATAAGAATATGCCATTTCAAATTTTCAAATAAATAATTTAATAAAACATTTTCTTAAAAAGAAAGTTTAATAAAAACTTGTCACATTTAATAAAAAGTGAGTTTTAAGAAAAGATTAAATCACTTGATCACTTGATTAAGGTTAGTACTTGTTTATTCATACCTTAAGTGAAAATGTGTAAAATGAAAAATACTTGAACTCAAGAATTTGTTTTTCGTTATTTTCGTAAATGCTTGTTTTTACATATTGTCGTAATCAAAACTAAGAGAGACCGAAAAATGCAAGTAACGTTTTTAGGCATTATTGCATTAACAATGTTAAGACTTACTTTTGGGATGACCCTTATCTCTTCAAAAAATGTGCTTATCTGATTATTCGTCGGTGTGTTGATGGGCCCGCACCTTTAGACATTCTCGAAGCCTGCCATAAAGGACCCACCGGTGGTCACTTTGGTCCCAACAACACCGCAAAGAAAGTGTTTGACTCGGGAGTCTATTGGCCCACCATTTATCGTGACGCTCACGAGATGGTTAAAAATTGTGATGCTTGCCAAAGACAAGACACGATCACACATAAAGATGAGATGCCTCAAAATTTCATTCAAGAATGTGAAATCTTTGATGTATGGGGCATAGACTTTATGGGGCCATTTCCATCATCTAAAGGGAACAAGTACATCCTCGTAGCCGTTGACTACGCATCCAAATGGGTTGAAGCTAAGGCTCTCCCTACGAACGATGCGAGGGTGGTTGTGAACTTTTTGAAGCAGCTTTTTGCTCGATTCAGTGTTCCTCGTGCTATCATCAGTGACCGCGGGACTCATTTTTGCAATGATCAATTTGCTAGAGTCATGGCTAAGTACGGTGTCAATCACCATTTTTCCACCGCTTATCATCCTCAAACAAATGGTCAAGCCGAGATATCTAACCGTAGATTGAAGCGAATTCTTGAGCGTACTGTGGGAGAGCATCATGCCTCGTGGGCCGATAAGTTAGATGATTCTTTGTGGGCTTTCCGTACCGCATATAAGACGCCGATTGGTTGCACTCCATATCGTCTTGTGTACGGAAAGGTGATGAGACTGCTTTTATACATAGTCCCATCGTCCAAAAAGGGCTTAAAATGCATTAAATATCATGAAAATACCCAAATATATGCTTGTGTTTGTTGCTTGTGTATTTTAGGTACAGATATTGAGAAAATGACAAAAGATCACAAGAATCATGCAAAAACGAACACGGGAAACGAAGCCGCACAATGAACCAAGCCCTAAAGAAGAATTTTCCAAGAAAACCCTTGAAGATTTGAAGATTTATGAAGAAGGGTCCTCCAATATGTAAGAATTGACACTTTATACCCTTGTATACTCATAATTACAAGATTGGTCCCTAAAGTTTGTCAAAATTGCAAAAAGGGCCCTATAATTTGAAGAATTGGCAATTTTAGTCCCTCATCAAAACTGAAATGTCAATATTTATCCTCCTCAAAGTCAATCATACCAAGAAGGACTCCAAGTTACAATAATTACAAATTTGGTCCTTTGAAAATATCAAAATTACAAAAAGGACCATTGACTTTGAAGAAATGGCAAAAATGGTCCTTCATTTATCATGATTTGGCAAAATCAGTCCTCCAAAATGTCAATCATACAAGTTAAGACCATTATCCTTGAAGAAAACACCAAAACTTCCCTTCAAGAATCACAAATTGGCAAGAAATACCCCTAAAATCATTTTACAAAACTTTTTGGGGTAAAAGTGTGAAAAAGGAAAAGTTATTATAAAGGATTTAGGCGTTGACAAGATTTTAAGCTAAAATGACAAAGAAAGGAGAAGTGAGGTGTAACCTGGTAGACAACAAACTTACCTTAACCAACCCTTGCATGACACGTGCCACACTTACTCCATCCCACCAATCACCCTTCACCATTTCGCCACATCACTCTCCACTCACCGTTTAATATTAACTAACTTTTCAAAAGTTAATTAATATTATAAACTGGCGCTAAACACCTTTTAAACCCACAACAAAGATCAAACCTGGTATTCTTAGTGTTCATACAAAAATTGGGTTTTCTTAATTATGTAACAATTAAACCCTAATCTGCTCCAGAATAATGATTAAGGTAACCTTAATCACATCCCAACTTTCAAAAACCTTGCCACATCACTCCCTTGTCCCACAAGAGATTCCCTTGCTGCAAACAAAGAGGATACTGCCAAAAACCAACAGCAATCCAACGTTTGAGATTATAGCTTACTTTTAAGCTTGCTACAAGCCTTTGGATGCAATCACACATGCCAGCTACAACGAACTGCCAAGAAAAATCACATAATCAAGCACGTATTCAAACATCACAAGGGGCAAATATGGAACTTCATTAGCTAGGGTTTACGTTTTTTTCAGCTTTCCTAGTTCATTGTATGCCTATATAAAGGCCTTAGGGTGCAACATTTGCACTTTGCTCTTGATTTTTCCTTGGTTAACTTTTCTGTAAATCATATATTCAATCTTAATTAAATGTGTTTGAAATTGTGAAGAAAACTCAAGTGCCATTGTTGTTTACTGCTTGTTATTGTTACTTTTTTGCTATTCTTAAATCTCAAAACCTGTTTTCAAGGAGTGTGCAAAAGTTTGCACATTTTCCTTCAAGCTTGATATTTTGCTAAGTTCTTGGTCTATCTTGGAATTCTTGGGCTATAAGGCTGATCATAGCATCCTGATATTGTGTTATCAAGGTGTGGTGAAGCCTATAACTTGGGGATAATCAAGTGTGGAGTACAAGAGTTGCATTAATCAAGGCTTTTCAACCTTACTGTTTTTGATATTTTGCTTCTAACTTTGTTGAATCTTAGCAGGCTTTGTTGTGGAAGCTTTTACTTGTTCTTGCTAGTACATAAGCTCAAAATTCGTGGGTGTGGATGTACATCCATGAGGTACACACCCTTAATCTCAAAATCTGATAAAATATTGGATATTTGTGATATTTGAGTGTTTCTTGTGTTCTTGTGAATTTTGTGGCTTAATCTTGTTCTAATCTGCTTATCTCATCTGTTATTGAGTTTATTTGGGCTTGGGTATCCTTGGAATGCTGTTTTGATTTGAAAATCTTGATTTGAAAAGTTAAAAGGGTGTTTGGATTACCTGTCTTGAATCATAACTTGTTGTTGTGTGGTTGGAAGTTTGTGTATTTGCTTTATATCTGATATATACTTGGTTGAGTACATTTTGCTGCAAGTTTTTGGGTTTGAAACCTCAAATCATACATTGTGCTATAACTACCTGATTTTAACTGTTTTTGACCTAAGATTTTGGGAAAATCTAGAATTTATGCATGCTTAGGGTTAAAAGCTGTTTAAACAACATTAATATAACATAAGTGATAGATCTGAGTGATTGAATCTGGCTTGTTGGTCAATTGCATCAGCAAATTGAAAAAACTGCATGTTAAGTGTTCATCAGTAACTTTAAGTGCTTGAATCTTTCTTAATACTTTGAATCAGTGCATGAAACCTGTTTAGACTTGTTTATTTAAGTTTAATATTGCTTGTGTATGCATTTGGTTAAGGTTGGCTGGCTGAATTGTGCTATAAGTGTTTATTGAACCTCAACGGCTTATGTGTTCATGTCTGGTGCATATCTGGTGATTTATTGATTAAACTGTACAATTGGCTATTGTTGATTGTGATTTTTTATTGTTATTTACTCCTTATGATCCACTGATTATTTGGGTGCTTTTTTGTAACTTGAATCTCCAAAAAAGTCACTAAAGACAAAAAGTCAAACAAGTCAAGCAGTGGGAAAAGTTCCCACTGCTCAACACCCAAAACTAGCCCCTGCTAGTGCAATTTTTCAGTTAGCTTATCAATAAGCTATATATGCTTACCCAGACCTGCAACAACTTATTTTTTGTGATCTATCTTCCTTATTTGACCCATTTGTTTGAACTGGAGCTTATTAGACTTTGACTTTGACTTTGACTTTGCTAGAAAACCAACTACTTTGACTTTTAAGAAAGTGCTTATTAACTTATTCCAGATTATTGAGTGCTTATTTTTGAAAGTTTTTTGGTTATTAAGCTTAATTAAGCTATTTGTAATCTAAAGCAATTTGAATCAGCTCTTGTAATAACCTAGAACTCGAAAACGACTATTTTGTCATTTTGTGAAGATAGCTTTTAGCTTATTCAGGCTTATTTCTTGAACTTTTTTCAAATTTCTTTTTGTAATTAGCTTAATTAGGTCAAGAGAAGCTTGTGTGTTTAATTTTAGCTTATGGCATCAACTTATGGCTTAATGGGCCAAAAAGCCCATTAAGAATAAGCTGTTGGTAATAAGCTAGCTTATATCACATTTTCAGCTCTTGGGCCTTTGGAAAAAGTTGTTCAGAATCAAATTTTGAGTCAAGTGGTGGTTTTTGGGCTAATTTGGGCCACTTTTTCTTATTGTGCCAATTCTAAGCCCATTAAGGGACTGTTTGGACTTTAGCCCATTTTCTAGGCCCAATAAGGTTATTTTTGTAATTTCAAGTTCATTTCTGTATTATTTAGGTTAAATTAAACTAGTTTGCAAGTTTTTAGAATTTTTTATAAATTTTGGATATTTAGTATTATTTTATTATTATTTTATTATTAAAAACTAATTTAGAATTTTCAAGTTTTTACATTTTTCTTAGGTTAAATACATAAAGTTAGGAATTTTACAACTTTTAGAATATTTTTATTGTCCTTAGATTAATTTTTATAATTATTTTAAGTTTTAATAGTTTTTAATTGTTTTTAAATAGTTTTAATTAATTTAAAAATTTTTAAAAATAGTTTTAAATTAAGTTAGGGTATTTTGGAGGTTTACAAAGTGATAAATCTCATTTTGGGCTTTTTATTAATTATTTAGATTTTTTGGGCTTTAATTAGCATTAAAAAATCATTATTTAATTAAATAAAAGGTTTGGGTGATTTTTGATTTTTTGTATACTCTTAATACATTATTTAGGATTTATTGCAATTTTTTTTGAATTTTAAGGGTTAAATTTTTAATTTTGGTGCTTTTACGGTTTTACGTGTACGACTCTTTCGTCTTAGTGTAATCCGTCATCGTAACCGTCATTCTCTTCTTATCCCATTTCTATATTCTTTCTCATTATCATATAATCACAAAGTTAATCATTTCTCTACACAACATACTAGCCTCCTTAGGAAACGAACTTTCGCCATTGGTCATTAGTGCTTGGTTTTCCTAAACCGACACTTAATACTTTCCACTATTTTGCCTCCTTTTCCTAAAGGTGTGTAAAAAGACTACATTAATTTTGGCGCCGCTGCCGGGGAGGCGTGTTGTGTTTGATTTAGAAATTGTTGTTTTTATATAGCCATAAATAGCTAATTGTATTAGTAGCACTCTACTAATACGTATTATCGGTTTTTCGTTTTTTGTGTGAATACTATTACTATATTGTATACGTAGAACAATAAATTCACAAGTACTCGAACAGTGAGAAATCACAACCTTGACTTGGGAGGTCATTACCCAATCATTGTATTCGAATCTTAAACCAAAGAAAAAAAGGCAAAAATAGATAAATACTTTCGTGAAGCTCGATTTTGAAAAATACAAACTATAAGGTGGGTATAAGGCGGGTATTATAAAATATACCCTAAGGAAAAAGGCTCTTAAGTGCTTCGCGCCGCCTCGTTTCCCCGCTTGCTAGTGAGTATTTGATTTTGAGAGCTAATCGAGGGTTTTGCCGCCCAAAGTATTATTATGTATCATATATACTTTCTTGGTTTCATTTGATTAAACCCCCTTGAACGTTTTGGTGTTCCGCCAACGTTCTAAATACATCGAAGGCGTTCACTTCACGTGATCATTTTCATTCCTTGAGGCTTCTTTAATCAAGAGATTTGATTAAGGAGGAGATTTATAGGATTTGGTCTACTTAATACAATCACAAAATCCAAAAAAAGTAAAAACAATCAAAAACAAAAAAAAATTGGAAAAATACAAAACACCAAAAAGAATCTTCTTTGCCCACCCCCACGTTGTATGTGACGTTTATGCTTACTCGTAATCAAGCAAGACGTGCACGTAAACGAAAGAACAAAACACCCACTCCTAATCTTTCTAGTGAGGAGTCTCCTATTGACGAACCCACTGTAAGAGAAGAACCATACATGGCGAATCGAACTTTGAAGGAGTTACTTCAAGCACCCACCGAGGGTTATGGAGAGGCTATTGTGATTCCCGTTATCCTTGCGGAGAATTTTGAAGTGAAAACGGGTTTGTTGTCGATGTTCCAAAACAACAAATTCCATGGTGATGAGAAGTACAATCCACACAACCATATCTGCCAATTCAATCGTCTTACCGCCACTTGCAAGTTTAAGGATGTTGCTAATGACTCGTATAAGATGATGCTTTTTCCGTATTCCTTAGTGGGTCCCGCTAAAATTTTTTAGAGAAAGAGCCACAAAAATCTATATTGACGTGGAATGATCTCGTGTCTATGTTTGTGAACCAATTTTTTCCGCCCTCTAAGACTACGCATTTGAAAAACGAGATTTCAAAATTTTCACAAGAATTTAATGAAAGGTTTTTAACGGCTTGGAATAGGTTTAAGGAAATGTTACATGAGTGTCCTCATCACGGTTTTTCCGACTTGCATCAAATTGACACGTTTTACAATGGACTTAATGATCATGAAAGGGATTATCTTAATGCCGCCGTGGGTGGTAATTTTTTGTGTAAAACGGTCGAGGAAGCATTGTTAATCATTGAGAATAGATCTAAGGTGTATATTCCTCGTAACACATCGAGTGTTCGTAAGGCTTCGTCTTCGGCTTCACCTTATTTGTCTAATACCATCGATGCTTGCCAAATTGAGGCGAACTTGGAAAACAAAATCTTTGATAAGCTTAAAGGTCTTCTAATTGATTTCAAAGTTGGAGAACCAAGTGCTCCCGCTACAGCTAAAGCGGTTGAGGTTTCATGCATGTCTTGTGGTGGAGGTCATGATTTCTCCGAGTGCATTACCAACGGTGGTAACACTTAGAGTGCCTACGAGGCCACGGGAACTTACAACCAAAACGGTCAAGTTACCCGCTCTAATCAATTGACTCCACCGGGTTTTGCTCCCAATCAAAATGCTAACAACAATTATCGCAACAATCAATTTGGTTTCAAAAATATTTACAACAAGGGAAACTATGGGAATCAAGGTGCTAATAATCAAGTTTCAAACAAAAATCAAAATGATTTTCAAAACAACAACAAGAGTTTGCAAACTTTGAAAGATCTTCCAAATGAATTTGTTGAATACGCTAATGGGAACGATGCTAGGTTTGACAACATTCAAAGAGAAATCATTAGCCTAAGATCCGAGTTTAAGACCGACTTGAAGAAAGAGTTGAAAAATGAGTTAGCAAATAAGCTTAAAATCCACACAAACAAGATGGAAGGAAATGTAACTAGGTTACAACAAAACCAACAAAAAACGGAACAAGGGCAACATGAGATAAAACAAGAGATGATTAAGGCCGAAAAGAGGCAATCCATCTTTGAAGATAAAATTTCATCTATGTTTGAGGCAATTATGTGTAAACCGTCTTCGAGTAGTCTTCCTAGCAACACCATATCAAAACCTAAGGGTGAGATGAAAGTAATTACCACACGTAGTGGTAAGACACTTAAGGAACCGACTCCTCAACCAATTTCTCCTACGGAGGAAGCAATTGAGGAAGAACCCGAGGTGGTGGTCGAAAAGGAGCATGTCCCAATCCCACGAAGTACCGCTCATACCACACCTACGGTTGACCCATTACCCACATTGGAACCTGAGATTCGAAAGGCTACGCCTATGCCTCAACCCACACCACCTTTGCCCTATCCATCGAGACTTAGAAAGGAGAAATGTCAAGAGCGTGAAAATTACCAATTTGAGCTTTTTATGAAAATGTTTCGTGATTTGCACTTTAATGTGAGTTTCGCCAATGCTTTGGTCATGATGACTCGATTTGCCGCTAACTTTAAAAGTATGTTGAACAACAAGGAGAAATTGCACCAATTGTCTAGTTGTTCATCGGTTTATCTTAATCGCATACCTCAAAAAGTCGGTGATCCCGGTAAATTCTTGATTCCATGTGCAATCCAAGATATGGAAGAATGGTATGCCTTGGCCGATCTTGGTGCTTGCATTAACTTGATGCCACTTGCAATCTTCAAGTCGCTCAATCTTCCTAATCTTACTCCTTCACTAATGTCTATCGAGTTGGCCGACCATTCCACGATTCCCGCATATGGATTGGCGGAAGACATTTTTGTGAAAGTGGGAAAGTTCTATTATCCGGTAGACTTTATCGTTGTCGATATTCCCACGGATCCTCAAGTTTCTCTCATTTTAGGTCGTTCGTTTTTAGATACGTCTATGGCTTTGATCGATGTTCATGCTAGAAAGATCACCTTACGTTTCAACGACGAGGAACTTGTTATAAACGCAACTCAAAACTCTCAAATTTCTCATGTTTATTCCATTGCAACCATAAAACTCGTTGACATGATTGACGTGGTTTGCGAGGAATTTTCACAAGAAGTTCTAGGTTTTGGTGATGACGAAAATGGTGGCAATCCCACTATGTTAGATCCCATTCTTGATAACTCGACACCAACCTTCACTCCATTTGAAGGTGGTGGTTTTACGTTGGAAGAATTCGATGTTCCACGTACTTGTAATGAAGACCTCGACAACGATGAGGACTTCTCGATTATCAAGGATTTTCTTAACGATTTCCCATTTCCTCCACCCGAGGAGGTTATGAGTATTGAACCCAAATCTTCAATTGAGGAACACCTATCCTCGAGTTGAAAGATTTACCTCCTCATCTCGAATATGTCATTTTGGAGGGGGCAATAAGTTGCCGGTTATTATTGCGAAGGAACTTTCGGATGATGAAAAACCACACTTGTCGATGTTCTAAAGGATCACAAAGGGGCAATTGCGTGGAAGTTATCCGATATTAAGGGGATCAATCCCAAATTTTGTACCCACAAAATCTTAATGGAGGAGGATTACAAGCCCGCAATCCAATGTCAAAGGAGGGTGAACCCCAAAATTCACGACGTCATCAAAAAGGAAGTCCTTAAACCCCTTGACACGGGAATGATTTACCCTATTTTCGATAGCCCTTGGGCGAGTCCTATCCATTGTGTCCCTAAGAAGGGAGGAATTACCGTTGTGCCAAATGATGACAACGAGTTAATTCCCACTAGACTCGTGACCGGATGGAGAGTGTGCATTGACTATCGTAAGTTGAATGGAGCCACTCGTAAAGACCGTTTTCCCTTGCCCTTCATGGACCAAATGTTGGAGCGTCTTGCGGGAAACGATTTCTATTGCTTTTTAGATGGTTTTTCCGGTTACTTCCAAATTCCCATCGATCCTCGTGATCAAGAAAAAACTACGTTTACGTGTCCATATGGAACGTTTGCCTATCGTAGAATTCCATTCGGACTTTGCAATGCACCGGGAACCTTTCAACAGTGCATGATGGCTATTTTTCATGACATGATCGAGAAGACGATGGAAGTCTTCATGGATGACTTTTCCGTATTTGGTAGTTCGTTCACTTCGTGTTTGTCGAATCTCGAGAGAATGTTGAAACGTTGTGAGGAAACCAACCTTGTGCTTAATTGGGAAAAGTGTCATTTTATGGTTAAAAGTGGAATCGTCTTAGGGCACAAGGTTTCGAAAGCGGGGATTGCACGTCATCGCCAAATTACCTCATCCCAAAACCGTTAAGGGAGTTAGGAGTTTCCTAGGCCACGCGGGCTTTTATCGTCGATTCATCAAGGATTTTTCAAAGATCTCTCGACCTATTACACATCTTCTTGAAAAAGAGGCACGTTTTGTCTTTGATGAAGATTGTGTACGAGCCTTTGAAATCCTTAAGAGGAAACTTACCGAAGCTCCCATTCTTGTTCCTCCCAATTGGAACCTCCCCTTTGAGCTCCTGTGTGATTCTAGTGACTACGCTATAGGGGCCGTATTGGGGAAACATCATGAGAAGCACTTCTTGCATATTCACTATGCTAGCAAGACGATGACCGAGGCTCAACTAAAATACACTACAATGGAGAAGGAGTTCCTTTCCGTGGTGTATGCATTTGAGAAATTCCGACCTTACCTCGTCTTGGCTAAATGCATAGTGTATACGGACCATTCGGCTATCAAGTATCTTATGGCTAAACAAGATGCTAAGCAAAGATTACTTCGTTGGATTCTCCTCCTTCAAGAATTTGATCACAAAATCGTTGACAAAAAAGGAGCCGAGAATCTAGCGGCCGATCATCTTTCTCGTTTGGAAGATCCTCACCAAAGTGTTTACGAGCCCAAGGAAATCACCGAAACATTTCCGCTCGAGACACTTGGTGTAGTGAATTCTAAGCTTGATTCTTCCACCCCATGGTTTGCGGACTTTGCAAATTACCATGCGGTGAACTTCATCATCAAGGGTATGACGACTCAAGAAAAACGAAAATTCTTTGTGACGTCAAGTTCTACTTTTGGAATGAACATTACTTGTTTCGAACTTGTGCGGATCAAATCATCCGACGTTGTGTCTTTGGTACCGAAGCTTCTAACATCCTTAGAGCTTGTCATGAGGGGCCCACGGGTGGTCACCACGGTGCTAATCTCACGGCTAAGAAGGT
The DNA here is from genome assembly GCA_025667525.1 of Glebionis coronaria. NCBI lineage: Eukaryota > Viridiplantae > Streptophyta > Magnoliopsida > Asterales > Asteraceae > Glebionis > Glebionis coronaria. Next base: position 463,985,395 of record CM046881.1, read on the forward strand.
TTTCGATGTCGGTTTCTTTTGGCCTACTATTTACCGAGATGCACAAGAACTTGTGAAGTCATGTGGATGCCAACGACAAGGAAAAGCCTCACAAAAAGATGAAATGCCACAAAACATCATCCAAGTGTGTGAGATCTTTGACGTTTGGGGTATAGACTTTATGGGGCCGTTCCCATCATCTCGTGGTAATAAGTACATACTTGTCGCGGTTAACTACCTATCTAAGTGGGTGGAGGCTAAGGCTTTGCCCACCAATGATGCTCGTGTGGTAGTCAAGTTTTTGAAGCAATTGTTTTCTTGGTTTGGAACCCCTCGTGCGATCATAAGCGATCGTGGAACCTATTTTTGTAACGACCAATTCGAAAGGGTCCTAAGGAAATATGGAGTTACACATCGTCTTCTACGGCTTATCACCCACAAACGAGTGGGCAAGTCGAGGTTTCAAACCGAGCTTTGAAGAGGATCTTGGAGAGATCCGTTGGGGAAAACCGACAAACTTGGCCGGATAAGTTGGACGATGCTTTATGGGCTTTTAGGACCGCTCATAAGACACCCATTGGGTGCACTCCCTATAAGCTTGTGTATGGGAAAAATGGTCACTTGCCAATTGAATTGGAACACAAGGCTTATTGGGCCCTAAAGCATTGTAATGATGACATGGAGACCGCGAGAAACCACCGGAAAATGCAATTAAATGAATTGGATGAATTGAGATATATTGCTTATGAAAATTCATTAATTTATAAAGAAAAGACTAAAAAGTTGCATGATTCTAAAATTAAAAACCGGGTTTTTAACATTGGGGATCAAGTTTTGCTTTTTAATTCTCGTTTGAAAATCTTTTCCGGTAAGTTGGAATCCCGTTGGTCTGGTCCATTCACCGTGACTCAAGTATTTCCTTATGGGACCATCTAGCTAGCTCAAAATGATAGCCCCAATTTCATGGTGAATGGACATAGGTTGAAGCACTACTTTGGCGGGGAAGTTCCATCCTTGAACTACCTCGACCAAATCACCTTCCCCAATGATAATTAGTATTGAGGGGATCGAGTCGAGCTCATGACTCGGTAATCAAAAACGAGGTGCCTCGTGGGGGAGTCCCATGCTTATCCTATGTACATATTATCGCTTTCTAATGTAGTAACGTGTGGGGATTTGTGCCCTTCCAACATTTGTTTCGTGGTTGTTTGTGAATTGTGGTATTTAGATGATCATGATCTTCACGATTGGAACCTCTCGTGTTCGTTTTATGGGAGCACTCGATCGTTTGCTTTGAAGACTTTCTCAATATACATGATATATCCTTTGATGTTCTAACCTTAGGTTTATATCACACTTCATAAACGGCTTTAAATTTATTGGTTACACCCTTTCCATGCTAGATTAGGCATTCGACTACGTCTCTAGTATGGGGGTGTTTGCACCCCTAGACTCAAAACATTGAGGACAATGTTTAACTTTAGTATGGGGGTGATTAGATACTTGCCTTGTAAAACCTTCACGCTTTCCAAAGTTTATCTTTTTGTTTATCGTTTTGTTGCAAAATAAGGCTAAAAATGGCCAAATTTTAAAAAATTTCTCATGTTTTATAAGTGTTAAAGACACGAATGTAGGTTTTCCGATGGCGAGAATATGAGTAATTTTTGACTAGACCGTGCGTGTTGAGCACTTAGCTTTGATTCCTTAACTTCACATTAGGCTAAGTCTTTAAATGAGGACGAGAAATGATAGGGTTAATTATAAGTTACTATGCTAAACGTAGAGTACTCGTATTCTTTCAAAAACTCATGTGTTCTCGTTGTTTGCTTATTCTCCCTTCTCTTGTAAATATTTTTTGCTTAATAAATATTGACTTAGTGGTTTAGTCCTGATTGTTGGGTTTCTAGTCTTTTCTAGTAGCTTCCGTGTAATTAAATTGGGAAGACATTAAGGTATCGCCAGCGTCACGGTTTTGAAGTATTGGCACCCGAATAATCGAAAGCTTCACCTAATAATAAGATTTCAAGTGCTCACCTAAATCAAGCAAACAATTTGAAGCCCCACAAGGCCGAAAAATCTATGCAAAATTGAAAGTGAATCAAGCCTTAATCTTTGAAGCTTTAAAGATCCAAAATTCGCCTTAGCGTGAGGATATACGTCTTTGGCTAATAAAACTACCGATGAGGTGGATAATAAAAGGCACGGCAAGACCGAAGTCATAATAAAAGCTTCATGGCGAAGTTTAATAAAAGATGGAGGTAAACCAAAGATAATAAGGCCCTTCCGTTAGGGGGCGTATAAAAGTCTTGGTAATAAGTCTCATGTTCAAAACCGTAATAAAACCGTGTTTATCGATCCTTCTTGTTGACTTAATTTATTGACATCGTTGTCTATTAGGAGGGGTTATTGATTTAATGGTCTTGGTTACACCGTTAGGACTATTTTTAGACCTAAATCTCTATTATCGCATAAGTCAAACAATGTATCCTCGTGAAACATTCAAGACAAAATAAAATATAAGAGATACAACTTAGGAAATTGGGAGGATAAATACATGATTAGGGAATATGAGTAGTGTTAGCATTACTAACTTATAATGACAATGATCTCGTTGCACGCTTGGCATGGAATTGGGGTGAAAATCGAGGACGATGAAATTATTTCTAACGAAGCATTCACGTGTTCTTATTCTATGAACCTAAACATCCCATTTTGCGATGAAAATCATACATTATGTCTAAAACGCAATTAGTACTAATAGTAGTAGTGTAGCTAGTTTATCGTTCAATAAAGTGAATTTTGGAGATGCTACGATACTTTATTCTAGCATTGCGTGAGGGCACGACAATGGTTTAGTATGGGGGAGTGATGAGACTGCTTTTATACATAGTCTCATCGTCCAAAAAGGGCTTAAAATGCATTAAATATCATGAAAATACCCAAATATATGCTTGTGTTTGTTGCTTGTGTATTTTAGGTACGGATATTGAGAAAATGACAAAAGATCACAAGAATCATGCAAAAACGAACACGGGAAACGAAGCCGCACAATGAACCAAGCCCTAAAAAAGAATTTTCCAAGAAAACCCTTGAAGATTTGAAGATTTATGAAGAAGGGTCCTCCAATATGGAAGAATTGACACTTTATACCCTTGTATCCTCATAATTACAAGATTGGTCCCTAAAGTTTGTCAAAATTGCAAAAAGGGCCATCCACTTTGAAGAATTGGCAATTTTAGTCCCTCATCAAAACTAAAATGTCAATGTTTGTCCTCCTCAAAGTCAATCATACCAAGAAGGACTCCAAGTAACAAGAATTACAAATTTGGTCCCTTGAAAATATCAAAATTGCAAAAGGACCCTTGACTTTGAGGAAATGGCAAAAATGGTCCCTCATTAATCATGATTTGGCAAAATCAGTCCTCCAAAATGTCAATCATACAAGTTAAGACCATTATCCTTGAAGAAAACACCAAAACAGACATTCAAGAATCACAAATTGGCAAGAAATACCCCTGAAATCATTTTACAAAACTTTTTGGGGCAAAAGTGTGAAAAAGGAAAAGTTGTTATAAAGGATTTAGGCGTTGACAAGGTTTTAAGCTGAAATGAAAAAGAAAGGAGAAGTGAGGGGTCTAACCTGGCAGACAACAAACTTACCTTAACCAACCCTTGCATGACACGTGCCCCACTTACTCCATCCCACCAATCACCCTTCACCATTTCGCCACATCACTCTCCACTCACCGTTTAATATTAACTAACTTTTCAAAAGTAAATTAATATTATAAACTGGCGCTAAACACATCTTAAACCCACAACAAAGATCAAACCTGGTGTTCTTAGTGTTCATACAAAAATTTGGTTTTCTTAATTGTGTAACAATTAAACCCTAATCTGCTCCAGAATGATGATTAAGGTGACCTTAATCACATCCCAACTTTCAAAAACCTTGCCACATCACTCCCTTGTCCCACAAGAGATTCCCCTGCTACAAACAAAGAGGATACTGCCATAAACCAACAACAATCCAACATTTGAGATTGAAGTTTACTTTTTAAGCTTGTTACAAGCCTTTGGATGCAATCACACATGCCAGCTACAACAAACTGCCAAGAAAAATCACATGATCAAGCATGTATTAAAACTTCACAAGGGGCAAATTTGGAACTTCATTAGCTAGGGTTTACGTTTTTTAGCTTTCCTAGTTCATTGTATGCCTATATAAAGGTCTTAGGGTGCAACATTTGCACTTTGCTCTTGATTTTTCCTTGGTTCACTTTTCTATAAATCATATATTCAATCTTAATGAAATGTGTTTGAAATTGTGAAGAAAACTCAAGTGCCACTGTTGTTTACAGCTTGTTATTGTTACTTGTTTGCTATTCTTAAATCACAAAACCTGTTTTCAAGGAGTGTGCAAAAGTTTGCACATTTTCCTTCAAGCTTGATATTTTGCTAAGTTCTTGGTCTATCTTGGAATTCTTGGGCTATAAGGCTAATCATAGCATCCTGATATTGTGTTATCAAGGTGTGGTGAAGCCTATAACTTGGGGATAATCAAGTGTGTAGTACAAGAGTTGCATTAATCAAGGCTTTTCAACCTTACTGTTATTGATATTTTGCTTCTAACCTTGTTGAATCTTAGCAGGCTTTGTTGTGGAAGCTTGTACTTGTTCGTGCTAGTACATAAGCTCAAAATTCGTGGGTGTGGATGTACATCCATAAGGTACACACCCTTAATATCAAAATCTGATAAAATATTGGATATTTGTGATATTTGAGTGTTGCTTGTGTTCTTGTGAATTTTGTGGCTTAATCTTGTTCTAATCTGCTTATCTCATTTGTTATTGAGTTTATTTGGGCTTGGGTATCCTTGGAATGCTGTTTTGATTTGAAAATCTTGATTTGAAAAGTTAAAAGGGTGTTTGGGATTAACTGTCTTGAATCATAACTTGTTATTGTGTGGTTGGAAGTTTGTGTATTTGCTTTGTATCTGATATATACTTGGTTGAGTGCATTTTGCTACAAGTTTTTAGGTTTGAAACCTCAAATCATACATTGTGCTATAACTACTTGATTTTAACTGTTTTTGACCTAAGATTTTGGGGAAATCTAGAATTTATGCATGCTTAGGGTTAAAAGCTGTTTAAACATCATTAATATAACATAAGTGATAGATCTGAGTGATTGAATCTGGCTTGTTGGTCAATTGCATCAGCAAAGTGAAAAAAACTGCATGTTAAGTGTTCATCAGTAACTTTAAGTGCTTGAATCTTGCTTAATACTTTGAATCAGTGCATGAAACCTGTTTAGACTTGCTTATTTAAGTTTAATATTGCTTGTGTATGCATTTGGTTAAGTTTGGCTGGCTGAATTGTGCTATAAGTGTTTATTGAACCTTAACTACTTATGTGTTCATGTCTGGTGCATATCTGGTGATTGATTGATTAAACTATACTAATTGGCTGTTGTTGATTGTGATTTTTTGATTGTTATTGACTCCTTATGATCCACTGATCATTTGGGTGCCTTTTTGTAACTTGAATCTCCAAAAAAGTCACTAAAGACAAAAAGTCAAACAAGTCAAGCAATGGGAAAAGTTCCCACTGCTCAACACCCAAAACTAATCCCTGTTAGTGCAATTTTTCAGTTAGCTTATCAATAAGCTATATCTGCTTATCTAGACCTGCAACAACTTATTTTTTGTGATCAATCTTCCTTATTTGACCCATTTGTTTGAACTGGAGCTTATTAGACTTTGACTTTGACTTTTTGCTAGAAAACCAACTACTTTGACTTTTAAGAAAGTGCTTATTGACTTATTCCAGTTTATTGAGTGCTTATTTTTGAAAGTTTTTTGGTTATTAAGCTTAATTTAGCTATTTTTAATCTAAAGCAATTTGAATCAGCTCTTGAAATAACCTAGAACTCGAAAACGACTATTTTGTCGTTTTGTAAAGATAGCTTTTAGCTTATTCAGGCTTATTTCTTGGAATTTTTTCAAATTTCTTTTTGCAATTAGCTTAATTAGGTCAAGAGAAGCTGTTGGTAATAATCTAGCTTATATCACATTTTCAACTCTTGTGCCTTTGGAAAAAGTTGTTCAGAATCAATATTTGAGTCAAGTGGTGGTTTTTAGGCTAATTTGGGCCACTTTTTCTTATTGGGTCAATTCTAAGCCCATTAAGGGACTGTTTGGACTTTAGCGCATTTTCTAGGCCCAATAAAGGTATTTTTGTAATTTCAAGTTCATTTGTGTATTATTTAGGTTAAATTAAGCTAGTTTTCAAGTTTTTAGAATTTTTTATAAATTTTGGATTTTTAATATTATTTTATTATTATTTTATTATTAAAAATTAAAATTTATAATTTTCAAGTTTTTACATTTTCTTAGGTTAAATACATAAAGTTAGGAATTTTACAACTTTTAGAATATTTTTATTGTCCTTTGATTAATTTTTATAATTATTTTAAGTTTTAATAGTTTTTAATTGTTTTTAAATAGTTTTAATTAGTTTTAAAATTTTTAAAAATAGTTTTAAATTAATTTAGGGTATTTTGGAGGTTTACAAAGTGATAAATCTCATTTTGGGCTTTTTATTAATTATTTAGATTTTTTGGGCTTTAATTAGCATTAAAAAATCATTATTTAATTAAATAAAAGGTTTGGGTGATTTTTGATTTTTTGTAAACTCTTAATACATTATTTAGGATTTATTGCAATTTTTTTGGAATTTTTAGGGTTAAATTTTTAATTTTGGTGCTTTTACGGTTTTACGTGTACGACTCTTTCGTCTTAGTGTAATCCGTCATCGTAACCGTCATTCTCTTCTTATCCCATTTCTAATTTCTTTCTCATAATCATATAATCACAAAGTTAATTATTTCTCTACACAACACACTAGCCTCCTTGGGAAACGAACTTTCACCGTTGGTCATTAGTGCTTGGTTTTCCTAAACCGACACTTAATACTTTCCATTATTTTGCCTCCTTTTCCTAAAGGTGTGTAAAAAGACTACATCAAAAGGCATGCCACCTCCCTATTGAGCTGGAACATAAGGCGTACTGGGCCTTGAAGTGGGCCAATTTTGACATCAACAAAGCCGGCGATCTTTGGAAGATTCAACTCAACGAGCTCAATGAACTGAGGAATGAAGCTTATGAGAACTCATTGATCTACAAGGAGAAGCCAAAGATCATTCATGACGCAAGGATTAAGAACCGAGAGTTCCACATTGGTGATCAAGTTTTACTCTTTAACTCTCGGTTGAAGATCTTCTCGGGCAAGCTGAAGAGCCGTTGGTCTGGTCCATTCACCGTCGCCAAAGTCTTCCCATATGGCACCATTGAGCTTTCTCAGCCAAATGGGCCTAATTTTAAAGTAAATGGCCAGCGTGTGAAGCTGTACTTTGGTGAGGACATCTCTCATGAGATGATCCCATCCCTCACCACGTTTCCCTTGAATTAGTTCTGGGTCGAGTCAGGCTCGTGACTCGGTTAACAAAAACAAGAGCTTCTTTTTAGGCAACCCGTTGATCAATCCTTTACCGTTTTCATAATAAGTGTAGGGGGAGCCCCGTATGTGTTTGTTGTCTTGTTTCTTCTTCTATGCAGGGATTACAGCTTCAAAGATCCATTCTCGATGACTTTTGACGAACCGTGATCCTGTGTACCCGTCTTCCCGGTTCTATCCTAAACTGTCATGATTCAATATTTCATATCTTATATGTTCACACTGAAATCACTATAGTTGTCCTTTCCTTAGCAAGATTTAAACAATGTGCACAATGTCATAAGTGTAGGGGAGTTTACTCCCACATGCTTAAACATTGAGGACAATGTTTATATCAAGTGTAGGGGGACTTCTATCGAAGTAAGTGGTCTTTTCCATGAATTTGCCCTCATTTTAAGCGGAAAATCTAATTTTTCGACATTTTTCAAAATTTTTAATCTATTTTCGCCTAGTAGCATAGTAGTATTTTCCTTTGTTATCATAAAAGTTTAATAAAGTGGTTTTAAATTTTTCAAAGTCATGAATATTTTGACTCAACCCGAGTTTACTTATCTAAGTTTACTCTTGCTAGTATCCTTAACGTGTTTAAGTCAAGTTTTGCTAGGCTTTTATATAGGGAACTTTAAAACGCGAAAGTCTTAACTCTCACGGGTTAAGAACAAGAACTTTTCGCAAGTTCCTATAATTGATCCTAGAGAGTCGTTTATCAAGGGAACTTTAAAATGTGATTTCTAAACTTGAAAAAGTCTAAGAGTTTGCAAGATCCTACAGCTGACTCGAAAACCCAAAACTTTGATTTAATTGGCTAAGCATCTACGAGTCTCATTCCTTGAGATTTTAAACTGTGGAGAACGAGATATGATAGAGTCAATTATAAGTTTGGTATTCTTTCATGAATTTATCTGAGTTGATTATAAGCTTTTTCTCCCATCGCTTGCTAATAAATTTAACTGCAATAAATAAGGTTGTAAGATTTGAAAAGTTACTTAGCTTCTAGCACAAGATCGTTTAAAAGTTGCTCGGTATCAATTAGAGTTCATAGCCAAGGCATAACTTATTGAAGCGGGATGCGAAGATTGGCGAGTCCAAAAAGGTCCTAACAAGGCATGAGGGCTACATTTTGTTGCTAAAGATCCCAAGTTATGTGAAGAATCATTTATCAAAAATCAATATGAAGGATCGAGACACACGACGAAAAGCAAACACTCCCCTAAAGATCATGGAGAAGTCTATCCAAAAAAGCCCTAACAAAGTATGAGGATAAATATATCCAAGTCCTAAAAGGAGGCGGATCGTTGTATATCAAAGTCCAAAATAAAGATTGGAGAAAAATGAAGAAGTCGTGGTCCAAATATGAAGAATCTCTCAAAAAATTCAAGTGAAGAAATTCCTATTATGAAGAGAAGACCATAATTTCAAGAACGTCTCTCAAAGATTTGAAGTATGAAGTCGCTGGCAAATATCGGTCCGAGAAAGGTCTCAAATTGTGAAGCGAGTTATGCCAAGATATTTACTTTATGAGGTCCCGAGAAGCAGTTTTAAAAGATTTTTTTCCTTTAGCTAATTATTGATTAAATCGATCCACTTTGTTTTTAGCCTAAATAACTATCGAAATAAGTCAAGCAGTGCATCCTCGTGATCATTTAAGACAACATTAAAATATAAGAGATACACCTAGGAATAAGGGAGTCTAAGTAAATAATTGGCCCACATGAATTCACGTTAGTTTGCTAACTTATAATAACAATGATCTCGTTTTTAAGCTTGGTATGGGGAACGTGAAACTTAAGGATGATAAACATTCATGACGGCCAAAACCCCAATGTAAGTCTTTGATTTCTTTACTTGTTTTGTACATATTTCTATCTTTTTAATTTCCTTAAAGTTTAGTATTTAATAAAGGCCAAGGTGGGTTATTTATGATGAAAAATGTAAACCGTGCTTTGAGATTAATGCATTGCATGAGGGCATTGCAATGGTCAAGTGTAGGGGATTTAATAAGTGTGAAACACTTATCCTTTTACCACTTATTTCCAATAATAACAAGACCAAAACGTGTATTTTATGTCGTAAATGTCGGAATTATGCGTGGTTTGTGTTTTTATTGTGTTTTAGGACCAAAAGATGAAAAAGGAAGAAAACACGGGCTTTCACGGGCTTTAATCGAAGAAAACTAGAAAAGACAAAGTCAAAAGATCAAGAGTGCAAAAAGAACGGAAGTCCAAGGCCTATTCTGAAGATTTATCGAAGAAAAACTCTAAAGACGGAAGTTTAATGAAGTCGAAGAACTCAAGTCTAATAGAAGAAGAAAATTATAAGACAAGTTCAAATTATATCGACAAATCCCGAGACGACATCGAGAACGACAAAGAATTTAAATCAAGTCCAGAAGAAAGAAAGAAAGAAGGAAGCACATGCACCTCCCCATCTCCTATAAATACCCTCCTAATGACACATTCGAAGGGTGTTAGTTAGCTAGTTTATTTTTCTTTCTTAAGTTTTATTTTTAGAGAGAGAAAGTGTTTAACTTTATCTCACTAGAACTTCATCTTTTCTATCTTTTCATGTTTAAGCTTTGATTTGATCTTGTATTTTGGAATCATTAATCTATAAGTTCAAGTTAAGCTTTTTATCTTTAATCTTCTTCTACCTTTCTTGATTTTATTTTACTTTTGATTCATTATCATCTTTCATATTGTTTTATCTTGATATGTGATTAAAAAGTTAATCTTTTTGATCATATCTAAGTTTTTGTGCAAATTGAGCTTTGAGCTTTTTATGCTTTGGTACTTAGCTTATTTATCTTTTAAAGTTTTCTAAAAAGTTTATTTTTTTTTTAAGTTTGATTTTGAAAAGTTTCTATTTTAAGTTGTGATAAGTTCTTATTCGTGCTTATTACACCATTCATCTTATAATTAGTAAAGTTTTGGATAGTCCTTATTAAAACTTTGCTTATTTGATCTTGATTTTCTCTAATTGCAAGTCATCGGAAAAGGCTAAACCCTTTTCCGATTGGGTATTCCGATTAAGTCCTATCATTCCGATATGTGCACTATTATTCCGATCTTAGGATCGGAAAAGGGTTTTATATTCCTTTTGGGATTCCGACCCACATTCCGACTGTGAGCTTAATTGATATTTCGATCAGCTTTGTTTTCCAATATTCCGACTGCATTCATTCCGTTTACATTCCGACCATACATTCCGATTGTAGGGTTTCTTGGATATTCCAACGGGATTCCGACCAGGCATTCCGATGGGCTCATTGTTTGTTTTTACAAAGTTTTAATTTCCAAAAATTGCACGCTTCCCGAAATCTCTATTTTTACCAAGTATTTTTCTAATTTTATTTTTAAGTTTTCAATCATTTATTTTTAACTCGTCATTTTAGTTTAATTTTTAAAGCTTTTATTTTACTCAACAACATTTTTATATTTGCTATTAGTTTAAAATAGATAATCAACTCTCTTTATTTTTCCACCAAGAACAACTGAGTCGCACTACTTACTTGTAATCAATTCGAAAATATCAGAACAACGAACTTTCATACGAGGTAAACCCTTGTATTAACCAGCCACAACAAACTATCAGTTAAGGAACTATTCTACCTCTCGACAACAAGCTACAATTCAGGCTGACAGATTAATGGTGCAACCACTTCAGGGGAGACCCAATTCATCTACTGTTGGTGCACGTTCATCTAACACTGCTGCTACAAGAGTTAATAGCACTGGCAAAATGAAGATGATTATATGTTACAACTGCAAAGGGGAAGGGCACATGGCCCGAGAGTGTAAGCAGCCTAAGAGAAAAAGGGATAACACATGGTTTCAGGAGAAGATCTACTTGGTGAATGCTCAAGCCCAAGGACATGAGCTCGATGAAGAAGAGTTAGCATTTCTCGCAGATCTGGGAGTTACGAACACTGACGGTCTCACAGCAGCCATCACCAACAATGCCGCATATCAATGTGATGATCTGGATGCATACGACTCTGACTATGATGATCTCAATACCGCCAAGGCAGCTCTCATGGTAAATCTTTCACTTTATGAAGCTGATACAGATTTTGAGGTACCAAATATTGCCACGGATACTGATATTGTACCTTATCAAGTTGAGCACCTGTCGGAGTATTCGTAATAGCCTCCGGTGGTTAGTAACTGAAACGAGGAGACAAACAATGATAGCAATATCAATGCAAGTCCCCAGACTTTGAGTGCACCACAACCGGGTGCTATTACGACTACAAATTCGTTTGCTCAACCCGATTTGGTTATGGTGTCGGCATCTTTGCTTGGCCAAATGAATAATGCGGTCCTTGAAACCCTCAGTGTTAATCAGACTTTATCTGCCGAGCTTGCTTTGCATAAGGAAAAGGTTAAAACCTTGGAATTAACTCCAGCGTCCACTACCTTAACCAATCCTAAATTTGATAGGTTTAGGAAAGTCCAAATGGATAATCTGCTAGAAATTGAGAGTTTAAGAGCAAATCTTTCGAAAGAACTTAAAGAAAAAGAGCCAGTCGTTAATAATTTTCAACAACTTCAAACGGATTTCGAAATTCTTGAGTCTAAAAGGATTGAAACGGAAATTAAGACGTTTGAGAGAATTAAAGAAACTGAAAATAAGCTTTTAAAACAATACTCTGCTTCACATTTAGTACACTTGTTTCATTCTTCTTTTCAAGAGTTCAATCTATCGCGTCTAATAGACCTACCACCTAACCCGGGGTATGCAAAGAAAGCATTTAACCAAAACTAATGACTTTATGATGCTACCAAGTTAGGATTGGTCTTAGATCCGATTGTGTTTTTAAATGAATCTGAGAGCATGTCACTACATGTAGAGAATCGGTTAAAATTACTTCCTACATATCATGAGTATGATTATGCACAAATGAATGCATCATATGCAAACATAGATCTTAGAACTCGCTTTAATATGCAAAACGAATTTATCCATACACCAGCTTACATGCCTACTAGAGAAAGCCTTAGTATACTTCCTACACTTGTTAATTCGGACGAACCTAAGGAAATTCCTAATAATCTTCCATCGGTAAGTACGGTAAAGCTAAGCTTGGAAGAGATTGAGCGATACCTAGCCGAGTTTGACAAGGTCATCCTGGAATGTACAACTACAACGGATCAAACCGCTAGAGAATGGGCTTTCGAACACATGAAAACGGTGTTTGAGACAGAGATCGTTCCGTTTGTAAACAATATTAAAAATGGAGTTTATTATCTTGCGAGAAATCTAAGTTTCGAAATGGGTGAAGTTCAAAAAGTTTTCTATGAAATGGATGATGTTTAAGAAAAACATTTAATTGAGAAAGAAAAGATTTTATCCGAATATAACCGATTCTTATAACATATAGTGTCTCTCGAAGTGATGCAAGTTGTTACTACTGAATATGCTCATGAGATTTCATCTACTGTGAATAAATGTGATGATGTGCATGATATATCTGTGAATATTGTTTAACCTGTGAATAATGTAGACAATCATTCTTGTCATGAATCTAACGCTAAATGTTTAAAGCTTCAAGATTCTTATAACTTACTTTCAAAATGTTTTAATGAGCTTCAACAACATTGTATCTCTCTTGAAATTGAAAATCAATCTAAAAATGAAACTCTTACAAAAACATATGTTTGTGAAAACAACGTTGAGACAAGTGACAAGATGATTCAGGTGATGTAATCATTAGAGGAAGATGGGACGAGACTTAAGAGAGAATTACTAGCAACAAAAACGGAACTAGAGGCTGTAGAGACTAAAAATCATGTCCTAGAAAATAGAATTTCTTCAATACTAGGAGAGCGTGAACAAGTAAGGCAGGGTGACTCCCAAAATTCTAGTTCAATAGATGAACGCCTCGCTTTTAATGCGACAGAGAAAAAGTCTTTAATTGACCAACTGAACAAGAAATGTGAGGAAGTCTCTTACCTTAATATTCAGCTCATAGACAAAAACATGGTTATAGCTGAATTAAAGGAGACACTTCAACTCAAAGGACGAGAAGGTGTTGATAATCCAGCTACAGTCTCTACCCCGACCTCTAGTGCTCCAAAAACCAACAAGGTGGTGATCACTAAGAACCCGCACCATAAGAACAATCCACTATCATATAAGTCCTATATGGAGCACGTAGTTGAGTACGCGAATTTTGCTAGGGAAGAGTTAGATGATCTCTGTGAACTTGAATCTAGGAATAGTCACTATTACCATGCTCATTCTTTCATTGAGAGGGTACAACAATGCTTAGAGCACTTGAAGTACATAGGACAACCGGGTTCTGCACCACTTAAACAACAAACCACCATTGCCATTATTCCATTAAATAAGACCCCCGGAGCTAAGCCTGTATTAAATACACCCATCACGGCTAAGTCCAAATCTGTAACTAATGTTCCCTTGGCTTCTACAGGAGTAATTATGTCTACTAAGGCTAAAGGATCTCAAGAAAAGAAAGATAGGATCAAGCCTTCCACTAGTAGGACTGAGAAGAAGAAAGTAGAAGTTCACCCTAGGAATGTTATTTCAGTTTTAAATAAAAAGAATCATGTAGCTAAGACAAAAGGTTCTCCCTCTGAGTGGAAACCTAAGCAAAATGTGAATTCTAATTTGAAATGTTGGAATTGTAATGAATGCATGTTTTCTCAGCGTCATGATTTATGCCTTCTTGATCACGTGAATGAAATGTATGGAATTAGGAACAATCTTGAATGGATTCCAACGGGGAAGAAATTCACCCAAGTTGGTTGGCAATGGAAACCCACTGGTAGGACCTTCACTGCTAATGGAACTACGTGCCCTTTAACTAGGATCACATCCATGGAAGTTAGGTATTAACGTCCTTTAAATAGGAACACTAGCACTAAGAAATGGAAAAAGCGCCCTTTAACTAGGTCTGCCCCCACTATTGTGCCTACCAGTGATAATGTCCCCAGTCAAAAAATACCTCAGAATACTAGACAACTAGAATCTAAGCCAACAACTAGTAAGAAAATTTGGAAGCCTAAAGATTCTTCTGATAGCAAATCTAAGATACTTACATCTGTACCTGCTAACTCATAGGAACAATTAGATTCCGATACGTCGTCTTTGTTTGGTGATATTTTCAGGTCGTCCAAATTATTCTGTGGTATTTGGACTCGGGGTGCTCCAAACATATGACTGGAGACCGCTCGATGCTCAGAAATTTCGTCAGCAAGTTTCTAGGAACGGTTAAATTCGACTACGACCATATTGCGATGACCATGGGTTATGGTGAATACCAAATTGGGAATGTTACGATTTCTAGGCTATATTATGTGGAGGGACTTGGTCATAATTTATTTTCAGTTGGACAATTTTACGATTCAAACCTTGAGGTGGCTTTTCGACAACATACTTGCTTTATTCGCGATCTTGCAGGAAATGATTTGTTGAAAGGTTCTCGAGGGGATAATCTCTACACACTGTCCACTCAAAACATGATGGCTGCCTCTCATGTATGCCTCCTCTCCAAAGCATCCAAGACCAAGTCATGGTTGTGGCATCGCCGGTTATCTCATCTTAACTTTGATGCTATAAACCATTTAGCTAAAAACGAACTTGTTCGTGGTCTTCCAAAACTTAAGTTCGACAAGGATCATTTATGTTCTGCGTGTTCTTTGGGGAAAAGCACCAAGAAATCATACAAACCTAAAGCTGAAGACACCAACCAAGAACCATTGTATCTTTTGCACATGGATCTTTGCGGGCAAATGCGTACGGCTAGTGTGAGTGGTAGAAAATACATCCTCGTCATGGTGGATGATTTCTCAAGGTTTACATGGGTAAAATTTTTAGCATCCAAGGATCAAGCACCAAAGTATATTATTACTTTCTTAAAGATGATCCAAGTACATCTTCATGCTACTGTTCGCCGCATTCGCACTGATAATGGAACTGAGTTCGTTAATCAAACTCTACGAGACTATTATGAAAAGGTTGGTATTTCACATGAAAATTTTGTTGCTCGCACTCTACAAAAAAACGGTGTCGTGGAAAGACGTAACCGTACGCTTATGGAAGCTGCTAGAACTATGTTGATTTATGCGAATGCTCCTTTATTCTTATGGGCTGAAGCAGTGGCAACCGCATGTTATACCCAAAACCGCTCCATCATTCGTAAACGCCATGGAAAAACTCCATATGAGCTACTTCATGGACACAAACCCGATATTTCATTTCTTCATGTGTTTGGTGCACTTTGTTATCCAAATACAAATAGTGAGAATTTGGGCAAACTTCAACCGAAGGCTGATATTGGAATTTTTATTGGTTACTCACCTGCAAAGAAAGCTTACCGAATTTATAACCGTCGTCTTGGCAAGATAGTAGAAACTTTGGATGCCGATTCTGATGAGCTGACAGCGATGGCTTCTGAGCAACACAGCTCTGAACTCGCGCTTCATGAGATGGGAACCGGTACAATCAGTTCTGGATTAACTCCCAACAATCCTACTTCTCCATCATTTACACCACCTAGAAGGCCCGAGTGGGATGAATTATTTAAACCTATGTTTGATGAATTCTTTGATCCACCTAATAATGATTCTCCAGCACCTGTAGCAGTAGCTCCGATTCCTGAAGTTGTTGCTCAAGATAATGGAAATCAGTCAGAGGCATCTACTGTCACTTTTGAATAAGATGTCCCATCCCCCACCAATTCACAAACCAGACCTGAATCTTCACCCCCACTCGTTCCTAATGATGTTGAAGAGGATCAATATGATCACGATTTGGAAATTGCTCACTTATAAGAGCTTCCTTTCTTTGGTTAACAAATACCTGAAAACCCTAACGGTGCGTCTATGATATGAGCAAAAACTCATATCAATTTATCAACAAATCACCCTAAAACACAAGAAAAATACTTAAACTTTGTGCTATAAAGCGGAATTATGTGGTATGTTTTGTGTTTGTGTTCAAATAGGTAAGAAGGATACAATATCAAGCAAACAAAGGAAAATCAAGCTTAATTTGATGAAAAAGACAAAGAAGGATCAAAAGTGACAAGACTTTGAAGACAAAGGACCTATCTTGACAACCTACCAAAGATAAAGGACCAAAAGTGTAAATATGACAAAGTCAAGATTAAAGTCAAATCTAGTCAACTATCAAGTTAACCAAGTCAAAGGGCTTAAATGTTTAAAAATGCAAGTTGAAGGACTGAAATTGTCAAAGAAATGAAGAATATAGCTCAAAAGTTCAATCTGCCAAGTTAAGGGACTATTTCTGCCATTTTTTGAAAGTAAAGTTGAGCTTGATCCGTGTGATATGCTTTTAACCAATGAGAGTGCAAGTAACAAGTGACAAGGATCACCAAATCAGCTCATTTATTATCCACTAGCGCCGCCAGCATTAATTGAGCAAATCAGAACAGTGCAGCGCACTACTTCAGTTCTCCACCAATTAAAACTCGCCATGCAATAATCAGAATTATCCACTTTGGATAATGATCCGTGTGCTAATCCCTTAACCAATGACAATGTGACACGTGTCATCTTCTTCAACGGAAATTACCAGGATCGAGTTTGAGCTAGAGGCAATTTCAGAAGATGATGTAAACATCAAAAGTGATCGTTTTCAAGAGACGAATACAATGGACACAATCAATTAACATGAAACTTTCTCAATCAAAAATACCCAAAAGTGTTCTTCACATGCAAATTCAATTGAGCTGAATTGTCCACGTGGAAGTTTTTGATTGGTTCTAACACGTCACCAACCCCAACCACTTCACATCTGCAGTCTATAAATACCCTAGATTAGTTTCATTTCTTGTATTGTAGAAAAGTGTGAAATCACACACACTTTTAGTTTTTCTCTCATCTCAGCTTAGTTTTAGCTTAACAACTCAAGAGTCTGACAAACTCTTGAGTCTGTTATTAGTTAGTTGTAACAAATTACCAGCTTTGTAACCTTCTCAATTCAATCAATAAAAATTTCCATTTTCCCTCCAAATACTTCATTTCTAGTCTACTGTTCATACCTGCACCTTGTTACCTTGTGATGTTGTTTAGTTTGTTATGATCACCATTTGATTATAATTAGCTATTTGTGAAGATTGTAGCTGTCGTACCTGTTCTGTTCATCTAATTCCAGTTCTAGCAGATTTTGGAGCTTTCAGTTCAACAATGGTGATTTTAGTGATTGTAGTTGCTGAATTGTAGCTGTTTGGTGTGTTCTAGTGCTAAGGTGGTGGTTAGCACTAGCTTAGAAAGCTCAGCGCTTCTCTACTCCCCAATGGAGGCCTAAGCTAAAAGGTCTTACTTTCTGAGTTTCTAGTTTCACTCAAGTGTTGAATGCATGCTTCATTCCAAGTTAAATCTGGATTGATTTCATGATAAAATGTGTTCTAGCTTGTTATTGATCTGATTTCAGTATTTGAATAGTTTACTTGTAGCTCAGATCTTGCTTATAGACTTAGACTTGTCCTGTTTTTCACTTTTATCAGTCCTTTTAGCTTTATAAGTCATTCTGAGATCTTGTTGGTTTAACTGCTTGTAACTAGTTCTATTACACTTCATTTCAGCTATTGAACTTAGTGTGATATCACTCTTCACTAAGTCTAATCATTTGCTTAAAAATTCTTCATAAAAGTTTGGAATTGATCAGATAAATGGTGTTTGGTAATAGCTTGTAAATGCTTTTCAAGTGTTAGTTCTTGGCAAACTTTGGTTTATTTCAAGTCACTAAGTCATAACAACAAGTTTTCAGTCATTTTCTAGTCAAGATTTTAGTCAAACAGGCAATTGGCACTCAAAAAGGTTTGGGTCAGTTTTTAACAAGGAAATTTTCAGAAAGTATTGATTTTCATTTGGTTGGCATTTCTTTAATCCTTGATGAAATCCTTTGAAACTAGTTCTAATCTTTCATTCAATATATGAAGTTTTAGTGAGTATAAGGAAATTGTACAGTATCCAGTATTGAGGAAGAAATAAGCCAAATAATAAGCACTAGAGCAAATGCAATTCCCTGTAATGAAACACAAACTGATTTCTCATATCTCATTTTCCACTTCATAAACTAGCTGATTTTCTTTCACATTTCTATTCCAATAGTGTTCCTGGATAAATTTTGTGATTTTGAGCTTTTTGAAAATTCTGGTCAACGAAAGTCAACATAAGCTCAATTTTGGCTTATTTTCAGATTTAGGGCTTATTACTTGATCATTTTCTTTGAGACTTAATTTCCCGTCTTTCTTTTGAGTTGTTTAACAATTTTCATCATTAAAATCAAGTTGTGCAAGTCTAGCTTAATTGGTAGCTTATTTTGAGCTTATTAGGATTTGCTTATCAGAGTTCTAGCTACTGTCAGCTTAATTCCTTGGATAGGTCTAGGTTATTTTCAATTTTAAGTCGTTTGAAACTGGTTTGAGCTAATTGGGTTAAGAAATAAGCTCAAACGAGCTTATTATAGTCTTGAACCCGTTTTTGTTAAAATAGTTTTAAAAATTGCATCTTGGTCCTTTTGGTATTAAGCAGTTTTCAAACTTAGCTAATATTTCCATTGTTTAGGGTTTTCAAAAGTTTAGTCCTTGCAATTTCAAATTTGTTCAAAAGTAGTTAGTTAGTTTTCAAGTTAGTTGGAATTTGGTTACTTGTTTGACAAATTTTCATTTTCAGTCCATTTAGTTTACTGATTTTACACATTTAGTCCTTAGACTTGTTAACTTTACATTTTTAGCATTTATATTTCATAGAATTTACATTTTCAGTCCTTATAGTTTGTGGAATTTACATTTAGCAATTTACTTGAATAAAAATTTGGTATGTGCACTTTCTTTTACATATAAGTAGACGGTATTTTTCATTTTAGCAAGGTTTTGTTTGAATTAGCAATAGAATATCCAAAAAAAACTTTACCAACCAAAAACAATTAAAAACTCGATCTTGTTAGGACTTTCAATTTGTTAAGAACTGAGAAAAACGAACTTCAACTATACACATATTAAATGGCGCCGCTGCCGGTTCTTTGACTTTACGAGAGACTATCTATTGACGGTTTTCATTGGCTTTTGGGATCCGTTCACCTAGTGAACGTTATTTTTACGTATCATAAATCAAAAACAAATAAAAATCAAAAATATAAAAATATATAAAAACTAAAAAATTAACAAAACAATTCTTTTCCTAAAGAATTGACCAAACAAATTAAAAAATTCAAAAAGCAATCTTTTTCCTAAGAGGTTGCACCAAAAAAATATATATTATTGGATTCTCTCGGTTTTTATGTACATATAGTATTTTCTCTTAAAAACTCATAAATACATAAATATTTTCCATATATTATTATAAGTAAATACGTATACGTATAAGAACAACCAATTCACATATTCTCCATAAGTATTGCCAAGGCAATATACCGTGTTGAGGGGCGTTCCGGTCCTTGACACGTGTATCGATCAAACAAAATAAAGCAAGAATAGATAAATACTTCCAATAAGCAACAGTTCAAAGAATACAAACAATTAAGTGAATAGAAAGGCGATGTGCTATAAAATGCCATCTAAGGGTCAATAGGTACTTAAGTGCTTCGCGCCACCTAACCCCCCGTTCACTTGTGAGTATTCTAAGAAGGAAGGCTTCATTGGGGGTCTTGCACCCAAGTAGTACATACGTATATTATTATTTTCTTGTGGATATTTCATATTGAAACTCGAAGAGGATAATCCTTTTCTCTTCAAAGTCACACGAGAGCTTCTCTCTCATTCCTCGTATTGAGTTGCATGCTCACTCGCGGGCGTGCACAAATACCAATTGGTGTACAACCTCTTCCTCCGAAAAGGAAGAAAAAGAGAAAGAGTAAGAATACCACCGTCCATCAAGCCGATCACGAGAATCGTGCTTTGATTCATCCACAACAAGAAGCCATGGCTGTTGATACTCGTTCTTTGATGGAACGTTTGCAATCCAATGTTCACGGATATGCGGATGCTATCAAGATTCCCGACATTCCCGCAAATTCATTTGAGCTAAAAACGGCTATGATTAACTTTGTTTCAAAGACACCTTTCTATGGTAACAAGAATGATAATCCTCATGATCACCTTAAGAGATTCCTTGCTCTTTGCAATACCATTAAGTACAATAGAGTTCCACATGATGCTATTAAGTTGATATTGGTGCAATTTTCACTAGAGGGACCCGCTAAGCATTGGTTAGACACACAACCACCCGATAGTATTACCACATGGGATGGTTTCACCACTAAGTTTTTGAACAAGTTCTTTCCCCCATCTAAGACCACGGCTTTAAGGAACTTAATTATAGGCTTTCAACAAAAACCTAGTCAAACATTTAGTGATGCTTGGGAGGAGTTTAGAGAGTTATTGAGGAGATGCCCTAATCATGGATTGGATGAAGTTCACCAAATCAATACTTTCTATGATGGCCTTAAACCTCATCACCAAGATTCACTCAATGCTTCCGCGGGAGGGAATATTTTTCTTAAATCCATTCAAGAGGCTTTGGACATCATTGAGACCAAAGCAATGGTTCAAACAAACACTCAATTTGAAGAAAGGGTTCATGTTATCCAAAACAATTCTCAAACACCTTGTGATAACCAATTCCTCAAGTATCACCAAGAGATCATTCAAAAGATAGATAGGGATCATGAGATGAGTTTTAAGGCACATCAAGAAATGATTCAAGCTATTAAGAGCCTTTCATTGAACAATTCTTCAAATGATGTGCATGCCATTACTCTTTCTTGTGTAACTTGTGGAGGTCCCCATTCCTATGAACAATGTGATAAGGTGCAAGGTTATCAAGGGGAATGTTATGCTTACCAAGAGGAACATTGTGAACACTTCAAGCCAAATATCAATCCCAATAACCTTTCTTACAAGTCCCAAAATTACCTTACTCCACCGGGATTCCCACACCAACCACCCACCCAACCTTACCAAAATCCTCCTCAATTGTTACAACGGAATCAAGGTACAAGACCACATTACCAAGGAAATAACTACAAGGCACCCAACAATTTTCAACATCAAGGAAATAACTCTTATCTACCAAATCAAGGATTTAATCAACCACATCCACCCTTCCCAAATCAAGTTTACCCTCAACTTCAAAATCAAGGATATGGGCTACAAGAGACTCATGAGTATGTTGAGAGGAGAATTCGTGAAAGTGAGAAAAGAATGAATGACCAAATGAAACATACAATGGAGGAACAAACCAATCGGCTTTTAATGGCATTCAATCAAAGACCACAAGGGGCTTTACCATCCAACACACAACCAAATCCAAGAGCAAATGTTAATGCTATTACAACAAGAAGTGGAAAGATAACAAAGGATCCTTCACCTCCTAAGCCTCCTATTGTTCCACCTACTTTTGTTCCTACATGTGACAAGCCTTCTACCTCTACTTCACCGCCTCAAAATGCTCCCATTCAATCAAACACACCTTCTCAACCTATTCCTACTTCTCCTCTACCTTCCACACCTCCCAATGAATAAGCTAACAAAGACAAATCTTCCACTACAACACTTACTCCACCTACACCAAAACCAAACCTTCCATATCCTTCAAGGTTGAAAAAGAACAAGTTAAAGAACAAGGATGACATCCAAGTCTCAAATTTCTTAAGAATGTTCAAGCAACTCAACATCAACATATCCTTTGTGGAAGCTCTTGCTTATATGCCAAAGTTTGCTAAGATGTTCAAGGATTTACTCTCAAACAAGGAAAAAATGGTTGATTTTCCCAACACATCCCTTAATGAAAATTGTTCCGCCGTGCTACTTAAAACCTTACCAACAAAACTTGGAGATCCGGGGCGCTTCTTGATACCTTGTAATTTTCCAGGTGTAGAAAATTGCATGGCTTTGGCGGATCTAGGGGCAAGCATTAACCTCATGCCTTTATCGGTTTGGAAAAAACTCTCTCTTCCCGAGATCACTCCCACTAGGATGACCCTTGAGTTAGCCAACCGAACCATAGCTTACCCCGTAGGTATAGCGGAGGATGTGTTTGTAGGTGTAGCTAAGTTTACATTTCCGGCCGACTTTATAGTGGTTGATTATGACATGGATCCTAGAGTTCCTTTGATTGTTGGTAAACCATTTTTGAGAACGGGTCGTACTTTGATAGATGTGGCGGAGGGAGAACTAATTATGAGAGTAGAGGATGAGAAAGTGGTGTTTAAGTTAGGGAAAGTTTGTGATAGGAAAGAGGTTAAGGAGTCTAGACCGTGTGAGACTATTAACATAGTTGATGTGTTAGATGAGGTGTGTGATGAACACTTTCATGATGCTTGCAAGAGTACTAGTGATGAAATGCCCCATGTTGAAACCGTGGCCTCAATTGCTCCCTCTTTAACACCTTTTGGAGAGAGTGATTTCCTCTTGGAGGAATTTGAGTCAAACTTTCTTGGTGATGATGATTCTCTCATTAATTGGGAAGAAGATATTCTTACTATCCAAAAGTTGCTCAATGAGGACCTTATTCCTTCTCCTACTCCACAAGAAGTTACCCATGAGGATCCTTCCATAGTAAAACCTTCCATGGAGAGTCCACCTCCAATTGAACTTAAGGACCTTCCATCCCACTTAGAGTATGCTTTCTTAGAGGGCAAAGACCAATTACCCGTGATCATTGCTAAGGAATTGAAAGAGGATGAGAAGGAGCAACTCATTGAAGTCCTTAAGAAACACAAGAAAGCCTTAGCTTGGAAAATATCCGACATAAGGGGAATTGATCCACATTTTTGTACACACAAAATCCTTATGGAAGATGATTACAAACCCGCCATTCAAAGTCAACGAAGAGTTAACCCAAAAATCCATGAGGTCATTAAGAAGGAGGTGATTAAACTCCTTGATGCGGGCATGATTTACCCCATTTCCGACTCTCCATGGGTTAGCCCGGTACATTGTGTTCCAAAGAAGGGTGGAATCACCGTAGTGCCTAATGAGAACAATGAGCTTATTCCTACGAGACTTGTTACCGGTTGGAGAGTTTGTATTGACTATAGGAAGCTCAATGAGGCTACTAGGAAAGACCACTTCCCGTTGCCTTTTATGGATCAAATGCTTGAACGCTTAGCGGGAAATGAGTACTATTGCTTTCTTGATGGCTTTTCGGGTTATTTCCAAATACCCATTGACCCTAAGGATCAAGAAAAGACCACATTCACTTGTCCCTACGGTACATTTGCTTACAAGAGGATGCCTTTTGGCTTATGTAATGCACCGGGGACGTTTCAAAGGTGCATGATGGCGATTTTCCATGACATGATAGAGCAAACTATGAAGGTTTTTATGGATGATTTTTCCGTCTTTGGAAATTCATTTACCTCATGTCTCACAAATCTAGAGAGAATGATTAAGCGTTGTGAGGAAACACGTTTAGTGCTTAATTGGGAGAAATGTCACTTTATGGTGAAAGAGGGAATTGTTTTAGGACACAAAATATCCAACAAGGGATTAGAAGTGGATCGAGCTAAAATTGATGTGATTGCTAAGCTTCCCCCACCCACTTCGGTTAAAGGTGTGAGGAGTTTCTTAGGTCATGCGGGGTTTTATAGGCGCTTTATACAAGATTTTTCTAAGATAGCTAGACCGATGACTCACCTCTTAGAAAAAGAGGCTCCTTTCATTTTTAACCAAGATTGTTTGGACTCTTTTGAGACTCTTAAGGAGAAATTGACAAAGGCTCCCGTTTTGGTTTCTCCAAATTGGGAATTACCTTTTGAGCTTATGTGTGACGCTAGTGATTATGCGGTGGGGGCCGTCTTAGGTCAAAGAGTGAATAAGCATTTTCAACCTATACACTATGCGAGTAAAACCATGACCGGTGCACAACTTCATTACACTACCATGGAAAAAGAGTTGCTTGCTATAGTCTACGCTTTTGATAAATTTAGACCATACCTTGTGCTATCCAAAACCATAGTGTATACGGATCATTCCGCTCTCAAGTATCTCATGACAAAACAAGATGCTAAGCCTAGGCTTTTGAGATGGGTTTTGTTGCTTCAAGAGTTTATGATAGAAATTCGTGATAAGAAAGGGGCCGAGAATTTAGCGGCGGATCACTTGGGTAGACTTGAGCATCCTTTTCAAGGAGATTTTCCAAATCAAGAAATAAATGAATCCTTTCCATTAGAGGAGCTCATGTCTATCTCTTCCCAAGAGGATGCCACTCCTTGGTTTGCGGATATCGCAAACTATCTTGTGGGGAATGTGCTTATT
This sequence comes from Glebionis coronaria, assembly GCA_025667525.1. Classification (NCBI taxonomy): domain Eukaryota; kingdom Viridiplantae; phylum Streptophyta; class Magnoliopsida; order Asterales; family Asteraceae; genus Glebionis; species Glebionis coronaria. Next base: position 464,010,139 of record CM046881.1, read on the forward strand.
GAAGGTCTTACTTACCAACAAAAAAAGAAATTTCTTAAGGAAGTTAAGTACTACTTTTGGGATGATCCTTATCTTTTTAGGCAATGTGCGGACCAAATCATTAGACGGTGTGTAGATGGGCCCGATGCATTTAAGATCTTAGAAGCATGTCATAAAGGACCTACGGGTGGACATTTTGGGCCTAACTATACCGCCAAGAAAGTCTTTGATTTGGGTTACTATTGGCCTTCCATTTACAAAGATGCCCAAGAGATGGTGAAATTTTGTGATGTGTGTCAAAGACAAGGAAAAATTACGCAACGTGATGAGATGCCACAAAATTTTATTCAAGAGTGTGAGATTTTTGATGTATGGGGCATAGACTTCATGGGACCTTTTCCATCTTCTAAGGGAAACAAGTATATACTTGTGGCGGTGGATTATGTGTCTAAATGGGTGGAGGCTAAAGCCTTACCTACCAATGATGCTAGAGTTGTTGTGAAGTTCTTAAAGCAATTGTTTGCTAGATTTGGTGTACCTCAGGCCATCATAAGTGATCGTGGTACGCACTTTTGTAATGATCAATTCACGAGAGTTATGAAGAAATATAGAGTTAATCATAGACTTTCTACCGCGTATCACCCTCAAACCAATGGTCAAACCGAGGTCACAAATCGTGGTTTAAAGAGAATTTTAGAGAGAACGGTGGGAGAGCATCGAGCTTCTTGGTAGGATAAGCTTGATGATGCTTTGTGGGCTTTTAGGACGGCTTTTAAGACACCAATTGGTTGTACTCCTTATAGGCTTGTCTATGGTAAAGCGTGCCACCTCACATTCGAGTTAGAACACAAGGAATCTTGGGCTCTCAAGTGGGCTAACTTTGATTTAAACCAAGCCGGTTCACATAGGAAAGATCAACTTAATGAGATGGATGAATTGAGAGCCAATGCCTATGAAAATTCTTTGCTTTACAAGGAAAAGACTAAGAAATTGCATGATGCTAAGATCAAGAACCGTGAGTTCAAAGTTGGAGAGCCGGTTCTCCTCTTTAACTCAAGGTTGAAACTTTTTGCGGGCAAGCTTAAGTCGAGATGGTCCGGTCCTTTCACTATTGCTCAAGTGTTTCCATATGGAACTATTGAGTTGTCACAACCCGATGGTCCAAATTTTAAAGTTAATGGTCACCGTGTGAAACATTATTTTGGGGAGGACATTTCCGTTGAAATAGTCCAAGAGATCCCCATTTTCCCCATGAATTAATTCATTGAGGGACGAGTCGAGCTAGAGACTCATTAACTCAAGCATCGTATAACTAGGTTTAGAGTGTTGTAGGTTAGCAATAAGGGTATAGACTTGGAGATAAGTGTAGGGGAGACCTTCTTTTGTCTTCATGTTGTTTGTAGGGTTGCTCACTCATTTAATGCTTTGGAGCTTATGGAGGAGGCCCTTGTATCCGGTTCACTTTGTTACTATTGTGATCTTTCATTCACACTTTGTGCTTAAACATGAATTCACCAATAGTTGTCCTTTCCTTAACTTAGGTTAAGCAAAGTCTATTCATTGTCATAAGTGTAGGGGAAGTTTTTATACTTCCATGCTCTTAAACATTGAGGACAATGTTTAGCTTAAGTGTAGGGGGTCTTCTATCAAAGTGACCTTACCTAGAACTTGTCATTGTCTTTCGTGATAACTTGGAAATTTAATTTTTCAAACATTTTTCAAATTTTTGATCTACTTTGGCCACCAAAAATATGCATTCATAATTTTTGCATCAAACATTTTTCATTTGCATAACACATTTGCATTGTATATATTCTTCTTTTATTTTTCATCAAAAAGATATAAAAAGAAAAAAAATATATAATAAAAACATGGTTTTAACAAATTTAGACTTCTTTGACATATTAGGCCCGCCATGGATATTTTGACTCAACCTGAGTTTGCTTATCTTAGCACTCTCTAGCTAGTATCCTTAACCATGTAGTCCTTCATTGGTCTATTAGGCTAAGCATCCATCACTCTCATTATTTGAGATTTTAAATTTGTGGAGAATGGGAAATGATAGAGTTGAAGCAAGCATAAAAGGGCTAGATAAACTTCATGATAATTACTTGTGGTTAAACCCTTCTCTTCTTTACCTCTATTTTCTTCGCATGTATATATTGTTAATAAATAATCAAGAACGGTTTTAATCGGTTTGTAATCTCTTATGCATTTTTGTCTAATCATTCATGGTTGGTATAAGTACGCCTTAAGATTCTAAGTTAGAACGTTTTATGTGTACTAGACTTATGTCATGCTCAATATTTAGCGGGTGTTTTTCCTTTTCTTCTTTTCTACTTTCTTGGTGAGGAATAAAGAAAAATAAGAGCGGCTTACAAAAAAAATGAGTGGCTAGAAAAAAAAGAAAAAAAAATATATATATATATATATGCAAGACTCCCAAGAGGGGCAGTGTGGTGTTAATTATAGTGACTATTGAGTTCCAATATTACCTTGACGGGTTGCGGGGATTCAATAGATTGCTCTAATCCAATATTACCTTGACCGGGTTGCGGGGTTGAAGATCCAAAGTCTCAAAAAGATGGCGGATGTAAATTATTGCGTGAGTTTTATTTTTCTTTCCTTAGTGAGTGTGTAGCTACTTATGAAAGCATGACATGAGGATTTTACACATAAGGCGAATGACTTATTATTCTTGAAACGGACTTATATTAATTGTGAGCGGTTTTTCAAGTAATGGATGAGAGGATTACTTAGGATTAAAACCGTGCTTCCTTATTTTTAGATTTTGCATTTCTTATACTTCACACTTGAAATAATGACAAATTTGCTCACAAGCAATTTGCTCAAATAATAACCGGTTCCACATTTAATTGTCATGAATAAGTTGATGCACTTTTTACTTGTGAATACAATGATCCCATTTTTAAGCTTGGTATGGGGAAAGTGAAACTTGAGGGTGATAAATGTCCATGGTACCCAAGCCCTAATCCAAGTCATTGATTTCTTCATGAGTTATTTCCATCAAAACCATTTCAAGAAAAACCAAAAAGATATAGATAGAATTGTATTTTGTTCATTGCATTGTTAAAAATTAAAATCATGCATCATTTAGTTTAGAGTAGTGTAGATGCATTCCATAATGGCCAAGGTGGATTAATTATGAGGAGAATGTAAGTTTGTGATTTAATATATAGCATTGCATGAGGACATGACAATGTTCAAGTGTAGGGGATTTGATATGAGCAAAAACTCATATCAATTTATCAACAAATCACCCTAAAACACAAGAAAAATACTTAAACTTTGTGCTATAAAGCGGAATTATGTGGTATGTTTTGTGTTTGTGTTCAAATAGGTAAGAAGGATACAATATCAATCAAACAAAGGAAAATCAAGCTTAATTTGATGAAAAAGACAAAGAAGGATCAAAAGTGACAAGACTTTAAAGACAAAGGACCTATCTTGACAACCTGCCAAAGATAAAGGACCAAAAGTGTAAATATGACAAAGTCAAGATTTAAGTCAAATCTGGTCAACTCTCAAGTCAACCAAGTCAAAGGGCTTAAATGTTTAAAAATGCAAGTTGAAGGACTGAAATTGTCAAAGAAATGAAGAATATAGCTCAAAAGTTCAATCTGCCAAGTTAAGGGACTATTTCTGCCATTTTTTGAAATTAAATTTGAGCTTGATCCGTGTGATATGCTTTTAACCAATGAGAGTGCAAGAAACAAGTGACAAGGATCACCAAATCATCTCATTTATTATCCACTAGCGCCGCCAGCATTAATTGAGCAAATCAGAATAGTGCAGCGCACTACTTCAGTTCTCCACAAATTAAAACTCGCCATGCAATAATCAGAATTATCCACTTTGGATAATGATCCGTGTGCTAATCCCTTAACCAATGACAATGTGACACGTGTCATCTTCTTCAACGAAAATCACCAGGATCGAGTTTGAGCTAGAGGCAATTTCAGAAGATGATGTAAACATCAAAAGTGATCGTTTTCAAGAGACGAATACAATGGACACAATCAATTAACATGAAACTTTCTCAATCAAAAATCCCCAAAAGTGTTCTTCACCTACAAATTCAATTGAGCTGAATTGTCCACGTGGAAGTTTTTGATTGGTTCTAACACGTCACCAACCCCAACCACTTCACATCTGCAGTCTATAAATACCCTAGATTAGTTTCATTTCTTTTATTGTAGAAAAGTGTGAAATCACACACACTTTTAGTTTTTCTCTCATCTCAGCTTAGTTTTAGCTTAACAACTCAAGAGTCTGACAAACTCTTGAGTCTGTTATTAGTTAGTTGTAACAAATTACCAGCTTTGTAACTACCTTCTCAATTCAATCAATAAAAATTTCCATTTTCCCTCCAAATACTTCATTTCTAGTCTACTGTTCATACCTGCACCTTGTTACCTTGTGATGTTGTTTAGTTTGTTATGATCACCACTTGATCATAATTAGCTATTTCTAAAGATTGTAGCTGTTGTACCTGTTCTGTTCATCCAATTCCAGTTCTAGCAGATTTTGGAGCTTTCAGTTCAACAATGGTGATTTTGGTGATTGTAGTTGCTGAATTGTAGCTGTTTGGTATGTTCTAGTGCTAAGGTAGTGGTTAGCATTAGCTTATAAAGCTCAGCGCTTCTCTACTTCCCAATGAAGGCCTAAGCTAAAAGGTCTTACTTTCTGAGTTTCTAGTTCCACTCAAGTGTTGAATGCATGCTTCATTCCTAGTTAAATCTTGATTGATTGCATGATAAAATGTGTTCTAGCTTGTTATTGATCTGATTTCAGTATTTGAGTAGTTTACTTGTAGCTCAGATCTTGCTTATAGACTTAGACTTGTCCTGTTTTTCACTTTTATCAGTCCTTTTAGCTTTATAAGTCATTTTGTGATCTTGTTGGTTTAACTACTTGTAACTAGTTCTATTACACTTCATTTCAACTATTGAACTTAGTGTGATATCACTCTTCACTCAGTCTAATCATTTGCTTAAAAATTCTTCGTAAAAGTTTGGAATTGATCAGATAAATGGTGTTTGGTAATAGCTTGTAAATGCTTTTCAAATGTTAGTTCTTGGCAAACTTTGGTTTATTTCAAGTCACTAAGTCATAACAATAAGTTTTCAGTCATTTTCTAGTCAAGATTTTAGTCAAACAGGCAATTGGCACTCAAAAAGGTTTGGGTCAGTTTTTAACAAGGAAATTTTCAGAAAGTATTGATTTTCATTTGGTTGGCATTTCTTTAATACTTGATAAAATCCTTTGAAACCAGTTCTAATCTTTCATTCAATATATGAAGTTTTAGTGAGTATAAGGAAATTGTACAGTATCCAGTATTGAGGAAGAAATAAGCCAAATAATAAGCACTAGAGCAAATGCAATTCCCTGTAATGAAACACAAACTGATTTCTCATATCTCATTTTCCACTTCATAAACTAGCTGATTTTCTTTCACATTTCTATTCCAATAGTGTTCCTGGATAAATTTTGTGATTTTGAGCTTTTTGAAAATTCTGGTCAACGAAAGTCAACATAAGCTCAATTTTGGCTTATTTTCAGATTTAGGGCTTATTACTTGATCATTTTCTTTGAGACTTAATTTCCCATCTTTCTTTTGATTTGTTTAACAATTTTCATCATTAAAATCAAGTTGTGCAAGTCTAGCTTAATTGGTAGCTTATTTTGAGCTTATTAGGATTTGCTTATCAGAGTTCTAGCTACTTTCAGCTTAATTCCTTGGATAGGTCTAGGTTATTTTCAATTTTAAGTCGTTTGAAACTGGTTTGAGCTAATTTGGTTAAGAAATAAGCTCAAAGGAGCTTATTGTAGTCTTGAACCCGTTTTTGTTAAAATAGTTTTAAAAATTGCATCTTGGTCCTTTTGGTATTAAGCAGTTTTCAAACTTAGCTAATCTTTCCATTGTTTAGGGTTTTCAAAAGTTCAGTCCTTGCAATTTCAAATTTGTTCAAAAGTAGTTAGTTAGTTTTCAAGTTAGTTGGAATTTGGTTACTTGTTTGACAAATATTCATTTTCAGTCCATTTAGTTTAATGATTTTACACATTTAGTCCTTAGACTTTTTAACTTTACATTTTTAGCATTTATATTTCGTAGAATTTACATTTTCAGTCCTTATAGTTTGTGGAATTTACATTTAGCAATTTACTTGAATAAAAATTTGGTATGTGCACTTTGTTTTACATATAAGTAGACGGTATTTTTCATTTTAGCAAGGTTTTGTTTGAATTAGCAATAGAATATCCAAAAAAAACTTTACCAACCAAAAACAATTAAAAACTCGATCTTGTTAGGACTTTCAATTTGTTAAGAACTGAGAAAAACGAACTTCAACTATACACATATTAGTCTACCTCAGAGGAAGCTCCTGCAATCGTTCACTCCCGACCACCAAGGATTGAAACTCACAACAAAAAATGGACAAAGGATCACCCAATCTGTAATATTATTGGTGACATCAATCAACCAGTCTTAACACGCCACCAACTCCAAGAACATGCATTATATTGCTACTTTGATGAAGTTTTTTCCGATACTGAACCTAAAAACTGGCAACAAGCCATGACTAAATCATCTTGGATTGAACCCATGCAAGAGGAACTTAATGAATTTCAACGTCTTGAAGTGTAGGAATTAGTTCCTTTACCTAGCAACGTTGAAATCGTTACATTGTTGTGGGTATATAAGGTTAAACTCGATGAGTTAGGTGGAGTGCTGAAGAATAAAGCTAGATTAGTTGCTAGAGGTTACGAACAAGCTTTGGGTATTGACATTGAAGAATCTTTTGCTCCTGTGGAACGGTTAGAGGTAATTAGACTATTCCTTGCTTATGCTGCTCACATGAACATGATCGTCTACCAAATGGATGTTAAGACAGCATTTCTCAATGGTGAATTAAGGGAGGAGTATCCTAATCACGTGTACAAGCTCAAGAAGGCAATTTATGGGTTGAAACAAGCTCCACGCGCGTGGTACGATCTCCTATCGTCGTATCACATCTCGGAAGGCTTCTCCAAAGGCAAAGTGGACCCAACATTATTTATTCTCAAGGAGGACAACGACATGATACTGGTACAAATTTATGTTGACGATATAATATTTGTTGCCACTACTCAAAGACTGTCTGACCATTTTGAGAAAATTATGTCCACACGTTTTAAGATGTCGATGATGGGAAAAATTTCTTTTTTCTTAGGGTTGCAAATTTCTCAAAATCCCAGAGGCATCTTTATTAATCAATCCAAATTTGCTCTTAAATCACTAATGAAGTATCACTTTGAAAATTGTGACCCCGTGGATACTCCAATGGTGGAGAGATCCAAGTTAGATGAAGATAAGGAAGGGATAGATGTCGATCCTAAACTATACCGTGGAATGATTGGCACCCTTCTCTATCTGACTGCTAGCAGGCCTGATTTGCAATTTGCTATATGCATGTGTCCCCGGTATCAGGCTCGGCCTACCAAAAACACTTACATGTTGTGAAAAGGATCTTTCGATATCTTAAAGGAACACTTAATCGTGGTATGTGGTATCCGAAGGATTCCTCTATTGCACTAATCTCATATGCAGATGCGGATTATGCTAGGTGTCAAGATACTTGACATAGCACTTCTGGCAATGTGCAACTTCTTGGAGATAGACTTGTTATTTGGGCATCTAAAAGGCAGAAAAGTGTTGCGATATCAAGTACAGAGGCTGAATACATTGCCATGTCTGGTTGTTGTGCTCAAGCTCTTTGGATGAGATCACAATTAACTTACTACGGTCTTGGCTTAAAAAATATCCCTATGTACTATGATAACAAAAGTACAATTGCTCTGTGTTGCAACTACGTTCAACATTCACGGGCGAAGCACATTGACATACGCTACCACTTCATCAAAGAGCAAGTGGAAAATGGAGTGATCGAACTGTACTTCGTCAACACTGAGTATCAGTTGGCAGATATATTCACAAAGGCCTTAGATCGAGGACGTATCGAGTTTTTGATCGAAAAGATAGGCATGAAATCATTCTCACCAGCGACACTTAAGGAGTTGGCAGAAGAATCTGAAGAATAGTGGTGGTAAACTATTCTAGAGTATCCTTTGATCGTGATCTTGTATATTATCGTATATATTTAAACCACCAAAAGAAAAATACAAAAATATAAAGCATACAAAAACCATAAAAAATATAAAATTAAGAAAATCCAAAAATATTTTTCATTTTAAATCGGGCACGTCTTTTAGTACGGTAATATTTACGGCTAATACTTGGTTTTACCCTTCGTATAAAATAATTTCGTTGTTCCGATCTTTTCGAATTGAAAACCGGTCTTAAGTGCGACTCAATCGTCTTTTGGTGGATCAAGAGAATGGTTTGGTTGATTTGTTTTAAACTATTTGCAAGTAATTAAAGTGTCGTTGAGTAAAACGGAAGTTAAAAGATTAAATCTAAAATGACGAGTAAACATAAATGACTGAAAACTAAAAGGTAACAATGGAAAAGTACTAGCACACTTAATAAAATTAACACTAGGAAAACTTTCTAAGAATAAAAACTTAGTCAAAAAGTACTATAAGAAAGTAAGAACGGAGTACACCAAAACAAGCCAAAAGAGGCCCTGATCAGAATGTTTTCCGATCAGTTGATTGGAATATGGGTGGAACAACACAATCGGAATACTTGGCAAAACAATCCAATCGGAATATTGGAAAAAGTCCCAATCGGAATATGGAGAAATGAAACCAATCGGAATGCTCAATAACACCCCCAATCGGAATGTGCAAAAACCTTGCCGTCAGAATATAAAGACCTAATCCGATCACTATGATCGGAATGAATGGGGCACAAATCGGAATACTCAAAGCCCTAATCCGATTGGATCAATCGGAATGTGAAGATGGGGTCCGGTCGGAAAAACCAATCGGAAAGGGGTTTTAAACCCTTTCCTAAAATTATGGAATTCGGTTAAAGCTAATGAATAAGCTATATTGATAAGCTTTTCACTAAACTAACACGAATCAAAGTCTACACGGATCAAATAAGCACTTTCTCAACTTATTCAACCCGAAATTAAGCAACTTTTTAGATTAAACAATAAAAACATAAACTTTTTAAGGAATATTTTTTTATAAGGTAAATAAGCTAATCATAAAAATAAGCCAATAAGCACAAAAGTCTTAAAGCTTAATCAAATGAAAACTTATAAAATGATCAAAAGATAAACTTTTTAAGCACGAAATCAATTAGAACAACACGGATCATATGATAATTGCACCAAAATCAACCTTAAATCAAAGAAAAGTAGAATGAGATTAAGGATAAAAAGCTTAAAATGAACTTGATTAATAAAAATAAGCAATACAAAGTGTTTAATCTTGAAAGATTAAGAAAAAGATGAAATTTAGTGAGAGAAAGTTTAAGACTTTCTCTCTCTAAAACTAGAGAAAACTAAAAAAAATGGAAATTAACTAAAAACTCTAACTACCCCCCTAATGACTATTAGGAGGGTATTTATAGGGAAGGTGGAAGGAGTGCATGTGTTGCATCTTCTTTCTTGCTTTCTTATCGACTCGACTTTAATTCTTCGTCTTTGTCGTCTCGGGATTTGAACTTGTCTTTTAATTTTCTTCTTCTATTAGACTTAAGTTCTTCGACTTCGTTAAACTTCCGTCTTTTGACTTTTTCTTCGATAAATCTTCAGAATAGGCCTTGGACTTCTGTTCTTTTTGCACTCTTGATCTTTTGACTTCGTCTTTTCCCGTTTTCTTCAATAAAAGCCCGTGAAAGCCCGTGTTTTCTTCCTTTTTCATATTTTGGTCCTAAAACACAATAAAAACACAAACCACGCATAATTCCGACTTTTACGACATAAATCACACGTTTTGGTCTTGTTATTATTGGAAATAAGTGGTAAAAGGATAAGTGTTTTCACACTTATTAAATCCCCTACACTTGACCATTGCAATGCCCTCATGCAATGCATTAATTTTAAAGCACGGTTTACATTTTCCATCATAAATAACCCACCTTGGCCTTTATTAAATACTAAACATAAAAGATAGAAATAAGTAAAGAAATTAAAAACTTACATTGGGTTTTGGCGGCCATGAACGTTTATCATCCTCAAGTTTCACGTTCCCCATACAAAGCTTAAAAACAAGATCATTGTTATTATAAGTTAGCAAACTATCACGAACTCATGTGGGCCAATTATTCACTTAGACTCCCTTATTCCTAGGTGTATCTCTTATATTTTATTTTTGTCTTGAATGATCACGAGGATGCATTGTTTGACTTATTTCGATAGTTATTTAGTCCGAAAATAAAGTGAACGATTTAATCAATAGTTAGCTAAAGGACCAAATCTTTTAAAACTGCTTCTCGGGACCTCATAAAGTTCATATCTTGGCATAACTCGCTTCGCGATTTGAGACCTTTCTCGGACTGATATTTGGCAGGGACTTCATACTTCGAATCTTGAGAGACGTTCTTGAAATAATGGTCTTCTCTTCATAATAGGAATTTCTTCACTTGAAGTTTTGAGAGATTCTTCATCTTTGGACCACGAGTTCTTCATTTTTCTCCAATCTTTATTTTGGACTTTGATATACAACGATCCGCCTCCTTTTTAGGACTTGGATCTATTTATCCTCATACCTTGTTAGGGTCTTTTCGGATAGACTTCTCCATGCCTTTAGGGGAGTTCTTGCTTTTTGTCGTGTGTCTTGATCCTTCATATAGATTTTCGATAAATGATTCTTCACATCACTTTTGGATCTTTAGCAACAAAATGTAGTCCTCATGCCTTGTTAGGGCCTTTTCGGACTCGCCAATCTTCGCATCCCGCTTCAATAAGTTATGCCTTGGCTATGAACTCTAATCCGTACCGAGCAACTTTTAAACGATCTGGGGCTAGAAGCTAAGTAACCTTTTAAATCGTACAGCCTTATTTATTGCAGATAAATTTATTTAACAAGCGGAGGGAGAATAGGCTCATAATTAACTCACATAAATTCACGAAAGAATACCGAACTTATAATTGACTCTATCATCTCTCGTTCTCCACAGTTTAAAATCTCAAGGAATGAGACTCGTGGATGCTTAGCCTATTAAATCAAAGTTTTGGGTTTTCGAGTCGCCTATAGGATCTTGCAAATTCTTGGACTTTTTCAAGTTTAGAAATTGCATTTTAAAGTTCCCTTGATAAACAACTCTCTAGGATCAATTATAGGAACTTGCGAAAAGTTCTTGTTCTTAACCCGTGAGAGTTAAGACTTTCGCGTTTTATAGCTCCCTATATAAAAGCCTAGCAAAACTTGACTTAAACACGTTAAGGATACTAGCTAGAGTAAACTTAGGTAAGTAAACTCGGGTTGAGTCAAAATGTTCACGACTAAAAAAATCTAAAACCACTTTATTGAAAATTTATTCTAGAAATGGCAAGAAACTAATCATGATAAAGGAAAATACAACTATACAACTTGGCCAAAATAGATAAAAAATTTTGAAAAATGTCGAAAAATCAAATTTTCCGGTTAAAATGAGGGCAAATTCATGGAAAAGACCACTTATTTAGATAGAAGTCCCCCCTACACTTGAGATAAACATTGTCCTCAATGTTTAAGCATGTGGGAGTAAACTCCCCTACACTTAGGACATTGTGCACTTTGTTTAAATCTTGCTAAGGAGAGGACTACTAAAGTGAATTCAATGTGAACATATACAATATGAAATATTGAATCACGAGAGTTTAGGATAGAACCGGGAAGATGGGAACACGGTATCACGGTTCGTCAAAAGTCATCAAGATGCTCTCTGAAGCTTTAATCCCTGCACAACACAAGAAACAAGACAACAAATATATGCAGGGATCCCCCTACACTTATTATGAAAGCAGTAAAGGATAGAACACGGGTTGCCTCCCGAGAAGCGCTTGTTTTTGTTCACCGAGTCATGAGCCTGACTCGACCCAATTTTAGTTCATGGGGAACGTGGTGAGGGATGGAATCATCTCATGGGAGATGTCCTCACCAAAGTACAGCTTCAGACGCTGGCCATTCACCTTGAAATTAGGCCCATTGGGCTGAGAAAGCTCAATGGTCCCATAAGGAAAGACTTTGGCGACGGTGAATGGACCAGACCAGCGGCTCTTCAACTTGCCAGAGAAGATCTTCAACCGAGAGTTAAAGAGTAAGACTTGATCACCAACGTGGAACTCTCGGTTCTTGATTTTAGCGTCATGAATGATCTTGGTCTTCTCCTTGTAGATCAGCGAGTTCTCATAAGCTTCATTCCGCAGTTCATTGAGCTCGTTGAGTTGAACCTTGCGATGATCACCGGCTTTGTTGATGTCGAAGTTAGACCACTTCAAGGCCCAGTGCGCCTTATGCTCCAGCTCGATGGGTAGGTGGCAAGCTTTCCCGTACACAAGAAGATAAGGTGTACAACCGATCGGGGTCTTGTAAGCAGTACGGAAAGCCCACAGAGCATCATCTAACTTATCAGCCCATGCGGCACGATGCTCTCCCACAGTACGCTCCAAAATTCTCTTCAAGCCACGGTTGGATATCTCGGCTTGCCCATTGGTTTGGGGATGATAGGCGGTGGAAAGACGGTGATTGACACCATACTTTGCCATGACTCTTGCAAATTGATCGTTGCAAAAATGAGTCCCGCGGTCACTGATGATAGCACGAGGGATGCCAAATCGAGCGAAAAGCTGCTTCAAAAAGTTCACAACCACCCTCACATCATTCGTAGGAAGAGCCTTAGCTTCAACCCATTTAGAAACGTAGTCGACGGCGACGAGGATGTACTTTTTCCCTTTGGATGATGGAAATGGCCCCATAAAGTCGATGCCCCATACGTCAAAGATTTCACATTCCTGTATGAAATTTTGAGGCATCTCATCCTTATGTGTGATCTTGCCTTGACGTTGGCAAGCATCACAATGCTTAACCATTTCGTGCGCGTCATGATAAATGGTGGGCCAGTAGAATCCAGAATCAAACACTTTTTTAGCGGTGTAGTTGGGACCAAAGTGACCACCGGTGGGTCCTTTGTGGCAAGCTTGGAGAATGTCAAAAGCTGCCGGTCCGTCAACACATCGACGAATAATCAGATCAGCACACTGTTTAAATAGATAAGGGTCATCCCAAAAGTAAGTCTTAACATCGTTCAAAAACTTCTTCTTTTGTTGGGATGTTAACCCTTGGATGAGAATGCCACCCGCTAAGTAGTTTGCAATGTCCGCAAACCACGGGGTGCCATCAAGATTGAGATTTATAGACATTAAGGTCTCAAGGGGGAAAGAGTCATTTATCTCTTTGTTCGGATGATCCCCTTGATATGGATCCTCAAGTCTGCTCAGATGATCCGCGGCCAGGTTTTCGGCTCCCTTCTTGTCACGAATTTCAATGTTGAATTCTTGAAGGAGTAAAACCCAGCGAAGAAGTCTTGGCTTAGCATCATTCTTTGTCATCAAGTACTTCAACGCGGAATGGTCCGTGTATACGATGGTGGGGGATAAAACAAGATAGGGGCGAAATTTCTCAAAAGCATAGACAACAGCTAAAAGCTCTTTTTCGGTTGTCGTATAATGCAATTGAGCCCCCGTCATTGTTTTGCTAGCGTAGTGGATTGGTTGGAAGTGTTTATTCACACGTTGGCCCAAAAGCGCACCAATAGCAAAGTCGCTAGCATCGCACATCAATTTAAAAGGCAGCTCCCAATTAGGGGTAACCAAGACCGGTGCCTTAGTTAGCTTATCCTTAAGAAGATTGAAGGCTTCGAGACACTCTTTAGAAAAGATAAAAGGAGTATCTTTTTCCAAGAGGTGGGTCATCGGGCGAGCGATTTTAGAGAAATCTTAAATGAATCGACGATAGAAGCCCGCATGACCCAGAAAACTTCTCACACCCTTCACGGTTGAAGGTGGAGGTAATTTGGCTATGACATCAACTTTAGCACGGTCGACTTCAAGACCGGCTTTTGAAATTTTGTGTCCTAGCATAATGCCTTCTTTTACCATAAAATGGCATTTTTCCCAATTCAGAACAAGGCGAGTGTCTTCGCACCGCTTAAGCATACGTTCCAAATTGGCAAGGCAAGCAGAGAAGGAATCCCCAAAGACCGAGAAATCATCCATGAAGACTTCCATGGTTTGCTCAACCATGTCATGGAAGATAGCCAACATGCACCTTTGGAAAGTCCCGGGGGCATTGCATAAGCCAAAAGGCATTCGTTTATAAGCAAATGTGCCGTAGGGACAAGTGAATGTTGTCTTCTCTTGATCTTGGGGATCGATGGGTATTTGAAAATAACCCGAGAAACCATCAAGAAAGCAGTAATATTCATTACCCGCTAAACGTTCAAGCATTTGGTCCATAAAAGGTAGAGGGAAATGATCCTTTCTCGTGGCATCATTGAGTTTGCGGTAGTCTATACAAACTCTCCACCCAGTAACGAGACGGGTAGGAATTAACTCGTTGTTTGCATTGGGCACAACGGTGATTCCGCCTTTCTTAGGCACACAATGGACTGGACTAACCCATGGTGAATCCGAAATAGGGTAAATCATACCCGCATCAAGAAGTTTGATAACCTCTTTTTTGATGACTTCATGGATTTTAGGATTCACCCTTCGTTGACTTTGAATTGTGGGCTTAAAGTCGTCCTCCATGATAATTTTATGTGTGCAGAAGTGAGGATCAATTCCACGGATGTCGGAGATTTTCCAAGCGATAGCTCTTTTATGTTTCTTCAACACAGCGACAAGTCGGGCTTTTTCGTCTTCTTTCAGATCCTTTGCGATGATGACCGGTAGCTTCTCGTCGTCTTCTAGGAAAACGTACTCAAGATGGGGGGTAGGTCCTTAAGCTTAAGAGTAGGAGGATCCTCAATAGATGGTGAAACTAACGATGGATCATCATTAGTCACCTCTTTAGGAGCAGGAGGAGACAGCGGGTCCTCATTGAGAAGTCTCTCAATGGTACGAATATCTTCATCCCAATTGGTGGACAAATTATCATACTTAATATTGAGAGGACCCAAGCTAGCTTCGAAATCATCCAAGTCACTTTCTCCGAAAGGAGTCAATGCTGGAGCAATTGAGGCAACGGTCTCAACATTGGGTAGAGAAGAAAGAGTACTTTTGCAAGCATCATGAAAATGTTCTTCACAAGCCTCATCGAGAACATCAATAGCATTAACACTCTCATATGAATAAGGTTGCTTAGAAATCTTACCCATGTTGAAGACAATTTTATCGTCACCAACTCTCATGATTATTTCGCATGCGGCTACATCAATAAGAGTGCGACCGGTCCTCAGGAATGGACGTCCAACGATTAATGGAACACGGGGATCCATCTCGTAGTCAACGACAACAAAATCCGCTGGGAAGGTGAATTTGTCGACGCCAACAAAGACATCTTCGGCTATCCCCACTAGATAAGCAAACGTACGGTTGGCTAATTCCAAAGTCATTTTGGTGGGGACAAGCTCGGGGAGAGATAATTGCTTCCAAACACTTAAAGGCATTAAGTTTATACTGGCACCTAGATCGGCTAGGGCCATGCAATTCTCTACTCCCGGGAAGTTGCAAGGAATCAAGAAGCGACCCGGATCACCAAGTTTGGTGGGCAATTGCCTTAAGAGCACTGCGGAGCAATTCTCATTAAGGTGGGTCTGAGCAATGTCAAGAAGCTTTTCCTTATCACTTAAAAGATCTTTAAACATCTTAGCGTATTTGGGCATGTGAGCGAGAGCCTCGGCAAAGGAGATGTTAAAATTCAATTGTTTAAACATTTTTAGAAAGTTTGAAACCTGAATATCATCCTTGCTCTTTTGCTTCTCTTTTTTCAACCTTGAAGGATAAGGTATATTGGATGAAGAAGAAGGCTTTATGGGAATAGGATCACTCACAACCACGGGTGGTGGGGAATTGGGGATAGAAGGTGAAGGGGGTGAAGAAAGTTGCTCTTTTTCCTTGTTCACAATCACGGGTGGAGGGGAAATGGGGATAGAGGGTGAAGGGGGTGAGGAAAGTTGCTCTTTTTCCTTGTTCACAATCACGGGTGGAGGTGTAGGAAGCTCGGGTTCCATATAACCTTTTCCACTATGAGTGGTGATTGCTTTCATCTCCCCTCTTGGATTCGCAACGGTATCACTCGGAAGAGTACCCGAAGAAGAGGGTTGATTACTTTGGATGAGCGAACCAATCATATCACGAAGGTGAAGAGCTTGATTGTTAAAAGAGTTTTGCATGTTTGCATTAATTGCATCACTGTGTTTGGCCATATCATTCCTTAGCTCGGCTCGAATATCGTTCCCTTGTTTTGCCATTTCTCCCTTCAAGTTGCGGACTTGACTCTGAAGATTCGTCACCAACTCCCGATTAGTCTTCATAAATGTCTCGACATCTGGATTCACTGCCATCGGTTGATTGAGAGGTGGAGCCTGGTAAGCTTGAGAATTTCCTTGAGTTGGGTATAGGTTTCTTTGGGATTGATATTGATTATTTGCACGAGGTTGGGATTGGTTTGCAGGAGGGAAACCGGGAGGAGCAAGATAATTGTTGGAGCGATAACTTAGCAAGTTACGGTCTCCTTGAGGGCGAGCTTGATAGCCTCCCGTGGGATAAGTACCATATGATGCGTTAACGTCTTCAGAATAATTGCCGTGAGTAGAAGGACACTCATTGTAGGAATGAGGACCACCACATGTGTCACAAGAAATAGCAACGGCTTTAACTTGTTGAGTTTGGTTAGAAGTCAAAATTTGGAGACTTTTGTTAATATCAAGAATAGCACGTTCCAAAACAGACGAGTTGGTGGTGGAAGAAGTAGGTGAAACATTGACTCTCTGATTAGATCTTGAGGATGCGGAAGAATCCCAATTCTTGTGGTGAGTAGTCATGTTTTCAATCAACTCTCGACACTCCTCCGGTCTCCTTTTCATAAAAGTACCACCGGCGGCGGCATTGATCGTGTCACGATCACGAAAAGTGAGACCATTGTAAAAGGTGTCAATGAGAGTGACGGGGAGCATATTGTGATTAGGACAGCGGTCGATCAAATCATTGTAGCGTTCCCAAGCATCAAAAAGTGATTCATCATTCTCTTGCATAAATCCACTAATTTGGTTACGAAGGCTAGTGACCATGGATGGGGGAAAGTAGCGCGATAAAAAGCGTTGAGTCATGTCATTCCACGTATGAATAGAATTCTTAGGAAGACGGTCAAACCATTTTTCGGCATGGTGAGAAAGCGAGTGTGGAAAAAGTTGGAGGCGAAGGTCATCCATAGAAACACCGGATCACTTCATGCTTTGGGTCATGGTAATGAATTTGTCGAGGTGTTTGTTGGCATCATCATCCGGAATTCCACGAAACAGGTTCGTTTGCACTTGCTGGATCATGTTATGCTTCAACGAAAACTCCTGAGCCGTGACGTGCATCGGCGCAATCGGGCCTCCGCGTCCGTTCATGGTGGGTTGGCACAATTCCTCCATGGTTCGTAAATCAGGTAGAAGGACATTGTTGTTGTTGTTGTTGTTGTTGTTATTCAAATTGTGTTGAGGTGGATGATTATTGTTGTTGTTAACACCAGCCATATCTAAATCTTCACGAGTATCGGGCTCAGAATAGTTCGTAGATCTAGTACGCATGCACCTGCAGAAGAAAAATATACACAAAGAGAATATCTATATAATCTTTTTGGTGCAAAACCTTTTGAAAAGAATTGCTTTTAATGATTTTTCAATGTTTTTGTATTTTTGAAGAGTTTTATATTTTTTTGGATTTTTTGGAAATTTTTATAGCAAATGAAAATAACGTTCAAAGAACGGATCCCAAAATTCAATGCGTCTCTCACTAGAAACCGTTTATCGTAACGAAAAGAGCCGGCAGCGGCGCCATTTAATACTTGGTTTTACCCTTCGTATAAAATAATTTCGTTGTTCCGATCTTTTCGAATTGAAAACCGGTCTTAAGTGCGACTCAATCGTCTTTTGGTGGATCAAGAGAATGGTTTGGTTGATTTGTTTTAAACTATTTGCAAGTAATTAAAGTGTCGTTGAGTAAAACGGAAGTTAAAAGATTAAATCTAAAATGACGAGTAAAGATAAATGATTGAAAACTAAAAGGTAACAATGGAAAAGTACTAGCACACTTAATAAAATTAACACTAGGAAAACTTTCTAAGAATAAACACTTAGTCAAAAAGTACTATAAGAAAGTAAGAACGGAGTACACCAAAACAAGCCAAAAGAGGCCCTGATCGGAATGTTTTCCGATCAGTTGATCGGAATATGGGTGGAACAACACAATCGGAATACTTTGCAAAACAATCCAATAGGAATATTGGAAAAAGTCCCAATCAGAATATGGAGAAATGAAACCAATCGGAATGCTCAATAACACCCCCAATCGGAATGTGTAAAAACCTTGCCGTCGGAATATAAAGACCTAATCCGATCACTATGATCGGAATGAATGGGGCACAAATCGGAATACTCAAAGCCCTAATCCGATTGGATCAATCGGAATGTGAAGATGGGGTCCGGTCAGAAAAACCAATCGGAAAGGGGTTGTAAACCCTTTCCTAAAATTATGGAATTCGGTTAAAGCTAATGAATAAGCTATATTGATAAGCTTTTCACTAAACTAACACGAATCAAAGTCTACACGGATCAAATAAGCACTTTCTCAACTTATTCAACCCGAAATTAAGCAACTTTTTAGATTAAACAATAAAAACATAAACTTTTTAAGGAATATTTTTTTATATGGTAAATAAGCTAATCATAAAAATAAGCCAATAAGCACAAAAGTCTTAAAGCTTAATCAAATGAAAACGTATAAAATGATCAAAAGATTAACTTTTTAAGCACGAAATCAATTAGAACAACACGGATCATATGATAATCGCACCAAAATCAACCTTAAATCAAAGAAAAGTATAATGAGATTAAGGATAAAAAGCTTAAAATGAACTTGATTAATAAAAATAAGCAATACAAAGTGTTTAATCTTGAAAGATTAAGAAAAAGATGAAATTTAGTGAGAGAAAGTTTAAGACTTTCTCTCTCTAAAACTAGAGAAAACTAAAAAAAATGAAAATTAACTAAAAACTCTAACTACCCTCCTAATGACTATTAGGAGGGTATTTATAGGGAAGGTGGAAGGAGTGCATGTGTTGCATCTTCTTTCTTGCTTTCTTATCGACTCGACTTTAATTCTTCGTCTTTGTCGTCTCGGTATTTGAACTTGTCTTTTAATTTTCTTCTTCTATTAGACTTAAGTTCTTCGACTTCGTTAAACTTCCGTCTTTTGACTTTTTCTTCGATAAATCTTCAGAATAGGCCTTGGACTTCCGTTCTTTTTGCACTCTTGATCTTTTGACTTCGTCTTTTCCCGTTTTCTTCAATAAAAGCCCGTGAAAGCCCGTGTTTTCTTCCTTTTTCATATTTTGGTCCTAAAACACAATAAAAACACAAACCACGCATAATTCCGACTTTTACGACATAAATCACACGTTTTGGTCTTGTTATTATTAGAAATAAGTGGTAAAAGGATAAGTGTTTTCACACTTATTAACGGCCTTAGAAATGTCAATTAAAATTGACACGGCGCCATAGATAGAGTCCGTATAAAAGTTGTACATAATTTAAAACATGCCCATATGGCTTGTAGTTATTTCAGACTGCAACCCGCTTTTCGCATTAAAGTCACGTATTTCTTACGAAAACGTTGGTTCACAACGAGAATTAATTTTCTCGGGCAAGGTTTACTTAAAAACCTTGTAAGGGATCAAGTTTACTTTTTAACTTGGTCTAACATAAATTTGTGTATGTTTCAGTGCACTTATTTTGTAAAAATAAGAGAAATCTTATTGCCACCAGAATCGTTCCAAACAATCACTAAACCGGAAAATGTCTTCATGGATATTTGCTTCTTTAAAATCATTGACTACAGCTCTTTAAATAGAAAATGGGTCCGTGTTTAAGGGGGAGCAAATATTAAATCTTCTTGGAATTAAAATTGGTCTTCAAAAAGGGTTTTCAGAAAACATAAACCGTTAATCGTCATCATTAAATGCTAAGTGTGCCTTGTGTGGAATATAGTTTGAGTGGAATATAATTATTTGCTAAGCATTAAATGTATATGATTGTGTTTGTTTTTAACAGTAAGACATTACGAGTTAGTACTGTGTTAAATCACTTGGTAATCTAAGTGTTATTTAACTAACATGACTAACGGGGGGGACTTCGTTTGCAATTTATGCATTTAAGAGGTTAAAAGTGTCAAATGGTATAATACCCATTGACCAAGTCAACACTATACACTCCACCCCCCACTCCCGTTTGTCTTCATCGCAAAAACACACAACACACATTCACATCCGCCATTGATAAACCTTGCACATTCCTTAATCTTTGATTTTTGCTTGCTATCCGTCAATCCAACTAGGTATTCTTACATGTTTACATGATTGTTACATTTCTCATTATTCATATTAAAATATAAGACAAAAACCCCAATTGATGAATTAATCTAAATTAGGGTTTCGAATTTTTTGTGTGGAAACTGTAATTTGATAAGTGGGATTTGTTTAGATGGTATAGATGCACATAGGTCTCGCCCCATTTCGTTTAAAACATTGCCAAAGTCCAGGAGTCGTAAAGTCAAACTTAAGATCGAATCCCTGTCTCGGATTGTGATGAACATTGCGACACAACATTGCGATGCATGATCATTGCGATGAGTCGGTCTGATAGCTCATTGCGAATGGGTTATTGCGATAGATCATTCCGATGGCTCATTGCGATGGCTCATTGTGATGACACATTGCGATGGTGCATTCCGATGCATCATTGCGATGGCATCGTAATGGTATTGTGATGGGGACTTATTGCGATGATTCATTTCAACATTGCGATGGAAACACCAATATTACGATGACTATTGGATTGCGTTAGAACAGGATTGCGATATGATTGCGATGGTTTCACATTGCGATGGGTGTAAGATTGCGATGCTTAAACATTCTGATGGTTGTAAGATTCTGATGGATGGTTATAAGATTGCGATGGATTTAGGATTGTGATGCACTTATAATTCTGATGATCTGCAAGATTGCGATGGGTAGTTTTGGCAAACATTGTGATAGCTTATAGTATTATGTTAACACTATAAGATTGTGATGAGTTATAGGATTGTCATACTAGTCTTACGATAGGTGACATCTATAGACATGTGTCGTGATCTAGTTAGTGTTGTTCTATAAATGTAATGTGCTAATGATCGTCGTGTGTTACTACAAAATGCTACAACTTGGCATAGTCTTAAGATATATATGTTTTGTGTATATCATTTATGTTTATGTCATCTAAGCAGGAAGATGTCGATCACAGAAGAACAACAGCGGCAACGTGATCTCGAACTTGTTTCACTCAGCAACAGACTACCATATGCTGAGAACAACTCTCGTTTGCAAGAGGATTTTGATCCATCTTTATCAGCTTTCAAGATCGCCACGGATATCTTTGACATTACACCTATCAAAGATGTATTCAGACTTACTGCCTTTGTTCTCGAAGTCTACATGCACGAGTTCTGGAACACTGCAACACTTTCACAGAGTCAATTGTGTAAAAAGACTGTCTCATTCCAATTAAACAAAATACCAATGGTACATAACTTGAGCATCTTTAGGCAACTGTTTAACTTTCCTAAGTTAGCAAAAGGTGAACACTTTGTGGGTAACTCAAACAACGATGAATTGTTTCGAGTCATTCGTGCTCTGAATTATGAAGATGAAATCCACAACCTATCCCAGTTCAATACATCACACATAGGGAAACCTTGGAAAGCACTTATCACCATCATTGTCAAATGTCTTACTCCAAAGACTCAGGGCTTCTATGTAATGAGACCACCTCAGGCTCACATATTTTGGGGACTTTACACGGCATCTAAAGTGGACTATGCACTCCTTCTCTGGGAAGAATTTTGTTATCAGTTTACTGGAACCAAGAAGAAATATGTGCATCTTCCATTCCCAAGATTCACCAAGCTCATCATCAATCACTTTATGAAGAGTGACCCAAACATTCATACTCGAGGGAATTTCTTCTACCACACAAAAGATGATGACTATGTGATTCTAAAAATGAGTGTGGATACTCAATCCACAAAGTATTCATTACGTCCAGCTCTAGTACCTGACACAATGATCAATGAAGGAATCAAGGAAAGTGATAAATATCAAGAGATGCTCCACGATATTGACACACAGTTTCGACGAGCATAATTAATACCCAATCAAAAAAAATCCGTCTTCAACTTCCACGAAGTATTCATCCGTCTTCAACTTCACATAATTAATACCCGATCAAAAAAAAATCCGTAGCCACTAAAAGTATACCCATTTTTCTTTGGTATCGTCAAAATAAATTTTGTCACTTTGTCACATCACTTAGTCTCGTCACGTTGTCATTCCAGAGTCAAAGATAAAAAATCTGTATAAATTTAATCATTTAATACAAAGTTTATAACAAACTTGTGCAAAATTAGATGAATTTATAACCAAACCCATTTATATTTGGCTGGCAACTTCTTAAAACCAATTCAAATAAATGAGCTTAATACCAATTTCGTTACCATGTTATGTTGATTGATGGCCCATCTCAAAACTAAATCAACCGAGCCCATCATCAATCATTCACAACCCGGTCCAACAAATTTGTTATACAAAGACTCCCCAACCCTAATCTCACTCATCAGTAAACCTAATCACTCCTAAATTCCTCCGCCCCCATCTCTCCCTTCGTTTCTTACATTCCATCTTAAACAAAATTAACAATCTCAATCATATCATCTTTCTCCCATCTCAATAACCAAAAAAAAGCATCATCAATTCCATCTATCTTAACCCAAATCACTCCATAGGCATACGAATAGTAAACCTATGTTACTTCAAAACTCAGTCACCCAATCAAAACAACAAATTAAACCAATCCACAGATCTTATGGATTAATAAGTTTAAACAGAAACTCATCTCCAATGTGACGGCTTTAAGATCATCAGTGGTCTCGGGTAAGTATAGGTATGTAATCGAAATAAAGATTGGATTTTAACAGATTTGTTATAAAGCTTTTCTTCATATTCGAATATTAATGACATAACTCTAATGCATGTTGTTTTTGATTTCTCAAAAACGAAGCAAAATAAGGATAATAACAGATTTGTTATTGATCTTTATTTAATTTCGTATATAAAACATGGTTTAAAACCAAACACAGATCAATGATGATATATGATTTCCTGTATAGATCTTAAAAGATCTCGAGTTGCATGTGCGAAACACGAAAGAAAAAAATTGAATCTGAGATCTCTCAAAATTAATTTCGTTCGAGTCTAGATGCGATGGGGATTAGGTGACGGTGGGAGTTAGGATTAGATTTGGTGTTAAGGAGTTAAAAGGTTGAATTGATATGTTGGTTCTGGTCTCGGGTAATGTTTAAACTGCATGGTCAGGTTTTGTTCCACTGGTCAAGGTCTTTCAAACTGCATCGCAATGTAAAAAAATACGCCATCGTAGTCTGTTTTTAAAACCCATCGTAATGTTTAACATTGAGTCCATCGCAGTCCTTTTGGACACCATCACAATCTGATGTGCCCCATCGTAATGGTACCCATCTCAATGGTTCCATCGCAATGGTTCTGTCGCAATGGTTCCATCGCAATGGTTCCATCGCAATGGTTCCATCTCAATGGTTCCATCGCAATGGTACCATCAGAATGGTTCCATCGGAATGTGATATATCGGAATATTCGGTCGCAAGTAGACACCCCTGGTTTATGCGATCGCAATATTCTGATCTGAATGTGACCATCTGAAAATCTTATCCAAAAGTTGTATTATTTCTGATTTTTGTGGATCTAAGATTTCTGGGTTTTTCGATCTGGTTTTCATCTTCATCCATGAGACTGGCCATAAAAACAACAACTTTAGATCTGATATTCCCAATGAACAAGTATATGACTTGAGAAACCCGAAACGAGGTCAGAATCATTAGACAGATTGGTAGGCAGCAAGCTGAAGACCAGAAAACCGTTAGACAAGAAAATTGATGAGACCAGAAATGATAAAATCAGATATGAGGACAATGATAAACATGTTTAACCGACTATTTTGATGGACCAAGTTTCATTGAGACAAGACAAAAAAATCATGAATATTTGACCAAAAAATCAAAACAACCGTGACACATGATAATAGATTCAAGACACAAAAAATTTTAGACCACGAAAATCGAACAATAAAACATGATGATCCAAGGAATGAACCGAGTCTCTGATGCCAATTGTGGGTTTGCTATAATAGGATCTGGTGGTCTTGGTGGGTGGTGGAAGGTAGTGGTAGCCATGGAAGGAGATAGAGAGAAAAGGTTATGTGAAAATAAAGAAAACGTATTAAAAACACAAATGAGACACAAGCAACACCCCTCCTTGGAAGCCTTGTAGGGGTATATATAGTCACACACCACACTTAACTATACATTTAATCCTAGTCTAGTCTAAGCGTGTGTGACTATGATAACTAATGGGAATTCTTAAATGTCTTCACATAAAGTGAATTTCTAACAATCTTCCCCCATGGGACGACGTGTAGAATTCCTTACAATATTTTTCCTAGAGAAGGAGTGCATGGTCCACTTTAGATGCCGTGTAAAGTCCCCAAAATATGTGAGCCTGAGGTGGTCTCATTACGTCAGAGCCCCGAGTCTTTGGAGTAATACATTTGAAAATGATGGTGATAAGTGCTTTCCAAGGTTGCCCTAAGTGTGATGTATTGAACTAGGATAGGTTGTGGATTTCACCTTCATAATTTAGAGCACGAATGACTCGAAACAATTCATCGTTGTTGTGACACCCCCAAATCAGGTTTGCAGCGGAATAGTAATTGGGTGTCAGTAAGTGGATCACAGAACAAATGGCATACAAAGCATTGATCATAATTACATGATTTGAAATACAATTGATACAAATATGGTTTTAGTACAATCAGTTGAAGTGTTAAATATCAGTTGTTACAAATATCCCACTGAAAACAAATCCCCCAGTTATTATGATGCTCCTAAATGATGCTCAGTCCATGCTCAAATAATCCAGCTTAATTTCCTGAGAAAAACATGCTTAAAACAGTCAACATAAAGTTGGTGAATTCATAGAGTTTTGTAAAATCATAGTTCAGGACAGTAAATTGTCCTACATAGCGTTGTACAAAGTTTGATATAAAAATCAAGTGTAGGATCTCAAATATCCCATATAGTATTTCATAAAGTTTGATAAAAATCAAGTTCATATATATCAAGATGTTCCATATTGTACTGCATAATGTCTGATAAAAGTCCAGTTCAAAGGTCTCAGTATGTTCTATGTATTAATATACCAATTAATATTAGGTCAAGTTTAGAATCGCAAACATCACAAATATAGTATCGCACAAAGCCAAATACTATAAGCTAATTACATGCCATATTGCCCGAAACTGAAACTTGACAGTTAAGTCCTCGGTTAATTAGGACCCTTCGCCTTATCATTATCAAAGCACCCATAACAAAAATAAGTTCTCAAATGTGAAACATCTGTTGTCCTGGCCTAGGCACAGTGAGCATGACTCACCCAGATGGGGACGGTCAATCCCAAATAGATCTATTTATAACATTCAGGCAATTCAAAAATTCTAACAGTTTCGGATGCACGGGTCATGCGGGTTCATCTACAATAGGCAAATGTAATTAAGTGTAACAGTTCAATTTGCGTTTCCTTGATCAACAGTTTATTAAATATAAGATATCAAAATCATATAGTCAAAACAAGTTATAGCATGTCTCCCCCTCGCGGGTTAGTAAAAACATAAATAGTAGTGAAAGGCGAGGCTATGAACTCACCTCAGTAGTACATCAATAAGTGAACAGATAATCTGATAAGATGCTCACGATACAATCAACGACCTAAATAATTATAAGGTCTCAGTAAATGCATAACATAATGCATAAAAGTTTCAGACCAAGTCTGTGCATGCTTATACTGGTTTTAAGCATTTTATTGTGATATCTATTTTTAGTTCATCGTTATACAAGTTGTAGTATTATTTATTTTAAGTATACCATAAATAATATCATTGAATTAATTACCCAGTTTAATTAATATTCTTATACTTGTATCGTTTGTAAAGTTGTTTAAATATAAATAAAGTTTTATATATATTTAAAGTGATAGAAAATAAATATAATTAATATATTTATTTTTATAAGTTAATCATATTTTATTTATATCTCAAATATAAATAGCGCTTATAAAATGTATACCATTTTAATTTAATTCAACGTTTCTGAGTCTTGTATAATTAAATTATAATTTTGGGAACGATATAACAAGTGTTGAACTTTTATAATTATTTAAGTTTTAAGTTTTAAATATAAAAAAAATATATATATATATATAATTAGGGCTTAATAAAGTTTCACAAGTTGGCAGTTTTAGTCCTTCAATATTCGGCTATATTTAAGTTTATTATTAAGTTACACAAATGCCCCCTAGGGCTTGTATAACTTTCGGCTAATGGCAAAAATAGCCCCTAGGGTTTATATTAAGTTTCGGAAATTGGCAAAGGAGATCCATAGGTTTTCTAAAGTTTACACAAATTACCCTAACGCCATATTAATTCCATTTAAGTCCTTTTTATCACCTTCAAGTTTCGGATAGTGTTCAAAACACACCCTCAACTCACGGCATTTTACAAAAGTGGTCCTATAGTTTATATTTTTGGAAAAATAAGTTTCTATACTTGTCATTTAGATCCTTATACTTTGTAAAATTACAAATCCACCCGAAAGTATTTTATTTGCTATCTTCAATCCGAAAAATTATAGATCTACTATTTTAACCCAAAGTTTCATAGATCTTTCATTTTAACACAAAATATTTATAGATCTATTATTTTAAATCCAAAACTTCTTAGATTTATTAATTTAGTCCAAAATACTTATAGATCTATATTTTTAACACAAAACTTTATAAAGTTAAATTTTGACACTAAAAGTTTTATAAAACATTATTTAGTAATAATGGGGCTTATTTAGGCTAGCTTATTATAGTGAGCTAAACTAAATCTCAATAGGCAAAAATAGTGAGCTTATAGATCTAAGGCAACTAGTTATAGATCTAGGGATTTAACTAAGTTTACTACAAGTTTAACCAAGTTAACAACAAGCTCCAAAATGAGCCATATAGCCCACGGCTATAATATATATGGGTATGTTTTCCATAGATCTATAAGTTTAACAAGTTCATGGTGATGTGTTCTTCATGGTTGACAAGTTTTTACATCATTTTAAGCTATATCAAAAATGAATCCGTGACCCATATTAGATCTATGGTTTTATATTTTTGTTTCAACAACAAGTTTTTGTAGTATTAATTATGTGTATGTTCATGTGTATGAAAATGATATATATTGAAAGATAGGTTTAAGATTAACTTACTTGTTTAGATAGATCTAGGAATGAACAAGAGAATGAGTATTGATTAGAGCTAAGTTTCAACAATGGAGAACCCTTGTAACCAAAAAGTAGCCGTGGCCTTCACTAGGGTTTTTAAGGCTTCTTTACTTGCTTCAATGATCAAGGTTCTTGTAGGATGAGCTAGTGATTTACCTTTATGTTGTATGAGACATAATCAATGAGTAGAAAATAAGCTTGAAGGTTCAAAAATGGTGGAAGGGGTGTTTGAGCCGTATGTTTTAGAGAGAGTGAAGGTGATGGAGCTCAAGTGTATTGTGTTATGTTTGTTGAGTGTAGTGCTACGGCTTAAAAAAAGGAGAAAGAGAGATCAAGTGAAATCTTGTCCTATGTACTATGTATCCATGGAAGATACACCTTAGATATGCTAGATATGAAAAGATTGTGGTAAGATACATGCATGTGCCAAATATAGCAATATGTCTCACTTCCAATTCTTTTTGTTCTTGCCGTGTGTTTTGGGTCCAAGGGAGACAAGTGTTGGACAAGTATAGTGACTTATGTATGGTGTAAGTAAGGTGTAAGTATGGTGTAGTATGCATGTGTAAGAAAGTATAGAAAGTTGTATGGTTCCTTGTAAGTATAGTATGCATTTGTTGAGTTATAGGTATTTTTGTTGAAGCTTTAGGCAATTTAGTGAAAGTATGTAATGAATATATCATTATAATATTTTACTTGAAGAAAGTAAACAAATGACAATGTTAAAAATAATGTACATTGTTTTAATGAATTCTCATTAAATGTCTTGTAAGTTATTACAATAAGAAAAATTAAATAATTTAATTAATCTTTTTATCGAAAAATTCTGAGTAATTAAATATAAATTTAATTATGAATCTAGTTATAAGTTGTAATTTAAATATGACGATATTTATTAAGGTAAAAGTGTGTATATAATATTAAGTTAAAATACTTCACTATTTTTTTTTTATATGCTAAAATCATGATTTTTGTACGTAATAAGTCTTGTGATGATATATCGTAAAGGTGGTCCGTAAAAATATTATATGACGAACGATAATAATGATGAAGCCGGTGACGTGTTAAAAGCCCAAATTTTGGGGTTTTACAGCACTTACCCGTTATTTTAGCTTTGTCCTCAAAGCTTAAGATGAAGTTACTCGTCCAGTGTTCAAGTGAGGACACTTTTTCTGGAACGTGTAATCTTGTGAACTCAAGTTTAGACTCCTAGGTGATATCTAGAATGTAGTTATTGATCGTATGCCTTTGATGAGTACCTTATAATGCACAAGGTAACTTGTCTTTTATGTTTTGATAATTTACACCTTTGGTTCTTCTATTGTTTGAATGTGGGCACGAATAGTTTCAAATGAAAATAACTTAGGGCTCAAAATAAGTTTCAAAAGTGGCAAAATCAAATCCCTGATAATTTACAAGGTTAGATAAAATAGTACAAGCTCGTCTTAAACCTTGGCTCTATTAAGTGTGTTGCATGGGCCTTATTGGGCCTCGATGTGCATAGATAAGACTTGTTAATGTTTAATAGTTTTGCAAGAGGTTTTTAAGTCTATTAAGCTTCAATAAGCTTATCTGATGTTGGGGAAAAAAAAAAAATGAGTCGAGGATCAATAACACAATGCTATGATCCAAGAGAGATGAATAAGAATCCTTATAAGGATTTAATAATGATACGGTATGTTTGGAAAAATCGTGAATCAACAGGAATACATTCCATAGCTGGATTAATAAAATAAAATCAATAATGAGTCACGTCGAATATATTTAAGCCCACTTGTTTATAAATTTTTATTTACATCGATAAGCGTCCTCATCCATGTAAAGTAAAATTTATAACTTCATGGTTCGGTGACCTATGATTTCTTTATTCAAACGAAAAAGCGTCCTAATTCGTTTCAATAAGGATTTCATAGCCCAACCTACTTAAATATTCCCGGCAAAACTAACCATCAAAACGAATATAATATCCAAAAAAAAAAAAAAATAGGTATTACTAAGAGAGTTTACAGTCGGTTTATTTATAGCTTTCGTCTTCAGACGTGCCATAACATCTTAATACGAAACTATAAACAACCTCTGGTCCGGTGGCTCATGATCAAGAGACTTACGTCCCATATTTAAACGTCATCTAAATATAGAGTCATACTTTGGTTTTGGTCCCACCGTACCATTTAAACATGCAAACTTATCCCAATAATATCACATAAAGTTACCAAAAACAAAACGTATGAGTCGTCAATAATTGTGTTCCGTAAGTAGATGTTCAAATCACGCGTGTTAAAATATGTATCAAACAGGGATCTTCAGTATATAATATAATCATATATTATAATAGTTATTCAATAGGTATAAGGAACTATCAGCGTATAAGCTTAAATAGATACGACAATTCAGTCATGAGGGTTTTGAAAATCTTGGTATAAGATTTTAGGACTTATTTGGATATTATTACAATATCGAGTATATTTGTCAGTTGGTACTGTGGTGCAAGGTTTAACCAAATAGAGAGTAAATTTCAAACACTGGCTAGTAATATCAGCCGTAAACTTTGATATGAGATTCAAATGATTTTGTTAGTTTTCCAAAGATAAGATTTCTCAAGATAAGAAAAAAAAAAATCTAATTTAAATTTTTTTCCAAAATTTAATTAAATTCTTCCAAAATACAATTCTTCAAGAAAAGATTTCCAAAATCCTTTTTCAGATTATACAAGATTTTCCAAAATCTATTTTAGATTTTTCAAAGATTTTACAAAATCCTTTTTAGATTTTCCAAAATTTTCCAAGATTTATAAAATCAAATTTGAATCTTTCAAAGATTTCCAAAGATTTTATTTGGATTTACAATTATTTCTAAAGATTTCATTTAGATATCGTTTAGATATTTCCAAAGGTTTGTTATGTATTAGGTTGTTTGTGGTTACAATGCATTGTTCGGGCCATCATACTTCAGAAGCCATTCTATAAACGTTTGAGGAGCGAGGGCACTTTAAATCGTAAACCCAACCACCCAGTCAAAACGTAATATCGAGATGGAACATCTTTTAGTATAAAGCTCCCTACTAACATGGCATGTTTATAAGTTTCATTAAATACGTTAAGTATTTTAGTATTTTAATATCTTCATAACGATATTAAACAGTCGTATTACGTAAAGTACGTAAAGGGTTAGCATCTAGTACTACCATAAATATAAATGCATAGGATAATGAATTGCATTTAAATCATATAGTTATGCATGCTCTCTATGCTAAATGCTCTCTAAGTATGTCCCCGTCAAAAACCCAGTTTTTGAAATCTAAGTTTTTGAAAATTTTGTCCGGTTATAGTTCAGTTAATAAAATAGAAAAACAATTTTATTTTTGATCTGATTCTCTATAACCATTCGCTCTGATACCATTCTGTGACACCCCCAAATCAGGTTTGCAGCGGAATAGTAATTGGGTGTCAGTAAGTGGATCACAGAACAAATGGCATACAAAGCATTGATCATAATTACATGATTTGAAATACAATTGATACAAATATGGTTTTAGTACAATCAGTTGAAGTGTT
The DNA here is from genome assembly GCA_025667525.1 of Glebionis coronaria. Lineage (NCBI taxonomy): Eukaryota > Viridiplantae > Streptophyta > Magnoliopsida > Asterales > Asteraceae > Glebionis > Glebionis coronaria. The sequence continues at coordinate 464,041,274 of CM046881.1, forward strand.
AAATATCAGTTGTTACAAATATCCCACTGAAAACAAATCCCCCAGTTATTATGATGCTCCTAAATGATGCTCAGTCCATGCTCAAATAATCCAGCTTAATTTCCTGAGAAAAACATGCTTAAAACAGTCAACATAAAGTTGGTGAATTCATAGAGTTTTGTAAAATCATAGTTCAGGACAGTAAATTGTCCTACATAGCGTTGTACAAAGTTTGATATAAAAATCAAGTGTAGGATCTCAAATATCCCATATAGTATTTCATAAAGTTTGATAAAAATCAAGTTCATATATATCAAGATGTTCCATATTGTACTGCATAATGTCTGATAAAAGTCCAGTTCAAAGGTCTCAGTATGTTCTATGTATTAATATACCAATTAATATTAGGTCAAGTTTAGAATCGCAAACATCACAAATATAGTATCGCACAAAGCCAAATACTATAAGCTAATTACATGCCATATTGCCCGAAACTGAAACTTGACAGTTAAGTCCTCGGTTAATTAGGACCCTTCGCCTTATCATTATCAAAGCACCCATAACAAAAATAAGTTCTCAAATGTGAAACATCTGTTGTCCTGGCCTAGGCACAGTGAGCATGACTCACCCAGATGGGGACGGTCAATCCCAAATAGATCTATTTATAACATTCAGGCAATTCAAAAATTCTAACAGTTTCGGATGCACGGGTCATGCGGGTTCATCTACAATAGGCAAATGTAATTAAGTGTAACAGTTCAATTTGCGTTTCCTTGATCAACAGTTTATTAAATATAAGATATCAAAATCATATAGTCAAAACAAGTTATAGCATGTCTCCCCCTCGCGGGTTAGTAAAAACATAAATAGTAGTGAAAGGCGAGGCTATGAACTCACCTCAGTAGTACATCAATAAGTGAACAGATAATCTGATAAGATGCTCACGATACAATCAACGACCTAAATAATTATAAGGTCTCAGTAAATGCATAACATAATGCATAAAAGTTTCAGACCAAGTCTGTGCATGCTTATACTGGTTTTAAGCATTTTATTGTGATATCTATTTTTAGTTCATCGTTATACAAGTTGTAGTATTATTTATTTTAAGTATACCATAAATAATATCATTGAATTAATTACCCAGTTTAATTAATATTCTTATACTTGTATCGTTTGTAAAGTTGTTTAAATATAAATAAAGTTTTATATATATTTAAAGTGATAGAAAATAAATATAATTAATATATTTATTTTTATAAGTTAATCATATTTTATTTATATCTCAAATATAAATAGCGCTTATAAAATGTATACCATTTTAATTTAATTCAACGTTTCCGAGTCTTGTATAATTAAATTATAATTTTGGGAACGATATAACAAGTGTTGAACTTTTATAATTATTTAAGTTTTAAGTTTTAAATATAAAAAAAAATATATATATATATATAATTAGGGCTTAATAAAGTTTCACAAGTTGGCAGTTTTAGTCCTTCAATATTCGGCTATATTTAAGTTTATTATTAAGTTACACAAATGCCCCCTAGGGCTTGTATAACTTTCGGCTAATGGCAAAAATAGCCCCTAGGGTTTATATTAAGTTTCGGAAATTGGCAAAGGAGATCCATAGGTTTTCTAAAGTTTACACAAATTACCCTAACGCCATATTAATTCCATTTAAGTCCTTTTTATCACCTTCAAGTTTCGGATAGTGTTCAAAACACACCCTCAACTCACGGCATTTTACAAAAGTGGTCCTATAGTTTATATTTTTGGAAAAATAAGTTTCTATACTTGTCATTTAGATCCTTATACTTTGTAAAATTACAAATCCACCCGAAAGTATTTTATTTGCTATCTTCAATCCGAAAAATTATAGATCTACTATTTTAACCCAAAGTTTCATAGATCTTTCATTTTAACACAAAATATTTATAGATCTATTATTTTAAATCCAAAACTTCTTAGATTTATTAATTTAGTCCAAAATACTTATAGATCTATATTTTTAACACAAAACTTTATAAAGTTAAATTTTGACACTAAAAGTTTTATAAAACATTATTTAGTAATAATGGGGCTTATTTAGGCTAGCTTATTATAGTGAGCTAAACTAAATCTCAATAGGCAAAAATAGTGAGCTTATAGATCTAAGGCAACTAGTTATAGATCTAGAGATTTAACTAAGTTTACTACAAGTTTAACCAAGTTAACAACAAGCTCCAAAATGAGCCATATAGCCCACGGCTATAATATATATGGGTATGTTTTCCATAGATCTATAAGTTTAACAAGTTCATGGTGATGTGTTCTTCATGGTTGACAAGTTTTTACATCATTTTAAGCTATATCAAAAATGAATCCGTGACCCATATTAGATCTATGGTTTTATATTTTTGTTTCAACAACAAGTTTTTGTAGTATTAATTATGTGTATGTTCATGTGTATGAAAATGATATATATTGAAAGATAGGTTTAAGATTAACTTACTTGTTTAGATAGATCTAGGAATGAACAAGAGAATGAGTATTGATTAGAGCTAAGTTTCAACAATGGAGAACCCTTGTAACCAAAAAGTAGCCGTGGCCTTCACTAGGGTTTTTAAGGCTTCTTTACTTGCTTCAATGATCAAGGTTCTTGTAGGATGAGCTAGTGATTTACCTTTATGTTGTATGAGACATAATCAATGAGTAGAAAATAAGCTTGAAGGTTCAAAAATGGTGGAAGGGGTGTTTGAGCCGTATGTTTTAGAGAGAGTGAAGGTGATGGAGCTCAAGTGTATTGTGTTATGTTTGTTGAGTGTAGTGCTACGGCTTAAAAAAAGGAGAAAGAGAGATCAAGTGAAATCTTGTCCTATGTACTATGTATCCATGGAAGATACACCTTAGATATGCTAGATATGAAAAGATTGTGGTAAGATACATGCATGTGCCAAATATAGCAATATGTCTCACTTCCAATTCTTTTTGTTCTTGCCGTGTGTTTTGGGTCCAAGGGAGACAAGTGTTGGACAAGTATAGTGACTTATGTATGGTGTAAGTAAGGTGTAAGTATGGTGTAGTATGCATGTGTAAGAAAGTATAGAAAGTTGTATGGTTCCTTGTAAGTATAGTATGCATTTGTTGAGTTATAGGTATTTTTGTTGAAGCTTTAGGCAATTTAGTGAAAGTATGTAATGAATATATCATTATAATATTTTACTTGAAGAAAGTAAACAAATGACAATGTTAAAAATAATGTACATTGTTTTAATGAATTCTCATTAAATGTCTTGTAAGTTATTACAATAAGAAAAATTAAATAATTTAATTAATCTTTTTATCGAAAAATTCTGAGTAATTAAATATAAATTTAATTATGAATCTAGTTATAAGTTGTAATTTAAATATGACGATATTTATTAAGGTAAAAGTGTGTATATAATATTAAGTTAAAATACTTCACTATTTTTTTTTTATATGCTAAAATCATGATTTTTGTACGTAATAAGTCTTGTGATGATATATCGTAAAGGTGGTCCGTAAAAATATTATATGACGAACGATAATAATGATGAAGCCGGTGACGTGTTAAAAGCCCAAATTTTGGGGTTTTACAGCACTTACCCGTTATTTTAGCTTTGTCCTCAAAGCTTAAGATGAAGTTACTCGTCCAGTGTTCAAGTGAGGACACTTTTTCTGGAACGTGTAATCTTGTGAACTCAAGTTTAGACTCCTAGGTGATATCTAGAATGTAGTTATTGATCGTATGCCTTTGATGAGTACCTTATAATGCACAAGGTAACTTGTCTTTTATGTTTTGATAATTTACACCTTTGGTTCTTCTATTGTTTGAATGTGGGCACGAATAGTTTCAAATGAAAATAACTTAGGGCTCAAAATAAGTTTCAAAAGTGGCAAAATCAAATCCCTGATAATTTACAAGGTTAGATAAAATAGTACAAGCTCGTCTTAAACCTTGGCTCTATTAAGTGTGTTGCATGGGCCTTATTGGGCCTCGATGTGCATAGATAAGACTTGTTAATGTTTAATAGTTTTGCAAGAGGTTTTTAAGTCTATTAAGCTTCAATAAGCTTATCTGATGTTGGGGAAAAAAAAAAAATGAGTCGAGGATCAATAACACAATGCTATGATCCAAGAGAGATGAATAAGAATCCTTATAAGGATTTAATAATGATACGGTATGTTTGGAAAAATCGTGAATCAACAGGAATACATTCCATAGCTGGATTAATAAAATAAAATCAATAATGAGTCACGTCGAATATATTTAAGCCCACTTGTTTATAAATTTTTATTTACATCGATAAGCGTCCTCATCCATGTAAAGTAAAATTTATAACTTCATGGTTCGGTGACCTATGATTTCTTTATTCAAACGAAAAAGCGTCCTAATTCGTTTCAATAAGGATTTCATAGCCCAACCTACTTAAATATTCCCGGCAAAACTAACCATCAAAACGAATATAATATCCAAAAAAAAAAAAAAAATAGGTATTACTAAGAGAGTTTACAGTCGGTTTATTTATAGCTTTCGTCTTCAGACGTGCCATAACATCTTAATACGAAACTATAAACAACCTCTGGTCCGGTGGCTCATGATCAAGAGACTTACGTCCCATATTTAAACGTCATCTAAATATAGAGTCATACTTTGGTTTTGGTCCCACCGTACCATTTAAACATGCAAACTTATCCCAATAATATCACATAAAGTTACCAAAAACAAAACGTATGAGTCGTCAATAATTGTGTTCCGTAAGTAGATGTTCAAATCACGCGTGTTAAAATATGTATCAAACAGGGATCTTCAGTATATAATATAATCATATATTATAATAGTTATTCAATAGGTATAAGGAACTATCAGCGTATAAGCTTAAATAGATACGACAATTCAGTCATGAGGGTTTTGAAAATCTTGGTATAAGATTTTAGGACTTATTTGGATATTATTACAATATCGAGTATATTTGTCAGTTGGTACTGTGGTGCAAGGTTTAACCAAATAGAGAGTAAATTTCAAACACTGGCTAGTAATATCAGCCGTAAACTTTGATATGAGATTCAAATGATTTTGTTAGTTTTCCAAAGATAAGATTTCTCAAGATAAGAAAAAAAAAAAATCTAATTTAAATTTTTTTCCAAAATTTAATTAAATTCTTCCAAAATACAATTCTTCAAGAAAAGATTTCCAAAATCCTTTTTCAGATTATACAAGATTTTCCAAAATCTATTTTAGATTTTTCAAAGATTTTACAAAATCCTTTTTAGATTTTCCAAAATTTTCCAAGATTTATAAAATCAAATTTGAATCTTTCAAAGATTTCCAAAGATTTTATTTGGATTTACAATTATTTCTAAAGATTTCATTTAGATATCGTTTAGATATTTCCAAAGGTTTGTTATGTATTAGGTTGTTTGTGGTTACAATGCATTGTTCGGGCCATCATACTTCAGAAGCCATTCTATAAACGTTTGAGGAGCGAGGGCACTTTAAATCGTAAACCCAACCACCCAGTCAAAACGTAATATCGAGATGGAACATCTTTTAGTATAAAGCTCCCTACTAACATGGCATGTTTATAAGTTTCATTAAATACGTTAAGTATTTTAGTATTTTAATATCTTCATAACGATATTAAACAGTCGTATTACGTAAAGTACGTAAAGGGTTAGCATCTAGTACTACCATAAATATAAATGCATAGGATAATGAATTGCATTTAAATCATATAGTTATGCATGCTCTCTATGCTAAATGCTCTCTAAGTATGTCCCCGTCAAAAACCCAGTTTTTGAAATCTAAGTTTTTGAAAATTTTGTCCGGTTATAGTTAAGTTAATAAAATAGAAAAACAATTTTATTTTTGATCTGATTCTCTATAACCATTCGCTCTGATACCATTCTGTGACACCCCCAAATCAGGTTTGCAGCGGAATAGTAATTGGGTGTCAGTAAGTGGATCACAGAACAAATGGCATACAAAGCATTGATCATAATTACATGATTTGAAATACAATTGATACAAATATGGTTTTAGTACAATCAGTTGAAGTGTTAAATATCAGTTGTTACAAATATCCCACTGAAAACAAATCCCCCAGTTATTATGATGCTCCTAAATGATGCTCAGTCCATGCTCAAATAATCCAGCTTAATTTCCTGAGAAAAACATGCTTAAAACAGTCAACATAAAGTTGGTGAATTCATAGAGTTTTGTAAAATCATAGTTCAGGACAGTAAATTGTCCTACATAGCGTTGTACAAAGTTTGATATAAAAATCAAGTGTAGGATCTCAAATATCCCATATAGTATTTCATAAAGTTTGATAAAAATCAAGTTCATATATATCAAGATGTTCCATATTGTACTGCATAATGTCTGATAAAAGTCCAGTTCAAAGGTCTCAGTATGTTCTATGTATTAATATACCAATTAATATTAGGTCAAGTTTAGAATCGCAAACATCACAAATATAGTATCGCACAAAGCCAAATACTATAAGCTAATTACATGCCATATTGCCCGAAACTGAAACTTGACAGTTAAGTCCTCGGTTAATTAGGACCCTTCGCCTTATCATTATCAAAGCACCCATAACAAAAATAAGTTCTCAAATGTGAAACATCTGTTGTCCTGGCCTAGGCACAGTGAGCATGACTCACCCAGATGGGGACGGTCAATCCCAAATAGATCTATTTATAACATTCAGGCAATTCAAAAATTCTAACAGTTTCGGATGCACGGGTCATGCGGGTTCATCTACAATAGGCAAATGTAATTAAGTGTAACAGTTCAATTTGCGTTTCCTTGATCAACAGTTTATTAAATATAAGATATCAAAATCATATAGTCAAAACAAGTTATAGCATGTCTCCCCCTCGCGGGTTAGTAAAAACATAAATAGTAGTGAAAGGCGAGGCTATGAACTCACCTCAGTAGTACATCAATAAGTGAACAGATAATCTGATAAGATGCTCACGATACAATCAACGACCTAAATAATTATAAGGTCTCAGTAAATGCATAACATAATGCATAAAAGTTTCAGACCAAGTCTGTGCATGCTTATACTGGTTTTAAGCATTTTATTGTGATATCTATTTTTAGTTCATCGTTATACAAGTTGTAGTATTATTTATTTTAAGTATACCATAAATAATATCATTGAATTAATTACCCAGTTTAATTAATATTCTTATACTTGTATCGTTTGTAAAGTTGTTTAAATATAAATAAAGTTTTATATATATTTAAAGTGATAGAAAATAAATATAATTAATATATTTATTTTTATAAGTTAATCATATTTTATTTATATCTCAAATATAAATAGCGCTTATAAAATGTATACCATTTTAATTTAATTCAACGTTTCCGAGTCTTGTATAATTAAATTATAATTTTGGGAACGATATAACAAGTGTTGAACTTTTATAATTATTTAAGTTTTAAGTTTTAAATATAAAAAAAAATATATATATATATATAATTAGGGCTTAATAAAGTTTCACAAGTTGGCAGTTTTAGTCCTTCAATATTCGGCTATATTTAAGTTTATTATTAAGTTACACAAATGCCCCCTAGGGCTTGTATAACTTTCGGCTAATGGCAAAAATAGCCCCTAGGGTTTATATTAAGTTTCGGAAATTGGCAAAGGAGATCCATAGGTTTTCTAAAGTTTACACAAATTACCCTAACGCCATATTAATTCCATTTAAGTCCTTTTTATCACCTTCAAGTTTCGGATAGTGTTCAAAACACACCCTCAACTCACGGCATTTTACAAAAGTGGTCCTATAGTTTATATTTTTGGAAAAATAAGTTTCTATACTTGTCATTTAGATCCTTATACTTTGTAAAATTACAAATCCACCCGAAAGTATTTTATTTGCTATCTTCAATCCGAAAAATTATAGATCTACTATTTTAACCCAAAGTTTCATAGATCTTTCATTTTAACACAAAATATTTATAGATCTATTATTTTAAATCCAAAACTTCTTAGATTTATTAATTTAGTCCAAAATACTTATAGATCTATATTTTTAACACAAAACTTTATAAAGTTAAATTTTGACACTAAAAGTTTTATAAAACATTATTTAGTAATAATGGGGCTTATTTAGGCTAGCTTATTATAGTGAGCTAAACTAAATCTCAATAGGCAAAAATAGTGAGCTTATAGATCTAAGGCAACTAGTTATAGATCTAGGGATTTAACTAAGTTTACTACAAGTTTAACCAAGTTAACAACAAGCTCCAAAATGAGCCATATAGCCCACGGCTATAATATATATGGGTATGTTTTCCATAGATCTATAAGTTTAACAAGTTCATGGTGATGTGTTCTTCATGGTTGACAAGTTTTTACATCATTTTAAGCTATATCAAAAATGAATCCGTGACCCATATTAGATCTATGGTTTTATATTTTTGTTTCAACAACAAGTTTTTGTAGTATTAATTATGTGTATGTTCATGTGTATGAAAATGATATATATTGAAAGATAGGTTTAAGATTAACTTACTTGTTTAGATAGATCTAGGAATGAACAAGAGATTGAGTATTGATTAGAGCTAAGTTTCAACAATGGAGAACCCTTGTAACCAAAAAGTAGCCGTGGCCTTCACTAGGGTTTTTAAGGCTTCTTTACTTGCTTCAATGATCAAGGTTCTTGTAGGATGAGCTAGTGATTTACCTTTATGTTGTATGAGACATAATCAATGAGTAGAAAATAAGCTTGAAGGTTCAAAAATGGTGGAAGGGGTGTTTGAGCCGTATGTTTTAGAGAGAGTGAAGGTGATGGAGCTCAAGTGTATTGTGTTATGTTTGTTGAGTGTAGTGCTACGGCTTAAAAAAAGGAGAAAGAGAGATCAAGTGAAATCTTGTCCTATGTACTATGTATCCATGGAAGATACACCTTAGATATGCTAGATATGAAAAGATTGTGGTAAGATACATGCATGTGCCAAATATAGCAATATGTCTCACTTCCAATTCTTTTTGTTCTTGCCGTGTGTTTTGGGTCCAAGGGAGACAAGTGTTGGACAAGTATAGTGACTTATGTATGGTGTAAGTAAGGTGTAAGTATGGTGTAGTATGCATGTGTAAGAAAGTATAGAAAGTTGTATGGTTCCTTGTAAGTATAGTATGCATTTGTTGAGTTATAGGTATTTTTGTTGAAGCTTTAGGCAATTTAGTGAAAGTATGTAATGAATATATCATTATAATATTTTACTTGAAGAAAGTAAACAAATGACAATGTTAAAAATAATGTACATTGTTTTAATGAATTCTCATTAAATGTCTTGTAAGTTATTACAATAAGAAAAATTAAATAATTTAATTAATCTTTTTATCGAAAAATTCTGAGTAATTAAATATAAATTTAATTATGAATCTAGTTATAAGTTGTAATTTAAATATGACGATATTTATTAAGGTAAAAGTGTGTATATAATATTAAGTTAAAATACTTCACTATTTTTTTTTATATGCTAAAATCATGATTTTTGTACGTAATAAGTCTTGTGATGATATATCGTAAAGGTGGTCCGTAAAAATATTATATGACGAACGATAATAATGATGAAGCCGGTGACGTGTTAAAAGCCCAAATTTTGGGGTTTTACAGTTGTTTGGGTTACCCACAAAGTGCTCACCTTTTGCTAACTTAGGAAAGTCAAACAGTTGCCTAAATGCTCAAGTTAAGTACCATTGGCGTTTTGTTTAATTGGAATGAGATAGTCTTTTTAGACAGTTGACTCTATGAAAGTGTTGCAGTGTTCCAGAACTCGTGCATGTAGACTTTGGGAACAGAGGAAGTAAGTCTGAATACATCTTTAATAGGTGAAATGTCAAGGATATCCGTGGCGATCTTGAAAGCTGCTAAAGATGGATCAAAATCCTCTTGCAAACGAGAGTTGTTCTTAGCATATGGTAGTCTGTTGCTGAGTGAAACAAGTTCGAGATCATGTTGACGCTGTTGTTCTTCTGTGATCGACATCTTCCTGCTTAGATGACATAAACATAAATGATATACACAAAACATATATATCTTAAGACTATGCCAAGTTGTAGCATTTTGTAGTAACACACGACGATCATTAGCACATTACATTTATAGAACAACAATAACTAGATCACGATACATTTCTATAGATGTCACCTATCGTAAGACTAGTATGACAATCCTATTACTCATCACAATCTTATAGTGTTAACATAATACTTTAAGCTATCACAATGTTTGCCAAAACTACCCATCGTAATCTTTCAGATCATCAGAATTATAAGTGCATCACAATCCTAAATCCATCGCAATCTTATAACCATCCATCGGAATCCTACAACCATTGGAATGTTTAAGCATCGCAATCCTATCGCAATCTTACACCCATCGCAATGTGAAACCATCGTAATCCTATCGTAATCCTGTCTGTTGTCCCATATATTTAGATGATTATAGATAGAAAATAGATGAAAAGAGATAGATTCCTAGAGAGAGAAAGTAGTGAGATAAAGTAGAGAGAGAGAGGATTAACTTGTTGAATATTAGATTAAGAAAAGAATTAAGTGAACAACCAACCCTCCTAACATGCTAGGAGGGTAGTATATATAGTCCACCCACATGCGGGCTTCTTTATGGACTATATGGTTTGGGCCGGGTTTTCCTTTTGGGCTTTAGTTACTTATTAATGAACTTTAGCCTAAAGTTAAGCCTGTGTAACACGACTAATATACTACCTATTACAATGTTCTAAAATACGATACATAATAAACATATGACCGAGCATTCTTGTTTGACTCAATATTTTGAGGCTAACAATCTCCCCCAATGAGAGGTCATAAACCTTGGTCATTTAGGAAATTTGTAGAGATTACTAATCTCGCCATAAATGAGTCTTGAACGTGTAATCGTAGTCTTGTTCCTTCATGCTGCGATCTTTGAGCCTTTGTAGTTGTCTTTCGACTTTGTCTTTAATCTTGAGATCTTTAAATCATCCTTGACTTGTCTTTGCCATCTTACGATCTTGTGTCTTTATCCACATGCTCACACTATTAATTGTTGAATATGTCTTTAGTCATGAGTAAGTGGTTTTGAATCTTTGACTTTGCTAAGTACACCGTGACGCCACCTTCTCGAGACAAAACATAGACACGTACTGAATGGCTTTGACATTCGTCCTAAATCGGTAGTGTTTTACCTCTGGTCGGTGAAGACCATTATACGATATTAAATACCATACCGGTGATAGGTAGATTCAATTAAGAATCTCCTTGACAGGGTTTCGTGGCTGTACTAGCCGTTCTCTTTACTCGACCGTCTCAAAGCAAGGCTTGCAAACATAAAGAGTGAATCAATTGGATAAATATCCGCTTGATTAAAGTCGTCAATTCAAATACTAGAACAAGTTTGATTCATAGAGAATCTTACCATTGTTGATTTCCAGTTGACACAAGTTTGATTCATAAGAATCTCACAAGTCATCTACCGTAGCGCTGTTTAAGGTTGACACTAGAAGGATTTCCATTCGTCACTGTGAATATTAATGAATATCAACTCTGAATGTTCTGGCAAGACAATAAAGATATTGCGTAGAAACCTGAACGAGTTTAAATCAATTCAGAATCATACCATTGTTGTTTTTCAGTTTTACACATGTTCAATTCATAAAGAATCTTACATATGACCTACCGCAGTGCTGTTTGATGTTAACACTGGAAGGATTTCCACTCATCATTGTGAATACTAAGTAGTATTACTCTGAGTGTTCTAGCAATATCACAAGGATATAGCGTACGACTCTCTTGATCTTCATCCGTATGTCCTAACGAGATTTGATTGATCTCTTGGCTCTAGACTCGATTTGTGCACTTTTAGTGGTCGGAGGCTGGAGCAGATGCCACCTATTCAATATCAACTATCTCGAAGTGAGAAAGTCAATAGAAGTCATGTTGTTCTCCGTGACAATAAAACAAACTTCTTTTGAGAGAAGCCTGAGTAGCTAGGAAAGGGTTGTGCATATATCACTGGGTCCATGATGAGTTTGCCTTCATTATGAATTGACCCGGTTTCTGCCTAGTTGTATGGAGGGATTCTTTCTTTACACCCTTTATCCTTACATTTCTTTTTCATTCTTCAACCCCTTCAATACTTACCAAGACATCATTACTAGCACCTTGTTGTGATTGTTCCAGTACTAGCATCAGTACTTAGTCGGCATTCTGCTACGTTCACGTTCTACTCCATCTTTCCTAAGGACTTCTAATAATCTATTGGATTATCCCTGGGAAGATCCCTCCGGTTCTGGTTGGATCATAGGACTTAAACCTAACCACCCTTTTGACACCAATAACGTCGTTGATTAAAGATGTTGTGGGTATTTGATCATAACCATGAAAACCACTTTAAATTCTAACAAAGTGTTTGAAAAACATTTAACACCTTGCTAGTTTTGTCGTTTTAGAAATGCTCCCCCTTCACATGTGCATCAATAATCGAAAGTGTTTCACACATGTAGGTAAGAGTTAAAGTGCTTGAGTCTTATATAAGATCACATTTTAATCACATTTTCTCCCCTATCTCTAATATATAAAATTTTGATATTAGAGATACTAAATTTGATTAAAATATATTTTGAAAAATAGTCTTGAAAATCTTCGGGAGAACAATGTGTCAAACTTAGCATGAAATTTCGAAAGATCCCCCTCAAAAATTGATCCAATTGAATTTTCATTGTGAGGATATGATCCACATTTCGCTTTTTGAGGATGGGAGTTGTTGAACACACAATTTTTGAAAGATTTTGAATAATCATTGAAAAATTCTTGAAAAAAATTGTGTTCAACGCTTTTTGAAAAATCAATTCTTTTTGTCGAAAAGGTTTTTCTAAAGCATAAACTTGAGTTCATAGACTTTGAATGTCTTGACGAATCCACTCAAGTGTAAGAAGATTTAACTTCTTTTGCTAAGGGTAAGAGCACGAAATCATACACTCCCCCGTGAATATAGTTCCGGGTTGTAAGCTGAAAGTGATTACAAGCCATTGTGTTGATCTCAAAACATTGAATGTTTTGTGACAAGCTCAATCCGTGATAGATTGCTCTACCCGTTGTTTGGAAATATTGTCCAAAATAGACAATTTCCTTTATTAAAAGAAGAAATGACATGTTTTGAAAAATATTTACAACTTTCATTCGAGTTTTATGTACACACCCGTGTCATTATTGAGCGACATTTCTAGGCACGTCCATATTATCGATGCTGAAAGACATGTCGAGAAGAATATTTTTGGATTTTGAAAGATTTTTTAATTTTGTGTTTTGTTTTTATATGTTTTATATTTTTGTATTTTGATTTTTCAAAGTTATTTACAGGTTGATGTTTGATAGATAAATCAAGCAGGCACCTTTGCTAGAATCTCCAGGTCTGCTGGAGTCAAACATCTCATACCAACTTGCCTAACGATGTACTCAAACCTATCTTTCGAAAAAGCTTTCGTAAACAAGTCGGCTAATTGGTAATCCGTTCCAACAAAGTATAGTTCAACGATACCTCTTTCAACTTGTTCCTTTATGAAGTGATATCGGACATCAATGTGCTTTGTGCGGGAATGTTGTACCGGATTGCAGGAGATGGCTATGGCCTAATTTGAGTCACAGTACATAGGTACTTTATCAAAGTAGAAGCCATAATCCGTGAGTTGTGTTCTCATCCAAAGAACTTGAGCACAACACGCAGATAGAGACACATACTCCGCTTCGGCTGATGAAAGTGACGTGCAATCCTGCTTCTTGGAAGACCATCCCACAAGCTTATCTTGACCTAGAAATTATGCACCGCCAGAAGTACCTTTGCGTGTATCAAGACACCTTGCATGATAAAAATTTGAATAGGCCGTTAGAAAGAAACCGGTTTCCCTCGGATACCAGAGTCCCAAATGAATGGTATTCTTGAGGTACCGAAATATCCGTTTAACCTCCTTGAGGTGCTTTTCAGTGGGTCGTGCTTGATATCGTGCACAATAGCACGTAGCATGTGAAATATCAGGTCTGCTTGCTGTTAAGTACATGAGGGAACCAATCATGGAACGATATCTCGTTTGATCGATGGAATTTCCCTCCAAGTCAGCATCAAGCGATGTGTTTAACAATGGTGTCCCAACGGGGTCACATGAAGTCATACCATGCTTTTTGATTATCTCTTGACAATACTTAGATTGGTTTATGAAGATACCACTTGGGGATTGGTGAACTTGAATTCCTAGAAAGAATTTTAGTTCGCCCATCATAGACATTTCAAATTTGTTGTGCATGACCTTTTCAAACCATTTTGAAAGTTTTGGGTTTGTAGACCCGAAAATAATGTCATCAACATAAATCTGCACATGCAAAATGTCATCCCCATATTTGTAAGTGAACAAAGTTAGATCAATGGAACCTTTTGAGAAACCTTTGGATACCAGAAATTTTGAGAGCTCGTCGTACCACGCCCTTGGAGCTTGCTTGAGTCCATATAGTGCTTTGTGGAGACGATACACCTTGTCAAGATAATGAGGATTGACGAATCCTTCCGGCTGCGTGACATAGACTTCTTCCTTCAAAGGACCGTTAAGAAATGCTGTCTTGACGTCCATTTGATAAATGGTGAATCCCTTATGTGCAGCATAAGCAAGGAAAATCCTGACCGCTTCCATACGAGCAACTGGTGCAAATGATTCGTCAAAATCAATTCCCTCTCTCTGGCCATACCCCTTAGCCACTATCCTAGCTTTGTTTCTGATGATCGTATTTTCTTCATCCATCTTGTTTTTCCAGATCCAACGAAGATCTAAAGGAATCACATCGTATAGTCTGTCAACAAGTTCCCAGACTTTAAGTCTTTCAAATTGTTGAAGTTCATCCGTCATCGATTCAATCCAAGCATGATCAGCCATGGCTTCTTTGATGTTTTTCGGTTCAGCAGTACTCACGGCGAGTGCGAACATACAAACATCACCATCGGTTGCTAGTTTTCGTCTTGTACGAACAGGCTGTGAAGGGTTTCCAATTACGTGAACCAAAGGATGATCTCGGGTCCAATGATGTGTTGAAGGATGTCGTTGATAAAACATATGAATATTTGACGAATCAACATGGCGAGTAGAGGACTCTCCAGTTTCGTGTATCGGTGTACCGAATGGGTTGTGAAAATCGTCATCGTCAGATAATGCACCGTCTGCTTGATTAGTGTTATCTGGAGCAATGACAGTAGTTGTGGATGTTGTAGGATCGATTGTTGAAGTGATATTCTGAGGAGGTAAATCTGTAGCAACCCGTGTTGAAGTAGATTAAGTTGTATCCTTTTGTTGATGATGATCGGTATCATCATTCTTAACATGAGTGACAGCGGAAGACATCGATACAACGTGTTTCTCCCCCGTGAAATATTCATCAAACATCAGTCCATATAACATTTCCAACTCTTCAATTGTCGTTTCCACTGTCATATCTGCTCTAGGAACATGTTCAGGAACCAGCGTTGAACTTGACGGTTCATTGCTGTGGTCTTGAGTTCCGAGTTCCGTGCGGTTGTGCACAGAAGTCTTTTGTCGTTGTGGATCGGGACCTAAACTGCTTTGTTCAAGTGCCATTTCTTGTAATTCATCATATCTGATATGAATAATCTCGACTATCAGTTTTGTTCTCTTGTTGTATACTCTGTATCCCTTAGACTGAGTTGCATATCCCACTAAAATGCATGCATCACCTTTCTCTTTCATCTTGTCCAGATTTTCACCATCTCGTATAATGTAACACGTACATCCAAAAACATGAAGATGTTTGAGTGAAGGTTTGCGATCATTAATTATGTGATATGGTGTCTTTTCGTGTCTTGGAATAATTAAAGAGCGGTTTTGTGTGTAGCATGCGGTTGACACGGCTTTGGCCCAAAAATATAGTGGAAGTTTTGAAGCGGATAATAATGTTCGAGCAGCCTCAACTAAAGTACGGTTTCGTCTTTCAACAACGCCGTTTTGTTCAGGTGTTCAAGCAATAGATATTTCATGTTCAATTCATTCAGCTTCAAAATAGTTTCTCAGTTTTGAATTCAAAAATTCAATACCTTTGTCAGTACGAACCACTTTAACTTGAGCTTGAAGACCACGTTGTATCAGTTTAAGAAAGCTGATGAGAACATTGGATGTTTCATCCTTGGACCTCAAGAAGTGAGTCCATGTGTATCTTGAGTAATCATCGACAATTACCATAACATATTTCTTCCCATTGATACTATGAACACGCATGGGACCACACAAATCTATATGAATAAAATCTAACCGTCCTTTAGAGCTTGGTGTAGTCTTTGTCTTAAAACTACTCCGTTTAGCTTTACAAAGCTCACAAGAAGAACAAAGATGATCTTTGATGAATTTCAAGTTAGGAAGGCCTCGCACAATATCTTTCTTAGAAAGTAAGTTGATGGTATCAAAGTTAAGATGAGATAAACGTTGATGCCATAACCAAGCTTGAGTCGTTGAAGCTTTAGCCATGAAACAGATTGGAGTTGAAGATGTGGAGTCTTGTAGTGAAATAGTGTAGAGATCAGTACCCCGTGTTCCGGTAAGTAAGTCATTCCCATCATAATCACGAACAAAACATGTCTTCTTTCTAAAAGCAACCTCCAAATCCGCATCACAGAATTGACCAACCAAGAAAAGATTGTGATTGAGCCCTTCGACGTAGTAAACCCTTTTGATAGTTATATTCCCCTGAACCAAGTCTCCATATCCTAGGATCGGTGCAAATTGATCATTTCTGAATCGGACCATACCCAGGAACTTCTCCACGATGTTAATTAGAAGCTTGAGATTCCCCGTCATGTGCTTCGTGCATCCGGAGTCCAATATGAAGAGAATTATTTCGATCACCTGTAGAAGAATTAGAACACGATGGAGCATTTGCTAAATTGGATTCTATGTTAGTTGTGATTTCCGATTCATTAGTTTCCCTAGTTTCATCACTTAGAGTCACACTAACGCACGTAGTCACATATTCTGACCTAACCTTAGGCATCCATTTTTATCCTGGAGGACACTGATTAGCAAACCACCATTTCCAAGGCTTGCTAGAAGACTTATATAATTCCCTAATTCTGCTTCTAGGCTCCTTAGTAGTGGAGTCTGATGCAATACTTTTCTTAGGGGGGGTTGCACCAGAATGGTTCACTTTGCGTTTGGGTTTTCTAGCACTAATAGGCATCACAGTTTGCTTTTTAGTTCTAGTATCTACACCTTTGACATTATTCGAAACACACATAGCATGATTAGCATTAGCACACTTTCCACATTTCACACAAACAAACTTAACATTCAAAGCATTCAAAGTCGAATCATTCAAATTGTCATTACACGCGATTACAGACGTTTTATTCTTAGAAACATTGAAAATCCTAGGGTGGTCTTCTACTGTCTTCATCTTCCCTTGACTTTTGTGTTGCCAAACCTTTTCATTCATGTGAGTGCTCTTAAGCTGGGGCTGGCTAACTCTATCAGTGGGGACTACTCCTGTAGTAAAAGATACACGTCTATTAGTGTTTCTAGAAGTTTGAGGTGATTGACTTTATTTGTTGTGTGTAGCTGTAGTGGCCAATCTATAGATCCCTGGTTTAACCACATTTGTGTTCTTAATGCTTTGTGATCGAATATGTGTTTTGGGAGTGTTTTGTGGTAACCTATCCTTCCCATCTGTCTTGGGGGCAAACGCAGGTTTTGCAAATACAGAATTAGAGAAAACAGATGGTTTTCCCAAGACAGAGGGTCTAGTCACTTTTTGCGCATTGGGTTGTCTTACAACAGGTTTCTTAACACTAGGTTCCACAACTTTCCCACCCATTTTAGCAACGAGTTTCTGCAACTCTGCTATTGCTTTGTCCCTGTCTTGTAACTGAGCTTTCAACCCTTTAATTTCCAAATTCTGTTCATTCATTTCTCGAAACGTTTGGGAAAGTTTTTCTTGCAATTTATTATCATGTGGAAAACTACCAACATCTTTTTGTAAAGCTAGTTCAAGAGAATGAAAATGTTTTTGAATGAAATCAGTTTTGTGTTGAAGTAACTCAAAAGCCTTTTTATCAACATTTTCTTTATGTTTCGAAAGGTCAAGTTCAAGACGCTCACATTCTTTTATTTTATCAAGATATTTGCATGCAACATCAGAATATTCATCGATATCAGCACAAGACTGAAGAGTAACACACAAAATATCTTTGGAGAGACATTCTTCTAAGAGTAGATCATATTCGTTTGAAAATACTGATTTATCGTTTTGAAGTTCATCAATTTCTTTTTCAAGAGACTCAACATATTTCAAATCATCAAACATTTCAGACCGAATAAAATTTTCATACTCAAGAACATGTTCTTTTATTATCTTCGTATTTGGTATTAAAAGTTCTTTCACAAGCACAGTTATGTCGTGAGGAATCTCGGTTTTCCACTTATCCTTTTGACGTTTTTCCTAATCGCATTCAACAATTGATTGAACATTATCAATGTGGTGTTTATGAAAACCAAGTGTTTTTCTACTTTTGCTTTTAGAAGTATCTAGAGGCAAATAGTTAATATATTTAAAAACATTAGTTTTCCTCTTAGCGGCAAAAGCCTTTTTCCATTGAATTCTTCTTTGTTTGCATTCTAAAAAAGAATTCCTCACGAGACTTCTGTTTTTGTTGAGTGAAAAGACCATAAAGACTGTTTAGATAAGCATATTTATATGGTTTCACAAAATCTTTATTGACTGGTGATCTACTCTCCTCATCCCAAAGGGACGTCTCTTCACTATCGATGTTAGCTACTGGGCAGTTATTATTAGTCCATTCGGACTCATCAAGATATAAGTGAGGGTTCGCAGCTTGAGCTTGTTCGAGGTACTTGGGGGTGGCAAAGCTAGGTTGACCCTTGAAAAATGGCCGAGGTGCTATCATTCTTACTGTTTGAATATAGTCATGTGTAGTATAAACAACTTTTTTCAAAAAATCGACTTGTTCTTCGAGATCCTTTTCTTTTTCAGTATCTTTGCTTTGTCTAAGTTTGAAATTTTGTTTTATTGTTTCAAACTCTTTTTTCTTTTCGTCAAGAATTTTAGCAGAATCGGTTGTATTCATAGAAAGCCTCTGTTCGAGTTCATTAACTTTTGTTGTGGCAAGGTACGTTTTTTGACGTTCATCACTTAATAAGACATTAAATTGACGTTTTTCCTTAGTTAACAAAGCAAGAGCTTCATTGTATTTATTTTCAAAATCGTCCTTTTTAACGTTGATAACACGACTTTTGTACCCCTCAAGCTCTTTGGTCTTTTGAAGAAGCTCAGCCCTATAACTATCAATTGTTTCACTAGATCTTATTAGAGCGGCTTTGCTTTCTTCAAAGTTTTGAGTGAGCGCTGCGTTTGCCTTCTTTAATTGCTTTTGACTCTTTCTATTTTCATTGACATCTTTTTGTAAACTAGCAATTAAATTAGCAAGCGCGACACGCTCCTCGTCATCATACTCATTTGCATGTTGATCATCCTCAAACTCATTATTGCACATGTCTGATGAATCGGGTGTGGTATTGCTATCAACCTTTTCCATCATACACGTGTCAGTAATTGTTGTTGGTAGATCACTATGCTCATGTATATCACCAAACACATTATATTCATCATCATGTTGTACCTTTTCAATTGGCTCGGTATCAAAGATAGGACCATTGTCATCTTCAGTGACGTTAAGGACCTCATGAATCTTTGCCATGTATGAATAATGTGCCTCGAGTTCTTGGTCGGAGAGTTCATCATCTGTATCGTCAAGCATTTCTCCTTCCTCAGCTGATAACTTGATTTCAGCTTCCATTTTCTTGCATAACAACATCTTTTCCTTATGATAACCATAATCTTTAACCCTCTTTGGCTGCCTGCATTTCCTAGCCAAATGCCCAAAACCTCTGCAGTTAAAACACTGAATCCCACTTTGTTGCACAACTTGAGTACCAACAGTTTCCCTATTTCCAACAACAGTAGCCACCCTCTGATTATCATACTTAGGTTGTCGATCATACTTTGGAGGACTCTCAGCACGTCTTCGTTTGTCATACCTTGGAGGACTCTGTGCATGGGTGTTCCTCGGGTTTGAAGATGTTCTAAGGTTATTGTTGGTGGGTTTGTAGATTTTCTTATATTGCTTCATAATGAAAGCCATTTGTTGCTTGAATTCCCTATCCTTTTGAGCTACTTCTTCATCACTGTCTTCTTCGGATGATTGCTCAGGTGTGGGTGATGGTGCTCTTGAAACTTCTTTGCCTTGGGATCGTGTTGGAGCATGTGACTTGGAGACAATGGATGATCGTGGTGATGATGATTGAGTAGATTAGGTCTTTGAAGTACGAGAGTGATAATCTGGGTAATGTTGGGTGGTAGACACCAAAGCAAGTGAATTGGAAATCTTTGCAACTCGTTCAGCTCGAAGTTCATTTGCCTTATTTTGAAACTGTTTCAAAATGTCAAAGAGCTTGTGATATGAAACTTCGTCTAACTTTTGTTGTTGTTTCACCAAGGTGACAAACCGCGTCCACTCTGGTTGAAGTTGCTGTAGAAATTAGACATTGACTTGCATGGTGGAAACTTGCAAGTTGTTTCGAGTCATGTCATTCATCATCTTGTAGAATCGGGAGTAATAAGAATCAATTGATTCCCCATCCTTTGATGTAAACTTGCCAAAGTTCCAAAACATCTTAGTTTTCACATCTTGTTTGTTAAGTAATTCACCTTGTTGCAATCTTTCAATAGCCGTCCACATTTCTTGAGTAGTAGGGCATGCATCAACCGTGGAATAAATATCATCTCCAATTCCACTGAGAATTAAGTAGATTGCTTCCTTCTCTGCATCAAACCAAGCACGGTTCTCTGGTGTGAGGTTGTTCCTCTTTTCATCACGTTCATAAGCCAGTTGTTCTTCAGTAGTGTCTGTGGCTGGTACTCTAGGAACTTGAATCCTTGAGAGTTTATAGGGTCCTTCCAAAATACATTGCCTTAAAGCATCACCGTTAGGTTTTGTGTCAAGATAACGTAGAAAACGGGATTGCCATTGATCATATCGACCCGACACAAGCATTGGTGGTCTCTCTTTGTTACCCGCCACCATTATGTTGTTGTTCGTCACACTATATTCTGCAGTAGAATCCATCTCAATATTCTCTGAAATGATGAAGTGAATTTGGATCTTAAGTAGATGTGTTGTGATTGGTGTTGTCGAGAAAAAATGTTGAAATCCCCTAAAAAATTTCCTCACAAGAAACCCAAAATTCTAAAGCGAAAAAAAACACACGCATCCACAAACTGCAAGTTTGATAAAAAAATTTCAAAAACACAAACTTTCGAAAATTAATGAAGAATTCGTAATGTGTTGTATAATTCCGCAATAGTTGATTAATTCTGCAATCCCCAAAAATTCAAGATTCCGCAATGCACTAGAATACAATTTCACAATTCTGTTTTGAGCATAAATCCGCAATTCCCTAGAATACAAGATTCCGCAATTCACTAGAATACAATTTCTCAATTCTGTGTTGAGCACAAATCCGCAATTCCCTAGAATACAAGATTCCGCAATTTACTAGTTATGTATGATTTCGCAATTCCTGAGTGAAGTACAATGTCGCAATTACTGAGTGAAGTACAATTTCGCAATTATTGAGTGAAGTACAATTTCGCAATTACTGAGTGAAGTACAATTTCGCAATTAAGTAGACAATTGAGAATTTGTCACAGTTTTCCTAAAAAATAGGAACAAAGATGAACACTTATGTAATACATGATTTCACACCAAAAATCAAGCCAAACACCACCAAATTTCACGTTTTTAACCAATCTAAGTAACCCAAATCACTACCACGCCTATGTAGTTGATTTGTCTACTCACTAACACCACAAAAAACACAAAAAATTTGATGATTCGAGCAAGAGAGTGAATAAAATCACACGAACACTATAGGAATATCAAAACCAATCACGTATCTACCCTATGGCGATTGATACCAAGTGTTGTCCCATATATTTAGATGATTATAGATAGAAAATAGATGAAAAGAGATAGATTCCTAGAGAGAGAAAGTAGTGAGAGAAAGTAGAGAGAGATGATTAACTTGGTGAATATTAGATTAAGAAAAGAATTAAATGAACAACCAACCCTCCTCACATGCTAGGAGGGTAGTATATATAGTCCACCCACATGCGGGCTTCTTTATGGACTATATGGTTTGGGTCGGGCCTTCCTTTTGGGCTTTAGTTACTTATTAATGAACTTTAGCCTAAAGTTAATCCCATATAACACGACTAATATACTACCTAATACAACGTTCTAAAATACGATACATAATAAACATATGACCGAGCATTCTTGTTTGACTCAATATTTTGAGGCTAACACTGTCCTATCGCAATCACATAGTCATCGCAATATTGGTGTTTCCATCGCAATGTTGAAAAAAATCATCGCAATAAGTCCCCATCTCAATACCATTACGATGCCATCGCAATGATGCATCGGAATGCACCATCGCAATGTGTCATCGCAATGACCCATCGCAATGAGCCATCGCAATGACCCATCGCAATGAGCCATCGCAATGAGCCATCGGAATGACCCATCACAATAACCCATCGCAATGAGTCATCAGAATGACTCATCGCAATGTTGCGCCGCAATGTTCATCGCAATCCGAGACACGGATTCGATCTTATGTTTGACTTTACGATTCCTGGACTTTGGCAATGTTTTAAACGAAACGGAGCGAGACCTATGTGCATCTATGCCATCTAAACAAATCCCACTTATCAAATTACAGTTTCCACAAAAAATTCGAACCCTAATTTAGATTAATTCATCAATTGGGGTTTGTGTGTTATGTTTTAATATGAATAATGAGAAATGTAACAATCATGTAAACATGTAAGAATACCTAGTTGGATGGACGGATAGCAATCAAAAATAAAAGATGAAGGAATGTGCAAGGTTTATCAATGGCAGATGTGAATGTGTGCTGTGTGTTTTTGCGATGAAGACAAACACGTGTGGGGGAGGAGTGTATAGTGTTGACTTGGTCAATGGGTATTATACCATTTGACACTTTTAACCCCTTAAATGCATAAATTGCAAACGAAGTCCCCCTCGTTAGTCATATTAGTTAAATAACACTTGGATTACCAAGTGATTTAACACAGTACTAACCCGTAATGTATTATTGTTAAAAAACAAACATAATCATATACACTTAATGCTTAGCAAATAATTATATTCGACGCAAACTATATTCCACACAAGGCACACTTAGCATTTAATGATGACGATTAACGGTTTATATTTTCTGAAAACCCTTTTTGAAGACCAATTTTAATTCCAAGAAGATTTAATATTTTCTCCCCCTTAAACACGGACCCCTTTTCTATTTAAAGAGTTGTAGTCAATGATTTTAAAGAAGCAAATATCCATGAAGACATTTTCCAGTTTAGTGATTGTTTGGAACGATTCTGGTGGCAATAAGATTTCTCTTATTTTTACAAAATAAGTGCACTGAAACGTACACAAATTTGTGTTAGACCAAGTTATAAAGTAAACTTGATCCCTTACAAGGTTTTTAAGTAAACCTTGCCCGAGAAAATTAATTCCCGTTGTGAGCCAACGTTTTCGTAAGAAATACGTGACTTTAATGCGAAAAGCGGGTTGCAGTCTGGGAAGAATTTTGTTATCAGTTTAGTGGAACCAAGAAGAAATCCGTGCATCTTCCATTCCCAAGATTCACCAAGCTCATCATCAATCACTTTATGAAGAGTGACCCAAACATTGATACTCGCTGGAATTTCTTCTACCATACAAAAGATGATGACTATGTGATTCTACAAATGAGTGTGGATACTTAATCCACAAAGTATTCATTACGTCCAGCTCTAGTACCTGACACAATGATCAATGAAGGAATCAAGGAAAGTGATAAATATCAAGAGATGCTCCACGAGCAAATTCACTTCCCTTGGAGAAGCAAAAAGGTAAACGAAAGAAAAGAGTTTCCAAGCGTCAATCCACTGCTTCCTCCAAAGATAAAGGCACAGGGAAAATACAAATAGTTGATGAAGATGATGATGTAGATGAGATGATCCAATCTGAGGAACAACAGGAAGAAGTACCACTCAGGAGGCCAAAGAAAGCAAAGCAAACCAAAGGTAAAGAAACAATTGTTGCTTCAAATGAACCAGCTAAACAAACAATTTCTAAAGCCAAACGACTGCGTATTACTCTTCAGCAAAGCAAAGAGGAGGCTTTTGCAACATCCACAGGATCAGGCTCAAGACTGTTTGAGGACTTAGAGGAATTTGGTAATCCGGATGCCGACTTTGCCTTTTATGAAGATCCTACCGATGAAGATGATGATAACTTCCATTTTGAAAGTCGTGAGCAGAGTGAAGAGGGTGTTAGCAGTGAAAACACATATACAAATTTTTTGTATCATGATGTCAATATCACCACATCTTTACCGGAACCAACTAACACTGTGGTTAACGACGATGCTCACGCAACTCTTATTCCAGGAACTCCACTTCAAAGTAAGTCTACTTCTGAATCTGATGATGTTATGAAATATCTTAATTTGGAAGGGGAGGGTGTCGAGGTTACAAATACTGATCCATCAACAAATGAAAACATGGTGGATGTTCCAATAACTTCTATTACATCAACTACCATTCCACCACTATCCACCCCAATATCCACTGATGTCATAACACCAGCTATCACACCCGTACCTGGTGAACAACCGGTATCAACTACCACCCCAACGACTGAATCAAGACCGTCATCAATAGCTGAACAACCTATATCAAATACCACCCCAATCACTGAATCTACACCATCACCTATCCTTGAACAACCCGTATCATCCACCACCACTTTAACAGTCATGGTTACACCTCCACCATCAGTACAACTAGTATCATCCACCTTCAACCCATTCCTCACAGTCAGTTATCCACTGATCCAGTCTCTTCAACAACAACTGGAGGCTCAAGCTAAACAAATAGCTGCACTGACTGAAAGATTCACCACTCCTAACACACAACCTCTCAAGGAACCGCAACCTGATGAGCCTACACTTAAGAAAATATCCGACAACGTGTCTAAACTTAAAGAACAACACAAAACATTTCTTGGAGAGAAGAAAACTCGTGACAAAGAGAATGATGCCTTTCTTCGGTCAATTGATGAGAAGATGACCAAGATCATTCGACGAGAAGTAAAGTCATATGTTGATCAAGATCTACCAACTCTTTTCGGTACTGGTTTATCTACCCTTCAACTAATGACATTGTTGCAGACATGACTGAAAGATATGGGGGCTCATAAATCGGATAATAAACGAAAAGTTCTGCAATATCTCAACAAAGCAATTATTGAAGATACACCTGTCGATACTACCGACTCTGAGTCTGACAATAAAGACAAGCTAGAGGAAGAAGATAACGAGGGTAACGGTGATGAGGATGATGGTGATGATTATCAAAATGAGGAAGAGGATAAGGAAGAAGAGGATGAGGAAGAAGAGGATGAGGAAGAAAAGGATAAGGATAAGGATGAAGATGAAGATGAGGACGAGGATACAGATGATGATGACGATGATGATAATGACGACGGAAATGGAACCAACGAGGGTGATAAGAATGACAAAACGGGTACAAATGCCGATGAGTCAAATAAGGAAGAAAGTGATAAGGCAACTGAGAAAGGCATTGAGGAAGATGTAGAAAGCGTTGCTGAAACCGCAGAAAAGACGGTGGAATCTACTGTACTAGAATCTCAGCATATTGACACAGGTATATCTACTGAACCAGTTTCTACTACTGCATCTCACAATAAATTTGTAGAACATATGCAAGAAGACGAAATTCATGTGTCTACGCATCAAGAAGAACTCAAGTTTTATGATACTTTTGCATCACTTGGCATCTCTTACTGGACTGCAAAGAAAAGGTTAGCTTACAATCACTTCCATCGTCCAAAAAGAGGTTCTTCCATTGTCTCAGCTCACATAATTAAAAGCATTCAAGGAGCAACTACTCAGACTATATTCGGTTATGATTACTTGAATGTAATCGTGTTCAAACGTACTGATGAGAAAGAATACCGAATTGACGAAAGTGATCTCCAGTACCTTCAACTTGAATACATCGAAGATCTCCTGTTGTTATTGTCTCAGGAAAAAGTCGACCATTTGCTAACTGAGATTGTCATTGCGTTGGGCTCCAACCTTCGTCAATATACAAGAAAAATCATCATTCAAAACCGGGTGGAAGATTTTCAACTTGGAGTGGAGAGCTATCAAAAGCAGCTAAACTTGCAACGTCCCCATACAACCCCGCTGAGTAATTTTCACAAGAACAAGAAGCCTTACATGGGGACCAAGACACTGGAAGCAGGGATATTTTATCCAAATGAGACTGGCGACATGCAGTTTATGCGATTCTTCGAACTATACAAATTCAGCGATGGTACGCTCAAGCATGTTCGAGATGATCTGACGGTTCTCAATGCCGATCTACCACTCCCAGCAGTCAAGTACACCTGGACGAGCCAGTGCAAAAAGGGAGCTAAGTACGCGATCAAAAAGATCGAGGAACTTTTAAGGAAGCGCCGGCTGCTATGAAGTATGGAACGATTCGTAGGTGGACGACCATATGAAGCTCACCATAGGTTCACGGAACGATCCATTTAAATATGGATCGTCTTATAACAGGTCAACTCCATATGTCTATTACTATGAATATATTAATTTATGTATAATCAGCTTTTGTGGCTTGTTGTAGTGTAAAAGTATGATATTTTCAAGAATTTCTCTCGAGATTCTAAATCTTTCAAACATATCGTACTCAAGCACTACAACTAACCCTCGTTAATTTGAGGGGGAGCATTAATAAGTTCTTTGGCCAGCATCTAATTTCATTTTATTACCCAAAGACCGGTTAAACCATTCAATATCCCAAATATTAATGGTTAACATTTTGGATAAGGGGAGAAAATGGGATTAAGGAGACTTAATGATATTTGGCTAAATAATGAAAAAGGCTTAAAAGATAAACCAACTTAATATGTGTAATGCACATGTTAAGGGGGAGCGTTTTTTTATGAACAAAACACTTAATGCACAAAAACTTTGATTATAATATCACAAGTGCTTTAAGTGATTTTTCAAGTATTTTTCATGATGACAATACTTACCAAAAACACACTTAATTCACGACGGACGTGGTGACAAAAGGGTGGTAGGATTAGGTATTAGTCCAATGGTTCATCAGAACCGATGGAATCTTCCCAAGGACAATTCCCTAGATAGAATTAGTAGTCCTTAGGAAAGATGGAGAAAGATTGTGAACGTAGCTGAATGCCAACCAAGTACTTAAGTTAGCACTGGAAAAATCACAACAAGGTGCTAGTTATGACGTATTGGTAAGCATTGAAGGGGTTGAAGAATGAAAAAGAATTGTACAGATAAAGGGTGTAAAGAAAGAAGCCCTCCTTACAACCTTAGGCAGAAACCGGGTCAATACATATGCTATTGAGATCATTTTTCAATGATTCTTGATATTGAAGATAGATATCATGGACCCAGTGATGCAATGCACAACCTATCCCAACTAACTCAAATATCTCTCAAAAGATGTTTGTTTTAATCACACGGAGGTCATCACGTTATCTATTGGTTTATTCACTTCGAATAGACTGATATTGAATAGGTGGCAATCCTCTCAAGCCATCACTCACTAAATCAAAACACACCCTCCAGTCTAGAGCCACGAGATCATCAAAAGTCTCATTAGGACACTTTCCATTTATTCCTTGCTTCTTCACACACTGTGAAAAGTAAGAGTTCTTTATGAGTGCTACGCAGTATTCTTGTAATATTGCCAGAACATCCGAGTGATACGCAAGTATTACAATGAATATCAAAATCCTGCTTGAGCCAACATCAAACAAGCTCATGGTAGGTGACACGTGCGGTTCTTTAAGAACCAATCTTGTGAAAACTGGAAAGAAACAGTAGTTTAATTCTTAATTAAACTTAAACTCGTTCCAGGCCTCTACGCATTATCGTATGATCTTGCCAGAACACTTAGAGTGACACTCTTTAGTGTTCACAGTGACGAGTGTAAATCCTTCTAGTGTTAACATCAAACAGCACTTGGTAGGTGACAAGCAAGATTCTATTTGAATCAAGCTCGTGACAACTGGAAAGCAACGATGGTGAAAATCTTAATTGAAATTTACTTGTTCCAGGTTTCAAGAATTGACGGCTTCAATCATAAGGATTTTTAATCCAACTGATTCACTCTTTATGTTCGTAGTCAGCTTTAGACGGTCGAATAAAGAGATCGGGTTTACCCGTGGAATCCTGTTAGGAAGTTACTTAATTGAAACTATCCGTCACAGGTACGATATCTATATCGTCCAACGATCTTCATCGACCGGAGGTAAAATGCTACCAAATTAGAATAAAATGACAAAGCCATTTTATTCGTGTCTTATTATGTTGCTGCATTCGAAGACGGTGGCGTTGCGGTGTACCAGTTGAAGTCGTCTTCACATACCTATTCCTTCTGCATCAAATATTTCAGCAAATTCAAGAAAGTCTGACCTAAAAAGTCTTCCGCTGTATCAACTCTAAAACTTTCAAGAATTTAACAAAGGATAGGTGTGTGGGACATGAAGTCACGAAGAGGCGAACATCACAAGAAGATAAAGATTGCACGTGAAAGGCCAAAAGAACATGTTCCAAGCAAAAGCCTGATTTTATTCAACACATATTCACAAAAGGAAGAAAAGATAAAGAAGAAAAGATAAAGTGGACTACGAGCTCAAGAACAAGATCTAACATGCTAGATTAGGACTTTGTAAATTTGGAGTGACCTCCCTTTGGGGGAGATTGTTGGAAATATGTTTTACGTATAAAGAAAGTCTCGGTCACTCCAACAATATAGTTATAGGCTCGTAGTAGTGTTTAAGTAACATTTATGTTTAGCCCGACCCATGAGCATGTTCATAGGCCGGAGGCCTAAGTCCATTAAGGACTTGGGTATATAAACCTCTTTCCACCATGGAAAGAGGTGTTGGTTGTTTCATTTGATTAATATCACTTTTACATTTTTCTCTCATCTCTCTCTCTACTTTCTCTCACTAGAAACATCAACCCTCTTGATAAATCAAAGATTATCATACTTCTACAAAAGGCTCAAATACCACAGCATGAAGGAAAAAGACTACTATTACACGTTCAGGACTCATTTTTGGCGAGATTAGTAATCTCTATGAATCTCCAAATGACAAAGGGTAATGACCTCTCATAAAGGATAGTGACCTCACATTGGGGGAGATTGTTAGCCTCAAAATATTGAGTCAAACAAGAATGCTCGGTCATATGTTTATTATGTATCGTATATTAGAACGTTGTAATAGGTAGTAGGTTAGTCGTGGATTATGGGCTTAACTTTAAGCTAAGGTTCATTCATAAGTAACCAAAGCCCAAAAAGGAAAGCTCGGCCCATTATCATATAGCCCATTATGCCACATGTAGGCAAGGCTATATAAACCTCTCCTTGCATGTAAGGAGAGGTTGGTTGTCTCATTTTTCTATTCTCCTAATCTAATATTCACCAAGTTTCTCACACACTTCTCTCTACTTTCTCTCTCTAGAATTCATCTTTTATCTACCTTTCTTTCTTGTTTAATCATCACAAAAATAAGGGACAACAGTCTGGATTAGTAACAGGCATATAATTCAAAGTTCTAGACAAGGGTTCTAGATCAAAGAGCCAATTTGGTCCACTCTCAGGATCACTAGGTTTACTTTCTAAAAAGCTACTCATGTACCTTTTCAAGTATATGTTTTTCTTTCTTCATGTAAACCCTATATCCTCTACTCTGCATTGAATAGTCCATAAAGTAGCCTTCATCACCTTTAGCACTAAACTTACCTAAGGCATCACTAGTATCAAGAACAACTGCATGACATCCAAAGGGTTTAAGAAAACTAATATTAGTTTTTCTATTCCTAAATAGCTCATAAGGTGTCTTATTGCGGATCTTGTTGATTAATGCCCTATTCTGAACATAGCAGGCTGTATTTACAGCCTCAGCCCAAAATGTAATGGGAAAGTGAGCATCAGCGAACATTTTCCTAGCTGCTTCTATGAGTGTTCTATTCTTCCTTTCAGCCACCCCATTTTGTTGTGGGATTCTAGCTACACTAAACTGCCTAGTAATCCCTTTATTGACACAGAAGTAATCTAACAACTTATTTCAAAACTCACCACCATTATCACTTTTAAGAATTTTAACCTCATACCCAGTCTTTTTTCTCTATTTGGGTGATAAAGTTTATCAAAAGAGTAGCAGTTTCACTTTTCAAAGCCAAAAAGAAGGTCCAAGTAAATCTAGAAAAATCATCAGTTATGACAAAGCAAAAAGATTTACCATTTAAACTTTCTATATTAGTTGGACCAAACAAGTCCATATGCAGTAAGTGAAGTGATTTAGAACTAGAATGCACAAGTTTAGACTTAAAGGAGACTTTGTGTTGCTTACCTTTAAGGCATGCAACACAAGAGTGGTCATTGTGGAAACCTTTTCAGGCAAACCGTTAACAAAACCATGTCTCACAAGTCTATTTATGTTCTTAAAATTTATATGCCCTAACCTTTGGTGTCAAAGATTACTCTCATCAACTGAAGCCTTAGCATATAGTCATGAAAAATTATTATTCATCTTAATTCCATTAAGATTCACATTATAAATGTCCTTATGTCTAGGTGTTTTATAATTAATGAACTTCTCATCAGGTATTTTAAAATCTTTGCTTAACACCAAGCATTCAGTATCAGTGAAAAGAACCTTATTTTTGTTATCACAAACTTGTGATACACTAAACAGATTGTAATCAAGCTTTTTACCAGAAATACGTTTTCAAAATGCAAATTGTTGGTGATAAGAGTGCCTTTGCCAGTAATAGTTCCATATCCTCCTCCAAAGTACACTTTGTCACCATCTTTAATGGGGGTAAAGTTTGTCAAATAATCTTCCTTCCCCGTCATGTGCCTAGAGCATCCACTATCCTAATAGCCATGATCATTAACCTGCTTTTGAATCCCCTGCACATAAAGAAAACAAATTAGTTTTCTTTGGTAACCTAAGCCTGAGCAGACTTGGATTCATTTGGTTGTTTAACAAGAACATACTTAGTCCTTATAACAACCCCTTGTTCATCCATTTTTGGATTAAACACCCAGTTAACCCCAATTGGTTTAGTTATGACCTTTGAACTATAATGAAATCTGTTATAGGTCATAGAAATCCCATCTGAATTAGGGTTTTGGTCTTGTTTGGGTCTCCATGTCAAGCTAGAAGAAGCTTTAGACTACTTTCCCTTTGGTTGCAAGTATTTGGCATTACTTGGTCTAACAGCGTTGGAAACATTCCTGTCAATGTTAAAATTGTTCTTGACAGCGCTAAAATTACCCTTATCAGTGCCAAAGCTAGGGTTTGCTATAGGAACCCATTGTCTGTTAGACCATGTATTGGTCTTTTCAAAAAGGTCTTTGTCCATAAGTATTAGACCCTTTAGTAAAGAATGGAGCTGGTCTAATGACTTGTGGACTTTGCTGGACAAAAGGTTTGGGTTTGACCATGGTTGACTTTCTATCAGCGTTGACTTTTGAAGCATTGACACACTTATAAGCCAAATGTGAAAAACACCCACACGTATAACAGGCTTTTCTATACATAACTCTAGGTCTAGATGAAAAGAAACATGTCCCATTATCACTAACTTGACTTTTTAGTGACCTAGGTTTCTATACATTTCTGTATATTTAATACTAGGTTTTCTATCAACGTTTAAGCCAAGGTCAACAGTCTTTCCAGTAGTGGGGTTGGTTACTTTTATGGGTGTAGACTCATTTGGGCTTTCACTATGCATGCCACTTTTAACAAACAAAGTAGGATTGGCTTTCTTCCATTGATCCAAATCAGTCAATTTCTGCTTATATTCCTTTACTGGAGTAAGAACTCTTGGTGGAGGAATAAATTCCTTTTCTTGGAGTTCTAGTATACCATTCCAAGACAAATCCTTTCTAAGGACACCATAAAAGTTCCCAGTAGGTGGTGGAACACCATCATACTCTTTCATCCCAATCCTAGTCATATCCCTAGAATCTCTTTGTTCACCAACACATCTTTCTAGGGTTTTAGAAGCTTTATCAAATATTTAAATTTTAAGCCCCACATTATCTTTGTTTTTAATGGCCTCATCCAACTCAGCTTGTATGACACATTTGGATCTCTCCAAGATGTCCCTAATCTCCATACTAGCATTTAGGTCATTAGTTAAAACATTGATTTAATCTTTTAGGTCAAGCTCCATTTTCTTATATTCAGCCATAATCTTTTTAGTTTGAACAAGTTCAAGTTGATAATTTGATAACTTGCATTTTTCATCAATAACATCTGATTTTAACTTTAAAATTTCTTTCTTAAGTTTTTCAGTGTTTAAACGACAACCTTTACTACAAAATGCATCATCATATACCTCATTGTCTGATGAAGATAAAGAATGTCCCATGAGAGCATAGTGAACATGATCCTCTTCCTTCTTTTCTTCAATCAAGGCTTTGTTCTCTTCTACATCTTTGGCCAAAGCTCCAGTCCCAGCCAACACCATCAATCTCTTGCATGGCAACCATAGCTTTTGTATCTTCAACATTGATGATTTGGCTTGAAGGCTTTCCAGCATCAGATCTTCTTGGAGATCTGCACTCTCTCATAAAGTGACCCATTCGATGGCAATTGTAACACTCAACCTTAGATTTATCAAACCCAGCAGTGTCTTTTGCATTAAAGGTCATCGTCTTCCTACATCTCCTATTCCATCTATTGGCCCTTATGGTTGCAAGTGCCATATTCCACTTTATGTCCATCTCCTCCAAATGCTCATCACTAATTTGCTCAAGGTCCTCATATGTGATCACTAAACCATTGGGCAATGAAGCAATGTATGCACACATTGTATCTAGATCAATACCAGCAGGCTTAATTCTTGGTGAGTCGAGATTGTATGTGTCAGCGTCTGAATGTGGGGCGCTGACAAAGCTTGATCCAACGTTGAGACAAGGTGATCCAGTAACGGGGGGCATGTATGACTCCCTTTGATAAAATTGACCTTCACTATGTGAAAAGAAGGCCATGTTTCCATTGGTAGTTTTGCTTCCTTGTTCCAAAAGGATTTCACTCTCTACAATCTTTAGTTTATTGTAGACGTCATCAAAAGTGGAACTTTTGTGAGCATTAGTAGCAATTATAGACCTTGCTTCAATCTTCCATGCTTCACCAAGACTTTAAAGGAAAGTGGTAATGATATCAGCATCATCATGCATTGTTCCCATAAATGACAATTTGCTTGTAATGTCAAGAAGTCTGCTTCTCACCCCACTTAGCTTTTCATTGGGAAGAGCTTTGAACACAGCATACTCATGCAAGAGTTGCTTCTTTGCTCTGAGGCAATATCATCATTGCCACCATAAGTGACTTGAAGGGCTGACCAAAGCTCTTTGGCAGACTCAAAACCTCTATACTTGTGCTGATTGGCTGGTCCCAAAGAAACTTTAAGAATGCTTAGAGTTTTCATGTCGTTCCTTCTCTTTGCAATGTCCTCAGCTGAGACAGCTCTCCCATCTGTAGGTTGTTCTTTTCGATCAGCTTCACTTGAGCCTAGAGTTGATCTTAAAGTAATAGCAGCTTGAATCTTGGCAGCCTTATCGAATGTGTTTCCATATTCAATAATTTCCCATAGGGTGTGATCATGGATTTGAAGGTACTGCTCAAAATTGAACTTCCATAGCTCAAAATTGTCAGGGTCTAGCATGGGGATTTTTAGGTTATGGCTTGAGGAGGAGGTCAACTCTGGAGTAGACATATTGTCTGGTTTTTAAGGTTTCTTAAAAGATTAGGGTTTTTGGCAATTTAGGGTTTTTAGGGTTTTGTGTTCTTTAGATCAAAGTTCCTCAACAAGCTCTGATACCACTTGTTTATATGCTAGGCATAACCATTGGTTTCCTCGAATCTTTTAGCTGCTAGGCATAACCATTGTTCATATGATTAACAATCAAAGTGAAAAAGAACAATAGTTAGGAAAAAAGGTGTTTGGGTCACAAGAACACATAAATTAATCAATGGGTTGCTAATTATATTAATAATCAATAACCACTAGACGTGTATACATTAATCCCACGTCTAGTGAAACACACGCTTTAGGTTTACATTGTATATGAAAGTTATGAAAAACCTAATAACCCTTGGTTCCTTTTATAGTGTAAGGATTAAGGTTTTACAATAGATAACTATGAATAAACATGCATATCTTCTATTTAAATAACTAATACAGAATATTAATAAATAATATTTTGAATACTTATCCTAAATAGATATTTCCAACAGTGTTTGACTTCTGTTGACTTCTGTCAACGCCTAATTTACACTTGTCAATGCTTAGACACAATGTGTCAACGTTGAACAAATTCCTTCATGTTTTCTTCATTTTTGAGTTTTTGCCACATCAACTTTTTGACCCAACAATCTTCCCCTAGTTGATGTCGGCTGTAAAACCCGCATGCTTTTACCATGAATAGTACCCTTAAGATCGTACGTACTAGATTAAAACTTACCCTATTTAGTATTGATCACATTCATGTGCTAATAATCAAGCAAGTGCATACGTGTATGACATGATAAGTATCGATTACGTACAAACTCATGATAAACAGTTAATAGATATTTCACGTGAACATAATTAAATCATGATCACCATTTAAAACACGAACTAAAATAATTACGTAAGTACTTAATTACGAGTGTAAATAATACGATAAACTACATGATAAAATAAACAGAAACACTTTAAACACGAACACGTTTAACCACGAACGAACACGAAACATCGGGACACGAGAAAAGGTACGGGAACCCCATGTGGGGCCCCATACCCACGGCACACATAACAAGGTGGGCTAAGCCCATGAACTTTTACAAGAAAAGGGGGGGTTATGGTAACTTTTCATTTCATTTTACATTTCAAGCAAAATAAACATTTAACCTAAAAAGGTTTTCTCTCCTCCCTCTTTGTCCTCTTTGTGCCGCCACCCTAAGACCACCATAGGTGGTTGATTGGTTGATTTTGATCTTGAAAACCATTGCTATAAACCATGTTTGTTCATCCTCTTCCAAGCTACGTATTTGTATATCATTCTAAACCTTTCTTTTTAATTCTTTTAAATCTTTGGTTATTTTCATGAACATGTTATTGTTATTCTTATTAAAACATGATAATTAAACATAGATCTAACATGTTTTGGGGTTAATTAAAATCAAAGGTTGTTATATGAGGGTGTTTGTTTTTGGCCGCCTAGTATAACCAACCCGAGGGGGGTTCGGTTTGCTTTTAGCCGCCACCACCAAGACCATTTTGGTCTTGGTTGGTGCATGTGGGACCCACGGCAGCAAGGGGACATAAGTACCCCGAGTTGGCTCGGGGTACGGTGTCGAGTTCATGCCCGATTCATGGTTCGTTGGTTAAATCATGATTTATGCTACATGTTAATATTATGAATTATGAACTTAGGATATAAATTAATTAATAACATGAGATATTAATTAAACCATGACTTAGGTTATTTTTAATTATTAATTTAGCATGATATTAATTTAACCTAAGTATTTTTATGTTATAAGTTATAATTAATTAATTATTTAAAACATGCTTATAATTAATTAATTTAGACATGACTTAGGTTATATTATTAATACATATTAATATACATTTTAACCTAAGTAATTTATTCCATTTTAATTAAAACATGTTATACTTTAATTAAAATGCTTAACCTATAGTTTAATTAAAATGCATGAAATAATAATTAAACTATACACTATATCATATGACTTAAGAAATAAGCTTATAAACACTTAGACTTATATTTTAGCTTATGCAACCAGCTTAATTCTAATTATGGAAACTTCTATATATGAAAACTTAATTAATTAAGGCAGCTGATCTATTTTTGGAAACTTTCTATTTTTAGAAACTAATCTATTTTAAGCAGTGAATTCTATTTTTGGAAACTTTCTATTTTAGGAAACCTTCTATTTTTGGAAACTTTCTATTTTTGGAAACTTTCTATTTTTTTGGAAACTTTCTATTTTTGGAAACTTTCTATCTTTGAAAACTTTCTATTTTTGGAAACCTGCTATTTTTGGAAAGTTACTTATTATTACACAGTAAGTATAATAATACATGAATTACCAGTAATACTTTATCAGATTAATTAGAGTACAAGGTAAACACAAATAGGGCTTTAAACAGTAAACCATGACCTAAAACATACAAAGTAAGCTAAGATGAGACATAAAACCTAGTACGTAATCAGTGATTCGATACTTATACACGTGTGTATTCATGTAGCGTTAGTGATCCAGAAGTAGGAGTCTTTCTTCCGTTCATTCATTGGACTTGAGGTACGGATTCTCGTCCTTTCAGTATGGCATTCTTTCCTTATTAGGATTCCTCGTATGCAGCCAAATGTTTTCCCGTAGTATAAGTTACGTGTTTGATTGCTTATGTTTAACTAAGAATACCTATAGCCATATACATGCATGACCAGTTTCACCTAGTTATGGAGGTACCATAACCATAACATTAGAGGCACTAATGTTATGACTTCACCACGGCGGAGTGATTGCTCGTGGCGTCCCTTCAGCTTTTGGCCATTTATATTATATTTATCATGTGGGGCGTATGGGTGCATCCTAGTTACATGTTTTTAGTCAGGATTTCATGGTGAATGTGGTGTGTGCCTTGCATCCTTCACAAGGAGCTGATCTCTCCTACCCAAAAACCAGTATACTAAATTAGAGGCAGCCCCTCTAATTTGTATGATGAGGTCACCCCTCCAGGTATTCATGCACGGTGGATTTTCATGACCTATATTGGCTAATGGTAAAATATGTTAAACAGTTTTCATAAGATAAACATAAGGCTTTTCAAACTATAAAACCAGTTTTATGAACATGTTCCAGGTTTTCCAGGACTTATACATTTCCGCTGCTATTAAGTCTTTATTATGCTTAGTCATTCATACTATGTCTATATCCGTGCACTGAGCGTTTTGCTCAGCCGTACTTTCCTTTCCATGTCCCAAAACGGCAGGTACCCTAGGGAAGACTCGAGCATTTGGAGGACGTGCATAGGATGGAAGCTGCTAGAGACTTCTTTTCCTTCTTGCCCTCATATACTTATGCTTGTTTAGTCTTTCATTCATTTCTTTTGCTTTATTATGTTTTGGGCTTATGTTGGGAACCGATGTTTGATTCCGGTTATCCCTATGGTCATGTAATGTTTTAGACATTTATCCTTGTATGCTTTGATGACACGCCATAATTACGCGTGACATTCCATTATCAAAATGGGGTGTTACAATTATGGTATCAGAGCCAAGGCTTCGACCTGTAGGCTCTAAAACTTGACCTGTGACTAGTGGGTAGTCACCAGGAGCTTCCTAAGCCAACGTTTGTTATTCCACGTATTGATGTTTTCAGCACATTATTGTTTTAACCATGATGTTTTCAGCACCTTGAGGTTTTAACCTTGACGTTTTCATCGATATTGTTTTACTAATATGGATGGACAACCGTCATTCATATTTAGTTATGTGTCATTGTTTCATGCATAATGTTCCTCGTGAACTGTGGCTATGTGGACTGAACCCCAGTAGTTCATAATTAGTCACATAAATTTTTTTTTTCTTCTGATAAGTTATGACAGATAAGTTTCATTTATTCATGTTTCATGTATCATTGTTGCAGGGATTATGACTAAGTAATGGTTGGTACAGGACTGGCCCTATTTAGTCGCATGTGCTTTTATCGAAACTTTTAACTTTGGGACCGACCCCTAGGCGTCCCCTCGCCATGTATTTTGTTTTGGGACCGACCCATAGGCGTCCCCTCGCACATATAAAAGGTTTTTATAAACTACATTACGCATTCATGCACTGTTTTCATGCATAAAATTTTCTCATGATTTATTGGCATAAAATTTTTTTTTTCATGTCCCCTCATAAGTTACTATGTTTTTATGTCAAGTATGTTTTCATACTGTCATGTTTAACTTCGGTTTCATGTTGAATATGTTATACACTCCTTTATGATAGATTGTTTTATGTTCCTTCATGATAATTCTATTTTCATGTTGATTACGTCTTACGCCTCTTTTGTTATTTATGCTTTCACGCAAGACATTGTTGGATTTCATTGAATTCTGCTTTCATGATTGTCATGGTTGGTTTTCATTGATCATGCTGTCAGGCAAATCATCGTTGAATTTTGTGTAACCACACTTTAGCGTTTCTCTATGCAACCAGAATGATGTCTATGCTAATACTGCCAGGTTATCATGGTGGTTTTCCTAACTGTTTAACCGATATACTTTCCTGAAATCATGATAAATGATCGACCCCATACCGATCATTTCATGTGTATTCCATGTGTACTCTACGTACCGTATTCCATGTATATTACATGTACCTAAATCCATGTGTATTTCATTTGTAATACTTCGCGAATATTCGCTAGACGATTCTAAATCATCTTAGGCGTATTCCACTTGCTGATGCTCTACAAGATGTTGATGCCGCTCATAACTCGGAGATGCTACAAAAGGTTGAAGCTGCTGATGTTCGGAGACGCTACGAGATGCTGATGACGTTTACAACCTGGAGATTCTAAAAGACGAAGACAAAGGCGTTAGATCGAAGCGGCCGGATGAGATGATGCTTCACCACCGGAGGATTTCCATCACAATCCATGTTCTTACCTTATCATAGGTCATAAGCCTTGCAGTTGTTTTTTTTCAGTCACATGAGTGAGAACCGGTACCAACCGGCCACTCAGCTGAATAGTTACATGAATTACAGTCATGAAAATGACAGTCATGGAACTAATAGACAAGCAATAGTAACCATTACTTTGACTGCAACCATCCTGGTAATCACCATAGAACACGGTCACGGACGTGATCGGGTATTACGAGGGTTAGCGTACCAATCAATTCGCCAATTTTGGCATACTAACCTGGTATGGTAGTTCTATTTGTTTCACATCTCGAGACACGTGTCAAGACATCAGGCAAGACACATGTCTCACGTATACTTTTGAAGACACATGTCAAGACACCAGTCAAAACATATGTTATGCTTATACTTCCAAGACACGAGTTAAGACACATGACTCACGTCCAATTATGGAACAAATCTAAGAAATTCAGGGTACCCTCCCAGGGTATATCCATTTTGTTGTGCCATGTACTAATCAGGCCACACGAATTTCAATACCATTATCGACGCATCAGTGAGAACTGTCACGTTGCCGATGTCACTTTCATTTCTTTCACCAGACTTCATATATTCATGACCATGAAGGACGCCTTTCGTATTCCCACGTATACGAAGGTTTTCCTTCAGCTTAATGATGAGATCCAAGCTGCAAACGCATTTCCTCGGACAGACACAAGTTGAATTTTATCCTAATTATGGACTATGAACA